>CM038043.1:137254012-139654012 GCA_021397845.1 Areca catechu
TATATCCTCCAATATGTTTGATTTATAATTAGGATTAGAATCAAAAAAAATTTGAATAAAAAGAAAAAGTAAAGATTAAATTTTGACAGACCGGAACATTTTCATTTTTCTCTAGAATCAGAATGGGAATATAGTTTTCTCTAATTAAATAGTTAAAATGGAAATCATCTATTTCCATTCTCATTCAAGATTCATACTTTTTTTAACCAAATGTGATGTGGCGTGACCACTGACATGGAGCCCGCGTCTGACCTAGTTGGCAATCAAGCTAGCAGAAGGCGACACCTGGATACTGTCACCATATAAGTGCCGAGGTCGAGATCTCGTCTGAGATCGAGCTCCTGACCGAGGTCGGGCTCCCATCCGAGGTTGAGCTCCCGGTCGAGGTCGAGCACCCGTCCGAGGTCGAGCTCTTGGTCGAAATCGAGCACCCTTCTGAGATCGAGTTCTTGGCCGAAGTTGAGCCCCTGTCTGAGGTCGAGCTCCTGGCCGAAGTCGAGCTCCTTACCTAAAGTCAAACCTGAACAAAGATAAGCGGGTCTGGTCTCCCCAAGGATGATCGTGGAAGCGGCTGGGATAGTGACCCGAGTAGGTGGTGTTGCCATCCCTACCGGAGCCCCCATGTTACTCAAAGAAACATCACCTTCTACGGAAGGGTGCTCCACCAAGGCACGCCGCCTGTACTATCTATGGAGGGGTGCTCCCAGGGCATGCTACCTGTACCATCTGTGGAGGTGTGCTCTGCCAGGGCTTGTCGTCTGCACCCTCTACGGAGAGACACTCCGCCAGGGCACGTCGTCTGCATCCCCTGCAAAGAGGCATTCCACCAGAGCACCGGGTCCCGCAGTACACTGTCAGTACCTTCTTTGGAAAGGCGCTCCACCCCTGCAACCCACTATATGCACTACCTGAAAGAGAAATATTTTACCAGGAGTCTCAGACCCTGTAGCATCTCCCACTAGGCTAGCGCTCTGCCAGGCCCCCAGGCATGGTGGCACGATACCCATCAGAGAAAGTGTCCTGTCAGGGTGTCAGGCCTCGTGGAATGCCACTCGCACTCATTACAGTAGGGACGTGCACTTCACAATACTCCGCCTGCACTCATGGCAGAATCTTTCTTCAGGATTTTGGATCTTGTCCCCCTCCTCTCAGGGGACAGGGACAAACCTGTGCTTCGCCCACGTGAGGCGCACCAAGAGAGCACCAGATGGGGCTCTAAGACCCACCAGATGAAACATGCTTCTATAAGAAGCCCGAAGGGGCCTCTGACGAAGGTAGGTTTGAGCAAGCAAAGAGGAGCTAAGACAAGGGCAGGAAAAACATCCGAAGACTCCCCTGAGAACTCCCACTGCTCTAGCTTCTATTCTATCTTTTAAAAATCTCTGAACGTGAAGGCCACTCTAGGCTCTGCAAAGGAGGATCTATTCTCCTTGGTCACCTACTGACTTGATCATCAGAGTGCCCCTACCAGGATCCCTAGCCCAAGTCTCCTCTTTTTTGCAGGACCAGCTGCACTCGGAGGTCTCCAGGCAGGAAATCCACTCATCCGAGCCATGTCAAAGCTGCAGGCCACGATGATTTAGATGGCAACAGATTGGCGCAACAGGTAGGGGGATGTTGCAGAAAGACCAACGGCCAGTTTAAACCAACCTCCCGCTGCTAGAGAAACATTTGAGGAGCTGAAGAGGTTCCTCACCTCTCCCCCACTGCTTTCCAGGCTAGAGGTCGGGCAAGAACTCCTATATTTAGCAATTTCTTCGGGGACCATTAGCTCGACGCTGGTTTGCATGGATAGAGATGGAGTTCATAGACTGGTGTACTATGCTAGCAAGCTACTCCAAGATATAGAAACCATGTACACCCATTTTGAAAAAATATTTTTGCACTTATTATGTCTGCCCAATGCCTTAGGCCATACTTCCAAGCCCACCCGATCGCGATCCTCACCTACCAACCTCTAAGAGCCATCCTTAGCCATCCAGACATGTCCAAACATCTAGCTAAGTGGGCAGTGAAGCTCAGTGAATTCGATATCACCTACCATCCAAGGCCATCTCAAAAGTTCAGGTGCTAGCTGATTTCCTGGTGGAGTGTGCCTAGACGAATGAGGAACTGGAGGACGCTTCTCCTGAGCACCCGATGGAGCCACCGATGGAAAAGACAGCGTGGATCCTCCACGTGGATGGCGCATCCAACATGAAAGGAAGTGGAGTTGGCCTTATCCTTGCCAACTCCGATGGGATTGTAGCAGAATGTGTGTTGTGCTTTCTCTTCAAAGCTACAAATAACCAGGTCGAGTATGAGGCGCTTTTACATGGTTAAGAGTATCTCGTGAGCTGGGCATGTCAAGCCTGAGGGTCTTCGCTAACTCGCAACTAGTTACAGGTCAAGTTTTGGGAGAATTTAAAGCCTGAGACACCTAGATGGCAAAGTATCTGGAATGGGTGCATTCGAGCGCATCGAGCTTGGCATTTCAACATTTCCCATATCCCTCATGGGGAGAACGTTTGCACTGATGCCCTCTCTAGACTGGCAACCTCGTCGGACTTGTTGATGGGGCGCATCTACATCGAGTACTTGGAGACCCTTAGTTACGAGGCTTCGGGTGAAGTCCAACAGGTTACCCCCGAGGCAACCTGGATGGACCCCTATGTCAAGTACATTATGGATGGTACCTTGCCCAAGAATTATATGGAGGCTGGTCTCCTTAGGAAGAAGGCCGCACGCTTCGTGCTGATGGACGGGTAGCTTTATCAGATGTCCCACTTCTACCCCTTGCTGAAGTGCCTGAGAACTTTGGAAGTCGCCTATATGCTTTAAAAGATCATGAGGGCATCTGTGAAAACCATGTGGGGGGCAAGATGCTGGCGTACAAGACCCTTCGGTAGGGATACTATTGGAAAACCATACAAGAAAATGCAGCTGACTTCGTAAAGAAGTACAATCACTGCCAACGGCACACTCACATACAACGTCAACCAGCTTCATCGCTGTCCTAACTCTCTACTCTGTGACCATTCGCTCAGTGGGGAATGGACATCTTAGGTTCCTTTCCTCCCGTCCGTCAACAGAACTACTTGATTATAACCATCGACTACTTCACTAAGTGAGTCGAGGCTGAACCACTAGCACGGATCATTGAAGGTAGGGCCAAACCTTTCCTCTAGAAGTCAGTCATCTACCATTTCGATCTTCCACATTTAATCATCATCGATAATGGATGGCAGTTTGATAACCAGGCATTCGAAGAGTTCTGCACTGACCTGAACATCCACCATCGCTTCATTTCGGTGGCTCACCCATAGACCAACAGGGAGGCCAAGGTGACCAATCGAACCATTCTCTAAGGACTCTACACCATACTGGATGAAGCCAAGGGTTGCTGGGTTGAGGAGCTCCCTAGCGTACTGTGGGCTTACCACACTACACCTCAGATGGTGATGAGTGAGACACCATTCAACCTGGTCTTCGGTTCCGAGGCTATAATTCAAGTAGAGGTGGGTCTACCCACGCTGCAGGTGGAGCAATACGACGAAGCTGAAAATCCAGTCCACCTTTTCTTTAACCTAGATATGTTGGAAGAGATGGGGGACAAAGCCCAGCTCCGTGTGGCGGCATACCGACAATGGGTGGCCCAGTATTACAACTCTTGCATAAGGCGAAGGCCTTTTGCCTGGGTGACCTCGTCCTATAGTGAGCTGATGTCTTCTAACCTGGAGAGTGTGGCAAGCTCTCTCCGAATTGGGAAGGTCCCTATAAGGTGATCGAGGCCTTACTACAAGGAGCCTACCGCCTCGCTAAACTCGATGGTGCTCAACTTTCTAGAACATGGAATGCTAGTAATTTGAGGATGTACTACCAGTGATGTATGACTTTCATTCAAGAATGAAGAGGAGCCCCTTTTTGGTACAGCCCTATCTGCCCTTCATGAAAGAAACCTATCTACTTGACTCCAAGTCCAGCGAAGCAAGTCAGGAAACTTCTGAAGCCCCGCATTCTATCCACCTGACTCCAGGTAGCTGGGAAACTCTTGAAGCTCTACACTTTATCCGCCTGACTCTAGGTCTCGTGAAGCAAGTCGGGAAACTCCTGAAGCCCCGCACTCTATCCACTTGACTCTAGGTCGGCGAAGCAAGCCAGGAAACTCCTAAAGCCTCGCACTCTACCCGCTTGACTCCAGGTCCGGCAAAGCAAGCCAAAAAACTTTTGAAGCCCCGCACTCATCTATTTGACTCCAGGTGTGACGAAGCAAACCGACAAACTTCTGAAGCTCCGCACTCTATCCACCTGACTCCAAGTCTGACGAAGCAAGTTGGGAAACTTCTTAAGTCCCGTACTCTATCCGCCTGACTCCAAGTCCGGCAACACAAGTGTGAAAACTCCTAAAGCCCTGTACTCTATCTGCCTGACTCCAAGATGAAGCAAGCCAGGAAACTCTTGAAACCCCGCACTCTATCTGCCTGACTCCAAGTCTGACAAAGCAAGCCATGAAACTTCTGAAGCCCTCTGCACTCTATTCGCTTGACTCCAAGTCCAGCGAAGCAAGCTGGGAAACTCCTAAAGCCCCGCACTCTATCTGCCTGACTCAAAGTCTAGCAAAGTAAGACAGAAACTCTTGAAGCTTTGCACTCTATCTACCTGACTTCAAGTCTAGCGAAGCAAGCCGGAACTCCTGAAGCCCTGCACTCTATCCACCTAACTCCAAGTATGACGAAGCAAGCTGGGAAACTCCTAAAGCCATGCACTCTATCTACCTGACTCCAAGTTCGGTAAACCAAGCTAGAAAACTCCTAAAGCCCCACACTCTATCTACCTAACTTTAAGTCCAGCGAAGTAAGCTAGAAAACTCCTGAAACTCTGCACTCTATCTACCTGACTCCAAGTCAGGCAAAGTAAGCCAAAAAACTTCTGAAGCCCCACACTCTATCTGCCTGACTCCAAGTCCGGTGAAGCAAGTCAGGAAACTCCTGAAGCCTCGCACTCTATCCGCTTGGCTCCAAGTCATGTGAAGCAAGCTAGAAAACTCCTGAAGCCCTACACTCTATCCACCTGAATCTAAGTCTGGTGAAGCAAGCCAGGAAACTCCTGAAGCCCTGCAATCTATCCATTTGATACCAAGTCTGGTGAAGCAAGCCAGGAAACTCCTGAAGCCCTATACTCTATCTGCCTGACTCCATGTCTAGCAAAGCAAGCCGGGAAATTCCTGAAGTCTTGTAATCTATCCACCTGATTCCAAGTCCGGTGGAGCAAGCTGAGAAACTTCAGAAGCCTCGCACTCTTATCCACATGACTTTAAGTTCGGTGAAGAGGGTGGAGAACTTCCAAAGCCCCGCACCCATCTACCAGACTTTAAACTTAGCAAAGATGGCCGGACCCTCAAAACCCTACACTCAGTTACCATGTAGTTCACACTCCTGCCATGCAAATAAAAGGGGGAGGGGAAGAAAAGAAAGATAGAAAGGAGCAGAATTGAACTTCACAGATGAAGGAAAATCAAACTTCATTGGTAAAGCAAAGTTGATTCTTCATTGATGAAGGAAAGTTTTTACAAAGGAGTAGGACCTCCTAATAGGCCAGGGAGTCCTTCAAAATATTCTAAGTACAAAACAAAAGAGAAAAGGAAGAAATCATGAAGAGGTTGCCAGAGCCTTGCCGGGCCGGTGGGGCACCTCATCGGTTTACTATGGCCTCCAACCCTATAGCCTTTCGATTGGAGGAGTGGCTGGGTTGGTCTCCCGTGTAGCGATCGTCCTCGCCTCGACCTCTAGTGCAATGTCCGCCCTCGCCTCGGTCTCTGACATTGTGTCCACCGAGGTCTCTGGCACAGTGTCCGCCCTTACTTCAGCCTCTATAGAGGGGGCCTTCTCGCCCTTAGCATCACCGGCCTCATCTGAAACGATGTCATCCAGGTCTTGGAGGTTAAAGACCTGGCCCACCTTCTTCTTGCATTCTTCAAATCCCTTGAGGAAAGCATCCTAGATCACCTCCCACACTTCTTCATTGAAGGCGTTTGAGACCTTGAACTACGGGATGGTTGTGATCGCTTCCTTTTTTACGGTGTCCATCAGTGCCACCACCATCGTGGCCTTCTTCTCCATCGCTATGACTTGAGCCTCCACCACATCAAGCCGGGCCTGGAGGGTTTGCACCCTCCCCTCCAGGTGTGCCACCTCAGAGGTGGAGTGGGCCCTCTCCTCAGTCAAGCGGGTGGCCTCCTCCCTCTTCTTTGCCAAGGTCACCTCGAGGCCTTCTGCCTGCTTCTCTAGGTCTATCGCCGTGTCCTTGGAGCCAGCCAATTCTGCTTTAAGATCCTTTGTTTGGCCCTCTAGATCATGCACTCTGTTAGCCAAGGTCCGGGCGTTCATTTTCGCAGACTCTGTCCGGCTGTGAAAGTTGGCATCTCGCTGGATCAACGCCAAGCAAAAGTCCCAGATGAGGAGAGCATCCATAGCCATCTACATCAGACAGAGAAGAGGAGGTCAGTCAAATCAACACAAATAAAGAAAAAACTAACCAAGAGAAGAAGGTACTTACTGACAAAAATTAGAGGAACAAGCCAGAGATGACCGTCCCCAATGATCTGTCGACCCTCTCCCGACGGTCGCGGGGCTAGATGATGAATTCCAGCATCCTTTCGACCAGCCCGGGATTGAGGGTAGCCTGGCATTTGGTGGCACCAGTGTCGATACCCTCGCCACTCTAGGGCCTGGTGTCATAAAAGATGTTGACAAGCCAGACGTGGTGGATGGAGAGGGCCCGGAGGCCACCAGTTGGATGCCAGTCACTTCAATAGTCACCGACAGGGTCGACCTCCCTCTCCCTGCAGTGTCGGTCGCCACCTCCTCCACCTCCAGAGATGGCAGAGTTTCAATGCTAAGCGGAGTTGCTTGAAGGGCCTGCACTGCCCCTTTCTTAGCTGTGGCACTCCTGCTGGGCCCATGGGCCGAGATTCGAGCTACCCCTCTGACCGAAGCTGGGACTGTCCGGGCCCTCCTATTGCCCAGCCTAGTAGGGGATTCTTCGATGGCCCTCCACTCCAGCTCCTCGCGGAGCCTCTTCTATAGGTCCTCCCTGGACCTCGAAGATGCGGGCCTCTTCCAGGACATCTACTAGATTTGTTCCATAGAGAACTTCATGTTTGTAGAGAAAGAAAAGAGTTTTGCTTAGTTACTGATAAAGAAGGAGCCTCACTAGTAGGAAGCCTAGATCTCAGATCTTACCTAGAGACCGGACGAGGCTGACCTCGGTGTCAAACAAGTTCTGTTTAGTTAGGAGATCCTGAATTGGAGGAACCTTGGAGGTGACGAGCTGGTTATACACCTCCTTATTGGTGGGATCCACTGAGGCATTTCGGTTGGGCGTACGGTTAGGGTCACTCCAAACCCAGTCGACTCCCTTGATCGAGGCAAAAAGGAATATACTCTTCTATCCCTTGATGGAAGTGGGTAGGTCAAACTTAAGGGCCCCCGAGTGAGGGGCCACGAACCACAATCCATTATCAACATGATGGCATTTTAGGGTAAAAAAAGCTCTAAAAAGAGAAAAATGGGTGACAATCCCATAGAAATGGCAGAGAATAATGAAATAAGAAATGGTCCTAACAGTGTTTAGGGTGAGTTGGGCTATGACCAACTAGTAGTTACTGAGAAAGGACAAGAAGAAAGGGTGCAGAAGAAGATGAAGCCCCACGAGGAAGAAGTCCTTATATAAAGCGATTTGGTCGAGGTCGCTGGAAGTGACCTGCTCCTCCGGCCCCAGAGTCAAGAACTGGATGGAGTTTGGAATCTTGTAAGTACTCTGGAGATGAAGGGCATCCCCCCGGATCATTACTAAAGCAATGCCAAAGAGACCGGCCTGGTCTTAACTGGGAGGAGGAAAAGGAGGAGGTAAAGTAGGGGTTCGGATGACTATCCCCATTCGGTGGGGACCCCTAGGGACTCTAAGAGGAATATCCTCCTCCTCACTATCCGAGAAAGGAGGCCTCGACCAAGGTGGCCCCATCTCACCAAAACGGTCTGGGCGGTGGTGCCTCTTACTGGAAGAACTCATGGTAGCAGAAAAAGGGGGATGAAAAAGAAGGAGAGGGACCTAAATCCTAAGCAATCCCCTCCGGCACAAGCTAAAGGAGAATGAGGAAAGAAGAGGACCAGGAGAACAAACTTGCAGAACATCTCGGGTCAGGGAATCAAAAATGGGTTGAAAACTCTGGCTCTCCCCTTGCTCCCTTGCTCGAAGGTTCTTAAGGAATGGCTAAGGAGAATGGCCACTTTTCAAAAGACTAGCAGTACCTTGTCGTATCATACCAGTTGAAATGTGCATCATTTTCCCTTCTTTGGCTATTGGATGCTCGCCATGCATCAAGACCTGCTAGGAGTGGCACTTCGATCCATAGAGAATCACATCGGGCTAAGTGCAATCATCATGCTCCCCCTGCGCCAGCTGATGTGGTGCCTCCTCATTGGTGTGAAAGCATGATCTGTGAGTCACCAGTGGTCAAGGGATTAAATGATGCAGGCTAAACGTCCTTCCATGTTAGCATCACCATAACTCCCTTTGCCTCGAGCCGGAGGGATCACGACATACTCTGGACTCGAGAGTAGGGGGCATCTGATGTGGCATGATCATTGATGTGGAGCCCGCATCTGACCTAGTTGGCATTCGAGCTAACATAAGGCACCACATGGATACTATCACCAGATAAGCATCGAGGTCGAGCTCCCGTCCGAGGTCAAGCTCCTGGCCAAGATCGAGCTCTTATCCAAGGTCGAGCTCTTGTCCTAGATTGAGCTCTAGTCAAGGTTGAGCTCTCGATCGAGGTCAAGCTCTTGTTCAAGGTCAAGCTCCCATCTGAGGTCAAGCTTCCAGTCAAGGTTGAGCTCCCATCCAAGGTCAAGCTCTATCTAAGGTCAAGCTCCTAGTTGAAGTCAAGCTCCCATCCAAGGTCGAGCTCCCATCCAAGGTCAAGCTCCCTTCTGAGGTCAAGCTCTCATCCGAGGTCGAGCTCCTGGCCAAAGTCAAGCTCCCTACCTAAAGTCAAATCTAAATGAAGACAAGTGAGTATGGTCTCTCCTCAGATGACCATGGAAGCGATTAAGATAGCGATCCCAGTAGGTGGTGTCACCATCCCCGCCAAAGCTCCCCGTGTTACTCAAAGAAATAGCACCTTCTATGGAGGGGTGCTCTACTAGGGCACGCTGCCTACACCTTCTATGAAGGGGTGCTCTGCTAGGGCATGCCATCTGCACCCTCTATGAAGACACACTTCACCAGGGCACGCTGCCTGCATTCCCTGTGGAGAGGCATTCCACTAGAGTGCTAGGCCTCGCAGTACACTATCAGCACCTTTGGAAAGGTGCTCTTCTTGAGGCATCTCATCCTGCAACCCATTACCCACAATACTCGGAAGAGGAATGTTTTATCAAGAGTCTCAAACCCTGCAGCATCTCCCACTAGGCTAGTGCTTCGCTAGGCCCCTAGGCATGGTGGCATGATGCCTGCCAAAGAAAGTGTCCTGTCAGGGTGTCAGTCTCTGTGGCACGCTACTCACACTCATCGTGGTAGGGATGCGCACTTCATAGTACTTCGTTTGCACTCATGGTAAAATCTTCCTCCAAGGATTTCGGAGCTTATCCCCCTCCTCTCAGGGAAGGCAGGGATATACTTGTGCTCTGCCCATGTGAGCCACACCAAGAGAGCTCCAGACTAGGGCTCTAAGCCCCACTAGATGAAACACGCTTCTATAAGAAGCCTGAAGGGGCTTCCAGCGAAGGTAGGTACAAGCAAGCAAAGAGGAGCCAAGGCAAGGACAGGAGGAACATCCAAAGACTCCCCCGAGAACTCCCACTGTTCTAGCTTTTATTCTATCTTTTAAAAATCCTCTGAATGTGGATGCCACTCTGGACTCTGCAAAGGAGGATCTATTCTCCTTGGTTGCCCACTGACTTGATCATCGGAGTGCCCCCACCGGGATCCCTAGCTCGGGTCTCCTCTTTTTTGCAGGACTAGTTGTACTCGGAGGTCTCCAAGCATGAAGTCCACTCATCCGAGCCACATCTGAGTTGCAGGCCATGGCAATCTAGGTGGCAACAAATATATCCCAAATTTTATTTGCTTACATATCAAAATAAACTACAATATTATGCATTGTTATGGACCTAACCTATGGAAACAATGACAATGCATCTCATATAGTTTGGTAGAGGTTAAACTTAGCTTTGGGTCTGTTGGAGAAAACTTTGCTCAAGCTCAGGGATACGAAGCTTAAGTTAACAGGCCTAGTCAGTTGACCCTGCTACATGATCGCTGATCACTCGTTACCAAGGATATGAAGTCCAAACCAATAAGCTTGCTTAGGCAGCCCTACTATATACCTTTCGATTATTCATTGGATAAAGGACTTGATTGAAAGAGGACTCTCTTTTGGTCCTAATGTAATCGGGCAAGCCAACATGATCAGCACCATGTCGATCCCACCACTTGGTTGACCCTCATCAGAGAAGTTGATGCCTTTTCTAACTGACCAAAGTCCAACCGTGCACCAAACTACCAAGCACCCATATACGAGCAAGCCTCAGTAATGGCTATCCTAGACAAGGCTCGACCATATGATCAATATATGAGTAGCTTCCTTGTCCGTCCATTCTCTTGCCAAAGAAATTAGTACATCTCCCTATCAATAGGACCTAGCTAAGTACCAAACTACTAAGTACCCTCATCCAAGTAGGCCTCGATAGTTACTAGCACTTCTATTAATTGGTCCTCAAAAGCTATTAACGTGCGCTCATCGATAGCTCATCAAATTTGACCCTTGATCGGCTAGCAATTCCTTTGCTCTAATATACCTAGATATGGCTCGACCACGTGCTCAGCACAAGAGTGGCCCCCCTTGTTCGTCCATCATCTTGCTGAAAAAAATAACATCCTAATTGGCAAGACCAAGCTAACTGTTGACTGCCAACCACCTTCATCTAACCCAGCCTCGGTAACAACAGCCTTTAATCGATTGGACCACTCGAAACCATCGACATATCCCACCTTCATTGAGGACATTTGATCGAGTATCTTCTAGCTAACCATTCCTTGGATTCAATAGAAGCCCCTACATTGATCTCTGATCCACAAATTGGATGGTGAATAGGTCCTTAGGTGATATACCCACTCAGACCCACTAAAGGCCAATACAATTGATGCACATTTGATGCAGAACAAATAAAGGGATGCGATGCGGAAGTAAATTAAGATTAACTAATTTTTTTGTTGTTTTTATATGTTTGTAGAAGTTGGCTTCAAATCAAAGAAAAGTTAACCTAACATTGAAAGATACTAATGTGATAATTGAAAGCACAACTTTAAGGAAACTAAATTATCAGAGTAATTCAGAAGCAACGGATCGCTGGGGGTTGAGAAACTCCCAGACCTAGGGTTTCACTCCGAGCTTTCAACATAACAGAAATAAAGAGAAGGGAAGGGTTATCTAACCAGACAATGATCTTCACAGATTTTGGTGGAAGAACTCTCCCGAGCAGATTGTTGGATCCTCGGAGTCGGATATCTTCGTAATGGATCCTCCAATACTGGTCCTTTGGCGGGTTGGCTTCTCCTGAACTCAAGATCTGGAAGAGAAGAAAGACAATTGATGGAATCAGAGAGTCAAGGAAAAGATTTACCAGGTTGATGAACTTGAAGATCGAAATTGCTGAAAACTGGATTCTCCTGGATGCTGATGTGATTTTCCTTGGAACTTGCTCTGGATCTGAAGTAGCCGGACTGGATCTGGATGAAGGTGGACGGCCTGGACTTGTAGAGAGAGAGAGGCCGTGGGAGATGGATGGATCTAGGGTTTGATGGAATGAAAATAATGGAGGGTGGCTAGGGTTTTGGAATTTCAAGTGGCTAACCTAAGGTTTTGGATAAGGATGGAGATCTCTCACCTCCTCAAGGCTCCAATGGAACCCGGATTACCCCCTCACGGAGCTCAACACTTAGAATAGTGCGGAAGAAGAGAAACCTAGGTCACTCAACAC
Source organism: Areca catechu (assembly GCA_021397845.1). Lineage (NCBI taxonomy): Eukaryota > Viridiplantae > Streptophyta > Magnoliopsida > Arecales > Arecaceae > Areca > Areca catechu. Next base: position 137,266,036 of record CM038043.1, read on the forward strand.
AAGAGAATAGCAAAAATAATTTTTCTTCATTGATTTTCTAAAGTTACAAAGAGAGGTCTATTATATAGACCTAAAATTTTCTCCAAGCTTGTACAAATTCCCATGTGGGACTAAACTCCTCCAACCCCTAGATTAGGTAGAAAATCCTCTCCCTTGGCCGACCAAGAGTCCAAAAAAAATTGGGACGGCCATAAAGGAATTGTTTTGGAATTTTTATGGCGCCTCCTTTGGAGTTGGATTTGGATTTGGAGTCCTCTTCTTCTTATGGTATTTCTTCTTTTCTTCCACTCCAAGTTAAGCTCTTTGATTTTAATTTGAACTTCAATTAGGAGTAGGTTGGATGTCCTTCTTTGATTTCTTCTCCAAGAGAAGTTTTCTTCCTTCTTTGCTTAGGTAAATTAGGCAGGTATGGGCGCCTCCTTTAAATTAGCTTCCAATTTGATTTTTTTCTTCTTTGGATGTGGGGACCATGACACTGGGATGCCTCTGTGGCACCTCCTGGACTCTGGCGTGTGCTCGGAGTGTGGCTGGGCGTGTGGCTTGGAGTGTGGCCTCCACTTGCTTGAACCTTGATTTGATTGGAAGACAAATGTGGCACCATTTTGGACCAAATTGAAACCACATCGGGACTTGCATTGAGTCAACATGACTCAACAAAATTTAAATGGTGACTCAAGAAATAAATAAACTGGTTGACCAGGTCAACCTTTATGACAAACCCTAATTTCTCGGGCAATGTCAATCAGAGATCCAAATGGAGCTCTGAAGTCTTCTTCTGAGTCTGGTGCCCGCACCAATTTTCCCAGGGTGGGAGGAACTCGACCCTGTCGAGTAAGGCTCAAGTTGGCTCTGGTATCTCTCCAAGAGGTCTGGGTCCAATTCTTGTAATTCTTCTCGGGAGATCCAAGAGTCATCAGAATCTGGCCTTCCTTGCCAGCGGACCAGGTACCTTTGGTATCCTCGATTACGAGTAGAGATAACCTGATCATCCAGGATCTTTTCAATCTGCTCTTTCCTCATAGGCCAGTTTGTTGGTGGACACACAGGGTCGGGATCACTCTCAATGATAGGGTTAGGCTCAAAAGGCTCACTAGGAATCACAGCTGGCTCCCTGTACTCTACTAAGTCTGTAATGTTGAAAGTAGAGCTAATGCCTAGTTCTGGAGGCAACTCGAGCACATAGGCATTGGATCCTACTCTCTTTACCACTCTAAATGGTCCAGCTCCCCTAGCATGTAACTTTCTAACGGTTCCAGGAGGAAACCGTTCAGGCCTTAACCTAATCATCACATAGTCTCCCTCAACAAAAGATTTGACTCGCCTTTGAGTATCAGCCAACTTCTTATAAGTTTCATTACTTAAATTTATTTTGGCATGAATTTCTTTATGCAAGTCTTTTATATGTTGTGCAAAATTCTCAGCAGATTCGGAGACTCGAGTGTGGACAGGTAAAGGGACTAGGTCAAGAGGTGTGTGAGGTTTGTACCCATGTACAATTTCAAATGGACTCTTACCTGTAGACCTATTGACCGAGTCATTGTACGCAAATTCTTCCCTTGGTAGGTATAAATCCCAATTTCTGGTGTTTTCACCAATAAGACATCTCAGCAGATTTCCTAGGCTACGGTTCACTACTTCAGTTTGGCCATCAGTTTGGGGATGATAGGCAGTTGAAAACTTAAGTTTTGTCCCTAACTTATGCCAAAGGGTCTTCCAAAAGTAACTGGTGAACCGGACATCCCTATCTGAAATGATTGTCTTAGGTAGGCCATGGAGTCTAACTATCTCATTGAAGAAAAGTGTGGCTACCTTAGATGCATCAAAGGTTTGGGAACAAGGCAAGAAGTGGGCCATTTTAGAGAATCGGTCGACTACGACACAGATAGAATCATGTCTCCTCTGGGTCTTAGGTAAACCTAACACAAAATCCATACTCACATCTTGCCAAGGACGATCTGGGACAGGGAGTGGGGTATAAAGGCCAGTGTTTTGTTTTCGCTGTTTGGCAACAGCGCAGGTTCGACATCTAGCTACAATATTAGCTACATCCCTTTTTAAGCTAGGCCAGAAAAAGTGGTCTTCAATAGCTAGAATGGTCTTGTCTTTTCCAAAATGGCCAGCTAAACCTCCAGCATGGATTTCCCAAATCAAAAATTCCCTAAGAGAAGTTCTAGGGATGCAAAGCCTATTTTTGAAGAACAAAAAACCATCTACAAGGGTATAATCCTGGTGATTACTAGATGGTCCTTGAACTAGATCCTGATACACAGTTGTGAAATCCGGACAAGACTCATATTCCTCTTTGATTTGCTCAAACCCTATGACCTCAGTTCTAACAGAAGTTAATAACAGAGATCGGCGACTAAGGGCATCAGCTACCTTATTCTCAACTCCAGCCTTATGTTTCAGGACAAAAGTATAGGACTGGATATATTCTACCCACTTAGCATGCCTAGGGTTAAGCTTCTTTTGGGAGTTCAGAAATCTAAGAGCCTCATGGTCCGAAAATAGTACAAATTCCTGCGGTAGCAAATAATGTCTCCAGTAACGCAAAGCTTGCACCACCGCATAAAACTCCTTATCATAGGTAGAATACCTAAGCTTAGCATCATTAAGTTTTTCACTAAAGAATGCTATGGGATGATTCTCTTGGCTTAGGACTCCACCTATTCCTACACCTGAAGCATCACAGGCAACCTCAAATACTTTAGAAAAATCGGGTAATCTCAGAATGGGTGCCTGGGTCATTTTATCCTTAAGATCTAGGAAGGCTTTATGGGCTGACTTAGTCCAATGAAATTCTCCCTTCCTAATACAATCAGTGATAGGAGCAGCTAAAGTACTAAACCCCTTGATGAATCGCCTATAGAAGGTAGCCAAGCCGTGGAAACTTCTAACTTCATGCACATTGGTTGGCTCTGGCCAGTCTACTATGGACCTAATTTTCTCAGGATCGGCCGCCACGCCGTCAGGGGTTACTACAAAACCAAGAAAGATAACTCTACTAGTCATGAATTCACACTTCTTAAGATTACCGTAGAGTCTCTCATTCCTCAAAACTTGGCAGACTGCTCTAAGGTGGCCTAGGTGATCTGCTGGGGTCTTACTATAGATCAGGATGTCATCAAAATAGACCACCACAAATTTTCCTATGAAAGCTCTAAGTACCTGGGTCATAATTCTCATGATGGTACTAGGGGCATTGGACAATCCAAAAGGCATAACAACCCATTCATAAAGACCATCCTTAGTTTTGAAAGCAGTTTTCCATTCATCCCCGGGTCTAATCCTAACCTGATGATAGCCGCTTTTGAGATCAATCTTAGAAAAAACCATTGCACCAGCCATCATATCAAGCATGTCATCTAGTCTAGGGATGGGAAACCTATATTTGATTGTAATTTTATTGATGGCACGACTGTCAACACACATCCTCCACGTGCCATCTTTCTTTGAGGTTAGTAAGGCTGGGACTGCACAAGGGCTAAGACTTTCTCTAATAAACCCCTTCCTCAATAATTCTCCAACCTGCTTTTGCAGTTCTTCATGCTCAGATGGATTCATCCTGTAATGGGGCAAGTTGGGCAAAGTCGCTCCTGGGATTAGATCTATGGCATGCTGGATATCCCTAAGAGGTGGAAGGTGGTCTGGCAAATCCTCGGGAAAGACATCCTCAAATTCTTTTAACACAGGTTTAACTTCTTGAGGAGGCTCTGAGGGTTCCGAAGTTCTAAGTTCCTTAGCAGTCAACATCCAGATGGGTGAACCACTATAAATTTCTTGTTCTAGATCCTTAGCACTGATTAGGTTCACTCCAGTTTTCATCTCCTTAACCTTACCGGCTCCTTTAGTTACCTTGTCCTTAGGGGGAACAGAATGGATCGTAATCTTCTTCCCATTGAAACTAAAGACACAGGTATTGGATTTTCCTAAGAGGGTGGCATCATGATCATACAACCAAGGTCTTCCGAGAATTATACTGCTCACCCCCATGGGTAAAACATCGCACCAAATCTTTTCGTGATAAGATTGCATTTGGATTTGGACTTGACATCTAGACTGGATGGGTATGGAGGTAGAATCTACCCAAGAAACCTTATAGGGGTTGGGATGGGGAACTGGGATTAAGCCTAACATCTTGACAGTGCTAGTAGAGATGGCATTTACACAGCTCCCACTATCTATGATGATCTTACATACCTTATCCCCTAATTTAAGAAAAGTCTGTAGGATGTTAGTCCTACGCCAATCCTCTTGAACTAGATTCTGGGATAGGATGCATCTTACAACTCCTAATTGGTCAGATTCATTGGGTTCCTCCTCTCCTTCATACTCCTCAACCAAATTCATTCCGGCCTCATAAACTTCTTCTTCAAATTCCTCACTGGGCTCGGAATTATCATTCTCTCCCTCTTCTATGTAAAGGGATCTCCGTGGGCACTGGCTAGCAACATGACCTACCTTATGACACTTGAAACAGGCTATGGCAGTACACTGACTAGAAATGTGACCTGGTTTCTGACACTTAAAACAGGTGATATTTGAACTAGGGGTTCTCTGGGTGTCAGGTGCCTTACCTTTGTCCATGGGCCTAGGGGTAGAAGTACCCTGAAAAGGTTTACTAGGGATAACTTGGCTAGGTCCATTCCTTGGGATTGGGGCACTAACCCTAGAAGGTATAGGTCCTCTCTGAAATTTCTCAGTGTTCAGTGCAATCTGGTAGGCTTGGTCTAGATCAGTAACCTCTCTCAGAAATAGTTCTCTCTTGATATCTTCCCTCAGTCCAGCCCTAAATCTAGACAAAGTGACTTCGTGGGCTTCACTCACATCACATCTCATTAGGTATTCATCAAAAGTAGTTATGTAGTCTGAGACAGATCGGTTTCCTTGTTTCAGGTTTTGCCATTGGTCTAACAGGTTTTGCTGGTATGAAATGGGTAGGTATTTATCTCTCAGTTTTTCTTTCATACCCTGCCAAGTGGTTATGGGCTCAACATTCCGTCTCCTAGTGGTTAGCTCAATGTTCCCCCAGTATAACCTAGCTTGACACACTAATTTCATCTTGGCAAACTTGTATTTCCTCTCCTCAGACATAGCATACCACTCAAAGTATTGATCCATCTCACCCTCCCAATCAGAATACACCTTAGGGTTCAGACTACCATCAAAAGTGGGTGCATCTAATTTGATGTTCCTGATGAACCTATCATCTCTATCTTCAGGCTCTGGGTCAGGCCTCCTATGATTAGGTTCAGGATCTCTATATAAAGGCCTTCTAGGCTCCAGATATGGGTGAGGCTGAGGCACATTAAAATCGGGGTCAGGAGTCCAATTCCGATGTCTAGGTTCTTCAAGTACTTGGACTCGGTCCCTAAGTTGGGTAAGATCCTCATGAATTTGTGCGCTAAACTGGGCCACAGTGTTTGTCATATCCTGATTCATTTTAGCCATACTTTCAGTAAGAGTTCTGATCATGGCCTCTAAATCAGGTTGGGTTTGACCAGGTTGATATGGCACTCCGTTTCTGGTAGACATGATGATTCAAGCAAGCACACAAAATGAGACTAGACTAAATCGACTACTGGATCACTAGACCTAGAGTCCAAACTAGATGCCCAATCAGAGTGGCAAGCTAGCCTGTAGTAACTCAGGACTCAGCCAGGCAGGTGTAAGGGGAGTGTTAGGTCCCTGATTGCCAATCCTAGACACCAATCAGTGATTGGCCAGGTAGGCGGACCAGCACACAAGCCCTTCGGGACGTAGTCCCTGAACCACCGTTCTAGACACTGAGTGCTAAGCACACACAGAATAACTCAGCAAACTGACTCAACACTAGCCTAGACCCGACCAATTGGTGTCCCTAGCCCACTAGGGCAAATTAGGTCTAACTGATTTTAAATTAGGTCTAGGTTCGAATGATTGGATGGTGGTTTTGGGCTAAGGAGAGGTAATCAACTCCTCCCCTTATCTTAGATGCTCAATTGCCCTTAAGTAAATTATGAGATGATCACTCCAAAAAGGATTGAATTGCAGAACACAAAAAATAGAGTTGCTGTATTTTAATTCTCAGAATTTTTACTGAAACCAATAAATCACAGAAAAATTATGGAAAATAGGTTCAATTATACTGGTTTCAACGAAGTAAAAATCATGCAATTCGGAGTTTTATGCAGGAAGAGATAATTTAGACAACAGGGCAATTACGGGCTGCAACTAGATTGTCTTCCCCGTTTATAATCCCTGCTACGAAGTTATAACCCAATGGATCCCCTACACGCCCTAGGAACACCCCGTGGAATGGGAGGAGGAGGCTTGCGCCTCGCTTAGTTCCTAGGACCGGACGTCCTGGGGAGTCTACTTCGAGCAGACAAAATAAAAAGAGAACAATCAAAACAAGCAAGCAAGCAAATCAGAAACCCTAGACTGGGCTCTGATACCAAAAATGATGCAGAACAAATAAAGGGATGCGATGCGGAAGTAAATTAAGATTAACTAATTTTTTTGTTGTTTTTATATGTTTGTAGAAGTTGGCTTCAAATCAAAGAAAAGTTAACCTAACATTGAAAGATACTAATGTGATAATTGAAAGCACAACTTTAAGGAAACTAAATTATCAGAGTAATTCAGAAGCAACGGATCGCTGGGGGTTGAGAAACTCCCAGACCTAGGGTTTCACTCCGAGCTTTCAACATAACAGAAATAAAGAGAAGGGAAGGGTTATCTAACCAGACAATGATCTTCACAGATTTTGGTGGAAGAACTCTCCCGAGCAGATTGTTGGATCCTCGGAGTCGGATATCTTCGTAATGGATCCTCCAATACTGGTCCTTTGGCGGGTTGGCTTCTCCTGAACTCAAGATCTGGAAGAGAAGAAAGATAATTGATGGAATCAGAGAGTCAAGGAAAAGATTTACCAGGTTGATGAACTTGAAGATCGAAATTGCTGAAAACTGGATTCTCCTGGATGCTGATGTGATTTTCCTTGGAACTTGCTCTGGATCTGAAGTAGCCAGACTGGATCTGGATGAAGGTGGACGGCCTGGACTTGTAGAGAGAGAGAGGCCGTGGGAGATGGATGGATCTAGGGTTTGATGGAATGAAAATAATGGAGGGTGGCTAGGGTTTTGGAATTTCAAGTGGCTAACCTAAGGTTTTGGATAAGGATGGAGATCTCTCACCTCCTCAAGGCTCCAATGGAACCCGGATTACCCCCTCACGGAGCTCAACACTTAGAATAGTGCGGAAGAAGAGAAACCTAGGTCACTCAACACAAGAGAATAGCAAAAATAATTTTTCTTCATTGATTTTCTAAAGTTACAAAGAGAGGTCTATTATATAGACCTAAAATTTTCTCCAAGCTTGTACAAATTCCCATGTGGGACTAAACTCCTCCAACCCCTAGATTAGGTAGAAAATCCTCTCCCTTGGCCGACCAAGAGTCCAAAAAAAATTGGGACGGCCATAAAGGAATTGTTTTGGAATTTTTATGGCGCCTCCTTTGGAGTTGGATTTGGATTTGGAGTCCTCTTCTTCTTATGGTATTTCTTCTTTTCTTCCACTCCAAGTTAAGCTCTTTGATTTTGATTTGAACTTCAATTAGGAGTAGGTTGGATGTCCTTCTTTGATTTCTTCTCCAAGAGAAGTTTTCTTCCTTCTTTGCTTAGGTAAATTAGGCAGGTATGGGCGCCTCCTTTAAATTAGCTTCCAATTTGATTTTTTTCTTCTTTGGATGTGGGGACCATGACACTGGGATGCCTCTGTGGCGCCTCCTGGACTCTGGCATGTGCTCGGAGTGTGGCTGGGCGTGTGGCTTGGAGTGTGGCCTCCACTTGCTTGAACCTTGATTTGATTGGAAGACAAATGTGGCACCATTTTGGACCAAATTGAAACCACATCGGGACTTGCATCGAGTCAACATGACTCAACAAAATTTAAATGGTGACTCAAGAAATAAATAAACTGGTTGACCAGGTCAACCTTTATGACAAACCCTAATTTCTCGGGCAATGTCAATCAGAGATCCAAATGGAGCTCTGAAGTCTTCTTCTGAGTCTGGTGCCCGCACCAACATTTCTGCATCCTTGATTATATAGCCAAAAGGTTACATCATGTATCATGACCCCTAATTACCGTCATATCTTTGCAATTAAGGAGAGCATGCCTAAATCCAAGCAATAGTCCACATCATCATTTATGAAACGTGACAAATTTCATATAAGGATAAGGTTTCAATTAATATGAAACAGACATCTACTACAAATGAAAAATATTCTTACAGCATCTGATAAGTCTTGTCACTTCTTGACAAATCTGCCAAGATTTTTATCATTTTTGAAAATATCCTTGCCCTTCACCTATAAAGTGAGACCCCCTAGGGACTCCAAAGATATACAAAATCTCTCTACCATGCAGCTTATACTATTGTTGTGCTAGAAAATTGACTTGAGCATCATAGGACCTATACCATAATACCTTCTAGCCAGGGTGTTTTGGTAGGTTCCACCTGTTGGAGATTCACCCACACCACCAGCTCTAGCATCTCCAGTCCCTCGATGAATTTTAGTACCAGCTAAAGAGAGGAAGGGACTGATACCACTTGGAGGAGTGTGGCTTAAAGGTGAATAACAATGCCACCCAAGAAGGTTACATCTCATTTTTCTAACACCACCATCTTTCGACTGACAATGAGCTAGAATAATAACTAGCTCCTATTGGTACCAGCAAGGGCCTCTCCATCTTCACAAACGACAAAGGTTAGTGTAGAGCAGTTCAACTTTCTCTTTTTACAAGTCTAGAACTTGGTAGCGGCTATCTAGGCTATCCAAGCCTCCCCCTCACCACTCCTTGTGGTGCAACCTCCTCCGGTAGCACCACTCATGGCCTCTCAACCTATGGTGAAACCAGCTTCCACACTACCTCCCATGGCATCGCACCCTTATCCGACACTGCAAACAACACCACTATCATTGGAGCAGTTGTAGGTCCCTTGCAGGGATCCAAAAAGGAAGACCATCCACTATCATTGCCCTAGAAGCTCAGAGCCAAGGAGACAATGATCTCAAAGCTCCCGCTCAAGGCATGACTTAATCTCGAGCAAATGACCCCCTCGATGATCAGAGGCCCTTGCCATCTAGGACCTTGACATCGAGTGGAAGCTTAGGGAGCTGGACTAGTGGATTGAGGTAATCTACAACCTCTCCTCAACACCACATGATGAGTTTAACAATGACCGACCATTTGATGATAAAATTATGTAGGCATCACTTCTTTGACACTTCAAGGTTTCTCAGTTGGAGAGTTATGATGGGATGACTAATTGATAGGCCATGATATTATTGTTAAGATACCATAGCTATCAGTTTAATTAACCAACTTTTAAAGAAAATTAAAAAATTGTAGAAAAGGTGAGTCGGGTAAAATCCACAGGGAAGGTAATATGTTGAATGTTTTGAAATCCATGATTTAAGAAAATAAACAGATCGAAGTTGGGGAAGTGAAAACTAAAAGTATGAAAAATAAATAACTTGATACTAGGATCTACTATTTAGATCCTAGCATCTACTTGTAATAAAAATAAAGAACATGAATTTAAAAGCTCATAAAAACCTAAGTATTTAAGCTCAGTTTTGGTCAGTCTGGATCTTAGGGTCGACTCTTCTATGGTAAGAGTCGACTATGTTGGTTGGCACATCTCAGAACAGGTGGTTATGGACTAGACGAGTTGGCTCGAATGGATTTGAGTTGGCTCGAATGCACAGTCAAGAAACCTGCAGTCTAGACGAGTTAGCTCGAATGGATTTGAGTTGGCTCGGATACACAATCAAGAAACTTGCAGTCTGGACGAGTCAGCTCGAATGTATTTGAGTCGGCTCGGATGCACAGTCAGGAACCTGCAGTTTAGACGAGTCGGCTCTGTTGACCCCTGGAATGATTTTGATGATCACAAAATATTGGAGCCTGTATTTGATACTAACTCTTTACAAATTGTTTAAGAAGTTTTGTAGGAATTGGTTATCTTTGTTTAAAATGGTTTCCAAATTTACTTAAGGGTAATTCAATTGAGTTTGTAAAAGCCCTAGGTTATGAATGCTGTAATCATATAAAATGGGCTTAAAATTATGAAAATTTGATAGAGTATGTAGATTAGCTTCTAGTTGATTCAATGTTGAAGATTTTTGGAGAAGCTTGAAGCAATTTTTAAAGACTTGCAAGAGTTGACTCATGGTGGCACAGCATAGAGAAAGTTTCAAAGTTTCAGAACCAAGAGCTGACTCCCAGTCCAAGAGCTGACTCTTCCAGAAATATATTTTTTGAAGTTTTGAGAATTAGAGCCGACTTCTAGTCCAAGAGCCGACTCTAGGTATGTATGTTTTTGACTTGACTGAAAGCTAGAAGGAAAGAGCTGACTCTAGCCTGAAGAGCCGGCTCTCACAGAAGTTTGTTTTTGGCCTGTTTGAGACTTTGAGCTGACTCCTGGAGCTCGAGCCGTCTCATGGAGCCATTTTCTGCACTCCCACAGCTAGTTGCTGAAATTGAAATTTGAACCCCAATTAATCTCCAATGGCCATTTCATGAATCTCAAGGCCCTACAACAGCCATATCTCATGAAAAACTATAAAGGAGATTATTTTTGAAGGATTAAATAATTATTAGAGATTTATTGTTGAATTTTCTTGAGAAATCAAAGAGCTTTCAAGTCACTCAACTACCTACCTCAAAGAGCATTCAAGTTGGATTCAAGCTTTACCAATTCTACTCCATCATTGAATCCACTCATTAAAGAAGGGAAGAAGCAGCATTGAAGAGCATTGAAGAGCACTCAAAGCTTGACTTCATTTTGATCTACATCGGCAACACCAAAATAAACTTGGTTTGTTGTAGTTGCTTGATTACATTGTCTTTATCTTTGTTTACTCTCTAAGAATAGCAAGGGGCAGTGTCTTAAGAGAGAGTTAAAGGTTTTTAAGTGAACCTCTTAAAACCTAAGTTTGGGTTCTTGGTTTTCCCGGTTTAAAACCAAGTGTTTGGGTTTTCTTTGGTGATCCCTTGTAAAACCAAAGGGAGTTAGGGTTTCTTTGGTGATCCCGGTAAAATCAAAGTGTATAGGTTTGGGTTGTAAGCATGGTAAAACAATCCGACTATATTTCGATTGGGGGATATAGTGAAAATCCCAAGTGGTCCTTGGGTAGTGGATGTAGGAGTCGGTCGCTTTGAAACACTCTATTTCTTGGTGTTTGTGATTGTGCTTTCATTGCTTTATTGCTTCAACTTATTTACTTTCACTTTGCACACTTTATTTCTACACTAAAAGAATTTCAAAGTGCACATACTTGTAAAAGTTTTTTAATCCCAATTCACCCCCCTCTTGGAAAGTCACCTGGGCAACAAGTGGTATCAGAGTAGAGTCTTTGAAAGTTAGTTAGAGTAAAGACATATGGCATATCCCATAAGCACTTCATTGGTCGAAGGTCAATCCACAAATAGACCACCACTTTTCACCGGAATTAATTACACTTATTGGAAGGCAAGAATGAAGATATACATTCAAGCCATAGACTTTCACTTATGAAAAATTATCATGAAAGGACCTCACACATCCATAATTAAAGTTAATGAAGTAGAGGTTCCCAAACCAGAAGAGGATTGGGATGAGAATGATATGAAATTAGCTGAATTGAATGCCAAAGCAATGAATCTATTGTATTGTGCTTTGGATCCAAATGAGTTTAACAGAAGTTCAACATGCAATTCTGCTAATGAAATTTGGGACAAATTAGAAATCACACACGAAGGCACTTCTCAAGTTAAGACATCAAAAATCAATCTACTTGTATATAATTATGAGTTATTTAAAATGGATCCTAGTGAGACTATATCTGTCATGTATACTCATTTTACTGATATTATAAATAGCCTGAAGAGTCTGGGTAGAACTTATTCTAATGCCGATCTTGTCCAAAAAGTCTTAAGATCTTTGCCAGATAAGTGGGAAGCCAAAGTGACAGCAATTCAAGAAGCAAAGGACTTAAATACATTGCCACTGGATGAACTGCTTGGATCTTTGATCACTCATGAATTGGCTATGCAATAAAGAAATGAGGAAGACACAAAAAGAAAGAAAGCATTGCATTTAAAGCTATTGAAGAAGATAAGATTGAAAAATCTGATTCATCAGATGATGATGATCTTGGAAATGATGAAATTGCCCTTGTCATGAGAAAATTTAAAAGGTTTATGAGCAGAAGAAAAACAAACAGATGGAGAAAGCATTATAGAAAAGGTGATTTTGGAAAAGAAAAGGAAAGAGATAAAAAAAATATAAAGAGAAAGATAAAGATCAAGTACCTATCTGCTACGGATGCAAGAAGCCAGGACACATTCGTCCTGATTGTCCTGAAGGAAAGAAAAAGATATTCTCTAAAAAGAAGAAGAAGGCAATGCTAGCTGCTTGGAGTGATAGTGATGAAACTACATCCACTGAAGAGGATGAAGAGACAACAAAAATGGCACAAATCTATCTTATGGATTTGGAGGATGAGGTAAGTACTTCTGAACCTAATTTAGAATTCACTTATAATGAATTGCATAATACTTTTTGTGAATAATTGATAGAATACAAACAAGCTGGTTTAAAAATGAGAGATTTAAAAAATCAATATGATGTTTTTGAAAAAGACAAGAATGAATTTTGTGAAAGAAACAAAATCTTGCAAAGAGAATTAAATTTGGTTTGTGAAAGACTTAAGATTGTTCAAGTTAAAAAAGAAGAGCATTTTGAGAAAAATAAGGAATTGAAAAATGAAAATGATGACCTAAAGAAAGAAGTTCAAAAATTGAAACCGTTAGTTGAAAAATTAACCCTAAGTTCTAACAAACTTGAATTAATTTTAAAAGATCAAAAAGAAATAAATAATAAATTTGGAATTGGTTATAAAAGCTCTTTTTCAAACAAATTTTCAACTTCTACTTCATATGCTCCTAAATTTATTAGTTCAAAACATGTTAGACCTAAATTTACATCATCTCGTGGTTATTATTCAAATCCAAAGATTGTATGCTATGCATGTAATAACATTGGTCATAAAGCTTTTGAATGTCATTTGAAATACAATGACAAAAAGAAAATTAAGAAAGTTTGGGTTCCAAAAAGAACCATTTCCACTAACTTGCAAGGACCCAAGAGAGCTTGGGTACCTAAATTTATTAAATGATTGTTTTGCGGGGATGTCTTGCAGCCACAAGTATAAAGAAAAGATGGTATTTGGATAGCAGCTGTTCAAGACACATGACTGGTGATGCTGATCAATTTTTCACTCTAGAATAAAAGGATGGTGGAATAGTAACATTTGGTGACAATAAAAAAGGAAGGATAATCGGTATTGGTAAAATCAAAATTACTCCTTCTAAATTTATTGAAAATTTGTTACTTGTAGAAAAATTAAAGCATAATCTTTTGAGTATTAGTCAGCTATGTGACATTGGTTTTAATGTATTCTTGAAGTCATCAATGTGTATAGTAGTTGATCCACTTGACTCTAGTACTAAATTCATTGGACATAGACTTGGTAATATTTATGTGGTAGATCTTAATGATCTAGCTATGTCAAGTAATACAAGTCTTGTAGCAATGAATGACAAGAGCAAGAAATCAAGTTTACTATGGCATAGGCGACTTGGTCATGCTAGTATGGATACAATAGCTAAACTTATTGCAAAAGATTTAGTCAAAGGTTTGCTGAAGTTCAAAGTTAATTTTGAATATGTTTGTGATGCATGTCAGTTAGGAAAACAAGTGAGGGGGAGTTTTAAATCTAAAAACATAGTTTCAACTTCTAGACCCTTAGAGCTACTTCACATGGACCTATTTGGACCTACTAGGACTACCAGCCTAGGTGGTATGAAATATGGACTTGTGATTGTAGATGATTTTTCAAGATATACATGGGTTTTGTTTATTGCACATAAAGATGATACTTTTAATGTATTCAAATGTTTTATAAAAGAGTTACAAATTTGAAAAACTTATCTGTCATTTCAATTCATAATGATCATGGTACCAAATTTGAAAATCAGTATTTTGATTATTTTTGTACAAAGCACGGTATTGATCACAACTTTTCTATACCTAGAACACCACAGCAAAATTGTGTTGTAGAAAGAAAGAATCGTACTTTGAAAGAGATGTCCAAAATAATGCTTTGTGAAGAAAACCTTCCAAAATACTTTTGGGCAGAAGCTGTTAATACCGCATGCTATATTTTAAACAGAGTTTTGATTAGACCTATTATCAGAAAAACCCCTATAAACTTTGGAACAATAGAAAACCAAATATCAAATATTTTCATGTTTACGGATGTAAATATTTTGTTCTTAACAATGGAAAAGACAATCTTGGTAAATTTGATGTAAAATCCGATGAGGCTATTTTTCTTGGATATTATTTAAATAGTAAAGCCTATCGAGTTTTCAATAAAAGAACTTTGACTATTGAAGATTCTGTTTATGTTGTTTTCAATGAATCTGACATTACATCTTTGAGAAAGGAAGATCTTGCTGATGATGATATAGGTACATTAGAGCATGGACTAAAGGACCTGACTCTTAAAGACAAACAATCAAGTGAACCACATGAAGAAAAGGTGAGTAAAAAGCATGATGATATACCTAAAGAATGGAGGTATGTACAATCACACCCTAAAGAATTAATTATAGGAGACTCATCTCAAGGTGTTAAAACTAGATCTGCACATAGAGATGCACATGATTTAATTGATTTTGTTTCTCATGTAGAACCACATAATATAGAAGAAGCCGAAACTGATCCTAATTGGATGTTAGCAATGCATGATGAATTAAACCAATTTAGGAGAAATAATGTTTGGACCTTAGTAGAAAGACCCAATGATCATCCTGTTATAGGCACTAAGTGGGTTTATAGAAATAAACTAGATAAGGATGGAAATGTATTTAGAAATAAGGCTAGATTGGTTGCACAAGGATATAATCAAGAAGAAAGAATAGATTTTGATGAGACTTATGCACCAGTAGCTAGATTATAATCCATTAGATTGTTACTAGCTTGTGCATGCTTTAAGAACTTTAAATTATTTCAAATGGATGTAAAGAGTGCATTTTTGAATGGTTTTTTATCTGAAGAAGTTTTTGTTGAGCAACCTCCTGGTTTTATTGATCATATTTTTTCAAATCATGTTTTCATGATAAATAAAGCTTTATATGGTCTGAAACAGGCACTTAAAGCCTCGAATGATAGATTGAGTAAATTTTTAATTGATAATAATTTTATAAGAAGTAGTGTTGACACCACACTGTTTATTCAAAGAAAGAAAAATGATATTTTAATTATTCAAATATATGTTAATGATATCATTTTTGGATCTACTGATGAATCTTTGTGTCAAGACTTTGCTAAGCTAATGCAGGGAGAATTCGAAATGAGCTTGATGGATGAATTGAGTTACTTTCTTGGACTTCAAATTAAACAAACCAATGAAGGTATTCTGATCAACCAAGTCAAGTACATTAAAGAAATAATCAAGAAGTTTGGCATGGAATCAAGCAAGGTAAATGGAACACCAATGAGTCCTGCATGCAGACTTGACAAAGATGAGAATGGCACAAATGTTGATCAAAAGCTGTACCGAGGTATAATTGGATCATTATTTTATTTAATAGCTAGTAGACTTGATATATTATTTAGTGTTTGTATGTGTGCACGTTTTCAATCTAATCCTAAAGAATCACACATCATAGCTGTTAAGAGAATTATTAAATACCTGAAAGGCACCTGTAATGTAGGTTTATGGTATTCTAAGCACACATCATTGAAGTTAATTAGTTATTCTGATGTTGATTATGGAGGATGTAAAATAGATAGAAAGAGCACAAGTGGCATCTATCAATTTCTAGGTGTTAACTTGATTTATTGGCACTGACGCAAACAGAACTCTGTAGCACTATCTACTGCTGAGGCAGAATATATGGCTGCTGGGAGCTGTTGTGCTCAAGTGTTATGGATCAAGCAACAACTAGAAGATTACGGTGTTGTCCAATCCAAAATTTCTATTAAATGTGACAATACTAGTGCTATTAATTTATCAAAAAATTCAATTCAGCACTCACGAACTAAGCATACTGAAATTCGACATCATTTTATTTGTGATCATGTTTTAAACAATGTTGTTGAACTAGAATTTGTACCTACTGAAGACCAACTAGCGGACATTTTTACTAAACCATTAAGTCAAGATAGATTTAAGAAAATTAGAGGATAATTAGGGCTATGTGACCCATTTTAAACCTATTTGACCTAATTTTTGAAAATCAAGGAAAAATTATCTAGAAACTTCAAATTTTTCTTTAGAGCCTAGGACAACCTGGTTTAAACTTTAGAAACCTTTAGAAACTAAGTTTGACCCATTTTGACCTTTAGATTGAATTTTTGCTCGAGCCGACTCGAGTTCTCAGGGCTCTCGGCGAGCCGACTCGAAGGTCGGGCCAAAGCTTTTTAAGTTGGGTTTCCATATTTCCTATTCATTGTGTTTTCTAGGTTTTGACCGTTTCATCTTAGCCAACTCCTCACTCCACTCTAGGAAACTCTCCAAAAACCCTCTCAAACCTCTTCAAACCTTTAATCATTGCAAAATAGCACCTCGCAAGGCTGTGGCAAAGAAAGCAAAGAGAGTAGTTCGGTCTGTGGCTGAAGAATGGAGGACCAAGAGGCGACTGGACACTTTGACTCCCCAAGAGGATCAGCCGATTGAGCAAGAGGAAGAAGTTCATGCACCCTGGTAAGTAATTCCTATGGGAAATCGACAGGTTACCCCGGTAGGTGTATCGATTTCAGTTTTCTAGAATAAGAACAGTTGAGTATTGGTGTTTGGCTTGAAAAACAAAGTTGGAAGGATTTTTTTCAATTAAATGTTCCAACTTATCCAAATCTGGTTCGTCAATTTTTTGAGAGCATGTCACTGGGAGCTTTTCATTTGGAAGGAACAGTGAAAGGAAAATTCATAGAAATAAGTGAGCAGAAGCTTTTAAATTTACTGAATATACCTAAAGAAGGAGAATGCTATTTAGTTATGAAGGAGAAGGTGAAGACACTTAGACTCATTTTGGGGAGATCTAATGTGAAGGGCATTATACATGTAAGTGCAAATCAGCTTTCATTGGAGATGAGGCTGTTGCACAATATCATTAGCAGGATTTTCTTACCCCGGACGGGGAGATTCGATTGGGTTAGCGAGAGAAATCTTATATTTATGAAATGACTGATTGAGGGGGAGCCACTCAACCTGCCATTTAGTATGATTTCTCAGATGAGAGAGGCAGTACGTAGGGCACGAGCCTGTTTGCCTTACAGGATGGTGTTTACTTTGTTATTCTAGGATGTTGATGTTGATCTTACTGGAGAGGACTGCCGTCTGCTGCTGCACACCGATAGGTACACAGTGAAATCCCTGACCATAATGGGATTTATTAAAGTTGATGGAAATTGGATCAGGAAGATATCAGGTGTTCCTGTAGCACATTCAGAGGATTCAGATGATGATGCGCAGGCTGCTCAAGGACATGGTGAGGACACTGAGGCACAGACTGATGAGGCTGGACCATCCGAGCCAGCTCCTATTACACCTCACTCACCAGTCAGGACTCCTACTGCTGCTAGACATGATACTGATGATAGACCTCAGAGAGTCTTGGAGGAGATTTCTTGTCTTAGGACTGACACTGACAGGAGGATAGTTCACTTCAGTCTGAGATGCAGCAGGGTTTTCACGATATTATGACTTTACTGAGACAACTATCTGTGGCTAGCCAGCATGCACCTTCTACTTCCACAGCGACTGGCACAGTGACTGGCACTGGCACTGGGACTGGTACTGGCACTCATGAGGAGCAGGGACACGGGACACATTGCACTGATGCACCTTATCACACTACACCTGCTGTTGTTGAGCCTCAGGATAGTATGGAGGCTACTGGATCTGCTAATGTTGGAGTGACTCCGGCTACTCAGATGCTTTCAACCACTAGCACTTTAGCACTATCTGTTGATCCACCTACTGCCAGACCTACACCTATCTTTATTTCATCAGAATCAAAAACCAAAGTTAAACCTAAAACTAAAGTGACTAGGACTTCTACTCCTACTAGGACTAGGATTAGAGACCTCTGCCCTAGGTTCCCCAAGTTCAAACCTAGTCTAGGTATCCTAGAGGTTGGTTCCTCCTCTGATGAGGAAGAACCTGATAGTGATCCTAGCCCTTCATTCTGATGTTTTGGTTTTTATCCTTGTTATAGGACCTTATTTTGTTATTTATTTTGTTGTATTCTGACTGTGTGATACTATTTTGTTGTGCCATGGCACATTTGTAAAGTATCACATATGCTATGTACTGACTCATTTCATATATATATATTTATACTTCACTTGTTATGATACATGTTTACTTGAATCAATGTTATGAATGAATGTTATGAATCAATGTCCATTTCTCATATGCCTTTTGTTGATGACAAAAAGGGGGAGAATGGATGTGTGTGGCATGAAAAAGAAAAAGTTATATTGATTCATGGAAGCTATGTTGATTCATGAAAATTTCTTGAAAATTTATATTGATTCATGGAAGCTATGTTGATTCATGAAAATTTCTTGAAAATCTATATTGATTCATGGAAGTTATGTTCATTCATGAAAATTTCTTGGAAATCTATATTGATTCATGAAAATTGCTCAAAAATTGTTTACAAAAGCTATATGGATAATTGAATGATATGAAATTTTGATGAAATGAATGTTTGATTCATAGAAATTTGATGAAACTTAAGTTTACTTCGAAAGTTTGAAAATTCCATAAGTTTCGATACGCATTGTATAGTTAATACCCTTGATACATCACGTATTGATACATTATGTTATGATACATATGATATATCATGTTTTCGATACACTTAATACACATGATATTTGGTATTCCATTCTATACATTTGATACATTACGGCACATTGTATTGATACACTGATACCTAACCTATATGATACACATAGACTTGAAAATACTGCAATTGTAAAGTGCTTTTAAATTTTTAATCATGCCCAGTGTTTTGTCATCATCAAAAAGGGAGCGATTGTTGACCCCTGGAATGATTTTGATGATCACAAAATATTGGAGCATGTATTTGATACTAACTCTTTACAAATTGTTTAAGAAGTTTTGCAGGAATTAGTTAACTTTGTTTAAAATGGTTTCCAAATTTACTTAAGGATAATTTAATTGAGTTTGTAAAAGCCCTAGCTTATGAATGCTATAATCATGTAAAATGGGCTTAAAATTGTGAAAATTTGATGGAGTATGTAGATTAGCTTCTAGTTGATTCAATGTTGAAGATTTTTGGAGAAGCTTGAAGCAATTTTTAAAGACTTGCAAGAGTCGACTCATGGTGGCACGGAAAGGAGAAAGTTTCAAAATTTTAGAACTAAGAGCCGACTATTCCAGAAATATATTTTTTAAAGTTCTAAGAACTAGAGCCGACTCCTAGTCCAAGAGTCGACTCTAGGTATGTATGTTTTTGACTTGACTGAAAGCTAGAAGGTAAGAGCTGACTCTAGCCTGAAGAGCCGGCTTCTATAGAAGTTTGTTTTTGGCCTGTCTGAGACTTCGAGATGACTCCTGGAGCTTGAGCCGGCTCGTGGAGCCATTTTCTGCACTCCAATGGTTAGTTGATGAAATTGAAATTTGAACCCCAATTCATCTCCAATGGCCATTTTACGAATCCCAAGGCCCTACAATGACCATATCTCATGGAAAACTATAAAGGGGATTATTTTTGAAGGATTAAATAATTATTAGAGATTTTTTGTTAAATTTTCTTGAGAAATCAAAGAGCTTTCAAGTCACTCAACTACCTACCTCAAAGAGCATTCAAGTTGGATTCAAAGCTTTACCAACTCTACTCCATCATTGAATCCACTCATTAAAGAAGGGAAGAAGCATCATTGAAGAGCATTGAAGAGCACTCAAGGCTTGACTTCATTTGGATCTACATCGGCAACACCAAAACAAACTTGGTTTATTGTAGTTGCTTGATTACATTGTCTTTATCTTTGTTTACTCTCTAAGAACAGCAAGGGGCTATGTCTTAAGAGAGAGTTAAAGGTTTTTAGGTGAACCTCTTAAAACCTAAGTTTGGGTTCTTGATTTTCCTGGTTTAGAACCAAGTGTTTGGATTTTCTTTGGTGATCCCGTGTAAAACCAAAGGGAGTTAGGGTTTCTTTGGTGATCCCGGTAAAACCAAAGTGTATAGGTTTAGATTGTAAGCCTGGTAAAACAATCCGACTGTATTATGGTTGGGGGATATTGTGAAAATCCCAAGTGGTCCTTGGGTAGTGGATGTAGGAGCCGGTCGCTCCGAACCACTCTATTTCTTGGTGTTTGTGATTGTGCTTTCATTGCTTTATTGCTTCAACTTATTTACTTCCGCTTTACACACTTCACTTCTACACTAAAAGAATTTCAAAGTGCACATACTTGTAAAAGTTTTTTAATCCCAATTCACCCCCCTCTTGGGAAGCCACCTAGGCAACAGGCTCGAATGGATTTGAGTCAGCTTGGATGACGGGTGAACTATTTTTGAACAATGCCAGCTGGGAGAGTTTTTTGGGATCTCGGGCACGTGTGACTGAGGTATATATATTGTATTCTCGTAAGAGGATGGTGGTGGTGTAACGAACTTCTTTGAAGTGGAAATCCCTTTCTCCCGTAAAAAAAAAAACTCCTTTATTTTCTCCTCTCCCATTCTTAGTGTTCTTGATCTTCACAGACCTGAATCCTACTGTGATCTTAAATGGAGATTGCTGGCAGATGGTCATCCACAACCTGGTGATACGCTTCCATGATTGCTTTGTTGATTAGGACGTTCATTCTTGATCGGGAACAAAGCTGTTCTTGAAGATTTGGTTCACCAAATATAATTGGATTTGGAGTCGAATTTTCAACATTTGGTATCAGAGCAAGGTTCGTGGAAGGAAGATCTCAAGATTAGAGGGGTGGAAGTAAGGCTTCTTGTAGGTACGATTTTCATATCTCTTGAATTTTTGATTGTGGTAATGGCATTAAGTGGGTTCAAAGTAGATTTTGAGAAGTACGACAGCAAGGAAAACTTCACCCTGTGGCAGCAAATGGATAAGGATTTGCTGGTTTAACAGAGAATCTACAAGGTCTTGGTTAAAGAAAGACCAGAAAAGATTAATGTTAAAGGATGGAAAGTATTAGAAGAGATTACTTTCAGCACTATTAGGATGTGTTTGGCTGATCAGGTTTTACCTGAGGTGTGTTCAGAGACTATTGCAAAAGGTTTTTGGAGAAGATTAGAGAACACATACATGGAAAAGAACATGACTAACAAGCTATGGCTGAAGAAGTAATTATATAGCTTGAGAATGCATGAAGGATGAGACCTAGTTGCTCACATTCAGAGGTTCATTCAGGTTTTTTCTGAGATGATGAGTTTGGATGTGAAGATAGACGAGGTGGATCGAGCATTGTTGCTACTGTGTTCACTCCCTGGATCGTATGATGGTCTCTTAACAACCTTGGTTTATGGGAAGGAAATCCTAAACTATGAAGAGGTTGTTGGTGTGCTTAGATCCAATGAGCAAAGGAAAAAAAAATTTGCAAAGGTAATCCTAATTCAGAGGTTCTTGCTGTGAATGAGAGGCAAGGAAGACCCAAGGAAAGAACTAGGGGAAAGTCCAAGAGCATATCTCAATCTTGGAATCACAAAAGTGTGAAATGCTACAAGTGTCGTCAACTTGGGCATATCAGGAAGAATTGGTCTCTTTGGAAGACAGAAAAGGGGAGAGCCAATACTAGTGGTGCTAATGCTTTGGAAAGTAATGAAGAAGGAGTATTGGTTGTATCATATGGATCAGTGGATTGGGAGAATACCTGGATTTTGGATTATGCATGCTCATACCACTATACCTCATATCGGGATTGGTTTTACACCTATGATAGGTCAGATGGAGGTAGTGTAAGTCTTGGTGATGATCATCCTTGTATGGTAGCTGGAGTATGCACTATTAGGGTGAGGATGTATGATGGTGTGATAAGGACTCTATCAAATGTCAAACATGTACCAGAATTAAAAAAGAATTTGATTTCTTTGGGCTACTTGGAAGTGCAAGGATATGCTTTTAGTTGCCAATCTGGTAGTGGATGTTTAAGAATTACCAAGGAAGCTTTGGTGGTAATGAGAGGAAGAAGACTAAGCAACAATCTATATAGGATGGAAGGCTCAGTGGTGAGTGATAGTACTGAGGTGCTTGCAGTGGCACAGGAGGAACAGTTGAAATATAAACTATGGCACTATCGAATGGGTCTTATGAGTGACCGAGGGCTCACGGAGTTAAGCAGAAGAGGGAACATCCTAGCTTTATACCAAGCCATGTAAATGATTTGTGTGAGCCATGTATCTTTGGTAAACAGCATAGAGTGAAATTTGCTATTTATACCAAGCCAAGTGAAGGAGTGCTGGATTTGGTACACTCGGATGTATGGGGACCAGCACCTGTTTTATCCAGAGGTGGGGCAAGGTATTTTGTTACCTTTATTGATGACTTCTCTAGAAAACTATGGGTGTATCTGATAAGGAAAAAATCAGATATATTTTCTCGATTTAAAGCTTGGAGAGCTGAGGTAGAGAAGGAGACAGGAAGACATGTAAAGTGCCTTCGGACTGATAATGGTGGGGAGTACTCTAGTACAGAGTTTAGAAGTTACTGTGAGGAAAATGGTATTAAATGCCATTACACAATAGGATGACTCCACAACAGAATGGTGTCACGGAAAGGATGAACTAGATACTATTGGAGAGGGCAAGGAGTATGAGGCTATAATCATCACTACCGAAAATGTTTTGGGGTGATGCTATTACTCTGGCATGTTTTCTCATAAACATGTCCCCTCAATTCAAGTTGGATGGTGGACTTCCAGAAGAAGCTTGGAGTGGGAAGAAGGTAGAGCTTGGCCACCTGAAAGTTTTTGGTTGCCCGGCTTATATTCATGTGGAGGCAACTGAAAGAAGCAAGCTGGATCCTAAGTAAAAGAAGATGATCTTTATAGGGTATCCACAAGGAGTCAAAGGTTACATACTGTGGGACCCACAGTTTCAAAAGGCAGTGATCAGTGGGGATGTCATTTTTGGTGAGAGGAGCATCTTGGTGAAACCAGGGACTGCAACAAGAAATGCAGTCAATAAAATGAACAGCAATGAGAGCCCGTCATAGGTGGAGGATATGTCTTCAACATCAGCTGGAAAAAGAGTCTCAGTTGAGGTAGAGTTGGATAGGAAAGATTCTCCAAGAGTGAAGGAGAGGCGAGAAGAATCAGCTGTTCAAAGGGAAGTGCAGGAGGAGCCACAAACAGTAAACTTGCAGGACAGTGCAAGGGGAGTGGCATTGCATAAGCCTCAATGCACAATCCGGAAGCTAGTGAGATATGGCATGGATGAAGCAATTTCATATGCTCTTATATCTATGAATGGAGATCCAGAAAGTTTTGTAGAAGCCATGGAAAGTCCTGATAAAGAGTCATGGATGCAAGGCATGATGGAAGAGATGGAATTTCTCTGGAGGAATCAGACATGGTAGCTGGTGGATCTATCTAGAGATGCTCATGCTATTGGCTCCAAATGGGTGTTCACTAAGAAATCATTACCTTCAAAGCAAGGTGAAGTGAGATACAAGGCAAGATTGGTAGCAAAGGAATACTCACAAAGGGAAGGAGTTGACTACACAGAAGTATTTTCTCCTATGGTATGCCATACTTCAATTCAGGTGTTGTTGTCTTTGGTGGCAAAACAAAATTTGGAATTGGAGCAGATGGATATGAAGATAGCCTTTCTACATGGAAGACTGGAAGAGAAAATCTATATGAAGCAACTTGATGGCTTCATTAAGATTGGACAGGAGAACAAGGTATGTCTACTTCAGAGGTCATTGTATGGATTGAAACAATCACCTCGTCAGTGGTATCACAGATTTGACACATTTATCTTGAGCCTTGGATTTCTCAGATGTGAACATGATCATTGTATTTATGTAAAGGATGTGGATACTATGGATGCTCTGTATTTATTTCTATATGTAGATGATATGTTGATAGCCAGTAGAAGTATGATAGCTGTGAAAGGGCTGAAGAGAGCATTATCTCAGGAATTTGAGATGAAAGACTTGGGATCAGCTCAGAAAATCCTTGGAATGGAGATTTGCAGAGATAGATGCAAAGGAATACTCCATTTGTCACAAGGTGGGTATATTAAAAGGGTACTTGAGAGGTTTGGGATGGATAATGCCAAACCTGTGGAAACCATTACCAGGGCATATTTCTTTCTCAAAAAAATAGTGCCCCCAGTCAGAGGAGGAGAAAGAGTACATGGAAAGGGTTCCATATGCCAATGCAGTGGGCAGTTTGATGTATACTATAGTTTATTACAGGCTGGATATAACATATGCTGTAAGCCAGGTGAGCAGGTACATGGCTAATCCTGGGAAGGAACACTGGAAGGCATTGAAGTGGATTTTGAGATATCTGCAAGGGACTCAAAGACATAGACTGGTATTTGGTGGGCAGCCTGAAGGACATGGATGGAACTCCATAGAATCATGTGAGGATTCAAGTCCTTTGGAAGGATTTGTTGATGCAAGCTATGTAGATGATTTTGATACAAGGAGGTCTATAACATGATGGGGGACCCGAAACCTATCTGGATTTCACCTTTTATTTTTTAGAATTTTAAAAAAAAATTTAGAATTTTTGTATTTTAGTTATTCCCGCTATTCCACCTATTCCCTTTATTCCCGTGTTATCCTGATGTTATTCCAACTTTATTCCAGGCTATTCCTATCTCCTTCAACCTCCAGGAAAAATCGCAGAGGTCTTTTTTTTCCCAATTTTTTTGCCCCACCGGTCCACGATCTGCCATGCCCGACCCCCGCCACTACCGATCGCCAGCCGGCGCTCCGCCGATCCGCCCTGCCGCCCCGCCGGCATCCCTGGGCCTCACGCCCGTGGGAAGTCCTACGGTCCATGGAAGACCAACGGTCGCCGTCGCCGTTTCGTCGCCTGGCCGCCGCGCCACCCCGTCGCTGCCGCCCGCCCGCCGGCGCACTGCCGATCCGCCGCCCTGCCGCCTCGCCAGCAGCCCCGAGGCCTCATGCCCGTGGGAAGTCTTGCGGTCCGTGGAAGACCAACGGTCGCCCATGGCCGCCGCCGCCGTTTCGCCGCCTGGCCGTCGCGCCACCCCACCGCTGTCGCTCGCCCGCCGGCGCGCCGCCGATCCGCCGCCCCGCCGGCAGCCCCGGGGCCTCACGCCCATAGGAAGTCCAGCTGCCCGTGGAAGACCAACGGTCGCCCACGGCCGCCGCCGCCACCTTTCGCCGCCTGGCCGCCGTGCCACCCCGCCACCGCCGTCCGCCCGCCGGCGCGCCACCAGGCCGCCCCGCCGCGCCCGCTGGGCCGGGTACCAAACGTCCAGGTGCCCCTGTTGCTCGGCCGTGAAGGAGCTTCCGCATGCTTTTCAGAGCAGCCAAATGAAGCTTCTGCACGCTTCTCAAAGCGGTGGAAGAAGAGTTGTTTTGCATGATTTTTGGAGTAGCACGAGTTTCAGAGCGGAGGGGATTTCAAAATTCAAATAAACGGGATTTATTTGGTAATTTTTTTAATGAATGTAATTTGGCAAATTTAGGGATTTTGATTTTGAATTTGATTTCAAAATCAAGGGAGGATTTCAGGGGATTTTATTTTTGAATTTAAAAGGGATATGGGCATCTATAAATATCCATACTCCTCTTGTAATAAAACAGTTGAATGAAATTTTTGAGTGTTCTTCCAGTGTGTGGTTCTAGGCTGAGGCCCTTCTTTTTCCTTCGTCCTTCGGGATGTCGAGGGGTGTGAGGCCCCAAGTATCTCCTTTCTCCCTCTCACCTTCGTGTCTTCCCCTCGTGGCCTTGAGAACCATCCTAGCGCCTCTAAGTACTGAGGGGGGCGTAATGCCTTAGAGGTGGACGGTCTCTTTGTTAGGGTGAGTCCCAAGATCCATGAGTTCTCCCCCACCCCCCGTCCTTCGTGACCTTGAGATCCATCCTAGCGCCTCTAAGTATTGAGGAGGGCGTAATGCCTTAGAGGTGGACGGTCTCTTCGTTAGGATGAGTCCCAAGTCTAGGAGTTCCCGTCCCAGCCTCCCATCCCCATCGTTCCTTCGCCATCACCGCCAAGAAAATTTAAAAAAACCAAAAGAGCCCAGTCGTTTTAGGATTTTCAGGGGTCGTTCTATCCTAGTCCCGGAGGCTTCTTAGCCCTCCCATGATCCTTGGTTTGCTTTAGGTATTTTTTTTTTCCTCTTTTCAAAATAACAATAGGTTACCTTCGTGTCCTTCGTTCTACATCAATTTGGGGGACCCAAACCTATCCGGATTTCACCTTTTATTTTTTAGAATTTTTAAAAGAATTTTTGTATTTTAGTTATTCCCGCTATTCCACCTATTCCCTTTATTCCCGTGTTATCCCGATGTTATTCCAACTTTATTCCAGGCTATTCCTATCTCCTTCAACCTCCAAGAAAAATCGCAGAGGTCTTTTTTTTCTTGATTTTTTTGCCCCACCGGTCCGCGATCTACCGTGCCCGACCCCCGCCACTACCGACCGCCCGCCGGCGCTCCGCCGATCCGCCGCCCTGCCGCCCCGCCGGTGTCCCTGGGCCTCACGCCCGTGGGAAGTCCTGCGGTCCGTGGAAGACCAACGGTCGCCCACGGCCGCCACCACCGTTTCGCCGCCTGGCCACCGCGCCACCCCGCCGCTGCCGCCCGCCCGCCGGCGCGCCGCCGATCCGCCGCCCTGCCGCCCCGCCGGCAGCCCCGGGGCCTCACGCCTGTGGGAAGTCCAGCTGCCCGTGGAAGACCAACGATCTCCCACGGCCGCCGCCACCGCCTTTCGCCGCCTTGCCGCCGCCGTCTGCCCGCCGGCGCGCCACCGGGCCGCCCCGCCGCCACCCGCTGGGCCGGGTGCCGAAGGTCCAGGTGCCCCTGTTGCTTGGCCGTGAAGGAGCTTCCACATGCTTTTCAAAGTAGCCAAATGAAGCTTCTGTACGCTTCTCAAAGCGGTGGAAGAAGAGTTGTTTTGCACGATTTTTGGAGTAGCATGAGTTTCAGAGCGGAGGGGATTTCAAAATTCAAATAAACAGGATTTATTTGGTAATTTTTTTAATGAATGTAATTTGGGAAATTTAGAGATTTTGATTTTGAATTTGATTTCAAAATCAAGGGAGTATTTCAGGGGATTTTATTTTTGAATTTAAAAGGGATATGGGCATCTATAAATACCCATACTCCTCTTGTAATAAAACAGTTGAATGAGATTTTTGAGTGTTCTTCCAGTGTGTGGTTCTGGGCTGAGGCCCTTCTTTTTCCTTCGTCCTTCGGGACGTCGAGGGGTGTGAGGCCCCAAGTATCTCCTTTCTTCCTCCCACCTTCGTGTCTTCCACTCGTGGCCTTGAGAACCATCCTAGCGCCTCTAAGTACTGAGGAGGGCGTAATGCCTTAGAGATGGACGGTCTCTTCGTTAGGGTGAGTCCCAAGATCCATGAGTTCTCCCCCACCCCCCCGTCCTTCGTGACCTTGAGATCCATCCTAGCGCCTCTAAGTATTGAGGAGGGCGTAATGCCTTAGAGGTGGACGGTCTCTTCGTTAGGATGAGTCCCAAGGTCTAGGAGTTCTCCCCCACCCCCGTCCTTCGCGACCCTGAGATCCATCCTAGCGCCTCTAAGTATTGAGGAGGGCGTAATGCCTTAGAGGTGGACGGTCTCTTCGTTAGGATGAGTCCCAAGGTCTAGGAGTTCCCGTCCCAGCCTCCCATCCCCATCGTTCCTTCGCCATCTCCGCCAAGAAAATTTAAAAAAACCAAAAGAGCCCAGTCGTTTTAGGATTTTCAGTGGTCGTTCTATCCTAGTCCCGGAGGCCTCTTAGCCCTCCCATGATCCTTGGTTTGCTTTAGGTATTTTTTTTTTTCCTCTTTTCAAAATAACAATAGGTTACCTTCGTGTCCTTCGTTCTACATCAATTTGGGGGACCCGAAACCTATCCGGATTTCACCTTTTATTTTTTTAGAATTTTAAAAAAAAATTTAGAATTTTTGTATTTTAGTTATTCCCGCTATTCTACCTATTCCCTTTATTCCCGTGTTATCCCGATGTTATTCCAACTTTATTCCAGGCTATTCCTATCTCCTTCAACCTCCAGGAAAAATCGCAGAAGTCTTTTTTTTCTCGATTTTTTTGCCCCACCGGTCCGCGATCTGCCGTGCCCGACCCCCGCCACTGCCGACCGCCCGCCGGCGCTCCGCCGATCCGCCGCCCTGCCACCCCGCCGGCGTCCCTGGGCCTCACACCCGTGGGAAGTCCTGCGGTCCGTGGAAGACCAACGGTCGCCCACGGTCGCCGCCGCCGTTTCGCCGCCTGGCCGCCGCGCCACCCCGCCGCTGCCGCCCGCCCGCCGGCGCGCCGCCGATCCGCCGCCCTGCCGCCCCGCCGGCAGCCCCGAGGCCTCACGCCCGTGGGAAGTCCTACGGTCCGTGGAAGACCAACAGTCGCCCACGACCGCCGCCGCCGTTTCGTCGCCTGGCCGCCGTGCCACCCCGTCGCTGCCGCCCGCCCGCCGGCGTGCCACCGATCCGCCGCCCTGCCGCCCCGCCGGCAGCCCCGGGGCCTCACGCCCGTGGGAAGTCCAGCGGCCCGTGGAAGACCAACGGTCGCCCACGGCCGCCGCCGTCGCCTTTTGCCGCCTGGCCGCCGTGCCACCCCGCCGCCGCCGTCCGCCCGCCGGCGCGTCACCACGCCGCCCCGCACCGCTCGCTGGGCCGGGTGCCGAAGGTCCAGGTGCCCCTGTTGCTCGGCCGTGAAGGAGCTTCCGCATGCTTTTCAGAGCAGCCAAATGAAGCTTCTGCACGCTTCTCAAAGTAATGGAAGAAGAGTTGTTTTGCATGATTTTTGGAGTAGCACGAGTTTCAGAGCGGAGGGGATTTCAAAATTCAAATAAACGGGATTTATTTGGTAATTTTTTTAATGAATGTAATTTGGGAAATTTGGGGATTTTGATTTTTAATTTGATTTCAAAATCAAGGGAGTATTTCAGGGACTTTTATTTTTGAATTTAAAAGGGATATGGGCATCTATAAATACCCATACTCCTCTTGTAATAAAACAGTTGAATAAAATTTTTGAGTGTTCTTCCAGTGTGTGGTTTTGGGCTGAGGCCCTTCTTTTTCCTTCGTCCTTCGGGACGTCGAGGGGTGTGAGGCCCCAAGTATCTCCTTTCTCCCTCCCACCTTCGTGTCTTCCCCTCGTGGTCTTGAGAACCATCCTAGCGCCTCTAAGTACTGAGGAGGGCGTAATGCCTTAGAGGTGGACGGTCTCTTCGTTAGGGTGAGTCCCAAGATCCATGAGTTCTCCCCCACCCCCCCGTCCTTCGTGACCTTGAGATCCATCCTAGCGCCTCTAAGTATTGAGGAGGGCGTAATGCCTTAGAGGTGGACGGTCTCTTCGTTAGGATGAGTCCCAAGGTCTAGGAGTTCTTCCCCACCCCCGTCCTTCGCGACCCTGAGTACCATCCTAGCGCCTCTAAGTATTGAGGAGGGCGTAATGCCTTAGAGGTGGACGGTCTCTTCGTTAGGATGAGTCCCAAGGTCTAGGAGTTCCCGTCCCAGCCTCCCATCCCCATCGTTCCTTCGCCATCTCCGCCAAGAAAATTTAAAAAAACCAAAAGAGCCCAATCGTTTTAGGATTTTCAGGAGTCGTTCTATCCTAGTCCCGGAGGCTTCTTAGCCCTCCCATGATCCTTGGTTTGCTTTAGGGTGAAACAGTATATGGTGGTCCTGCACAGTGATAGCTAGAGTGCCAAACACTTGACACAGAACCCTGTTTATCATGCTAAGACCAAGCATATAGATGTGAGATACCATAGAGTCAGGGAGCTGGTGGAGGAAGGAGAAGTGGCGCTGGTGAAGGTTCATACAATGAAGAACTAGGCAGATGCACTTACGAAGGCTCTACCAAGGGATAGCTTCTACTCTTGTATGTGGTTAATGGGTTTGAGGAGTCTGGCATATGTAGCCTTGAAGCACCAAGGTGGAGATTGTTGAGTCTTAGGTGGTGCATTCATGGCTAGTTGGGTCAATGTACATATGTTGATTTGGTCTATCATGGTTTTCCATGATGTGCCTAGGACTAGGGTTGAGTCCGATATGAGTCTTAGGTGTTTTGGCTCAGTTTTGGTCAGTTTGGGTCATAGGGTCGGCTCTTCTGTGGTAAGAGTCAACTCTGTTGGTTGGCACGTCTCAGAACAGGTGCTTGTGGACTGGACGAGTTGGCTCGAATGTATTTGAGTCGGCTCGGATGCACAGTTAGGAAACCTGCAGTTTGGACGAGTCGGCTCGGATGCACAGTCATGAAACCTGCAGTCTAGACGAGTCGGCTCGAATGGATTTGAGTCGGCTCGGATGATGGGTGAACTATTTTTGAACGGTGCCAGCTGGGAGAGTTTTTTGGGATCTCGGGCATGTGTAACCGTGGTATATATATTGTATTCTCGTAAGAGGATGGTGGTGGTGTAACAAACTTCTTGGAAGTGGAAATCCTTTTCTCCCATAAAAAAAAAAAAAAAAACTTCTCTGTTTTCTCCTCTCCCATTCTTGGTGTTCTTGATCTTCATAGACCTGAATCCTACCATGATCTTCAATGGAGATTGTTGGCAGATGGTCATCCATAACCTGGTGGTACGCTTTTGTGATTGCTTTGTTGATCAGGGCATTCATTCTTGATCGAGAACAAAGCTATTCTTGAAGATTTGGTTCACCAAATCTGGTTGGATTTGGAGTCGAATTTTCAACAAAACTTCCTTCTTCCTTTGTATTCCTCGGAGTGAACCAGTTTTTTCTACTTCTTTTTCTTTGGATCTTGATCTTGGAGATGGAGTAGGCTTGAAGATGGTGTAGGGGAAAAACTCTCCTCTAAGAAAATCTCACTCTTAGAGGCCAACCCGCAATCCAAGCTATGCCCTCTATCCTGTACTGTACCTGATGGGAACATCAGGTCAATCCTAGTTTACTATGGATCCCTAAATTTTGAGTCCCTTAGTCATTTTTTTAAATTTTGTCTTTGAATCCAATAATCAAGTCCTGTTAGCCCTTTGAGTCCTATAAGTAGGGCTTGAGTCATTGAAGTCATCTAGAGTCCTGTAATAAGGGTTAAGTCATGAAAGCCCAATTATGTTTTGTGATTAAGGTTTTCATTCACTTTGAGTCCTATTTTGGGCCCTTTAGTTATGCTTTTATATCTGAGTCCTATATTTAGAGTCGACTCATATCATTAGGATTTTTGAGTCAAGTTTTGGGTTTTGTTCAGATTAGTTGAGCTTAGTCGATCAAGTCAGCTCACTGTGAGCCTTTGTCATTTTGGTCTTGTTTTGTCATTTTGGGTCTTGTGTCAATTTGAGTCCTGTATTTATTTTCATTCAAGCCATGTTCAAGAGGAGAGCCAGTGGACCACCACTCAAGTCACCCAGCCAAGCATCTGGATTCCATTCATGCTGCCCAGACCCTTGAAGGATTGGTGCCCTAGCATATCAGGCCTAAGGCACCTCAAGCCCACAAGCTTTCATGAAGATTGGCACCCAGTCCAGATCCACCAAGGAAGTGGTGCCTAGATCCCGGCCTAAGCCCATGGTGCCTTCCCTCACAGTCCAACATGGAGACATCCTAGCCCATTTGACTCAATCCATGATGCCTCAACTTTGACCTAGTCCAAGATACCCAAGGCTTTGACCAAGTCCAAGCAGATGTTTTCCAAGCCCAACAAGGAGACAAGGCCCTAGCCCAAGAGGGTTTTCTTGGTCCACATGTTTGTAATTTCTTGGCCCTCAAGTTAGGGTTTCTTGACGTTCAAGTAATGTAACCTGGGTACATCTATAAATACCCCCCCTCTTGTATTTTTCAATGATGCGTATGAATGAAATTTGAGTTCTCTATACAATCTTCCTTTGCCTGTGTGCATTGACCTCCATGAGGGAGTGGGTGAGAGACCCATGCCTTTGCTCTTTGAGCATCAAGGGATGTGAGGCCCTAGTTATCAACCCTAGCCGCCCTGTTTCTTCCAGCCCAAGCCGCCCATCATCAGCCCATCCTTGCCCGCCCCTGCTCTTTCTTTCTTCTACATTTCCTTCAACCATCTTTTCTATCATTTTCTAACCTTCTTTAGGTGTTTTTCAGATCTCTCAAGTTTCATGACTTTAGGATTCTGTTTGCCTAGCCGTCGGGTCAGCGGATAAAAAGTCGATGGATCCATGGGTTTTGCGGCTTGATCTTCTAGGCTGCATCCGAGAGCATGGAGTGATTTTTTTACAAAAGTAGCAGCAAACATTGCTAGGTACACACCCCCTAGCCCTCTAGATCGAGTTATTGCAGAAGAGCTAAACCTACCGGGACTTCTTAGCCCTGGCAGTCCTGTTTTTATCTCTTTTGAGAATCTTTTTGCATGCTTGCAGTCTAGAATTTCTATAGGATCATGCTTTTATCTATTTGACTTGAAATTCAGGAATTAAAATCCTAACTTAATGCTGAATCTATGAAAATTTTCTTGCAAGCCAATTAGTTCCCCATTATTTGGTATCAAAGTATGGTTAGAGCTTAATTCTTGCATATTATAATTCCTGCACATGGTCTGTTCAAATAATTGTTTCTGCATATAGGTATCTCAAAAAAATCCTATTCTTATTTTTCTAGATTCATGATATTTGACTCCTATTTATCAGTAGTTTTTCATAATTTATTCCAAATTATATGTTTTCTGAACGCCTATTTCCTGCCCTAGAAGATTTCTGCATCCTGTCATCTATACTAAGGGTCCAAGTCTAGGTCTGTTTCATCAACTTAGGCATACTGTTTCTTTTCTAGAATTTATATTGATTAATCTCTGATTAGTTTCCTTAATTACTATGATTTTTTCCATATTTTATAGAATCAAAAAAAACAAAAAAATCGACATCCTAGAAACCCTAACCAAAAATTAGATTTTTCTACATACAGTTAGAAACCCTAGGTTTTGTAGCATCATTCCATTTTGTTTCGCACTAAATTTGTTAGGAATCATCCTCACACATAACCCTCTATTATGCATTTTGTTTAGAATTTTTCTATTCCGAAATCCATGCTAATCTCTGCATAAAAAATAGAATAAAAAAATCTCAATTTCTGCTGTCCTGCATACTTGGGTTGACCAAACCTAATCACCTACCAAACCCAAGCCAATTTTGATTGATCACTTAACCAACTTTGAATTAAGTTGCCACCTCAAAAAAAAAGACAAAAAAAAATTATTCTCTATTTTGTTATTAGATTGCATCAGGGTTCATTGATTGTGCATCATCTACATCTAAACTAATCTTAAGGGCAATTTTTCTCTAGGGGCCCAAAACAATCACCTTGCATACGTACCCAAACCCTAATTAAAATTAACTAGCAACCTAATTGATTTAGGGACACCAACAGGTCGAGTCCGAGTCAGGTGAGGGAACTAGTGCACCCAACCCATCATCTATTACTGGAAGCTGGTGTTTAAGGCTAGAGGTCTAGTGGCAAATACCCTAAGTGGAATGGTGGTTATTTAATTAGGACCCTATCACAGGCAAGGAGAGCCTCCCACCACCCCACCTCTTACCTGATCAGTAGAAGGATTAGGTGTTGTGTTGTGTGTAAGTTGAGTTGACTCACTTGATTTTGGCTCTAGGTCTAGCAAACCTTAGAACGTGCTAACACTTGTGTGCTTGACTGCATCATAATCTCTTGATTGATTGTTTGCATGACCATTAGATTAGGAGCTTAACCAATAGTCTTAACCCAACCCAACCTGACCATGGAATCTGACATAGGAACTCTACTAAGGACCATTAATGAACAGCTTGACCAGATGAACCATAAGTATAATCAAATGGGCTATAGGTCTGACCATATAGGAGACCAATTAGGAAACCTAGCAAAAACCCCTAAAACCCATCCCAGACCTAAACCTGAGCCCAACCCTAAGAGAACCCCATACCATGACCCATACTTGGAGCCCAACCCTAAGAAAGCCCCATACCCTGACCATACTGGGAGCCTAACCCTAGGAGGACCCAATACCATTACTCAATCTGGGAGTCCACTCATAGGAGATCGAATTATGAGTTCATAGACCAGGATGAGAACTTCAGGCCAGAAGCATCCATGTTTGATGGCACCCCAGATCCTAAGACCTACATAGATTGGGAAGGAGACATGGAACAAAATTTTGATTAGTATGAGATGACTGACAATATGAAGTGTAAATTTGCCAAACTAAGGTTAACCGACTATGCTAGGTTATATTGGTGAGACGTAGAGCGCCTAGTTAGATAACGAAACAAAGCTCCTATAGATACCTGGATGGCCATGAAGTTGAAACTTAGAGAGAAAATGTTTTTCCATCCTACTGACAGAGACTCCTAAACCAATGGCAGAGATTAAGTCAAGGAAATAGGTCTGTGTCAGAATACATAGCCAAATGAGTGTGCTATAAGGTGTTGCCTAGACGAACCCAAATCAGTGACCCTATCTAGGTTTAGGGCTGGCCTTCATGAAGACATCCAGTGAGAACTGTCTTGATGGCAAATTCAGGACCTAGAGGAAGCCTATCACATAGCTAGGGAACTCGAGTCATATCAGAGAAAACTCATGATCAGTCAATCTAAGTCCAACAAGAGTAACCCTCCTGAACTCAAGCCCAAACCTAGCCAACTTCATTTAAACCAGCCAATTTCCATTGCCCCTAGCCAGGCCCTAGGACCTAGTCAGGTATGTCCGAGCCAATCCAGCCTGAGCCAAGCTAACCTGAGCTGACCCAATCTAAGCCAAGTATCCCACTAATTCCCATGAATGATAAGAGTGAGGACCTTAAAGTTCAAATTGAATGCACTGATATTCAGAACTTAGGATATCCCCAGGTTGAGGAGCTAGAGAAGAATAGGAGCAAGTCACCAGAGGTTCAGAGAAGACCCAACATCACGTGCTTTAGATGCCACAAACCAGGATACTATGCTAGCTAATGTCCAACCAAAACCTTACATCTAGGAGAGCTAGAAGAGAACGAGTCTGAACCCATTGTTGAACCTGAAGAAGAGGTGTATGAGGTTGACTCAAGTTTGATCGAGGAGTATGAAGAGGTTGAAATCATTGAAAATCTAGCGAAAGAAATTCTAGAGCCCATTGAAGAGTCTAAAGAAGATACTTGTGACTTGAGCCTCAAGCAAGAAAGTGAACCCACTGAGGACCTAACAGAAAAAGATCTTGAACCCACTAAAGAATTTAGAGAAGTAGTGACTGAGCCAAGATCAAACATAATTGATGAGAGTGAGGGTTCACCAGAATTGTGTTGAGTCTCAGGTGGTGCATTCATGGCTAGTTGGATCAATGTACATATGTTGATCTGGTCTATCATGGTTTTTTATGATGTATCTAGGGCTAGAGTTGAGTCCGGTATGAGTCCTAGGTGTTTAGGCTCAGTTTTGGTCAGTCTGGGTCATAGGGTCAGCTCTTCTGTGGTAAGAGTCAACTCTGTTGGTTGGCATGTCTCAGAACAAGTGATTGTGGTCTAGACAAGTCGACTCGGATGGATTAGAGTCGACTCGGATGCACAGTCAGGGAAACCTATAGTCTGGATGAGTCAGCTTGGATGGATTAGAGTCGGCTCGGATGCACAATCAGGAAATCTAAAGTCTGGACGAGTTAGCTCGGATGAATTAGAGTCGGCTCGGATGCACAGTCAGGGAAACCTGCAGTCTGGACGAGTCGGCTTGGATGAATTTGAGTCGGCTCGGATGCACAGTCAGGGAAACCTGCAGTCTCGGATGACGAGTGAACTGTTTTTGAATGGTACCAGCTGGGAGAGTTTTTTGGGATCTCGGGTACATGTGATCAAGGTATATATATTGTATTCTCGTAAGAGGAAAGAGTGGTGTAACGAACTTCTTAGAAGTGGAAATCCCTTTCTTCCATGAAAATTCCTCTATTTTTTCTTCTCTCGTTCTTGGTGTTCTTGATCTTCATAGACCTGAATCCTACCGTAATCTTCAATGAAGATTGCTGGCAGATGGTCATCCATAACCTGGTGATATGCTTTCGTGATTGCTTTGTTGGTCACGGCATTCGTTCTTGATCAGGAACAAAGCTATACTGGAGGGTTTTGGTTCATCAAATCTGATTGGATTTGGAATCGAAATCTTAATATAACTATCAATATTTGGTATCAGAGAAAGGTTCATGGAATGAAGATCTCAAGATCAGAGGGTTGGAAGTAAGGCTTCTTGCAGGTATGGTTTTCATATCTCTTGAATTCTTGATTGTAGTAATGGCATCAAGTGGGTTCAAAGTAGATTTTAAGAAGTATGATGGCAAGAAAAACTTCACCCTGTGGTAGCAAAGGGTTAAATATTTGCTGGTTCAATAGAGAATCTACAAGGTCTTGGTTAAAGAAAGATCAAAAAAGATTAGTGTTGAAGAATGGAAAGAATTAGAAGAGATTACTTTCAGCACCATTAGGATGTGTTTGGCTGATCATGTTTTACCTGAGGTGTGTTCAGTGACTACTGAAAAAGGTCTTTGGAGAAGCCTAAAGAATACATACATGGGAAAGAACATGACTAACAAGCTATGGCTGAAGAAGCAATTATATAGCTTGAGAATGCTTGAAGGAGGAGACCTAGTTGCTCACATTCAGAGGTTCAATCAGGTTTGTTCTGAGGTGATGAGTCTGGATATGAAGATAGACAAGGAGGATCGGGCATTGTTGCTGCTGTGTTCACTCCCTGGATCGTATGATGGTCTCATAACAACTTTGGTTTATAGGAAGGAAACCCTAAACTATGAAGAGGTTGTTGGTGTGCTCAGATCCAATGAGCAAAGGAAAAATATTTGCAAAGGTAATCCTAATTCAGAGGTTATTGCTGTGAATGAGAGGCAAGGAAGATCCAAGGAAAGAACCAGGAGAAAGTCCAAGAGCAGGTCTCAGTCTCGGAATCATAAAAGTTTGAAATGCTATAAGTGTCATCAACTTGGGCATATCAGGAAGAATTGTCCTCTTTGGAAGACAGAAAAGGGAAGAGCTAACACTAGTGGTGCTAATGCTTTGAAAAGTAATGGAGGAGTACTGGTTGTATCAGATGAATCAGTGGATTGGGAGAATACATGGATTTTGGATTCTACATGCTCATACCACTATACCTTACATCGGGATTGGTTTTACATCTATGACAGGTCAGATGGAGGTAGTGTAAGTCTTGGTGATGATCACCCTTGTATGGTAGCTGGAGTAGGACTATTAGGGTGAGGATATATGATAGAGTGATAAGGACTCTATCAAATGTCAAACATGTATCAAAATTGAAAAAGAATTTGATTTCTTTGGGCTTCTTGGAAGAGCACGGATATGCTTTTAGTTGCCAATCTGGTAGTGGATGTTTGAGAATTACCAAGGAAGCTTTGGTGGTAATGAAAGTAAGAAGACTGAGCAACAATCTATATAGGATGGAAGGCTCAGTGATAAATGATAGTGCTGAAGTGCTTGCAGCGGCACAGGAGGAACAGTTAAAATATAAACTATGGCACTATTGAATGGGTCATATGAGTGACCGAGGGCTCACGAAGTTAAGCAGAAGAGGGAACATCCCAACTTTGAAAAAGGATGGAAATGACCTGTATGAGCCATGTATCTTTGGTAAACAGCATAGAGTGAAATTTGTTGTTTGTACCAAGCCAAGTGAAGGAGTGCTAGATTTGGTGCACTCGGATGTATGGGGACCAGCACCTATTATATCCAGAAGTGGAGCAAGGTATTTTGTTATCTTTATTGATGACTTCTCTAGGAAACTGTGGATGTATCTGATGAGAGAAAAATCATATGTGTTCGCCTGGTTTAAAGTTTGGAGAGCTGAGGTAGAGAAGGAGACAGGAAGACATGTAAAGTGCCTTCGGACTGATAATGGTGGAGAGTACTCTAGTATAGAGTTTAGGAGTTACTGTGAGGAAAATGGTGTCAAACGCCATTACATAGTAAGGATGACTCCACAGCAGAATGGTGTCATGGAAAGGATGAATCAGACACTATTGGAGAGGGCAAGGAGTATGAGGCTGCATCATCACTGCCTAAAATTTTTTGGGGTGATGCTATTACTCTGGCATGTTTTCTCATAAATAGGTCCCCTCACTTCAAGTTGGATGGTGGACTTCTAGAAGAAGCTTGGAGTGGGAAGAACGTGGAGCTTGGCCACCTGAAAGTTTTTGGTTGCCCGGCTTATGTTCATGTGGAGGCAACTAAAAGAAGCAAGCTAGATCCTAAGTCAAAGAAGATGATCTTTATAGGGTATCAACAAGGACTCAAAGGTTACCTACTGTAGGATCCATAGTCTCAAAAGGCAGTGATCAGTAGGGATGTCATTTTTGATGAGAGGAGCATCTTGGTGAAACCGAGGACTACAACAGAAAATGCAGTCAATAAGATGAACAGTAGTGAGAGCCCGTTACAGGTGGAGGATATGTCTTCAACATCAGTTGGAAAAAGAGTCTCAGTTGAGGTGGAGTTGGATAGGAAAGATTCTCTAGGAGTGAAGGAGAGGCGAGAAAAATCAGTTGTTCAAAGGAAAGTGTAGGAGGAGCCACAAACAGTAGACTTGCAGGATAGTGCAAGGAGAGTGGCATTGCATAAGCCTCAACGCACAATCCGGAAGCTAGTGAGATATGGCATGGATGAAGCAATTTCATATGCTCTTATATCTATGAATGAAGATCCAGAAAGTTTTGTAGAAGCCATAGAAAGTTCTGATAAAGAGTCATGGATGCAAGGCATGATGGAAGAGATGGAATCTCTCAAGAAGAATTAGACATGGCAGCTGTTGGATCTACCTAGAGATGCTCATGCTATTGGCTCCAAATGGGTGTTCACTAAGAAATCATTACCTTCAAAGCAAGGTGGAGTAAGATACAAGGCAAGATTGTTAGCAATGGAATACTCACAGAGGGAAGGAGTTAACTATACATAAGTGTTTTCTCCTGTGGTACACCATACTTCAATTTGGGTTTTATTGTCTTTGGTGGCAAAACATAATTTGGAATTGGAGCAGATAGATGTGAAGACAGCCTTTCTACATGGAATACTGGAAGAGAAAATCTATATGATGCAACCTGATGGCTTCATTGAGATTGGACAGGAGAACAATGTATGTCTACTTCAGAGGTCATTGTATGGATTGAAACAATCACCTCGTTAGTGGTATCACAGATTTGATACATTTATCTTGAGCCTTGGATTTCTCATATATGAACATGATTATTGTGTCTATGTGAAGGATATGGATACTATGGATGCTCTGTATTTATTTCTGTATGTGGATGATATGTTGATAGCCAGCAGAAGTATGACAGCTGTGAAAGGGCTGAAGAGAGCATTATCTCAGGAATTTGAGATGAAAGATTTGGGATCAGCTCAGAAAATCCTTGGAATGGAGATTTGCAGAGATAGGTGCAATGGAATACTTCATTTATCACAAGATGGGTACATTGAAAAGGTACTCGAGAGGTTTGGGATGGAAAAGGCCAAACCTGTGGAAACACCTTTACCAGGGCATTTTTCTCTCTCAAAAAAATAGTGCCCCCAATCATAGGAGGAGAGAGAGTACATTAAAAGAGTTCCATATACCAATGCAGTGGGCAGTTTGATGTATGCTATGGTTTGTTGCAGGCCGGACTAGCATATACTATAAGCCAGGTGAGCAGGTACATGGCTAATCCTGGAAAGGAACATTGGAAGGTATTGAAGTGGATTTTGAGATATCTGCAAGGGACTCAAAGACATTGACTAGTATTTAGTGGGCAGCCTGAAGGACATGGATGGAACTCCAAAGAATCATATGAGGATTTAGGTCTTTGGAAGGGTTTGTTGATGCAAGCTATGCAGATGATCTTGATACAAAGAGGTCTACAACAGGTTATCACTTCTACATGTATGGTGGACCGGTTTCTTGGAGATCAACCCTTCAACCTATTACAGCTTTGTCTACAATAGAAGTTGAGTATATAGGGATTACTGAAACTGCAAAGGAAGCACTACGGCTAAGAAGGCTAGTGTCTAAAATGGGGGTGAAATAGTGTATGGTGGTCCTGCATAGTGATAGCCAGAGTGCCATACACTTGACACAGAACCTAGTCTATCATGCTAGGACCAAGCATATAGATGTGAGGTATCACAGAGTCAGGGAGCTGGTGGAGGAAGGAGAAGTGGTGCTGGTGAAGGTTTATACAACGGAGAACTAGGCGGATGCACTTACAAAGGCTCTACCAAGGGATAGCTTCTACTCTTATATGTGGTTAATGGGTTTAAGGAGTCTGGCATATGTAGCCTTGAAGCACCAAGGTGGAGATTGTTGAGTCTCAGGTGGTGCATTCATGGCTAGTTGGGTCAATGTACATATGTTGATTTGGTCTATCATGGTTTTCCATGATGTATCTAGGGCTAGGGTTGAGTCCGGTATGAGTCCTAGGTGTTTAGGCTCAGTTTTGGTCAGTCTAGGTCTTAGGGTTGGCTCTTTTGTAGTAAGAGTCGACTCTGTTGGTTGGCACGTCTTAGACAGGTAATTATGGTCTGGATGAGTCACTCGGATGGATTAGAGTCAGCTCGGATGGGTTAGAGTTGGCTCGGATGCACAGTCAGCGAAACCTGTAGTCTGGTGAGTCGGCTCGGATGGATTAGAGTTGGCTCAGATGCACAGTCAATAGACCTAAAGTCTGGATGAGTCGGCTCGGATGAATTAGAGTCAGCTCGGATGCACAGTCAGGAAAACCTGCAGTCTGGATGAGTCGGCTCGAATGGATTTGAGTCAGCTCGGATGACGGGTGAACTATTTTTGGACGGTGCCAGCTGGGGGAGTTTTTTGGGATCTCGGGCATGTGTGACCAAGGTATATATTTTGTATTCTCATAAGATGAAAGAGTGGTGTAACGAACTTCCTGGAAGTGAAAATCCCTTTCTCCCATAAAAATTTCTCTATTTCCTCTTCTCTCGTTCTTGGTGTTCTTGATCTTCACAGACTTGAATCCTACTATAATCTTCAATGAAGATTGCTGGCAGATGGTCATCCATAACCTGGTGATACGCTTCCGCGACTGCTTTGTTGATCAGGGCATTCGTTCTTGATCGGGAACAAAGTTGTACTTAAGGGTTTTGGTTCATCAAATATGATTGGATTTGGAATTGAATTCTTAATATAATTCTTAACAAATTGTCCATTAAGGAGGTCC
Source organism: Areca catechu (assembly GCA_021397845.1). Lineage (NCBI taxonomy): Eukaryota > Viridiplantae > Streptophyta > Magnoliopsida > Arecales > Arecaceae > Areca > Areca catechu. Next base: position 137,307,462 of record CM038043.1, read on the forward strand.
AGGAACCAAACCCAAAGGAACGATCCCAGGAAGTTGATATTATTTTAAAGGACTTTCCAGGTAAGCTTTCCAAAGACCTTCTTGATGACCTTCCACCAGTAATGGATTCCTAGCCTACTCTAGAACTAGTGCCAGTAGGCCACTCTAGTGCCAAACATGTGGTTAGGACAAGCCCCCAATTAATTTCCCTTAAGCATAGGAGCCTGTTGAACCATGTCTACCTTAAGGACTTCCATGCTACAATCCATATCCTAAAGTTCTGGAGAGGATATTTATTGTTCCTAGAAAACTTACTGTACCCATACTAGTGGACTTTTAGGTTTTATGATTCCCAGAAAATTTTAAGCTTGAAACCTGAAAGGTGGAGTGAATTTTGGGTCTATATCTTTAACATAGGGGATGAAGTAAGTATAGAGGATGAAGTGCTACTTGGTTTTAAGTCTGAAAGATCCCTGTGCCTAATCCCACTGTTCACACATGCACAGATCTCTGCATAGCATTTGCATAAGGACATTAGCATTCACTTGAACACTGATAATAACATGGCTAATTCCCAAATTCGAGTCAAAGAGTATGCTAAGGGAGATCATGTAGAGATTAGGTCTAGACCTGAGTGGTTTCCTTTAGGAGCCACTAAGAAGCTACATGCTTGTGAAGCTGGACCCTTAAAGATGATAAGGATAGTTGACCCTAGTGCCTATGTGCTTAAGTCACCACCGGATTTTGGCATTAGCTCGATTTCTAATATCTTGAGCCTAGTTGTGTCTAGGGTACCAGCAATGACACCTAGTGAGATTTTTGGACCTCACCCTATTCTTGAGAGAGCAACCTTACCGAGTGTCCACTAAATTACCTTGGGAGAGGAATACAGATCGATCATGACGTAGATGGCCAAGTTGTTATGACCCGAGACCTAGGCTATCCATATCATTTGGTCCGATGGCTAGGCCGACCAGACTCTGAATGTTAATGGATCCCTCGAGAGGATCCACAACACCACGACCCAACCCTCTTATTCGCACCAAACTGATCCTTACTTGATAGGGTCGAGTTTCTCCCACCCCGAGAGAATTAATGGGGACATCAGGTCAACCCTAGTTCTCTATGGGTCCCTAAATTTTGAGTCCCTTAGCTATTTTTTTAAATTTTATCTTTTAGTCCAATAATCAAGTCCTGTTAGCCCTTTGAGCTTGTAAGTAGGGCTTGAGTCATTGAAGTCATCTGGAGTCCTGTAATAAGGGTTAAGTCATGAAAGCCCGGTTGTGTCTTGTGATTAGGGTTTTCATTCACTTTGAGTCCTGTTTTGGGCCCTTGAGTTCTGATTTTATATCTGAGTTATGTATTTAGAGTCGACTCATACCATTAGAATTTTTGAGTCAAGTTTTGGGTTATGTTCAACTCAATTGAGCTTAGTCGATCAAGTCAACTCAGTGTGAGCCTTTGTCATTTTGATATTGTTTTGTCATTTTGGGTTTTGTGTCAATTTAAGTCCTGTATTTTCTTTCATTCAAGTCATGTTCAAGAGGAGAGCTAGTGGACCACCACTCAAGTCACCCAGCTAAGCATCTGGACTCCATTCATGCTGCCTAGACCCCTGAAGGATTGGCACCCCAGCATATCAGGCCTTAGCCACCTCAAGCCCACAAGCTTTCATGAAGATTGGCACGTAGTCCAGATCTACCAAGGAAGTGGCACCTAGATCCTAGCCCAAGCCCATGGCGCCTTCCCTCCCAGTCCAACATGGAGGCATCCCAGCCCATTTGACTCAATCCAAGATGCCCCAGCTTTGACCTAGTCCAAGATGCCAAAGGCTTTGACCAAGTCCAAGCAGATGTTTTCCAAGCCCAACAAGGAGACAAGGCCCTAGCCCAAGAGGGTTTTCTTGGCCCACAAGTTTGTAATTTCTTGACCATCAAGTCAGGATTTCTTGACCTTCAGGTAATGTAACTTGGTTACATCTATAAATACCCCCCCTCTTGTATTTTTCAATGAATGCTTATGAATGAAATTTGAGTTCTCCTCCATACGATCTTCCTTTGCCTGTGTGCATCGACCTCCATGAGAGAGTGGGTGAGAGACACGTGCCTTTGCTCTTTGAGCATCGAGGGGTATGAGGCCCTAGTTATCAACCCTAGCCACCCTGCTTCTTCCAGCCCAAGCTGCCCATCATCAGTCCATCCTTGCTGCCCCCTACTCTTTCTTTCTTCCATGTTTCCTTCAGCCATCTAGCCATCTTTTCTATCATTTGTTAACCCTCTTTAGGTGTTTTGCAGATCCATCGAGTTTCATGACTTTAGGATTCCGTTTGCCTAGCCATCGGGTCAGCGAATAAAAAGCCAACGGATCCATGGGTTTTTGGCTTGACCTTCCAGGCCGCATCCTGGAGCATGGAGTGATATCTTCATGGAAGCAATAGCAAAGATTGCTAGGTACACACCCCCTAGCACTCTAGATCGAGTTATTGTAGAAGAGTTAGCCCTATCGGGGTTTCTTAGCCCTAGCGAACATATTTTTATCTCTTTAGAAGATCTTTTTTGCATGCTTGTGGTCTAGAATTTTTATAGGATTATCCTTTTATCTATTTGACTTGAGATTTGGGAATTAAAATTCTAACTTAATGCTGAATCCATGAAAATTCCCTTGTATGCTAATTAACCCCCCATCTGTACCCTCTGTCCAAGATAATTTCTTTTATAGACTAGGATCTTTTAAATAGAGAGGACAAGACAAACTCCTTCACACGTGACTATCAGATGGTTTAAAATCATGGTGGATCATATTTCAGTAGGCCATAATATGTTGGAGTCCCTTTCATCCATCAGATTGGTTGCTTTGGATGGCTAAGACTTGCTAGTATTAGTTTCCATGGATCGCACTTGGGATGTTCCTAGAACTCCTCTGCATCAGACTCATCAGCTGTTGGATTATGAGATAATGGACGTCAGTGATGGATGAAGGCTCGAGGTCTTGGGACAGAGATGAACATGGCTAGCTTGGCCAAAGAGATGGGCGGCAGCGTCTGGTGGTGAGGAGCAGCAGTTAGAGGCAGAGGAAGAGATGATGGTGGCCGGTGATCGGTGGTAGGAAGAGGGTGGCAGATCTGACAGTGGCCGGTGGTGGCGGTGAAGAGGGCAGCAATCAGTGATGGACTGAGGAGGAAGGTGATGGCACATCTAGTGGCTTGGCAAAAAAGATGATGGCCGGTGGCATCTTGGTGGTTTCGAGTGGCTTCTCCGATCGGTGAGGAGGGAGGGTGGTAGATCGAGGGATGGGATGGATGATAGCAGAGGAAAGGGGAAAGATAATGGCAAGAGGCATTTTGGTGGCCTGATGGAAGAAGACTGGCTAGAAAGTGATCTTTGATTAGTTCTCCGGCCGCGAGGATGCTCCTAGCAGCGAGGGGGACAGCTCCGATGGCTTTTATGGCTATGACTGAGCTCGAGACGGTTGATGGTCCACAGATAGGGTCCATGGATCGGCAGCAATGGCTGCCTATGGACTGCAGGTAGTTTAGTGAACCATTCGACCGATCCATGGTGGACCAGTTACTTCAATAATCATGCAATTCTTTAATAAATCCTCAAAAATCGATTCTGGATTCATTTTAAGTATGATTTGCTACAAACTTGTTTTGTTTGAATCCATAAATCAAGCTCTTCACAATGTTGATCTTTTTTCCTATAAACAATATATAAAAGTATTAATTTTGAATAAATAAAGATAATTTTATTATTAAATTAATACTTTTATATAGGGATATAATATAGTTGTCACATCCTCTAACTTGAACTTTGCTGTCCTCGAGTAAAGCAAATAAATTAGCTATGTATACAAACTCATCCTTGAATTAAAAGTTGGCTTAAGCAGTCTTAAAGGTAACTGATACCCAGCTAGACCATTGAAGAGGTACTTCATTGGATCACTGAGTCTGGTTAAGTGTTGACCATAGAAATCTTTAAAGATCTTCCTTTCCATCTCCCCGACTTACTCTTTAAATCCATTAACTTAATTTGAGTCGGATTTGTTATCTTTTGACACTTTAGTCCTTTTGTTGTCCTTTTTTTTCTTTCTTTTTTTAGAGAAGTCTAGTGCAATATCTTGACCTCTTAAGTATTAGTATCCTTACTTTTTGACAAATCACAATGCCTACTTAGGCAAAGGGGGCCGATTACTTAATGGGATACCATTCCTTAATAAATCTCTTGACCTTCTCACCTTTTGATGTGAACCATAATGCTTACTTAGGCAAAGAAGCCCATGGTGCGGACACCAGGGCTAGAAGGAAATGACAAGTTAATTCCACATCCCTGTGGATCACTTATGAATGAAGGCCTAAGCTCAAGCCCAAATCATTTGTAAATAAACCCTAAGCTCAATTTTAAAATCCTAATTTCAATATGGGCCTTAGTTATTTTTTAAATTCTATTATTTTGGTCTAGTTGGGTTTGATCCCAAACCCTAGTTACCAGATTGAGCCTTTTGTTTTATGAGATTATGCCTTTTGATCAAATTGGGTTCCAATTGATCAAGTTGGGTTTTAAATTAGTTTCAATTAAGTCCTTTACTTATTTGGTTGATTGAGTCTTATAATTAGTTATTTTATTAAGTCCTGTAATACAAGAGAGGACCCAAATCAAGACACCCTGTGACACCATGTGCCAACCCAATTCAAGTCATGTGCTAACCAATACTTGGTGCCACATACCAACTAATTCTTGGCGCCACATCCTTAAATCTTGGACACCTATGTCACATGCCACGGGCCACATCACTTGCCACATCATCTTGGACATCATCACATGCCATGTCATCTTGGTCGGCCACAAGAGTTCCACATGGACGCCCACCGAAAGTCCAAGTCTCATGTTTCAAAAAAAATTAAGACATCCAGACATCAGGACATTTAGACAACATTTAAAATTCAAGTTTTTCCAAGAGGGGTGCCCATGAATTTCTTCTCAAGTGTCGCCCATTTAATCCAAAATGTCGCTGATTTTTAAGAGGAGTAAGTAAGAAGGACTCCTTATCTCACCTTCTCTTTGTCGCCCACTCTAAGAGAAGTTGGCCAAGAAAATATTTCTCATCTCATCGCCCAAATTCAAGGGGGTGCCAAACTACTTCAAGAAGTCAATCCAATCTTATCTACCTACTTCAAAGGAGTCTAAGGGAAATAGGAGTCCTACCTTATCTAACTTGTATTTGAGTTATCTTCATCTATTTTTCAAAAGCAAGATATATACCAAGAGGAAATTCACGTCAAGAAAAGGAGGAGAATTAACGCCTCATCTCATTTCATGCCATCCACTTCTCATTTATTTTTTGTCACCCACTCAAATTTAAGAGGAGCGCTTCATCTCTTATCACCCATCATCCACTTGACGCCAACCTAGAAGGAACTTATCCATTTATGTCGCCTAATATGGAAGAAGTCCATGGAGAACACAAAGCCAAGAGTCCAAGATGCCAAGAGAGGATCAAGACATCTTTGATGCCCAAGGGAAGCCACTTCATGGAGTTTCTTGCTCTTCCAATGAGAACTCAACACTTTGTAACCCTTACAATTCTAGTTTGTGGTGTATAAATACCACCTTCAACCCCTTTGTATTAATTCATTATTATTCATGAAATAAAGGAGATATTCTCTATCATTCCTTTGCTGTGATGGCATCGCGGGGTGAGAGGCCCTAAATTCCTTTATTCTTCGGAGCATCACGGGGTGTGAGGCCCTAGTTATCCAACCATCCAATAGAAACCCTAGCCGCCACCTTCAAGCTTCCTTCTCCTCTCTTCTTCCTTCCAATCTTCTTCTTTCTTCTACACCTTCCTAACTTGACTTTTTGTGATTGTTTCAGGTGATCAAGATCTGAATTAAAGGTTTTCCTTGCTTTAGAACCGAGTTTGTTGCAGATCGGAGCTCGAAGAATGGCAATCTTGAAATCCTGATGCGAAATCCTAGAGTGCCAATTCAGATCCACTTCAAGAGTGCTGCAAATCATCATTAGTAACTCTAAAGCCTTTTCCTTTCTCTTTAGTACTGACTCGTTGAAGGTAGGAACCCTAGTTTATGGTGGTTTCTTAATCACCAAGTCCTATTTTCTAGCTTATTTTGATTGATTTACTTTGCGGGTAGCATAACTAGTTGACTAGTCTAGTTTTATTAGATTCTTTGAGTTTGATTTTCTGATAAATACAAAAAATAATCTCTGTTTAATCTCTGATAATTAGTCATCTAATCAGTAGGTTTAAGTTTTCATCTCCCATCTCGCATCATCTTTGGTATCAGATCAGGTTTAGACTAGGGTTTAATTACTAGTTGCTGAATTTCTACACATTTAGTTTTAGGCTGAAATTAAAATTGCATAAAACCATCATAAAAAAATACAAAATAATTATTAATTATTTTTTTGTTAATCCTTTACTAATCAGCCATCTAATCATAGAAAATAAAAAAATATTTTTATTATTTTTTGGTGGAAGGAAATCATGCCTCCTGAGCGGGTATACGAAAGTATACTGTCATGACCCATGGGAGTAATGAGCTATGGCCGGACGTGATAAACCAATATTGAAAATTTAAAAATTGATCAAATCTGAAATTCAATTTTGAAAAAAAAAATTATTTTATGATATTTTCTATTTTAGTTTCATTGCACATTAGGGTTTCATATCGTGTGCATGCATCATCATTAAATAAAAGTTAAGGGCACTTCTACTATCTTAGATCAGGGCAGGATTTATTACTTGTCCTGGGTCCAAAACAACTACCTTTGCATTGAACCTAAGCCTAATTAAAATTGATTAGAAATCTAAAGCAGCTTAGGGATACTAACAAGATCGGGTTCCAAGTATTGTGTGAAAGCTAGTGCATCCAATCCTTTGATTATCTCTTGAATTTGGTGTCTAAAGCTAGAGGTTTAGAGGCAAACACCCTAAGCAGACTCGTGCTTTTTAATTAGGATCCTATGAAAGCAGGGGGAGCCTCCCACGACCCCACCTTTTACCTGGCTAGTGGACAGGGTGATTGCTGAATTAGCTGTAAATTGAGCTGACCCATTCTACTTGAGCTCTATGTCTAGAAAACCCTAGTTTGATTTATGTGATTGCATTGCATGGCTACTAGATTAGGAACTCTAACTAGTAGTCTCACCCAAACCCAACCCAGCTTGACCATGGAGTCTAACCTTGAAATCTTTCTGAGGTTCATGACTGAATAATGTACCCAAATGAACAATAGGTTTAACTGATTGGATGAGCGATTCGAAAACTTAGAGAGAATCCGTAGGACCCATACTAACCCTGGTTCATCTAGACCAACTCTCCTTGACCCCAAAACCTATTGGATCGAACCCACTAAGATCAGTGGCCATAGTCAAAACCAAGGTATTATTCAGGTTTCCCTTAGACAACCCTTCCCCACTACCCCAGATCCTAGTCAATGTCTCCTTAGCTGACCCAACTCTATTATTCCATTGGTCCACCAAGATGCCATTGAAGAGGAAGTGTATGAAGCTGATGTGAGCTTAGTTGATGAATATAAAGATGAGGAGATACAGGAGGTAAATCCAGAGTTAGTTGATCATGACCATACCTAGACTAAAGCCAACACAGAGTTAGTTGACCTTGACCATACCCAGACGAAGCTCTACTGGAAGGACAAGTAGAAACAGAGAACCATGAGGAGTCTAACCCTACTGCTGAGGCTTCACCTGAGGAAACACTAGAAGAGAGTCAAGCCATAGAACTTAGTCCTGAAGTAATCAGTGGGGACTTGATTTTTCCAAACCAGCAACCTTAGGAAGAATTCACTCCATCAGTCTCCATTGAAGATCTTTTTCCTGAAATTACTGACTCATCCTTTTATAGAGCAGACCTTTTATTACTTGACGTAACTCAATGTCCAAACTTTAAGGTCATCCTCATTGATCTATAACCATTATAGGAATTCACTTCATACTTCTTACCATATCATCAGGTTCCCAATGCCTCTAGAACCACTCGATTCCATTTCACTAAGGTTATCAGGTTGCATCAATTCTCTAAGCCAGTTAGATTTGCCACCTACTGTAGGAAGACCCTTTGGCACTTGCTAGGAACCAAACAGAAATTTTCTGCATCCTACCATACACAAGCTGATGGCCATACTAGTATAGCGAACCAAAGTCCTAGAAACTTGTTAGGATGTCTGGTAGTCAAAATCATTGAAAATTGGGACTTCTTAACACTTAGAGTTAAGTTCGCCTACTATAGGTCCACTGAAAACAATCCATTTGAAGTTGTACATGGGTACAAGCCTAGAAAACCTTTAAATCTCATTCCCCTACCCATGCATGAATGCATTTCAGAGTCTGCAGAGTCATATGCTGAACATATTAGAGAATTGCATAAGGAAATAAATAAAAAGTCAAAGAAAGCAATGAATCATATAAACATATGGCTGATCTAAGAAAAAGACTCAAAGAATTTGATGAAGGAGACTTTGTCATGATCAGGCTATGACCTGAATGGTTCCTACCTCGAACCATGAAGAAGTTATGCACTCGTACTAGTGGACCATACAAAGTAATTAGAAAAATTGGACCAAATGCCTATGTGCTTGATTTACCACCTGAGCTAGATATTAGTTCTACTTTCAATGTTTTAGACCTTATAGAGTATAGGGAGCCAATGTTGATACCTAGTGAGCCTTTTGGACCCGATCCTATCCTTGAGAGTGAGCCAACTCATGAGTGTCCACTAGCCTAACTACCAGAGCGGAGAGACAGGATCGAGTAGATCTTGGATGACAAGATTATCGCTACTCGGAGTAAAGACTATCAACGATATCTGGTTCGTTGGCAAGGATGACCTGAGACTGAAGATTCTTGGATCACTAGACAGGATTTGCAAAGGATTAATCCCAATTTACTAGAACACTATCACAGCAGAGTTGATCCATACTCGATAAGGTCGAGTATCTCCTACCCGGGAAGAATTGGTACGGATATCAGGGCCAGAAAGAAATGACAGGTCAATTCCACATCCCTGTGGATCACCTGTGAATGAAGCCCTAAGCCCAAGCCCAAATCACTTGTAAATAAATCCTAAGCCCCAATTTTAAAACCCTAATTTCAATACGGGGCTTAGTTATTTTTTTAAATTCCATTATTTTGGTCCAATTGGGTTCGAGCCCAAACCCTAGTTACCATATTAAGCCTTTGTTTTGTGAGATTATGCCTTTTGATCAAATTGGGTTCCAATTGATCAAGTTGGGTTTTAAATTAGTTTCAATTGAGTCCTTTAGTTATTTAGTTGATTGAGTCTTGTAATTAGTTTTTTTATTGATTCCCATAATACAAGAGGGGACCCAAATCAAGACACCATGTGCCACCATTTTCCAACCCAATTCAAGTCATGTGCTAACCAATTCTTGGTGCCACATGCCAACTAATTCTTGGTGCCACATCCTCAATTCTTGGATGCCTATGTCACATGCTACAGGCCACATCACCTGCCATATCATCTTGGATATCATCACATGCCATGTCATCTTGGTCGGCCACAAGAGTTCCACATGGACGCCCATCCAAAGTCCAAGTCTCATGTTCCAAAAAAAAATTAAGACATCCAGACATCAGTACATTCATACAACATTTAATATTCAAGTTTTTCCAAGAGGGGCGCCCATGAATTTCTTCTCAAGTGTCACCCGTTTAATCCAAAATGTCGCTGATTTTTAAGAGGAGTAAGTAAGGACTCCTCATCTCACCTTCTCTTTGTCGCCCACTCCAAGAGAAGTCGGCCGAGAAAATATTTCTCATCTCATTGCCCAAATTCAAGGGAGCGCTAAACTACTTCAAGAAGTCAATCCAATCTTATTTACCTACTTCAAAGGAGTCCAAGAAAAATAGGGGTCCTACCTTGTCTAACTTGTATTTGAGTTATCTTCATCTACTTTTCAAAAGCAAGCTTGATACCAAGAGGGGATTCACAGCAAGAAAAGGAGGAGATTTAACACCTCATCTCATTTCACGCCATCCACTTCTCATTTATTTTTTGTCACCCACTCAAATTTAAGAGGAGTGCTTCATCTCTTGTCGCCCATCATCCACTTGAGGCCAACCTAGAAGGAGCTTATCCATTTGTGTCGCCTAATATGGAAGAAGTCCAAGGAGAACACAATGCCAAGAGACCAAGATGCCAAGAGAGGATCAAGAAGTCCTTAATGCCCAAAAGAAGCCAATTCATGGAGTTTCTTGCTTTTCCAACAAGAACTCAATACTTTGTAACCCTTACAATTCTAGTTTGTGGTCTATAAATACCACCTTCAACCCCTTTGTATTAATTCATTATTATTCATGAAATAAAGGAGATATTCTCTATCATTCCTTTGCTGTGATGGCATCGTGGGGTGTGAGGCCCTAAATTTCTTTATTCTTCAGAGCATCGCGGGGTGTGAGGCCCTAGTTATCCAACCATCCAAGAGAAACCCTAGCCACTACCTTCAAGCTTCCTTCTCCTTTCTTCTTTCTTCCATGCCATCCTAACTTGACTTTTTGTGAGTATTTCAGGTGATTAAGATTTGAAGTAAAGGTTTTCCTTGCTTTGGAACCGAGTTCGTTGTAGATCGAAGCCCGAAGAATAACAATCTTGAAGTCCTGCCATGAAATCCTAGAGTGCTAATTTAGATCCACTTCAAGAGTGCTGTAAATCATCATTGATAACTCTAAAACCTTTTCCTTTCTCTTTAGTTCTGACTTGTTGAAAGTAAGAACCCTAGTTTATGGTGGTTTCTTAATTACCAAGTGCTGTTTTCTAGCTTATTTTGATTAATTTACTTTGCGGGTAGCATAACTAGTTGACTAGTCTAGTTTTATTAGATTCTTTGAGTTTGATTTTTGGATAAATACAAAAAATAATCTCTATTTAATCTCTGATAATTAGTCATCTAATTAATAGGTTTAAGTTTGCATCTCCTATCATGCATCAGCCCGGTTACTCAATAAAAGTTCAAGAAGAGCTGTGAGGTCAGACCGACTCTTTAATTTTTTTTAAAGACTTTTGTATATCTCAAAATTTCTACCCCCACTCTCAATAAGTATACTCTTTATTGAGATAAGAAGGGAGAGAGTTCTGGAATCACTTCCAAAATTTAATTTGATCAACACCCTACTATTATCAGGTTTTCTTAGTGGTTTGCCCCTTAATATCTCTAAAACTATTTAGGCCATTAATCAATCATTGATTAGGATGCCTAATTAACTTTAAATCGAGATAAAATTTGGATACAAAATTAATTACTTTTGGTGATACTTGATGACTTAATTGGATTAGTGATGTAGGTCAGAAAACCAAAACTAAATTATTGAAAATAATAACACTTAACAGAGAAAAATTAGAAACTAATTTTTTTATATTTTTTAGATTTTAAAGAAGACTTCAAAGGAGACGGCGAAGGAAACTAATTCAATTACCCGCACAAGTAAACCTATAAAGCAATTAAAAAAAATAGGACCTGGTGGTTGAGAAATCACCGTAAACTAGGATCTATTCAACGAATCAAGAATTATGAGATGGAAAAAAGTTCAGTTGTACCAACGAAGATTGCTCTCTCGATGTAGATCTGGCAGGACTCTCAAGATCGTAGCAACAGGATTTCAAGATCTTGCTTCCGTGCTTCGATCTTCCGCACGATGCCGGTTTCGAGGCAAGAACACCTGATCTTGATTCTTGTTCACCTGTAACACTCAACAAAGAAAGAAACATGAATTAAAAGTATCAATGGAAAGGAAAGAATGAAAGAAAGGAGGGTTTAGAAATGGTGGATTTGGATTTCTTGACGGCTGGATAAATAGGGCCTCACACCCTGCGATGTTCCGTATAATAAAGGAAATGCCTCACACCCCGCGATGCACATAGCAAAGGAATAAAACTATACTGAATTTCATTGTATATTGATGATTTACAAGGGGACTGGTAGGGTATTTATAAACTCCCAACCAGTGATGTAAGGAACACAAACACTAGTCTCGTGCTCCCTTAGACTACAACTCCTAGAGTCCTACTTCTGGGCATCTTGGACTCTTGCTTGTTGGGTTGATCTGGACTTCTGTATGTGAATGGACTCTTTAGTTTGGATTGAAGAAGACTCAAGAGTTTTGGTGAGACTCTTGAGTCCTAGAAACTTAAGCAGCTTCCAACCTGTTTTATCAAAACTCTTGAAGTAGGAAAACCTTCCAACCTTCTCCACTTTGATAACTTGAGATGACTTGGAACTCCTTAAAATGTTGGCCGATTTCTTTCTTGGTTTTGGCATGAAGGAATGGAGTGGGAGGGCGCAAATTTGGAGATCTCCTTCTACTTTACTCCTCTTAAAAAAAATAAGAGGTGCTAACTCCTTCTTAAGTGGCCGACCAAAGGGTGTTGTCATGTGGTGATGTCTTAATCTTGTTGCATGTCCAAACATAAGTGACATGGCATGTGTTCTTATCCCAAAATAAAATATCCAAATGGTGTTGTCCCAATGACATGTCCAAACATGACATGTGTTGATGTCCAAATCCTTGAAAAATGGTGCCAAGAAGAGGTTGTGACTTGGGCTAGCACATGGGTTGTTTTGAGACTTCAATTAGATGCACATGGGATGTTGTCTTGGGTCCCCTCTTGTAATACAGGACTCAATGACTCAACTAATTATATGGACTCAATGAATAACTAACCACATGATTTAACCAACTAATAACTAATTGAACCAACCATACTTAATTAGGCTTTCAAATAAAAATCCAATTAAAGTTGGTAAAAAGGGCTAATTAACTTGGACCATTAAGATCCCAATTAGGTAAATAGGGTTTGACTCAATTAGGATTTCGACTCAACTTGGTAAAAAGGGTTTTATCCCAAAATAAACAAAACCCTAATTACAGTTGGTAAAAAGGGTTTACCCTAACTAAACCAAAATAATAGAATTTAAAATAAATATTTACATGATAAATAGGGTTTGGGTTCAGGGTTTTACTCACAAGTGATCCACAGGGATGTGGGTTTAACCTATCAATTTCTTTTAGCCCTTGTGCCCGTACCAATTCTCCTTGGATGGGAGGAACTCGACCCTATCGAGTATGGGTCAACTTCATTGGTATAATACTATAGTAAGTCAGGGGCAACCATTTGCATGTCTTCTCTGGTGATCCAAGAATCATTAGACTCAAGTCGTCCTTGCCAATGAACCAGATATCGCTGGTAATCTTTGCTCCGGGTAGCGATGATCTTGCATCCAAGATCCGTTCGATCTTGTCTCTCTAGGCTGGTGGTTGGCAGGTGGACACACTTGGATTGGTTCACTCTTAAGGACTAGATTAGGCCTAAATGGCTCACTAGGAATCAATGTTGGTTCCCTGTACTCTATAAGGTCTTGAATGCTGAAAGTAGAGCTAATGCCTAGTTCAGGTGGCAATTCAAGCACGTAGGCATTAGGTCAAATTTTTTTAATTACTTTGTATGGTCCACTACTATGGGCATATAACTAGTTCAGGTCGTAGCTTAACCATAACAAAATCTCCTTCTTTGTATTCCTCGAGTCTTCTTTTTTTCTTAAAAATATTCGCTGCTTTCATTATTTAATTTTTTTTTATTATTATTAACATGCATGTAAACTCTAAACTATAACTGAGTTTCACCCTTGGCTGGTGGGTGACATGCAGATGAGAATGGTGCATGGACTCCTACTAAATGCCATAGGGTCTGCCAGAAAAAGGTTGTAAACCTAACATGCTCAATAGGCTTATGCAACATACTAACATCTACAAAATGTAATCTAATAGTCCTAGAAACATGGGAAGCTTCAGGAAAAGGTAGAAAATAGGAAGTGGATTCGGAGGTGACTTGGTAGGGTAGTAAATAAGAAAAGGGATTGGGGATTTGTCTTAGACTAATGGGGTTGACCTTAAAGGTTTGGGGTATTTCTACAGTATCTGCCTTATAGAAGAATGGGTCAGTAATTTCATGAAAAAGATCTTCAATTGGGACTGATAGAGTGAATTCTTCCTGAGGTTGCTGGTTTGGAAAAATCAAGTCCTCAATAAGCTCTTCTGGTTCCTGAATTTTAGGACTAGGCTCTATGACTTGACACTTTTCTAAGGTTTTCCTAGGTAAGTCTCAGTAGTAGGGTTAGGTTCCTCATAGATTCCTTTTTCTAAGGATCCTACCAGCACAGTTTCAGTTTGGTCAGGGTCAATTAATTCTAGGCTGGCTTCAACCTGGGTGTCTACTAGGTCAGCTAATTCTAGGTCAGCCATATGTATTTCCTCTTCTCCCTCATACTCATCCACTAAGTTCACATCAGCTTCATACTCTTCTTTAATATTATCTTTGTGAACCAATGGGGTAGTAGGAATGGGTCGGTTAAGGAAAAATTGGCTAGGATCTGGACTAGTAGGGGTAGGTCGGCTCGAATTAGGGTTAAGTTAGCTCGGATGAGAATTAGGTCGACTCTGCTAAAGAATGGGTCGACTCGGGTGGACTTGACTAAATCCTAATTTTTGATAAGGTGCATTGATCCTAGTGGATTCAGGCTGATTAAGGGAAACCTGACTAGCACTTGGTTGATACATATGGGTTATGGGTTCCTTGGGTTCATAGGATATAGGTTCAGACCTATGGATTATGGATATGGGTTCGTAGGAGCTGGGCTTATAGGATCTCGGTAGATACTTTTTCCTAAGTTTAAGTTTCATGTCACTCCAGGTAGTTATGGGTATGTCTCTTCTTCGTCTAATCATTCTTTCGACATCATCCCAATAAATTTTAGCCTGGCATACTAATTTAAGCTTAGCAAACTTAAACTGACTTCCTTCAAACATTAATTCTTTCTCAAAATACAGATCCATATCTTCTTCCCAATTAAGATAATCCTCAAGATCAAGATCACCACCAAATGTAGGTGCTGCTAGCCTAAAGTTCCTAGTGGCTCTCATATTGTGGTCTATGAAATCATAATTCGGTCTCCTATAGTTAGTCTCCCAGATTGGGTCTAGGTGTGAGGCTCTCCTAGGGTTGGGTTCTAGGAATGGATCAGGGTGTGTTTCAAATTTAGGTTCAGGATGGGTCTTATAGGTTTCTTCTAGGTTCCCTAATCGTTGGTCTAGTCGATCAAACTTATGGTTCATTTGGGTACATTGTTTAGTAAAGGTCCTAAGAAAGGTCTCAAAACTAGACTCCATGGTCAAACCAGACTGGGTTTAGTTTAAGGCTACAAGTATTAAGCTCCTAATCTAGGGGTCATGCAATGCAAACACATCGAACTCGACTCAGACTAGGGTTTCCTAGACCTAGAGCTCAAGTAGAATGGATCAGCTCAAATTACAGCGAATTCAATAATTACCCTATCCACTAGCCAGGTAAGAGATGGGTTCGTGGAAGGCTCCTTCTCTCACAAGGTCCTAATTAGAAACCACTTTAGGGTATTTACCTTTGGACCTCTAGCCTTTGACACCATGTTCAAGTGATAATCAGAGGCTTAGGTGCACTAGCTTACACACAATACTTAGAACCCGACCTGTTGGTGTCCCTAGCTCACTAGAGTAAATTAAGTCTAATTAATATAAATTAGAGCTAGGACCGATGCAAAGGTGGTGATTGTGGGCTAAGGGTGATGAAATCCTTCCCTTATGTAGATATTGAATGCCTTTAAGATTAGGTTTAAATGATGCTCACACAAGATGAAACCCTAATATGCAAATAAGCAATAATAGAAGAAAATGAAAATTAATTATTTTTTTTAAACAAAAATATATTCTGCAGATAAGTATCTAATACACGAAAAATATTAAAATATGCAAAAAATTTTGCCCAAAGAACCCTAAACTTGCTGAAATTAACTTTGCTGAAAAATAGGGTAGAACTGTTCTTAGGTAGTATTTCGGTAGGCAAAAAATCTACATACCAAAATAATTCATGAAAAAACTCTATAAAATGCTTTCAATTATATTGAATCCATCAAAATAAAATTAGATTTTTATGAGTTACGTACATACAATAATAATTAAAATAATAGACTATGTACTAAGATGGAGGAGATGTAGAAATTAAAACCTAAAGATGCCTCTCTTTATTTTCTTTTTCAAGGGTCAATTCACAGAGGCACCCTTACACACCATAAGAAATCTCGTTTGAATGGGTTGTGAGGGTCTTGCAGCCCTTCTTTTTTCTATGACCGGATGGCCATGGTGAAGCACCCGATCCGAGTACTTAAAGAGAACTAAGTTGCAAAAAGCTTCAGCACAAGAGCGATTAAACCCTAGTTTAACCATGCTCTGATACTAAAACTGATTTAGGATAGAAAATCAAAACTAAATTACTAAAATTAATAACTAATTAATAGAGAAAAATTAGAAACTAATTTTTAATATTTTTCAGATTTTAAAGAAGACTTCAAAGGAGATGGTGAAGGAAACTAATTCAATTACCCGCACAAGTAAACCTAGAAAGCAATTAAAAGAAAATAGAACCTGGTGGTTGAGAAACCACCGTAAACTAGGATCTATTCAACAAGTTAGAAATTATGAGATGGATAAAAGTTTAGTTGTACCAATGAAGATTGCTCTCTCGATGTAGATCTGGCAGGACTCTGAAGATCGTAGCGACAGGATTTCAAGATCTTGCTTCCGGGCTCTGATACTCCGCACGATACCAGTTCCGAGGAAAGAATACCTAATCTTGATTCCTGTTCACCTGTAACACTCAAAAAAGAAAGAAATATGAATTAAAAGCAGCAATGGAAAGGAAAGAATGAAAGAAAGGAGGGTTTAGAAATGGTAGATTTGGATTTCTTGACAGCTGGATAAATAAGGCCTCACACATCGTGATGTTTCGTAGAACAAAGGAAGGGCCTCACACCTCGCGATGCACACAGCAAAGGAATAAAATTTGATAGAATTTTTTTGTATAATGATGAATAATTGATGATTTACAAGGGGGCGTGGGGTATTTATATACTCCCAACCAGTGATGTAAGGGACACAAACACTAGTCTTGTCTCCCTTGGACTACAACTCCTATAGTCCTACTTCTAGGCATCTTGGACTCTTGCTTGTTGGGCTGATCTGGACTTCTGTATGTGAGTAGACTCTTCAGTTTGGATTGAAGAAGATTTAAGAGTTTTGGTGAGACTCTTGAGTCCTAGGAACTTAAGCAGGTTCCAACCTGTTTTATCAAAACTCTTGAAGTAGGAAAACCTTCCAACTTTCTCCACTTGGATAACTTGAGATGACTTGGAACTCCTTGAAATGTTGGCCCATTTCTTTCTTAGTTTTGGCATGAAGGAATGGGTGGGAGGGTGCCAATTTGGAGATCTCCTTCTGCGTTACTGCTGTTAAAAAAAATAAGAGGCGCTAACTCCATCTTAAGTGGCCGACCAAAGGATGTTGTCATGTGGTGATGTCTTAATCTTGTTGCATGTCCAAACATAAGTGACATGGCATGTGTTCTTGTCCCAAAATGAAATGTCCAAATGGTGTTGTCCCAATGACATGTCCAAACATGATATGTGTTGATGTCCAAATCCTTGAAAAACGGTGCCAAGAAGAGGTTGTGACTTGGGCTAGTACATGGGTTGTCTTGAGTCTTCAATTGGGTGCACATGGGATGTTGTCTTGGATCCCCTCTTGTAATATAGGACTCAATGATTCAACTAATTATATGGACTCAATGAATAACTAACCACATGATTTAACCAACTAATAACTAACTGAACCAACCATACTTAATCAGGCTTTCAAATAAAAACCCAATTAAAGTTGGTAGAGAGGGCTAATTAAATTAGACCATTAAGATCCCAATTGGGTAAATAGGATTTGACTCAATTGGGATTTTGACTCAACTTGGTAAAAATGGTTTTATCCAAAAATAAACAAAACTCTAATTACAGTTGGTAAAAAGGGTTTACCCTAACTAAACCAAAATAACATAATTAAAAATAAATATTTATATGATAAATAGGATTTGGGTTCAGGGTTTTACTCACAAGTGATCCACAAGGATGTGGGTTCAGCCTGTTGATTTCTTTTAGCCCTGGTGCCCGTACCAATTAGTTATTCTCCTTCCAACTTAATTGACATTATCCTCAATGGAGAAAGAAAATAAAAGATGCAATATGTAAAAAGGAATAGGAAAGAGTATACCTAAAGCAAATGTACTTTGAAAGTTAAAGAGGGCTTCATGAAATAACGGGCTCTTGTATTGTCACATCTTATAGGTGTCTAAGTTAGTTTGATACCAAAATCCTCAAGTTGTTGCTTAATTCATAAGATTTGAGCACAATAACTTCTAACTGTAATATATTCAGCTTCAGCTATAAATAGTGCAACTGAATTTTGTTTCTTACTAAACCATGAGATTAAGTTAACTCCAAGGAATTGATAAGTTCCAGAAGTAATTTTTCTATCTAATTTATAGCTAGCAAAATCAGTATCAGAATATGAATTAAATATATAGCTGAATTCTTAGAGTACCATAATTTAATATCAAGAGTACCAGATAAATATTTAAGTATGCGTTTAACAGCTAATAAATATGATTCCTTAGGCTCATACTGATATCTTGCACACATGCATACATTAAATATAATATCTGGTCTATTACTAGTTAAGTACAATAATGAATCAATGATGCCTTTATAGAATTTTTGATCAACTTTCTTACTAGTTTCATCCTTATCAAGCTTACAGAAGGGCTCATACGTGTACCAATAGGCTATCTTTTCCATCCCAAACTTTTTCAGAATCCCCTTTGTGTATTTAGCTTGGTTGATGAAGATCCTTTCATTAGTTTGCTTAATCTGGAGTTCGAGAAAGTAGCTCAATTCTTCCATCATGTTTATCTCAAACTCACCCTGCATTAGCTTAGCATATTCTTAATAAAGAGATTCATTAATTGCACCAAAGATAATATCATCGACATAGATTTGTACTGCTAAGAGATCATTAGCATTTTTCTTTAAAAACAAGGTTGTATCTACATGACCACCGGTAAATCCATTATCAATTAGAAATTTACTTAGTCTTTCATACCATGCACGAAGGGCCTGTTTTAAACTATAAAATGCTTTATACAATTTAAAAACATGATCAGGATATGCATGATTTTCAAAACCAGGTGACTATTCAACAAAAACTTCTTCAGCTATGTAACCATTCAAAAATGTACTTTTAATATCTATTTGAAATAATTTGAAATCCATGAAACATGCAAAGGCTAGAAGTAATCTAATGGCTTCAAGTCTAACTACTGGAGCAAAGGTTTTATCAAAATTAATTCTTTCTTCTTGATTGTAATATTTAGCTACCAGTCTAGCCTTGTTTCTAGTTACTATACCATTTTTATCTAATTTATTTCTAAATACCCATTTAGTACCGATTATAGAAGTATTAGATGGTCTTTCTATTAATATCTAAACTTTATTTCTTTCAAATTAATTTAATTCCTCTTGCATAGCAATCATCCAATTTGGATCTTTTTCAACTTCTTCAATGCATTTAGATTCTACTTATGAAACAAAAGCAATATAATCACATTCATTTCTAATAGAAGATCTAGTTCTTACTCCTTTTGTTGGATCTCCTAAGATTAATTCCTTCGGATGTCCATGAGCATACCTCCATTCTTTGGGTAGACCTTTATCCTTTGGTGAAGGTCTTGTGGCTTCACCTTCATTTTCCTTGTTTTGATCTTCTTCACTTTCTTTGGAAGGGGGATCATCCAAAATCAGCTTCTTAAGTCCTTCAATACTTGCACAATCATCAGAAATATCCTCTTTTCTAGAGAACTTGTTAGTAGATACTTCAAATACAACATGCATAGACTCTTCTACTATAGGTGTTCTTTTGTTAAAAATTTTGTATGCCTTGCTATATGCAGAGTATCCTAAGAAGATACCTTTATTTGACTTGGCATCAAATTTGCCTAAATTATCTTTTATGTTATTTAAAATAAAATATCGGCAACAAACACACAAAAATACTTTAAAGTGGGTTTTCTTTCTTTCGAAAGCTCATATGGTGTTTTCTTTAAATTTGGTCAAATCAAAACATGGTTTAAAATATAGAAAGCAGTATTGACAGCTTCGGTCCAAAAATATTTAGGAAGATCATTTTTGTAAATCATTATACATGTCATTTTTTTTAAAGTCTTATTTTTTTTACCACCCCATTTTCTACCATCCCATTTTGTTGATGTGTCCTAGGTGTAAAAAAGTTGTGTTCAATGCCTTTTTCATTGCAAAAATATTCAAATTTTTGATTTTTAAATTCAGTTCCATGATCACTTCGAATACAAATAATAGAAGTACCTTTTTCATTTAAAACCTTTCTATAAAATTTTATGAAAGCAGAAAAGGATTCATCTTTATGTGCTAAAAATAAAATCCAAGTAAATCGAAAGAAATCATCAACTATCACTAATTCATATCTCTTGCTTCCTAGGCTAGTGGTCCTAGTTGGTCCAAAGAGATCCATATGGAGTAGTTCTAGTGGCCTAGAAGTTGAAACAATTCTTTTTTATTTAAAAGAGGTTCTTATTTATTTTCCAAATTGACAAACATCACAAATTTTGTCTTTTTAAAATCTAAATTTTGATAAATCTTTAACTAAATCCTTTCTATACAATTTGAGAAGTAAATGAATGCTTGCATGACCTAATCTATGATGCCATAACCAAGTAGTCTCATTAATTATGGCATTCATTGTAACTAGGTATTCACCATCTTGGATAGGTAAATTATCAAGATCAACAAGGTAGATGTTGCCATGCCTATTTCTAATGAATTTCACTCCATTATCATCAAGACTAGATACCATGCAAAGAGATGATTCAAAAACTATTTTAAAATATGTCATAAAACTGACTAATACTAAGCAAATTATGCTTTAATCCCTTTACTAACAATACATTGTCAATAAAAATGGATAGAGAAATTTGTACTTTACCAATACCAATAATTTTACCTTTACCATTATCTCCAAAAGTTATATTCCCTCCATTCAAAGCTTCAAGAGAGATGAATTACTTCACATCTCCCATCATGTATCTTGAACAACCACTATCAAGATACCACAGTCTCTTTTTCTCCTTGGTTGCAAGACACACCTCATCTTCTATTGTCATAAGGTAGAGATTGGTGACTTCTTATTGTTCTTCTTCTGAACTGGAGTCTTCGTTGTCACTCCAAATTGTCATCATTACTTTCTTCTTGAACTTCTTTTTAAACTTCTTAAGGAGAGAATAATCAACCTTGTAGTGATAGGGCTTTTTACATTCAAAGCAGATAGGTTGATCCTTCTCCTTCTCTTTTTCTTTTTCTTTATCTTTGCCTTTATCTTTACTAGGCTGTGGCTTCATTTTGTAAGGGAACTTCTTCTTCCTCATGAATCTTCTGAATTTTCTTGTCACTAGAGCTTTTTCATTTTCATTTTCACTTTCTTCTGATTCTTCAATTGAAGGCTCATTTGAAGTAGTGGATTTGAAAGCAATTGTTTTCTTCTTTCTATCCACATCCACTACTTTTTATTTCAAGTTCAACTCAAAAGTCATAAGTGAACTGACAAGTTGTTCCAAGAAAAGTGTCTCAACATCTTTTGCTTCTTGGATTGCTATGACCTTTAGATCCCATGATATTGATAAAGACCTGAGAATTTTATTTACAAGGTCCACATAACTTTTTCAAGACTTCTCATGCTATTTACATTGTTGGTAAATCTTGTATACATATTAGTTATTGATTCATTTAGCTCCATTCTAAACATTTCATATGTATGAATGAGCATATTTACTTTAGTATTCTTCACTTGATGGGTACTCTCATGAGTAACCTCAAGTGTGTCCCAATTTTTCTTTACCGATGTACATGTGGATATCCTATCAAATTCACTAAGATCCAATATGCAATAAAGCAAATTCATTGCCTTGGCATTAAGCTTCGATTGCTTAATATCGTTTTCATCCCACTCCTCTTATAGTTTTGGAATGGAAATGCCATTAACCATCATTGAAGGAACGTGGAGATCTTTAACAACAACTTTCTAAAGATTGTAATCAATAGAATGCATATAAATTCGCATACGAGTTTTCTGATATGTATAATTAGTGCCATTAAAAAGTGGAGGTCTATTTGAGGCTTGACCCTCAACTATACTAGCTCCTATAGGGGCTGCCATAGATCTTTAACTCAAGATGGTTAGACCTATTAGCTGAGTACAAGGCTCTGATATTACTTGTTGCCCAGCTAAAATAACCCAAGAGGAGGGATGAATTGGGTTTTAAAAACTTTTATAAAGATTAAAATAAGTGCTAGTGTATTTGCAAGTATTTGTGTGCTCAACAAAAGTATGCAGCATAAGTAATAATGTAAATATAAGAAAAAAAAGATAAGCAATCACAAATATAAAAATTTATAGTGGTTCAGTGCACACAAAGCACCTACGTCTACTATCCAAGGTCCACTTGGATATTTTACTATAATCCTTCTTTGATTATAGTAGATTAGTTTTTCTGGGCTCACTAATCAAAACGCCTTAATTTTTACAAGGCTCACCAACAATCTAGTTGGTTTTCACAAGGCTCACCAACAACCTAGTTGGTTTTCACAAGGCTCACCAACAACCTAGTTAGTTTTCACAAGGCTCACCAACAATCTAGTTGGTATTTCAAACAAGGCTCACCAATAACCCAAGCACTAGTTTCAATTTACTTGAAACTAAGAATAACAAGATAAATCAAGTATAATGTAAGAGTACAATTAGCTTTCAAAATAAAAGCAAATATCTCTTTGAAGCTCTTTGATTGTTGTTGAGAAGCTTATTTCCAAGTTGTTGAAGCCTTAATCAATGCTTAAGAGTTGGACTTAAATGCTTTTTGAATGCTCTTGAATGTTAGAAGGCTCAACTTCACTTGAAAGTAATGAATACTCAATGAATGCTCATTAATTTTCTCTTTAGTTCACATTGATTCACTCCCTCTTGTATTTGGTCCACTTTAAATACCTTTTCAAGCCTTAAATAACCATTTATGATCATTGGAGAGGAGAAAATATCCGTTAGACATAAAACGGATCAAATATGTGCTTCAAAAAACTAGCCATTACTGTTCATCCGGACCAGCAGGTGTTGACACTTCAGGTCATGAGTCGACTCATGTGTCAATACTTGAGTCGACACTATGTCAAAAATATTTTCTGAAGCTTTCTGGAGTGTTCTGGTGCGTCGACACTTCTTCTGGTGAGTCGACACTTGAGTCGACACTTCATATTCATGAGTCAACACTTGGGTAAAATTCAGAATTCAGCATGTTTTGTCTTCATTTTGGTCTCAGGCCTTGAGTCGACACTGCTTGACCATGAGTCAATTTATGTATCGACATTTGGATTTCATGAATCAATACTTCATGCATGCCGGCTGAAACTCTTTTTGCAAATCAGCTCAGGATTCTGTGAGTCGACATCTTGAGTCGATACTTGATCTTCATGAGTCGACATTTGCTTGAAACTTTGCTGAAACTTTGCCAAATTCAAAATTTGACTCCTTCAAGGTCATTCTTATGTGCCAAAGTCCGTATAACTTGAAATTCCATTAATTTAGGTAACTTCTTCAACAGTTTAACAAGTATTTGAATTCTTCAACACAGTATAGCTTTGATGAATACTTTAATCTACTAAACATACTTGTAACATACAGTTAGTACTCAAATATATTTAAGTATTTTGTTATTCACCAAAATTAAGACAAGGGTCAACATGTGGTTTGCTAGATGGTGCATTATGATTTGGGACAAGTGATCAACTACAGTATTCTCTGCTCTTTTCTTGTCCTTAATCTCTAGGCCAAATTCTTAAATGAGTAAAATCCATCTTATTAAGCATGGCTCAGCATCCTTCTTAGCTAGGAGATGTTTAATGGCTGAGTGGTTAGTATAAACAATAGTGTGCGACCCAACCAAGTAGGATCTAATTTTTTCTAAAACGAAGACAATAGCTAGGAACTCATTTTCAATGGTCGTGTAATTAAGTTGCGCATCATTTAAGATTTTACTTGCATAATAAATAACTTTAGGCAACTTATTAATCCTTTGACCTAAAACCTCACCTATAGCATGATCGATGTATCGCACATAAGTTCAAAGGGTTTGTTCCATATAGGTGGATGAATAATGGGAGCAGAAATGAGTACCTTTTTAACAAATTCAAAAGACTCTAAGCACTCTGGAGTAAACTCAAATTTTGCTTCCTTTGCTAACAAATTTATCAATGGACGAGCTACTTTGCTAAAATTGGATATGAACCTTTTATAAAATCTAGCATGTCCTAAAAATGAATGAATTTCTTTAACAGACTTGGATGGTAGAAGACTTGCAATCAAGTCAACTTTGGCCTTGTCAACTTCTATTCCCTTTTTTGAAATTACATGCCTAAAAACTATACCTTCTCTGACCATGAATTGATATTTTTCTCAGTTAGAACTAAATGCTTCTCCTTACATCTTTCTAAAACTAGTTTTAGATGGTATAAACATTCAAAGAAGGTAGGGCCAAATACAGAAAAGTCATCCATCAAGATTTCTAAAAATCATTCAACTATATTAGAAAAAAATGCTGATCATACATCTTTGGAAGGTTACTGGTGCATTACATAACCCAAAGGGCAGGTGCTTATAAGCAAATGTTCCAAATGGGCAGGTAAATGTGATTTTTTTCTAATATTCAGGGTTATAGGGATCTGGTTATAGCTAGAGTATCCATCAAGAAAATAATAAAACTCCTGTCTAGCTAATTTCTCTAGCATTTGGTCAATAAATAGCAAAGAAAAGTAATCTTTCCTTGTTGTTGCATTCAATTTTTTATAGTCTATATAGACCCTCATTTTCATTTGAATCCTAGTTGGGTTAAATTCATTTGCTTCATTCTGAATCACTATTATTCTAGAGTTTTTGGATACCACTTGTACAGGACTTATCCATAAATAATCAAAAATGGGATAATAATTCCATTATCAAGTAACTTCAAAATCTCTTTCTTGACTGCTTCCTTAATGGCTGGGTTTAATCTTCTTTGGGCTTTTAATCTTCTTTGGGCTTCTCTAGTTGGTTTAGCCTCTTTCTCTAATTGTATCCTATGTTGAACTATAGAAGAGCTTATTTCTTTAATGTTTGCCATGGTCCAGCCTATTGCTTTTCAATTTTCTCTTAAAATAGTTAACAACTCCTCTTGTTTAGGATTTAGGTCTGAGGTAATAATTATAGTCAAGGTTTCATCTAGACCTAAATATTCATACTTAAGGTGCTTGGGAAGGAATTTTAATTGTAATTTGGGTGCTTCCTCTATTGATGGCTTGGTTGATGGTTTAGCCATTTTCATGAGTGTTTCAGTAGGAGGCCCCCATCTCTGGCTATTGTTATTATCTCCAAGTATTTTATCAATGTTCTCATATTCATAAGTTGGCCAGATGCTAGATTCAAGATCGACTTCCTCATCACTAATGTCTATAAATTCATAAATTTCATCTTGGATTATATTTACATTAGCATGCTTGGTGGATTCTTGTTCCAAATTGAATATATTTAGCTCAATAGTCATGTTCCCAAATATAGCTTCATAAGTCCATTTCGATAATTAATTTTAGCATTAGCAATAGCTAGGAATGGACTTCCTAAAATAACTGGATATGACCCTTAGGGTTTGATACTGGTTTAGTCTCCAAAATGATAAAATCTACAGGCAAGATTATTGCCCAGTGAAGAAGCAACCCAAGAAGGGGGTGAATTGGGTTTTATAAAACTTTTTGAACTATTTCAACAAGTATGTGCTAATTACAATTAAGTACTTATATTTTACCAAAGTGTTTGTATACTTAATGAAAATATGCAACAGAATTAACAAAGTAAATGCAAGAGTAAATAAGAAATAAATAAGAGCAATCACAAACACAAGAAGTTTATAGTGGTTCGGTGCACTCCAAGGCACCTATATCTACTCCCCAAGTTCTTCTTGGAAATTTTACTATAATCACCAAGATTACAGTCGATTAATTTTCCAAGCTCACTAATCAAAACCCAACTTGTTTTCCCAGGCTCACAAGTCAAAACCCTTTGTTGGTTTTATAACTTAGACTAACCAACAACCTACGATGGTTTTACGGGTTCACCAATAACCTAGTTGGTTTTGATACAAAGCTTACCAACAACCTTGTTGGTTTTCACACAAGGCTCACCAACAAACCTCTTTGGTTTTCCAAGGCTCACTAAAAACCTTAATAAAGAAGTAAGCACAATATAAAAAGAACTTAATAAAAACTTTCTTAAATAAAGCAAATATCTCTTTAAAGCCCTTGATTGTTGATGAAGAACTTGTCTTCAAGTTGTTGAAGCCTTTATTGCAGCTTGATGATGTGAACTTGGATGCACTCTCTTATCTTTGGAAGCTTGAAGCTTAAACCACTTAACTCTTGAATCCTTGAAGGATAATCAATAATCTCACCAAAGAATTACTTCCTCATTTGATTTTTGTTGTTTATATAGCTCTCCAACCCATAGATGACCGTTTATGATCGTTGGAGATGAAAAACTAGCCATTTGAAGCAAGTTGGAATCAATTCTATACTTTTGAAAAACTAGCCGTTACTCTAAGTGTCGACTTTGAATCTGGTGAGTCAATATTGAGTTCTGTGAGTCGATACTTGGTTTCTGTGAGTCGATTCTTGGGTCAGCTCAAGGCAAAAATTCTGAATTTTCATAGTTCTGTATTTTTCTTGTTCTCAGGTCTTGAGTCAACACTTGAACTTTTTCATGAGTCGATACTTGAGTGTGCTAGTACTGAAACTTACTAAAACTTCTCCAAAATCAAACTTTAAGTCCTTCCAAGTCTTCCTTATGTTTCAAAGTCCTTATAACTTGAAATTTCATGAATTTGAAGGACTTCTTCAAATGAAATACAAGCATTTCTTCATTCAACATAGATGAGTACTAAGATCTGATGAACATACTAAAATACACAATTAGTACTCATATATACTTAAGTATTTTGTTAATCATCAAAATCAAGACCAGAGTCAACAATCTTCCCTTTTGATGATGACAAAATCTTTAAGTATATAAATAGGGTAAGCTTAAAAAGATTAATAATAAGATAAACATGTAAGCTCAAAATCAATAAGTATCAAGCTCCCTCTCAAAATATGATCCAAGAAATTTTTCAAAATTTCTTCAATTTTCTTCCCTTACTAATTCTTTCCTTAAGATTATAACATTTTGCTTTCTTCTCCTCCTTTTGCATTTTCTTTCATTTCTCATATAATTTTTCATGTTTATCATATCTTTTCCCTTTTTATATTTAATATTTTTCTTTCCCTTTTTGTCATCATGAAAAAGGATGAAAGGTAATACAAAATGAAAATGAAGGTCGAAAGAATAGCAAGCAATCATCAAAATCAATACATAAAATCAATTAATCATGATACCAATTAAATATGATACTAATTGAATATGATACCACAAAATGAGATGCACATGCAAAAAATAATTCAATGTATATTAGCTCTAATATGCATAACCAAGGTATGATTAAGACAACAATCCATTCACCTCACTTATTCATAGGATAAGGCCATAGTGGCATCCCAACACGTCATAAGAGATCCCATTGAATGGGAAGAGAGGGTCTTGAAATCCTACTTAGCTCCTATGACCGGACAGCCATGGTGACTAACCCAATCCGAAGCAATTACTAGGAGCTCTTCTCTCTCCTTTTTTTTAAGATTCTTAATAATCCTTGATACCAATTGAATGTAACTTCCCTCAAAGGATTAGATTTGAAAATAAGGAGAATGAGTATCAGAGCAATATAAATAAAGCATGATATCAAGAAAATATTCAAAGCATCATATGTATATAATGATAATAAATCTTTGGATGCTTCTCCTAAATGTTATTCTCCCCTTTAAAATATGCATTCATTTGAGGAATAAAACAAGAATGCACAAACATACCAAAATTTCAGACAATTTCAGATATGAACATAAATACTAAGTCTGAAAGCAAAGATTTGAATTTCCAAGATATACAAAATTTTGAAAATACAAGGGGTTGACATTTTAAAGATTCAATTTAATATAATTTCAAATTCATTTGAAGTGATTTGATATCCATACAAATGCTAGAAGTAATATGATATCAAGTTTAGCTACTGAAGCAAGAATTTATCAATATGCATACCTTCTTCTTAAATGTAATACTTAACTACCAGTTCTAATCTTGATCAAAATTATTTCTAACTTAAGCATAGATACCAAAAATGAAAAACACATAAATCATAATATTTTACTTGAAATAGTTTAAAACTATATTAATCAAAATCAAGTGAAAGTCTAATAATCACAAGTTTAGTCATGAGAGCATGAAATCCATCAACATCAAAAAGTTCATGATCACAACTAATGACTACTAGTCTAAACTTGATTCTAATTAATTAGTTACAATAATTTTCAAAGCAATATGCAACTTTAAAAGTATTTTTCATGAAGTAATCAAAATCAAGTGAAGATCTTATAATTACAAGTTTAATCATGATAGCATGAAATTCATCAATATCAAAAAGTTCATGATCATAACCAATGACTATAAGTCTAAACTTGATTCTAATTAAATATTTAAAATAATTTTTCAAAGTAATTAATACAATATTTATAACAAATATTCAACTATATTTTTAATTATGGAAAGAAATATTTAGAATTTACCAATATGTATAATCCTTCCTTTACCATTTAGTCCAAAATGTAGCTTGTCCACTCTTTGTATTATCTTGTACAGCCACCTTTCAAAAGCTTCCTTTCTTCATGTTAGGCTACAAGACACTCCTGCAAAAAAACTAGGTAGACAATTTTAGTATCCAAACTTTCTTGGATCATTTAAAAATAGTAAATATGGTTTCTTTTGGAACCCAAATTTTTTTTAATTTACAAGGATATGCATTATGCCCAATTTTACAACATCTAAAATAAGTTAGATTGGAAGATGCATCAACAAAAAAATCTTGTTTTTTAACTCAAGATTTTTGTTTTTCTTTAAAAGCTCATCATTTGATACAAAAATCTTGGACCTTGTTAAAATTTTTATTTCATTCAATAAAATATTTTTGTTATTTGAAAACTTATTGCATAAATCTTTCAAATCAAAACTTTATTTTTCTAAAATTTTTTTTCTTTAGAAAGATTATTCTTATCAATTTCTAAAACATCAATCTTTACATTTAAATCATAGTTTTTATTGACAAGATTGGTGTTCTCAAGAGAAAAAGAGTCAACATGCCTTATTAATTTCTTGTGCTTAATTTTTAATACTTTGTATTCATGCACAAGATCATTAAATACATCATGGAATTCATCAAAGATAAAATCATATTCATTTTCAGAACATACCTCTTCCTTATTTGCCATGAAACAAAGATTGGTAACTTCTTGTTCTTCCTCCAAACTAGAATCTTCACTATCACTCCAAGTTGCCATCATTGCCTTGAATTTCTTTTTGGTCTTGAGGGCTATTATCTTTTTCTTCTCTTGATCAGCAACCACTTCTTTGTGCCATAAATTCAACTCATGGGTCATGAGTGAACCAATAAGCTTATCTAAAGGCAGCGTATCAATATCTTTGGCTTCTTGGATCGCCGTTACCTTTGGATCCCATGATATTGGCAAAGATCTAAGAATCTTATTAAGCAAATCAACATTAGTATAGACTTTGCCAAGACTTTTCAATTCGTTAATAATATTCATAAATCTTCCGTACATATTAGATATAGATTCATAGTGCAGTATTTTAAAACATTTTAAAAGAATATACAAGCAAATTAATTTTAGTATCTTTACTTGAAGAGTACCCTCATGAGTAATTTCAAGTGTGTCTTATATCTCTTTCATCGATGTGCATGTGGAGATCCTATTAAATTTATTAGAGTCTAATGCACAATAAAGTAAGTTCATTGCTTTAGTATTAATTTCATATTACTTAATATCATATTCATTCCAATCCTCTTCAAGCTTTGGAATGGAAATGCCATTAACTAAAATAAAAAGAATATGAGGACCACTAACTATAACTTTTCAAAGATAATAACTAATAGATTGAATTAGATGCACATGCGAGTTTTCCAAAAAGTATAATTAGTACCATTGAAAAATGGTGGTCTATTAGTTGCATGTCCTATAGCAAAACAAGCACCTTCTAGGGCTACCATGATCTTTTAACTCAAAATTGTTGGATTCTTTGCAAAGCACAAAGTTTGGATACCAACAATTTTAGGTTCTAGGCTCTGATACCAATTGTTGGGTGGACCAGCTCACACCCTCGAGGTATGGGGGTATGGGCCCATGGAATGTGGGTGCCACTGTTAAGGTGAGGCTGGTGCCACGTCAACGCCCCTTGGGTGGTGCTACGGTGCTCATCCCTAGGCGGGGGTCAGCTTGGTGATAGTATACTAGGTTGGTGCTGCGGTGCTCAATAGGGGGTTGACTCGTGCACCCCGGGGTTATTGCACTACCTGCTTTAAGAGAGATAAATCGTCACTTCTAAATAGGGAGCTTCCTTTTGGATAGTTGGTTAGGGTGTCGATTATATAGTTGGTATCAGAGCCGAGGTCACCGGTTCGAATCCTCGTAGGCAAGATTCTCGAGGGGTTTTTCACTAGGGGGATTGTTGGGTGGGCCAGCTCACACCCTTGAGGTGTGGGGGTCTGGGCCCACGAAATGTGGGTGCCATTGTTAAGGTGAGGATGGTGCTACATCAACGCCCCTTAGGTGGTGCTGTGGTGCTCGTCCCTAGGCAGGAGCTAGCTTGGTGATAGTATGCTAGGTTGGTACTGCGGTGCTCAGTGCGAGGGTCAACTCGTGCACCCCGGGGTTGCTGCGCTGCCTACTTTAAGAGAGATAAACCGCCACTTCTAAATAGGAAACTCTTTTTTGGATAGTTGGTTGGGACGTCGATCCTACAGTTCACAAATGTTTATCTTAATGTTTGGTGTTTATGTATTTATCTTGATGTTATCATCTATGTATTAGCTTATTAGTCTCATTTTTATTGTACTTGCATTTCAGTTTATGTTTGCTTATTAGTCTTGTATCAGTTTATGTGTTGTACTGAAACTCTGATATTTATGAAAAAGTTTACTTTTATCTTATGGTTGCTTCCTACTTTGTCCATTTGCTCTGATACCAATTGTTGCCCAGTGAAGAAGCAACCCAAGAGGGGGGGTGAATTGGATTTTATAAAACTTTTTGAACTATTTCAACAAGTATGTGCTAATTACAATTAAGTACTTGTGTTTTGCCAGAGTATTTGTGTACTTAATGAAAATATGCAACAGAATTAACAAAGTAAATGTGAGAGTAAATAAGCAATAAATAAGAGCAATCACAAATACAAGAAGTTTATAGTGGTTCGTTGCACTTCAAGGCACCTACATCCACTCTCCAAGTTTTCTTTAGAAATTTCACTATAATCACCAAAATTACAGTCGATTAGTTTTTCGAGCTCACTAATCAAAACCCAACTTATTTTCCTGAGCTCACAAGTCAAAATCCCTTGTTGGTTTTATAACTTAGACTAACAACAACCTACGATGGTTTTACGGGCTCACCAACAACCTAGTTGGTTTTGATACAAAGGCTTACCAACAACCTTGTTGGTTTTCACACAAGGCTCACTAACAAACCTCTTTAGTTTTCCAAGGCTCACCAAAAACCTTTATAAACAAAGTAAGCATAATATGAAAAGAACACAATAAAAGCTTTCTTAAACAAAGCAAATATCTCTTTGAAGCCCTTGATTGTTGATGAAGAACTTGTCTTTAAATTGTTGAAGCCTTTGATTGCAGCTTGATGATGTGAACTTGGATGCACTCTCTTATCTTTGGAAGCTTAAAGGCTTGAGCCATTTAACTCTTGAATCCTTGAAGGATAATCAATAATCTCACCAAAGGATTACTTCCCCATTTGATTTTTGTTGTTTATAGCTCTCCAACCCATAGATGGCCGTTTATGACCGTTGGAGATAAAAAACTAGCCATTTGAAGCAAGTTGGAATCAACTATGTACTTCTGAAAAACTAGCCGTTACTCCAAGTATCGATACTTGAGTTCTGTGAGTCGACACTCGATTTCTGTGGGTCGACACTTGGGTCAGCTTAAGGCAAAAATTCTGGATTTTCACAGTTCTGTATTTTTCTTGTTCTCAGGCCTTGAGTCGATACTTGAACTTCTTCAAGAGTCAACACTTAAGTGTGCTAGTGTTGAAACTTGTTGAAACTTCTCCAAAATCAAACTTTAAGTCCTTCCAAGCCTTCCTTATATTCCAAAGTCCTTATAACTTGAAATTATATGAATTTGAAGGACTTCTTTAATTGAAATACAAGCATTTCTTCATTCAACATGGATGAGTACTAAGATCTAATGAACATACTAAAATACACAATTAGTACTCATATATACTTAAGTATTTTGTCAATTATCAAAATCAAGAACAGAGTCAAAAAAGATAAAATTGCCAACCTTAATTAGGACATCTTCTACCATTTCTTTAGGGATCCTAAAAGATTGGTCTACTAATTGTAATGTGATCCCTGTTGGCTGAAATTTTTCTAATCCTAATTGTTCATAAACTGAATAGGGTAGAATATTTACACTAGCCCCTAAATCTAGTAAGGCCTTCTCAATGTGAGTTTCTCCTATGACACATGAAACTGTTGGAGACCCTGGATCCTTGTATTTTATGGGCATATGACTTAACAAGTATGAGCTCATACTTGCTACTAAGAAAGCTCTCTTTGGTACATTGGTGGCCCTTTTCTTGGTACAAAGATCTTTTAAAAATTTAGCATAAGTCAAAACCTGTTAGATCATGTCTAGTAAAGAAATATTTACTTGAACTTGCTTGAAGACCTCTAATATTTTATCTAAATATTCGATTATTTATTAGACCTTAATCGATTTGGAAAAGAATCTCTAAAAATTTTAGGCACCTGATTTAGTGTACTATTAGTTTCAGAATCTTGAGTTTGTAAGGTAGGTTATTCATTGGATGACTCAGCTGACTTAGCAGTTAAGTCCTCTCTAATATCAGATGTATCTACCTTATTATTCACTTATTTTCCTGATCTTAAAGAGTGAACAGCATTAACTTGATTAACTTGGTTTCTTTAGAATGGTTGACCATTTTGGTTTCTTGGGTTGGGCTCAGGTTGGCTAGGTAGCCCACCTCGTTCTCTTTCATTAATGGTAGATGCTAGTTGACCTACCTGCATTTTCAAGCAGGCTATGTCCTGGGAGTTTGAATTTAGGAGTTGGCCCATGGTTTGCATAAAATTACTTAATGTGACATTGGTATCAGCATTGGATTTAGCTAGGGCTTCTAGACTTTTCTCTAAAGAACTAAGTTTCTTATCATTGTTATTGAAGCCTGGTGGTGATGGGTTGTTCATCATAGGGTTAAGCCTTAGGCTTTGTTGATTGAAGCTAAGACCACCTATATTTGGGTTCTATGACCATGAAAAATTTGGATGATTCCTCCATCCTGGGTTATATGTGGATGCATAAGGATTGTTCATCGGTCTTTGGTGTGTGGCATTCACCTGTGCATATCCATTCTCTATTAGGTTCATTTGGAGAGGACATTCTTCAAGTACATGGTCTGGTGCATTTCATCCATTGCACATGGGCGTAGCACCACTCAATGGTCTCTGAAGTTCTAAAGCCTCTAACCTATGTGTTAAGGTTATAATTTTGACCTCTGTAGCTAAGGAAGTCTGATTTGGTGTACTCCACCTCTTGAAGGTGTGGATCTTTCTGGTTTTCTAGTTATTTTCTATTGTAAGTTCTTTTTAGCTAGGTCTTCTAAAAATTGTCATGCTTCATTGGATCCTTTATACATAAATTGACCTTGGCACATGGACTCTAGCATGGTTCTTGAATTTGAATCTAAACCTTCATAAATTATTTGGCATAGTCTGCAAGTTTCCATTCCATGGTGTGGGTATTGGGTTAAGCGGTTTTTAAAGTGGTCAAAGTATTTCCAAAATGACTCGCTAGCTAGTTGATAGAATTAGTTTATTTCATTTCTAATTCTAGTTATTTTATGATGAGAAAAATATTTTTTAAAAAACACTCTTACAAAGCCCTCCTAGGTCATGACAGATTGATTTGGAAAACTATAAAGCCACTTTTTGGCATTATCTTTAAGGGCAAAATTGATCAGTCTCCGCTAGATTTCATTCTCTGACAATTATTGCAGCCTCATGGTTGCACAAACTTCTTCATATTTCCTAATAAATATATTGCATCCTCTATTCCTATGAATTTTGGAAGTATATTAATCATCTAAGACTTGATTTCAAAATTATTTGCAGTGGGTTGGGGCAACCTTATGCAAGAAGGTTGGACGGAACCAACTACATAATATAAATCCTTAAGGATTTGGTGTTGATTTGCTAAATCCATTGTAGAGGTCGTAGGATCTAAAACAGCAATCAAATCAGTTCTATCTAGTTGACCTGATATCCTTCTCCACATAGGAGGTGAAGAATTTACTATATTTACTATGTCTTCTATTTTTGAATTATATATATATATATTTTTTATTTTTTTTTTTTTATTTTTTTTGTTATTTAGAAGTTTTTCTTTTAAATTTTAAATTAATTCAACCTTTTCATATCCTAGAACGACCGTGCAACATAACTTCCGGTTATGTCAGGGCAACCTTATATCAGGGCAATCAAGATTGGAAGGAAAATAAATAACCTAAAGTAAGATTTTTTTTTCAAACAAGTTTTACACAAAATTAATTTTATCTTGGGGTTAGCCTAGAGCTAGACAGCTCCTAATTGTTCCAAGTCAATCTTTGAGCACTCCAAGTTTGAACCAATTCATCCAATTGGCCAGGTAAGTGTAAGATTAGTGAGGGTACCCCCGTTGCTTTTTTAGATACCGATTAGATTGGCCAGGTCAGTAAATGAAACCAATTAAAGAACCACTTTTCTTCGGGACTAAGATCCCTGAACCACTTTCCTAGATACCAATTCAATGATCGAAACTAGCTTGGTATAACTCTTAGGTGTCCTTGTCCTAATAAGCTCGGATGTCCCTAGGGTCAGCATCTAATTGATTTTATTTACATGCTTGGGTTAATGCAAATGAAGGGACTTGTTTGTGGGCTAAGGAAGGGTAATGAACTCCCACCTTATCTTATTTAGGTTTGTGCCCTTAAAGTAATTTTAAAAATATTTATGCACAACCAAAAAAATCAAACAAGTTTAAATTAAATACTAAACTAAACTAAGATCAAGATAATATGCTGAAAGAAAAATGGATAGTTTAAATTATGTACCTAGCTTCCAGCACTCACCAACTTAAAAAAAATAGAGATGTTAAAAAAATTAGGTTAAAGTTAAACTAAAACACGAAGAGCAAGAATTTAGAACATAATTTAAAATATACCAGTTCCCAGCAACGGCGCCAAAAAGTTGATGTGAATTTTAGTTGAAACCGCAAGCGTATAGTGTGCAGAGTAGTACGTCCAGCGAGTACGGGTCAATCCCACGAGGAATTGAGTATTTGAACTATGTTCAAAACCTTAGGTGAGCTTCAACAAATATGAGTAAAGTTAATCAAATTGATGAAATAAATAATTTAAAGATCTAGGGCTTTTGAATCCACTAGACCAATGACTTGCAAACCTTTCAAATGATCCCTCTTAAAATAAACTTCTAACTTCTTTCTTTATATTAATAAAGTATGGATTATGAAGAGATTTTAACCCAACTATAATCCATCAAGGTTTCACAATGAAGAAGAGAAAAGAGTAAACAAAATATTGAGGGCCTTCTAACTGTTACCCTTCCTTCCACCGAATCAAAAATGAATTATAAGGGATTGAAACCTGACAATAGCTTATCAAGTTTCTTGGCAAGAAGTTTAAAAAGGAAGACAGACTCTTAAAAAATTAAAGTCCAAGAAGAGATCTAAGGAAAGGATTTCTAATCATGGTCTAGCTTCATCACCAATCCTAGTGGATTCGCTTAACCAGACATGATCTAAATTAAAAACTTTTAAAATTATTAAAAAATTAAAATTAATTCTACACTACTTGTTGAAATGTAAATTATAGAATTTAAATGTGCAAAAATAAAAACTACACTAATTACAAGAATTTAAATGGCATAAAATAAATTGCAAGATATTAAAACTATCGTAATACTGAAATTAAGAAATTTCAAGCAATAAATTTAATTAAAAAAATAATTTTTTTATTATAAAAGCTAATTTAATTACAAAAGATTTAACTCCTAAGCCATTAACAGGACTTGGAGTTAAATAAAAAAATTGATAGAGCTCTTTTCCCTCGGCTTACTCTTCTTCTCGTATGTTAGAAGGGTGGAAGAAAGTGGGAAGAAAAGATTGAAGGGTGGAAGAAAAAGGCAGTAGAACACGGGCTAGAAGTGGAATGCGTTGAGAGAGATCTCCTCGGTAGCGAAGAGATAATGCTCCTATATAGGTAAAGAGAAATGCGTCAGGGCCCGTGTGGTAGCTGTGTTGGTTTCTCATCGTGATCTACCTCAATAGTTTCGGTTCCTTATCCTTATCCTGCACCCTTTTTAGTTCCATATTCTTATCCTCATACCTGTTCGCACGATACCCGTTTTTCTGTTTTATCCCTCATCGCACTAGTTTTTCAATTCTGTCTTATTTCTTTGTCAACACATCACTCCTCATTCGAACATTGCTTCAGTCCATTTCCCGATAATAGGTAGATGGTGTCGGCCTTGGATGCATGCATTAGAGAGGGAGCTTCGGCATCTTCCTCAGTGAGAATGGTGCTTGGAAAGGTCTATGGTCCACGATTCTATACCGTGGACCGGCGGCAATGGCAGTCATGGACCGTCTTCCATTTCGTAGACCAAATGACCGGTCCATGATGGACCGGCTGCTCCAAAGTTCATGATACTTTATAATAATTACTTTAAAATTCATTTTCAAGCTCGTTTTAATCAGATTTGAGTACTATTTACACCGTTGGTCTCCTAAATTGAGCTCTTCACGTTGGCAGAGTTCTTTACTACATAAAAATATCATTTTTAATTAAATAAATAAAATTTGATCTAAAAATTAATACTTCTATGGCTAATATTTATGTACTTATCACTCGACCACACAATTGCATATGAGTGGCTTTCTTGTTCATTCATCCTCTTGCTAGAGAAATTAACGCCTCTCCCGATCAATCAGGCCTATCTTAGTGTCAAACTACAAGTACCCTTGTCTGAGCAGGCTTCGGTAGTTACTAGCACTTCTATCGATTGGCCCCTGAAAGAAATCAACGTGCACTCACTGATTGCTCAACGGATCTGATTCTTGAGTGGCTAGCAATTTTTTTGCTCCAATATGGTTGGATATGGATATGGCTCGACCACATGGTCATCACATGAGCAGCTCCCTTATCTGTCTATCATCTCATTGAGAAAAATGACATCCCAATTGGTTGGACCAATCTAAACATTGCCTGCCGATCACCTTCGTCTGACCTAGCCTTGGTAGCAACTAGCCTCCCATTAGCCAGATCGTCCGAAAACCATCGATATATCCCACCCTCACTAAGACCATCCAATCGAGTATCCTCTGACCGACCATTCTTCGGTTTCAATAGAAGCACTTGGACCAATCCCTGATTCGTAAATCTAATGGCAAAGAGGTCCTTAAGCAATTTACCCACTCAGATCTATTGAATGTCAATACGACCAATGCTCATTTCCATACCCTTGATTACACAACCAAAGGTCGCATCATATATCATGACCCCTAATCACTGCCAAAATTTCATAATTAAGAGTGCATGCTTGGACCTAAACAATAGTCTACATCATTATTAAAAAAATATAGTAAATTTCACATAAGAACAAGGTTTCAATTAAAATGGAATAGACATTCTTTGCAAATGAAAAATCTCTTGATAGTCTGCTGATAAGTCTTATCACTTCTTACCAAATCTATCAAGATTTTCATCATTTTTGAAAATATCCTTGCCCTTTACCTATAAGGTGAGACCCCTTGGAAACTTCCAAGGTATGCAAAATCTCTCTACCATGCTCCTTATATTATTGTCATACCGGAAAACTGACTTGAACGTCGAAAAATCAACGCTAGAATATCTTTTGATCAGAACTTTTTTGCAAGCATGCACCACCAGCTCCAGCATTTCTAGTGCTTCGATGGATGACACCACCAACAAGATCCATATCCTAAATAAGGTTGCAATGGATCGGGTTGACCCGTGACCCGACCCGACCCGATTCGATTCATTTAAACCCGATCCAACCCATTTTTAGGGGTCCGTAGATCCAGGTCAGGTCCTAAAATTAGACATGTTTCATTTTTGGGTCAGGTCTGGATTTACTGAATTTGGACCCAACTCGACCCAACCCGACTGGAACATACCGATAGTGTTAGGATGATATCTATTTGGACCTTTAAATTATAATTTGAAACTTGTATGAAACTTATTTTTACGTATAAATAGAATTATAATTATTTTTATTCTTAATTTATTTTAAAAATAATATTGTTTGTTATCTATTTTATGGTTAATAATAGTTGACTATGTAATAATTAAATATAATATCTATATTTTATCCGGATCATATATAGATCTAAATTTTTTAGATTAGAAACAGATTATTATGGACCCGATCCAACCCGAATAATCCGTTGGGTTGAAATTTTGATAGTGGACCCGATCCGACCGGACTCAATTTTTTAGTGGATGGACCTGGGTCTAATATTTAGAATCCAATCAAAGAATCGTGTCGGATCGGGGTCACTCATGACCCGGACTGACCCGATCCATTGGCATCCCTAATCCTAAATAATGTTGCATTGCAATATTAGAAAATTATTAAGAGCCCATAATTAAAAGCGGTAGCATTTTTTAAACTTGAAGCATAATTTTAGGCCCAGTCATTAATCATTTTGATGATGCTGTTGACAACAAATCAGAAACTTGATGAGGTATCTGGCATCAAGCGTTCATCATTCTTCAACTACAATGACGGAACGCAAGTAAATGCGTTTAAATAAAAGCCTCAACTCTAATAACCAACACGAATGCTCTATAAACCCAGTAGACACCGGAACATCAAAAAAGGGGGGAAAAATCCGCCCAGATCGTGGTGAACTCTTCCTCGTCTTGGATCAAGTAGCATGCACATGTATACCAATCGCAATGACCAGGATGGTTAATAGACAGAAGAACAGAATGCTGTGAACCAGAATTGAGATCCCACTGGTGCTCATGTTCCCAAACTCCACCACCCTGGCCCTTGCCGGCAGCTGGAACAGGAGGCCTGGATAGAGGAGGATGAAGAGGATCACGCAACAATCACTGGTCCCCAATCAGTAGATCTCTCTCTCCTCAGCTTGAAGGAGAAGATGATTGTTTTTTCATTGGTGAGGTGAGATATATAGGTGGTTGTGGCAAAGATTTGGAGAGGGAAGGAATGCCTGCCATGCTTAGGGGAAAGAAGCCAGGGGGGCAAAAAAAAAGTAGTAATGTGAGGTGTAGCTTTTGAGGTAATGGCCACGCTTCACTTTTATACTTTGATGAGCTCCAAAGAATTGCTTTTAGCCACGCATGAGAACATGGAAGAGATGGAAAGGTCTAGATCACCCTTCCCATGATCTCATAAAGCAAAGATACGTCTGGGGTCATAGATTCCTTGCTTGACTCTCTCTAGATGATCCTACACACCGTAAGCAACACCCATTGCCCCTTCCGAAGGGAGGTATCAACTTTTTAAAATCAAATACTCTTTCTAAATGAATTGGATTACTATGCCTTTTATTTGATGGTTTGCAAAGCTGCTGCGACAATCCAAATGCAGCAAGCCCTCATATAGAGTCACGAGTCATTATGGATGAGTATGGATTTCA
Source organism: Areca catechu (assembly GCA_021397845.1). Taxonomy (NCBI): domain Eukaryota; kingdom Viridiplantae; phylum Streptophyta; class Magnoliopsida; order Arecales; family Arecaceae; genus Areca; species Areca catechu. The sequence continues at coordinate 137,347,440 of CM038043.1, forward strand.
TATATTCCTTGAATTTCCTTCTCTCCTTTTTCCTTTTTATAGAGCACTTCTGGAGTACCAAAACAAAACCTGATCCTAATATGTCCTTATCCAAAAATGACCTACGTTATGCTTACCTAAGCTAACCGTTGCATCCGGACAAACTTCGATGATGCTTAAGCTTGAATCAAATTGAAGAGAATCAAATTGAGCTATTGGATCTAGCCCTTTGTCATCTTCTTGGATCTGTGTACCGAGGCTACTCTCAAGCTTTATCAATGGCGTCATGACTGAACAGATGAGGTCTGAAGAAAAGTTAGATGAAGGGTCCTCCGGAAAAAGAAAATCCTCTGCTTCATCGTGCTTACTGATATTTATAGGCCTCAAACCCAACCATGTACAGCTGGAGTCCAGCTGTAAATAGTTAGTTTGTTAAGACATGAGCATGTGCAACAAATGCTATCCACAGATGTTGAATAGTTTCGCATCACTTGAACAAGAATCAGGTTCGCTTCTCCTGGGCATTAGTCGGCTCTAGGCCTCTCAGGCATTACTCACCTTCATGCCTTTTGGGCATTGATCGGCTTTGTGCCTCTTGGATGTTGATCAGCTTTACGCCTCTTGGGCGTTGATCAGCCTTATGCATCTTGAGCATTGATCGGTCTTATGCATCTTGGGCATTGATCAGTTTTATGCCTCTTGGGCATGACCGGCTTTACGCCTCTTGGACGTTGATCGGCTTTGCACCTCTTGGCGTTGATCAGCTTTACGCCTCTTGGACGTTGATCAGCCTTATGCATCTTGAGCATTGATCGGCTTTATACGTCTTGGGCATTGACCGGCTTTGTGCCTCTTGGACGTTGATCAACCTTGCGCCTCTTGGGCATTGATCAACCTTGTGCCTCTTGGACGTTGATCAGCTTTGCGCCTCTTGGGCATTGATCAACCTTGTGCCTCTTGGACGTTGATCGACTTTATGCCTCTTGGGCGTTAATCAGCTTTACACCTCTGGATCATATCCAATCCTCACCAGATCAATATAAGTAGACCAAACATGTCGTATCCCAACACTAGTCCCCCCAGTTTCTGAATTCATTAATTGGAAATCAGAAATTGTCAGAAGCTTCCATTCTTGGGCAACATGCTTTGATGACGTGTCAATCTCTAATAAGGGAGGCGGTTATAAAAATCAATAGCCGTATCCTGCTATCATCATTGCAATTTTTGAAATCCACAAAAGGTCGAAAAATCTTCGTCATAAAATAAATGCGTGTATCCCATCAGTAGCATGTTGTCGTCGGATTATGAATGGTCATTTCGACTCTTCGAGAAACTCCATCTTTTTACCAGATATTGCGGACAGGTGGCCAAATCTGGATCAATCCCATTATTCAAGAAAAATCTTGGACAGTTGAAGGACATTATATAGGCACCATCTTTCCCTGGAAAATAGGTTTTTCACCATTTCAGTTTCTTCACCTTAGGAGCAAAAGAAACCTCTCATGTCGGCCTCTTACTTTCTTTTACCTTTTTCTTTTAAGTTAATCTTCCTTTACTTCTTTCATTCGCTATGGCTAGAATCTTAGAAGTTAGTCGTGCTGAAAATCTCGAAGAATCCTCTTCCCAGAAACAGAAAAAACAAGTCGAATCAGTGAAGATAGGTGATATTAGGTCTTCTTTAACAGAGCACCGAGTCATAGCATTGAAACAATATTATAACTTTTTAGACGATAATGCCGTAGTTCTTCCAAATCCTGATGACCAAATAGATCGGCCTCCACCCCGGTAACTTGACAATGTATAAAGAACATCTAAGAGCCGATCTTAGATTTCCGATTCACCCTTTATATGGAAAGGAAGCTAGAAGAAGCAGCAACTAAAACATCAGTTCTAGAAGCAGAGCTGAATGAGGCACAGTCAAAAATAAACCTCATAGAGTCAAAGCTGAAAAAGAAGAACAAGAAAATCCGATCGATATCTGTTAATTTGGAGAAAGCTAAAGAAAAAACTTCAATGGCTAAAAGAAAGTTTTGGCGGCTGAAGAAAGAGCTCTAATGGCAGCAAAGAAAGCTGAACAAGCTGTTGAAGAGGCTGTTAATGAAGCCATAAAGAAATACGTTCACTCAAAAGCCTTTGACGATAAACTCCACGAAGCGGGAGTTGAAAGCTACAACCATGGTCGCGCTAACTATTTAAACAAAGTAAAGAAATTTTATCCTAACCTAGATACTTCAAAATAGAGGAAGACTCCGATGAAGAAAATTCTGACGAAGAAGATCAGGTCAGAGAACCGATCATAAATCAAACTGAAGAACCATTGGTGGCCAAACTCAAGAATCAGTACCAGGTTCTCAAATCCAAGAAGAACGCCAATAGTTCCTATTATAAACCAGGTCGAAATAGAAGAAAGTGTAGTTGAAAAGAATGTAAACGACCAATCTATATGAATGATGTAAGAATTCATTTTGTTCTCAATATGAATGAAAATCTTTCTTTTTAGCAATGTCTACTGGATTGTGAGAATTCTGATTTTTATAAATGAAAAATTTTCTAAGTATAAAATCATCGAATCAAACAAGGAAATTTCCAAGAAAGACCGGTCCAATCATGAAATTATCCGAATCAAATTAAAGACACTAATTATTATTTAGAAAATTTTAGTTAAAACTAATTCTGAATAAGTTCAATGAACAAGGATCTTTAACGAAATAAGTTGAGCAAAAAGTATAATCTCTAACCTCTCCTAAGGAAGAAATTATCTCTTACTGAACATTTAGAAAAATCAATCTCCAAATTAATCAAACCCCTAACTTACTCATAGATGATATAATTTTTCAATCTGATTTACCAAATATCTTTTTCCTTTCCTCTTATATTTTAAGAAGAAGAATCCCTTGTAAAAGATTTTTTCAGATGAAGTCCCATAAGTCATCATACCAACTTTGCCAACTGTCATCTTCCTATCAGGAGAGTAGCTGTTTGGCAGGCCGTATAACCGCATTTGTCAGTATTTAAGAGACTGTATAAGATTTGAATTCAAATTCAAACCAAATACCATTATGTATATATTTTATAACTAACTTTCTGAGAATCAGAAGCAGCGCACGGATTCCCACCAAATCAGGATCTTAAATGTGTCAGATCTAAAGATATCTCAAATTTGGACAATAATCATGGCCATTGACATTCCTTATATAAAGAGATCTTAGGCTCAGGTCTTTGATCCAGTTTTGTCTCAAGTATTTTGAGTTTCTTTTCTCCTTCGAAACTCTTTGCTTCAAGGAATACTTCCAAGAAGAAATCTTCATCGTATTTGAGAAATGAAATCAAGCGACAAGAGACTTCATCAAACACTCAAGAGAAAAGCTAGATCAGTACGATTTAGAGAAGAAAGATCGTGCATAAGAAGAAGCCGCTTGTCAAAAAGTACTTCCAATAGGCCGGAGTCTCCCAAATATGTTGTATCTTTATCCGAGGAAGAGGAACAAGAGCCTTCTGTTCCTCTTTCAAAGGAACCAGAATGTGACTCAAATGCCAAGCATACTTTATGATGTGACCAGATCGCTGATGTGGAGCCCCCATCGGACGCCACGCGGGATTACCACCGCAGGCCCCTTCGCCGGGCTGAGCCCCCGATGCCAGCGGGGCCGCCCGTCGAAAGCCGGGCTCCGTCCCCCACCAGGTCGGGGCGCCTAGGTCGGAGCCGATCTCAAATCCCACTAGAGGCAGACCTTCCGAGCCCGAGCTCGGGTCCCGTGGTCCAGAGTCGAGCTCAAGCCTCCTCCGTCATGCGGGACCCCTTCGAGGTCGGGTCCCCTAGCCTGGGCGCACCTCAGCCAGTTCGAGCTCGGTCAAAGCTGGGCCCCTCTGGCCTGATGCCGAGCTCGGCCCCTCTCCGCAACGATGAGCCACTGTAGACGGGTCTCCTGTGAGCGGGTCCCATCTTTCCAGCTCGGCCCCCAACACAAGTCAAGACGTCAACCACTGAGGAAGCAGCACCTCCCATCCGAAGATGGTGGCGGGTCCCTCGAGGACTATACGACAGCACCTGCCACATCATCATTAATGCCCATGGCCGCCATTCACCCCAGGAAGAAGGAAAGCCCACATCAAGGCACTATGCCCCCCACCGGCTTGTTGTACGACCAAAAAAAAGATACCAGGGAGCGTGATTCCCGAGAGCAGCGGCGCGACAGTCGAGGCCCTGCCATACTTCCAGGAAAGGCAAATCGAAGGAATGTTAGAGGCTCGTGGAAGTTTTCCCAGATACCCAATAAAGAAGGCATACCGTTCACGGCACGATGTCACGTCACACCCATCTGCCAACATGGGAAGACCCCGAGGCAAGCCGCAAAAAAGGACCCAACCAGTGTCAGCAAAAAGGAGGTAACAAAGCTCATTTTTTCCTAATTCCAAGCAAGAACAACACAACCACCACAAAGAGAGGAACCAGAGCGACACAAGAAAGAAGGCTAGAGAGGAGGGCAAGACCACCTCGGCCAACACCATTCCCAGCTCGTCCTCATCTTCCACTCACACTATATTCACTCCTAGCGTGGAGCTCATCCAGAGGGGCTCGACCAGGAGGATCTGTTCCCCTGGATCACCACTGACTTGACCGTCGGAGTGCCCCCACCGGAATCCCCGGCCCGGTCACTGACGTTGCTTCCTTGCAAGTCCCGAGACACCAGAGGCGTTCCCAGGCGGGCGGACGCGACACACCCGACGCCATCAGCAGCTACGGGCCATGACGATCTGGGCGGCAACAGATTGGCGCACCAGGTAGGGGGGACAAAATGACACTTCCTCCAGTTCAGGTCCTGCTTAGCCAGTCCACTAGGGGGATGGTGACCACCCGGGCAAGGAGAGCTTCTCCCGGCCGTGCGGAGGCATCCCCTTCTCGCGGGAACCCGCGCGGACCTGAGGCGGAAGTGCCTGCCCCAGTTCAACCTCCCCCACTGGAGGCCCAGCTGACCGTACTTGCCCAGCAGATGCATACCCTCCTTGCGGTGGTGCATCAGCTCCAGCATCAGCACCAACATCGGTCCCTGGCTACCCACTAGCAGCCAGAGACCCCCGCGGCCCACGTCGCAGCAGCCCGTGACAGCCTGCATTCCTTCCACGGGAGGCCCTCGCAGCCACGGGCAGTTACAGACCCCCGGGGTACCCATCAAGCCCCAGGGAAGCGACGGCAAGCTAGCTCCACCGAAGAAGAAAGCTGCTCACCGCACCTTGACCGGGGGGCACCCAGACCCCGTCAAGGCCGGAAGGGCAGGGCTCCCCGTCATGGGCGCCGCGTGTCTGCATCGCCTTCACCACCCCCCTCGACGGAGGGTCCACAGACGAAGCCATCAAGCGCATGACGGAGAAGCGCCTGGAGGAGCATGACTACAAGTTAGAGGAGTTTGCCCACCGGTTCGCCAACTTGCCTGGCTCCAATAGTGAGCCGGCGGGCTATGACGCCCGCCCTCCTTTCTCCTAGGAGATCCAAACGGAGCCAATTCCTCGTCGATCCGCATGTCACAGGTGGATCCCTACAATGGGACCACCGACCCCCTGGACCATTTGGAAAGCTACTGGGCCCTCATGAGGGTCCAGGGGGCCACTAACGCCCTTCTGTGCATCGCCTTCCCTGCTACCCTTCGGAAGGCCGCTCAAGTGTGGTTCACCCACCTCGAGCCGGAAAGTATCAGTTCTTTTGCCCAGCTAGGACAGAAGTTCGTGGCCCATTTCGACGCCTGCTAGAAGATGCCACATGAGGCAGATAGCCTCTTCTCCATCAGGCAGCAAGACCACGAGCCGCTACAAGACTATGTGGCCCGCTTCAAAGCTGCTGCCTTGGAGATCTACAACCTGGAGGAGCCCATGGCAATGCTGGCTCTAAAGCGAGGGCTCAGGATTTCCCGCCTGACCTACTCGCTCAACAAGAAGCCCCCGAAGACTTACGCCGAGCTAGTCTTCCGAGCCCAGAAGTATATCCGCGCCGAGGAGGTGAATCGAACGAGGTGGGAGCTTGACAGGAAGCCACTAAAAGGCCGACACCCACCGAGAAGCCTAAAGCGCGGAGGCCGGACCACCAACTCAGAGCTCCCAATCGGCGCCAAGGCCAAGGAACGCTCCCGTCCCTTCGGGGAACTTCACTCCCCTTCTCACCCCAAGAACGAAGATCCTCATGGAGATTAAGGGCGAGACTTATCTGAGGCGTCCTCGGCCACTGAAGCCATCCTACACCCATGACAAGATGAAGTACTGCCGCTTCCATCGTGACCACGGGCACGACACCGAGGAATGCCGCAACCTCAAGTGGAAAATTGAAGAGCTCATTAAGAGGGCTACCTCGAAAAATATGTGGGGGGCAGACCTCAACCAGAGTTCCAGGCGCTCGTTGCTCTCCAGCCAGCTCCAGCCATCGACAACCGTCCCACCGAGAAGTCGGTGGGCATAATCTCTTGGGGAGCGGAGCACGCGTCCAAGAGAACCCGGGGGGTAGGGAACTCTGAGAATGTACTCCCCTTTATGAGGAAAGGGGATAATGGGAAAAAAAATGTAAATAATGATGCTGTGGTCGTTGAGATGACGATCGCAAAGCATCCTATAAAGCGCATCATGGTAGATAGTGGAAGCTCTACAGATGTACTTTTTTATGATACTTTCTCCCGATGAATTTCTTCCCCACTCAACTCAAGCCAGTATTTACTCCCCTTGTTGGTTTCATGGGAGACTCCGCAAGAGTAGAGGGGAAATCACTCTCCCCGTCACTGCCGAGACCCCACCTCGGCAAAGTACCGTCATGATGATGTTCATGGTTGTCAGGCTTCCTTCACCTTACAATGTGATCTTGGGCTAACCTGGGCTCAACCTCCTTGATGTCATCGTCTCTACCAAGAGGTTGCTTGTCCAGTTCCCAACCCCTTGTGGCATGGAGGAGATGAGGGGTACGCCCCAGCCAGTGCAGCACTGCTTCCAAACACTCCCCAGGGCCCAGGTGCCCGAGGAGGATTCCAGGGCGGACGAGCTCGACCAGAGGGCCAAAGACCCCAGAGGAGGCCCGGTCGAGCACCTGCTTTCGTACCAGCTCGGAGTCGACCAGGCAAAAATCGTGCAGATCAGAGCCTAGCTGCTCGAGGAGGATAGGGCTCCGCTATTGGAGTTCCTGCGAGCAAACGCAGATGTGTTCGCTTGGATGGTGGCCGACATGCTAGGTATTCCCCATGAAGTCATCACCCATAAACTTGGTGTTGATCCGAAGTGCAGGCCAGTTCGATAGAAGAAGAGAAGCTTTGCCCTAGAAAGGCAAGCGGTCATCAACGAGGAAGTTGAGAAACTCCTCGCCACCGGATTCGTCCAAGAGGTGCAATACCCGAGCTGGTTGGCGAATGTGGTGATGGTGAAGAAGAATAACGGCAAGTGGAGGATCTGTATAGACTACACCGACCAGCTCCAAAAACTCATTTTTGCACTAATAATGTCTGCTAAGCGCCTTAGGCCCTATTTCCAAGCGCATCCCATCATGGTTGTGACTGACCATCCGCTGAGGACCATGCTAAGCCACCCTGAGACTTCCGGAAGGTTAGCCAAATGGTCCCTGATGCTGAGCGAGCACGACATCGTATATCAGCCGAGGTCATCGTAGAAGGCCCAAGTCCTAGCCGACTTCGTGGTCGAATATACAGGGTTTCCCGACGAACCAGAGTGGATGGTCTCGGAGAGCCAAGCCGAGCCCGCCCCGCTGGAGGACCCCTGGATCCTCCACGTGGACGACGCCTCCAATTCCTACGGGAGTGGAGCGGGCCTCATCCTCGCCAATTCTGACAGAGTGGTGGCAGAGTGTGCCCTTTGCTTCAAGTTCCCCGCCACAAACAACCAAGCGGAGTACGAGACGCTCCTCGTGGGCCTGAAGGTGTCCCGCGAGTTAGGCGTACAGAACCTCAAGGTCTTCACCGACTCCCAGCTGGTTGCCGGACAAGTCTCCGGGGAGTACGAGGCCCAAGATCCCCAGATAATGAAGTACCTGGAGAAGGTCCGTTCGAGCACGGCAGGCTTCCGCTACTTCCGCGTTTCTTATATTCCTCGTGGAGAGAACACTCGTGCGGATGCACTGTCAAGGCTCGCGACCCTACCGGACTCATCCTTAGGAAATGCCTACATCGAATATCTCGAGAGCCCGAGCTACGAAAACCCTGAAGAGGTGCAGCAAGTAGCCCCCGAGTCGAGCTGGATGGACAAGTATGTCAAGTACATCCAGATGGCCTACTACCGGAAGACCGCAAGGAAGCTGGCCTCATCAGAAGGAAAGCCGCCCGCTTTGTCTTGATGGACGGCCAGCTCTACCACCATTCCTATTCCTATCCTCTCCTGAAGTGTCTCAGGCCCACAGAGGCAGCCTTCGTGCTCCAGGAGATACACGAAGGCCTCTGTGGGAATCATGTAGGAGCAAGGACTCTAGCGTACAAGGCCCTTTGTCAAGGATACTTCTGGGAAACAATGAAGGAGGACACCACTGACTTCGTCAAAAAGTGTGACAAGTGCCAGCGCCACTCCCACATCCAGTGCTTGCCGGCTGCACCGATCTCCCAGTTGTCATCTTCCTGGCCTTTCATGCATGGGGGATGGACATCTTGGGACCGTTCCCCACCGCTCCAGGGCAGCGGAAGTTCCTGCTGGTGGCGATCAACTACTTCACCAAATGGGTTGAAGCAGTGCCGCTAGCTCAGATCACAAAGGCCAATGTCCTCCGATTCTTCTAGAAGTCTGTCATCTACCATTTTGGACTCCCCAACTGCATCATCACCGACAATGGGTGATAGTTCGACAATCGAGAGTTCGAGGGGTTCTACGCCGAGCATGGGTCCAGCATCGGTTCACCTTGATCGCCCATCCTCAGATGAATGGGAAAGCCGAGGTCACCAACCGAACCATTCTTCAAGGACTCCGCACCAGGCTGGACCAAGCGAAGGACAGATGGGCGGAAGAACTTCCAAGCATCCTGTGGGCCTACCACACAATGCCCAGGACGGCAACGGGTGAAACACCTTTCAACTTGGTCTTCGAGTCAGAAGCGGTAATTCCAGTTGAGCTTGGCGTGCCCACGCTCCGAGTACAGCAGTACGACGAAGCACAGAACTCGGTACACCTTCTCCTCAACTTAGACCTTCTCGAAGAAACAAGAGACAAAGCTCGGCTCCGGATGGTAGCATACCGGCAACGGGTTGCCCGGTACTATAATGCACGGGTGAGGCAGAAGGCTTTCCGACCTGGCGACCTAATACTGCACCGAGCAGAAGCATCCAAGCCCCGGGAGAGTGGCAAACTCTCACCGAACTGGGAGGGCCCTTACAACGTGGTCGAGGCCCTATTACAGAGGGCCTACTACTTAGAAGACTTGGATGGCGCTAGATTCCCCTGGACCTGGAATGCTTATAATTTGAGGAGATACTATCAATAATGTAAGTATTCCCTTCATGAGAAATGAAGATCTCTTTCCGCAACATGATCTATCTTTCTTGCAGGAAACAACATCAAAAGACCGGACGACCTCCGGCACCGGCAAGCCCAGCTCCCCGGTATCAAAAGATCGGATGACCTCCAGCATCGGCGAGCCCAGCTCCCCGGCATGAAAGATCGGACGACCTCCGGCACCGACGAGCCCAGCTCCCCGGCATGAAAAGACCGGACGACCTCCGGCACCGGCAAGCCCAGCTCCCCGGCATCAAAAGACCGGATGACCTATGGCACCGGCGAGCCCAGCTCCCCAGCATCAGAAGACCGGACAACCTCCGGCACCGGCGAGCCCAGCTCCCCGGCATCAGAAGACCGGACAAGCTCCGGCACCGGCGAGCCCAGATCCCCGGCATCAGAAGACCGGACGACCTCCGGCACCGGCGAGCCCAGCTCCCTGGCATCAAAACCGGACGACCTCCCGCACCGGCAAGCCCAGCTCCCCGGCATCAGAAGACCGGACGACCTCCGGCACCGGCGAGCCCAGCTCCCTGGCATGAAAAGACCAGATGACCTCCGGTACCGACGAGCCCAGCTCCCTGGCATGAAAAGACCGGAAGACCTCCGACACCGCAAGCCCAGCTCCCTGGCATCAAAAGACTGGATGACCTCAGGCACCGGCTAGCCCAGCTCCTCGGCATCAGAAGACCGGACGACCTCCGGCATCGGCGAGCCCAACTCCCCGGCATCAAAAGATCGGACGACCTCCGGCACCGGCGAGCCCAGCTCCCAAGCATGAAAGACCGGACGACCTCCGATACCGGCGAGCCCAGCTCCCAGGCATGAAAAGACCGGACGACCTCCGATACCGGCGAGCCCAGCTCCCCGGCATGAAAAGACCGGACAACCTCCGGTATCGACGAGCCCAGCTCCCCGGCATCAAAAGACCGGACGACCTCCGGCACTGGCGAGCCCAGCTCCCCAGCATCAAAAGACCGGATGACCTCCGGCACCGGCGAGCCTAGCTCCCCGGTGTCAAAGACCAGATAACCCTTCGGCACCGAAGACCGGACGACCCTCCGGCACCGGCGAGCCCAGCTCCCCGGCAAAGGACCTAGGAAGCCCCCAGGCACTTAGTGCCTCCGAGCCCAACTCCAGGATGCCAAGGCCTAGAACTCAGTTTTCCAGCGCCGCAATTTTCAAGCATTAACGTCCTTGGAATTGGCTCCGAGACACTAAGGTCTAAGACTCAGGCTTCTGATATCGGGGATCTCATCTTTCGACGCCGCCAAGCCTAGCTTCAAGATGGTGACCACTGAATTATGTCCCTGAGCAACTGAGTCCAATGCCAACACACATCAATGACGTGACCTCAAGCTCAATGCCGGGTCCGTGTCAATTGAAGTTCCTGACTCTTATCTCGGACCCCCTTCACTGAAAAGAATGAAATAGCAAAGAAAGGGAAGAGAAGAGAGAGAAGAGACATTCCACATTGCAGATGATGGAGACACCATGATTACAAAAGTGCATTTCATTACTGGAAGAGTTGATTACACTGTCTCCCGGGCCCCGACAGGCCGGGTGACCCGGTCAAAAAAAGAAAAGGCAAAAGGAAGGCACAAGTATAAAAAGGAAAAAGAGAGAAATCCTATCCTAAGTAGCCGGCTCCTTCCTCGAAGGTTGCACGGTTGAGACCTCCCCCTCCTCGACCTCCATCGCTTGGGCATGATCCTGGGCGCCTTCTACTGGAGGAGCAGGTTCAGCTACTAAAGCCGCTAGGCTCGGATCAGCAGCCCCCATCTGCGGCGCGGGCGCTGCCCTCGCCACCATCGATGTTGGCTCCTTGGGGCCAGGCACCGTCGAGGTCACCTGGAAGCTAGCCTAGGCTGGAGCAGCCTCCTGCCCTGTCACCACCGTCGTCGTTGCAGAGGGGGCCTTCTTCCCCGGAGTTCGGAGCGCGGCCAACCGCTCCTTAGATAGAATACCCCTCAGCTGCTAGCGGTAATAGGCGAACCCCTTAGCAAAGGAGTTCGTCGCCGCCTCCTTGAAATCTTTGAGGTACTCAGGAGAAGCTTTGAAGGCGGCCACCGCACCGGCGACGTCCCTTCGGGCGCCCTCCGTCTTGCTCCTTTCGGGGCCACCAGATCCTCGGCATGCTCAGCCTAGCGGACCGTCACCGCCATCCCCTTCTCGGCGACCTCGATGGCATGCCTGGAGGTAGCAGCTTTCTTCTCGGCCTCAGTGGCCCTCCCCTCGGCCTCAGTGGCCCTCTTCTCCGTAGCCGCCACCTTCCTCTCGGACTCAACCCGGAGCTCCTTCAGCCAAGTTCTCTTCGACTCTAGCTCATTTTCGAGCTCCTTCTTCGTCCGGACGAGGTCGCCGACCTCAGCCGTGAGGCCCTTATTTCTAAGGTGAGCGTCCTGGGCATCTTGGCTCTTCTCTCTTGCCTCGACACGCAGAGATTCGAGCTCAGCCAATCGCTCCTTCTCCCCTCTGGCCCAATTTCGGTAGAAGTGAGAAGGAGCTCTCTACCTTGCTACATCGGGGAAGGGGTGTCAGCTGTCAGGTAAGAAGAAAAAAAAGTGACTTGGAGAAGCAACGATGAGCGGAGGACTTACAGCATAGAGGTTCGCGAACGTCGCACTGATGACGTTGCCCAGAAGCCTCCCGCTTCTGTCTCACTTATTGCAGGACTGGATGGAGAAGTCCATCATCTACTCAGCAAGGCTGGGGTCTTTAACCAGAGAGACGTTCGGCCCTAATTTGAAGGGGACCCTCCGGTAATCTCTGTCCCTGGTCCCCACCGGCTCAGCTCCTTCATCGACGGGTGGTGCCCTCGGTGCCAGTTGCGGGACTGGAGCTGCATCGGACCGCACCTGGGACGTCGGCTTGATCTCTTCCGGGTCCTCCTCCTCAATGTTGATGACCTCCGGGATGGGGGGTGCCGGCCCGGTGGCAGCAGCAGCTGATCTCGCGCAGGCCACCATCTCGGGCTTTGGTGCCGCCACCAGCTCATGCTGCTCGATAGGCATGGGAATGGGCTCGATCGCCCTTTTCCGCCATCGTTCCTGAACCGGTGCATCCGCCCTGGCCAGCACCGGCCTCACCCCATCCTTGGCTCGAGCCCTCTTCGGAGCGGGCTCACCTACCTCAGCAGCCTGCTCTCGCTCCTCAGAAAATGAGAGCAGGTCATCCATCGAAAACTTCATTTCTGCACCAGAGGGAACGAGGTCAACCCAGCAGCAGCAGCAGCAAAAAAAAAATGATGAATGAAATGAAAAAAAAAAATAAATAAGAAACGATGGTGGGGTGGCCAAGTCGAACTCACCCGGCTCCCGCACCGCGCTGACCCCGGTCTCGTGAAGATTCTACTATGACAACAAGACCTCCAATGATGGGATCTCGGCCGATCTAAGCAGGTCATACATATCGAGGTCGACAGCTTCGACGGAGGAGTTCCTGTGCAGAGATCGATCTGGGTCACTCCAAACCCAATCGATCCCCTCTACTGAAGCAAAAAAGAACCTACTCTTCCATCCTTTGATGGAAGAGGGGAGTACAAACCTGATGCCCCGAGGGCGGGAAGAAAGTGACCACCACCCGTCCTCGATGGGGTGGCGTTTCTGGGTGAAGAAGTTCATGAATAAAGAAAAATGAGCGACAACCCCATGGAAGTGGCACGGAATGATGAAGCAAAATATCATTCTGATGGCATTGGGGACCAACTAGGCAAGAACAAGTCAGTAGTTGGCCAAGAAAGAAAGGAAGAAAGGATGTATAGGGAGGCGGAGACCCCCAGCAAAGGTCTCCTCGTAGAAGGCGATCCGCCGAGGACCAATGGAAGTGACTCGCTCTCCGGGACGAGGAACGGAGAGCTAGATGGATTCGGGGACACCGTAAGCCTCCCGAATGAATGCAAGGTCCTCAGCGGTAATTACCGAAGTGATCCCTCCCGGACCTAACGACCGAGAAGACTCAAGCTCAGAGAGAGGAACAGAAACAAAAGTAGAAGCAGGAGCAGGAGCAGGAAGAGAAGCCAAGCGAGGAGCAGAAGACCCGGGTTCTCTAATGGACATCGAGCCACGGAAAGGCCTTCTACTGAACTCGCACCTCGCCGCCTCCATCTCCTCGTCGGAAGAGGAAGGAGTCTTCGACCGGGAAGGTCCGGCCTCAGCCTGGCAAGAAGGACGGAAGTTGGGCCCGAAGCGATCCATGGAAGAGAAAGGGAGAGAATAGGGCAACTCCTAGATGACAAAAGGGAGGGAGAGAACAGAGGAAGGTCTACGGTGACTTCTAATGGGAGAGAAGGAAGAGCTAACCTACTGATGCTCACAGTAGGCGCCGACGACCGGAAAAGAAAAAGAGGAAGGCTCCTGCACGACTCCGGGCACGAAGAGCTTGAAAAAAGGTATGTTTCGAAAGGACTTACCAATCCCTTCGAGACAACCTGCACCCGACCGTACCGTTACGACTTCTCCAAAAGTCACGCCACGTATCGCCGATCAACGGGGCCAATGCCCCCATCTGATAGCAGTTGCTTCAGCTTCCGTGCCTGCTATAACTGCTCCCAAGTCATGGCCATGCAGTGCCCCTGCACAGGCTCAAGGGCCCGTCGGGCGAGACGCCACTGATATCGATCATTATCGCACTAGATTTCCTACCTTTCCATGTCAGCTCCGCAACTACTCCCTTCGCCTCGAGTGCCACGCGACAACAGGCCTCGGGAGTGGGGGCAAATGATGTGACCAGATCGCTGACGTGGAGCCAGGAGCCTGACGTGGAGCCCCCATCGGAGCCACGCGGGATTACCACCGCAGGCCCCTTCGCCGGGCTGAGTCCCCGATGCCAGCGGGGCCGCCCATCGAAAGCCGGGCTCCGTCCTCTGCCAGGTTGGTACCCGCTAGGTCGGGGCGCATAGGTCGGAGCCGATTTCAAATCCCACCAAAGGCAGACCTTCCGAGCCCGACCTCGGGTCCCGCAGTCCGGAGTCGAGCTCAAGCCTTCTCCTCCATGCGGGACCCCTTCGAGGCCGGGTCCCCTGGCCTGGGTGCACCTCAGCCACCTCAGCCAGTTCGAGCTCGGTCAAAGCTAGGCCCCTCTAGCCTGGTGCCGAGCTCGACCTCTCTCCGTAATGACGAGTCGCTACAAGACGGGTCTCCTGCGAGCGGGTCCGGTCTTTCCAGCTCGGCCCCCAACACAAGTCAAGATGTCAACCGCCGAGAAAGCAGCACCTCCCATCCGAAGATGGTGGCGGGCCCCCTGAGGACCGTACGACAGCACCCGCCACATCATCATTAATGCCCACAGCCGCCATTCACCCCAGGAAGAAGGGAAGCCCACATCAAGGCACTGTGCCCCCCACCGGCTTGCTGTACGACCGCGGAAAAGACACTAAGGAGCACGATTCTCGAGAGCAGCGGTGCGATAGTCGAGGCCCTGCCGTACTTCCAGGAAGCGCAAATCGAAGGAATGTCAGAGGCTCGTGAAAGTTTTCCCAGATACCCAATAAAGAAGGCATACCGTTCACGGTACGACGTTACGTCACACCCATCTGCCAACATGGGAGGACCCCGAGACAAGCCGCAAAAATGGACCCAGCAAGTGTAAGCAAAAAGGAGGTAACAATGCTTATTTTTTTCCAATTCCAAGCAAGAACAACACAACCACCACAAAGAGAGGAACCAGAGCGACACAAGGGAAGAAGGCCAAAGAGGAGGGCAAGACTACCTCGGCCAACACCATTCCCAGCTCGTCCTCATCTTCCACTCACACTATATTCACTCCTCCTAGCATGGAGCTCATCCAAAGGGCTCGACCAGGAGGATCTGTTCTCCTGGATCGCCACTGACTTGACCGTCGGAGTGCCCTCGCCGGAATCCCCGGCCCGGGTCACTAAGGTTGCTTCCTTGCAGATCTTGAGGCACCGGAGGTGTTCCCAGGTGGGTGGACACGACACACCCGACACCATCAGCAGCTACGGGCCATGACGATCCGGGCGGCAACACTTTAGATAAAGGAAAAGCTCATGTAGAGGAATCGTCTGATCCGAGTAATGAAAATGAAGACGTTCGAGTGCTTGTCGCTGATATGAGCATTAACAATCCGAAGCTGGCAAAAATCATACTACAATCCACCATCCTTCAGAAAGATTAGGAGACAACAATCAAACATGGAGTAAAAGAGACTATCTTTTATTTATCCAGGAATAATGAAAGTAAATAGCACTTCTCTTGTCCTTCCCTCCTCTTTTTTTTAAAAAAAAAAAAAATAGTCTATTCTTGTTCTGATGAGATTCCAACTCTTTTGCTCAGTTTATCAATGATATTTCTATGATTGAAGAGAGTTGGTGTCAAATGGCTAGCCTTCAAGAAGATCTTCAGAAGTAATTAGCATTAGCCAAGGAAGAAAAAGATAAGGCTGATGCTAACTGGATAGCCTTAGAATCAAGGGTTATCAGATCAACTTCAATGATTTTCTCCTTACAAAACAAACTAAGAATAATCGAAAAGCAAGCCATGTAGCTTCTGGATGATGAAGTTAAAAGAAGAAAAATACTCCGGCAGGCAAATTAAGCTATAGAAGAGAAAACTCGGGCATACGAAGAAGTACTGAGTCAAAAATTCATGATGGAAGAGAGAATAACATTTCTTGAGAAAAAGTTGGAACAAATCGAACAAGAAAATGCTTCTGTAGTTCAAAAAAGAATTCTTGCAGTTGAAGAATTTAAGAAATCCAAAGCATTCGAAGATGAAATAGATCAAGCAGGAGCAAAAGGCTATGAATTCGGCTTTGAAGATTGCATCAATAAGGTCAAGAAATTATATCCTGACCTTGATATCTCCTCCATTTCCATAAACAATCTTGTAGAAGAAGAAGAAGAAGAAGACAAGCCAACCAATAATCCTATAATTTCTCCTGTTAAAGAAACATCAGAACAAGAGAAAACTTTATGTGATCAAACCAGCGAAGAGGAAACCGAATAGCATTTGTAATCATGAATTTCTAGTAACTTCCTGTGAATTCATGTCCACCATTGTTTGTTTTGCTTTTTCGTCCTTGTAGTTAGAACATCAATGAAGTCTTCAATTTCTCTTTAATATACCAAATCATGCTTTCAATATTTTGGACATTTTAAGATAACATCATTGATAGAATAGTAAACCACACCATGTCTCATCACTTATCCCATGGTTAACTTATCAAGTCAACCTTTTAATCAATCGGTTATCTTGATACTAACACATTGATGAGTTAATGAGTCAGATCAACCCTATTTGTCAAATTATAGTCAGCTTATCATGCCAACATTTTAATTGATCAGTAAGTTATTCTGATCATTAAACATCGATGAGTTAGTGAATCAGACCAACTCAATTTATCAGATTATGGTCAGCTTATCAGGCCAACCTTTTGATCAGTTATTCTGATCGTTAAACATTGATGAGTTGGTGGATCAGACCAACTCAATTTGTCAGATTATGATCAGCTTATCAGGCCAACCTTTTGATCAGTTATTCTGATCATTAAACACCGATGAGTTAGTGGATCAGACCAACTCAATTTGTCAAATTTTGGTCAGCTTATCAGGCCAACCTTTTGATGTAGTCTCTCAAAGACTCCCCTTCTAACTGTTGGATAAAGAATAAACTATCAAAATTTCTGAGTATTTTCCTGCTTGTTCTGAAGTGAGAGATGAACAACTTCTCTAATTGATTGAAAGAATGAATGGTGTCCGGCTGTAGACTTGAATACCACATTCTCACATATTTCTTTAAGGTTGCAGGGAAGGCAAGAAGTGGAGTGCGTCTGATGGCCCCTGAATCAACATATGGGCTTTAAAGCTGCCCAAATGATCCAAGGGATCAGACGATCCATCGTACAGCTCAATTTGTGGAACTTTGAAGTGATGTGGAATTCTCTCCTCCATAATCTTCTTAGAAAAAGGAGGCAGGATATCGCCGCTTGATGTTGCATCCTCTGCTCAACCACTTTGGCAATCTGCAACTCCAGCTTTCTGAATTTCTAATTAAAATCATTTGCTCTTGCAAGGTTTTGAACTTGAGTACTATCAGGAGTGGATTCTTTGGATGACGTGGAACGAGATCACGGATGTTTCCCCTTGTTCCATTTCTTGGTATGATGATGAGATCGGTGGTGTTGTTTTGAAGGAAGAACATTGATAAGATGAATATCTTCTTGGACTGAGATGTCTACTTACCTGGAGAGAAGGTCGCCGGCTACTTCTTAATACAGCAGGTTGCGATGGCTCCTTTGCGACAATTTCTTGAAGGTTTTGCACTGCCACAGTAAGTACTTCTATCTTGTCAAACAGAGTGTTTAACCTTTCTTGATCCATGTTTCTGGTAGTTTGAGCTTCCACCCTCTCGCCAAGAATGGGATCATTCCCCTTTGAAGAATGGGGAATATCTTCCACGGGAAGATTCCTTTTCCTATCTTTCACCATACTTCCTTCCAGATTCTTGAAACTCTTTCACTGAGTTCCCCTTCCTGGCGCACCAATCTGTTGCATCCAGACAAACTTCGATGATGCTTGAGTTTGAATTAAGTTGAAGAGAATCGAATTGAGCTATTGGATCTAGCCCTTTGTCATCTTCTTGGAGGATTTGTGTGCCGAGGCTGCTCTTAAGCTTCGCCAATGGCGTCAGGACTGAACAGATGAGGTCTAAAGAAAAATTAAGTGAAGGGTCCTCTAGAAAAAGAAAATCTCCTGTTTCATCGTGCTTACTGATATTTATAGGCCTCAAACCCAACCGTATACAGCTGGAGTCGAGCTATAAACGGTTAGTTTGTTAAGATATGAGCACGTGCAACAAATGCTATCCACAGATGTTGAAAAGTTTCGCATCTCTTGAACAAGACTCAGGTTCGCTTCTCCTGGGCATTAGTCGACTCTAGGCCTCTCAGGCATTACTCACCTTCATGCCTTTTGGGCATTGATCGGCTTTGTGCCTTTTGGGCGTTGATCAGCTTTATGCCTCTTAGATATTGATCAGCCTTATGCATCTTGAGCATTGATCAGCTTTATGCCTCTTGGGCGTTGACCGGCTTTATGCCTCTTGGGCGTTGATCGGCTTTGTGCCTCTTGGACGTTAATCAGCTTTGTGCCTCTTGGACGTTGATCAACCTTATGCATCTTGAGCATTGATCGCCTTTATGCCTCTTGGGCGTTGACCGGCTTTGTGCCTCTTGGGCGTTGATGGCTTTGCACCTCTCGGGCATTGATCGGCTTTACGTCTCTGGGACATTGATCGGCTTTGTGCCTCTTGGATGTTGATTGGCCTTGCACCTCTTGGGCGTTGATTGGCTTTGCGCCTCTTGGGCATTGATCAGCCTTGTGCCTCTTGTACGTTGATCGGCTTTGTATCTCTTGGACGTTGAGCAGCTTTACGCCTCTGGATCAGACCCAATCCTCACCAGATCAATATAAGTAGACCAAACATGTCGTATCCCAACACTAATAAAGTTTTCATTTATAACCAAGTTAGATAGGTAGAGGGGTGTGGGGGTAAGGGGGAGAAGGCAGCATGTTGGCTTTGGCTCCTTAATTTTGATGATTAACAAAAGGTTGAGTATATGTTTGGACTAATGTTTCATCTCAAGATAAAGTTTCAAGACTTAGGTTATTCAAAAGAGTATCAAGAGTACAATGATGAAACCAAGCTTGCCTGATTTGGGAAAGAGCTCTTCTACCTTGAACAAGATCAAATTTCTCATATTGGACCTTCTTGTTAAGAAGTAATTGACAAAAGAAACAAAGGCTTAGAGAAACTCAAGCATGGCACGCACCTCTCTAGAGTTTCAGAAAATTTCAGATCAGAGGTCGACCACCAGAGGTCGACACCTTGCCAAAGGTCGACCACCAGAGGTCGACTCATGAAGAAAAGAAAAGTTTAGCAAGGCCGGCACGGCAAAATTTCAGTGGCACGCTCTAGAGGTCGACCACCAGAGGTCAACACCTGTCCATAGGTCGACACCAGAGGTCGACTCATTGCCTGAGAAATCAAACTGGGCAGAACTATGGTTTTCTGGATTTTTGCCTAAGATAAACTGGAGGTCGACTCATGAGGTCGACACTTGATCCAGAGGTCGACTCATGAGGTCGACTCATGGCATAACGGCTAGTTTTTCTAAACTTTTGATTTGATTTCTAACGGCCATAAACGGCCATATTTTTGATTCTAACAGTCTTGTGGAGTTGTTTCAGCTTGAATGAGGTATTTAACCTTCACCTAACTTCAAAAAAGACAAGGAGACAAAGTGAAAAAGAATAGAGTGAAAGTACAAAGCCTTCAATCAATTCCAAGCCAAAAAGAGTGAGAAAACCAAGAGATTCCTTAGCCAAAAGCTTTCCATCTTTGAGAAATCCAACTTTCAAGAGTTTGGCATTTAGTGAGGTCCAAGATTCCAAGAGAAAGGCTTGAAGAGTCTCCATCAAGAGCTACATCGAATTACTTTTTGCTCAAAAGGAGTTTGCCTTGATTTATTCATTGTATTCATATTTTTTTTGTCTTAGGCTAGTTTCAAGGGAATTTGAAACTAGTGTGAGGTTTGTTGCTGAGCCAATTGATAAAACCAACTAGGGTTGCTTGTAAGCCCGAAGCCAAAACAAGTGAGTGAGGTTTGTTGGTGAGCCAATTGATAAAACCAACTAGGGTTGCTTGTAAGCCCGAAGCCAAAACAAGTGTGTAAGGTTTTGACTTATGAGCCTGGTAAAACAAGTCGGCTGTAATCTAGAAAAGATTATAGTGGAAATTCCCAAGTGGAGCTTGGGGAGTGGATGTAGGTGCTAGGTGCACCGAACCACTATACTTCTTGTGTGTTTGCATTGCTTTACTCTCTATCTTCTTTTGCTCTTTAATTGTTGTTATATTTCATTGCTTCCGTTGCACAATTACTTGAGCACTATCACTCTTCACCTTTGAACTTGATAGCACATATATTGCTTTAATTTTTAAAATACCCAATTCACCCCCCCTCTTGGGCACCATATCTGGGCAACAAGTGGTATCAGAGCACCGGTACTCTCTTGTAGGTCCAACGATCTTGAGTGAAAGATCATGACCGCCCCAATTGGAATGGGTGTAGTTGAAGGACAAGCATCAAATCGCCCTCCTTTCTTTAATGGCACAAACTACACATACTGGAAAACTCGTATGCGTATTTATTTACAAGCTGTAGATTATCATATATGGAGAGTAATTACTAAAGGGCCTCATCAGCCCACTCACTTGGTTAATGGCATTATCACCCCAAAATTTGAAGAAGAATGAGATGATAATGACATCAAACAAGCTGAGTTAAATGCAAAGGCGATGAATTTGCTATTCTGTACACTTGACCCTAGTGAATTTAACAGAATATCAAATTGTATTTCTGCCAAAAAAATTTGGGATACACTTGAGGTTACCCATGAGGGTACACACCAAGTGAAGACCACAAAGGTGAACATGCTCATTCATACGTATGAGATGTTCAGGATGGAACCAACTAAAAGTATAAGTGAAATGTATACTAGATTTACCAATATAGTATATGGTACGAGGAGTTTGGAAAAAATTATATCTAATGGTGAACTGGTTAACAAACTTCTCAGGTCTCTTCCGACTTCATGGGATGCGAAAGTAACTACCATAGAAGAAGCCAAGGATGTCAATACTCTGCCTCTTGAGCAGCTTCTTGGATCACTGATGACTTACGAGCTTTCACTAAAGCAGAAGACAGTAGACAATAACAAGAAAAAGAAAGCCATAGCCTTCAAGTCCACTACAAAGGAAGAGTCAAGTGATGAATCAGAAGAAGCTGATGATGATGAGACAGCCCTCATTACAAGAAAATTCAAAAGATTCATGAGAAAGAAGAAGAGCTTCTACAAGAAAAAGCCACAAAAAGGTGATCACAATAAAGATAAAGAGAAAGAAAAAGAAAGGGATCCACCCATCTGCTTCGAGTGCAAGAAGCCTGGACATTATAAAACGGATTGCCCTTTGCTTAAAAAGAGTCGAAGGATGTTGAGAAAGAAAGCCATGATGGCTACCTGGAGTGAGAGTGAGGACTCCAGCAGTGATGAAGAGCAGCAGGTAGTCGCCAACCTGTGTTTCATGGCCAATGAAGATAATGAGGTAAATTCTGAACCTGAAATTGAATTTACTTTCAATGAATTACATGATGCTTTTGATGATTTAGTTATGGAATATGAAAAATTAAAACTGAAAAATAAGAAATTAAGAAAGCTAAATCTTGAGCTTACCAAAAATTCAGAAAAGTTTTCAACTGAAATTGAAGATTTAACTCAAGAAAACAAGAAATTAACTGAGCATGTAAAGACCTTGAAAAATGATAAGGATAATCTTTTAAAAGAAAATGATTCTTTGAAAAATAATAGAAGTCTTAAAACTAATGAGAAAATTGAAAAACAAAACAAAGAATTATTGCTTCAAAACAAGAATTACAAAGAAGAGTTAGAAAAAGTAAAACCTTTTGTAGAAAAGTTTACTTTTAGTTCAGAAAAATTAAGTATGCTTTTAAATAGTCAACATGCAGTATTTAACAAAGCTGGACTTGGATTTAAGCCACAGAATCAGCAAAAACTTTACAAAAACTTTTTCATACCTGCATCTTCTAATATTACCTGCTATGCATGTGGTAAGTTAGGACATAAATCATATATTTGTAATAGAAGAAAATTAAATATCTTTGGAAAGATTTGGGTTCCAAAAGGAACCAATTTGACTAACCCTAAAGGACCCAAGATGACTTGGGTACCTAAAGTTTCAACTTGATTAATTTTTGCAGGTGTGCCTTGCAACCAAAATAAAAGAAGAATGTGGTATCTGGATAGTGGTTGCTCAAGGCACATGACTGGGGATGTGAAGCAATTTTCATCACTAGCAGCTATTGATGGTGAAAACGTTACTTTTGGTGATAATGGAAAAGGCAAAATTGTCGGAATTGGTAAAATCCATATCACCCCTAATGCTTATGTAGATAATGTATTATTTGTTGATGGCTTGAAGCATAATCTTTTTAGCATTAGTCAGTTTTGTGATAAGGGTTTTAAAATAATTTTTGAATCATCTTTGTGCATGGTATCTAGTCTAGATGTCGATGGCATCAAGTTCACTGGTCATAGGCATGGAAACATTTACATGGTTGATCTTGATGATCTAGCCATGGAAAGTGGTCAATGCCTAGTGGCTAGGGAAGCCAAGGCAAGTGAAACTAGTTGGCTTTGGCAACGTAGACTAGGGCATGCTAGTATACAGTTGATTTCAAAATTAAGCAAAAAGAATCTTGTAAAAGAATTACCAAAACTCACATTTGAAAAAGATAAGATTTGTGCTGCATGTCAATTTGGAAAACAAACTAAATCTACTTTCAAACCTAAAGGAGTAGTATCTACTACTAGACCCCTTGAATTATTGCATATGGACCTCTTTAGACCAACCAGAACAACTAGTTTGGGAGGTAAAAAATATGGGCTAGTAATTGTAGATGATTACTCACGATTTACTTGGATAATGTTTTTAGCTCATAAAGATGAAACGTTTTCAGCTTTTGTTAAATTTCATAAAAGGGTTTCAAACGAAAAAGATCTCACTATTGTTTCTTTGCGTAGTGATCATGGAACTGAATTTGATAATCATGATTTTGAAGCTTTTTGTAATGAAAATGGCATTAGTCATAATTTTTCTGTACCTAGGACACCTCAACAAAATGGGGTGGTAGAAAGAAAGAACAGGACACTTGAAGAAATGGCACGCACAATGCTTTGCGAAAACGATTTACCTAGATATTTTTGGGCAGAAGCCATTAATACTTCTTGTTACATTTTAAATCGTGTTTTAATTTGACTTATTTTGAAGAAAACACCATATGAGCTTTGGAAAAATCGAAAACCGAATCTTAAGTATTTTCGTGTATTTGGTTGCCGCTGTTTCATATTAAACAATGGCAAAGACAATATCAGTAAATTTGATGCCAAGTCAGATGAGGGTATCTTTTTAGGATACTCTACTTCTAGCAAGGCATACAGGGTCTTCGACAGAAGAACTCTTCTGGTTGAAGAATCAATTCATGTAGTGTTTGATGAATCTAACAAAAAATCTTCTAAAAAGAAGATTCTATTGATGATGAAACAGGTACAAAGAAGCTTGAACAATTGACAATCAATGAAGATGAGCCCAAAGGAGATGATGATCAAGAAAATGAAGATCAAACTCAAGAGATCAATGCAACTTCACCAAAACCTTTACCTAAAGAGTGGAGGTATGCACACGGACACCCCAAAGAACTAATAATTGGTGATCCGTCAAAGGGAGTAAGTACACATTCTTCTATTAGAAATGTTTGTGATTATTTAGCTTTTGTATCTCAGATAGAGCCTAAGTCAATTGAAGAAGCTGAAAAAGATTGTAACTAGATTAATGCTATGCAAGATGAACTAAATCAATTTAAAAGAAATAATGTTTGGACTTTAACTGAAAGATCCCTTAATGTTTCTGTAATTGGCACAAAATGGGTTTTTAGAAATAAACTTGATGAACATGGTATTGTAACTAGAAACAAAGCTAGACTTATTGCTAAAGGCTACAACCAGAAAAAAGGGATCGACTTTGATGAAACCTTTGCTCATGTTGCTAGGCTAGAAGCAATTAGACTTTTACTTGCTTTTGCTTGTTTTATGGATTTCAAGTTATTTCAAATGGATGTTAAGAGTGCTTTTTTAAATGGATTTATTGAAGAGGAAGTTTGTGTTGAACAACCTCCTGGTTTTGAAAATCATGAATTTTCTAACCATGTTTTTAAATTGCATAAAGCATTGTATGGTTTAAAGCAAGCTCCTAGAGCTTGGTATGATAGATTAAGTTCATTTTTGATGAAGAATGATTTTTCTAGAGGTAATGTAGATAATACATTGTTTTTGAAAAAGAAAAATGATGATCTCTTAGTAGTACAAATCTATGTAGATGATATTATTTTTGGTGCTACTAACGAATGTCTTTGTTAAGAATTTGTAAAGTTAATGCAGAGTGAGTTCGAGATGAGCATGATGGGAGAACTCAACTTCTTCCTCGGACTCCAAATTAAGCAAACCAAAGAGGGGATCTCCATCAACCAAGCCAAGTACACAAGGGAAATAATGAAAAAGTTTGGGATGGAAACTGCCAAACCAATAGGTACCCCTATGAGCTCTTCATGTAAATTAGACAAAGATGAATGTGGTAAATCAGTAGACCAAAAATTATATAGAGGCATGATTGGTTCATTGCTATATCTAACTGCCAGTAGACCAGATATAATGTTTAGTATTTGTATGTGTGCACGTTTTCAGTCTGCTCCTAAAGAATCACATCTCTTAGCTGTAAAACGTATATTTAGATACTTATCTGGGTCAATTGAAATTGGTCTTTGGTACTCTAGAGAGTCATCATATGAATTGATTGCATATTCTGATGCTAATTTTGCTAGGTGTAAACTTGATCGTAAAAGTACTAGTGGAACTTGTCAATTCCTAGGAGTTAATTTGATTTCATGGAGCAGCAAGAAACAGAATTCGGTTGCTCTATCTACGGCAGAAGCTGAATATATAGCAGCTGGAAGCTATTGTGCTCAGATTCTATGGATCAAACAGCAACTCGAGGACTTTGGCATCAAACTAACTAAGACACCCATAAGATGTGATAATACTAGTGCAATCAATTTAACGAAAAATCCTGTACAACATTCAAGAAGCAAACATATTGAAATAAGACATCACTTCATAAGAGATCATGTTCAGAACTCTAATGTGTTGTTAGAATTTATTTGTACTGATTATCAATTGGCTGATATATTCAAAAAACCATTGAATGAAGATAGATTTTGTATGATCAGAAGAGAACTGGGAGTCATTGATCCTTTTGCTTGAAACTCTTCAATTCTCATCAAAATTCCTCAAAAATGATTTATAAATTCTCAAATATGGTTTAAAGCTTATCTTTCTAAATTTTATCAATTTTTTTTAAATTTTACCGAATTTTATTTTGGCTAATTTATTTTTGGAGGTCGACACTTAAGTTTTCGGAGGTCGACACTTGAGGTCGACCCCTGAGATTTTTAGAGGTCGACACTTAAGGTCGACCCCGGAGAATTTTTAGAGGCCGACACTTGAATGGAAATCATCTTTTTTAAAAAAACCCGTCCGCAAGCCTATTTTTTCTCCATTTCTTTCCATTTCTCCTTCGTGTGGTCCCCCTCCAACTTCCCTAAAGCTCTAAACAGTGGATTTCCAACCCTCTCCTTCATCTTTTTGGGTAATCTTCTCCTCTCCTCTTGTTCTCCTTTGAACCTAACCGTTTTTGACCGTATACTTTGTTTTTGGACAACCGAAAGCTTTTGTCTCTATCCACCCTCTAATATCGGTTGTTTTTCAATTGAAATCACTTATTTCTTTCCTCCGTTTCTTGCATTTTCTCCATTTACTATCGATTTTCTCCATTTTCACAAACCCTATCTTACCATTTCACCATTTCCTCTTTTACTCAAACCGTGAACCTCTCTTCTCCTCTCTTTTCTTGGTTCCTTTCCTCTTAGCCTTGCATTATCCTACTTCTCCCTAATTTACCCCTCTTCCTTCCATATGGGTCCAAGAAAGCACTTGGCAGTAAGGAAAAGGAGAATGGAACAAGGCCAAGGTAGCACTGAGCGACGAAGAAAGGTCAAACATGAGCGTGAGCCGACCCCAGAGCCACCTGCACCAGTGCCAGCCAGCTTAGTACGGAAGAGCATTGCGAGTGGGAGACGTGTGGACATACCTTTCTGGGATCAGCATCATTTTTTATAGGAGATGTGCTGAGAGATGCAGGTCTGGTTCACTTCTGCACGATGACTGAGAGATTCTACCCAGACCTCATCAGGGAGTTCTATGCATCCATGGCCACTGATGGCATTAGATGGTCAGCTACCGTTCATGGGATCGAGATTCCAGTGACACCGGAGGTCATCAGTCACGTTTGGAGGATTCCACTTCATGGCACAGCTGCCACTTCTATCAGCGACAGAGAGCATGCCTTCAGATGTATTCTAGAGCGTGAGGATGTTAGCGGCATTTCCACAGTAGCCGCTAACTAGCTTTCACTGGAGATGAGAGTGCTGCATCATATCATCGCCCGCATCTTGATTCCGAAGAGCGGGAGGTTCGACTTTATCACTGAGCATGAGCTGGTGTTGATGGTGTCCCTGAGACAGCGGACTCCCATCAACCTTCCCAGGATCATGCTTCAGCAGATGGGTGAGGCAGCATCTCATAGGAGACTAGTTCAGCCATATGGCATGGGGCTGACATAGCTATTCAGGGAGCATGGAGTTTCATTTGATGGTATACCCTTCAGTCAGCTGCAGCATACTGATACATATGGAGAGAAATCCCTGCATAGGATGGGATTTCGACTGATTGGTGACCGTTGGGTGCGACGAGAGTCTGGCCAGGAGCCAGATGAGGAGGATGAGATCCGAGCAGCTGAGACAGGGCCTTCAGAGCCTACTGATCATGGTACACCTCCTCATCCAGCACCAGAGTCAGAGACTGCGGAGCCTGAGCCATTCACGCCACCACCCTCATCAGCTCCAGTACCTACTACTACTGCTACATCACGGAGGACTACAGCGAAGATATCGGACTTTGAGCAGAGAGTGACTGATCACATTTCAGAGATCCAGACAGAGATTGCTGGTGTACGATAGGAGCTACATGGTCTGCGGATCCACACAGATATGCGCATTGGAGCTCTCTCAGCTAGTGTAGATGCAGGATTTCGACAGATCCTCAGCCTACTGAGATTGGCATTGCCACCAGGGACTATAGATCCGACAGTGACTCTTCCACATTCTGATGATGATGATGACTCCAGTGGATACAGTGACAGTGATGGAGATCAGCCTGGAGCAGGTAGCTCTGATGTTCCACCTGCAGATACGATTCCAGAGATTCCCCCTTCTACTGATCCTCCTTCTACTGATCTTCCCAGTATAGATCCTTCAGCTACAGATGTGCCAGTAGATACTGAGTTTACTGAGTCACTTTTTGAGACTATTACAGGGATTCCGGATGATAGAGATGAGCATACAGAGACAGATATTGATGATCCCACTGCTTATGAGCTAGTCAGCAGGCACACTCCAGCTCAGTCTACTCAGCATACTGATCCATCTACTCCTTCTGCTACTGCTTCTGTCAGGACACCTGTGGAGCCTTTTCCTTGGACCTATAGATCTCGTAGGACTACCCCTAGGTCTGGTCCCTCTCTGAGGACTCGGAGTCTCACTCATAGGACTCCAAAATCCTCATCTAAGATCTCGGCTCCTATCTCTTTTGATATACCTTCTGATGATGAGTAGCCTCATAGATTTGCTTGATGTATGATGTACTAGTTTACTTTGTATGATCTGATGTATCAATGTTTTTTTGCTTACTTAGTAAGCAATTTTGTAACTGAATACATTTATATACTTATCTACATTGTGATATTTTACTGTCTGATACCAGCTCTTAGCATTTATCTTTTAAACCCTCAAGTTAGAATATTTTTATATTGAATGCACAAATTGAGGGGGAGCATGTATTTTATGCAACTAAGTACTTCATTGTAATGGAACATAATTTTCTTTAATATATTGAATGCACTTTTTGATTCTTGACAAAAAGGGGGAGTATAGTAAAGTTTGTAAAGTATATATGGTAAAGTATGACTCTTTCATAGAATAGAGTAAAGCTATTATGGTTCTTATCTTTTTGACTCATGAGAATGTTTTCATAAAAAAGTATGACTCTTTCATATAATAGAGTAAAGCTATTATGGTTCTTATCTTTTTGACTCATGAGAATGTTTTCACAAAAAGAAAGAAGTAAATGAAAAGTAAAATCTTTTTGACTCATGAGAATGTTTTCACAAAAAAGTAGATGAAAAGTAAAATTTTTATGGTATACTCATGCATGTAAGGATTCTTTGAAAATTTTTATTATTGCTATATTTTGCTTTGGGACTTAATTGCATATATACTCAAGGTTTTGTCATCATCAAAAAGGGGGAGATTGTTGGCTTTGGCTCCTTAATTTTGATGATTAACAAAAGGTTGAGTATATGTTTGGACTAATATTTCATCTCAAGATAAAGTTTCAGGACTTAGGTTATTCAAAAAGAGTATCAAGAGTACAATGATGAAACCAAGCTTGCCTGATTTGGGAAATAGCTCTTCTACCTTGAACAAGATCAAATTTATCATATTGGACCTTCTTGTTAAGAAGTAATTGACAAAAGAAACAAAGGCTTAGAGAAACTCAAGCATGGCACGCACCTCTCTAGAGTTTCAGAAAATTTCAGATCAGAGGTCGACCATCAGAGGTCGACACCTTGCCAAAGGTCGACCACCAGAGGTCGACTCATGAAGAAAAGAAAAGTTTAGCAAGGCCGGCACGGCAAAATTTCAGTGGCACGCTCCAGAGGTCGACCACTAGAGGTCAACACCTGTCCATAGGTCGACACCAGAGGTCGACTCATTGCTTGAGAAATCAAACTAGGCAGAACTATGGTTTTCTGGATTTTTGCTTAAGATAAACTGGAGGTCAACTCATGAGGTCGACACTTGATCCAGAGGTCGACTCATGGCATAACGGCTAGTTTTTCTGAACTTTTGATTTGATTTCTAACGGCCATAAACGGCCATATTTTTGATTCTAACGGTCTTGTGGAGTTGTTTCAGCTTCAATGAGGTATTTAACCTCCACCTAACTTCAAAAAAGACAAGGAGACAAAGTGAAAAGGAATAGAGTGAAAGTACAAAGCCTTCAATCAATTCCAAGCCAAAAAGAGTGAGAAAACCAAGAGATTCCTTAGCCAAAAGCTTTCCATCTTTGAGGAATCCAACTTTCAAGAGTTTGGCATTTAGTGAGGTCCAAGATTCCAAGAGAAAGGCTTGAAGAGTCTCCATCAAGAGCTACATCGAATTACTTTTTGCTCAAAAGGAGTTTGTCTTGATTTATTCATTGTATTCATATTCTTTTTGTCTTAGGCTAGTTTCAAGGGAATTTGAAACTAGTGTGAGGTTTGTTGGTGAGCCAATTGATAAAACCAACTAGGGTTGCTTGTAAGCCCGAAGCCAAAACAAGTGAGTGAGGTTTGTTGGTAAGCCAATTGATAAAACCAACTAGGGTTGCTTGTAAGCCCGAAGCCAAAACAAGTGTATAAGGTTTTGACTTGTGAGCCTGGTAAAACAAGTCGGCTGTAATCTAGAAAATATTATAGTGAAAATTCCCAAGTGGAGCTTGGGGAGTGGATGTAGGTGCTAGGTGCACCGAACCACTATACTTCTTGTGTGTTTGCATTGCTTTACTCTCTATCTTCTTTTGCTCTTTAATTGTTGTTATATTTCATTGCTTCCATTGCACAATTACTTGAGCACTATCACTCTTCATCTTTGAACTTGATAGCACATATATTGCTTTAATTTTTAAAATACCCAATTCATCCCCCTCTTGGGCACCATATCTGGGCAACACAGCACAAAGTATTTTTTTTTTTCCTAATCCAACTTTATTTATTGTAAGGATTATGGAATCAATTATACAAAACGGTGATTATTATAGCTGCACAAACAAGTCAGGAATTTTGCAATAAATGCTCACACGTTTTTCTTTTGATAAATAATGTTCAAAAAACTTTTTTAAAGGAGTTGTTCTTGGAACGGTATAGAAAAAATACATCACTAAATATAATTGAGATATATAAGGGCCACATAAATCTTATTTTTTATTGCACTTTTAATGTTTACAATTTTATTTTTTTGTTAAAATTTTTGAATGATAAAATATCCATCACCTGGATTATGATATCTTGTGGATAGAATATAATAACCATGTTCACATGATATTACAAAATTGAATGACATTTTTATTATTAAAAAATTTAAAAAAACTTAATAAATATAATATTTTTCAATTTTATGACATCATGTAAATTGGATTTTGATATTCTATTTACAAACTTAGCCATGTAATATCATATAAAAAAATATTTTTATCATTCAAAATTCTTAATAAAAAATAAATTATATTTTAAATGACAAATATTTTTTTTTTATTTTTTTTTTATGACACTTCGATATGCCATTAGCCTATTTACGTGATGTTATAAAATTGTGAACATGATTATAACATTTGATTATAAAACATATCAGAAAAACATTTTTATTATCCAAAATTTTTGACAGAAAGATAAAATTATAAATAATAAATATGTTAAAAAATTTAATCAAGTTTTACAATATTTTATTTTCTTACAAGAGCGATGTACAAAGAATCTCTTTTTAAAGAGACAACTTTCTAGCACCGAGCACTAAAAATTTATCAAAATTATTTTCAAGTTTGATATCTATGAGATAAATCATTACTAATAACAAAAAGGTACATGAGAAATTTTTAAAAAATTATTTTCATAAATTCGGCGTAGGCCAATTAACAGTCTCTCGTGCCAATACGGAACAATTCCACCTGGGTCCTTACACAGTCCGAACAGCACTTTTTGACACGAGTTCCTCAATATAATTGTTCCAGTCTTCCCATTTGGATACCGTGGCCAAATTTATCAAACTGATATTATAATAGCCAAAACATACAGAGGACAAGAAATTTCAGGCTCTAACACAGCCTTCCCCTAAAACACGAGCAGAGGAAGAAAGACCATTTGCTGGGCGTTAAAGAAAAATAGGCACCAGACCATCACAGGTAAAGATCAGGATTTCTAAAATCCCTTTAAGCAAAATGCATTGCATCTCTACAAAGCAACTGTTGAACAGAAGATGATCCTTGAACACATATAAGGTACGATAACTGGTACAAGGTGTGACTAAAGTAAAAAAAAAAGTAGCAGATTTAGGGTTGATATCAACCAGGATCAACAGAGACGGATCAAGTCAAATCCTGGCCTGCAAATAAGTTTGGATGCTATGAACCTCCGTGGTAGGCCTACTTACAACAGTTGCAACTTCCCATCTAAATAATTGGAAGTTTAGAGAAGAGTTGGCCTGCAAAAAATTATACATCCAAGTCAGCAAGGTTTTCTGGTTGAAAGTTAGTTAATTGCTAGAATCAAACACCAACAGATTTAACAAAAAACACCTACCAAAAATCACAACATTTACTAGCATGCATGCAACTTGTTCAATCATCTTTTTCAAAAAGAAACAAAGACAAGTAAGAATATATGAATAACAACCATTGTAACACACGTGAAAAGCCCATGAAGATCATCTAAAATTTAAATCAGGTGATCGAGTCATCCTCCTCGCTTCCACATATAGACTACTATGGTATCATACAAAAGCCCAATCACTCGCTACTCACATAATGTGGTGAAATTCCAGCTATCCACTTCACCTCTTTAATCCTACCGACAAGCTCAGCTATCTTACCAAGTCCAACAAAACATGCTGAATACAGAGGGGATGTACTTGGCTTCAATGTCCAACAGATGAACAAACCAAAATATGATTAAATAAATGGGTTTTTTTATGAATCAGTCCTTGAAATCTTTCATATTTACAAATTAATCATTTTTTTTATATTTCTTTATATAGTTCTATGTTTGTACAAATCGGTCCTCCCATTAGTTTTGGTTGATTGAACCTATTAAGGTTAACCATGGTTGTAGAAACACAAAATGCCTTGTCTTTGCAGAAGATGAGGCTTCGAACTTGTCTTTTCTTGTTCACTTCACCCTTTTCTTACTTAAGACTGAACTGCTAGGGACCAACAATGGAAGGGCATGGGTTAAGGGGTCAGTGAAGTTTGAGAACTAAGAGCAAAAATGTCCAGAAGATATCATAGACCAAAACCATTCAGAGAAAGTATAACATTTCACTCTCATCTACTTAACCTGAGGGATGTATAAGCAATAATTTACAATATTTTAGCGACTAAACATACATATAGAAAAGACAGAATAGTATGCAAATATGAAAATTTAGGGACAGATATGCAAAAATGTCTAAAATAAAACAAAATAAAAACTAATTTCATCAATTGGTTCTAAACCCTTCATAAAACTATCACTGATCTCATGTATGATCACAACCATCTATATGATCCCAAAAAGTTCAATTCTTTGATGAGAATAGAGCTGTCCATCAAGGCCCTTTTTCTCCCCTAGTTCTTTGTTTCTAGAAAATAGAAATACCTTGAAGTTTTTAAATCAACAAGATAGGGAACCCAAATTTGGCAAACTTATACTAACATGTTATCATAGAAGGAAGAAAAGCTTCAAAAATCACATCAATGTCAGCTTAAGCGTTCTGATTCCTCCACTTGAACTCAATCATCATTTATTAAATAAGATCATTAAAATTATGCTTAAAATATGAGCCTAATTCCTTATATCCACCAAGGAGCTTCTTAAACCATGCAGTTTATCAAATTATTAGTCACCTTGACTCATCCTCTTTCTACTCGATTGGAGCCACTCAATAACTTGATCAAATTAAAGGTTGGGCAAACAATTTCAAGGAGTCCATAAAGCGAAATTATACTTACATACCAACAATTATAATCATCATATTCATAGATATGTAAACAATATCTTAGCTCATTGTTGTATTGTGCACTGGGATTCCACTTGAGACCCAAGAGAACAAAAGATGCTACTCCTCTTATTAATCATCTAGAATACACTATCTAGTGAGTAAAACTTGTAAAATAATTACCTTTCTCGTAACAATGATAACCTGTGGCAAGCCAATAACATCTTATATGAAATAACCACTACTAGTCAATACTTACTACCAAATGCTCAGAACAAAACTGCCAAGTATTTATTGACTTCAACTAAAATCTCAAATCAAAGTGAGCCCAAATTATTCCCAACACATGATCTGAAACCTACTTCATATCTTTTTATACATTCCACATAATCAAGGTCATTCATCTCCAGCCCTTCAGGAGGGAAGATAGATGAACTTCTTGCAACCCTATAACTCCTTATGTATGCAGAACCCCATTTGCATTTAGATTTGAATCTGCAAAAGCGATAACCCAAATTATATAAAACCAGGATGAAACAAAGAAAGAAAGCTACCGAGAATTAGCCAAGTGTTTTGACATCAAAGCACGAATCATGAGACTCTAATAATAAGACTCTGGAACAGTGAAAACCGTTATAACACAAAGCAGCATTAGTCAATAACATGCCATTAGAACAAAACATTACAGAAAATTAGATTGAACACGTTTTAGTTTAAAACAGAAAGATGTTACATCACAATGAATAGACAAAGCAACAAAACAAAGAGTCACGAAAGGATTAATAAAAAAATGCAAAAAATCATAAATTTCTAGTGCAGGTTGTTGAAAATTCCTAAGATTTTAATCTCCTTATCCGATCAGTACACAACCTAGAAAAAAACTTCTGATTAAATCTGAAATTATCAGAAAACTAATATACAGAATTTGCATAAGAAACTAGAACACAGAATCAAATAATGCATACACAGAAAATATGTTCGCGATGATGGCACTCAGGCACTTTAATTTACCTAACTATATGTAATAAAAAGTTAATGCAATCCAAATTGGGAATGCAACACAACTTCCTTGCACAAAAAAGATTTTATGCACCAATACAACAAAACCATCAACTGCTGACAAGAAACTCAGTTCTAAGTCAGATTTGCCCATTCATAGTTTGATATAAAAACTGCGATTCATCATGTGACTTATAACACAAATATAAATGAAAGATTGATGGTGGTCAGGAATAGGAGCTATGCAAACATCCAATATCTTCGAGAAAAGATTCAATGACCTCTTAGAGATGACATAAAATATTCATGTACATTATTATGTAAACTTAAGAAACAAAAGTTACAAGATCTTTGAAAATTGGATTCTATTTTTGGCTGACAATGCAGAGTGGGGGAACTGCCACTCATTATCAATCGACTCCTATGACAATTGAGGACACATTACCATAGACCATAGGCTAGCTTTGAAGTTGCACATACCTGGCTCACAACAATGCTGAAAAGAAGGTTAAGAAGGTGAAACCGTAAAGACCCAGCATCATCTACCAGTGACAAAAACATTAAAATCTAAAACTTGATTTTCATACGATCAGATATGCATAACTTCCACATCATATGCAGAGTGTGAGATCTAACACACATTATCAGTCCACTCCTGGGATAATCAAGACATGTTAGCAGAAACTGAAGGCTGGCTCTGTGGTTGCACAAACTTTGCTCACAGTGATGTTTGAAAGAAGGTATAAAAGATGAAACAATAAAGAACCATCATTGTCCATGAGTGACC
The DNA here is from genome assembly GCA_021397845.1 of Areca catechu. Taxonomy (NCBI): domain Eukaryota; kingdom Viridiplantae; phylum Streptophyta; class Magnoliopsida; order Arecales; family Arecaceae; genus Areca; species Areca catechu. The sequence continues at coordinate 137,382,211 of CM038043.1, forward strand.
AACCACTGATAACCCCTTTACTCAGATCACATAATTATCAAACTGTAGCCCCAAAATCAGATCAGTTTTATGATGAGGTGCAACTTCTCATGCTTGATGGTTGCCAACTTTCAAGTCTCTTTTACTTTAACTCCTTATCACAAGAAGAAAATACTTCCTAGAGTCATACAAATGGTCTGTATCATTATAGTGAACCCACCCATTGCTTAACATATATAGAGCACTCTTCAATCCTTCTTTTGTTTCTTATTGTGAACTTAAAATTTGAATGCATGCATATCAAGCATGAAGTACAATGAGTCTTGTATGAAAGGAACCTTCCAGATACACCTGCTTTGTCTGCATGCTATCCAGCTGTAACTACTAATCTTTATTCAACACAGCTAAGAATTAAAATTGTTTTTGTTCCTATCATACTTGAGAACACTTAATCAGACAATGAGACATAAGACTGAGTAGTTACCTTTGTACAGAAAGGGAACTTATAGTTATTGAAATGCTTCCTTTCTTTAGTTTCCAAAAAGCTGAGCTAAGTTTTACACATGCTTACTTCCCTATACATAACTTTTCAGTTTATAGTGTCATTAAGTTATTAATACAGTAGAATAATTTCACTGAGGTATTTACCATGCTACACCCCTTTTGATAATTCAGTAGCCAATCTCACCTAGAATAGCAGGTCATAACAAATCTCCAAACAGTGATCATGCCCACCACCACTTGTAATACATTAATAACATAACAATGATAACTCATAATTTCTTGCAAGTGGATTATCAAAATGTGGGAGAAGCACTATAAACTACCAAGAGTTTATACTATCAGAGACTTGACCATTTGCCACAAATAAGATGAACGATATCCTTTTTGAATCCCTCAATTAGGTTACTTCACTAAATTCAAATGTTAAAGTAGAGAATGTCACCAAAATGTTACAGTACTTGTAACCCACACCATATAAGATCTCTTGTTATCTAATTTTCAAGTTTTTTCACCTATATAATGAAAAGCCCCTAGCTAGACTGTTCTATTGCTTGGACAGAAGAAGAAACCAGCTAAAACCTTTTCTATCAGAACCCTATATGCCATTGAATGATTGACATTGAAACTTACAGACCTCTAACTAATAACCACTACTTACTCATAATGGCCTTGAAAGGATTCTTTTGTTAATAAAGTAACTAGAAATAACATTAGAGCTGGCCCTAAAAAGGAATAGCTAATGGATAGCGATCTTTATAACCAACTACAAATAGATGCAGCAAGACTGAACAGTTATGGTAATCAAGTGACCAGATATACTAATCATCACATTAGAAGTCATAAGCCATCAACTCAAATATTAAGTTTTTTTTTTGCTTTTCAATTCCGAATGGTGAACAACATATTTCATGTGCAACTATTGCTGCGGCTCTCCAAACTGGATCATCCAAACACACTGAAATAGCTTTGAAACTTCCAAGAGTCTTTGGAAGATTGGTCAATGACTTTCGAGATTGGCTCGATAAATTTTTGAATATGCAAAAGAAGTTTTCGTCGCTGGAGAAATTGGTGAGATTTTTCTAATGGGGGACCCTCCAATTTTAAATCAACTTAGAGAGGGAGAACAACGAAAAAAAATTGAAAGAGTATTCAAGAAGCCCCATAGAGTTTTCCTTGATTCTCTATTTATAGAGATTTAGGACCGAGTTAGTTAAGCTATTGTAACAGTTTATAAGGTAGTTATGCCATTAGAAAAGTTGTTAAGTCAGTTAGGCCATTAAAATGTTAGTTTAAGGTATGGTTCGTTAACTGATCTATTACATTTCTTGATAACCACTTTACCAATCTTGTCGTAATAACTCTAACAACTTAAAGAGACATGTTTCATATTAAATGAAGTTATAGAATTTTATATCTTGCTCAGATAAGTGATCGGCATTTGTCCAATGAGTTGTCGAGCATCTTGTGCTTTAATAAGAAATCGGCTCCGGGTCGATAGGTATTTTATGCCTTAATAAGAGATCGGCTCTCGGCCAATAGGTGTCCTATGCCTTAACGAGAGATCGGCTCTTGATAGATAGGCATTCTACACCTTAATAAAAGGCCAGCTCCTGATCGATAAGTTCTTTATACTTTGATAAGAGGTCGACTCCTGGCGGTTGACAATAGCTAGACAAAAGGAAGTTTAGATAGGTCATCTTCCCCGTAAGAGCAACTAACATTAAGTCTTCATTCATGTCCATAGTTCAAAAGCACTAAAAGGCTATCTAACATGACACTAACACCTTGCATATTAAATTTTACTGACATCATACCTAATCATCTAAGATCATTGAAGGATTAAAAGTAACATAACTTCTTTTACTCTGAGACACTTGTTCAATGTATTTTCCTTAGACATCCAGAAATTCCTAAAAGAGATTTTTATCCATCATTTGGCACACTATGAGGCATGGAATTACCCCAAGATAATGGAAGGTAAGTTTCCCAAGAACAGGAACAGTGGGATCTTATATTGTGCAACAGGTCCATAAACTTTTGCATACAGAAGTGCAAACTTTTCTTCAATCTGACAATCAGCATGAGCTTCAGGACAATCATGGCTTTTTGTTGAACTCAATCTATTCAAAATAGTGTATCATGTCCAAGCATGTCAGCTTGCTGTGAGAAAATACCACAAGCATTGGAACATTTCAAGGAGTCAAAATGAACAGGACAATTCAGGAGTTTGTCTACATGTACAATTTCAAACAAAGCCATCATGCATATCTCATATAGAAAAGATACAAAAAAATGTTCATTCATTAAGATAATGCCTACAAAGGCTACATATGGTCCATCATTAGGAACCTACATTACAAGTTTAGCTGAAGCATTGGAAGGTGAATAATTTAAAGATGTGTTGAACAAGGTTTAAAATAATGATTGCTTAATTAATGCTATAACAGCTATTATTAACATACTGCAACACCCCCAGGGTAAATCAACTGTCCATCTTATATTCTATAATTTGAATCTCCATAGCAATTTAAAAATATTTTATTCTATACTATTTTATTTATAATTTGAGTCTCTGTAGCAAATCAACAGCAAACTATCACTCGCTTTAATTTTTCATATTTCTGGTATCAAGGCTAAAAACAGTCATCATGATAGCTATTATTTTGTCCCCAAAAAAGTCTAATTAAAAAGTGAGAACAGCTATGATTTCCACTATAACAGTCAATAACTGTAATCTTGGACACCCACTGTAACAGGATAACAGTTTCTTAAACCTTGCCAAAACAAGAGAATGGCAACCTATAAATATCAATAATTCAATGAATGAGGACAAAATATAAATGTACTTGGTGAACATAAGTAAATTGAACCAATCTCGATTCATGTTTTCACCAACAGCAGATCCTGCACACCCTTTCATGTATCATCAAAAAAAACAAAAATCCATCTACAACAATTTCCAAAAACGGGATCATGGAAAAAGCATCTGTATCGTTCCAAATGAAGATCCTCAAATGGACTCATTAGATATATCAAAAAAAAAAAAAATCAACCCATTTATAAAAATGGGAACTATCAAGGAAACCTCGAAACGCAATCAAAATATCTCGAGTATATCAAGATGATATTGCACATATCTAAAACACTGACAAGGAAACAAAAACAGAAAAGAAAGATCTACCAACCCCCCCTTCCCCCCGTGGCACCAATCAAGATACAATTCTTACCTCTATCATTTAAAAATTAACCGACAAAACTTCAAACAGAGATTACATTCCGATATAACTTAACGTAAGATCAAGATCATCGATATCAACAGGCAATTAAAACGTGAAGATATCAATCAAATCAATAGCACCAAAAACTAAATTTTACCAAAATTTAAAGAACAGGAACCCTCACCGGTGATCTCCTTGGGGGACGAAACCGCAGGGGAAGGGGGAGCGGGGCAAAGGATCACCCTCCCTAACCCCGATAGATTCGACACGATCCCGACGACATAGAACACCATAATCATCCCGATCACCCAAGGCATTAGAATGAACCCGATCACGAAGGTCACCGAGCCGCAGAGCATGAGCGCGAGCGACACCCCAAGTAGGAGCGAGGCGAAGCCCACCGGCGAGACCTGAGGCCTCCTCGCCGCGCGAGGTCTCGCCGCCACAGCCGCCTGCGGGTGTCTCGGAGAAGGCCGCGCAGCCGCCTGGGGGTCGTCGGCGGGGGGAATGGCGAGGTGGGGGGCGCGAAGAATGGTGAGGAGGAGGCCGCAGAGCTCGTAAAAGAGCTTCGAGGTCTGATCCTCGCCTCTCATATTCGGAACGCTAACCCTAACCTTGTGAGAGAGAAGAAAGGGAGGAACACGAAGAGGAGGGAGGAAGCGGCGGGAGAGAGATGGGAGGAGGGTCGTCGTGGGAATAATAATAACTGGTTTGGATGAACGGTAATTGTGATCGGATCGAGTCGGGGAGTGGATAGGCTCCGAAACTCTTCTCTCTCCTCTTCGATTACTTTTTTTTTTTTCATGTTTTTCTTCTTCTCTCTTTTATCCTGCTTCCATTTCTGGAAAAAAAAACTTCTATTAGGCGTTCGTGTATTTTTTTTAATTTTTTATATTATTAGAAAAAAATCGTATGATACCCGTTCCGTTTTATTTTTAAAATTAAATTTATTCTGATATAAACAGGGATTTAAATGTCAAATAATATTTATTTTTATATTTCTTTATAAATTCATATTTATTTTTATAAATTTATATTTATACTCATATTTATTAAACAAATATGAATATAAATATGGTTGGTACTCAATCTATATTTAAATATCTAATTTGATTTATATAAATGGATTTAATTTTATATTAAACAAGTAATTCAATCTAATTATTAAATAAATAATCCAATCTAACTTGTAGATTAAATTAAATTAAATGAATAAAATATTTTAAATGAGTTTTTCATGAATGAAATAAATTTAAATAGATTAAATAAATTAAGTAGCTCACGATAAATATGATAAAAATAGGTTAAGTAAGTTTTAAAAAATTAAATATATTTTAAATAAATTAAATAGATTAAATCATAATTTAAATTTAATTATTAAATAAATTAAATTTATATTAAATAATTTAAAATTTAAAATTGAATTCAATTTATTTGATAAATTAGTCAGAGTTGATGAATCGGAGCATCAATTGATGCCTCGAACCACAAAATGACAAATATCTAAAAGACCCAAATAACTATTATTAGCAATCTTGGAATAATTGTTTAATATACCTATACACATTCGGCTAGTCCTGGGTTGGACCAGTCCCAGGCATCCAGTCGGCCGACCCTCGCGGCAGGATCTGGGAGGCTGTGAGAAGAGAGGTCCGGCCCCATGGTTCTTGGGGAGGACCCCGGCCCCTTTTTCAAAGGGCTGACCCGGGGAACCTCGAGAGCTGACAGGCGCCCCCCCGCGCGTGCGTTGGCTTCTTTAAGGCCCTGTCGGACACCACAGTCGGCCGGACGACTCCCCTCGGCCGAGGCTGATCTACCGTTGAAGGAGCCGCCCGAAGGTTCCAGGAGCCTTCTCCCTGATGAGTTCTGACATTCTATTGTAACGGACTCCACCGCATGGCCACAACCCTTGCCGCCAAGCCATTACTCTGACGCTCCTACCACGCCGCCAGCCCATGATCTCGCCACCATGCCGATTCTCATGGGAGCAAATTCGAGTTTTCCTAGCTTATCCCCCAACAGAATTTGGTGGCATTCCATGCCTATAAAAAGGCCCGGGGGATCTCCGCGAAGGGGGTAACTCTCTTCTTCCCCACCGTGAACTCCTTTCCCTTAGTTCTTTCCATTCTGTTGCTCTGATTCCTCCTCTAACTTAAGCATCGGAGTGTCCCTCACCGGAGCCCCTCCGGCACCCAGGGACTTTCTACAAGTCGATTGGTCGAGGAGCTTTTCGGCATACCCACCGAGCCCGGTCTAGGAGGAAGAGCGGCAATAGATTAGCGTTAGAAGGAGGGGCATCAAACCTTCGTTGTGCTCCTTGTTCCAAAAGAAAAGATCGACGGGGAAGTTCCGGCCATGGCAAGAGGAAGAACCCGAAGTACTTCCGCAAGGGGAGGGCGTTCTCATTATGGGCCCGATGCACCCCGCGCGGAAAGCAATGCCGCCGCCACCGCCGAGCCCACTATCACCCTGGGGTTGCAGCAATTCCAGATACTGGTAAACCGCATTAAGACACTTACCTCGACGGTCCAGTGCTTTCAGGAAATGGCTGACCATCAACAGCAGCCGCCGGTGGCTTCCTGCATCAACAATCAGCCCGTCGCCGGCATAAGCCAGCAGCCGGAGGTGCCTCTGCCCCCGTCCCTCGCTACTCCGAAACCCCAGGGGTCCTTAAGGGCCCATGCTGAAGGAAAGAGGGTGAGGTCAGCTTCCCTCTCTTTCTTCGACTCTGTCCCTATCGATGGCCGGCGCCCTGTTGCAGACCCGCACAACTATGGTAGCAAAATCATGCGCATGGAGGAGCGCATTGCCGAGATCGTTGAGCGGTAGAATGCTGAGGGGGGGCAGGCACGCGACACTCGCCCCCCTTTCTCCATTGAGATTCTGGGGGAGTCTATCCCCCGACATTTCAAGATCCCACAGGTGGACTCCTACGACGGTACCACCGATCCATTGGACTACCTGGGCACCTATAAGGCCCATATGATGGTACAGGGCGCGTCCGACGCCCTCCACTGCATCGCCTTCCCAGTGACTCTGAAGAAGGCCGCGTGGATGTGGTTCTCCACCATCCGCCCAAGTACTATTCGTTCCTTTTCGCAGCTCGAAACCCTTTTTCTGTCTCATTTCAGGACTTGCAGTCGGACTTCAAAGAATACCGACTGCCTCTTCCTCATCCAACAAACGGAGGGAGAGAGCCTCCGGGACTACATGGCCCGCTTCAACTCGACCGCTATGGAGTTCCCCGACCTGAATGAAGCGGTGGCCATGTCAGCCTTCAAGAGGGGACTCCACTCATCCAGGCTCATATTTTTCCTGAACAAGAAGCTTCCGGCGAGCTACACCGACCTATTGGCCAAGGCTCACAAATACGCCCTGGCGGAAGAACAATCGACGAACCGACGCCAGGCTAAGGGGAGGTCAGCCCCAAAGAAGTGGGGCACAAGGCCCCTGCGGTCCGACCTCCCGGCGACGACAGCCGATCCACCCAGCGCTAGAGTCCCAAGCAGAGGGACTACCTTAAGCGGTTCAACAACTATGCGCCCCTCTCCCTACCGCGGGAGAAAATCCTGATGGAGATCGAGAACGAGGCCTTCTTCCAAAGGCCTCAACCGATGAGAGGTCCTCCTGCCTCTAGGAACAAAAACAAATACTGCCGGTTCCATAGGGACCATGGGCACGACATAGAAGAGTGCCTCTAGCTGAAAGACGTCATCGAGGACCTCATTAGGAGAGGGTATCTGAACAAGTACGTCCGACCCCGTCGGGATCGAGCCAGGACTTTAACTGTTAGAGACCCCCCGGAGGTGGCTGAGCTCCCCAATCAGCACCCAATGGATGGAGGTGTTGGCATGCTGCACCGACGATCCGATTGGGGGCAGAAAGAGGACCAGGATATTGTAAAAAGGTCCAGGGGATCCAATGTAATCAGTTTCTCTGATCAGGACCTCTCGGAGCCTCCTCTCCCGGACGATGACCCTGTGATTGTGTTGGCTATCATCACCAACTATGATGTAAAATGCATCCTTATCGATAATAGAAGTTGCGCGGAGGTTTTACTGTATGACGCTTTCATCCGGATGAACTTGTCCAGGTATAGACTGCGGGAGTCCATGGAACCGCTCACTAGCTTCGGAGGGAACTCCGTCGGGGTTGAGGGGGAGATTGCCTTACCCGTGACCCTCGGGACGGAACCTTACTAGCGAACCTTCTCTGTCAGCTTTGTGGTCGTCCATACAACCTCGGCGTACAACGCCATTTTGGGTCGACCGGCCCTCAACAAGTTTCGGATCATTGTATCCACTTACCATCTACTGGCCAAGTTTCCGACCCGTGACGGAGTTGGGGAGCTGAGGGGGGACCGTATAGTAGCTAGGCGGTGCCTAGCTATTCATGATAAGCAGCTGAACGGGTGCCCCACACTCGAGCATCTCGACCCCAGAGATGAAGCTAACAGCCACGGTCGGCCCGTCGAGAAGATCGTATTTGTACCCCTTAGAGAGGATGATCCCACAAGAGTCCTCCAAATAGGGAGCGCTCTGGATGAGGGGGCTAGGCGGGAGCTGGTCGGCTTCTTGAGGAGCAATGCGGACGTCTTTGCCTGGGCAGCATCGGACATGCCAGGCATCCCGGCAGATATCATCACCCATCAGCTCAGGGTGGATCCTACCTATAGGCCCATCCGGCAAAAGAAGAGGAGCTTCGCTGCCGAAAGGCAGAGGGCCATTGAAGAGGAAGTGAAGAAGCTATTCGATGCTGGCTTCATCAGGGAGTCTCATTACCCAGAGTGGCTGGCCAATGTCGTCATGCTGAAGAAGGCTAGTGGAAAGTGGAGGATCTATGTGGATTACATTGACCTCAATAAGGCATGCCCCAATGACAGTTTTCCTTTGCCAAAAATTGATCAACTGGTAGATGCGACAGCCGGCCACCAACTCTTGAGCTTCATGGATGCTTTCTCTGGGTATAACCAGATCAGGATGCATCCCGAAGATGAGGAGAAGATGGCCTTTGTCACGGACAGGGGCCTGTATTGCTATAAGATGATGTCTTTTGGCCTAAAGAATGCGGGCGCCACCTTCCAAAGGCTTATCAACCGAGTCTTTGAAGCTTGGCTTGGAAGGAACATGGAGGTGTACATTGATGATATGATTGTCAAAAGCCTCCATAAGGCCGACCACATCAGGGACCTGCAGGAGTCCTTCGACGCACTGAGGCGCCACAGGATGAAGCTGAACCCCGCCAAGTGTATCTTCGAGGTGACCTCCAAAAAATTTCTCAGCTTCCTGGTTACTCAAAGAGGTATTGAGGTCAACCCTGAAAAGATCAAAGCCATCATCGACATGACTCATCCGACCACTAAAAAGCAGGTGCAAGAGCTTACAGGATGCATTGCTTTTCTCAGCCGCTTCATCTCTCGATCGATCGAGAGATCCCTCCCATTCTTCAAGACCCTGCACCGGTCGGACTGCTTCCAAAGGACTAATGAATGCCGGTCAGCCTTTGAAGCCTTGAAGGACTACTTGAGGAATCCTTCGCTCTTGGCCAAACCAAGGGAGGGGGAAGTGCTATATTTGTACCTATCGACCTTTAGCGAGGCCATCAGCGCTGTCCTCGTGCGGGTGGGCGAAGGAAGCCAGCAGAAACCTGTTTACTACATCAACAAGGTCCTCCACGATGTCGAGGTAAGGTATCCTAAGGTGCAAAAGCTGGTCTACTCACTGGTTATAGCGGCAAAGCGCCTCTGGCCCTACTTCCAGGCACATCCGATCGTCGTGCTGGCGGACCAACACCTCAAGACGATCCTCCGAAGCCCTGACACTTCCGGACAGCTCGCCAAATGGGCTGTTAGGCTGGGCAAGTTTGACATCTCTTTCCAGCCACGGTCATCCTTAAAAGCCCAAGTAATAGCTGATTTCATTGCGGAATGCACCTGGGGGATGGAGACGACCCCGACAATAGCTAAGATGCCTGTGGCTGACCTCGTGGGAGAAGCCAAGCCCGTTTGGACCCTGCACGTAGATGGAGCTTCCAATCTCTCGGGATGCGGTGTAGGCTTAATCCTAGCTAACCACGATGGGCAATGTTTGGAGTATGCCCTGCATTTTGCGTTCCAAGTGTCGAACAACCAGGCGAAGTATGAAGCTCTGCTTACAGGGCTGAAGATAGCGAATGAATTAGGCATTGGTAGGGTCCACGCCTTTTCTGACTCCCAGCTGGTAGTCAATCAGGTGAAGGGCGAATTTGAAGCAAGGGATCCTTCCTTGGTCAAGTACTTGGACAAGGTACGGGACCTAGTATCACAACTTAAATTTTTTGAGATCCTTCATATACCTCGACAACAAAACTCCCGGGCAGATGCCTTGTCACGGCTAGCCACCACCGTGGTCGGTACCTCCAATCGGACCTTCGTGGAACATCTGCAGCACCCGAGCACTGCCGAAGAGCCGACAGAGATCCACCAGGTTGAGCAAGAAGCCTCGTGGATGGACCCGATCCGTGCATTCCTAGTGCGAGGGACCCTCCTGGATGACCCGGTGGAAGCCAGGCATGTCCGCTCAACGGCCTCTAGATACATCATCCTCGACGAGGACCTCTATAAGCGATCATTCTCACAACCATTGCTGAAATGCTTGGGGCTGACTGATGCAGACTACGCGCTTCGGGAGGTGCACGAAGGCATCTGTGGCGATCATCTTGGAGGGAGGTCCCTAGCTTACAAAATCATCTGACAGGGATATTATTGGCCTACAATTCAGAATGACGCATTAGACTTCGTACGAAAGTGCGATGCATGCCAGAGGTATTCCGGTGTCCAAAGGAGGCCCGCCAGCCAGCTGGTCCCACTCACAGGGCCTTGGCCATTTGCATAGTGGGGTATGGACATCTTGGAACCTTTTTTCCCAGCCTCCGGTCAGCAAAAATTCCTTCTCGTGGCCATTGATTACTTCACTGAGTGGATAGAAGCAGAAGCATTGGCATAGATAACAGAGGCCAAAGTGGAAAACTTTGTCTGGAACTGTATTATCTTCTGGTTCGGCATTCCAAAGACGATCATTACCGATAATGGAAGATAGTTTGACAACACTCAGTTCCGAGGTTTCTGTCAACAATACCACATCGCCCATCGGCTTACTTCGGTCGCTCACCCTCAGTCCAATGGAGAGGCTGAGGTCACCAATAGAACAATCCTGCATGGGTTAAATACCCAGCTGAATGAAGCCAAGGGGCTTTGGGTGGAAGAACTTCATTCAGTGCTTTGGGCATATCGGACAACCGCCCAGACGGTGACGGGGGAAACCCCGTTCAACCTGACCTATGGGAGTGAGGTGGTCATCCCCGTGGAAGTCTCTCTACAGTCCCTGCAGATTGATGGGTTCGCCGAGCCGGCCAACTCGGAGCAACGGAGGGCTGACCTGGATCTGCTGGACGAAACCCGACTCCGAACGAGTATGAAGATGGTGACTTACTGTCAAAAGATGGCCAGATATTACAATTCACGGGTCAAGATGCGGACTTTCCAAGTTGGAGATCTGGTCCTGCGGAAGGCAGAGGTTTCGAGGCCAATTGAACAGGAGAAGCTCTCCCCTAATTGGGAAGGCCCATATCGGGTTACTGAAGTAATTCGAGCTGGAACCTACTGACTCGCACACTTGGATGGACGGTAGATAGCGCGCCCATGAAATGTAGACAACCTTCGCAAGTACTATCAATAAAGTCTACAACTTCTTCAACTTCTTCTAGTCCACTCCGAAAGTCCGACCCCGGTCGGTAGAGGCTCTAGGGCAGCCCACTGCGAAAGTCCGACCCCGGTCGATAGAGGTTCTAGGGCAGCCCACTCCGAAAGTCTGACCCCGGTCGGCAGAGGCTTTAGGGCAGCCCGCTCCAAAAATCTGACCCTGATCGGTAGAGGCTCTAGGGCAGCCCTCTCCGAAAGTCTGACCCTGGTCGGCAAAGGCTCTAGGATAGCCCACTCCAAAAGTCCGACCCCAGTCGGCAGAGGCTCTAGGGCAGCCCACTCCGAAAGTCCGACCCCGGTTGGCAGAGGCTTTAGGGCAGCCCACTCCGAAAGTCCAACCCCGGTCGACAGAGACTCTAGGACAACCCACTCTGAAAGTTTGACCCCGGTCGGCAATCATCCCAAGACAACCCCCTTGGGACCGCGTGGAAGATAGGCCATAACCTGAGCTGGCTCTCGGAGGGGGCCAGAAGCAAGTGTTTAAATACCCGGTTCGAATTAAGCTACCGCCCTCAACTACCCTACTGGCTTCTGACCCAGGCGAGCCGACCGAACATACTTAGGAATTTCCCTAAGGAGTTCAGGTTCAAGCTACGTTAATGCCCGTCGGCCATTTCGAAGGAGCTCGTGATCCCGCAATACCATGGGGCTGACCGGGAATACTTATAAAAATTTCAAAAGAAAGATATTTGTTTCACGCCTACATGCATTTGAAAATGGTCAAAAGATCTTCTCATTCATTTCAAAAGAGAGTGCTTACAAAAGAAGGTGGGTCGGTGGTGCGGACACCAGGCACAAGAAGAGATTTCAGCAAGCTTAGCTAGGTTCTTATTTAAGTCCTATAATAATTTAATTTTGCATTTGTTTTCTTTAAATTGAGTCATGAGTCAAGTCTCATTGAGTCTTGTTTAAATCAAATTTCATTGAGTCTTGTTTAAGTCAAGTTCGGGCCAGTCCAATTGCAAAATCATGAAGGGTTAGTGTCTAGTCAAAAGTCAAAGGGAGCATGGTCCATGGGTTCACCACCAAAGAAGCCACATCATCACATGGAAGCCACCTCCTTGCCACATCACAAGGAGGTTCAAATTCAAGGAAAATCGACCAAAGAAGAGGGAATTTTGAATTGGCCAACCTCCCCACCCATCTCTCCTACATTCATGGGGACGACCCACCTTTCTAGGAGTTGCATTTTGAATTCAAAACAAACAAGGCTGCAAAGAAAGTCTTATAAGAGTCCTTGGTTTTTGTAAAAAGAGATGATGATGAATGAAGAAAATAGCCTTTCTTTTCCAAAGAAGTTCTCTTGCTTGTGATGTTTGGTACCTTATGAGAGGGTAAGGTGTGAGGCCTTGAAGTTTTGATCTCCTGTAATCTACAACTCTCCCTCTCCACTCCAAGATCTTGCATGAATTCGGCTTAGAGGAAATCTTCCAAGAGCTTGCCAAGGGTTGCCTCATCAACAACTAGTGCAACAAGGGTTTCTACAACAAACCTTAAAGTCATCCTTCTAAGGAGCCATGGAAGATTCAAGACAAACCTCCACAACCTCTTCCCATCTTGTTTATTTATTTATTTTATCCCAATCATAAATTCTCTTCCTAATCCCTCCATCTAATTTTGTTGCAGGATCCCTGGGTTTTTCTTGAGTTCCAAAGAAGGATGTTGGATTTGCTAAGAACATTTAGCCATTCAAAATAAAGAACCTAGATGTAATAAAAAGAAATTATGAAATGTCATACAAAATCCTGAAATTGTTCTATTCAAGATAATTAAGAGAGAAGGATCTTAGTGGTTAGGAAACCACTCATATTAGAACTAATTCACCTTACCAATTTCAGATCTGAAAGAGTTCATAAGAGGGCTTCCAGGCATTAAACTACTCTCTTGAATAACACACTCGAGGAGGATTCATTTCCTCTAAGCCGAATTCATGCAAGATCTTGGAGTGGAGAGGGAGAGTTGTAGATTACAGGAGATCAAAACTTCAAGGCCTCACACCTTACCCTCTCATAGGGTACCAAACATCACAAGCAAGAGAACTTCTTTGGAAAAGAAAGGCTATTTTCTTCATTCATCATCATCTCTTTTTATAAAAACCAAGGACTCTTATAAGACTTTCTTTGCAGCCTTGTTTGTTTTGAATTCAAAATGCAACTCCTAGAAAGGTGGGTCGTCCCCATGAATATAGGAGAGATGGGTGGGGAGGTTGGCCAATTCAAAATTCCCTCTTCTTTGGCCGAATTTCCTTGAATTTGAACCTCCTTGTGATGTGGCAAGGAGGTGGCTTCCATGTGATGATGTGGCTTCTTTGGTGGTGAACCCATGGACCATGCTCCCTTTGACTTTTGACTAGACACTAACCCTTCATGATTTTGCAATTGGACTGGCCAGAACTTGACTTAAACAAGACTCAATGAAATTTAATTTAAACAAGACTCATTGAGACTTGACTCATGACTCAATTTAAAAGAAAACAAATGCAAAATTAAATTATTACATGACTCAAATAAGAACAGAGCATGTCATTCTCATTGTGTCCCGCATTAGTTGGACCTTTACAAACTCCTTAGGTCCGACCCACGGAAGATGCGTCAGGGGCCACAACCCTGGCCCCATCGGCTACAACTGGGGATCGACCGGAACCGCAGCAGCTAGAGTTTTCGCTGGGGAGGCCACCGCTTCTGTGTCGGCTGGTGCTGGGGTTTTGACCCTAGCCACTCCTGCCTCACCTTCCGCTGGAGGCTCCGCCTGGGGTTCCTCTCCCTCGGTCGGGTCCTGCAACTCGGCACCCAATAGGTCTAGTCCCGGGAATAGCAAGCCCACCTTCTTCAGGCAGTCGTCGTAGCCCTCCCTATAAAAGTCCGACGCCGCCTCCTCCACGTCCTCAGTGAAGCCATCGGAGGCTTTGTATGCCGCCACAGCTTCCTGCACTTGTCTCGCAGCGAGTTCTTTAGTTTCCTCGAGCTGAGTCACCAACCGTGCCGTCGCCGCCCGTTCGGCCTGGGCCCTCTGGTCAGCCTCCACGGACCGCTTCTCTTCCTCTCCCAGTCGGCGGGCGAGTGAGTCAACTTTTGCCTTCCTTTTCTTCAACCGAGCCTCGCGGTTGGCCAACCGGCTCTCGGCCTCCCTCATAGCCTCTTTCGTCGACTCTGCCTCCACTTGGGCTGCCACCAGGTTTTCTTCGAAAGATTTCAGGGATGCCGTTGCGGCCGCCTGGGCCGCCTCCAGCTCCTAAACTCTCTTCGCGGAAGCCTTGGCAGCATGCACCACCCAGCAAATGCCATCGTCCATTAGAGAAATATCGTGGAGCTGCAAATGTAAGGCCAGATTAGTACCATGCCTAAAGAAAGAAAAATAAAGGAGTAAAGAGACAAGTTAAGGTCCTTACCCTCATGAAGTCGCAGTAAGACTCCACGGTTATGTCGATCATATTTCTCTGGATCGACACCTCCCAGTCGGCATCTGTCATGGCCCCCCTCAGCAGGCTCCGCGCCCTCCTAGGGTGGTCAAGTGCTTGCCAATGCTGGAATTCTTCCTGGCAGATTTCTTCGTCCGACTGTTCGGCTTCGCTGTCAGTTGCCCCCACCACGGCCACCTTCTTGCCCTTGTCAGTCAAGAGGATTACCTCTTCCAGACCGGCGGGCATAGGAGTCGACACCGTAGCTGTGTCGGACGCCCTCGACTGCTCTTGCTCCGGTTGGATGGCTGGCCCTCCCGGTGGAGCCGGTGCCCCCGCCTTTTTCCTTGCCATGCACTCGGTGAAGGGGACGCCATCTTCATCCGACTTGACCTCGGCGACGGGAACCGGTCACTCCTCCTCTCGTCTCTTCTTCTGTCGTTCGGCAACCGGCGCGGAGGCCGATTCTGGGACGGCCCGCTTCCGCTCCGCCCGTCGGATGACTTTGGATTTATCGATCCTCTGCATCCTTCTTCCTATCGCAGGAAATTCAGAGTTAGTGAAAGAGGAGGATAAAGATCTAAGAATCTATAAGAGAGGAGGTCGGCCCTTGCCTAGGACTCCTTGGGGGCTGATCCCTGCCTGGTGAAGGGTTCCCTCCCCCAACATCTCGAATGCCACTGTCACGCCGACTCTACTGATCTCGTTGAACTTATCCTGGTCGACCGCCGAAACCAACCTCCCCTCGCGGACTCTCGACCGCAGTTCTCTCCACAACGGCTCGAACCCCCAAGGCTCGAGACTGCTGACAAAGAAGAATCGGGTCTTCCACTCGTGGACGGCCGACGGGAGGCACTTTAGGATTTTTCGGCCTTGGCGGGGAATGAACAAAACCCATTCCCGACTCCTAAAGTTCCTCTTCAGGTAGAAGAAGTTATCGAAGAGGGACAAACTGGGCTCGGACCTAACCTTATGGCACAGCACAATGAAGCAGCATATCGCCCGAATACTGTTCGGGGTCAGCTGCACCGGGGTTACCCTGTAAAAGTTTTGAAGACCTCTATGAATAGAGGGTGCAGGGAAAATCTCAGTCCGGCCTTAAGGTGGGATTCGTACATTGGGAGGGTCCCTGGTCCTAAAGGGTTGTTCGCTCTCCCCTCTCGGCCCAGGAGCATAAGGTGCAGGGTGGAGGGAATGCCGTACACCGCCCTAAGTTTCTCGACCCGTTCCCGGGTCATGGTCGAAGGTATCTTGCTTGGCCCTGGGTCCCTAGGCCTATGGGTCGGACCCCTACTACCAAATGCCATTGGGGCTAAAAAGGAAGAAGGAAGGCTGGGACTAACCTGGGACTGGACTCCTAGAAGCTGGGTTTTGTGGAAGGAGCGGACTCTATCTCGCAGAGCACAGGCGCAGCAGGAAAAATCCTCTCGTGTTGTTGCCCCCTCCTTTTATAGGCCTCCGAGGGAAGGGGGAGAAGGAAGGAGGGGTGGCAGCTGCCCGTCCCATGCGCATCCCAGCTGTCCCATCAGGAGACGCGACCGCCAGCGTTTCAGAGTTTGAAGCGTCCGGAGCGTCCCATTGTGCGGATGGTGATCCGCGTGAGCACCGGATCGGCGGTGCGGGACCAGCCTGGGGGGCGGCGCCGACCGACCGGATGCCGCCGCGTGGCACGGCGCTCTATTCCACCCCGACTCAATGCAGGACAGCCTGGCCTTCATTATAACGCCTGATTTGCATTAACTGCCCTGCCTGCGCTCCAACGAGTGGCTGACAGCTGTCCAAAGAGCTGTTCAAGGGGGATTCGAAGCGACCCGACGCCTTGACCCGGGATTCGCCGCAGGTGCATGCAATCATGCTCCTGCCCCTTTGAAGCCACGTGACCCCTCAAGGCCCAGGAGCAGGGGGCAACTGTTGTACACATTCAGCTAGTCCTGGGTCGGACCGGCCCCAGGCGTCCGATCGGCCGACCCTCGCGACAGAATCCGGGAGGTCGTGAGAAGAGAGGTCCGGCCCCCCCGATTCTTGGGGAGGACCCCGGCCCCTTTTTCGAAGGGCTGACCCGGGGAACCTCGAGAGCTGAAAGGCGCCCCCCCGCGCGTGCGTTGGCTTCTTTGAGGCCCTGTCGGACGCCATGGTCGGCCGGACGACTCTCCTCGGCCGAGGCTGATCCACCGTTGAAGGGGCCGCCCGAAGGTTCCAGGAGCCTTCTCCCTGACGAGTTCTGACATTCTGTTGTAACGGACTCCACCGCATGCCACGACCCTTGCCGCCAGGCCATTACTCTGACGCTCCTGCCACGCCGCCAGCCTGCGATCTCGCCACCATGCCGATTTTCCTGGGGGCAAATCCGAGATTTCCTAGCTTATCCTCCAACAGAATTTGGCGGCACTCCATGCCTATAAAAGGGCCCAGGGTATCTCCGCGAAGGGGGTAACTCTCTTCTTCCTCATCGTGAACTCCTTTCCCTTAGTTCTTTCCATTCTGTTGCTCTAATTCCTCCTCTAACTTAAGCATCGAAGTGTCCCTCGCCGGAGCCCCTCCTGCGCCCAGGGACTTTCTGCAGGTCGACTGGTCGAGGAGCTTTCCGGCGTACCCACTGAGCCTGATCCAGGAGGAAGAGCGGCAACAATACCCAATAACTATTTTAAAATTATGTAAGTTATATTTAGAAAGTTGATTATATACGGAACTAGGGGTGCTAATGGATCGGGTCGGATCGGGTCTTGAGTGACCCCGATCCGACCCGGTTCTTTGATCGGATCGTAATAGTAGACCCAGATCCAATCCACTAGAAAATCGGGTCGGGTCGGGTCCACTATTAGAATTTTCAACCCAATGGGTCATTCGGGTTGGATCGGGTCCATAAATAATCCGGTTCTAATATACAAAGTTTGGATCTAAATATGATCCGAATAAAATATAGACAACTATATTTTAATTATTACATAGCTAACTATTATTAACTATAAAATATATAACAAATAATATTATTTTTAAAATAAATTAAGATATAAAAATAATTATAACTAGTTCCATACAAGTTTTAAATTATAATTTAAAGGTCCAAATAGATATAATTCTAATAGTATTAGTATATTCGAATCGGGTCGGGTCGGGTCCAAATTTAGCAAACCCAGACCCGACCCGGAAAATGGAACGGGTCTAATTTTAGGATCCAACCCAGATCCACGGGTCCATAAAAATGGATTGGATCGGGTCTAAATGGGTCGGGTCACGGATCAACCCGACCCATTTGCAGCCTTATACGGAACCATTTATTGTGTGCATTAAACAAGTCTTCCAACATTAATGGCTGTGAACAATTTCATCAATTATATCCATCCCTTAGTTGGTTAATGAATTGCTGGATCATGCTAATACAAATATTAATTTTTGGCAGCTAATAGATATTTTAAATTTTCGTGGCTAGGATTGCTCATAAAAATTTGAAGGGATTAAAATACCTCTTTTATGTTTTATGTTAAAAAAAACAAAAAACTAGCTTGATGCGTGTGTTCATTTTACTTCTCCCTTCGCATCCGCTGAGATAATCTAGGTTTGACATTGTAACGGAGGTTAACTAAATTTATTGACAGTTTATCATGATGCCATGCCATCATTAATGTGAGAACTTGATATGCAACCGGATGGTAATAGATCATATATATATATATATATATATATTGGATCGATTAATATTTAAATCTATTTTATAATTAGAATCATATTCATATCTATTCTATATCCATCTCAAGCCTGGCCGGGTCAAATAAAATAAATAATTTAAATTTAATAAATAAGTGGATTAAACTAGTTTAATTAAAAAATTATCATATAAATATTTTAAAATATTATAAATTTGAAAAATTAATTTTAAATAAATTAAATTAGATTTAGAATGGAATGTATCATTATTTGTAGCCGATCTAAACCTATTTTAGATATTTTATCCCAAACCTATATATATATATATATGTCCCAAGATTTGAATGGATTGGGTAAAGCATATCCTATTCAGATGGGGTCGGTCGGGTCGGCGGTTGGTTGGGTATAATGGCCATCCTAGCCAAGACAAAAGATTCCGTAATAGAGGGAAAAGCTGAACGGAGATTTGTCCGGTAGGGACCGGTTCTGACGCAATCGTTCCCAAATCTCTGTGAAGCATTTTTAATATTACAAAAAGAGATGAACTTTTTTTCTTTTATTATCTCAACGGCAACGGCGATGTGGTGATCTTATCAGTCTTTGACCGGACCAGCTTTTGAGTCGCATCAAAGATTCCTCCGATTAGTGGTAATTTTTCTTGTTAAATTTGTGGATTTAATTTTCTTCCGGGCCTTGCGAGGGCCGATGATAGCTACATGTTCCTTGCTTGGGTTTGCACTTTCGTACGGAAACAGCATTCATCCGTAATGGATTTTTAATTATTCATACTTAAATATTTAGTAAATTATACGAATCCACTTCAAGCATTATTAGGATTAATTTTTTTTATCTAAATCTATTTTAATTAAATATCAGGTAATTCAGATTTATTCGATCCAAACTTAATTAAATCATGTTGAGTACATTGAATATTTTTTTTAATATATGCCAATTCTAAAACCATGCTACCATCCAATAAATTATAGCTATCTTAAAAAAATAAAATTCATCTACATTTTTAGTCCAACAATACTTAGTTCTATATTCAATCAAAATAAAAATTTAAATTATCTTAAATAAATAAAATTTAATAATACTTAGTTTAATATCTTTGAAATAAATAAAATATAGCTACTATAATATATATAAGGGTTTAAGTATTTTGGAATTTAATAACTAGTAGATGATCATTATTCTTTTATAATATATATAAGGGTTTAAGTATTTTAGATGGGAATATAATGGGATTCTCTTATAATATGTCCGTTCTTGTTGCGGTTCCTCTTGAAACTTGCTGATGTGGATGGAGATAGTTATTGAGTTGGATAGTTCCGAGTTTCTCCCCATCAAGGGTGGGCATTCTGGAACCTATAAAATAAAGATGACATGAAAGTTCAGCTCCAATGCCATCAGTTTTTTACGGAAGCAAACATAAAAGAGAGAATTGTAGCCTCTAAATGGATGGTTTAGCGGTAATGTGGGAGTAGGAGAGGCAATAGAAGTGGCAAGTGGAGTGGTAGAGCATAGATGAGGCAGTAGAAGTGGCAAGTAGATGTGGCAAAGCATTGGTAAGGCAGTGGAGATGGATAATAAGGAGGCTTAGAAAAGTGAACGAGGTTTAAGTAAGGTAAGATAGTCCTAGCCTTCACTTGAACAACGATCTGGAGTTTCTGGATGGATTTAGGAGGACTATCAAGTGTCTCAGAGGGCTCAGGACTTTTAGGGATGCTTGCTAGGTAGAAGCCTTACGAACATACTTTCCAAAAGAACTTTCCTAGAAAAACATACCTGAAGGGTCCGGAAAATAGATTTTATAGGTGAGTTATATTGAATACTTGGTACCTATTAGAACATTATGCAGTGTAAAGAGTGGTGGTCAGCACATCATTGCAGAATGCGTGTCCCTAGAGGAGTGGCTGGAGATAGCACAGAGCTCGTCTACATGGTAGGCGCGCTTCCATAGAGTGCCTACATTAATGAGTAGTGACCGGTATTAGGGAGTCATAAAGCAATGTCACCTGCACTTCTATAGGAGGGCATGCCAGGCTTCCTTACACGATATCTAGGACCATATATCGGGATCTGAGGAACCTGCTTCGTGCATTTAGCTGGTGAATGAGGTGGCCTTGTGCTAAGCTAGTAGGTGAGGTGGCGAGCCATGAAGGGTCCACATAGGCTTAACCATCTCTAGATGCATCAGTTGACCCTCACTTTCTAAGGTGAGGTATCTCCTTTGCCTCGGGCGTAGGAAGTAAAGGTCAAAGGCTACGATACTAGACATTGGATCTTTGCATGATGAGGTCAGCTACTTCGATGGTTCACCCCTAGTCCTAGTGGGTGAAGTATTTGGAGATTCTTCGCTTCATACTAAACGAGGTGGTGGATGTTGGTAGCACGAGATGCATGACTCAAGATGAGGTCTAAAGCATGTGTCCAACTAGATCGCATGCATTCACCACATTTAATATAGCATGCATGATGATTCGGAGCAATGATGATGGTTCATGGCTCAAAATAGTTACTGCTTCAGTGAAATGACACACTCCTAGAGTAAGGCATGTGTCCACTAGCAAACCATCGGCAATTGCTGTGATGCCAGGGCAATTGCTGCGATGCCTGGGTTATCGCTACCAATTGGAAGCTCTAAATAGAGATAGAGTGGGGTACCATCTTTTCATATTTGCCACCTATTTCTGTGGGAGAGCCCAAAGTTTTTGCTGCTGAGGAGGTTTGCCACTATTGTGGGAGGCATTGCAATGAGTGTGGTGGGTTTTCTTCTTCTTTCTTCTCCTTTCTTCTCTCTTCGTCTTGCTTTTCCAATGTGCTTTTAAGAGGTACTGTGACAGGATCAATGGCAGTCAAAGATACTTTTGAAATGATTGAGTCTATCTTGGGTGAGGACTTGGTGAGCATCTGGGAGAGTTCAACATTCTAGTATCGATCATGCTTGAGTTGCCAGGTCCCTCTGAAAGCTAAGCATGGGGTGGGTGACCTGAGTGGCTCTAAATGAAGGGGCATTCAAGATTGGATTGAGGCTTCCGCTCCCCGCAGTCATCATTGAGTTGCTTAGATAGCACTAGGTTTGCCCCATCTAATTGGCCCCCGATGCCTGGCAGCAGCTAATCATGGGATTCTTCTACCACCTGGTACAATGCTGGGATAATGCCTCGCACATGAATCTTCAAGGCTTTTCTCAATTGAAATCTGATAGGTTCGTGATGTTGTCGTTGAGGTACTATGGCTATTAGTTTAATTAACTGACTTTTAAGTAAAAAAAATATGTAGAAAGGATGAGTCGGGTCGAATCCATGGAGAAGGCAGTGCTTAAGATAATTTGAAATCTTAGATTTTTTATAAAAATAGAATAATATTTTGAGTCAGAAAATAAAATTACAAAGTATAAAAGAAAAGAAATTAAATTCAGGTACATTCGATCTGCTAATCAGATCTTAGCATCTACTTGCATAAAAAGTAAATAACAAGAATTTAAAGTGCATAAAAATTAATATTACATTAATTAAAAGAAGAATTCAATTACAAGAAATTAAAAATAATAATTAAATAAACTATGAAAGTGGTAACAAAATATCCAAAATTGAGTGGCACAATCTCATTAGGAAGTTGGTTGATGTCACTTCACCTTCTTTCATCGTACTCCATGGAGCGAACTGGGCTTCCTTTTCTTCTTCCTTTTTGGATCTTAATCTTGAAAATGAAATAGGTTTGAAGATGGTATAGGAGCAGAACTCTCCTCTAAGAAACCTTACTCTTACAAGTCAACCCGTAATCCAAGCTATGCCCTCTACCTTATACTATACCCTCTCTCTAGGATAATTTTTTCTATAGCCCAGGGGTCCTTTAAATAGAGTTAAGAGAAGGCTTTAGGTCAAGTCAGATTAACATGAGCCGTGAGATGGTTGATTTCTGGTGTCTCTAGATCGTTTAATCGCCTAAATCATGCGGATCATGGTTTAACAATTTGTCTCAAGCTGAGATCCTTATCAGCCATTGGATTGATGCTTTGGATGGCCAAGATCAACAAGATGCCATGGATCACACTGTTTGTGCCTTGGACTCCTCCGCATCAGACTTGTCTCCACCGAAGATAGCGACACGGGAGGTGGCAATAGGCGGTATTGGCGGTCATGGTCGATGGAAATAATGGCGACTGTGGCATGGAGTAATGGGTAATAGCCGTGGGCTTGATGGGGAAGGATGGTAGAGAGATCTAGGCAGCACTAGTGGCTTGATGGCTGTGACAAAGATGAAGATAGGAAGGAGATGATGGGCAGAGGGTGGTGATGACCGGTGTTGTGGTTCGGCAGTGACACTAGGAGAAGTAGCTGGAATGGGGCAGCGCCATGTGGCTATCTCCGGTGGAGGAGAGGGTGGCTCCAAGGTAGAGAAGTGGTGTTGGTCAAAACTAAGAAGATGGCCGGCATAAGGGGGAATAGTGGCGCTGTTTCTCCAACAAGCACGAGGGATCAAAGAAAGGGGATCACGACTGGCGGATGGTGGCATTAGCGGCTGATCATCAGAGAAGAAAACCAAAAGATTGACGGCCGGTGGCCAATGGCTTCTCCTGGTAGTTTTTTCAGTGAGGGATGGCTCCCAGCGAGCTGACGGTGGCAAAAGGTGGTCTCTGGTGGCGTGGACGGTGGCAGAAGACGGTGCCTAGATGAAAAATGGTCGATTTCTGTCTATGGTCCATGAAACGGGCTCATGGATTGCAGTTCATGGTGGCCATGGACCAAGCCTGGCCTCTATGGACCGAGCGACCGGCCCACCATGGACTAGCTACTTTAAAATCTATGCTATTACTTACTAACTTTCAAACTTTGATTCTAGGTCATTTGAACTTCGATTTGAGTGCCATCTGCACTATCGAACTCCAAAAATCGAGCTCTTTTAATCTATGAACTCCTTTTATGCAAAACATTAATAAAAAATATTAATTCTTAATAAATATCAATCAATTAATACTTATTTTAATGGTTAAATTATGATAGTTAATAGATTTATCAAAATCTAGTTCATAGGACTGGTGGTATGCTTCACCGAGAAAAGGGTACCAATTTCCAAAAGATCTAGCCAAGGTGTACCACTAGAAGGGTCGATTCCGCTTTACAACTTCTGTGATAGCCTAGCCATTCCCAACTGCATGGGATCTCGGATGTGAAGAGGGCATACTGTTGGTTTCCTTGGTACTAGCAAGCTAAAACTATAAGATTCAATATCTAGTGCTATGGAAACTGCAACTATGAAAACCCTTTTTTATAAATAAGCATGCAAATAAAATTAAAAGCACCTAAATCATGATCTAACATGTTGATATAGATTATATAGCAGATTTGAAAACATAGAAATAAGAAGAGAAAAATAACTTATCTTGAGCGCTTTCCATCTTCAATTTCAATCAGGTCGGATCCGATGGATGATTAGGATTTTTATTGGAGACCCAGCCTCTATTGGTATCCACACAGGACCGATCCTCATCAAATTGATGAAGCTACTGGAGTGCTAGCTCATTCACATGCTTCTCCTTCAGCTTGGATCTGGATCTCCCTTCAATAACTTGAAGGATAGGACTGCAACCTTTATAGCCTTTGCGTGACTATTTGCGTAGGGTTCTGGAACTTCTTGGATGCGTGAGGGAGAACCAAACCTTTTATTCTCCCTTCTACTCTCTCTCAAGACCCTCCTACTAATGTTATTGGGCATGGAATCCTGAAGGAAGAATAACTGGGCAATCAGAAAAAGGAAGGTTGTGCTAATATGGGATAATTTAAGAAGAGCGCCCGCCACAAAATCTTTCTTCTTAAAGTTGTCGCGCAACCTATCTCAACCAAACCCTCCATGCCAATAACCACCTTCAAATAAGATCCTATCTTATCTGCAATTGATTCACGAACAAAAGAAAGTGGGCAACTAAAAGCCTTTGTATGGAGGAAGAAATCTGTGCAAGGGAAAGATGCGATAAGAAAACCTTTCTCCGGTATTTCTTGTTTTTGTTTGTCCCACAAACCAAAAGGTCATGTCCCAAAATCTAGATAAAAACGCCCCCTCATCAGATAAGAATCCCATTTAATTTGAATCACATTCAAATTAAAAATTGACACAAGGGAGAAGAGGTGATGAAAAACTTGTATGATGAGAAATCATAAAATGCGTCGGTCTTAATTCTTTGTCACACAAAAAGAATTCCAACGTCCAAACAAATCTAGAAAAATAAGAATCCTGATCCTCATTCAAATAGGAAGATAGAGTTGGATAAACTTTATCTAGACTAGGTGATAGAGTTTTAGAGAAGGGTTGAACTCTTGGCGCCCTCTCTCACAAGCACTTGCACACACCAAAGAGAGACACCATAATTCAGTGCCCAAAAAGAATTCCAACGTCCAAACAAATCTAGAAAAATAAGAATCCTGATCCTCATTCAAATAGGAAGATAGAGTTGGATAAACTTTATCTAGACTAGGTGATAGAGTTTTAGAGAAGGGTTGAACTCTTGGCGCCCTCTCTCACAAGCACTTGCACACACCAAAGAGAGACACCATAATTCAGTGCCCAATCTGAATTTTGACGTGAAATTAGTAGGGTTAAATCCTAATCCAATTAGTTTTAGGCATCCTATTTTGTTGAGATTTAATTTAATTCAAATAAAATCTAATTCGAGCCTAATTCGAATCAAATTCGAAAAGGCTATCGACCCTATTCCCAATAGGATTGTAATCCAAGTTCAACTTGGATTCTTAAATCTAAATAGACTTAAATTAAGTCAAGTCCAATAAAATTAAATCTCATTTAAATTAATTAAGGCTTATCTAATGTTATGATATCCCGGTTTTTATTTTAATTAATTATTGAACCGTTTTCTGGATCAATTTCAATTTCTCTTTTGGTTTATTGGTCAAGTCAGTTGGCAAAGGAAAGGGTCTTCAGCTTCATATTATTATCTCGGTCTAAAGACCATGCTTAATGTCTATGGCTCTATTATGAAAGATGTTAACTCTGGGTCTTCAGCTTCATATTATTATCTTGGTCCGGCTTCGTATTATTATCTCGGTCCGAAGACCATGCTTAATGTCTATGACTCTGTTTCAAAAGATGTTGTTAACTCCGGGTCTTCGGCTTCGTATTATTATCTCAGTCCGTAGACTATGTCTAATATCTTCGGCTTCATACATCCACTTTGATCCGAAGACTTAGCATAACATCTTTTTCTATGGTTTTAAGTCAGGTTTATTTACTCTATGTCTTCGGCTTCGTACAATTACCTTGATCCGAAGGCTTGATCTCTCAGGCGAATATCTTCGGCTTCATTTCTTCAATATAATCCGAAGACTGTAAGTTTACTTTTGTTACATCCAAAAGAATCCGAAGTATGAAGCTAACATTTCCTTCAGAAGCATTACTAAAGAGAATGTAAAGCTTACTTTGGATCTATGCTTAAACAAGGAGGATTCTTGGGCATGTGGATGTCTTGGACAAACCGTTAAAATCTGTTTGGGTTGTTGCAACCACCCACATGGTCCAAAATCTCAGATTGAATAAATCCCGAGTGTAACGGCTTTTCTGACAGCCACTACTTACAGTTATGAAATGGTTACGTTCGCCAACCCACGTAACCGTAAGTAGTTACGTTGGAGCCTATAAATACTAGTAAGAGGGGATACTCAGGGGAGCTTCTTTTTCTTTTTTGCTGGCATTTTTGAATTTCTCTTTTCCCTCTCTGCTTTCAAAACCCTCCATTCTGCTGTTGTCTGAGCTCTTTTTGACTTAGGCATCGGAGTGTCCCCCACCAGAAAATCTCCGGTCAGAGATTTCTTTTGCAGGTACCGGTCGACGATGATCCAACGGAAGAACTACTCCATCCGGTCAACAAAGGTTCAGTATCAATAGATTGGCATGCCAGGAAGGGGTGCAAGTTTGATTCCTCTGTTTTGAAGTAGAGTTTCAGCTGAGCAAGAATGGTGAAAGGGAAAAACAAGAATGCATCTACGAGTCAGGAGCAGCAGGTTCCTCCGTCAAATGGGCCTCCAGCCAGCATCCTCTCGTTGGTTCAGGGATCACAGCCTCCTATGATAATGGTGGAGAAGCAGCAATTCGAAAGTCTGGTGAACAAGGTAGAGACCTTGACGGTGCTGGTACAGCACTTATATGAAGCTGCAGCTCAAAAACAATGCCCTCCCTCTGTTCCACAATCTGACTGTCCACCTGAGAAGGAGAGGGGTCAACATCGAGAGATCACCCCCAGTTTCTCGCAGATCCAGTCATCTCGTGGCCTCTACACCTCTCCGCCAGATCGATAAGTGGAGGATCATGCTGAAAAGAAGAGGGTCCGGCGATCTCCCTCTGTTTCTTCTAGAAGCTGTGTGCCAGAAAATTCAAGACAGAAGGAGATCAATCATGAGGTGCCGGAAAAATTTAAGGCTATGCAAGCACAGATAGCAAGAATTTCAGAACTGAGAAGAAATGATGAGGTTGTGACCTTCAACTCTCAGCCCCCTTTTTCTGATGAAATTATGGATGAAATTATCCCTAGGCATTTCAAGATCCCATAATTGGAGGCCTACGATGGGACTTCAGACCCCCTTGACCATTTTGGGAGTTACAAAGCATATATGATGGTGTAGGGAGCAACTGATGCTTTCTACTACATTGCTTTTCCTGCTACTTTGAAGAAATCTGCTCGAATGTGGTATTCGAGCCTGCCTCCGAACTCAATTCATTCTTTTGTTGAGTTAGAGCGGCAATTTATCTCGCACTTCAGGTCGTGCCAGAAGATGCTGTGCAACACTGACAGTTTGTTTCTTCTCCAGCAACAAGAAGGAGAAAGTTTGAAAGGATTTGTCCACCGTTTCAATTTGGCCACTCTAGAAATTCTGAACTTGAATGAACATGTGGCTATGTCTGCCTTGAAGAAAGGCTTAAAATCATCCAAGTTCACTTTTTCCTTGGACAAATGATTCCCAACGAGCTATGCCGAGCTGTTGGCAAGAGCTTAAAAGTATGTTGCCGCTGAGGAGCAAGCGGCAAGCCGAAGACTGGCGGAAGGGAGATTCCCTCATAAGAAGAAAAGTATTAGAGAACCAAATGCACAATCTTCTAACAACGCTTCGGTTTCTAGGCGCAGCCCCAGGTCCACACAACAGAACAACTGATTTGATGCCTACACACCCCTCAACTTGCCTAGGGAGAAGATTCTGTTGGAAATTGAAAAATAAAAATATTTTCAAAGGCCACGTCCACTAAAGACACCGGCAAAATCAAAGGACAAAAGAAAATACTGCCGATATCATCGAGATCATGGCCATAGCACTGAAGAATGCTTCCAGCTTCGGGATGCCATCGAGGATTTAATAAAAAGAGGATATTTGAGAAAGTATGTCAATCGCCCAAAGTCTCGAGCCGAAGCAACTGCCCTTCTAAGAATATCCGAAGAAGCTGATTTGCCTCACCAGAAGCCAACTGGTGGAGATGTTGGGATGCTTCATCGGTCATCGGCATGGGATATATAAGCTGAAGAAAATGTCCCGAAGAGGTTTAAAGGAAAAAATTCTATCACTTTTACCGATGAGGATATTTAGGATGTACAACTTCCACATGATGACCCTGTAGTGGTCTCGGCAGTAATTACCAAATTTGATGTAAAAAGAATATTGATTGATAATGGAAGCTCAGTTGATGTGTTACTGTATGATGCTTTTCTTCGGATGAGATTGTCTGGACATGAATTGTGAAGATCCCTTATTCTAATAACTGGTTTTGGTGGAAATCAAGTTGGAGTTGAGGGTGAAATGGTCTTGCCCGTAACTTTTGGGTCCGAACCATTTCAAAGGACCCTTCCAATCAATTTTATTGTGGCCAAAACTTCTTCATCTTATAATGCAATCTTGGGGTGTCCGGCATTGAATAAATTTAGAGCCGTAGTCTCAACATACCATCTGTTGGTTCGGTTTTCTACCAGGACAGGCATTGGAGAAGTAAGAGGAGATCATAGGATCGCTCACCAGTATCTCATGATTCAAAATAAACAAACATCCAAGCCCTTGGCACTTGTCCAGCTGGACCCAAGAGATGAATCCGAAGACTCTGGAGAACCGTGGAAAAGACACTTTTTATATCATTATCCGAAGATGAGCCAACCAAGCTTCTGCAAATTGGCAGCTTACTCGATAAGGAGTCAAAGGTAAAATAATTTCCTTTCTTCAAGATAATATTGATATTTTTGCTTGGACAGCTTCAGACATGCCTGGAATTCCATCTCAAGTGATTACACATCACTTGGAAGTATCTCCCGATTACAAGCCAGTACGACAAAAGAAGAGAAATTTTGCTCCAGAAAGGCAGAAGGCAATTGATGAAGAAGTTAATAAACTCCTTGAAGCAAACTTCATAAGAGAGGTCCAATATCCGAATTGGCTAGCAAATGTGGTCATGGTAAATAAATCGAATGGTAAGTGGAGGATTTGTATAGACTATATGGATCTCAACAAAGCATGCCCAAATGACAGTTTTCCTTTGCCGAAGATCGATCGATTAGTTGATGCTACGGCTGGTCATCAAATGCTGAGCTTTATGGATGCCTTCTCAGGCTATAATTAGATTCGAATGGATCCTGAAGACGAAGAGAAGACTGCTTTTATTATAGAGAAAGGACTCTACTGTTACGAGGTGATGCCGTTTGGGTTAAAGAATGCTGGGGTAACTTTTCAAAGGCTCATCAACAAAGTCTTCAAAAATCAGATTAGGAGAAATATGGAAGCTTATGTTGACAATATGATTGTAAAAAGTCTTCATAAGTCTGATCACATCTCAGATCTAAAGGAGTCTTTTGATGCTCTCAGACATCACCAAATGAGGTTAAATCCTACCAAATATGTCTTCGGTATAACCTCTGGGAAGTTCCTGGGGTACTTGGTCACCAAGCGAGGTATTGAAGTCAACCCAGAGAAAATCCAGGCACTTCGGACAATGAGGCATCCCACTTGCAAAAAAGAAGTTCAGAGGTTAATGGAGAGAGTTGCTTCTTTAAGCCGGTTTATCTCCCGTTTAGCAGAAAGGTGTTTACCCTTCTTCAAGGTTCTTTACCAAACTCAAAATCTTGAATGGATAGAAGATTGCATAATTGCCTTCGACAAGCTGAAAGAATATTTGGAGAATCCCCCTCTGCTCTCAAAGCCCTGTGAAGGAGAGATGCTTTATTTATATCTATCAGCTATAGATGAAGTGGTTAGTTCGGTTCTAGTACGAAAAGATGCCAATCATTCACAGAAATCGATTTATTACACTAGCAAAGTGCTGCATGAAGCTGAAGTCCGATATCCTAGAGTATAAAAGATTATCTTTTCTCTAGTGGTTGCGGTGAAGCATCTTCGGCCTTATTTCCAAGTCCATTTTATTGTGGTTCTAACAGATCAACCCTTAAAGGCCATACTTTGTTGTCTTGATACTTCAGGGAGAATAGCTAAGTGGGCTACTAAATTAGGAGAATTTGATATTGAATATCAGCCCAGATCATCAATGAAGGCACAAATTTTGGCTGATTTTATAGTTGAGTGCACATGGGGATCTGAACAGGACCAACCAAGAGCCGAAGAGGAAAGAACCGAAGACAATCTGGAGTTTATTTGGATGTTGCATGTTGATGGTGCTTCGAACGCCAACGGTTGTGGTGCGGGTTTAATTCTTGCTGGACCAAACGGGCAGGCTATTGAATATGCTCTTCGGTTTTCTTTTCAAGTATCAAATAATCAGGCAGAGTATGAAGCACTCATTGCTACACTTAGAATCTCCTAGAAGTTGGAGATCAAAAGGGTCAAAGTTTTTTCCGATTCACAGCTGGTGGTGAATCAAGTGAAAGGTGATTTTGAAGCTCAAAATCTGAATATGATCCAGTACCTATAAAAGGTCCGAAGCCTGGCATCTAGGTTGGAATATTTTGAGATTGTTCATGTGCCAAGAATAGAGAATTCTCGGACAGATGCTCTTTTAAGACTTGTAACCACTGCACTAGATTTTCTTGGAAGGACATATGTGGAATATCTTGAAGACCCCAGCATATCAGAATCCCCAGCTGAAATATGTCAGGTTGAATATGAACCTTCATGGATGGATCCAATTATCAAGTTCTTAAAAGATGGCATCTTGCTCGAAGACAAACTGGAAGCTAAACGGCTTCGGTGGACAACCTCTCAATATGTTATCTTGGATGAAACATTGTATAAGAGATCTTTCACACAACCTTTGTTGAAATGTTTAGGTCTATCCGATGCAGATTACGCACTCAGGGAAGTACATGAAGGAATATGTGGAGATCATTTGGGGGGCAGATCTTTGGCATACAAAATAATCCGTCAAGGTTATTATTGGCCAACTATCCACAAGGATTCTGTGAAATTTGTTCAAAGATGTGATCATTGTCAAAGATATGCCAATGTACAAAGATGGCCTGCTAATCAATTAACTCTGTTGATAGTGCCCTGGCCTTTTGCACAATGGAAAATGGACATTCTTGGTCCGTTTCCTCCAGCTTCTAGGCAGCGGAAGTTCCTTATAGTGGCTATTGATTACTTTACAAAATGGGTCGAGGCTGAAGCATTGGCACAGATTACTGAAGCAAAAGTTGAAACTTTTATGAGGAATTTCATTATCTTCTATTTTGGAATTTCCTATTCTATAATAACTGACAACGGAAGATAATTTGATAATCCAAAATTCAGGAGCTTCTGCACTCAATATCACATTCTTCACAAACTTACTTCAGTAGCACATTCTCAGTGTAATGGAGAAGCTGAAGTGACAAACAGGACTATTCTTCATGGCCTTAAAACCAGATTAAATGATGCTAAGGGTTCATGGGCCGATGAGTTAAACTCAGTTCTTTGAGCATATCGAACTACTCCCAGAACAGCCACTGGTGAATCTCTGTTTCATCTTTCTTATGGTACTGAAGCAGTACTTCTTATAAAAGTCTCTTTGCACTATCTTTGGATTGATCACTATGAGGAACCCAAAATTCTGAATGCCGAAGAGTCGACTTGGATTTATTACAAGGTACACGACTTCAGGCATAATTGAGAATGGCTGCATATCAATAGAAAATGGCGAGATACTACAACTCTCGCGTAAAAGAATGGACCTTTCTTCCTGAAGATCTAGTTTTATGGAAGTCTGAGGTATCCAAACCAACTGAGCAAGGTAAACTTTCTCCTACGTGGGAAGGGCTGTACTGGATCAAAGAGGTTCTTCGACTCGAAACTTATCGGTTGGAAACTTTGGAAGGTGTTCTATTATCTCGACCATGGAATGTACAAAACCTTCGTAAATATTATCAATAAAGGTTTCATTTAAGGTCATCAATATAGATTTAATCGTTTATCTTCATTCTATTTCTTAAAGGCATTATGATGATCTCTGTGATCTACTATATGAAATACCGAGATAAGCATACCTAGCCTATCTTATTTCTCTTAAAGGCATGAGGATGATCTCCGGATCTATCTCACGAAGTGCCGAGTTAGGCTCAAAACAGTCCATCTTAATCAAAAAGGCATGAGGATGATCACCGGATCTACCTCACGAAGTGCTGAGTTGGGCTCAAAATAGTCCATCTTAATCAAAAAGGCATGAGGATGATCTCCGGATCTACTTCACAAAGTGCCGAGTTGGGCTCAAAACAGTCCATCTTAATCAAAAAGGCATAAGGATGATCTCCAGATCTACCTCACAAAGTGCCGAGGTAGGCATGATCAGCCTGTCTTAGTTCCAATGCAAAAAGATATGAGGATGATCTCTGGATCTACCTCACGAGGTAGGCCTAATCAGCCTATCTTAATTCTCAAATGATTCAAGGAATTCTTTTATCCTAAGTCCGAAGACTTAGTATATTTTCAAGTCCGAAGACTTGACTTATATCTGGAATTCTTTTACCCTAAGTCCAAAGACTTAGTGTATTTTTAAGTTCGAAGACTTGATTTTATATCTGGAATTCTTTTTTCGAAGACTTAGTGTATTTTCAAGTCCGAAGACTTGATTTTATATCTGGAATTCTTTTTCCGAAGACTTAGTGTATTTTCAAGTCTGAAGACTTGACTTTATATCTGGAATTCTTTTATCCTAAGTCCGAAGACTTAGTGTATTTTCAAGTCCGAAGACTTGACTTATATCTAGAATTCTTTTATCCTAAGTCCAAAGACTTAGTATATTTTCAAGTCCGAAGACTTGATTATTATCTAGTATTCTTTTATCCTAAATCCAAAGAAATTATATTTCCCAGGTCCAACGATTCAGTATTATGTGCCTCGAAATTCTAAATCATCCAAAAACTTTACAGTTAAGAAATTTTTATCCATCCACTTGCAATTGGAAATTCTAAAAAAGGTTTTTCATTGATGACAATTTTCTTACATCCATCCCAAAAAGAGGAGAAAAAGAAAAGTTACAAGTTTTCTGTTGGAGCCTTATCGGTAAGATCAATCGGACCCGCCACCTCTTCGGTTGTTGTTGGTGCTTCAGAGTCCTTTTGGGATTCAGGCTCAGTTGGACTTTCAAGATCAAACAATTGAATACCTGAAATGTCCAAGTCTGGGTAGAGTTTTTTCACCTCCTCCACTCCATCGTTGAAGCCTCCTTGATAACTATGAGTCCCTGCTTCAATCATTTCGGCTTCAAAGGCTAGAGATGCTTTGTAATTCTTTATTGCCTTCCCCAGTTAATCTTTTAAAGATCGGATTTCTTCAATGGCCTCTTCTTTTCTTTTGGAAGCTTCTTCAGAAAGTTCGTTAGCTTCCTTAAGTGAGGCTTCCAGGGACCAAATCTTAATTTTCCTCTTCTTGGACCTCGCCTCTTGTTCATAACGCTTTGATCGGATTTTTTCTATTTCGGCTTTCAAATTCTGAACCGAAGCATCACTCAGGGTGAGCTTCTCCTCCATAGCATGCTTTTGCTCTTCGGCTATGGCCTTCTCGGCTTCGATCGTTTTTATTTTTTCTTTCATTTTTCTATAAGTCACTCGGAAGTCAAAGATGCTTTCCTCCATATGAGTGATATCGTGCATCATCTGCAATAACAAACTAAAAACTTAGCAACTATAGACCTAAGTTTGGCATAGCAAATGGATATTTACCTTCAGTGCGGATGAGAACATCGAATCCGAAATTTCTTTGATGCACCGGGACTTAACTTTGTCCCAATCTTTCGGAAGATTCTCCAAGCCCTCTTGATCCAAGAAGATGGTGAAATCCACATTGCATCCCCACTCCAAGGTGGCGTTCCACCTAGGGTCGTCTTCGGATCGATACTTTGACTTTTCCTGACTCTTATTTTTTGGAAGGGCAATCACAGATTCTTTATTAAATGCTACGTCACTCTGATCCGTAGTTGACATTGGTCGAGGACTCTTCAAAGGAGGCATCCTCGGAGATGGACTTCTGACAAGATCAGGTGATATTGAAGCGGAAGGGATATCTTCATCCGATGTGGGCCTCATCGGAGGTGTGCTTGAACCCTCAGCCTTTCTTTTCTTTCTGACTTCGGTCGTTGAAGGAGCAACCATTGCTCTCTTCCTGGAGGCTTGCCAAACTTTTTTGAGTTGTGGCTTCATTTTCTTACCTACAATCAAGAAATTTTTTTTTATCATATACATATACATGGAGAAGGGAAGCGAGAAAAGTCCGAAGACTACTAATTCTCTACCTAATGTCGGGACCTCGCTGATATGGGCCCGATGAAGGTTTTCTTCCCTCAATAGTTCTTTAAGTAAAGGGATCTTTGGTTCCGCTAAAATGTCGAAGTTCCTCGCATCGGATCTCAAGACTTTCTTCCCAGCGTTTGCATCCAAACGCAGAGTTTTCCAGTCTGTGTTGAATCCCCAATGGGTATAGTATGCAAAAAGAAATTGGGCTTCCACCCATGTATGGCACTAGGGGTTCCTTTCAATAGTCTTCGGCAAGGCTGAGGACCTATAACCCACCACCCTTTGCCATGGAAGTCTCTTTTCAACATGAAAAGAGAAGTAAACAGGTTGGTCTTTGGCTCTACATTCCTAAGTTTGCAAAGAACCAAAAACCCATAGATATTTCTAAAACTATTGGGAGTTAATTGGGCCCGGACCACTAGATAAAGATTAAAAATCTTGGTGAAGAAGGTGATGTGGGACGACTCTAAGACTGCTAAACATGCATGAAAAAATAGTAAAATAATTTTTTTTAATGATTTTTATAATTTTATTTGCAGGTTAGATTCCCAAAATAAAGCAAGAACTAGCGGAAAGTCTAGCAGTGCAAAGAATCATCGGGTCGCAGGAGAACTCATGCAAACTAATAAAATAACCAGGACCCGAGAGTTGAGAAGCTCTTGGTTTAGGATAGCTTTTCTTCATTAAATCAGAAAATAATAGTTGGGAAGGTTTTTTACCAGTCAGAGATTGAAATTCAATTGCAGAAGAGATCACTCACACTCTGATCGGAGCCTGGAAGAAGAAGCCTTGTTTCCCTCAAATCTGATGGCTGATCTGGGCAGTCCGGGCAGCAAAGAAGGCCTCCTCAGGAGAGGGAAAACACCTCGGGGATCTTACAAGCATCAAAGGTTAATCAAAGCAGCAAATAAAAATTAGAAAAGGAAATAGGTTTGAAGGAAATCATGATTAGGGCTAAAAGCTGGCAATCGGGGAAGGAGGAGCTCTTGGGCTTAAACAGCAGCAAGAACTCCTATTCCTTGGGCGTGGCTGATCTCCAAGGATGCCAAGGGATGCTAGGGCAGTGGGGTTTCAATCTGGGAACACAAGGAGAGCACTCAAAGAGAGAACCAAAAACTCGAACTCAAGATAATCTCACAAAATTTCAGCAAGGTTTATTCATAAGAAAAATATTATTTTACTATTTTTTCATGCATGTTTAGCAGTCTTAGAGTTGTCCCGCATCAGTTTGGTATTAGAACGGGTTTAGGATAGTTTTTATCTACATTGCAATCACAAACCCTAATTTCAGCATTCTGTCCATTGCATTAGGTTTCAGTTTTGCATTTGTTTTCGACCATCTAAAAATTTTATTTTTCTCTAAAATTTGCATGAATTGTTCTCTGTTGAGTCCTTTATTTTATAAGAATCTTTAATTATTTTTACTGAAATCTTAAATCTCTAAAATTTGGCATAATAAAAATCCTAATAGAATTCTGATAATTTCTGCAGTAGTCTAGAAAACCCTAGGTTTGCATCATCATATGATTTTTGTTCTACATGAAATTTGGTATACATCATCATCACCGTCCATCCTCTGTTTCAGATTTTTTTTGAATTTTTTATGCATCGGGATCTATATCAAATTCTACATCATCTGAACCCTAATTTTTCTGATTTCTGCTACATTCTGCAACTTGACTAACTCAAACCTAATCAACTTCCAAACCCCCCAATCCCAAGCCAAACCTTGTTTGCTAATCCTAGTAAACTTAAACTTAACTTGACATCTCATAAATTAATTAAAAAATTATTTTATTTTCTGATTGTTTTAGATTGCATCAGGACCATTGATTGTTCATCATCTGTTAATCTAATCTTAAGGGCAATCTATATAACATCAGGGCAGGAGGTCATAACCTGTCCTGGGCCCAAAATAACCACCCAGCATTTCCACCCAAGCCTTAATTAAAATTGATTAGGCCTAATTTGCCCTAGTAGGCTAGGAGACATCAACAGGTCGGGTCCGAGCTGTGTGGGCCAACTAGTGCATTTAACCTTTTAGCTATTACTGAAAGCTAGTGTCTAAGGCCGGGGGTCCAGAGTCAAACGACCTAAGTGGTGTTGTGGTTTTTAATTGGGTCCCTGCGAAAGCAGGGGGGGCTCCCACACTCCCACCCCCTACCTGGCCAGTGGAAGGACTAGCTATTGGGTTAGGTGTAAGTTGAGCTGACCCACCTAGTTTCTGGCTCTAGGTCTAGGAAATCCTAGATTATACTAGTCTTTTCTTTCTCTTTTGCATGCTTGGTTATATCATTTCATTTTGATTGTTTGATATATGCATGACCACTAGACTAGGAACCCAATATCAGAAATCTAAACCCCAACCTAGCTCAACCATGGACCCTAGTCTAGAGGCTCTCATGAAAGCCATGACCGAACGATTTGATCGGATCGATTTATCCAATAACCAATTCAATACTAAGCTTGACCAAATGAACTATAGGTTCAACCAAGTAGGAACCCTAGGCAAGACCGATAGAGCTAAACCCCAGTGATGGGGACATCTCCCTGTCCCGCATCACCCAGGAACCCATAGTCCCTAGATATGAACCCAGTAGTAACCCATTATCACTCAGTCAACCTGAACCCTATAGGATTAATACCCCTAGATTTGAACCCATAACCTTTGAACCCATAATCCTTAGTTTACCCAATCCCGTTACCCCAGACCCTAGTCAATTTTCCATTAGCCAAACCCCTCTTACCATCCCATTGGTTCCCCAAGATGATTTAGAAGAAGAGATACCTATAGATGACCAAGAGTTAGGAGTCAACCCAGAATTAGTTGACCCAATAGAAACCCAATTAGAAGTCGACCTAGTGTTAGTTGATTATGACCAAACCCAGGTAGAAGCCAATTTTGTGTTAGTTGAATCAATAGAGACCCAGGTAGAAGCCACCCTAGAATTAGTTGACCCTGACCATACCCAAGTAGTAGCCAATCTAGATTTAGCTAACCTTGTTCATAATCAGTTAGTGGCCAACCCAGAGTTAGATAACCCAGATCACACCCAAGTTGCAAGGGAAGAGCAATTTGAGTAGACTTTAGAAGAGGATCTAATTGTAGAGCCTAGTCCTGAATTTCCTAAGCCAAAAGAGTTTATTGAGGACTTGGCTTATCTCACCCAGTATCCTCAAGATGAAGTCACTTCCTTGATCCCAATTGAAGATCTTTTCCCTAAATTTAGTGACCCATTCTTCCATGAGGCAGATCCAGTAGATAAACACCAACCCCTTAAGGTCAATCTTATTAGTTTAGGATTTATCCCTAACATCCCTTCTTATATCCTAGTCTATCCAATTAACCCCGAACCTTTTTCTTACTTTCCATCCAATCAGACCAACCCTGAACCCACCTCTCATTTTCTACCTTTTTCTGAAACTTCTCCTAGTTTTCTCATTATTAGATTGCATTTTATAGGAGTCAGTATATTGCATACATGCCTTGTGCATATTAAGTTTGCATCTTACTTCTTGCATACCCTTTGGCATTTTGTAGGCATACATAGTAAATTCTCATGTGCATGCCATGCTAGGGTTAAGCCTAGAGAGTCTATAGTGTGTTAGGTTAGACCCTAGAAAGTCCAATAAAACTTTCTTTGATAGGAAGGTTTAATCGAGTCTAATAGGTATTAGTTGAGTCCAATAAATGCATAACCATAATTACATGTTTGCACCTGCACTACCCTCTGCATAACATATATATATATGGAAATTAGTTAAAAGTTGAACAAAACTAACGAACTAAATAACAACTTGGCTAATTCCCAAAAGAGAGATAAATAATTTTGCAGGGAATTTTGTAGTTGTATAGAATTTTCTGCTCGCAAAGCTGGCCCATCCAAGATAATGAATATCTGTGGACCCAATGCCTATGTGTATGAGATATTACCTGATTTAGGTATTAGCTCTACCTTCATCATCTCAGATCTTATAGAGTCTAGGGAGCCAGCAGCGATACCTAGCGAGCACCTTGAGCCTATCCCTCCCTCTGAGAGAGAACCCACCCCAGAGTGTCCACATATAATTGGCCAAATAGTGAGGAAAAGATTGAGAGAATCCTGGATGATCAAGCCATATATACCCAGAATCGTGATTATCAAAGGTACTTGGTTCGGTGGCAAGGTCGGCTAGAATCTAAGGACTCGTGGATCACCCGTGAGGATCTGCAGCGCCTCAACCCAGACCTACTCGAGCACTATGAGAGCCAAGTTATCCCACACTCGACAGGGTTTAGTTCCTCCCATCCCGAGAGAATTGATGGGGGCACCAGGATCAGACACAGATTACTGGGCCCTATTTGGTTTACCTAGCCTTGTGTCAAGTTTTGTAATCAACTAGAATTGAGTCATGTAATAAGTTGAGGTTAGTTGATTTATCTCAACCCTCAACCTAGTCATTATTTTGAGTCCTGTACATCAGTTATGAGTTCAGTATGAGCCCAATTTTTATACAAGAGAGGAGGTTACCCTATTTTGGAGTTCCACTAAGCCACATCCAGGTGTCAGAGGCCACTACATCAGCCCATTGGATTTTGTGTGACAACCCAGGATCCAAGATGCTTCCAGAAAACCTGATTCCTTCCAGATGCCCTCCAGATGCCCATATTCCTTTCCAGATGCCAGAGCATATTCTTAGAATAGGGCACCCATGATTCCAGAGGTCCACCTACATCCAAGCTCAAAGAAATCAAGCCCAGGTGCCAAGCCCAAGCCCTTAAGAAGCAAGATTCCAGGGAATATTCCTGCTACCAGGCTACCAGGCCACCCCAGCTTCTAGAGGCTCAAACCCATGCACCCAAGCCCCTTTGGGCTGGCCCCTTGCTGCTCCTAGAGGCCCAACATGCCCCCTAGGCATCCTTGAGGTGTTGACCATGTCCAAAGAGGTTTGACTAGGTCCAAGTTGAAGAAAAGTGGGAGAAGACCAAGCCTTTTCCTAACCTAGTTGGGATTTCTAATCCTTTTAAACTTTGTAATTCTAACCTAGCTAGGAAAGAACTTGTATTCCAATTTGGAAGAAGACCTGTAACCCAAATGTAACCATGGTTAGTGAGGGCATGGAAACTCTATAAATACCCCACCCCTCACCCTCTTGTAAGCATCTCTTTCTTATGAATACAATTTGCTGAAATTTGAGTTATTGCCTTGTGTTGGTGTTTTATTTTGGTTCTTTGATTTGTGTTCTTGTGCTTGGACGAATTCCTTGCTGTCCTAGCATCCTTCCACACCCTAAATCACTACCATCCAAGCCTTCACACGTCCAAGGAGGAGTGCCCTAGGCCGCCAAGCTGGGAGATCTTCAACAAGCTTCAAACAGCCCAGCTTCTAAACCATAACCTGATTCCTTCTAAACCTAATTCCTTTTTTTTTTCTTACTTACTATTTTGATTGATCCTTGATGCTTGTAGGATCCTCGAGGTGCTTCCCCTCCCTGGTGGAGGCCTTCTTTGCTGCCCGAACCACCCAGATCAGCCATCAGATTTGAGGAAAACAAGGCTTCTTCTTCCAGGCTCCGATCAGAGTTGTGAGTGATCTCTTCCGCAATTGAATTTCAATCTCTGACTGGTAAGAAACCTTCCCTTCTCTTATTATCTAATTTAATGGAGAAATGCTATCCTAAACTGAGAGTTTCTCAACTCTCAGGTCCTGGATATTTCATTGGTTTGCATGAGTATGCTTGCGACCCGATGATTCTTTGCACTACTAGTCCTTCTACTAGTTTTTACTTTATTTTAAAAATCTAGCTTGCAATTAAAATTATAAAAATCATAAAAAAAATATTTTACTATTTTTCATGCATGTTTAGCAGTCTTAGAGTCATCTCGCATCAGAAGGGATGAAGAGGAAGCCGAAGACTAGCCTTAAGGTGGTCTTCGTATATGGTATTTGAATGCATTGGAGGCTTATCTACCCCCTCTTCGGGCCTCGGAAGGATTAGTTTGAAGGTTTGAGGAATGTGAAAACACTACCTAACCTCTTCCACCTTGGCAAGTGTGAAAGAGCTTGGAACGGAGTCAAGTGACCTTTCCGGACTCCTCTTTCTACTCAAACCTTTCCCTCTACTGGTTTCACCCCCCGGCGAACCCCTACCGGATCCAACTCTCGATGGATTCCTCTCAAGTTCTCTTCCCGTTGTTTTCCAGTTTTTATTTCAATTAATTATTGAACCGTTTTCTGGATCAATTTCAATTTCTCTTTTGGTTTATTGGTCAAATCAGTTGTCAAAGGAAAGGGTCTTCGGTTTCGTATTATTATCTCGATCTGAAGACCATGCTTAATGTCTATGGCTCTGTTATGAAAGATATTAACTCCGGGTCTTCGGCTTCATATTATTATCTCAGTCCGAAGACCATGCTTAATGTCTATGGCTCTGTTCTGAAAGATGTTGTTAACTCCAGGTCTTTGGCTTCGTATTATTATCTCAGTCCAAAGACTATGTCTAATATCTTTGGCTTCGTACATCCACTTTTTTTCAAAGACTTAGCCTAACACCTTTTTCTATGATTTTAAGCTAGGTTTATTTACTCTATGTCTTCGACTTCGTACAATTACCTTGATCCGAACGCTTAACCTCCCGAGCGAATATCTTTGACTTCATTTCTTCAATATAATCCGAAGACTGTAAGTTTACTTTTGTTACATCCAGAAGAATCGAAAGTATGAAGCTAACATTTCCTTCAGGAGCGCTACTAAAGAGAATGTAAAGCTCACTTCAGATCTATGCTTAAACAAGGAGGATTCTTAGACATGTGGATGTCTTAGACAAATAGTTAAAATCTGTTTGGGTTGTTGCAACCACCCACATGGTCCAAAACCTCAGATTGAATAAACCCCGAGTGTAACGACTTTTCTGACATCCACTACTTACAGTTATGAAGTGATTACGTTCGCCAACCTACATAACCGTAAGTAGTTACATTGGAACCTATAAATACTGGTAAGAGGGGACACTCAGGGAAGCTTCTTTCTCCTTTTTGCTAGCATTTTTCGAATTTCTCTTTTTCCTCTCTGCTTTCAAAACTCTCCATTCTGCTGTTGTCTGAGCTCTTTCTGACTTAGGCCTTGGAGTGTCCCCTGCTGGAAAATCTTCGATCAGGAATTTCTTTTGCAGGCACCGGTCGACGACGATCAGGCAGAAGAACTACTCCATCCGGTCAATAAAGGTTCAGCATCAACATCCAAAATTTAATTATATCCAATTTTATTGCAACTCTTACAATTAAGTTCTTGGTTCCAGAATTAGTAGTTAGTAAATTTGCAACTTGCTAAATTTGTAACTTGCTAACTTTGTAACCCTTATAAAATTATCAATTACTAAATATAATCCAAGCATTGAATAGGTCAAGCCCTTATTGTGTATGACCCATCATGTTCTATTTTATTTGGTAGTGAGACATACGATGATCTCCATCATTATATTATTGAAACTCTTTTGATGGACTAAAATAATTCCAGCTCAACCTTAACAAGGATCATTGATTTGAAAATGATCTAAGTGAATTTCCATAATCCACTAGTGATACCTAACAATATATAATGGTAATCTAGTAGAATAGAAAAGTGAATTCCTAGTATAGTTACTGTATGATCAAGTTTCTCTATTGAAAGTTTTGACAAGATACAGATCATGGAATCTCATCAAACCCTAAGCATCCATCATATGCTTGATGTAATTAGTCTAAGTGCATTGTGTAACTTATAAAAACTCTTTTCCATCCTTCACCTACCATGGCCATGGATTTTCGGACTTAGCTTCTTAAATCGCATAGGACTATACCTCTTTAATCGAGGTCGATAGATCCCCTATAGGTACACTCCTAATTTCTATAGCAATTCTATTACAGCCAACATACACTACAAGTTTCCATATGGCTAGGGATTATATTTATGTTCTTGCAAACTACAGTAACCCCACTATGAGTAATCGAGGTATCGTGGATCAAGGAACTACTCACATAACTATGTCATCAAGAAGTCACAAACGAGTGAGTGACATCTACATGACTTTCTATACTTGGTCATGCTCAGTATCATTATTCTCTAACAATCTCTTATACTCTTGCTCCAGTGTTCCTATACTATAGACTCGAGATTTCTCTATCCAAAAGAAAAGCGATCCATGTAACATCTTGATGGATCAATCACCTTCCTCATGATGATCCAACAATCAGGAGCATTTAGAAGTTAACCTATATTGATACATGTCTCAAATTCTCAGTTCTTGAGAATATGTATTATTATCCATTAACTCCTTATGATTCAACAATCAGGAGCATTTAGAAGTTAACCTATATTTATCTTCTCAAGATGTGCTTCAATTTCTATTGGCTAAAGCTTGCTAAGTTAGTGGATCTCCATATTTCATATGGAGCTTACTCTCTATATCTTAATAAGATAGTCATGAATAGAATTATCACTCTATGTGTTCAGACTTTTGATAAGACCTTGGATCCTTAGCTTACTCTCTATACCTTATTAAGGTAGTCACGAATAAAATCATCACTCTATGTATTTAGACTTCACTCAATATTGCTATAGTAAAGTGTATGTCATCTGATGATATCTCACTCATTTTGCAACATTCATGGAATCATAATACGTCCTAGCACCTTTAGAATCGATGATATAATCAGCTTCACCTACCATGATCAGTTCCTAGAAACTCTCCCAAACCATGATTATGAAAGAATACATCTCATGTATCCTTATTCCCTCAATTCTACTAGTGACAAGACCTATATCTTTAATACTTCATTAGTAGCAAAGAATGTTTTGATAGTCATCCAATGCTCCTAGCTTGGATTTGACTGAATTTGCTTGTAACATTCACAGCAAAAATCAAGTCATGTATATCGCATAATTTTATATTAGGCTCCCTATGGCTAAAGCTCAAAGGGATCTAGCTCACTTTTGAAATCTCTTCAAATATGTTGGGACACATTTTATTAAAAAAGATTAATTTTATGCTCAAGGAGTTAAACCCCTTATTAGATATTAATGTTGAACTTCTTCATCACATAATGTATAAGTTCTGTGATAGGTTAGCATCCTTTTCGATCTATCTCATAGACCTACATTTCAAATATAGGATGCTTACCAAATGTTTTTAATAAAAAATTATCTAGATAATCATAACCTAGCCTAGGTCAGGATATGAATCACATTCCCAAATGGAGATGTCATCCGCGTATAATGCGAGGAATTACATACTCTCATT
Organism: Areca catechu; assembly: GCA_021397845.1. Classification (NCBI taxonomy): domain Eukaryota; kingdom Viridiplantae; phylum Streptophyta; class Magnoliopsida; order Arecales; family Arecaceae; genus Areca; species Areca catechu. The sequence goes on from CM038043.1 coordinate 137,425,650, forward strand.
GACCTTTTATAAATATATAGTTTTTCTTCTCATTCCTGACAAAATCAAATGATTTGGTATGTCATTGAATGAGCATTCCATCTCCGAGCTATTTGCTTTAGTCTATCTTCATAGAATCTTTGCATTTTGTAGACTTTGTAGTCTCATCACTATCCATCTACTAGATTTCATCAAGGTAAACTACAATAATAATTAGTATGGGTTTTAGCATGGTTAAGGCAAAAAGGTTTGTGATGGTCAATGCCTTGGCACTGACCTAACATTTTATTTAAGCCTTGTCTTATAGATCTCTTCTATTTTTCTTTTATAGATCCATTTATGTCCATAAGGTACTATATCTTTTGATCGATCTATTAAGCTCGTTCTTGGTTAGAGCACATGGGTCTAACTTCATGGCATTTAACCATTTCTCAGAATCAATGACATCACCTCATTATAGATTTTTGGGATTATCTCTATATTTTCTATCTCTTTCAAGGAACACTTTCTCCAAATCCTCTATAAACATACCCATTTACCTTTTGGAAGATGAGAGATCCTACTAAACTTATGAGGTGAAGGAACTATATGTACTAGCCCTACTCGAATAGATTCTATAGGTTCCATGGCTCTCTTCAAGCTTAATCATCCTCCCACCACTATATTTAGGTTAAATTATTTAACCATGAATATAGGTACTGGGTCACAATAATTTGTGATCCACTAGAAAGTAGTATCATAACAATTATTTAGGATATAAGCATTAATGACCTAATCTCTAAGTTATCTATCCATTATTGTTTAACATAGATCGACCACCTTCTTATCATACTATATCTCATATAGGAGTAGTAAGAACTGCTTTAGAGTAAATCCAGTTAAATAGATAAGCTGAGTTATGTAACCATATCCTTAAAGATCAATAAGTGATTCTCATAATGGATTGAACCATATCTAATAGGATTTAATTACTCTGCTTAAACATCCCATTAAGCTTGAGATATAAGAGGAGTCCATTGTGAGACTATATCGAGCAATTTAAGATGATTCTTAAATTCTCCTCTAAGGTATTTTCTTTCTCGATCTTATTGAAGAATCTTAAGGAATGTTTGCATGTCAAATATGCTACACACATGAGTGTATACCTAGATAAGTTTATCAATGATCTCACTCACACCCTTTATCTCACAAAAGGTGGCTTAGTCAATAATCTTTAAGATAGGATCATAAATTAAAATTGACTCAGTAGTTAATAAGCTAAAGAGCCCATGATTGGCCATGGTTTCTAATTTATTTATCCTTTTCTTTTTGACTTGACCAAACCTGATATGCCACCTATATACTTTAGGTTAATATTATCTCAAAAGATCTCTAAGATCTAACGTCACTCCTTAAATTGCTCAACAGATGCATCTACATGTAAGTAGATACTAACACTTATAAAGATATCTACATCAAATTTAATTTTTTAAAAAAATGGATTAGTGATAGAAATCAAATTTCTATTCTAGCTGGTAATAGTTGATATATCAAGGTTTGGTGGTCTAGTATGGCAACTAGGCTTCGACCCTCTCCAGACATGTGTCAGCCAGCTTAGGTGGCAAGGAATCTCCCAATGCCTCACCACGTGGACTCAAAGGTGCATGCATGTCAATCATCACTGGCTTTCTCAATCCACTTGTCTGAGTATGCTCCCAGTGTAGCGATCATTAATGTTTATTGCTCGAGGAACGCCTTGCCATAGGGACATGCTATTCCAGTTACCACTTCCTACCTCACCTATCACAGCATGGTTCCCTTCTCTGAGCAAGCCGGTAGTAGTCGGAACATGCTAGCTATCATTTTCTATCTTTAGGTATCAGGTATATGCCTATAACTTGGTTCTCGGTAACCCTTCAAGTGAGAGGGACAAAGTCGAACAAGGGCATAGTAAGGACACAAGGAAAAGAATAAGGGAAGACAACAGAGACAGGATCGAGTGCCCACTTTTCTGAAGAGTCACCTCCTTCCTGATGCAGAACAAATAAAGGGATGCGATGCGGAAGTAAATTAAGATTAACTAATTTTTTTGTTGTTTTTATATGTTTGTAGAAGTTGGCTTCAAATCAAAGAAAAGTTAACCTAACATTGAAAGATACTAATATGATAATTGAAAGCACAATTTTAAGGAAACTAAATTATCAGAGTAGTTCAGAAGCAACGGATTGCTGGGGGTTGAGAAACTCCCAGACCTAGGGTTTCACTCCGAACTTTCAACAGAACAGAAATAAAGAGAAGAGATGGTTTACCTAACCAGACAATGATCTTCACAGATTTTGGTGGAAGAACTCTCCCGAGCAGATTGTTGGATCCTCGGATTCAGATATCTTCGTAATGGATCCTCCAATACTGGTCCTTTGGCGGGTTGGCTTCTCCTGAACTCAAGATCTGGAAGAGAAGAAAAACAATTGATGGAATCAGAGAGTCAAGGGAAAAATTTACCAGGTTGATGAACTTGAAGATTGAAATTGCTGAAAACTGGATTCTCCTGGAAGCTGATGTGATTTTCCTTGGAACTTGCTCTGGATCTGAAGTAGCCGGACTGGATCTGGATGAAGGTGGATGGCCTGGACTTGTAGAGAGAGAGAGGCCGTGGGAGATGGAAGGAGCTAGGTTTGATGGATTGAAAATAATGAAGGACGGCTAGGGTTTTGGATTTTTAAGTGGCTAACCTAGGGTTTTGGATAAAGATGGAGATCTCTCACCTCCTCAAGGCTCCAATGGAACCCGGATTACCCCCTCACGGAGCTCAACACTTAGAATAGTGCGGAAGAAGAGAAACCTAGGTTACTCAACACAAAAGAATAGCAAAAATAATTTTTTCTTCATTGATTGTCTAAAGTTACAAAGAGAGGTCTATTATATAGACCTAAAATTTTCTCCAAGTTTGTACAAATTCCCATGTGGGACTAAACTCCTCCAACCTCTAGATTAGGTAGAAAACCTCCTCTCTTGGCCGACCAAGAATTCAAAAAAATTTGGGACGGCCATAAAGGATTTTTTTGGAATTTTTTTTTTTTTTTTTTTTTTTTTTTTTTTTTTTTTTTTTTTTTATGGCGCCTTCTTTGGAGTTGGATTTGGATTTTGGGTCCTCTTCTCCTTATGGCATTTCTTCTTTTCTTCCACTCCAAGTTAAGCTCTTTGATTTTGATTTGAACTTCAATTAGGAGTAGGTTGGATGTCCTTCTTTGATTTTTTCTCCAAGAGAAGTCCCTTTCCTTCTTTGCTTAGACAAAATTGGCAGGTATGGGCGCCTCCTTTAAATTGGCTTCCAATTTGATTTTTTTCTTCTTTGGATGTGGGGACCATGACACTGGGATGCCTCTGTGGTGCCTCTTGGACCCTGGCGTGTGCTCGGAGTGTGGCTGTGCGTGTGGCTTGGAGTGTGGCCTCCACTTGCTTGGACCTTGATTTGATTGGAAGACAAATGTGGCACCATTTTGGACCTTGATTTGATTGGAAGACAATTGCGGCACCATTTTGGATAAAATTGAAACCACATCGGGACTTGCACCGAGTCAACATGACTCAACAAAATTTAAATGGTGACTCAAGAAATAAATAAAAATAAATAAACTGGTTGACCAGGTCAACCTTTATTACAAACCCTAATTTCTCGAGCAATGTCAATCAGAGATCCAAATGGAGCTCTGAAGTCTTCTTATGAGTCTGGTGCCCGCACCAATTCTCCCGGGGTGGGAGGAACTCAACCCTGTCGAGTATGGCTCAAGTTGGCTCTGGTATCTCTCCAAGAGGTCTGGGTCCAATTCTTGTAATTCTTCTCGGGAGATCCAAGAGTCATCAGAATCTGGCCTTCCTTGCCAGCGGACCAGGTACCTTTGGTATCCTCGATTACGAGTAGAGATAACCTGATCATCCAGGATCTTTTCAATCTGCTCTTTCCTCACAGGCCAGTTTGTTGGTGGACACACAGGGTCGGGATCACTCTCAATGATAGGGTTAGGCTCAAAAGGCTCACTAGGAATCACAGCTGGCTCCCTGTACTCTACTAAGTCTGTAATGTTGAAAGTAGAGCTAATGCCTAGTTCTGGAGGCAACTCGAGCACATAGGCATTGGATCCTACTCTCTTTACCACTCTAAATTGTCCAGCTCCCCTAGCATGTAACTTTCTAACGGTTCCAGGAGAAAACCGTTCAGGCCTTAACCTAATCATCACATAGTCTCCCTCAACAAAAGATTTGACTCGCCTTTGAGTATCAGCCAACTTCTTATAAGTTTCATTACTTAAATTTATTTTGGCATGAATTTCTTTATGCAAGTCTTTTACATGCTGTGCAAAACTCTCAGCAGACTCGGAGACTCGAGTGTGGACAGGTAAAGGGACTAGGTCAAGAGGTGTGTGAGGTTTGTACCCATGTATAATTTCAAATGGACTCTTACCCGTAGACCTATTGACCGAGTCATTGTACGCAAATTTTGCCCTTGGTAGGTATAAATTCCAATTTCTGGTGTTTTCACCAACAAGACATCTCAGCAGATTTCCTAGGCTACGGTTCACTACTTCAGTTTGGCCATCAGTTTGGGGATGATAGGCAGTTGAAAACTTAAGTTTTGTCCCTAACTTATGCCAAAGGGTCTTCCAAAAGTAACTGGTGAACCGGACATCCCTATCTGAAACGATTGTCTTAGGTAGGCCATGGAGTCTAACCATCTCATTGAAGAAAAGTGTGGCTACCTTAGATGCATCAAAGGTTTGGGAATAAGGCAAAAAGTGGGCCATTTTAGAGAATCGGTCGACTACGACACAGACAGAATCATGTCTCCTCTGGGTCTTAGGTAAACCTAACACAAAATCCATACTCACATCTTGCCAAGGATGATCTGGGACAGGGAGTGGGGTATAAAGGCCAGTATTTTGTTTTTGCTGTTTGGCAACAGCGCAGGTTCGACATCTAGCTACAATATTAGCTACATCCCTTTTCAAGCTAGGCCAGAAAAAGTGGTCTTCAATAGCTAGAATGGTCTTGTCTTTTCCAAAATGGCCGGCTAAACCTCCAGCATGGATTTCCCAAATCAAAAATTCCCTAAGAGAAGTTCTAGGGATGCAAAGCCTATTTTTGAAGAACAAAAAACCATCTACAAGGGTATAATCCTGGTGATTACTAGATGGTCCTTGAACTAGATCCTGATACACAGTTGTGAAATCTGGACAAGACTCATATTCCTCTTTGATTTGCTCAAACCCTATGACCTCAGTTCTAACAGAATTTAATAACAGAGATCGGCGACTAAGGGCATCAGCTACCTTATTCTCAACTCCAGCCTTATGTTTCAGGACAAAAGTATAGGACTGGATATATTCTACCCACTTAGCATGCCTAGGGTTAAGCTTCTTTTGGGAGTTCAGAAATCTAAGAGCCTCATGGTCCGAAAATAGTACAAATTCCTGCGGTAGCAAATAATGTCTCCAGTAACGCAAAGCTTGCACCACCGCATAAAATTCCTTATCATAGGTAGAATACCTAAGCTTAGCATCATTAAGTTTTTCACTAAAGAATGCTATGGGATGATTCTCTTGGCTTAGGACTCCACCTATTCCTACACCTGAAGCATCACAGGCAACCTCAAATACTTTAGAAAAATCGGGTAATCTCAGAATGGGTGCCTGGGTCATTTTATCCTTAAGATCTAGGAAGGCTTTATGGGCTGACTTAGTCCAATGAAATTCTCCCTTCCTAATACAATCAGTGATAGGAGCAGCTAAAGTACTAAACCCCTTGATGAATCGCCTATAGAAGGTAGCCAAGCCGTGGAAACTTCTAACTTCATGCACATTGGTTGGCTCTGGCCAGTCTACTATGGACCTAATCTTCTCAGGATCGGCCGCCACGCCGTCAGGGGTTACTACAAAACCAAGAAAGATAACTCTACTAGTCATGAATTCACACTTCTTAAGATTACCGTAGAGTCTATCATTCCTCAAAACTTGGCAGACTGCTCTAAGGTGGCCTAGGTGATCTGCTGGGGTCTTACTATAGATCAGGATGTCATCAAAATAGACCACCACAAATTTTCCTATGAAAGCTCTAAGTACCTGGGTCATAATTCTCATGAAAGTACTAGGGGCATTGGACAACCCAAAAGGCATAACAACCCATTCATAAACCATCCTTAGTTTTGAAAGCAGTTTTCCATTCATCCCCGGGTCTAATCCTAACCTGATGATAGCCGCTTTTGAGATCAATCTTAGAAAAAACTATTGCACCAGCCATCATATCAAGCATGTCATCTAGTCTAGGGATGGGAAACCTATATTTGATTGTAATTTTATTGATGGCATGACTGTCAACACACATCCTCCACGTGCCATCTTTCTTTGGGGTCAGTAAGGCTGGGACTGCACAAGGGCTAAGACTTTCTCTAATAAACCCCTTCCTCAATAATTCTCCAACCTGCTTTTGCAGTTCTTCATGCTCAGATGGATTCATCCTGTAATGGGGCAAGTTGGGCAAAGTCGCTCCTGGGATTAGATCTATGGCATGCTGGATATCCCTAAGAGGTGGAAGGTGGTCTGGCAAATCCTCGGGAAAGACATCCTCAAATTCTTTTAACACAGGTTTAACTTCTTGAGGAGGCTCTGAGGGTTCCGAAGTTCTAAGTTCCTTAGCAGTCAACATCCAGATGGGTGAACCACTATGAATTTCTTGTTCTAGATCCTTAGCACTGATTAGGTTCACTCCAGTTTTCATCTCCTTAACCTTACCGGATCCTTTAGTTACCTTGTCCTTAGGGGAACTGAATGGATCGTAATCTTCTTCCCATTGAAACTAAAGACACAGGTATTGGATTTTCCTAAGAGGGTGGCATCATGATCATACAACCAAGGTCTTCCGAGAATTATACTGCTCACCCCCATGGGTAAGACATCGCACCAAATCTTTTCGTGATAAGATTGCATTTGGATTTGGACTTGACATCTAGACTGGATGGGTATGGAGGTAGAATCTACCCAAGAAACCTTATAGGGTTGGGATGGGGAACTGGGATTAAGCCTAACATCTTGACAGTGCTAGTAGAGATGGCATTTACACAGCTCCCACTATCTATGATGATCTTACATACCTTATCCCCTAATTTAAGAAAAGTCTGTAGGATGTTAGTCCTACGCCAATCCTCTTGAACTAGATTCTGGGATAGGATGCATCTTACAACTCCTAATTGGTCAGATTCATTGGGTTCCTCCTCTCCTTCATACTCCTCAACCAAATTCATTCCGGCCTCATAAACTTCTTCTTCAAATTCCTCACTGGGCTCGGAATTATCATTCTCTCCCTCTTCTATGTAAAGGGATCTACGTGGGCACTGGCTAGCAACATGACCTACCTTATGACACTTGAAACAGGCTATGGCAGTACACTGACTGGAAATGTGACCTGGTTTCTGACACTTAAAACAGGTGATATTTGAACTAGGGGTTCTCTGGGTGTCAGGTGCCTTACCTTTGTCCATGGGCCTAGGGGTAGAAGTACCCTGAAAAGGTTTACTAGGGATAACTTGGCTAGGTCCATTCCTTGGGATTGGGGCACTAACCCTAGAAGGTATAGGTCCTCTCTGAAATTTCTCAGTGTTCAGTGCAATCTGGTAGGCTTGGTCTAGATCAGTAACCTCTCTCAGAAATAGTTCTCTCTTGATATCTTCCCTCAGTCCAGCCCTAAATCTAGACAAAGTGACTTCGTGGGCTTCACTCACATCACATCTCATTAGGTATTCATCAAAAGTAGCTATGTAGTCTGAGACAGATCTGTTTCCTTGTTTCAGGTTTTGCCATTGGTCTAACAGGTTTTGCTGGTATGAAATGGGTAGGTATTTATCTCTCAATTTTTCTTTCATACCTTGCCAAGTGGTTATGGGCTCAACATTCCGTCTCCTAGTGGTTAGCTCAATGTTCCCCTAGTATAACCTAGCTTGACGCACTAATTTCATCTTGGCAAACTTGTATTTCCTCTCCTCAGACATAGCATACCACTCAAAGTATTGGTCCATCTCACCCTCCCAATCAGAATACACCTTAGGGTTCAGACTACCATCAAAAGTGGGTGCATCTAATTTGATGTTCCTGATGAACCTATCATCTCTATCTTCAGGCTCTGGGTCAGGCCTCCTATGATTAGGTTCAGGATCTCTATATAAAGGCCTTCTAGGCTCCTGATGTGGGTGAGGTTGAGGCACATTAAAATCGGGGTCAGGAGTCCAATTCCGATGTCTAGGTTCTTCAAGTACTTGGACTCGGTCCCTAAGTTGGGTAAGATCCTCATGAATTTGTGCGCTAAACTGGGCCACAGTGTTTGTCATATCCTGATTCATTTTAGCCATACTTTCAGTAAGAGTTCTGATCATGGCCTCTAAATCAGGTTGGTTAATCAGGTTGGGTTTGACCAGGTTAATGGCACTCCGTTTCTGGTAGACATGATGATTCAAGCAAGCACACAAAATGAGACTAGACTAAATCGACTACTGGATCACTAGACCTAGAGTCCAAACTAGATGCCCAATCAGAGTGGCAAGTTAGCCTGTAGTAACTCAGGACTCAGCCAGGCAGGTGTAAGGGGAGTGTTAGGTCCCTGATTGCCAATCCTAGACACCAATCAGTGATTGGCCAGGTAGGCGGACCAGCACACAAGCCCTTCGGGAATGGATCCCTGAACCACCATTCTAGACACTGAGTACTAAGGATACACAGAATAACTCGGCAAACTGACTCAACACTAGCCTAGACCCGACCAATTGGTGTCCCTAGCCCACTAGGGCAAATTAGGTCTAACTGATTTTAAATTAGGTCTAGGTTCGAATGATTGGATGGTGGTTTTGGGCTAAGGAGAGGTAATCAACTCCTCCCCTTATCTTAGATGCTCAATTTCCCTTAAGTAAATTATGAGATGATCACTCCAAAAAGAATTGAATTGCAGAACACAAAAAATAGAGTTGTTGTATTTTAATGCTCAGAATTTTTACCGAAACCAATAAATCACAGAAAAATTATAGAAAATAGGTTCAATTATACTGGTTTCAAAGAATTAAAATCATGCAATTCGAGTTTTATGCAGGGAGAAATAATTCAGAAAATAGGGCAATTACGGGCTGCAACTAGATTGTCTTTCCCGTTTATAATCCCTGCTACGAAGTTATAACCCAATGGATCCCCTACACGCCCTAGGAACACCCTGTGGAATGGGAGGAGGAGGCTTGCGCCTCGCTTAGTTCCTAGGACCGGACGTCCTGGGGAGTCTACTTCGAGCAGACAAAATAAAAAGAGAAAACAATCAAAACAAGCAAGCAAGCAAATCAGAAACCCTAGACTGGGCTCTGATACCAAAAATGATGCAGAACAAATAAAGGGATGCGATGCAGAAGTAAATTAAGATTAACTAATTTTTTTGTTGTTTTTATATGTTTGTAGAAGTTGGCTTCAAATCAAAGAAAAGTTAACCTAACATTGAAAGATACTAATATGATAATTGAAAGCACAATTTTAAGGAAACTAAATTATCAGAGTAGTTCAGAAGCAACAGATCGCTGGGGGTTGAGAAACTCCCAGACCTAGGGTTTCGCTCCGAACTTTCAACAGAACAGAAATAAAGAGAAGAGATGGTTTACCTAACCAGACAATGATCTTCACAGATTTTGGTGGAAGAACTCTCCCGAGCAGATTGTTGGATCCTCGGATTCAGATATCTTCGCAATGGATCCTCCAATACTGGTCCTTTGGCGGGTTGGCTTCTCCTGAACTCAAGATTTGGAAGAGAAGAAAAACAATTGATGGAATCAGAGTGTCAAGGGAAAAATTTACCAGGTTGATGGACTTGAAGATTGAAATTGCTGAAAACTGGATTCTCCTGGAAGCTGATGTGATTTTCCTTGGAACTTGCTCTGGATCTGAAGTAGCCGGACTGGATCTGGATGAAGGTGGACGGCCTGGACTTGTAGAGAGAGAGAGGCCGTGGGAGATGGAAGGAGCTAGGGTTTGATGGATTGAAAATAATGAAGGGCGGCTAGGGTTTTGGATTTTTAAGTGGCTAACCTAGGGTTTTGGATAAAGATGGAGATCTCTCACCTCCTCAAGGCTCCAATGGAACCCGGATTACCCCCTCACGGAGCTCAACACTTAGAATAGTGCGGAAGAAGAGAAACCTAGGTTACTCAACACAAGAGAATAGCAAAAATAATTTTTTCTTCATTGATTGTCTAAAGTTACAAAGAGAGGTCTATTATATAGACCTAAAATTTTCTCCAAGTTTGTACAAATTCCCATGTGGGACTAAACTCCTCCAACCTCTAGATTAGGTAGAAAACCTCCTCTCTTGGCCGACCAAGAATTCAAAAAATTTGGGACGGCCATAAAGGATTTTTTTGGATTTTTTATTTTTTTATTTTTTTAATTTTATGTCGCCTTCTTTGGAGTTGGATTTGGATTGTGGGTCCTCTTCTCCTTATGGCATTTCTTCTTTTCTTCCACTCCAAGTTAAGCTCTTTGATTTTGATTTGAACTTCAATTAGGAGTAGGTTGGATGTCCTTCTTTGATTTTTTCTCCAAGAGAAGTCCCTTTCCTTCTTTGCTTAGACAAAATTGGCAGGTATGGGCGCCTCCTTTAAATTGGCTTCCAATTTGATTTTTTTCTTCTTTGGATGTGGGGACCATGACACTGGGATGCCTCTGTGGCGCCTCCTGGACCCTGGCGTGTGCTCGGAGTGTGGCTGGGCGTGTGGCTTGGAGTGTGGCCTCCACTTGCTTGGACCTTGATTTGATTGGAAGACAAATGTGGCACCATTTTGGACATTGATTTGATTGGAAGACAATTACGGCACCATTTTGGATAAAATTGAAACCACATCGGGACTTGCACCGAGTCAACATGACTCAACAAAATTTAAATGGTGACTCAAGAAATAAATAAAAATAAATAAACTGGTTGACCAGGTCAACCTTTATTACAAACCCTAATTTCTCGGGCAATGTCAATCAGAGATCCAAATGGAGCTCTGAAGTCTTCTTATGAGTCTGGTGCCCGCACCACTTCCTTCATAAAGGAACCTCTTCTTGCTCTCTTATCAACGTATACCTCAAGCTCCCTGGACTGAGTCTTCTATAAGCTTGCCGCCTGAGTAAGATCCCATGGGCTGCTCACATATACACTTTCCATTACCTTTGAAGCACTTCAATTTTCATGACCCCACTCATCTGTGTGCCATCTCCTGGGAAGTAGGACTTAAATGCACCGAAATCCCCTTCCTTCATAGATTTTGTTCCATCCCTCTCTGTGTTTGTCCTTTGCTTCTTCTCTAGCTTTTCTCCTACTCTTACTCTACCCTATAGGAGACTCCAAGCCTCCTTTATTAGCCTTTATAAGAGATTGACTTAGGTATCAAGGGTCCATCACTAGGAATCCACTTCCGGTGTGTCAGACTTTCTGGTCTTCTCTATCTTATAAGATCGACTCTCAATGATAGGACCCTGCAAGGCCCCCTAGCTTCTCATCAGCATCCGCTCCTACTCTAGTCCTATCCAAGCTAGGCTCGAGTCAGTACCATCTCTTGAAGATCTATAATAGATTGGAGCTAGAGAAAGGGCCGTATGTCCAAAAACTTTATTGAGGATTGGAGTTTACCATTGGTTCCGCTTCACCCTTGGTTTGCACCATGGCCAAGGAAAAGAGGATCATCACACCATCCTTGTTGAGGCATCAATGGCCTTGGTCACCCCCTCTCCGCTCCTTTCAAAAGGAGGAGAGGTGGGGCATCTAGCTACTTTGACTGTCACCATCAAGTAGTTCTAGCAAGTCTCCTAGCAAGCTCAGGTGCTGACAATCTTGGTATAGAGTCTTCAGTAGGCCTTGCCTAGGATCAAGATGGAGCCCACCCACCATCCATCCACCTCGTGCCCGCTTTCCCCCAGGCAGGGCGAATAGCCTACACTACATAGTGAGCCAGGGGCATAGGCCGGGACTAAGGTCTCCCCTACTGTGGAGCCGAGCATTCCCCACATGAAGAGGTCTACCCAAAGAGAGAGTGAGCTCCCCTTCGAGCATCACCTGAACCCACCACGTCTTGAGGTCACCCCTTTTATCAGGAGTTGGGTGAGGTATGCCCATCTAACTCTTTTATTTTTGTTTCCTCTTCCTTCACACAGGATGTTTTGTTGGATGAGTCTTCAAGCCCTCGCCCCGCTTGGTGATCTGGATGGTAGGGCAAGCTGGCCCTTAAGCTCTAAGTAGTAGATGGCTACTTGAAAGAGCTTTGCTAGAACAATTTGAATTTGGATAACAAGCCCTGATTCACAGTTCATCCCCTATTCTCCTGCAAGATTATGGAGGCACCAGTTCCCCATTGCTTCAAGGCCCCTATTATGGAGACATATGATGACACCTCTGATCCATTTGACCACCTAGAGAGTTTTAGATCCCTCATGCTTCTCCAAGGGGCATCAGATGCCCTCGTATGCAATACCTTCCCTACTACCTTCAGGGAAGTGGCAAGAGTTTAGTATACTTAGCTTCACCCATAGTTGATCTGATCCTTTAAAGAGTTTGGCCAAAGGTTCATGACCCAATTCCAGAACAACAAGAGGTCGAAGCAAGACTTCGACTTTCTCTTCTTAGTCCAACAAGAGGATGGTGACTCTCTCTGCCACTATATGGGTCACTTTAAAATGGCCATGCTAGAGGTCCATGGCCTCAAAACCTTTTTCACCGTGTTAGCCTTGAAAAGAGGGCTACATGAAGGCAGCTTTTACTTCTCTCTCCAAGAGATTTCCTTGGAACCTTACTAAGTTTTTGGCTCACACAGAAAAATACGTCAAAGTTGAAGATGGCATGGTGGAGAAGAAAAAGGAGAAGGGGGATCGGAAACATCCTTGAGAGGACCATTCCCATCCAACCCTTCCCCAGTAGTAGCAGTAGCAATAGCAATAAAAGAAGCAGGACAAGGAGTCCTGCTACCAATCCAAAAGCCCGAAGCCATCCCACTAAGAGGACTTCATTCTCTTGAATGCCCCCCGGAGATAGATCCTGATGGAAATCAAGGATCAAAACTTTGTCTGCTAGCTAGGAAAGATGAACAAGAAGGCCTGGAAGGATTCCAAGAAATATTATCAATTTCATCGAGACTATGGGCATGATACCAAGGATTATATTTTCTTGAAAAAAGAGATTGAGTCACTGATTCAACCAGGCTACCTGCACAGCTACATCATTCAGGCCCCTGCTTTGAAAGCTGCTAGTTAGAAACCCCAACTTGCAACTGATCCCTTTATAGAGAACTTAATCCATGTTGGAACAATCTCTGGCAGATTGGCCATTGGGGGCAAGTTCTTGTAGGTGGCGAGCATATGCCAGGGTGGCCCAGGTATGGTTTCCCTAGCCCAAGCACCAGAGGGCTAGAGAGGAGCCTATCACCTTTACAATTGATGACACTAATGGAGTTCTATTTCTGTATGATGATCCTGTGATTGTTTTCCTTGCTATTTCTGATATAAAGAGAATCCTGGTAGATAATGAAAATTTCATAGATATTCTATTTTATGATGCCTTCTTCCAAATAAGATTGCCTAAGGATTACCTTCGAAGAATGAACACTTCCTTGATTGATTTTTTTGGGAATGCCATTCCCATCAAAGGTATTGTGATACTACTTGTGATAGTTGATTAAGCCCTGAGATAGGCCTGGCCCTCCTGAACTTCCTGGTGGTCAAGTTCCCAACTGCCTACAACACTATCATGGGGAGACCCAATTTAAATGCTTTGCAAGCCATAGTCTTAACCTACCACCTATTGATGAAGTTCCCAAATCTCTATGGGATGGGTGAGGTACAAGATAATCAAGCCTTGGCAAGGAGATACTATGTGGTGAACCTCAAGCAGAAACCTAAAGAAGCCATGTCCATTGAAAACCTTGACCTTCGAGATCAACAGATGCTATGACATGGACAGCTTGCAGAAGAATTGATTCCTATTTCCCTAGACCCAACCAACTCCTCCCGAGTGGTGTATATTAGTAGCAAGCAAAGTGAGGAGTCTAGAGCTTGACTGGTGGAGTTCCCCCATATGAATACTGACATCTTTGCATGGACAGTAGCTAATATGCTTGGCATTGACCCCATGGTCATAGTACATTAACTTAACATTAACCCTGTACACCCACCAATTTGCTAGAAGAAGAGAAGCTTCACCCTTGAGCACTAGCATGCCATCAAAAGGAGGTGAAGAAGCTTCTGGAAGCCAAGTTGATCCATGAGGTCTAGTATCCCGACTGGCTTACCATTATTCTAGTAAAAAAGGCCAATGACAAGTGGTGGGCATGCATCGACTTCACTGACTTGAACAAGGCTTGCACGAAGGATTGTTTTCCTTTACAATGGATTGATCAACTAGCAAACTCAACCTCTAGGAATGAGACTCTCAGCTTCATGGATACTTTTTCTGTGTGTAACCAGATCTAGATGGCACCAAAGGATGAGGAGAAAATTGCATTTATCATTGACTAAGGGCTATACTATATCATTGACCAAGGGCTATACTATTATAAGATCATGCCCTTGGTCTAAAAAATGCAGGAGCTACCTACCAGCATATCATTAAAAGGATCTCTAGCAATCAGATTGAAAGTAACATGGAAGTTTTCATCAACGATATGTTGGTGAGGAGCGGTAAAGAAAATATTCCAAACTGTTGCCCAGATATGGTGCCCAAGAGGGGGGGTGAATTGGGTATTTAAAATTTAAAGCAATATATGTGCTATCAAGTTTTTAGGTGAAGAGTGATAGTGCTTTAATAATTGTGCAACGGAAGCAATGAAATAAAATGGCAATTAAAGAGCTAAAGAAGTTAAAGAGAAAGGCAATGCAAACACACAAGAAATATAGTGGTTCGGTGCACCTAGCACCTACATCCACTCCCCAAGCTCCACTTGGGAATTTTCACTATAATCTTTAGATTACAGCCGACTTGTTTTACCAGGCTCACAAGTCAAACCTTACACACTTGTTTTGGCTTCGGCCTAACAAGCAACCCTAGTTGGTTTTATCAATTGGATCACCAACAAACCTTACTCACTTGTTTTGTCTTCGGGCTTACAAGCAACCCTAGTTGGTTTTATCAATTGGCTCACCAACAAACCTCACTCTAGTTTCAAATTCCCTTGAAACTAGCTAAAGACAAAAGAGTATGAATACAATGAATTAAAACTAAACAAACTCCTTTTGAGCAATAATAAATTCGTTGAAGCTCTTGATAAAGACTCTTCAAGCCTTTTTCCTTGGAATCTTTGGACCTCACTAAATGCCAAACACTTGAATGTTGGATTCCTCAAAGATGAAAACTTTTGGCTAGGGAATCTCTTGGTTTTCTCACTCTTTTGGCTTGGAAGTGATTGAAGGCTTTGTACTTTGAATCAACACTTTTTCACTTTTTTTTTTTTTTTTGAAGTTTGGTGGAGGTTAAATACCTCATTCATGCTGAAACAACTCCACAAGACCATTAGATTCAAAAATATGGCCGTTTATGGCCGTTAGAAATCAAATCAGAAGTTCAGAAAAACTAGCCGTTATGCCATGAGTCGACCTCATGAGTCGACCTCTGAATCAAGTGTCGACCTCATGAGTCGACCTCCAGTATAATTTAGGCAAAAGTTCAGAATATCATAGTTCTGCCCATTTGAATTCTCAGGCTTTGAGTCGACCTCTGGTGTCGACCTCTGGACAGGTGTTGACCTCTGGTGGTCGACCTCTGGAGCGTGCCACTGAGATTTTGCCGTGCCGGCCATGCTGAACTTTTCTTCTCTTCATGAGTCGACCTCTGATGGTGACCTTTGACAAGGTGTCGACCTCTGGGGGTCGACCTCTGATCTGAATTTTTCTGAAACTCTTTGAGATGTGCGTGCCATGCTTGAGTTTCTTTAAGCCTTTGTTTCTTTTGTCAAAGATTTCTTAACAAGAAGGTCCATTATGAGAATTTTGATCTTGTCCAAGGTAGAAGAGCTCTTTTCCAAATCAAGCAAACTTAGTTTCATCATTGTCCTTTTGATACTCTTTTTGAATAACCTAAGTCCTGAAACTTTATCTTGAGATTAAACATTAGTCCAAACATATACTCAACCTTTTGTTAATCATCAAAACTAAGGAGTCAAAGCCAACAATCTCCCCCTTTTTGATGATGACAAAACCTTGAGTATATATGCAATTAAGTCCAAAAGCAAGATATAGCAATAAAATATTTTCAAAGAATCCTTACATGCGTGAGTGTATCATAAAAATTTACTTTTCATCTTCTTTTTGTGAAAATATTTTCAAGAGTTACTTTTTATTTACTTCTTTCTTTTTGTGAAAACATTCTCATAAGTCAAAAGATAAGAATCATATAAACTTTACCACTCATAAGACGGAGATCTCATAAATACATATATACTTTACTAAATTTGATCTCATAAATACATATATACTTTACTACTCCCCCTTTTTGTCAAGAATCAAAAAGTTCATTTTTGTAGTGAAAGATATATTAATGAAACTTATGTTCAATTATAATGAAGTATTTAGGTGCATAAACTACATGCTCCCCCTCAATTTGTGCATTCAATATAATAAAATATTCTAACTTGAGGGTTTTTAAAAAAAAGTAAATGTTAAGAGCTGGTATCAGATAAAATGGCACAAGATAGATAAAAACAGATGTATTCAGTTACAAAATTGCTTACAAAGTAGGCACAAAATACTGATACAACAGATCATACAAAAGCAAACTAAGAGGCTACTCCTCATCAGAAGGTATATCAAAAGATACAGGAGCCATGATCCTAGATGAGGATTTTGGAGTCCTATGAGAGGAACTCCGAGTCCTCAGAGAGGGGCCAGACCTAGGGGTAGTCCTACGAGATCTATATGTCCTAGGTAAGGGCTCCACAGATGTCGAGACAGAGGCAGTAGCTGAAGGAGTGGACGGATCAGCATGCTGAGTAGACTGAGCTGGGGTCTGCCTGCTGACTAGCTCATAAGCTGTGGGATCATCGATATCTATCTCTGTATGCTCATCTATGTCATCCGAAATCCCAGTGATAGTCTCAAATAGTGACTCTGTAGGCTCAATATCAACTGGCACAGCTGTGGCTGGAGGATCTGAACTCGGAAGATCAGTGGAAGGAGGATCAGCTGAAGGGAGAATCTCTGGAATCGGCTCTGCAGGTGGAACATCAGAACTACCTGCTCCAGGCTGATCTCCATCACTGTCACTGTATCCACTAGAGTCATCAACATCATCATCATCATCATCATCATCATCATCATGTGGAGGAGATACTGTCGGATCTGCAGTCCCTGATGGCAGTGCTAATCTCAGTAAGCTGAGGATCTGTCTGAATCCTGTATCCATACTAGCTGAGAGAGCACTAATGCGAGTGTCTGTGTGTATCCGCAGATCATGAAGCTCCTGCCGTACACCAGTGATCTCTGTCCGGACCTCTGAAATCTGATCAGTCACTCGCTGCTCGAAGTCCGATATCCTCACTGAAGTCCTCCGTGGTGTAGCAGTAATAGTAGGTGCCGGAGCTGATGAAGGTGGTGGCGTGTATGGCTCAGGCTCCGCAGTCTCTGTCTCCGGTGCTGGGCGAGGAGGTGTACCATGATCAGTAGGCCCTGAAGGCCCTGCTCAGCAGCTCGGATCTCATCCTCCTCATCTGGCTCCTGCCAGACTCTCGTCGTACCCATCGGTCACTAATCAGTCGAAATCCCATCCTATGTAGGGATTTCTCTCCATAAGTATCTGTGTGCTGTAGCTGACTGAAGGGTATGCCGTCGAATGAGACACCATGCTCTCTGAATATCTGAGTCAGTCCCATGCCGTACGGCTGAACAAGTATCCTGTGAGAAGCTGCCTCACCCATCTGCTGAAGCATGATCCTGGGAAGGTTGATGGGAGTCCGCTGACTTAGGGACACCATCAACACCAGCTCACGCTCAGTGATAAAATCAAATCTCCCACTCTTCGGAATCAAGATACGGGCGATGATGTGATGCAGCACTCTCATCTCCAGTGAAAGCTGGTTAGCGGCTACTGTGGAAATGCCGCTAACATCCTCACGCTCTAGGATACACCTAAAGGCGTGCTCTCTGTCGCTGATCGTAGTGGCAGTAGTGCCATGAAGTGGAATCCTCCAGATGCGACTGATGACCTCAGGTGTCACTGGAATCTCGATCCCTCGAACTGTAGCAGACCATCCAATGCCATCAGTGGCCATGGATCCATAAAACTCCCTGATGAGGTCTGGGTAGAATCTCTCGGACATCGTACAAAAATGAACCAGACCTGCATCTCTCAGTACATCTCCAATGAAGAAGTGATGCTGATCCCAGAATGGAATATCCACGCGCCTCCCACTAGCAATGCTCTTCCGGACTAGGCTGGTTGGCACTGGTGCAGGTGGCTCTGGGGTCGGCTCACGCTCATGTCTGACTTTCCTTCGCCGCTCAGTACCACCCTGCCCCTGTTCCAATCTCCTTTTCCTTACTGCCTGGTGTTTTCTCGGACCCATGTGTAAGGATGAGGGGTAACTTAGGGAGAAATGCAAAGAGGTAAGGCTAAGAGGAAAAGAGAGGGAAAGAGAGGTTCACGGATTGGGAAAAAGAGAAGAATGGTGAAATAGGGTTTGTGAGAGTGGAGAAAAATAGAAAATAAATGAAGAAAAAGTAAGAAATGGAGGGTAGAAACAAGTGTTTTCTATTGAAAAACAACCGGGATTAGAGGGTAGATAGATCCGAAGGCTTTCGGTTGTCCAAAATCAAGAGTACGGTCAAAAAGAGGGTTGAATCGAAGAAATGCAAGAGGAGAGGAGAGGATTTCCCAAAATGTTGAGGGAGAAGGGTGGAAATCTACTATTTAGGGTTTAGGAATGTTGGAGGGGGACCACACGAAGGAGAGGAAGGAAAAAAAATGAAAAACAAGGCTTGCGGATAGGTTTTTAAAAAGCAGGTTTCCGTTCAAGTGTCGACCTCTGAAAATTTTCAGGGGTCGACCTCAAGTGTCGACCTCCATAACTTAGGTGTCGACCTTAAGTGTCGACCTCCGAAAACCTCAAGTGTCGACCTCCAACAATTAATTACTTAAAATAAAATTCTGTAAGATTTAAAAAATTGATAAAATTTAGAGAAATAGCCTTTAACCAAATTTGAGAATTTATAAATCATTTTTGAGGAATTTTGATGAAAATTGAAGAGTTTCAAGCAAAAGAATCAATGACTCCCAGTTCTCTTCTGATCATACAAAATCTGTCTTCATTCAATGGTTTTGTGAATATATCAGCCAATTGATAATCAGTACATATAAATTCTAACAACACATTAGAGTTTTGAACGTGATCTCTTATGAAGTGATGTCTTATTTCAATATGTTTGCTTCTTGAATGTTGTACAGGATTTTTCGTTAAATTGATTGCACTAGTATTATCACATCTTATGGGTGTCTTAGTTAGTTTGATGCCAAAGTCCTCGAGTTGTTGTTTGATCCATAGAATCTGAGCACAACAGCTTCCAGCTGCTATATATTCGGCTTCCGCCGTAGATAGAGCAACCGAATTCTGTTTCTTACTGCTCCATGAAATCAAATTAACTCCTAGGAATTGACAAGTTCCACTAGTACTTTTTCGATCAAGTTTACACCCAGCAAAATCAGCATCAGAATATGCAATTAATTCATATGATGACTCTCTAGAGTACCAAAGACCAATTTCGATAGACCCAGATAAGTATCTAAGTATATGTTTTACAGCTAAGAGATGTGATTCTTTAGGAGCAGACTGAAAACGTGCACACATACAAACACTAAACATTATATCTGGTCTACTGGCAGTTAGATATAGCAATGAACCAATCATGCCTCTATATAATTTTTGGTCTACTGATTTACCACATTCATCTTTGTCTAATTTACATGAAGAGCTCATAGGGGTACCTATTGGTTTTGTAGTCTCCATCCCAAACTTTTTCAATATCTCCCTTGTATACTTGGCTTGGTTGATGGAGATCCCCTCTTTGGTTTGCTTAATTTGGAATCCGAGGAAGAAGTTGAGTTCTCCCATCATGCTCATCTCGAACTCACTCTACATTAACTTCGCAAATTCTTGACAAACACATTCGTTAGTAGCACCAAAAATAATATCATCTACATATATTTGTACTACTAAAAGATCATCATTTTTCTTTTTCAAAAATAATGTATTATCTACATTACCTCTAGAGAAATCATTTTTCATCAAAAATGAACTTAATCTATCATACCAAGCTCTAGGAGCTTGCTTTAAACCATACAATGCTTTATGCAATTTAAAACATGATTAGGAAATTCATGATTTTCAAAACCAGGAGGTTGTTCAACATAAACCTCCTCTTCAATAAATCCATTTAAAAAGGCACTCTTTACATCCATTTGAAATAACTTGAAATCCATAAAACAAGCAAAAGAAAGTAAAAGTCTAATTGCTTCTAGCCTAGCAACAGGAGCAAAGGTTTCATCGAAGTCGATCCCTTCTTCCTGGTTGTAGCCTTTAGCAACAAGTCTAGCTTTGTTCCTAATTACAATACCATGTTCATCAAGTTTATTTCTAAAAACCCATTTTGTGCCAATTACAGAAACATTAAGGGGTCTTTCAGTTAAAGTCCAAACATTATTTCTTTTAAATTGATTTAGTTCATCTTGCATAGCATTAATCCAGTTACAATCTTTTTCAGCTTCTTCTATTGACTTAGGCTCTATCTGAGATATAAAAGCTAAATAATCACAAACATTTCTAATAGAAGAGCGTGTACTTACCCCCTTTAATGGATCACCTATTATTAGCTCTTTAGGGTGTCCATGTGCATACCTCCATTCTTTAGGTAATGGTTTTGGTGAAGTTGCATTGATTTCTTGAATTTGATCTTGACTTTCTTGATCATCATCTCCTTTGGGCTCATCTTCATTGATTGTCAATTGTTCAAGTTTCTTTGTACCTGTTTCAACATCAATAGAATCTTCTTTTCTAGAAGATTTTTCATTAGATTCATCAAACACTACATGAATTGATTCTTCAACCAGAAGTGTTCTTCTGTTGAAGACCCTGTATGCCTTGCTAGAAGTAGAGTATCCTAAGAAGATACCCTCATCTGACTTGGCATCAAATTTACTGATATTATCTTTGCCATTGTTTAATATGAAACAGCGGCAACCAAATACACGAAAATACTTGAGATTAGGTTTTCGATTTTTCCAAAGCTCATATGGTGTTTTCTTCAAAATAGGTCAAATTAAAACACGATTTAAAATGTAACAGGAAGTATTAATGGCTTCTGCCCAAAAATATCTAGGTAAATCGTTTTCGCAAAGCATTGTGCGTGCCATTTCTTCAAGAGTCCTGTTCTTTCTTTCTACCACCCCATTTTGTTGAGGTGTCCTAGGTGCAGAGAAATTATGACTAATACCATTTTCATTACAAAAAGTTTCAAAATCATGATTTTCAAATTCAGTTCCATGATCACTATGCAAAGAAACAATAGTGAGATCTTTTTCGTTTGAAACCCTTTTATGAAATTTAACAAAAGCTGAAAATGTTTCATCTTTATGAGCTAAAAACATTACCCAAGTAAATCGTGAGTAATCATCTACAATTACTAGCCCATATTTTTTACCTCCCAAACTAGTTGTTCTGGTTGGTCCAAAGAGGTCCATATGCAATAATTCAAGGGGTCTAGTAGTAGATACTACTCCTTTAGGTTTGAAAGTAGATTTAGTTTGTTTTTCAAATTGACATGCAGCACAAATTTTATCTTTTTCAAAAGTGAGTTTTGGCAATTCTTTTACAAGATTCTTTTTGCTTAATTTTGAAATCAACTGCATACTAGCATGCCCTAGCCTACGGTGCCAAAGCCAACTAGTTTCACTTGCCTTGGCTTCATTAGCCACTAGGCATTGACCACTTTCCATGGCTAGATCATCAAGATCAACCATGTAAATATTTCCATGCCTAAGACCAGTGAACTTGATGCCATCGACATCTAGACTAGATACCATGCACAAAGATGATTCAAAAATTACTTTAAAACCTTTATCACAAAACTGACTAATGCTAAAAAGATTATGCTTCAAGCCATCAACAAATAATACATTATCTACATAAGCATTAGGGGTGATATGGATTTTACCAATTCCGACGATTTTGCCTTTTCCATTATCACCAAAGGTAACGTTTCCACCATCAATAGCAGCTAGTGATGAGAATTGCTTCACATCCCCAGTCATGTGCCTTGAGCAACCACTATCCAGATACCACATTCTTCTTTTATTTTGGTTGCAAGGCACACCTGCAAAAAAAATGATCAAGTTGAAACTTGAGGTACCCAAGTCATCTTGGGTCCTTTAGGGTTAGTCAAATTGGTTCCTTTTGGAACCCAAATCTTTTTGAAGGTATTTAATTTTCTTCTATTACAAACATATGATTTATGACCTACTTTACCACATGCATAGCAGGTAATATTAGAAGATGCTGGTATGAAAAAGTTTTTGTAAAGCTTTTGTTGATTGTGTGGCTTAAATCCAAGTCCAGCTTTATTAAACACTGCATGTTGACTATTTAAAAGCATATTCAGTTTTTCTGAACTAAAAGTAAACTTTTCTACAAAAGGTTTTACTTTTTCTAACTCTTCCTTGTAATTCTTATTTTGAAGCAATAGTTCTTTATTTTGTTTTTCAATGTTCTCATTAGTTTTAAGACTTCTATTATTTTTCAAAGAATTATTTTCTTTTAAAAGATTATCTTTATCATTAGTCAAAGTCTTTACATGTTCTTTTAATTTCTTGTTTTCTTGAGTTAAATTTTCAATTTCACTTGAAAACTTTTCTGAATTTTTGGTAAGCTCAAAATTTTGCTTTCTTAATTTCTTATTTTTCAATTTTAATTTTTCATATTCCATTACTAAGTCATCAAAAGCATCATGCAATTCATTGAAAGTAAATTCAGTTTCAGGTTCAGAATTTACCTCATTATCTTCGTTGGCCATGAAACATAAGTTGGCGACTACCTGCTGCTCTTCTTCACTGCTGGAGTCCTCACTCTCACTCCAGGTAGCCATCATGGCTTTCTTTCTCAACATCCTTCGACTCTTTTTAAGCAAAGGGCAATCCATTTTGTAATGTCCAGGCTTCTTGCACTCGAAGCAGATGGGTGGATCCCTTTCTTTGTCTTTCTCTTTCTCCTTATTGTGATCACCTTTTTGTGGCCTTTTCTTGTAGAAGCCCTTCTTCTTTCTCATAAACCTTTTAAATTTTCTTGTAATGAGGGCTGTCTCATCATCATCAGCTTCTTCTTCTGATTCATCACTTGACTCTTCTTTAGTAGTGGACTTGAAGGCTATCTCTTTCTTTTTCTTGTCATTGTCCACTGTCTTCTGCTTTAGTGAAAGCTCGTAGGTCATCAGTGATCCAAGAAGCTGCTCGAGAGGTAGAGTGTTGACATCCTTGGCTTCTTCTATGGCTGTAACTCTCGCATCCCATGAAGCAGGAAGAGACCTGAGAAGTTTGTTAACCAGTTCACCATTAGATATAACTTTTCCCAAACTCCTCATACCATTTACTATATTGGTAAATCTAGTATACATTTCACTTATACTTTCAGTTGGTTCCATCCTGAACATCTCATACGTATGAATGAGCATGTTCACCTTAGTGGTCTTCACATGGTGTGTACCCTCATGGGTAACCTCAAGTGTATCCCAAATTTCTTTGGCGGAAATACAATTTGATATTCTGTTGAATTCACTAGGGTCAAGTGCACAGAATAGCAAATTCATCGCCTTAGCATTTAACTCAGCTTGTTTGATGTCATTGTCATCCCATTCTTCTTCAGATTTCGGGGTGATAATGCCATTAACCAAGTGAGTGGGCTGATGAGGCCCTTTCGTAATTACTCTCCATATATGATAATCTACAGCTTGTAAATAAATACGCATACGAGTTTTCCAATATGTGTAGTTTGTGCCATTAAAGAAAGGAGGGCGATTTGATGCTTGCCCTTCAACTATACCCATTCCAATTTGGGCGGCCATGATCTTTCACTCAAGATCGTTGGACCTACAAGAGAGTACCGGGCTCTGATACCACTTGTTGCCCAGATATGGTGCCCAAGAGGGGGGGTGAATTGGGTATTTAAAAATTTAAAGCAATATATGTGCTATCAAGTTTTAAGGTGAAGAGTGATAGTGCTTTAATAATTGTGCAACGGAAGCAATGAAATAAAATGGCAATTAAAGAGCTAAAGAAGTTAAAGAGAAAGGCAATGCAAACACACAAGAAATATAGTGGTTCGGTGCACCTAGCACCTACATCCACTCCCCAAGCTCCACTTGGAAATTTCCACTATAATCTTTAGATTACAGCCGACTTGTTTTACCAGGCTCACAAGTCAAAACCTTACACACTTGTTTTGGCTTCGGGCTAACAAGCAACCCTAGTTGGTTTTATCAATTGGATCACCAACAAACCTTACACACTTGTTTTGGCTTCGGGCTTACAAGCAACCCTAGTTGGTTTTATCAATTGGCTCACCAACAAACCTCACTCTAGTTTCAAATTCCCTTGAAACTAGCTAAAGACAAAAGAGTATGAATACAATGAATTAAAACTAAACAAACTCCTTTTGAGCAATAATAAATTCGTTGAAGCTCTTGATGGAGACTCTTCAAGCCTTTTTCCTTGGAATCTTTGGACCTCACTAAATGCCAAACACTTGAATGTTGGATTCCTCAAAGATGGAAAACTTTTGGCTAGGGAATCTCTTGGTTTTCTCACTCTTTTGGCTTGGAAGTGATTGAAGGCTTTGTACTTTGAATCAACACTTTTTCACTTTTTTTTTTTTTTTTTTTTGAAGTTTGGTGGAGGTTAAATACCTTATTCATGCTGAAACAACTCCACAAGATCGTTAGATTCAAAAATATGGCCGTTAGAAATCAAATCAGAAGTTCAGAAAAACTAGCCGTTATGCCATGAGTCGACCTCATGAGTCGACCTCTGAATCAAGTGTCGACCTCATGAGTCGACCTCCAGTATAATTTAGGCAAAAGTTCAGAATACCATAGTTCTGCCCATTTGAATTCTCAGGCTTTGAGTCGACCTCTGGTGTCGACCTCTGGACAGGTGTTGACCTCTGGTGGTCGACCTCTGGAGCGTGCCACTGAGATTTTGCCGTGCCGGCCATGCTGAACTTTTCTTCTCTTCATGAGTCGATCTCTGATGGTTGACCTTTGACAAGGTGTCAACCTCTAGGGGTCGACCTCTGATCTGAATTTTTCTGAAACTCTTTGAGATGTGCGTGCCATGCTTGAGTTTCTTTAAGCCTTTGTTTCTTTTGTCAAAGATTTCTTAACAAGAAGGTCCATTATGAGAATTTTGATCTTGTCCAAGGTAGAAGAGCTCTTTTCCAAATCAGGCAAACTTAGTTTCATCATTGTCCTTTTGATACTCTTTTTGAATAACCTAAGTCCTGAAACTTTATCTTGAGATTAAACATTAGTCCAAACATAGACTCAACCTTTTGTTAATCATCAAAACTAAGGAGTCAAAGCCAACACAAACCCTATGTAAGTATCACATGCAGCTCAACTTCAACAAGTGTGCTTTTAGGATTTCCTCGGGAAAGGTCCTAGGTTTCATGGTATCTCATCATGGAATCGAAGCAAATCTTGACAAGCTCTAGGCATGATGCAGGATGTTATTATGCAAGAGATCAACATAAATTAATGGCAGATTAAAAGAGCAATGATTTTAGATTTTTATATGGTATTGCTTCCCGAAAAGAATAAGAACAGGCAAAGGTTGTTTATATGAGGACTAAAGTAACTACCCACAGATTAAGATTCAACTAAGTAACAAAGAAAAACAGGATCCTAGGATTGAGAAATCACTAATTAGGACATGCTCTTTCTTCAACAAAATAGAACTTGTGAGAAGGGATGGGGTTGCATACCAGGCAATGATTGTTTTCCTCTTGATAGGTGGGATCACACAGCTCTCGGGACTGGCGCCTATTTCCTACGGATGTTCCGACTTTTCTTCAGATGGTTTCGAAGGCAAGGGGGACTTCTTCCAAGGATCATAGCATATGAGGGATCCTGCAAACACCAAGGATTAGGGATCTGAAAAGTAGGGAAAATATGAAGTAGAGAGTTGGAAGTAGAGAGGAGACAGAAGAAGAAGCTGATGGTGCTTGGCGTGGAGAAGGGGCTTGGCGGCTTGGTGAGGGGAGGATGCCTGGTTGCTTTGAAGATGGCAGCTAGGGCTAGGGTTTGGGTACTTGGAACTGGTGTTTGGGCCTCTCACCTTTTCCCTCACGGAGTGTCAACGCTCAAGAGCATAGGAAACTAGAAGAAGAGAATTCTTTCATTCATTCAATAATATGATTTTACAAGAGGGAGGTTGGGTATTTATAATTCATCTAGACCTCTTAAACTCCCTTTGAGAGTTTGTTGACTCTTGTATTGATTTTGATGATTAACAAAATACTTAAATATATTTGAGTACTAACCAGTTGTTGAAATGTGTTTCATCAGAAAAGGTACTCATCAGGTTAGTAAATTGGATTGCTTGTCAAATAGTTGTAGAAGCCCTCTTTATGGATGAAACATTCAAGATTAATAGACTTAAGTATATAAGGATGGCTTGAAAGGACTTAAGAGTCAAGTTTAAAGAAGATTCAGTAGAGTTTCGGTTGAATTTCAGAAGTTTTCAGCAAGTGTCGACTGACAGTGCAAGTGTCAACTCATGTGTCGACTCATGGATCAACTCATAGCTTGAGATAAAATTTACACAGAACATGCTGAATTTTAAGACTTCCCTCAAGTGTCGACTTAAGTGTCGACTCACTAGATAAAGTGTCGACTCACTTGAGATTTTTAGAGAGTTTCAAAGAATATTTTTTGAACGGAGTGTCGACTCATGGAAGCCAAGTGTCGACTTATGACCTGAAGTGTCGACACTTGAAATTCTGATGAACAGCAACGGCTAGTTTTTTCAAATATAGAACTTATCCTGTTTGCCCTTCAATGGCTAGTTTACCTCTTCAACGGTCATAAACTGCCATTTGGGGTTTGAAAAGGTATTTAAGGTAATTTTAATTGAAGAGGGATAAGATGAATGAGTTTACATTGAATATTCATCAAGAGTTCATCAACTTTCAAGTCAAGTTAAGCCTTCAAGCTTTCAAACCATTCAAGAGCATTCAAGTTTAACCATTCAAGCTGCATTTAAGGCTTCAACAACTTGAGGACAAGCATCTACAACAACTCTAAAAGAGCTTCAAAGAGATACTTGCTTTTAATGAAAGTTTTTTATCTTCTTAACAATATTATTGAATCCTTTCTTTTGGTTCTAGTTTCAAAGGGATTGGAACTAAAAGTGGAGGTTTATTAGTGAGCCTTTATGTTAAAACCAATGGAGGTTTTTGGATAGCCTAAGTCATAAAACCAAGGAGGTTGTGGGTGAGTGTAAGTTACAAAACCAACTAGATTTTTGGTTATCCTTCAAAACCAAAGGGGTTTTGACTTGTATTCTTGGTGAAAACAAGTTTGGTTTTGATTAGCGAGTCCAGAAAACTAATCGGCTATAATCAAAAAAGATTATAGTGAAATTTCCAAGTAGACCTTAGGAAGTGGACGTAGGTGCTTTGGTGTGCACCGAACCACTATAAAATTTTATGTGTTTATGTTGCTTGCTTCTTCTTATTTATCTTTACTTATCTTGTATTTGCCTTTTAATTTCGCTGCACTTTTTTGAGCACTCACAAACACTAGCAATACCAAGGACTTTAATTGTTTTTGAATTGGAACTCATTTACTATTAGATTTTTTAGAAACTCAATTCACCCCCCTCTTGGGTTGCTTATTGGGCAACAAGTGGTATCAAAGCCATGTTCTCAGTGTATAGGTCTAACCACCTTGAGTAAAGATCTATCGCAACCCCACTTGAGTATTAGTATAGTTGAGGGACAAGCCTTAAATAGACCTCCTTATTTTAGTGGCACCAATTACACATATTGAAAAACATGAATGAGAATTTATATGCATTCCATAGATTATAATTTGTGGAAAGTAGTGGATAAAGGTCCTCATATTCCTTTGGTTGTTGTTAATGGTATTTCCATCCCAAAACTTGAAGATGCTTAGGATGAAAATGATATTAAACAATCCGAGATCAATGCTAAAGCAATGAATCTCCTTTAATGTGCATTGGATCCTAGTGAATTCAATAGGATTTCTACATGCACCTCAGCCAAAAAAATATGGGACACATTTGAGGTCACTTATGAGGGTACCGATCAAGTGAAAAATACTAAAGTTAATATGGTTATACATACTTATGAAGTATTTTGAATGGAACCTAATGAATCCATTACTGACATGTATACTAGATTTACAAATATTGTTAATGGCATGAGAAGTCTTAGTAAAACTATGTCTAATGTCGATCTTGTGAATAAAATTATCAGGTCTCTACCATATCTTGGGATCCTAAAATAACCACTATCCAAGAAGCCAAAGATGTTGAGAAACTTCCATTAGAGTAGCTAGTAGGTTCACTCATGATTTATGAGCTGAACTTGAAGCAAAAATCAATGGATATGGATAAGAAGAATGAAAACTATAGCCTTTAAGTCCATAATACAAGAAGAGTCTTCAAATGAGGAATCAGAAGAAGAAGAGAATGAGGATGATGAAGCACTCATAGCAAGAAAATTTAGAAGATTTACAAAGAAAAAAATTTTCCTACAAAAAGAAGCCTCAACCAAGCAAGGAAAAGGGAAAAGAGAAAGAAAAAGAAAAGGAGAAGGAGAAGGAGCTATGATACGGGACAATATGCAAAAATTAATCTACTAATTATTAAGCTAATTATCTTATATTAACAGTAATTAATTTTTTTGGATTTTCAGTTTTAAAGACTCAAAGTAAACAATTAAAGTAAACTAGTCAACTAGTTCTAAAGCCCGCAAGGTAGATCAAGCAAAACTAATTAGGAACAAGACTTGGTGATTAAGAAATCACCTAAAACTAAGGTTAAAACCTTCAACGAATCATAAATTAAGAGTAAAGGAAGAGGTTTTATTTTACCAACGGTGAATATAATTCTCTAATTGTAGATCTGATTGGACTCTCGAGGATCTTACATCAAGACTTCCAGATTTCAGTTTCGGGCTCCAATCTTCAGCTCTATTGGTTCTAGGGCAAGAAGTACCGTCATGTCTGATCTACCTGCAATCAATCAAACACTCAATAAGATGGCGTAGGAAAAGGAAAGAAAAAAAATGCAAAGGAAGTAGAAAAGGGAGGAAGAAGTTGGAAAGGTGGCTAGGGTTTTCTGATCGTTGGATATATAGGGCCTTACACCTTGCGATGCTCCAAAGAATAAAGGAAGGGCCTCATACCCCGCGATGCACACAGCAAAGGAATTTTGACAGAATGTTAGCTTTATTTCATATATGTGGAATGAATAATACAAGGGGGTGTTGATGGGGTATTTATAGACCATCAACCAGAAGTGTAAGGGTTACAAGGACTAGCATCGGTTTTCCTTAGGCAACAACTCCTTGGAATCCCCTCTTGGGCATCTTGGACTCCTATCTTTGGGTTGATCTAGAGCTTCCTTCAAAGTGGGCGACAACAAGAGTTCCTCATCCAATTTGGGTGCCAAGATGAGGATAGGTGATGTGTGATGATAAGTGGCCAAGATTGGTTCAATGATTGGCCATGATTGGTGGTCTCTGGAGTCTGGATGATGTGGGCTCCTGTGTGTAAGTGAACTCTTCAATTTGGATATAAAAAACTCAAGAGTTCTTGCTAGATTCTTGAGTATGGAACTTGAGGAGCTTGAACTCTGAAATAAGAAATTTTCTTGGTCCTCTCCTTGATTGATGTCCCCTTGAGACAAAATTACATTGAGATGGATGATGAGAAGCTAGGTGGCATCTCCCTTTGAGATGGACTCTTGGTCGACTTCTCCTTGGGATTTGGCGACAAAATGAGGAGGGGAAGGGGTGCTAATATGGCTTGGACTCCTCCTCATTTACTCATCTTAAAAATAAATTGCGCTAATTTCTTTTTTCATGTGGCCGACCAAGGTAAGTGACATGGCATGTTAAGCTATCCCGGTGGCAAGTGATGTCCAAACATGTCATGTGATGTTGTCCTGGATGACGTGGCAAGTGATGTCCAAAATCTTGAAAAGGTGGTGCCAAGAAGTGGTTGTCATGTGCAAGTAACTTGGACTAGCACATGGAGTCACATGGCTTGACTTGAGCTAGCACATGGAGTCACATGGGTCTTGACTTGGATCATCTCTTGTATTACAAGACTCAACTAACAATTACAAGACTCAACCAACTAATTAATTAAAGCCCAACTTGATCAAATTGATCAAAAGGCATAACCAACTAAATAAACTTGGTAAATAGGGTTTGGCCCAAAATAGGTTTTGACACAACTTGATAAATAGGGTTTATATACAAAACCCTATTCGGTAAAAAGGGCTAACTAACACTGGACCATTATAATAAAATTTATGACCCAATTGAAATTGGGATTTTTTTACAAACTCAATTTTGGGTCCAGGGGTTTTTATAGGGACTAAATTTTGGAATTTAGGGCTAAACCCAACTAAGCTAAAATAAAAAAAATTCAAGATAACTATTTACAAGTGTGGTTTGGGCTTAGGGCTTCATTCACAGGTGATCCACAGGGGATGTGGGTTCGACCTGTTGTTTTCTTCTAGCCCTGGTGTTCGTACCAAGCTACCAATATGCTTCGAGTGCAAGAAGCCTAGACATTACAAATACGATTATCCTCTCCTAAAGAAGTCCAAAAAAAGATTTAGAAAGAATGCAATGATGGCAACATGGAGTGACAGTGAAGACTCTAGCTCAGAAGAAGAACAAACTGAACTTGCCAATCTTTGCTTCATGGCACAACAAGAAGAAGAGGTACATTCTAAATTTGAAGTTGATTATACTTTTGATGAACTAAGAAATGCTTTAGATGAATTAATCATGATTACAAATTGGTAATGATTGAAAATAAAAAAATTAAAAAAGCATGCAAACTCTCTCTCATGAAAACACAAATCTTATGAATGAAGTTAGTGATTTAAAGAATAAAATTGATATTTTAGAAAAATAAAAAAATGCTTTATCTATGAAAAATGAAGTGTTGAAAAGATCCAAAGTCAATATTATAAACAACGAGATTTTAAGGAAAAATAAAAACCTTGAGACTGAAAATCTGAAATTCAAAAATGAGCTTGAAAAGATAAAACCTTTTGTTGAAAAATTTACTTTTAATTCCAAAAGTTAAATCTTTTGTTGAATAATTAAAGAGCTATTTTCAACAAAGCCGGTTTGGGTTTTAGACCACAAAAAATAACAAAAATATTTCAAAACTTCTTTATTCCAGCATCATCTAGCATTATTTGTCATTCTTGTAGAAAATTAGGTCATAAAGCATATCAATGCAACCTTAGGAAGCTAAATTGTTCTAAGAAGATTTGGGTTCCAAAAGGAACCACTCTTGTTACTAACCCTAAAGGATCCATGATGGCTTGGGTACCTAAAATCAAAACTTAATTTGTTCTGCAGGTATGTCTTGCAACTAAAGAAAAGAAAAGATTGTGGTATCTCGACAGTGGTTGCTCAAGACACATGACAAGAGATGTGAAGCAAATCACTTCTCTTGAAGCACTGAATGGAGGGAGTGTAACTTTCGAGGATAATACTAAAGAAAAAATCATTGGTATTGGTAAAGTTTACATTTCCCCTTCTACTTGTATATAGATAATGTTTTATTAGTTGAATGTTTGAAACATAATTTGCTTAGCATTAGTCAATTTTTTGATAAAAGTTTTAAAGTTGTTTTCGAATCATCTCTTTGCATGGTAGCTAGTCCTAATGATAATGGAGTGAAATTTATTGGAAATAGGCATAGCAACATCTATCTTGTCAATCTTGATAATTTATTTTTACATGATGGTAAATGCCTAGTTGCAATGATTTCCACATCTAATGAAACTAGCTGGCTATGGCATCATAGGTTTGGTCATGCAAGCATGATTTTCTTTCAAAATTATGCAAAAAGGATTTAGTAAAAGATTTGTCAAAATTAGTTTTGAAAAAGATAAAATATGTGAAGCATGCCAATTTGGAAAACAATCTAAAACATCTTTCAAACCAAAAGATGTTGTTTCAACTTCTAGACCATTGAGCTACTCCATATGGATCTCTTTGGACCAATTAGGACAACTAGCCTAGGAGGCAAGAGATATGGATTAGTTATAGTGGATGATTTCTCTAGGTTCATATGGGTTTTGTTTTCATCACATAAAGATGAATCATTTTAAGCTTTTATGAAGTTTTATCAAAAAGTTTCAATAAAAAAGGTACTTCAGTTATTTCTATTCAAAGTGATCATGGCACAAAATTTAAAAACCAAGATTTTGAAAACTTTTGCAATGAAAAGGGAATTGATCATAATTTTTTTGCACCTAGGATATCTCAACAAAATGGGGTGGTAAAAAGAAAGAATAGGATCTTAGAAGAAATGACATGCTCAATGCTTTCTGAAAATAATTTACTAAGATATTTTTGGGCTGAAGCAGTCAATACCACTTGTTATATCTTAAACCATATTTTAATCCGACCTATTTAAAGAAAATACCTTATTAGCTTTGGAAAGAAAGAAAACTCACTTTGAAGTATTTTCGAGTGTTTAGTTGTCATTGCTTTATCCTAAATAATGGCAAAGATAATCTAGAAAAACTTGATGCCAAGCCAGATGAAGGTATCTTCTTAGGATACTCAACATCTAGCAAGGAATATAGAGTATTTAATAAAAGAACTTTATTAGTTAAAGAATCAGTGCATGTTGTATTTGAAGAATCTACTAATAAATCCTCGAGAAAAGAGGATATTTCTGATGAATGTGCTTGTGTTGAAGGATTAAAGAAGCTAACTTTGGATGATCCCCCTTCCAAGGAAGATGAAGAAGATCAAAACAAGAAGGATAGAGAAGAAGCTACAAAATCTACACCAAAGCATCAAGATCTACCAAAAGAGTGGATGTATGCTCATGGACACCCTAAGGAGTTAATCCTAGGTGATCCATCGAGAGGGGTAAGAACTAGAGCATCAATTAGAAATGAATGTGATTACATAGCTTTTGTTTCTCAAATTGAACCTAAATGTATTGAAGAAGTAGAAAAGGATTCTAATTGGATAATTGCCATGCAAGAAGAACTATATCAATTTGAAAGAAACAAAGTTTGGACTCTAATAGAAAGACCATCTAATATTTCAATTATTGGCATAAAATGGGCATATAGGAATAAACTAGATGAAAATGATGTTGTTACTAGAAACAAGGCTAGGCTGGTAACTAAAGGTTATAATCAAGAAGAAGGTATTGATTTTGATGAAACCTTTGAGCCGTAGCTAGACTTGAAGCCATTAGATTACTTTTAGCATTTGCATATTTTATGAATTTCAAACTATTTCAAATGGATATTAAAAGTGCTTTTTTAAATGGTTATATTGGTGAAGAAGTATTTGTTGAACAACCACCTAGATTTGAAAATCATGCACATCCTGAATATATTTTCAAACTTCACAAAGCATTTTATGGTTTAAAATAAGCACCCCGAGCATAGTATGAAAGACAACAAATTTTTGATTGAAAATGATTTTTCAAGAGGCCATGTTGATACAACCTTATTTCTGAAAAGAAAAAATGATGATCTATTAGTAGTACAAATTTATGTTGGTGATATCATTTTCGGTGCTACTAATGAGTCTCTTTGTCAAGAGTTTGCCAAGCTTATGTAGGGAGAGTTTGAGATGAGTATGATGGGTGAATTAAATTTCTTTCTCGGACTCCAAATCGAGCAAATCAAAGAAGGGATTTTTATCAACCAAGCTAAGTACAAGAAAAATCTTAAAGAAGTTTGGAATGAGGACAACCAAGCAAATAGGTACACCTATGAGTCTTTCTTGTAAACTTGATAAAGATGAATGTGGTAAAAGTGTTGATCAGAAATTATACAGGGATATCATTGGGTCACTACTATATTTGACTGATGGTAGACTAGATATCATGTTTAGTATTTGCATGTGTGCTAAATATTAGTCTGATCCTAAAGAATCTCATTTATTGGATGTTAAGCACATTCTTAGATATTTATCTGGTACTATTGATATTGGACTGTGGTATTCTAGAGACTCATCTATTGAATTGATTGGTTATTTAGATACTGACTTTGCTAGATATAAATTAGATAGAAAAAGTACAAGTAGAACTTGCCAATTTCTTGGAGTTAACTTTATCTCATGGTTTAGCAAGAAACAAACTTCAGTTGCACTATCTAAGCTGAAGCTGAATATATTGCAGCTGGAAGTTGTTATGCTCAAATCTTGTAGATTAAACAACAACTTGAAGATTTTGGAATTAAATTAACTAAGACACCCATAAGATGTGATAACATAAGTGCTATAAATTTAACCAAAAATCCTGTTCAGCACTCTAGAAGTAAACACATTGAAATTAGACATCATTTTATTAGAGATCATGTTGAAAATAATGATGTTGTGCTAGAATTTGTGTGCATTGAAATAATTGGCTGACATTTTGACCAAACAACTTCAAGAAGATCGGTTCTATATGATTAGAAGAGAGTTAGGCATCATCAATCATTTTGACTAAATTTTCATCTCTTTATAATTTTTAAAATTCTTCTAGAAATTTATTGATCAAATTGCTTGAAGATCATGTTTATACTCTTTCAAACCTTTGAAATCATGTTCTAATTTGTTCAATGATCTTTTTTCATTTTTTTTTTTGTATTTTAAGTCAAAGTATTGATACTTTGAAGTGTCGACACCTGCAAGTGTCGACACTTGATCCATAGTCATGAGTCGATACTTGACCGATGGCAAACTGAGATAAAATAGGGAAAACGAAGTATTTCTCTTCAAATTTCTTCTTCGAATCTAAGCTGACTCACCCAACAACAGTAATCTAGCACTCCATTCCCTCCAATCTAAGTTTTAACTGCCCAATTCTCATTCAGAATAGTTTCTTTTGGTTCCCTCACTATTCCTTATCCACTCTCACCATTATTTTTTGTGAAAAACCCTTAATTTCTTCCCACATTCACTCTTTACCTTGTTTCCTTGGAATGGATCCTAGAAAGCAATTAGTCCAGAGACCTCGACCATCTGTTCAGGAGGCAGAGTGATGGACGAAGGCTAGGCATGAGGATCGAGCAGTAGTTGAGCCTGAGGACCAGCCTGATGTTCCTGTCAGACCACTATTTTACACAGAGGATAGGATGAGCTCGATGACTATTGTTGGTGGTCATCGAGTGGATTTTGATTTCCTAGACCAGTAACACTTTCAGATTGGTCAGTGGTTGAGAGATGCTGGTCTGACACACTTTTACATGCTATCCGAGAGATTCTATCTTGGCATGATGAGAGAGTTTTACGGATCACTAGCCAGTGGTATTGATGGATGGGTAGCATAGGTACGTGGGAGAGAGGTTCCACTGTCTACTGAGATTCTGAGCTGGGCATGGGAGATACCTATGAGTGGATCAGTAGTGGACTCCCTAATGGACAAATTGAATGGACTTCGATATATCTTAGAGACAAATGATCTTCTAGAAAGAGCCACTGTAGTTGCATCCAGACTCTCATCCGAGATGAGGCTACTACATCATATCATCGCTCAGATCTTACTACCAAAGATTGAATGATTTGACTTTATTACTGTGCAAGAGCTACTAGTCATGGTGTCACTGATTCAGCACACTCTGGTATGCCTCCCCGTCCTTATGGTTCATCAGATAACAGAGGCATTGACCAGCTGGAGTCTTTGCTTGCTCTATGGTATAGGATTGACTATATTATTCAGGGCATACGGAGTAGTTGTAGATGGAGAGCCATACAGGTAGCTTCTACACACAGACATCTATGATGAGAAATCCCTTCATAGGATGGGATATCATCTGGTCAGAGATCAATAGAGATGATGCATATCAGGTCAGACCACTGATGCAGATGATGAGGCTGCAGAGGAGGAGCGCATTTTTAGAGATGAGGTCGGGCCCTCTGAGGTACATAGAGAGATTTCGGAGGCATAGCCCGAACCTTCTACACAGCCTGAGCCTACAGCTCAGCTTGAGCCAGCTGCTCCACCACTCTTAAAGATGCCAGCCATTGGAGATTCTATAGAGGACAGGATCATCCATTTTGAGTTAGACACCATGATCACCAGATAGTGGGTTGATCAAATACATCTGGAGATGAGAGAGAGCTACAAGGCTTGAGAGATGGTATGTCTGCTATTTTAGCTACATTGGAGAGAACTTCATCGAGCAGAGTACCTCCCTCTACTCATTCAGATTTACCTCAGCACCACCAGCACCCCCAGCACCAGAGATAGGAGATGATCAGACTGACTTCACAGAGTTCGATGTTGCAAACTTCATGGTGGAGCTAGAGGCAGATATAGTTGCTGATGTGTCTAGGACATCCATTGCTAATCCTTCCCGATTTTCCTTCCAGACTACTATCTTACCCAGCTCTTCCACCTTTCCTAACCCTTTTGTCACTTCCATTCTCCCTTCTACTCCTATCATTCATTCTACTGACACTTTTGCTTTATTGTCAAATCTTAACACTCCTTATGATCTGATACTATCTTCCTTTTTGGCATATATTTCAAGTATAGAAGATTTTCTTATTATTTTCACTCAGATGTTTTCCATGTTGAAATTCTTATCTTTAAAATATTCTTTAGCTCTAATATACCTTTGAGTATCATGGTACATGTAATCTTAGCTCTGATATCTTTTTATTTATAGTTCTAATACAATGCAAGTGAGTCTTAGTTCTCAATGGTCTATTTTAGACTTTAGCTTCTGTTTATCATTTGCTCTGATACTTATTGCACAAGGCTTTATACCTATTGAAAATCTTTTAAGCTTTTTATATGCTTATACTTAAAGGTTTTGTCATCATCAAAAATGAAAAGATTGTTGACTCCTGTATTGATTTTGATGATTAACAAAATACTTAAGTATATTTGAGTACTAATAGGTTGTTGAAGTGTGTTTCATCATAAAAGGTACTCATCAGGTTAGTAAATTGGATTGCTTGTCAAATAGTTGGAGAAGCCCTCTTTATGGACAAAACATTCAAGATTAATGGACTTAAGTATATATGGATGGCTTGAAAGAACTTAAGAGTCAAGTTTAAAGATGATTCAGTAAAGTTTCAGTTGAATTTTAGAAAGTTTTAGCAAGTATCGACTCAAAATGTCGACTTACAGAGCAAGTGTCGATTCATGTGTCGACTCATGGATCGACTCATAGCCTGAGATAAAATTTATATAGAACATGCTGAATTTTAAGACTTCTCTTAAGTGTCGACTCACAGAAGCAAAGTATCGACTCAAGTATTGACTCACCAGATGAAGTGTCGACTTACTTGAGATTTTCAAAGAGCTTCAAAGAACATTTTTTGAACTAAGTATTGACTCATGGAAGCCAAGTGTCAACTCAAGTATTGACTCATGACCTGAAGTGTCGACACTTGAAGTTCTAATGAACAGTAATGGCTAGTTTTTTCAAATGCAGAACTTGTCCTTTTCACCCGTCAACGGCTAGTTCACCTCTCCAACGGTCATAAACTGCTATTTGGGATTTAAAAAATTATTTAAGGTGATTTTAATTGAAGAGGGATAAGAGGAATGAGTTTACATTGAATATTCATCAAGAGTTAATCAACTTTCAAGTCAAGTTAAGCCTTCAAGCTTTCAAAGCATTTAAGAGCATTCAAGTTCAACCATTCAAGCTGCATTTAAGGCTTCAACAACTTGAGGACAAGTATCTACAACAACTCTAAAAGAGCTTCAAAGAGATACTTGCTTTTATTGAAAGTTTTTTGTATTCTTAATAGTATTATTGAATCATTTCTTTTGGTTCTAGTTTCAAAGGGATTGAAACTAGAAGTGGAGGTTTGTTGGTGAGCTTTTGTGTTAAAACCAATGGGGGTTTTTGGTTAGCCTAAGTCACAAAATCAAGGAGGTTGTTGGTGAGCCTAAGTTACAAAACCAACTATATTTTTGGTTATTCCGCAAAACCAAAGGGGTTTTGACTTGTGTTCCCGGTGAAAATAAGTTGGGTTTTGATTAGTGAGCCCGAAAAACTAATCAGCTATAATAAAAAAAGATTATAGTGAAATTTCCAAGTGGACCTTGGAAAGTGAATGTAGGTGCTTTAGTATGCACCGAACCACTATAAAATTTTATATATTTGTGTTGCTTGCTTCTTCTTATTTGTATTTACTTATCTTGTATTTGCCTTTTAATTCCACTGCACACTCTTGAGCACTCACAAAAACTAGCAATACACAAGGACTTTAATTATTTTTGAATTGGAATTCATTTTCTATTAGATTTTTAGAAACCCAATTCACCCCCCTCTTGGGTTGCTTACTAGGCAATAGAGTTGAATTGTATACATGGAATAAAGAGAGAAAAGGGGGGACACCTCCTTATTTCCTTCTTTGTTTGTTATACATGGAAATAAGGAGAGACAAAACAAGGGATGCCTACTTGCTTTCTTCCTTTGCTTGGGTGGTTTGCATGAAATAAGGAGGGGGACCACTTCAATGCTTGGGTGCCACTTTTCTTCCATTTTTACTGGAGTGGTTGAAACAGGGGGGTTCCAAGTTGACTCCTTTGTGCTTAGGGCGGCTTGAGTGGGGTCCAGTGAAGGTGGTGCATGAAGTCTTCCTTCCTTGATTCAGTGGGGACCAGTGGAGGTGGCGCATGAAGTCTGCCTTCTTTGCTTCAGCGATGACCAGTGGCTCTCCTCTTGGACTTGACTTGAATGAAAGAAAATTACAAGACTCAAAAAATAAATGAACTAAATTGACTCAACCCTATTACAAGACTGACAGGACTCAAAATGATAACAAATGGACTCAGTTGACTTGACTCTATTATAGGACTGACAGGACTCAAAACTGATGGACTCAAATGCCTAAGAAATCCATAAAGAGTTCTGAATTGGGTGTAGCCTCTTTCTGATCCTGGTGCCCACACCAAGGTGATCCTGGAAATGACATCCTTAGAAGCTGAAAGGAGGTCTAGCACCTCGTGGGACGGATTTATATGCTAAGCCGATTTGTGGTGTGGTTCATGGTGCGGTTTGGTGATAAGTGCTTACCCTTTTTCAGGGCTTCAAGATAGATCAAGGATTTTTTATGGATAGAGGAGTACCAGACCGCCTTCAAATAGCTTAAGACCTACTTGACCACCGCACCACTCTTTACAAGGCTGGTTATGGGAGAAACACTCTATTTCTATCTAGTCATCTCTTTCATGGTCATGAGTTCAGTGCTTGTTTGAGAAGAGGATGGAGTGTAAAAGCTAGTTTACTATATTAACCAAGTGCTCAAAGATGCAGAAACCTGGTACCTGCCTTCGCTCTACTAATTTTGGCTAGGCAACTTCATCATTAATTTCAAGCTCATCTGGTCATAGTCCTATCCAAGCAACCTTTGCGATAGATCTTATAGAAGGTTAATTCCTTTAGAATGGTCATCAAATGGGGGGCAATGGAGTTGGGTGAGTTTGATATTCAATATTAGCCCTACCCCTCCATTAAGGCCCAGGTTATGGTGGACTACATTATGGAATATACCATTCTTGACGAGGTGGGAATCGGATTGATCCACATAGAGCCAATGCCTATGGATAAGCCTTGGACTCCCCACAATGATGGTGCATCCAACATCCAAGGATTCAGGGTCGGGATGATCCTCTCTAGTCTGAAAGGAGTTGTTGCTGAGCAGATGTCTCGCTTCAATTTTAGGGCCTCTAATAATGAGGCAGAGTATGAAGCCCTTCTCATGGTGTTGAAACTTGCCTGCAAACTTGGGATTTAGCATCTCAAAGTGTTTAGTGATTCCTAGCTGATAGTGGGGTAGGTT
Source organism: Areca catechu (assembly GCA_021397845.1). Lineage (NCBI taxonomy): Eukaryota > Viridiplantae > Streptophyta > Magnoliopsida > Arecales > Arecaceae > Areca > Areca catechu. Next base: position 137,465,722 of record CM038043.1, read on the forward strand.
CATGGGGAGTTCGATATCAAAGCCCCTACCATGGAAAAGTATCTTCGACTAGTAAGGAAAATCACCTCGACCTTCCTTTCTTCTGAAATTATGCAGATCCCCCGGTCAGAGAATGTCCAAGCAAACTTACTATCAAGGCTAGCCACCTCTGATTATGTGGATATTTCAAGGACTGTATACCTAGAGAACCTTAAGAAGCCATGTATTGAGGAAGAGCTAGCCACAGTCCTGTAAACAAGCTAAGAGCTTTGCTGGCTGGACCCCTTGATCCACTATCCACAAGAAGGAATGCTTCTAGAAGATGTGTCAAGCCAAGAAAGCTCAGACATTGATCTACCCTATTTATGGTAATCAATAGAAAGCTATACAAGTAAGCTTACTCTTTACTGCTCCTTCACTGCCTTCACCCCTCAGAAGTGGACTTTACCCTTCAAGAGGTCCACAAAAGGATCTACATAACCATATCAAAGGCCACATCTTATCCTACAAGATCTGGAGACAAGGATACTACTGTCAAGCATCCTTGATAAATCCATGATATTTTGTTAAGACACGTGATTATCAGTTTAAATATCTGACTTTTTAAAATAATTAAAAATATATAGAAGGAATGAGTCAAGTTGAATCCATAGAGAAGGCAGAGCTTAGGATGATTTGAAATCTTTGATTTAAAAAAAATAATTTGAGTCAAAATAAAATTAAAATATATAAACAAAATTATAGAACAAGAACTTAAACTCGGTATGGTTGTTCTGCTAATCAGATCTTAGTATCTACTTATGATAGAAAATTAAATTACATGAAGATAAACTTTTAAATTGCATGAAGATAAACTTTGCATTAATTAAAAGTTGAATCTGAGTACAAGGAATTAAAAATAACAATAAAGTAAACTGGAATCAGTAATAAAGTATCCAAAGTCAATGGGTATAGCCTCATCGAAACGTTAGTTGATATCACTTTGCCTTCCTCTATCATACTCCATGAAGCGAACTAGGCTATCTCTTCTTCTTTCTCTTTGGATCTTGATCTGAAGATTGTTGTAGGTGAAAAGATAGTATAGGAGACAGAGCTTCACCTCCAATAAATCTTACTCTTAGAGGCTAATCCTTAATCCAAAGCTAATCCTTCTACCCTGTACTATACCCTTCTCTCATAGATGGAGTTCTCTTATAACCCAAGGTCCCTTTAATAGAGGTTGGTGAAGGCTAAATCAGTGTGGGACTGGGGGTTAGACTCCTTCTCGAACTCATGAAACTATTTGAAATTTTTGGCCATTAGATCGCTCCAAATCTTGTTGAAATCCCATTAAAATATTTCCATATCACACCATATCCAGTTAGATTAATATGGGTCATTAGAAAAAATTCTTGGTTGCTTCTAGATGCTGTAAATCATGCTTCATCGAACCAGAATCACTGTGCCAATTCCTTTAATAGGTGGGCTGCTTTCCCTTCCATTAGATCAGCATTTTAGGACATCACTCAGCCATAAGATTGTATAAAGAACCAAATGGGGAAAGAAGCTATGGGTTGTAATATCAAGGACTATGGCAAGACATGACTGTGATGGTGATGATGAGCAAGATGAAAGTGGTGAGTGGTAATGATGGATTCAGAATAGAGATGGGAAGGATGGCCAGTGAGTGGTGGATCATGGCAAATAGCCAGGCTGAGAGGTGGCGGCAATGGCATCAGCCTAGAACGGAGAGGAGCAATGGTGACTAGCCAGGGGAGGAACGGTGTTGGGTGTTGGAGATGGGAATGCCAACTCAAGGTGGCTTTACTGAGATGGGGCATAATAAGCTTGGGGGTGGCAGCAATGGAGGCTTGTGGTGACTTTGGAGGTGGTGGGTGGACTCAAAGGTGGCGCCAGGAATGATGGTGATGGCATATTGTGCTGAGAGAGGGCAGTGGGCCGGCGGTGGTGGTGGCAATAGTTTGGCTTGGAGGTGACATGGTTGCAGCATGGCAACATGATGGTGGGGAAGGTGATCGCAAGCAGCATCTCTGGGCCATGATGGGCCAGTGATGATTGGTAGGGAAGCGGTGATGGGTTGACATGGCATTAGCGAGTGGAATAGGGAAGGAGATAGTGATGGTCCATGAAAGCTAGCTATGGACCACGTAGCCGGTCCATAATGGACTGGTTGCTTTAAAAATTATGCTGGATTTGGATTTTAAATGATTTTGGGCCCATTTGAACTCTGATTTGGCTCTTGTCTATGTCCATAGAACTTGTAGATTGAGCTTTCTATGTTAGCGAGCTTCTAAATAAGTAATTCTATCAATGCTTTAGAATTTCAGGATTTCTAATATCTCTATTAATCTTAATATACTTATCAAAGAGGAAGAAATATAAATTAAATTTTAAAAATATTTTAATGGGTGTGCGGTACTTTAGCTTAATATCTACTTTTTATAAATGTACTCTAATTTCATTTCTTGTAAAGATATTTTAAAAATAATTAATTTTATAAGAAAGTTTAAATTAATTATGAAATTAGGATTTTTAGAAGATGCTAGCACCAATAATTACTTAAAATATTTAAAATAAATATATAAATATATGATTTATCACATCCCCAACTTACTCGTGGCCAGTCCCTTAGCAATGCAATAAATGTATAAGTATTAAATTATAATCATGTGTCATTAAGAGATTCCTTAACAAAAATAGATATAGGATTAAAAGTAAAAAGATCAAGCAAGTATCACCAAGTATTGAGTTTCAAAAATAAATTTTGCAGTCAATTCTATTAAAAGTTTTCTTAGAATTTATCCAAAGATCTATAGTATTTGTATTTATGATGTCTAACTGAGCATTTTGGTATTAGTTTGCAAAGGACAAATGTTCTTCGCTTATCATCTATTTTGGTTAATTTTCTATACACCCCCAAATCAAGCTTATGACTAAGGTAGCTTTCACACTACCAAATTTTTTTTTAAGGTACTGAACATCCTGGCCTTCCATTCATTGTTTGATGCAAACCTCCATACTTAACCTAGGTGTAGAGATCCAGTTACTAAGTTTAGGGCAATCCATATATATTTTGTATTTTGCACTTTTATTTTGGATAGGTAGCTCTTTCCTTAAATTCAAGGTAACTTTTATACTACCTAATTTTTTTAGTAGGAAGCTCTTTTGATGAGGGAAGGGATTCTAATATGATACAGGATGATATGCAAGGGATGAACATGAAGAAAATTAGATTAAAGCAAGCAAATATTTTTAGATTTGTTTACGGTTTAATTCCCGAAACTAGACAAGACTAGGTTAGGGTTATCTTGTATCAATTAGCATCCTACCCATATGCTAGATCAATCAAAAAGAAAAGAAAATTAGGATCCTGGGTCTAAGAAGGCATATTAGGAGCATGTTCACCTTCAAGAAATCAGACAAAAAGAGATGGGAATTAGGTTTAACATACTAGGCAATGATTTCTAGTTATTGTAGAAGAGATCGCTCCACTCAAATCGGTGCCTAGATGATCCGATCACTTTCTTACAGATCCGCTGGCTTTTTATTGGCTTCATTCGGAGGCAAGGAAAACATCATCCAGGGGGCATGGTACTGGAGGGATCCTGCAAATGTCAGGGGTTCTTTCAGAGAGCAAATAAGAAAGCAAAACAAGGATTAGGATTTGAAGGAGGAAAGAATTAGGGTTTGCTGATGCTGGCGGCCTAGATATGGAAGAAGACTCCTTGCTAGGGAACGGCTTGGGCTTCTTTCACTTGGGCATGTTAGGGTTGGATGAAGGTGGCTTTGGGTGGCTAGGGTTTGCAAAACTAAAACACTCAAATCTCACGCACACAATTCCAAAGAGAATACAAGCTAACATAAAAACTCACCAGAGTTTATTTCATGAATAAGAGATTATCTTACAAGAGGGAGAGGGGGTGGGTATTTGTAGGCTCACCCAGGTCCTCTTCTTGTTAGGATTAGATTATAGAGTTTGATAAGGAAGAGGAATACAAAATTTGAATAAAATCACAATTCCTTGTTGACTTGGGAAAGGAATTCCTTGTTGGCTTGGGAAAGAAATATTTCCCTATTGACTTGGTCTTCTCTTGGGCTAGGGCACCTACTTGGACTGGGCTTGGACCTTGGGCGTCCTCTTATGGGCTTGGGCAGTAAATGGGGTCCCTTCAAGTGGGCTTGAGTAGCCCCCAGATAGGCTTGGTGCATGGGCTGGGAAAACCCTGGGCGCCCACTTCTATTTGGACTGGAGAAGGCCGGGGGCGCCATCTTCTAATGGGCTTCTGGGTTGGGGCACCTGGAACTTGGAATATTTCCTGGTTTATTCAAGTATGGAGGCTTCATGGGCTTGGACTCTATTCTGACCTGGGAGGGCCTAGTGATCGCTTTGGCTGGTGATCTTCCTCTTGTATAAGACTGGACTAACACAAACTTGCATTGGACTAACACAAACTTACAGGACTCAACTGAACTCACTAAACTGGGACAAGTGGACTCACTCAACTTACAATGGACTCAAATAATAGGACTCAAGGGACTTATGAGGTTGAGACAAGGGATTCACTGGACTCAATTGGACTTCTTGCCTCAACTTATTACAGGACTCAATTGATGGACTTTATTATAGGACTTAGCAAAATTGACCAACACATGACTTAGAGAATAAATTGAAGCTTGAAGTCTATGTCTGATCTGATGTCCCCATCAATTCTCCATGGTGGGAGGAACTTGACCCTATCGAGTAAGAAGATTGATCTGGCTCAAGTACTTTTCTGACAGGTCTGGGTTGAGGCATTGCAGATCCTCTCGAGTGATCCATGAATCCTCAGATCTTGGTCGACCTTGCCAACAAACCAAGTGATATGGTAGCCTTTGTTCTGGGTACTAGTGGCTTGGTCATCCAGGAAATGCTCAATCTTTCCTCTCACAGGCTAATTTGATGGTGGACACTCAGGGTTGGGTCACTCTCAAAGAAAAGGTCAGGCTCAAAACTTACAGGATATCATTGCTGGCTCCCTATACTCTACTAAGTCTGAGATATTGAAGGTTGAGCTTAATGCCTAATTAGGTAACTCAGGCACTAGGTCCAACTCTCTTTATTACTTTGATGGATCCAGCTTATAGGTATGTAGCCTAATTGTTACAAATTTTTCTAGTGAACTCTTAGACTCTTTTCGAAAATTAACCATATTTTTATAAAAACATTGCTTACATTAATCTTATGATTAATTCCTCATGCAGATCTCTAATCATGCAGTGAAAAGACTCACAATACCTAATGTAGGCAAATGACTCATGCCACATTTATTGATATGCAGATTTGACTAAACCCTAAACTATGACTGTGGGTTTGACCCTTGGTCAGGTGGGTGACATGCAGATGAGAACTTGACATACACTTCTAACAGATGCCATAGGGTTCTCCAAAAGTAAGACGCAAACATGACATGCATAATGAATGAATGCAACATGCTTACTTTTACAAAATGCAATATAATGATCCTAGAAATGCTGGAAGTTTCTGGAAAGGGTAGAAAATAAGAGGTGGAGTCAGGGTTAGCCTGGTGGGTAAGGAATAAGAAGATAGTTCAAGGTTAATCGAAAAGAGTAGAATACAAGAAGGGGTTTCAGGAATAAGTCCTAGACTACCGAGGTTGACCTTATAGGGTTGAGGTACATCTACGGGGTCTACATAATGGAAGAACGGGTCACTAATTTTAGGAAAGAGGTCAATTGGAGTCAAAGGAGTGACTTCATCCTGAGGGTACTGATTTAAAGAGATCAAGTCCTAAATAAATTCTTCTGGTTCTTGAATCAAAGGACTGGGTTTTACAATTGGGTTCTCTTTTAAGGTCTCCTCAGGTATAATTCTAACAGTAGTATCGAGGTTCTCTTCCTTAGCTGGTCTTCCACTTTAGGTTCAGTTTGGGTGTGGTCAAGGTCAACTAATTTTGGATTTGCTTCAGTCTGGGTATCTACTGGGTCAACTAATTCTAGGTCATCTATAGGTAACTCTTCCTCATACTTATCCACAAGCTCACATCAGCTTCATATATCTCCTCTTCAAGGTCTTCCTGGTGAACCAATGGGGTGGGAGGAGAGGGTTGACTAAGAAAAATTGACTAATACTAGGCTCACATCTAGGGGTACTAATCCTATGGGGTTCAGGTCAACTAAGAAAAACTGGGCTATACCCATAGTACTAATCCTATTAGATTCGGGTTGGCTATGGAAAACTGGCCTAGTACTGGACTTATATCTAAGGGTACTATTTCTATTGGATTCAGGTCGACTAAGGGTCATGGGTCCCTTGGGCTCATAGGATGTGGGTACATAGAATCTGGGTTCAGAGGATCTGGGTGCATAGGAACTAGGTTCATAGGATTCGGAATCAGGTCTATAGGTTGTGGATCTCCGAGGTTCAATTCTATGGGTTATGGGTTCAGAGGATCTAGGTTCATAGGATAGGGATTCAGGGTGTGGGGCTCTCCTAGGGTTGGGCTCTGAGTATGGGTCAAGGTATTGGGCTCTCCTAGGATTGGGCTCTGAGTATGGGTCATAGTATGGGGTTCTCCTAGGGCTAGGCTCGGGTTTAGGCATGGATGATTCTAGGGCACCAGAGAATGGGGAAATAGATAAGTAGGGTTATGATGGAATTGGTTCATCCTACCAGTTTAATTTCTTTATATATTTTTTTGCTTTATCCAAATTATCTATATTGGTCTTTATAGTTCTATAGAGTTGCTCTAAGACCAGTTCATTCTTTGAAGTTATAGTTGATTATTCAAGAAAAAATAGAGGGCCATTAAAATTTTGAGCTAGGTATGGTCCTTCTAGTTTACTCTCGGATTGACTAGGTATTCACCTCCCTCCTTTCTATTAAGTTTAATTAATAACTATCAGTTTAATCCATTAACTCATAATAGGTGGCTTTTGGGTCAGATATTTTTGAAAGTTAGCGAACCCATCATAGTTTGGATTGGTCTATTAAGAAGTTAGGGCATTGATATGGCATTATCACTGATGTAAAACCTATGACAACCCCAACTGGCAGCCGCCCCGGTGGAAAGTGCCACCTGGATGCGACGACCAAATGAAGTTCCGGAGTCGAGCTGCCCAAATGCCTGGAGCATGCTCCCACCTTCAGGAGTGGAGACCCTAGCCAAGGTGGTGCTCCTACCTTCCAGAGTCAAGCTCTCGAGATAGAGTTCCCCCATCTTGTTGAGGTCGAGTCCCTAGTCGAGCTCAGCTCCCATCCAGAGTCGAGCTCCTGGCTGAGGTTGTGCTCCTGCCATCCGAGGTCGAGCCCTCGGTCGAGGTTAGCTCCCATCCAAGGTCGAGCTCCCGATCGAGGTCGTGCTCCCACCATTCGAGGTTGAGCCCCGGTCGAGGTCAACTCCTATCCAAAGTTGAGCTCCCGGTCGAGGTCGTTCTCCTACCATCCGAGGTTGAGCCCCCGGCCAAGGTCAGCTCCCATCCAAGGTTGAGCTCTCGGTCGAGGTCGTGCTCCCGTCATCTGAGGTCGAGCCCCGATGGAGGCTAGCTCCCATCCAAGGTTGAGCTCCCGGTTGAGATCGTGCTCCTGCCATCCGAGGTCGAGCCCCGATGGAGGCTAGCTCCCATCCAAGGTTGAGCTCCCGATCGAGGTCATGCTCCTGCCATCCAAGGTTGAGCCCCCGACCGAGGCCAACTCCTATCCAGGGTCAAGCTCCCACTGAGGCCGCGCTCCCACCATCTGGGGTCAGCTCTCGAGATGGAGCTCCCCCCTCTTGCCAAGATCGAAGTTCCTGTCGGTAGCCAAAAGGGGAGGATCAGCAGAGGTTCAAACCATGGCATGGATGCTCCCAGCTACCTCGTGACACAAAGCTGCACCTCTTTTAAGAGGAGTATCCCATTAAGGCCCTAGGCCCTACAACACTCTGATAGTCCCTCTTGGAATAGAAATGCCCCATAGTGGCTCGGGGCTTAGCAGCACGGTGCCCACACCTCTCATGGAAAACTGCACTACCAGAGGGATACGATTTGTACTACGTCGACGAACACCCCCAATAAAAGAATCTCCTTTCGAGGACCGGTCCGATAGGGGGAGGCCATAGATAAAGAAAAACCCCTTCCGAAAGGGGCATAAGGAAAGTGACATATCAATGAAGCACTAGACCTAGTCTGGGCCATTCCTCTTATATAAAATAGAGGAAGGGACCTCCGAAAAGGGAAAGAGGCAACTGGTAAGGCACAGAGAGAAAATGGGTAAGGAACCAGCCAAGAGAACATCCTCGCTCTCTAATCTATACTTTACCTTGTATTTTCATTTCTTAAATCTCATCTCTCATCCTTTATGCAGAGAGGTCCCAAGCCCTCTATCACAGAGGTTTCATTCTCCTTGATCATCCTAATTGACTTAATCATTGGAGTGTCCTCACCGAAATTCTTAGCTCGGGTCTCCTCTTTTTTGCAGTACAATCTGACCAAGGAGTCGACTAAAAAAGAGGATGAAGTATCCAATGGGAGCTTGACGTGTCTGTGACACATCAGAGCTATGGGCCATGACGATCCAGGCAGCAATAGGCATGATGCTTGCAAAACCTTCTCTTCAAATAATAGACTATAGATAGTTAGAGAAGGTTGATATTATGGATTGGGCATATCATAGTAGGGTGCATTTATGAACTGAGATCTTTGTGTCACTGGGATAATCACTGAGTGTGGTTGCCATGAAAAACTTGGTTAAGCCCCCCAGTCTAAATTATAAGTGTTAAAGTATGAGTTATTTCTGTTCTATAGGCCATTTGGGTTTGATCACGATAAACTTGGTCATACATAGACCTAAGAAGTTGGTACGCAGTTGGGCATTCACTCATAAAGTGAGTGGGGCTCAAATAAACTTGGTATGTTGAAAGAAAGGGTACTTTATTATAATGATCCATGCTCTTGTCACTGATTTAATTTTTTGGATTGTTCTGATTATTCAGATATGCAATTAAGGTTTTAGATCAGAACAATCCTAATTTATTTATGTATTTATTTTTTTAAGAGGAGATGTGAGACAAAGAAGGAAGAAAGAAAGAAAAGAGTTCTCAAAATAGGGGCCTAAAGAGTCCTCGAGCTAAGAGAGAGAGAAAGGAATTAGTTAGGATTTGATGTTATTTACAAATAAGTTAGCATAACATAGACTTTATCCTAGGGTTATCCTAAATGTAGATAGCTCTTAACTATCAAGGACATCTTAGAGTCCTCCAAGTTAAAAACTAACAAATCAACTGGCTAGGTAAGAAAAAAATTGGTGGGGGTCCCCCATTGCTTTTCTTAGACACCAATTAGATTGGCCAGGTCAATTAACATAACTAATTAAAAATTACTTTTCTTCAGGACTACATCATCCTTGAACCCATTTTCTAGACATCAGTCAATTAGCCAATCCTACCCCGATCTAACTCTTCTTGGTGCCTTATCTTATTGAGCTCGAGTTCTTTAAGGGCTGACATCTAGTTAATTTTAATTAGAAGGCTTAAGTATACAGGATACAGGGTGGTGGTTTGCAGGTCAAGAAAAGGTGATCAAATTTCTATTGTTTATGGATTATTGCCCACAGGTTATTTTATGAAAATATACATTGCAAAAAAAAAGATGTCCTAAAAAAATAATAATCTTTTAAGTTTTAATTAAATGCTCTATTTTAGTTAAGTGTTATGCGGTGTTTTTTTTTCTTTTTATGTTATGCTAATTTAAGCAAAAAGAATAAAATGTAGGTTTTAAATTTGGTTAGTTAGATATGAGAGAAATAACACTAAATTAGGCTAAGAATACAAAGTAGTTAGATATCCTAAATAAAAGCAAAAAATCAAATCTTGAATTTAAGGTAGTTAATTAATAGGTTAAGTGATTTTTTTTATTTTTAGGTTAATTTAAAAAGAAAGAAACTAATTAAAAGCAATTAAAAATATTTTTTATGTTAATTTGAAAAGGAAGAAACTATTTTTTTTATTTTTAGGTTAATTTAAAAAGAAAGAAAATAATTAAAAGAAACTAAAAATATTTTTGTAATGTTAATTTGAAAAGGAAGAAACTAATTAAAAAAGAGTAATAAAAAAAGAAATAAATCTAACCAAAATTTTAATAGATTTAAAAAGGATGGAGACTAATCAAAAGAAACTAAAAAAAGAAATTTTTTGGTTAATTTGAAATGAAAGAAATTAATTAAAAGTAACTAATAAAAAAGAAATTGATCTAGGGTTAGGATTAATCTCACTAAAATTATAGACAACTTTTCTTCTCCTCTCTCTTTTCTTTTTTCTGCAAGAAAAATAAGAAAAGTTAATAAGTTGAATTTACAAAAAAATCTAAGAAATCAAAATTTTAACTTTCATACCTTTCTCGTAATGGTACCAAAAACTTGATAGATCCATGATGTCATCATTAAGATATCGTGATTATTAATTTAAATATCTACTTTTTAAAATAATTAAAAATATATAGAAAGGATGAGTTGGATTGAATCCACAAAAAAGGTAGAGCTTAGGATGATTTGAAATCTTTGATTTTAAAAGGAAAAAAAAATATTTTAAGTTAGAAAATAAAATTAAAAATTATAAAAGAATTTAAAGAACAAGAATTTAAATTCGGTATATTCAAGCTGCTAATCAGATTTTAGCATCTACTTGCGATAGAAAATTAAATTGCATGAAGATAAACTAAGTACAAGAAGTTAAAATAATAGTAAAGTAAACTAGAAAGTAGTAACAAAGTATCTGAAGTCAATTAGCATAGCCTTGTCAAGAAGTTGGTCGATGTTACTTCGCCTTCCTCCATCAAACTCCATGGAGTGAACTGGATTTTCTCTTTTTTCTTCTTTGGATCTTGATTTGAAGATTGGTGTAGGCAAAAAGATGATATAAGAGATAGAGCTTATTCTCTAAGAAATCTCATTCTTAGAGACCATCTTCAATCCAAATCTAAGCCTTCTATCCTGTACTGTACCTTCTCTCATAGATGGAGATCTCTTATAGTCGGGGTTCTTTAAATAGAGATTGGTGAAGGCCAAATTAATGTAGGACCGAGGGTTAGACTCCTCAAACTCCTGGAACTATTCTAGAATTTTTGGCTATTAGATTACACTAAATTTGTTGAAATCCCATTGAAATCTTGCCATATCACACCATATCAAGTTAGATTAATATGGGCCATCGGATCAGATTCCTGGTTACTTCTAGATGCTGCAAATCATGCTTTATTGAACCAAAATCATTATGTCAATTCCTTCAGCAGGTGGGTAGCTCTCCCTTCCATCGGATTAGCATTCCAAGACATCACTACTATAAGATTGTGTGAAGAACCAAATGGGGAAAGAAGCTTTGGATTGTAACAATAAGGATGGTGGCAAGACATGGCTGTGTAGCGATGACGAGCAGAATGAACAGAGATGGGAAGGATGGCTGGTGAGCAATGGATCATGGCGAATGGCTAGGCTAAAAGGGGGTGGCAATGGCATGACCTAGAATGGAGAGGAGCGATGGTGACAAGCTAGGAGAGGAATGATGCTAGGTGTTGGAGATGGGAATGACCAGCTCATGGCAACTGGACTGAGATGGGGAACAATGAGCTTGGGGGTGGTAGTAATGGAGGCTTGTGACAACTTTGGAGGTGGTAGGTGGACTTAGAGGTGGCATCGGGAATGATGGTGATGGCAAATTGGGTTAAGAGAGGGTAGTGCAGCCATCGATGATAGTAGCAGCAATTCGGCATGGAGGTGGCATGGTGACATGATGGTGGGGAAGGTGATGATAGGAAGCACCTCGGGGCGGTGATGGGCCAACGGTGATGGGTAGGGAAGCAGCGATGGGCTGGCATGGGAGTTGGCAAGTAGAATAGGGAAGGAGATGGTGACAATCCATGAAAGCTAGCTTGTGGACTAAGTGGCCAGTCAATAATGGACTAGCTACTTTAAAAATTATGCTGGACTTGGATTTTAAATAAATTTAGGCTCATTTGAGCTCCGATTGGGTTCCTATTTGTGTCCTTAGAACCTGTAGATTGAGCTCTTCATGTTGGTGAGTTTCTAAATCAATAACTCTGCCAATATCTAGAATTTCAGGATTTCAAATATTTTCATTAATCTTAATGTACCTGCCAAAGAAAAAGAAATATAAATTAATTTTTAAAAATATTTTAATGGGTGTGTGGTGCTTCAGCTCAACATCTATTTTTTATAAATTATGCTAATTTCATTTTTTTAAGATATTTTAAAAATAATTAATTTTATAAGAAAGTCCGATTAATTATGAAATTAGAATTTTTAGAAGATGTTAGATTCAATAATTACTTGAAATACTTGAAATAAATATATAAATATGTAATTTATCAATCTGCAAGGAGGCTATTGAGTACATGCGAGGCTGTGATCATTGCCAAAGGCATGCCATATCTAGAATCAACCTGCCATACCTTTTGGCTCTTTAAGCTCTCCTTGGCCCTTTGATTAGTGGGGGATAAACATCCTCAGTTCTTTCCCACTAGTTATGGCTAGAAAAGTTTCTATTATCATCATTGACTACTTTATTAAGTGGGTTGAGGCAAAACCCCTGGCTCGAATCATTGAGTGGGAAGCACAAAATTTTGTTTGAAAGTCGATAATCTATCGCTTCGGGCTTCCTAGTATTATCATCACCAACAACGATGGATAGTTCAATAATGTATCCTTTGATGAGTTCTACAAGAACCAATGGATTAGTCACCAGTTTACTTCAGCTGCACACCCACAGACAAATAGAGAGTTGAAGTCACTAACTGGATGATCCTCTAAGGATTGAAGACCTAACTATATAAAATTAGAGGGCTTTGGACAAAAGAACTACATAGATCCTTTGGGCCTATAGCACCACCCATTAGCTCTCGATAGGCGAGATGCCATTCAACCTCACCTTTAGGATTGATGTTGTCATCCCTTTGGAGCTGGGTCTACTGTCACTCCGGGTTAAAGCTTACAATGAGTTCCGTAACTCAGAAACCCTTAGGGTAAATCTCAACCTCTTGGAAGGGGTTCGGGATATAGTACGAGTCTGAATGGCTATGAACCAATAATGCACTGCCCACTACTTTAATGCCTATGTGAAGGCAAAGTAGTTTCCACCAAAAGAACTCATCCTTCGCAAGATGCCAACCCATAGAGTGCAGGAAGCTCTCCCTTAATTAGCTAAGACTACCATATCATTAAGGTGGTCCATCCTAAAACATATTGATTGGAGTAGCCAGACAGCACGTCCATTACCAGAACTTGAAACACTGACAAACTCTAGCCATACTACCAATAAGATATACCCCTATCTTGTATTTGACTTGTTCAATGAAAACCCTTTCCTCTTTCACCCAAAAAGGGAAAGTGGTTGATATTAGGAACACCCCTGAAAGTCTGAGGATGAAGCTATCCCAAGCGGGTTGCTAAAATCCTTATTCGATAAGTCCTGGCATGAGATTGTTCTAGGCGGGGTTCCGACATCCTTTATTCCTAAAGACCTGATTGAATAGTCAGATGCCTAGGTTAGGCCCTAATTCTAGTGATTCCTGGCTAAGTAGTTAGTTTTTTGAGTGCCCTGGATAAGATCATCTCAGGTAAGAATTCCACATTCTGAAGCCTTAGACGAGATTGCCCCAAGTACCCTACAAAGCTTTCAGATTCCTGGGTTAGGTCATGATATTCCTAAGTCTCAATTAAGTAGTAAGCCTCCTAGGTTCTAAAGCCTTGGACGAGGTTGCCCCAAGCACCCTGGTAGAGCTATCAGACTCCTGGGCTAGGTCATTATACCCCTAAGTCATGGTTAAGTAGTAAGCCTCCCAAGTTTCAAAGTCTTGGATGAGGTTGCCCCAAGTACCTTGATGGAGCTATCAAACTCCCGGGCTGGATCATAATATCCCTATGTCCTAATTAAGCAATAAGCCTCACAGGTTTTGAAGCCTTGGATGAGATTGTCCCAAGCACCCTAGTAAAGCTATTAGATTCCTGAGCTGGATCATGATACCTCTAAGTCCTAATTAAGCAATAAGCCTCCTATATTCTAAAGCCTTGGGCAAGATTGCCCCAAGCACCCTAGCGGAGCTTCAGACTCCCGGGTTAGGTCATGATACCCCTAACTTCCAATTAAGCAGTAAGCCCCCCATGTTCCAAAGCCTTGAACGAGGTTGTCTCAAGCATCATGGTAGAGCTATCAGACTCTCGGGCTGGGTCACAATATCTCTATGTCCTGGTTGAGCACCCGCACTCTAGAGTCCTTGGTGAGGTAGTCTAGGCGGGGTCAAAATATCCCTTATTCTAAGATGCTTTAGACAAGGTTGTTCTAAGTAAGGTTCATGAGCCCCTTTTATGTGACACATTTTACAAGCATACAAATACAAGTATGTATTGAAAGAAAGAAAGTTTATTTCATTAATAAGTGCTTGGTACACATATTTTTGGCTCTACAACACTTCATATCACAAAGATGCCTTGAAAGACAAATGGAGAATAGAGATAAGTTATACAAGTTGTATGATAAGTCTATTAATTATCCCAATATAACCATTAAAATAAATATTAATTAATTTATATTTATTAATAAATTGATACTTTTATTAGTGTTTTATAGAAAAGGAATTCATGGATAGAAAGAGCTTGATTTGGAATCCAACAGCATAAACGATACTCAAATCGGAGTTCGAACGGACCTAGAATCAAAAAAAATATTAAATCAAGAAAAATACAAATTTTAAAGTAGCCGGTCCACCATGGACCAGCTGCTCGGTGCATGGAAGGTAGGGCACAGTCCACCGCTACAGTGCCATCCGGTTCATTATCATGGTGTAAAATCATGCATGATTCTTAGTGCAAGACTGTTGGGCACTACCATGTGCCAGGCACTGATCAGCGGTTTAGATTTATTAGATAAAGGATCCAACGACTAGGAATTTAGCCGACCTGATGAAGGAATTAATGTACGTGCTATAGCCCGATCTATGCTGATCAACGGCTAGAATTCAATCCGATCAATGATCAGATGGTCTAGATTGATGTCGACCATAGGAAGGAGTGTAATAGCTGATTTCGCACAATTTGAGGCCTGTGATGCTGAATGGATGACTGAGAAGATTTTTCATGATATAAGGCCGATTTTAACTCAGATTGACTCCAAATTTTATCAGGAAAAAACCCTTGATGAGCTCTATAAAAGGAGGACCACAGGTAATAGTCCAAGCATCAGTTTTCATAGCAATTTTATACTGATTTATTTTCCTGTTCTCTTGTTTAGATCAATATCTTAGGCTTGGAAAAAAGGAAATCATGGAGGAGATATTGGTAGCAGCGATACATGGCTAGACTCCTTCAACTTGGGATGAAGATGAAGTATGTAACCAGTTTTTATTTCTCTTTTATACTTGATTTCTATGCAATAAAAATCATGCTTTTCGTTTATACATCTTCTAATTTATTATTCTGATCGAGGTTTTGATCTAGCATACACGACCTACACTCTCTATCGACATGTCATGATCTTAGAATACGATACATGCCTAAGAGAGGTAGATCATAATATGGTAGGTTAAATCCCTAATCTTATAATTAAATTAGATAGTTTATACTCTAAGCGAATGCATCATGATCTTTGGATATAGCCCATGCCTAACAAGAGATAATTATTCTAACACTTAATTTGCAAGTATTATTATTATTGCAACATAAAAAAAGAAAATAAAACATATTTACATGGTGGATTTGGATTCCTAGGTTACTTCTCCTGCTATCTTGAAATTAATTAATTAATTAGTTGCTTTCTTTTAAAAACTACTACTCTTAATCTAATCTTTTACAAATAATCTTCTTTGCTCTTTTCTATGAAATAATTGTCCTTGATCCCTGAGGATACGATCCTTACTTATCCTAGCTATAGTAATGAGTTAGGTTTTTAGTTTTGATTACCTACGATAGCGATCATTGTACGAGACTTCCTGAAGCTCCGAAGCATCTTTGATGCCTTGCTTGCAAGAGGAGGATCAAGACCAAGACAAAACTCCCACAAGAACTCAAGAATCCTACAGTTAGACAAGGCCCACACCAGGTTGCCCTTCCTATGTTGGATCATGAAGTGGCTCCTAGGTCCTCCAGAGAAGCTTGAAGAAGATGCCGGTCAGGAAAGAGAAGATGTGCATCACCCACAGAAGGCTCGGTCGACATGCAAGGAAGGTGGAGGTGAGCCATAAGCATTACTGAGCCTCGCCCATTGAAGATGGAGTGAAAAGTCCTAAGACATGCCAAGGATCTTTTCAGAGTGCCTCATCATGGCTTTAGTGTGATCCCATTACTCACCAACAAGGTGGCATTCCCGAGGCTGCTCCTACTCCTGACTTGTTAACTCCCAACAGAGAGCTAGGCCTTGCTTGATGATACTCGGAATAACATTGAAAGTAGTGATGGGCCATCATTGTGCCCCCTCATTAGGATTCATCGGATGATGGTTACAACCCTCACCTCTCCTCTGGCTCCATCATTAAACTAGCGAAGGCTACAACCACAATAGGAATGCTAGCCTTTTCCAATACCTCCCCTGCCAAGAAGAGTGCCCACTAGCACTCATGTATTACGAAGGAAACACCCCTTTGGAGAACCCTCCTAGTGAGAAAGGGAACTCCCAAGAGCTAAGTTCAAAGAACCTTTGTCGGCGATGTGACATTTCTTTGGTCATTCAAGTTTCAGGTGGGTCTATCGAAGCCCAGCTCCCTCAACGCTTTACTTATAAAGGGATGGAAGGAAGGGTGATGTGGCATGGTTGTTGACATTAAGTCTACATCGGACCCATCTAGTGGCCATGCTGGCATAAGACATCACCTGGATGTGTGACCAAATGAACATCCGAGATCGAGTGGGGCGGGCACCAGGATTAGACAAGATTACTAGGCCCATTATGGATTTCTGATTAGACTTTCGAGTCCTATAGAGTCCATCAGTCCTGAGTCACTTGAGTCTTGTAATAAAGTGAGTAAATTGAGTTAATTAAGTCAATTGAGTCCTGTAATAAAGTTAAGTCAATTGAGTCCATTAAGTCAATTGAGTCCATTTATTTCAGTCCAGTCAAGTGAGTCATTTGAGCCTATAATTGTGACTTCTTTCATTCAAGTCAAGTCCAAGAGAAGAGTCACCATGCCCCACTGAAGTAGGGAATGAAGACCTTATGCGCCAAACCACTGGTCCCCACTCAGGCCGCCCAAGCCTACATGGATTTGACACCCAAGCCCACATGGATTTGATGCCCAAGCCCACCAAGAATTGGCATCCCAAGCCCACCAAGAATTCGCATCCCAAGCCCAAGAGAAAGTGGCATCCCAAGCCCACAAGGAAGTGGCGCCTCCCAGTCCAATAAGGAGTCAAGCCTCCCAGTCCAACAAGAAGTCAAGCCTCCCAGTCCAATAACGAATCAAGCTTCCCAGTCCAATAAGGAATCAAGCATCCTTATCCCACTCAAACTTTGTACTCCAACTTTGACAAGGAGTTAAGAGGACTGTGTGATCTATTAATACCCCTCCTCCCTCTTATAAAAATTCAATGAATGAATGATTAATGAATGAAAGAGTTCTTTTCCTTCTAGTTTCCTTTGCTTTGAGCATTGACACTCCATAAGGGAGAGGGTGAGAGGCCCAACACCAGTCCAAGCATCCAAACCCTAGCCAAAATCGCCAACCCCTTCCTCCAAAACCCTTGGATGCCAGGAATCTTTCTTCCATCAGCCAAGCCACCACCATCCAGACTCTAGGCTGCCAGCATTCTTCCAAATCCCTAGGCCACCAGGAGTCTTTCTTCCATCAGCCAAGCCACCACCATCCAGTCTCCAGGCCGCCCCATCAAGCCTCCTACCTGCCAATCCCAAAGCCCCCAAACATCCACCACATCTCCAAGCCACCCCTCTAGAGTCCAGGCATCCTCCCTCATCCAGGCCGCCAACCATCTTCCTACGCCCCCTCCTACCTCTCTCCTCTTCCAACTTTTGATTTCATATTTTTTCTATCTTCTAAATTCCTAATCCTTGGTGTTTGTAGGATCCCTCCAGTACCACGATCCTTGGAGGAGGTCTTCTTTGCCTTCGGGACCATCTGAAGAAAATTTGGTGCATCCGTGGGAAAGAAGCTTCTTCTTCCAGGCGCCAATCCTGAGAGTGTGTGATCCCTTCTACAATGAGAAAGAAATCATTGCCAGGTAATCAAACCCATCCCTTCTCTCTATTTCTGTTTTATTGAAAACCGAGCATGTTCTAAATTAGTAATTTCTCAACCCTAGGATCCTATCTTCTTTATTACTTTGTTAGATCTTAATTTATGGGTAAAACTTTAATCTTTATATGACAACCCTTACTTTTTCTTAGCCTTTCTTCGGGAACATAACCATAAAAAAATCTGAAATCATTTCTCTCTTAATCTGAAATCTCTTTATAGTAATCTCTAGCATGTCTCATCCTGCATCAGTTTGGTATCAAAGCATGGTTTAGGACATGTTCATGCATAGTAGTTAGAAAACTAAGCATGCTGAAATTTCTACATAGTAGTCTAAACTTAGGACTTGTTTCTCATTAAAACCATTTTGTTTATCACCAATCTTTGCATCCATTAATCACATAATCACTCTACATCAAATCTGTAATTTACTTTTAATTTTCAGATCTAAAAATACAAAAAAAATCTGCATGAAACCCTAAAGTCTGCATTGCTGAAATTTTTGCATAACTAGATTAGGGCTGAATTTCATTTGCAGTGAAATCTTCAAAACTTAGTTTTCTTTGTATTTAATTAATTGTTATTAGTCTTTGTTAAATCTTTCATTTGCATAAAAAAATAATAAAAAAATATTTATTTTCTGCATATTTTTTTATTTTAGTTTCATATTGTATATTTCATGTGTGTGCATGCATAACTAATTCACTTAAGGGCAATCTCTCTATCTTAGATAAGGGAAAGAATTCATCACTTTTTCTTGGCCCAAAAAAACCACCCTCATCTCGATCCCAAGCCTAATTAAAATTGAGTAGAAACCTAGAGCAGCTAGGGACATCAACAGATCCAGTTCGTGGTATTGTGAGAAAGCTAGTGCACTCAATTCATCACTTATCTCTTAAAATTGGTGTCTAGGCTAGAGGCCTAGAGGCAAACACCCTAAGAAGAGCTATGGTTACTTAATTAGGATCCTGCAGAGCAAGGGGAGCCTCCCACACTCCCACCTCTTATCTAGCCTGCCAGAAAGGATAACTATTGACTTGGCTGTAAGTTGAGCTGACTCATTCTACTTGAGCTGCTAGGTCTAGCAACACCCTAGAATGATTTGTGTGCTTGTTGCATGATCGCTAGATTAGGAGTCCAGTACCAACAGTCTTAAACCCAACCCAGTCTGACCATGGAACCTAACTTTGAAACCTTACCGAGGACCATGACTAAACAATTCACCCAATTAAATTATAGGTTTGATCAGATGGAAGAACGTGTTGGAAATCTAGAGAGAACCTATGAGACCCATACTGAACCTGAACTTGAGACACCTCTTCCCACACCTCCCAACCCTAGAAGAGCCCCATGTCATGACCCAATCTTGGAGCTTAATCAAAGGAGGCCCAATCATGATTTCATTGACCAAGATGAGAGAGCCATTAGAAACATCAAGTTAGAAGCACCTACATTTGATGGTAGCCTTGACCCTAAGGTATACACTGATTGGGAAGGAGATATGGACCAGTACTTTGACTAGTATGAAATGTCTGAAAAGAGGAAGTTTAAGTTTGCTAAACTCAGGTTAGTTCGCCAGGCTATACTATATTGGGAGAATGTTGAAAGGATGACTAGACAAAGAGGAGATATATCCATAGCTACCTGAAGAGCCATGAAACTTAAGCTTAGAGAAAAGTACCTCCTGTTGCTGCCAAGATCGCCGTGGATTGTAGTTATAGACGGCCTCAGACCATGCCCCTATCACCCCGGATCCTTCTCGGATGCTCGGACATACAAAACAAAGTTAGAGACCCGGGTCGGTGATCCCGACAGGGACACTCCGATGCTCAAGTCAGTGATGACCCAGGAAAACAGATACTCCTGGTCGAGCCCCACAGGTGGACTCCATGCTAAGAGGAGAATATAAAGCACTGGAAGAGTGTAGAGGAGTTGAGCGGGAGCGAGGTTAATGCCGGCTGAGGAGAGTCGGAGCTGAGATGACTATGTCCGTCAAGACCTTTCCCACAAGTCTCCGGTAGCTTGGAATTCTCAGGCTGGTTCGGTGCTCTCCTGTGTGCCTAGCCCTTTTTCCCTCCGCTCAACTATGTTTTTTTGCTTACCCTTTTTTTCTGGAACCTTGGAGAGTTCTTTTAAGCCACTGGGGGACTACTAGGTACTTGTCTCAGGATCCTCGCATTGTTTGCTGGTGCGTGCGGCATCACCTGGTGCCGTGTACGGGATGCCTTTTTCCATTTGTGAAAGGGGACGGTACCGCATGTGCTGACATTCCCTCTGGTCGCTCTACTTCTGGAAACATGGCAGGACCTTGATCGGCAGGCCACCATCCCCTGGATCTGGATCTACTGGTTGACTTCCTCTTTTGGGAGGCACAGATGGTTGGTGGGGAGCGCAGGGCCTCAATCTGGGGACTCTTCCCATTTGGTGCAAGTAATAGTCAGAACCATCATCACGAACTGGCAGGCATCTTTTCACAGTTTCGGGCATTGAGCCACCATCCTAGGAGAGTGGTGACTTCCTTTAGTGATAGATCTCTTTGTTCGAGGTGGAGCTGATCTGGAGAGGCAGAGCTCGACTTTGACCTTGGCATCTCGACCCAGGGGGAGCGTAACTGGGTGAAGGAGGGCGGAGCTCGACTTCGACCACTACATCTCGACCCAGGGGGAGCGCAGCCGAGTGAAGGAGGGCAGAGCTCGATTTTGGCCATGGCATCTTGACCCGAAGGGAGCACGACCGGGTGAAGGAGGGCGGAGCTTGACTTTGGCCATGATATCTCGACCCGGAGGGAGCACGACCGAGTGAAGGAGGGCAGAGGTCGACTTTGACCATGGCATCTCGACCCAAAGGGAGTGCAACCGGGTGAAGGAGGGTGGAGCTCGACTTCGGCCATGGCATCTCGACTCGAAGGGAGCACTGCTGGGCAAAGGAGGGCGGAGCTCGACTTCGGCTATGGCATCTCGACCTGAAGGGAGAGCGGCCGGGCGAAGGAGGGCGGAGCTTGACTTTGACCACCGCATCTCGATCCGGAGGGAGCACAGCCGGGCGAAGGAGTCTGGGCAGAGGCGTCATACGTGGCAGCTTCATCCGTCGTGTTGCATGATGGAATCTGACATGGGTTCCACATCAGCGATCCTGCCATATCAGTTGCCCCCCACTCTCAAGTTCCATTGGTGCGCGGTGCTTGGGGTGAAGGGAGTTAATGCTGTGCTGATGTGGAAAGGAAAGAATTTGGTGCAATAATGGCCACGACCGGCGGTGCTTCATGAGGAGGTTTTCCAAGCCAATGCGGGAGAGACACGTGGCCACATCCAAGGAATACTTATTGTTGGCACGGGATTCGAAGCGGTCACAGCTGAAACGAGGTGCTCCCTTTGCCGATTACTGACATGTGGCATAGATTCGTCGATGGGGGTGCAGCGATAGTACAGTTAGGCATCCGGTCACTTCGAAAAGAAAGGCAGTTTTTCCAAAATACTTCTTTCAAACTTTGCGTGCCCGCGATCATACCAGCACCCTTCTTCTTCCTCGGTTGCTCTTGTCTCCATAGTTAGCCAGGTTCGTCCTCTACTCCTTCTTCCAGCTAGGCAGAGCTTCGTTCTAGAGACCAGACCTCCCCGGACCTCGTCTGCTTTTGCTTTCTGCTTCTTCTTCATTCCCCTTCAGCTTCTTCTTTCATATGTCCCATTTCGATCCAGGTTTTTGCCCCATGACCAACCAGGGAGAGGCTAGGACTTCCTCACCGAGGTCGCCTTCTTTCTTCGATGAGGAGGATAATGTGGCACGCTTTGAGTTCAGTAAAAGGCCCGCACCCCGGGGGAAAGTGATTAGGGAGCCCTCAGCCTACTTCCACCTCCTCTTCCACCCAAACCAGCCACCGAACCTCCTCGATCGATAGGCCCTGATGGGGTCACTTCGACGATCTCCGTTGAGGAACTGGCGGCTATCCGGGAGACCTATGGTGTCTCGAACTCTATCCGGCTTTCGGTTCCTCGACCCGGGGAGCGGGTCACTTTTAGTGGCCCACGTCAGATTGCCCTCTATAAGGAGACACTCTCTGGGGACCTCCAATTTTCCTTCCACCCCTTCTTTCTTTCAATTTTGAGCCACTACCACCTTGTTCCCGCTCCACTTGTCCCCAACGCTGTAGGGATGATCTTTTGCTTTGTAGTCCTTTGCCATTTTCATGGGATTGTTGCCCATTTTTCCTTGTTTAGGTCCTTTTTCACCCTGAAACGCCACCTTCCGAGGAGGGGTGGTGGTCCCTCTCTTCCCACCCAAGAGGCATGAAATTTGAGCTCCCCTCTTTTATCAAAGGATAGAAGAGCAAGTACTTTTTTGCTTCGATAGAGGAGGTCGACTAGGCTTGGAGCGATCCAGATCGGTCCCCTAACCGGAACTCTATGGTCGAATCGGCTGATCAGGAAATCTATGACCAGCTTCGTGCCGACCAGGTCCCCTCCCTCGAGGTTTTGTTGTCAGAGCAGAATCTGTTTGAGGCTGGGGTCAGCCCAATTCAATAGTTGGGTGAGTTTGGCTCGAGCACTATCTCTTTATGCCTGCTCTTTGTTCTTCGAGCTCGAAACTAACACTTTCCTTTATGCAGGTATGAAGTTCTCCTTGGATGATCTCCTTTCATTCTCCTAGAAGAGGGGTGCGCTGGAGGGGGCCAGCAAGTCTCCTTCGAAGAGGGCTCATGTGGAGGGCAACGCGAGGACTACTCCTGCTGCACCAGCCGAGCCAAGCAGGAGAGTGGCATTGCCCAATCTTGAGCCTGATAGGAGGGCAGCAAAGCCCGCTCCCGAGCCAAGCAGGTTCGCTGTGCTCAGTTTCGAGGCACCGAGGCTGGTTGATCCACCCCCGGTCCAGGAGCCCGAGGTGGTAGTCCGGGCTAGATCTGCTATGGTCGCTGCCGCGTTGATGTCTCCTCCTCTGGTGGTCATCGAGGTCGAGGAGGAAGAGCAGCAGGTCACCGAGCTAGTAGCAGTGGCACATCCGAAGCAGTGTCGAGCTCCTAGCATGCCCCAAACACTCCCTCAAAAGGAGGGATAGATGACCCCGCATCAGTGGTAGGCAGGAGGGAGCGGGATTACTACAGGGTTCCCTTCAAGCTGGCACCAAATGTCTCCCTGGTTCTGGACCAGAAACTTACTGGGCGTATGATGGACTTTGCTATCCAATCATGCGACTGACGAGAGAGGGCGGGGAAGCTCCTTGGTGATGCCATCAGCAGTACCCTCCTCCAGCTCTTCTCGATGAGTGTTTCCTTATTTTACTTTGCTTTGCTCTTCTTAGCTTACCTTTGAGACTGACATTTTCTCTGGTGTAGCTGGGTGCCGAGCTCCTGCTTATCAGGGATTACTGTCGAACCTGGGCCAAGAGGGACAGGCTTCAGGGAGCAGAGCTCGAGTCCCTGAAGGAGGAGGTAAAGCGGAGAAGCAGTGATGCCTGAGAGGCCACTGTGAAGAACAAGGAACTCCGCGCGAGGCTGCAAGGGCTGAAAGGCAGATCAAGGAGCTCGAGGAAGCCCCAGACTGGGAGAGAAGTTGGTAAAAGGGCAAGTCGGACGAGCTCAAGGCCAAGGAGGCCCGACTCTAGGAGCTTGATGCCGAGGTCGCTAATGAAAAGGGATGGGCCCAGCCCCTCCTGGCAGAGCTAGAGGTGGCAAAGGATCTGGCCATTGCCACCGAGAAAAAGGCCGCTGCCACTGAGAAGAGGGCCGTAGGGGCGAAAGAAAAGATCGCTACAGCGTCAGCTTGGTGGAGGCTGTGGAGAAAAAGGTCACTGAGGTGATCAACCAGGCTGAGATCATAAGGAAGAAGGTTGCAGAGGCGGTGGCTGAATACAAGGCCTCCAACAAGTTCGAGGCCGAGTTTCGGGAGGCTACGACAGACTCCTTCTCCAAGAAATTTATGTACTGTCGATCCCAGGTGAAGGGTCTTGTCTCGGGCGAGCACATGAGCAGACTGAGACTCCCGGGTGCAATGGAAGAATCAGCTGCCGCCAGGTCAGCTTCGTTGTTGGAGGCCACCGAAGACGGGGCTCGCCCATCGGAGGCTCTAGAAGATGCCGCCTCATCCGTACACCGTCACGGGAAGGGGACAACTGAGTAGTGTAGGGGTCCTTGTAGTTTTTTTTTCTTCTTTCTGATCTGGGCTGCCTGGCCTGTCGGGGCCCGGAGATACTTGTAAAAATTTTAGCAAGCATCAATAGAACTTCTTTTTGATCATTCAGATCTATGCTCTTCTTTTTCTTTTCTTTTCTTCTTCTTTTTTTTTTTGTTGAACTTGGTCAAGGTCATTCCCTTCGCTCCTTAGCCGCCCATGTGCATGTGCTTGTGTATGCGCCAAGCACGTAAGACAATTAAGAGGGATTTCTTTGTTTGCTGAGCTACTCCCATTTCGCGGGCAAAGCGGTCATAGGACTCCGGGCCTTTACTTGAAGAGGTCTATTAGACCTTGGCTGGGACCAGCCTCGAGCCTGCACAGCAAGGCTGAGCTCAAAGGTAGAATGTGTTGATCCTGCCAGTTGTCTGTAAGGTGCCGGGCTTCGTTGCTAGAGAGCTGGGCTCCGAGCTTCGATGCCGGAGAGCTAGGCTCCGAGTGAAAGTGTTCCTTTAAGGTAAGAGTAGTTTGCTCAAAGAGAATCATTATCATCATTATCGGATTGAAAGCTTTACATTACTGGTAATATATTCTCAGGTTGTAGGCATTCCACGTGCGCGGGAATCTGGCACCGTCCAGGTCTGCTAGATAATAGGCTCCATGAGGAAGAGCCTCGACAACCCTATAGGGGCCTTCCCAGTTTGGCAAGAGCTTGCCGCACTCTTGGGGTTGAGATGCTTCAGCTCGGCGTAGCACCAAGTCGCCAAGGTGGAAGACCTTTGGCTTTACTCGTGCATTGTAGTACCGGGCTACACGTTGCTGGAAAGCCACCGTCTAGAGTCGGGCCTTGTCCCTAGTTTCCTCGAAGAGGTCCAGGTCGAGAAGAAGGCATGCTGGATTCTCTACTTCATTGTACTGCTGTATCCATAGTGTGGGCACGTCGAGTTCGACTGGGACGACAGCCTCTGGATTGAAAGTGAGGTTGAAAGGTATTTCATCCATTGCCATTCTGGGCATTTATGGTAGGCCCAGAGAATGCTGGGGAGTCTTCTACCCACTAGCCCTTGGCTCAGTCTAGCCAGGTTCTGAGTCCCTGGAGGATGGTCTGGTTGGTCACCTCGGCCTCCCTATTGGTCTGAGTGTGGGCTATCGAGGTAAAGCGGTGCTGAATGCCGAGTGTAGCACAAAACTCTTCGAACTCTCAGTTATCGAACTACCACCTGTTATCGGTGATGATGCTTTGGGGGAGTCCAAAGCAGCAGATGATCGACTTCCAAAAGAACTAGCAGACTTTGGCTTCTATGATCCATGCCAGTGGCTCTGCTTCTACCCACTTGGTGAAGTAGTCAATAGCCACTATCAAAAACTTTCGTTACCTGGATGCAGGGAGAAATGGACCTAGAATGTCCATTCCCCGCTGGGCGAACGGCCATGGGGCGAAGAGCTGGGAGAGCAGCATCGCTGGTTGATGCTGTATGTGGGCGTGGCGCTGGCACCAGTCATACCTCTTCATAAACTCAACGGCATCCTCCCTCATGGTCTCCCAATAGTATCCTTGTCGGAGGGCCTTATACACAAGAGTCCTCCCACTGACGTGGTTTTCGTAAAGGCCTTCATGTATCTCTTGGAGTATGAAGGTTGCCTCTGTGGGTCTCAGGCATCTCAGGAGCGGATAAGAGTAAGATCGGCAGTAGAACTGTCCTTCCATGAGGACGAACCACGATGCCTTCTTCTTGATAAGGCTAGCCTCTGCTCGGTCTTCCAGCAGGGTGCCATTGATGATGTATCTGATGTACCTATCCATCCAGCTCATCTTCATGGTGACTTGCTGCACCTCTACGGGAGCTTCGTTGCTTGGATTTTCGAGGTATTCGATATAGGCGCGCCCCAGTGACAAGTCTGGAAAGGTTGCAAGTCTTGACAGTGTATCGGCATGAGCATTCTCACCTCGAGGGATGTAAGAGATGCTGAAGTGCCAGAAGCCCGTCGTGCTTGAGCAGACCCTCTATAAGTACTTCACCATCTGGGGTTCACTGGCTTCATATTCTTTGAAAACTTATTTGGCCATCAGTTGGGAGTCGGTGAAGACCTTCAGGTTTTGCATACCTAGCTCGCGGGAGACCCTGAGGCCCGCTAGGAGTGCCTCATACTCTACCTGGTTATTTGTTGCAGTAAACTTGAAGTGGAGTGCGCCTTCAGCTACAACTCCATCACTGTTAGCAAGGATGAGACCTACTCCGCTTCCACCCATGTTGGACGCGCCATCGACATGGAGGATCTAGGACTCCTCCTTGGCCTTAGGCTCCACTTGGTGCCCGGGGAAGTTTGCTCTGGCTCTTCGGCAAGCCCCGTGCACTCGACCAAGAAGTCGGCTAGCACTTGGGCCTTTTGGGATGACCTTGGTCGGTACGCGATGTCGAACTCGTTGAGCTTTAGTGCCCACTTGGCAAAACATCCGGATGTGTCGGGTCAACTGAGCATAGCCCTCAGGGGATGGTCTGTCAGGACCACGATCGGATGCGCATGGAAGTATGGCCTGAGATGCTGAGCAGACATGATAAGAGCAAAAATGAGCTTTTTGGATCGGGTGTACATGATCTCGACATCCTAGAGGATCTTGCTAGCATAGTACATCGGCTTCTAGGATCCGCCCTGATCCATGTAGACGAGTACTAAACTGACGGCTCTGGGGGTGATCGCCAGGTACAACAGGAGCTCCTCTCTTGTCTCCGACCTAGAGAGTAGTGGTGGTGATGCTAGGAAGTCTTTAAGTTCCTTGAAGGCCACCTTGCACTCCTCCATCCAGGTGAAGTCGTTCATCTTATACAGCACCTTGAAGAAAGGAAGGCATCAGTATGCCGACCTTGAGATGAACTGGCTCAGCGTGACGATCCGACCCGTCAGGCATTGTACCTGCTTCTTTGAGGTCGGATGCTCCATGTCGATGATTGCTTGGACCTTCTCCGGGTTCGCCTCAATTCATCTTTGGGTCACCATGAAGCCAAGGAGTTTCCCTGCTGCTGGTTCGAAAGTGCATTTTGCCAGGTTCAGTTTCATCTTGTGCTCTCAGAGATTTTGGAAGGCCTCGATGAGGTCATGACATAGTCTGACCTTGGCTTGCTCATAACGAGTATGTCATCCACATAGACTTGCATGTTCCTGTCGATCTGGTCCTTGAAGACTCGATTAACCAGTCACTGGTATGGGTGCTAGCATTCTTCAAACCAAACAGCATCATCCGGTAGCAGTATGTTTCTCGGTCGGTGATGAAGGCAGTGTGCTCCTCATCCTCAGGGTGCATCTGGAGCTGATTGTATCCAGAGAATGCATCCATAAAGGCGAGCAAGCGGTGCACCGAGGTGGCCCGATTATGGTTGGTATTGTCCACACAGATCCTCATTTCCCGTTATTCTTTCTTACCATAACTACATTTGCCAGCCAGCTTGGATAATGTACTTCCCAAACAAAGCCAGCTCCGAGGAGTTTGTCCACCTCCTCGTTGAACGCCCTTTGCCTCTCCGGTGCAAAACTTCTTTTTTTTTACCGCACAGGGCGATACTTTGGGTCGATGCTCAACTTGTGGGTTATGATCTCAGGTGGGATCCCAGGCATGTCAGCAACCGTCCAAGTGAACATGTCAGCGTTTGCTCGGAGAAACTTTAGAAGGTGGACTCATTCATTATCTTGTAACTGTGCCCCAATCTGCATCATTTTGCCGGGTCAGTTCTGAGGGGATACGACAGCAAGCGCTCGACCGGGCCATCTCTGGGGTCCTGCACCCTTTGGTCGAGGTCTTCTATGCTGGGACCGTCCTTGAAAACCTTGGCCTTGGGGATGGTTTGGAGGCAATGTTGAACTGGCTGAGGTGCCCCCTCATCTCCCTGACACCGTAGAGAGTTGGAATCTGCACCAACATCCACTTTGTGAAAATGACCGCATCGAGCAAGTTGAGCCTGGGTTGGCCAAGGATCACGTTGTAGGCCGAGGGAAGCCTGACAATCGTGAAAGTCATCATGACGGTACTCTGCTGAGGTGGCATCCCGGCAGTAATGGGGAGAGTGATCTTCCCTCGACCCCTACAGTGTCACCTATGAAACTGATAAGGGGTATGTGCATAGGTTTGAGCTGAGCAAAGGGAATTTGATGCAGAATGACTCTAAGATTGCTAAACATGCAGGAAAAATAGTAAAATAATTTTTTTTTATGATTTTTATAATTTTGGTTTGAGGCTAAATTTTCAAACTAAAGTAAAGACTAGCAAATATGATAGCAATACATAGAATCATCATGATCGCAAAGAACTCATGCAAGATAATAAGTAGCCAGGACCCGAGAGTTGAGAAACTCCCAGTTTATGATACTTTATCTTCATCGAAATAGATAATAAGAGAAGGGAAGGTTTCTTACCAGTCAGAGATTGAACACTTTGCAGTGGAAAGGATCACTCACACTCTGATTAGAGCCTGGATGAAAAAGCCTCGTTCCCTTGAATCCGATGGCTGATCTGGGTGGTCCTGGAAGCAAAAAGGCCTCCTCAGGGGAGGGGAAGCACCTCGGGGATCCTGCAAGCGTCAGGGTCAATCAAAATAGAAATTAAATAAAGGAATAAGAAACTAGGGTTTAGAATTGGAAGAACCAAGTTTAGGTATGGATGTCCCGGGGAAGAAGCAGTTGCTTGATTAGGGCAACAGCTAGGGCATCTTCCTCTGGGCATGGTTGATCTCCAAGGATGCAGATGGAAGCTAGGGTAGCAGGGATTCAGCTAGGCACACAAGGAGAGCACTCAAAGTAGAGAACCAAAGTAAAGACACCAATCACAAATCAATAGCACAAAATTTTAGCAAGTTGTATTCATAAGAAAGAGATGATTACAAGAGGGGAAGGGGTGGGGTATTTATAGAGTTCCCATACCCTCACTAACCATGGTTACACTTGGGTTACAATCCTCTTCCAAATTAGATTACAAGTCCTTTCCTAGCTAGGTTAGAATTACAAGGTTTAAAAGGAGTAGGAATCCCAACTAGGTTAAAAAAGACTTGGTCTTCTCCCTCTTCACTTCAACTTGGACTTGGTCAAATATCTTTGGACGCCCCCTCCTTTGGGCATGTGGGCTTTAGGGTAGCAAGGGGAGGTTAGCCATGGGCCAAGGATGCATGGGCTTGGGCCTCGTGGAAGCTGGGGCTCCTGGTTCCCTGGGCTAGTATATTCCCGGTATCAAAAGGGAATCTTAGTTCTTCTTGCTTGGGCTTGCTTCCTGGGCTTGAATTTGGAGGCCTGGAGTACTGGGATAACCTGAAAAATATGGGCTCCTAGAGGGAATCTGGCATCTAAAATGGCATCTGAAGGGAATCAGGGCACCTAGGTGTCAGTTGGGATCCCCTAGGCTGATGTAACTGCCTCTGGCTTCAGAATGAGGTCCGGTGGAACTCCAAAATAGCGTAGCCTTCTTTTTTGTACAAGAAGTGGACTCATACTAGACTCATACTGATGTACATGACTCAATTTACTGGACTAGGTTGAGGGTTGAGACAAATCAACTAACCTCAACTTATTACAGGACTCAATCCTAGTTGATTACAAAACTTTGACACATAACTATGTAAACCAAATAGGGTCCAGTAATCTGTGTCTGATCCTGGTGCCCCCACCAAATTCTCCCGGGGTGGGAGGAACTCGACCCCGTCGAGTGTGGGATAACTTGGCTCTCATAATGCTCGAGTAGGTCTGGGTTGAGGCGCTGCAGATCCTCATGGGTGATCCACGAGTCCTCAGATTCTGGCCGACCTTGCCACCAGACCAAATATCTCTGATAGCCTCTATTTCGAGTATAAATGGCTTGATCGTCCAGGATTCTCTTAATCTTTTCCTCACTATTTGGCCAATTGATTGGTGGACACTCTAGGGCAGGCTCACTCTCAAGGGAAGGGATGGGTCCAAAAGGCTTGCTGGGAATTGCTGCTGGCTCCCTATACGCTACAAGATCTAAGATGTTGAAGGTGGAACTAATACCTAAATCAGGTGATATCACAGGCACATAGGCATGGGGTCCATTACTCTTCATTATCTTGGATGGGCCATCTTCGCGAGCAAAAATTCTTTTACAATTACAAAATCCTCTGCAAAATTCTTTATCTCTCTTTTGTGAATTAGCCAAGTTATTATTAGTTATTAGTTATGCTCAGCTTTTGACTAATTTCCATATGCATATACTATGCAGAGGGTAGTGCAGGTGCAGACATGTAATTTAGACTGTGCATTTATTAGACTCAACTATACCTAATAGACTCGACTAACTTTCCTATCGAAAGAAATTTTTATTCTCTCTAAGGAACAAACCTAATAGACTATAAACTCTTTGGGTTTGACCCTAGCTGGCATACACAGGAGAATTTACTATGTATACTTACTAAATGCCAGAGAGTATGCAAGAAGTAAGATGCAAACCTAATATGCACAATGCATGTATGCAGTATACTGACTTCTATAAAATGCAATCTAATAATGAGAAAATTAGGAGAAGTTTCAGAAAAAGGTAGAAAATAAGAGGTGGGTTCAAGGTTAGTCTGATTGGATGGAAAGTGGGAAAAGGGTTCGGGGTTAATCAGATAACTAAGAGACAAGAAAGTGTTTTAGGGATGAGTCATATACTAATGAGATTTATCTTATGGGTTTGAGGCATATCTAAAGAGTCTATATAATGGAAGAAAGGTTCATTGATTTCAGGAAAAAGATCAAGTGATGTCAAAGAGGTGATTTCATCCTGAGAGTACTAATTTAAAGAGATCAAGTCCTAATAAACTCTTTTGGCTCATAAATCAAAGGACTGGGCTCTCTAATTAGGTTTTCTTTTAGTGGCTCCTCAGGTAAGATGCTAATTGTAGGATTATATTCCTCATGATCTTCTTCCTTTAAGGGTTCTTCCACTACAGGTTGGGTATGGTTAAAGTCAGCTAACTCTAGGGTGGCTTCTACCTGGGTTTCTACTGGATCAACTAACACTGGATTGGCTTCTACCTGATTCAACCTATTGGTTAATTGGTCAAGCCTATGGGTTGCTTGGGTATTGGTTTGGATTACCTGGTTGGTTTGGGTGGTGAATTAGGCAAACTAGGTTTGCGATTGATTTACTTGGGCAAGCTTATGGTTCATTAGGTCAAATTGCTCCATCATGATTTTCATGGTAGCCTAAAATTGAAGCCCATGGTTGAACTGGGTTGGTTGTATTAGACTTCTGATTCAACTAACTCTGGGTTGGTTGCAATCTAGTTTTGGTCATGGTCAACTACTTCTGGGTCTTCTATAGGTGTGTCTTCCTTTAATTCTTCTATGGACTCATTATCTTCGTACTCCTCCACTAGACTTGGGTCAGCCTTATATATTTCTTCTTCTTAGTCATCTTGGTGAACCAATGGGGTGGTAAGAGAGGTTTGGCTAATGGAAAATTGACTAAAGTATGGGATAATAGGGGTGGGTAAACTAAAGATTATGGGTTCATAGGTTATGAATTTAAAGGTTATGGGTTTAATTCTAGGGGTATCAATCCTATAGGGTTCAGGTTGACTGAGGGATAATGGGTTACTATTGGGTTCATATCTAAGGACTATGGGTTCCTGGGGTCTATAGGGCAAGGGTTCAACTCTGTCGGTCTTGCCTTGGATTCCTAATTGGTCTCCTACTTGGTCAAAATTATGAATTTCTTGATTACTTGATTGGATCAGTTGGTTAAGCTTAGTATTGGATTGGTCAAACCTATGGTCTATTTGGCCAAGCTGGACTTGGGTTTAGGTATGGGCTTGGTTCATCTGGGTAAGTTGATTTTGGGTCTGGATATTGGATTGAGTTAGTTGGGCAAACTAATTCATGATGGCATCAAAATTGGAATCCATGGCTGAATTAGTTTGGGGTGTGGACTTCTGGTATTGGGTTCCTAGCCTAGTGGTCATACAATCAATCAAACAATCAAGATGAAATGATGCAGCTAAGCATGCAAAAGAAAAGGTTAGTAAAATCTAGGGTTTGGTAGACCTAGAGTCAAGACTGAATGGGTCAGCTCAACTTACACCTAACCCAGTAGCTAATCCTTCCACTGGCCAGGTAGGGGGTGGGAGTGTAGGAGGCCCTACTGCTTTCGCAGGGACCCAATTAAAAACCATAACACCACTAAGGTCGTTTGACTCTGGACCCTCAGCCTTAGACACCAGCTTTCAGTAATAGTTAAAGGATTAAATGCACTAGTTGGCCCACACAATTCTGACCCGACCTGCTGATGTCTCCTAGCCCTCTAGGAAAAATTAGGTCTAATTGATTTTAATTAGGCTTGGGTTAGCATGATGATGGTTGTTTTGGGCCCAGGACAGGTGATGAAATCCTGCCCTGATATGAGATATTCAGTTACCCTTAAGATTAGGTTAAAGATGATGGCAATCGATGGCCCTGATGCAATCTAAAATAATCAAAAAAATAAAATTTTTTATGTATATTTTATGCAATGAAAAATTAGGTTTAAGTTGATTAGGTTAGCAATCAAATTAGGCTTGGGATTGGGGTGCGTGGAAGTTGATTAGGTTTGAGTTAGTCAAGTGCAAATCAACAAAAATCAAAGAATTAGGGTTTCAGTTGATGCAGAGTTGACATAGATCCCGATGTAGAAAAAAAATCAAAGAAAATCTGAAATAGAGGATGGATGGTGATGATAAACCTACCAAATTTCATGCAGAATAAAAATCATATGATAATACAAATCCTAGGGTTTTTGGACTGCTATCGAAATTATCAAGATTCTATTAGGGTTTCTAATATGCTAGATTTTAGAGAATTAGAGTTTCAATAAAATTAATTAAAAATTGTGATAATTATTAAGACAAAACAGAGGACTTGTAGTGCAAATTCCACAAAAAAATAAAATATTTAAGATGCCTAAATTAGATGAAACCTAGACACCTAATGCAGTGGGCAGGATGCTAAAATTAGGGTTTGTGATTGCAAAGCAGATAAAAACTATTCTAAACCTGCTCTGATATCAAATTGATGCAATATGACTCTAAGAATGTAAATATATTGGAAAAACATTAAAATAAATTTTTTTATGATTTTTATAATTTTGGTTTGAGGCTAAATTTCCAAAGTAAGGTAAAGACTTCCAAATAGGCTAGCAATACATAGAATCATCATGATCGCAAAGAACTCATGCAAGATAATAAGTAGCCAGGACCAGAGAGTTGAGAAACTCCTGGTTTAGGATAGTTTATCTTCATCAAAATAGATAATAAGAGAAGGGAAGGTTTCTTACTAGTCAAAGATTGAAAACTTTGTAGTGGAAAGGATCACTCACACTCTGATTGGAGCTTGGATGAAGAAGCCTCGTTCCCTTGAATCCGATGGCTGATCTAGGCAGTCTTGGAAGCAAAGAAGGCCTCCTCAGGGGAAGGGGAAGTACCTTGGGGATCCTGCAAGCATCAGGATCAATCAAAATAGTAATTAAACAAAGGAATAAGATACTAGGATTTAGAATTGGAAGAACTAGGTTTAAGTGTGGATGTCCTAGGGAAGAAGCAGTTGCTTGATTGGGGTAGCAGCTAGGGCATCTTCCTCTGGGTGTGGCTGATCTCCAAGGATGCAGATGGAAGCTAGGGCAGTAGAAATTCGATTAGGGCATACAAGGAGAGCACTCAAAGTAGAAAACCAAAGCAAAGACACCAATCACAAATCAATAGTACAAAATTTCATCAAGTTGTATTCATAATAAAGAGATGATTACAAGAGGGGGAGGGGTGGGGTATTTATAGAGTTCCCATGCCCTCACTAACCATGGTTACACTTGGGTTATAAGTCCTCTTCCAAATTATACTACAAGTCCTTTCCTAGCTAGGTTAGAATTACAAGGTTCAAAATGATTAGGAATCCCAACTAGGTTTGAAAAGACTTGGTCTTCTCCCTCTTCACTTCAACTTGGACTTGGTCAAACATCTTTGGACACCCCCTCCTTTGGGCGTGTGGGCTTTAGGGCAGCAAGGGGAGGTCAGCCATGGGCCAAGAATGCATGGGCTTGGGCCTCCTGGAAGCTAGGGCACTTGGTTCCCTGGGCTAGTATATTCCCGGTATCAAAAGGGAATCTTGGTTCTTTTTGTTTGGGCTTGCTTCCTGGGCTTGAATTTGAAGGCCTGGAGTGCTGGGATAACTTGGAAAACATGGGCTCCTGGCATATGGAATATTTCAGAAGCATCTGGAGAAAATCTGGCATCTAAAATGGCATCTAAAGGGAATCAGTGCACCTGGGTGTCAATTGGGCTCCCCTAGGCTGATGTAACTGCCTATGGCTTCAGAATGAGGTCTGGTGGAACTCCAAAATAGTGTAGCCTTCTCTCTTGTACAAGAAGTGGGCCACGAACTTTTGCTCCAGCTGAGCAAAATAACTGATGCTCTCCGGCTCTAGGTGGGTGAACCACACCCGAGCAGCTTTTCGGAGAGTAGCAAGTAGCAATAAAGAAGATGCAGAGGAGAGCGTTGATCATGCCCTGGACTCTCATGAGGACCTTGTAGCTCTCAAGATGATCCAGGGGTTGGTGGTCTCATCGTAGGGATCCACCTGTGACATACATAATCGACTCGAAACCGGCTCCTCTTGGACTTCTCGGGAGAATGGGGGATGGGCGTTGTAGCCCACCGGCTCGCTAGTGGAGCCCTGTAGATTTGCAAACTAGTGGGAGAGCTCTGCCAGCATGCGCTCCTGCTCCTTCAGGTGCTTCTCTACTGTATGCCTAGTAGCCTCGTCGGTTGAACACTCCGTGAGGCTGACTAGAGTGGAGAAGGTGACATGCGAGGGGTGTCATGATGGGGAATCTTGCTACTTCGACCCTGACGGGGCTTGGCTGTTACCCGCTCGAGGGTCGGGGACCGGCTCTCCTGATCAGTGGATCCGACCCGTTGTCTCTTCGCCGGCATCTGGTGGCTTCCCCGGCGGTCAGTGGCGGCCCGCTGCTGCGAAGGCCTTCATTGGAAGGAATGCAAGCTGTCGTGGAGTACTGCGGCATTGGTCGCGGGAGTTCCTAGCTGTTGGTGAGTTGCCAAGGATCGGTGTTGGTGCTGGAGATGGTGCACTGCTGCAGTGAGAATTTGCATCTGCTAGGTGAGTGCGGCCAGCTGGGTGTCCACCGGGGGTGGTTGAGCTGGAGCGGGGAACTCCCCTTCTGGACTGTGCGGGTTCCCACTAGAAGGGAGATCCCCCGCACAGCTGGTGGAGACTTTTCTCGCTCGCATCGTCACCATCCTCTCGGTGAGCTGCTTATAAAGGGACTGGGTTGGATCAAGATGTGTCCTGCTGCCCCTTCCTAGCATGCCAATCTGTTACAACCAAGATCGCCATGGCCTGTAGTTGTAGATAGCCTCGGACTGCACCCCTATCATCCCGGATCCTGCTCGGGTGCCCGAACCTACAAAACAGAGTTAGAGACCCGGGCCAGTGATCCCGGTGGGGGTACTTTGACACTCAAGTTAGTGACGACCAAGGGGAACAGATCCTCCTGGTCGAGCCCCACAGGTGGACTCCATGCTAGGAGGAGAATATAAAGCACTGGAAGAGTTAGAGGAGTTGAGCATGGAGCGAGGGAAATGCCGGCTGAGGAGAGTCAGAGCTGAGATAACTATGTCCATCAAGACCTTTCCCACAGGTCTCCGGTAGCCTGGAATTCTCAGGCTGGTTTGATGCTCTCCTATGTGCCTAGCCCTTTTTCCCACCGCTCAACTGTGTTTTTTTGCTTACCCTTTTTTTTTGGAACCATGGAGAGTTCTTTTAAGCCACCGGGGGACTGCCAGGTACTTGCCTTGAGATCCTTGCATCGTTTGTAGGCGCGTGCAGCGTCGCCTGGTGCCGTGTGCGGGATGTCTTTCCTTGTTTATGAAAGAGGACGGTACCATGTGTGCTGACATTCCCTCTGATCGCTCTACTTCTAGAAACATGGCAGGACCTCGATCGGTGGGCGCTGCCCCCTGGATCTAGAAATGCTGGTTGACTTCCTCTTTTGGGAGGCATAGACGGTTGGTGGGGAGCGTAGGGCCTCGATCTGGGGACTCTTCCCATTTTGGTGCAAGTAATGGCCGGAACCATCATCGCGGACTAGCAGGCATCTTTTCGCAGTCCCCGGGTGTTGAGCCACCGTCCTAGGAGAGTGTGACTTCCTTTAGCAGCAGATCTCTTGTCTGAGGTGGAGCTGATCTTGAGAGGCGGAGCTCCACTTCGACCTCGGCGTCTTGACCCGGGGGAGCGTAGCCGGGCGAAGGAGGGTGGAGCTCGACTTCGACCATGGTGGCTCGACCAGGGGGAGCACAGCCAGGCGAAGGAAGGCAGAGCTCGACTTCGGCTACGGCATCTCGACCAGAAGGTAGCGTGGCCAGGTGAAGAAGGGCGGAGCTCGACTTCGACCACGGTGTCTCGACCCGGAGGGAGCATGGCTGGGTGAAGGAGGGTGGAGCTCGGCTTTGGCCATGGTGTCTCGACCTGGAGGGACCACGGCTGGGTGAAGGAGGGTGGAGCTCGACTTCGGCCATGGCATCTCGACTCGGAGGGAGCGTAGCCGGGTGAAGGAGGGCGGAGCTCGACTTTGGCCACAGCGTCTCGACCTGGAGGGAGCATAGCCAGGTGAAGGAGTCCGGGCAGAGGCGTCCTACGTGGTAGCTTCATCCGCCATGTTGCATGATGGAATCTGACATGTGTTCCATGTTCGCGATCCTGCCACATCACCTCTCAATATCCTACCACCATAGACTTTTAGATCAATAGCAAAGGCTGAGTCAGGGAAACATGATTGTATCTAAGTACATAGCCAAATTTGATGAATTTGTCATGAGGTATGGTATAGATGCATCAGAAGATGTGACCCTATCTAGGTTTAGGGCTGGACTACGTGAGGACATTCAAAGAGAATTATTTTTGAGAGAGGTCCATGATCTTGAGCAGGCTTATCAGATAGCTAGAGACTATGAGAGATTCCAAAGGGGACCCATAATTCATCGACCTAAATCCACTAGGATTAGTACCCCTAGTCAAAAACCAGGATCTAGCCAAGTACACCCAAGCCATCCCAATCCTAGCACCCCAGTGATCCATAAGGATGAGAAGGGTAAGGCACCTAAAGTTTAGAGGAATCCCAACCCTAATATACATGTTTTAAATATCATAAATTGGGACACTATGCTAGTTAATGCCCAACCTGATCCCTACACATAGGAGAACTAGCGGAAGGAGACCTTAAACCCATTGAAGAAGTTGAGGAAGAAGTGTATGTAGTAGGAGCAAACCTAATGGATGAATATGAAAGAGATGAAGAAGCCATTGAGTCATCAGATCTATTGGGAGTTATCAGACATATCTTAGCCCAAACTAAGGAACAATAGGATTGGCGTAGGACCAACATCTTACAGATCTTTGTGAAGTTAGGGGATAAGGTATGTAAGATCATCATAGATAGTGGGAGGTGTGTGAATGCCATCTCAACTAGTGCTATCAAGATCTTAGGTTTATCTCCTGTTCCCCATCCCAATCCCTATAAGGTGTCTTGGATAGACTCAACTTCCATCCCCATCAAACTTAGATGCCAAGTCATGATCCAACTTCAATCCTATCAAGAAAAGGTGTGGTGTGATGTCCTTCCTATGGGAGTTAGTTGTATTATCATAGACAGACCTTGGCTATTGACCATGATAATACCCTGTATGGCCGATCCAATTCCTATTCTTTTAACTACCATGGGAAGAAGATTGTGATAAACCCAACCCACCTAAGGATAACATTAAGAGGAGATCTAGCAACCTTAAAGAGAAGAAACCAGGGTTAAATCTGACCAATGATAAAGAACTG
Source organism: Areca catechu (assembly GCA_021397845.1). Taxonomy (NCBI): domain Eukaryota; kingdom Viridiplantae; phylum Streptophyta; class Magnoliopsida; order Arecales; family Arecaceae; genus Areca; species Areca catechu. Next base: position 137,503,876 of record CM038043.1, read on the forward strand.
GAGTGTGAGATCACTAAGGGTTTACCAGTTGGGATTTTAACTACTAAGGACAATAAGTTGTGCATTCCCAGAACCTCCCTTAGAGAATTTCTAGTTTGGGAAATCCATGCAGGATGTCTAGCTGGTCACTTTGGTAGGAACAAGACCATTCTAGATATTGAAAACCAGTTCTATTGGCCAAGTCTAAAAAGGGATGTTATCCAAATTGTGGCTAGGTGTTGAACTTGTGCTGTTGCCAAACAGCAAAAGCAAAATGCTAGCTTGTATATCCCTTTACCTGTACCTGACTGTCCTTGGCAAGACCTTAGTATGGATTTTGTGTTAGGGTTGTCCAAGACCTTTAGAAGACATGATTCTATCTATGTTGTGGTCGATGGGTTCTCTAAGATGGCACACTTCGTACCCTGTTCTCAGACTTTTGATGCCTCCAAGGTAGCCAAACGTTTTCTTGATAATGTGGTTAGGTTACATGGCCTTCCTAAAACTATTATGTTTGATAGGGATGTCCGATTCACTAGTTACTTTTGGAAGACCCTCTGGCACATGTAAAAAACGAAGCTCAAATTTTCTACCTCCTACCACCCTCAAACTAATGACCAAACCGAAGTAGTGAATCGAAGCCTTGGAAATTTGTTGAGATGTCTTGTAGGTGAAAACACTGGAAATTGGGACCTTTTGTTACCTAGAACCGAATTCACCTACAACAGTTCAGTTAATAGGTCTACAGGCAAAAGTCCATTTGAGATTATCCATGGTTATAAGCCTAACAGACCCATAGACCTAATCCCTTTGCCCAAACATGCATGAGTCTCTGAGTCAGCTAAATCGTTTGCACAGCATGTTAGGGATCTGCATAAGGAAATTAGCAATAAGATTAATGTGAGCAATGATACTTATAAAAATATGGCTAATTCTCGAAAAAGAGTTAAAGAATTTGCTGAGAGAGATTACGTAATGATTAGGCTTAGGCCTGAGCGGTTTCCTCCAGGGACCATGAAGAAGTTACATGCCCATGGAGCTAGACCCTTTAAAGTAATAAAGAAAGTTGGACCTAATACCCATGTGCTCGAGTTACCACCCAAATTTGGCATTAGCTCAACCTTCAATATCTCAAACCTAGTGAGTATAGGGAGCCAGCAATGATAATTAGTGAGCCATTTGGACCTGACCCTATTCTTGAGAGCGAACCATACCTGAGTGTCTACCAATAAATTTGCCTGGGAAAGAAGAAAGGATTGAGTGTATCTTGGATGACCAAGCTATTAGTACCCAGAACAAAGGCTATCAACATTACTTGGTTAGTTGGCAAGGTCGACCAAAATCTGAGGATTCGTGCATCACTCGAGAGAATCTGCAATGCCTCGACCCAAACATGTTAGAGCAGTACCAAAGCCAGATTGACCCTTACTCGATAGGGTCGAGTTTCTCCCATCCCGGGAGAATTGGTGCGGGCACCAGGATCAGACAGAGATTACTGGGCCCATTATGGATTTTTGATTTGACTTTCGAGTCCTGTAGAGTCCATCAGTCCTGAGTCACTTGAGTCTTGTAATAAAGTGAGTCAATTGAGTTCATTAAGTCAATTAAGTCCTGTAATAAAGTTAAGTCAATTGAGTCCATTTGTTTCAGTCCAGTCAAGTGAGTTCATTTGAGTCCTGTAATTGTGACATATTTCATCAAGTCAAATCCAAGAATAGAGTCACCAGGCCCCACTGAAGTAGGGAATGAGGACTTTATGCACCAAACTCTTGGTTAGTCCAGTCAATTGAGTTCATTTGAGTCCTGTAACTGTGACTTCTTTCATTCAAGTCAAATCCAAGAATAGAGTCACCAGGCCCCACTGAAGCAAGGAATGAGGACCTTATGCACCAAACCCTTGGTCCCCACTCAGGTTGCCCAAGCCCACATAGATTTGACACCCAAACCCACATAGATTTGATGCCCAAGCCCACTAGGAATTGGCATCCTAAGCCCAAGAGAAGTGGCATCCCAAGCCCAAAAGGAATTGGCATCCCAAGTCCACAAGGAAGTGGCGCCTCCCAGTCTAACAAGGAGTCAAGCCTCCCAGTCCAACAAGGAGTCAAGCCTCCTAGTCCAACAAGAAATCAAGCTTCCCAGTCCAACAAGGAATCAAGCCGCCTTATCCCACTCAAACTTTGTACTCCAACTTTGACAGGGAGTTGAGAGGACTGGGTGATCTATAAATACCACTCCTCCCTCTTATAAAAATTCAATGAATGAATGATTAATGAATGAAAGAGTTCTTTTTCTTCTAATTTTTTTTGCTTTGAGAATTGACACTCCGTGAGGGAGAGGGTGAGAGGCCCAACACCAGTCCAAGCATCCAAACCCTAGCCCAAATTGTCAACTCCTTCCTTCCTCCAAAACCCTAGGCTGCTAGCATTCTTCCAAAACCCTAGTCCGCCAAGAGTCTTTCTTCCATCAGCCAAGTCGCCACCATCCAGTCTCCAGGCCACCCCCATCAGGCCTCTTAGCCGCCAACCCCAAAGCCACCAGTCATCCACCACATCTCCAGGCTGCCCCTCTACCGGGTAGGATCATCGACGAGCTGAGAAGTCGCCAAAGATTAGGGTATCCTTTTTTTTTATTTATTTTTCTATGGTGGTGGCGAAGGAAAAATAGGGATGGAGGGTAGGAAAATTGGACACTCTAGGACTTGAAACTTACATTCACGGAGAGACATCTCACCTTTAGGGCATCTCACCCATCCCATTACATGTAGCCTAGGGCATCCCACCCATCTCACTGAAAGGCCAAAAATAATAGGGTATATACTGAAAGGCCAAAAATGAAAAAAAAACCCTAAGGAACTCTTTGTGTTCTTCTTCAGGGGTCAAACCCCTACTGCCATAGGAGATCTCGTCGATTGGGGAAGAGGGTTTTGAAGCCCTAATAGTCTCCTATGACCGGATGGCCATGGTGAAATACCCGATCTGAATATCCAAAGAGAACTAAGCCCAAACAGGCTTTTATACCAAATGATGCAGAACTATATATGCAAGAAATTATTTTTTTTGTGTTTTTAAGTATTGAGTTATATGTTTTAATCCTGAAGATCAGACCAAAGAACGATGTAAAGAGTTCTATATGAAATTAAGAAACTAAGAGCATGCATAACAAGATCTAAAAGTAACAGAAAGCAGACCGCCAAGGCTAAGAAGTCTCGGTTGGGCCAGTTCATTTGCAATAAAGCATCTGGCAGGAAGAGGGAGTGTACCTGGCAATGGTAGATGCACCTGGTACAAATCGTACATGAAAAGGTCACTCTCACTCCCGGATGCCACCTACATGCTCTGTGCAATGCGTGCTTTGCTAGGTTCCAAGCCCTAGAGCACGCCGCCTATGACCCCAACCATACAACTGGGGCTCTAGTTTCCATGACACAACATCTGTGCCTTCTCCAAGAGGAGTATCCTATTAAGGCCCCAAGCCTTGCATCTCTCTGACAGTCCCTCCAGGAATAGAAATGCTCCACCATGGCTCGGGGCTCAGTGGCACGAAACCTTCGCCTCCCATGGAAAACTGCTCCACCAGAAGGACAGGACCTGTATTGCATCGGCGAACACCCCCAATAGAAAGATCTTCTTTCAAGGACCGGTCCAATAGGGAGGAGGCCGTTGATAAAGAAAAACCCCACCAAAAGAGAGTATCAAGAAAGTAACATCTCAATGAAGCCCCAGATCTAGTATGGGCCATTTCTCTCATATAAAATGGAAGAAGGGACCTCCAGCAGAGGAGGGCGGAAGAACTGGTGAGGAAAAGAGAGCGAACGAGCAAGGAACCAAGAGGTAGAACCTCCCTACTCTCTAACTTCCCACTTATTTTTCACCTCTTGAATCTTATTTTTCTCCTCGATGTGAAGGTACCCACATCCTCCATGGTGGAGGCTCTATTCCCCTTGATTATCCCTAGCTGACTTGATCATCAAAGTGTCCCTGCCCGAATCCCTAGTCCGGGTCTCTTTTTTGTAGGACAGGCTGACCAAGGTGCTGACCAGAAAGAAAACCAAGCATCCAGAGGAAACCCAATGCACCCATGACACGTCAGAGGTCCACCTGCATCCTAGCCCAAAGAAATCAAGCCTAGGTGCCAAGCCCAAGCCCTTAAGAAGCAAGATGCCAGGGAATATTTTTGCTACCAGGCTACTAGGCCACCCCAGCTTCTAGAGGCCCAAGCCCATGCACCTAAGTCCCTTTGTGCCGGCCCCTAGAAGCCCAACACACCCTCCTAGGCATCCTTGAAGGGCTGACCAAGTCAAAGCTCAAAGGGAGATGTCCTTAAGTGAGAAGGAGAAGACTAGTCTAACCTAGTTAGGATTCCTAGTTCTTTTAAGCTTTGTAATTCTCACCTAGCTAGGAAAGGACTTGTAATCTAACTAGGAGAAGGCTTGTAAACCTAAGTGTAGCCTGATGCAGAACAAAGAACAAAGAAGCGTATGCGGAAGTAAAATTAAGATTAATTCCTTTTTTTTTTTTTATATTTCAGAAATTGGCTTTGACTCAAAGTAAAGTTAAACTAAGTTGATGGAAACTAGGTAAGGATTGAAAGCACAATTTAGAAGAAGCTAAGTTATCAGAGTAGTTCAGAAGTAACGGATTGCTGGGGGTTGAGAAACTCCAGACCTAGGGTTTCGCTCTGAACTTTCAACAGGACAGAAATAAAGAGAAGAGATGGTTTACCAACCAGACAGTGATCTTCACAGAATTTGGGTGGAAGAACTCTCTCGAGCAGATTGTTGGATCCTCGGATTCGGCTATCTTCGTAATGGATCCTCCAATACTGGTCTCATGGCTGGGTCGGCTTCTCCTAAACTCAAGATCTGGAAAGAAGAAAAATAAGTGATGGATTCAGATACTCAGGGAAGGATTTACTAGTTCGAAGAACTTGAAGGCTGATGTCGCTGAGATCCGGATTCTCTTGAAGGCTGATTTGACTCCCTCTGAAAAGAGCTATGGATCTGAAGTATCTGGACTGGAGCTGGATGCTGGTGGTCGGCCTGGACTTGGAGAGAGAGGCCGTGGGAGGTGGGATAGGCTAGGGTTTGGTGGATTGAAGTGGATGATGGGCGGCTAGGGTTTTGGAGTAGAAGTGGCTAACCTAGGTTTTGGGGTTTTGGGGTTGGAGATCTCACACCTCCTCCAGGTTCCTGGGGAACCCAGATTTACTCCCTCATGGAGCTCAACACCTGGATGCAAGTGCGGAAGAGAGAAAACACAGAGTTTGCTCACAAAAAAAGTTGGTTTCATTCATCAGATTGATTAGAATTTACAAAGGGTTTTAATTTATAGGACTTTACAAGAGAGTAGGGTTTTACATCTTCCCATGTGGGACTAAAGGAGGGGATCTGCAAATTAGGATTGTAGGATCAATCCTTACACATATGGCCGGCTAAAGGTTCCAAAAAAAATTGATTTGGGTTTTAAAAGGAAGGTAGATGGCGCCTCCAAGCTTTGTTATTCAAGAGAGGATTCCTTTCCTTCCATGGCTCAACTCTTTTGGACTCCTCCTTTTCTTTCTCCCTAAGTCAAGGTCCTTCCCATCTTTGTTTTGGATATTTTTGGCAGGGAATAGGCGCCTCCTTGAAGTTCTCCCCAAGAAAAATTTCTTCCCTTTCATAGTTTGGCTCTTTTGGAAGGTCTTGGGCCGCCCCCTTGATTTGTGGATCCCTAGTTGATTTCTCCTCAATTGGCACATGAGAGAAGGGAGCTGCTATCTGTGGTGTGGGGACCAGAGTATACTGGATGGAGATGTGGCGCCCCCTGGACTCAGGCGTGTGGCTGGGAGTGTGGCTGGGAGTGTGGCGCCCACTTGCTTGGCCTTGGGAGAAAATGTAACATCCCAGGTTGAAGTCCTAGACCACTACTGAGTCAACATGACTCAACAAAATAAAAATGCAGGTAATACAGACTCAAGCTAAAATTGAGTTGATCAAGTCAACCCTTATTACAAGCCAAAAAACCCTAATTCTTCGGGCAAGGTTAATCAGAGATCCAGATGGAGCTCTGAAGTCTTCTTCTGAGTCTGGTGCCCGCACCATAGCCCTAGTTAGAGAGGGCATGGGAACTTTATAAATACCCTACCCCTCCCTGGTGGGGGCACCAGGATCAGACACAGATTACTAGGCCCTATTTGGTTTACCTAGCCATGTTTCAAATTTTGTAATCAACTAGAATTGAGTCCTGTAATAAGTTGAGATTAGTTGATTTGTCTCAACCCTCAACCTAGTCATTATTTTGAGTCCTGTACATCAGTTATGAGTCCAGTATGAGCCCAATTTTTATACAAGAGAGTAGGTTACTCTATTTTGGAGTTCCACCAGGCCACATCTAGGAGTCAGAGGCCACTACATCAGCCCATTGGATTTTGTTTGACAACCCAGGATCCAAGATGCTTCCGGAAACCCTGATTCCTTCCAGATGCCCTCTAGATGCCCAGATTCCCTTCTAGATGCCAGAGCATATTCTCAGAACAGGGCACCCATGATTCCAGAGGCCCACCTGCATCCAAGCCCAAAGAAATCAAGCCTAGGTGCCAAGTCCAAGCCCTTAAGAAATAAGATTCCAGGGAATATTCCTGCTACCAGGCTACCAGGCCACCCCAGCTTCCAGAGGCCCAAACCCATGCACCCAAGCCCCTTTGAGCCGGCCCCTTGCTGGTCCTAAAGGCCCAACATGCCCCCCTAGGCATCCTTGAGGTGTTGACCACGTCCAAAGAGGTTTGACTAGGTCCAAGCTGAAGAAAAGTGGGAGAAGACCAAGCCTTTTCCTAACCTAGTTGGGATTTCTAATACTTTTAAACTTTGTAATTCTAACCTAGCTAGGAAAGGACTTGTATTTCAATTTGGAAGAGGACTTGTAACCCAAATGTAACCATGGTTAGTGAGGGTATGGAAACTCTATAAATATCCCACCCCTCCCCCTCTTGTAAGCATCTCTTTCTTATGAATACAATTTGCTGAAATTTGAGTTATTGCCTTGTGTTGGTGTTTTGTTTTAGTTCTTTGGTTTGTGTTCTTGTGCTTTGACGAATTCTTTGCTGCCTTAGCTTCCTTCCACACCCTAACTCACTGCCATCCAAGCCTTCACACATCCAAGAAGAAGTGCCCTAGGCCACCAACCGAGGAGATCTTCAACAAGCTTCAAACAGCCATCTTCTAACCCTAATCTAGAATCCTTTCAATCCATAGTTCCTTTCTTATTTTTTAATTGCTGTTTTGATTAACCCTGACACTTGTAGGATCCCCGAGGTGCTTTCCCTCCTTGGAGGAGGCCTTCTTTGCTGCCCGGACCGCCCAAATCAGCCATCAGACTCAAGGGAATCGAGGCTTCTTCTTCCAGGCTCCAATCAGAGTGTGAGTGATCTCTTCTCCTACTGAATTTTAATCTCTGACTGGTAAGAATCCTTCCCTTATCTTATTATCTGATTTAATGAAGAAAAGCTATCCTAAACCAAGAGTTTCTCAACTCTCGGGTCCTGGATCTTTCATTAGTTTGCATGAGTTTGCCTGCGATCCGATGATTCTTCGTACTGCTAGTCTTTCCGCTAGTTCTTACTTTACTTTGAGAATTTAGCCTGCAAATAAAATTTAAAAAATTATAAAAAAAATATTTTACTATTTTACATGCATGTTTAGCAGTCTTAGAGTCATCCCGCATCACTCCCCCTCTTGTAATCATCTCTTTCTTATGAATACAACTTGCTAAAATTTTAAGTCATTGCCTTATGTTGGAGTTTTGTTTTGGTTCTTTACTTTGAGTGCTCTCCTTGTATACCCTAGCTAAATCCTTGATGCCCTAACATCCTTTTGCATCCTTGGAGATCAGCCATGCCCAAGCAAAGGAAGCCCTAATTGCCATCCAAGACAAGGAGCTTCTTCCTCCCCGGCTTCCATCTCCAAACCCTAACCTGATTCCTTCTAAACCCTAGTTCCTTTTCTCTTTTTTATTTACTATTTTGATTGACCCTGATGCTTATAGGATCCCCGAGGTGTTTCACCTCCTCAGAGAAGGCTTTTCTTGCCTTCAGATCGGGTCCAGATCAGCCATCTAATTCAAGAAACTAAAGCTTCTTCATCCAGGCTCCAATCAAAGTGTGAGTGATCATTTCCATTGTAAAGCTTTAATCTCTGACTGGTAAGAAACCTACCATTCTCTTATTATCTGATTTGATGAAGAATAACTATCCTAAATTGGGAGTTTCTCAACTCTCGAGTCCTGGCTACTTATTATCTTGCATGAGTTCTTTGCGATACGATGATTCTTTGTATTGCTACTCCTTATGCTAGTTCTTATTTTATTTGAGAATTTAGCCTACAATCCTAAATTATAAAAATCACAAAAAAATTAGTTTAGTATTTTCTATGCATGTTTAGCAATCTTAGAGTCATCCCACATCAGGCTGCAGGCCGGGTGCTGGCTGCCAGCTACTTCAGTTGTTGATGATGGCGCTGGCCTCTCTATGGCAGCATCATTCACCACCTCCAGTTATGGCGATGCTCCAGTTTGGGGAGGGGCCACCAGAGCTGTTGGCATGGCCCCCTCCTTGGTTATGGCCTCCCTTTTGAGCCTACGGGCCTAGGGATGGGTTGCCGATCTAGGCACGGTCGGTGCCACGACTGGCCCCTTCTTTATTGGCCTAGTAGAAGGTCCCTTACTGGGCCTTTTCTCCAGCTCCTCCTGGGCCTTCTTTGATGGCTCTTTCCTGGGTCCCGTAGAGGTGACCCTCTTTCTCGACATCTAGAGAAGCTGTTCCATTGAGAACTTCATCCCTGCAATAAGAAAAGAGATTGATTAGCTACTAATTGAAGCAAAATCCATCTTAAGAAGAAGAAGCCTTATATCAAGCCTTACCCTAGGATTGGACCGGGTTGATCCCAGTCTCGATGAGGTTCTGCTCAATCAGCAGGTCTCAGAGAGCCGGGATCTTGAAGGTGACGATCTGGTCGTATACCTCCTTGTCGGCCAACTCAACAGAAGACTGCCGGTTAGGAGAGCTGTTTGGGACACTCCAAACCCAGTCCACCCCCTTAACCGAGGTGAACAAGAACTTGCTCTTCCACCCTTGATGGAAGAGTGCAGGTCCAGTTTGATAGCCCCCAGGTGGGGGGCCACAAACCACCACCCGTTATCAACCGGGTGGCGCTTCAGGGTGAAGAGGGCCATGAACAAGGAGAAATGGGCAACAATCCCGTGGAAAAGATAAAGGATGGTGAAATAAACTATGGTCCTAATGGCATTGGGAGTAAGTTGGTGGTGCGGGCACCAGAATTAGAAGAAGACTTCAGGGTTCCATCTGGATCTCTGATTGACCTTGCCCGAGAAAATTAGGGTTTGTAATAAGGATTGACCTGATCAACCCAATTTTGAGTCTGTAATTTTGTCATTTTAATTTTTGTCAGTCCAAGTCCAGGTCCAGGTTGGCACCATTCCCTCTGCCATAGGGTGCCACATTTTTTCTTCCATGATCCAGCTACAAGTGGGTGCCACACTCCCTGCTACATCTCCTTCCAGTGTCTTTGGTCCCCACACCATAAGAAGTAAGTTCCCCTTTTTCTTGCACCACTTGGGGGAGAAATCCATCAAGATACCTCAATCCAAGGAGGAGCCAACTTCTTTCCAGATAAACCCAAGCCAGGATGGCAAGAATTTTTCTTGAAGAGAGGATCAAGGATGTGCCATACAATGTTCCATAAAAATCCAAGTTATAAAAGGGAAGAGAGCATGTCTTGGGAAGAAATTCAAGGAGGTTCCCAAAAGTTTCCAAAAGTGCCAAAGCCATGAAAGGAAGAAGCCTAAACTTGTGGAGCAAGACTAGGAGGTGTCCAAATGAGCCAAACCATGAAGTGAAAATCCTTGATTCATGGAGAGATACTAGGAGACACCCCCATAACCTGCCATTTGGAGCTGATTTTCAAGTTTTCTTGGAGTTTTTGGGCTGCCCACTCATGGAAGGAGTCTTGGGAAGAGAATTTGATGCCTAAAGTGTGGGTTGGTCATATTAGTCCCACATGGAAAATGTATAAAATCTTATTTCTTTGTTATGTCTATATATTCAACTCTACGTAACTCTTGAATTTAATGATGAATGAAATCAATTTCTTTGTGAGCAACTTTGTGTTTCTCTTTTCTGCACTTGTATTCGAGTGTTGAGCTCCGTGAGGGAGTAAATCCGGGTTCCCTAGGAACCTTGAGGAGGTGTGAGATCTCCAACCCCAAAACCCTAGCTTAGTCCACCCATCCCGACTCCACCACCACCAAACCCTAGCCTCTACACCATCTCCAAGGTCCTTCTTCCAAAGGGTGGCCGACCCCCAGGACCCAGTCCAGCCATCTTCAAGTCAGCTACCACTGCTTCAGAGACCACCAGCATCCAGGTTCAGATAAATTGTTTCAACTACAGAGCAAGTTCAAAGAAGAGTCAAATCAGTATCAAGATCTCCGGAACTTCTACATCCAACAATCTTCATTAAGTCCTCAGGTCAGTGTCTTTCTTTGAGTTTCTGGTTCTTCTTTTGTTCTTCTTCTTCCAGATCCTGAGTTCGAGAAGAAGGCCAACCTTGCCATAGGACTACAATCCGAGGATCCATTGCAAAGATACCCCGTCTCCAAGGATCCTACAATCTGCTCGAGAGAGTCCTTTAATCGAAGCAACGAGAGATATCACAGTCAGGTATAAAACCTTCTCTTCTCTCTTCGTCTGTTTCTTGAAAGAGGAGTAAACCCTAGGTCTGGGGGTTTCTCAATCCCCAGCGATCCTACTTCTGAGTTACTCTGATAATCCACTCCTTTTAATTGTGCTTTCTATCATTTCTTAGTTTCTTTCAACATTAGTTTATCTTTTCTTTGAGTCAAAGCCAACTTCTAAAAATAAATAAAAAAAAAAAATACATTAATTTTAATTTTCTTCCGCATTCCATATTTTGTTCTGCATCAATTTTGGTATCAGAGCCCTGTCTAGGGTTTCTGACTTGCTTGCATGTTTTGAGTGTCTCTCTTTTTTACATTGTCTGCTCGAAGTAGATTCCCCAGGACGTCCGGTCCTAGGAATGAAGCGAGGTGCAAGCCTCCTCTTCCCATTCCATGGGGTGTTCCTAGGGCATGTAGGGGATCCGCTGGGTTACAACTTCGTAGCAGGAATTGTAAACGGGGGAAGCATTTTGTTTTCAGTCTGTAACTACCCTATTGCAGGAATTGTTTCTCATTGCAGATAACTCCAAATTGCATGATTTTTGTTTTTATGGAATCAGTATAATTGATAATATTTTAAATTATTTTATTATAATTTATTGGTTTTTGTGAAATTTTTGAAAGTTAAATTACAGTAATTCTGTTTCTGTGTTTCTGCAATTCAATTTTTTTGAGTGATCATCTCCTAATTCATCTTAAGGGCAATTGAGTATCTAAGATAAGGGGAGGAGTTGATAACCTCTCCTTAGCCCAAAACCACCACCCATTCATTCGATCCTAAGCCTAATTTTAAAATTTATTAGACTTAATTTGCCCTAGTGGGCTAGGGACACCAACAAGTCGGGTCTAGGCTAATGTTGAGTCAGTTTGTCTAGTTACTCTGTGTGTGCTTTGTACTCAGTGTCTAGAACGGTGGTTCAGGGATTCTATCCCGAAGGGCTTGTGTGCTGGTCTGCCTACCTGGCCAATCTCTAATTGGTGTCTAGGATTGGCATTTAGGGACCTAACACTCCCCTTACACCTGCCTGGCTGAGTCCCGAGTTACTACAGGCTAGCTTGCCACTCTGATTGGGCATCTAGTTTGGGCTCTAGGTCTAGTTAGCCCGTAGTCGTTTCAGTCGAGTCTCATTTAGTGTGCTTGCTTGTATCATCATGTCCACCCGGAATGGAGTACCCTACCAACCTGGTCAAACCCAACCTGATTTAGAGGCCATGATTAGAACTCTTACCAAAAGTATGACCAAATTTAGTCAGGATATAAATGAGGGTTTTGCCCAGTTTAGAGACCGAGCCCAGGGACTTGAGAAACGTAGACATCAAAACTGGACCCCTGATCCAAAATTTAATAGGTCCCAACCTCACCCATGCCAGGAGCCTAGGAGGACCTTATACCGTGATCCCGAGCATAACCCTAGGAGCCTATATCCATACTTGGTTGACTCAGAAAAGGGACCCGTTAGGAACACCGAACCTTATGCACCCACTTTTGATGGAAGACAAGAGACATATATAAGTGGGAAGAACAAATGGATCGGTATTTTGAGTGCACTAACATATCGGAATTAGGACAAGTTAGGTTGGCCAAAACCAAGTTCACCAAACATGCTAGGTCGCATTGGTATGCTATTGAGCGTGAGTGTTATCAAAGAAAAGAGGAAATATATACTTGGAGAGATATGAGAAGTAAGTTGAGAGATAGGTACCTAGGTAGATCCTATGAGAAAAGACTTTTAGACCAATGGTACCAATTGCGACAAGGTAATAGGCCTGTGTCTAAATATATCGAGGACTTCCTGTGGTATGACATGAAATGCAATACCATTGAGATCGAAGCTCAGATCACATCGAGGTTTAGGGTTGGGTTACACCCAGACATTTATAGGAAGCTATGCCTTGAAAAGACCAATAAGTTAGACCGAGCCTACCAAGAAGCCCAAGACTATGAGTGGTCTTTAAGATATAACCAATCAAGTACTTTGGACTTAAAGCCAACCTCTACCAACTTGAGTCAAGTTCCGATTGATCCGACACCCGTAGTGAACCAGACTTTTGTTTGTCAATTCCCACTTGTGTTACATCTTGACCAGAAGGATAACACTGAGAAGGAGTTAGGCATGGCCATCCCAAAATTAGTTGACCTGACCAGAGCCATACTTAAAGAGGAATCAAAGGAGAATAGATTAGAACCTTTCAATGAGATTGAGGAAGAAATATATGAGCCTGACATAAGTTTGATAGATGAATATGAAGAAGAAGAATTTGAGGATATCTCTCCCGATAATTCAATTAACCAACTCCTGCCTGATGGGGTTATTGAGGGGATCCCTGCCACTCAAGAAATTCAGGAGCTAACCCTAAGAGAACACCCTTTTGAGAAAGTTCAGGAAGAGGAAATAGCACCCAATGAGAGTTTAAGTGAGAATACCCCTGAACTCATTGAGGAATCCAAAGAAGACACCCCTGAGTCAAATCTGGTAGAGAAGTGTGAAGAAGGAAGGGGTTCACAAGAATTTCCCATTGAGAAGGTCCAAGAACAAGAAAAAGATAGTAGCTTAGAAGACTTTCTAGATAAACATTCCAAAGACCTTCCTGATAACCTTCCACCTTCTAGGAGCACCCAACCTTCCCTAGAACTTGCACTTGTAGACCCTCCTAGAGCAAATCATGAGGTTTGGATGAGTGCACCTATAGAACAATGTCCTCATTTTAAGGTTGTCCTGAATAACCAAGTTATGTTTCTTATTTCCTATAATCCACCTCAAAACTCTGATTCTTATTTCCTACCCTTCCCTGAATCTTCTCATGTTTCTAGAGCTATGAAATTACACTTTACTGAGATTTCTAGGTTGCAAGACTCCTTAGAACCTATTAGGTTTGCCACCTACTTCTGGAAGACCTTATGGCACCTACTAGGCACCCATGATAAGTTCTCATGCTCTGCATGCCATCCTCCGACCCAAGGTCAAACCTAGAGAGCCTTAGTTTGTTAGGTTTAGACCTAGGGTTCCTTTGAATAAAGTCCATTCTTTAGGAATGCGTCGTCAATCGAGTTTAGGACATTGACTCAGATTTTGGTTGAGTGAGAATACCAGGAATTGGGATTTGTATTTACCCAGGGCTGAATTTGCATATAATGACTCGGTCAATAGGTCTATAGGTAAAAGCCCTTTTGAGATTGTTCATGGGTACAAGCCTCACACACCACCTGACCTAGTTCCTTTGCCAGTCCACACATGAGTCTCCGAGTCTGCTGAAGACTTTGCACAGCATGTAAAGAACTTGCATAAAGAAATTCATGCCAAAATAACTTTAAGTAATGAAACTTATAAGAAGTTGGCTAATTCTCAAAGGCGAGTCAAAACTTTTGTTGAGGGAGACTATGTAATGATTAGGTTAAGGCCTGAGCGGTTTCCTCCTGGAACCATTAGAAAGCTACATGCTAGAGGAGCTGGACCATTTAGAGTGATGAAGAGAGTAGGACCCAATGCCTATGTGCTTGAGTTGCCTCCAGAGCTAGGCATTAGCTCCACTTTCAACATTACAGACCTAGTAGAGTACAGGGAGCTAGCTGTGATTCCCAGTGAGCCTTTTGAACCTAATCCTGTTATTGAGAGTGATCCCGACCCTGTGTGTCCACCAACAAACTGGCCTGTGAGGAAAGAGCAGATTGAAAAGATCCTGGATGATCAGGTTATCTCTACTCGTAATCGAGGATACCAAAGATACTTGGTCCGCTGGCAAGGAAGGCCAGATTCTGATGACTCTTGGACCTCCCGAGAAGAATTACAAGAATTGGACCCAGACCTCTTGGAGAGATACCAGAGCCAGCTTGATCCACACTCGACAGGGTTGAGTTCCTCCCACCCCGGGAGAATTGGTGCGGGCACCAGAATCAGAAGAAGACTTCAGGGTTCCATCTGGATCTCTGATTGACCTTGCCCGAGAAAATTAGGGTTTGTAATAAGGATTGACCTAATCAACCCAATTTTGAGTCTGTAATTTTGTCATTTCAATTTTTGTCAGTCCAAGTCCAGGTCCAGGTTGGCACCATTCCCTCTGCCATAGGGTGCCACATTTTTTCTTCCATGATCCAGCTACAAGTGGGTGCCACACTCCCTGCCACATCTCCTTCCAGTGTCTTTGGTCCCCACACCATAAGAAGTAAGTTCCCCTTTTTCTTGCACCACTTGGGGGAGAAATCCATCAAGATACCTCAATCCAAGGAGGAGCCAACTTCTTTCCAGATAAACCCAAGCCAGGATGGCAAGAATTTTCTTGAAGAGAGGATCAAGGATGTGCCCTACAATGTTCCATAAAAATCCAAGTTATAAAAGGGAAGAGAGCATGTCTTGGAGAGAAATTCAAGGAGGTTCCCAAAAGTTTCCAAAAGTGCCAAAGCCATGAAAGGAAGAAGCCTAAACTTGTGGAGCAAGACTAGGAGGTGTCCAAATGAGCCAAACCATGAAGTGAAAATCCTTGATTCATGGAGAGATACTAGGAGACACCCCCATAACCTGCCATTTGGAGCTGATTTTCAAGTTTTCTTGGAGTTTTTGGGCTGCCCACTCATGGAAGGAGTCTTGGGAAGAGAATTTGATGCCTAAAGTGTGGGTTGGTCCTATTAGTCCCACATAGAAAATGTATAAAATTTTATTTCTTTGTTATGTCTATATATTCAACTCTATGTAACTCTTGAATTTAATGATGAATGAAATCAATTTCTTTGTGAGCAACTTTGTGTTTCTCTTTTCCGCACTTGTATTCGAGTGTTGAGCTCCGTGAGGGAGTAAATCCGGGTTCCCTAGGAACCTTGAGGAGGTGTGAGATCTCCAACCCCAAAACCCTAGCTTAGTCCACCCATCCCGACTCCACCACCACCAAACCCTAGCCTCTACACCATCTCCAAGGTCCTTCTTCCAAAGGGTGGCCGACCCCCAGGACCCCAGTCCAGCCATCTTCAAGTCAGCTACCACTGCTTCAGAGACCACCAGCATCCAGGTTCAGATCAATTGTTTCAACTACAGAGCAAGTTCAAAGAAGAGTCAAATCAGTATCAAGATCTCTGGAACTTCTACATCCAACAATCTTCATTAAGTCCTCAGGTCAGTATCTTTCTTTGAGTTTCTGGTTCTTCTTTTGTTCTTCTTCTTCCAGATCCTGAGTTCGAGAAGAAGGCCAACCTTGCCATAGGACTACAATCCGAGGATCCATTGCAAAGATACCCCGTCTCCAAGGATCCTACAATCTGCTCGAGAGAGTCCTTTAATCGAAGCAACGAGAGATATCACAGTCAGGTATAAAACCTTCTCTTCTCTCTTCGTCTGTTTCTTGAAAGAGGAGTAAACCCTAGGTCTGGGGGTTTCTCAATCCCCAGCGATCCTACTTCTGAGTTACTCTGATAATCCACTCCTTTTAATTGTGCTTTCTATCATTTCTTAGTTTCTTTCAACATTAGTTTATCTTTTCTTTGAGTCAAAGCCAACTTCTAAAAATAAATAAAAAAAAAAATACATTAATTTTAATTTTCTTCCGCATTCCATATTTTTGTTCTGCATCAATTTTGGTATCAGAGCCCTGTCTAGGGTTTCTGACTTGTTTGCATGTTTTGAGTGTCTCTCTTTTTTACATTGTCTGCTCGAAGTAGATTCCCCAGGACGTCCGGTCCTAGGAATGAAGCGAGGTGCAAGCCTCCTCTTCCCATTCCATGGGGTGTTCCTAGGGCATGTAGGGGATCCGCTGGGTTACAACTTCGTAGCAGGAATTGTAAACGGGGGAAGCATTTTGTTTTCAGTCTGTAACTACCCTATTGCAGGAATTGTTTCTCATTGCAGATAACTCCAAATTGCATGATTTTTGTTTTTATGGAATCAGTATAATTGATAATATTTTAAATTATTTTATTATAATTTATTGGTTTTTGTGAAATTTTTGAAAGTTAAATTACAGTAATTCTGTTTCTGTGTTTCTGCAATTCAATTTTTTTTGAGTGATCATCTCCTAATTCATCTTAAGGGCAATTGAGTATCTAAGATAAGGGGAGGAGTTGATAACCTCTCCTTAGCCCAAAACCACCACCCATTCATTCGATCCTAAGCCTAATTTTAAAATTTATTAGACTTAATTTGCCCTAGTGGGCTAGGGACACCAACAAGTCGGGTCTAGGCTAATGTTGAGTCAGTTTGTCTAGTTACTCTGTGTGTGCTTTGTACTCAGTGTCTAGAACGGTGGTTCAGGGATTCTATCCCGAAGGGCTTGTGTGCTGGTCCGCCTACCTGGCCAATCTCTAATTGGTGTCTAGGATTGGCATTTAGGGACCTAACACTTCCCTTACACCTGCCTGGCTGAGTCCCGAGTTACTACAGGCTAGCTTGCCACTCTGATTGGGCATCTAGTTTGGGCTCTAGGTCTAGTTAGCCAGTAGTCGTTTCAGTCGAGTCTCATTTGGTGTGCTTGCTTGTATCATCATGTCCACCCGGAATGGAGTACCCTACCAACCTGGTCAAACCCAACCTGATTTAGAGGCCATGATTAGAACTCTTACCAAAAGTATGACCAAATTTAGTCAGGATATAAATGAGGGTTTTTCCCAGTTTAGAGACCGAGCCCAGGGACTTGAGAAACGTAGACATCAAAACTGGACCCCTGATCCAAAATTTAATAGGTCCCAACCTCACCCATGCCAGGAGCCTAGGAGGACCTTATACCGTGATCCCGAGCATAACCCTAGGAGCCTATATCCATACTTGGTTGACTCAGAAAAGGGACCCGTTAGGAACACCGAACCTTATGCACCCACTTTTGATGGAAGACAAGAGACATATATTAAGTGGGAAGAACAAATGGATCGGTATTTTGAGTGCACTAACATATCAGAATTAGGACAAGTTAGGTTGGCCAAAACCAAGTTCACCAAACATGCTAGGTCGTATTGGTATGCTATTGAGCGTGAGTGTTATCAAAGAAAAGAGGAAATATATACTTGGAGAGATATGAGAAGTAAGTTGAGAGATAGGTACCTAGGTAGATCCTATGAGAAAAGACTTTTAGACCAATGGTACCAATTGCGACAAGGTAATAGGCCTGTGTCTAAATATATCGAGGACTTCCAGTGGTATGACATGAAATGCAATACCATTGAGATCAAAGCTCAGATCACATCGAGGTTTAGGGTTGGGTTACACCCAGACATTTATAGGAAGCTATGCCTTGAAAAGACCAATAAGTTAGACCGAGCCTACCAAGAAGCCCAAGACTATGAGTGGTCTTTAAGATATAACCAATCAAGTACTTTGGACTTAAAGCCAACCTCTACCAACTTGAGTCAAGTTCCGATTGATCCGACACCCGTAGTGAACCAGACTTTTGTTTGTCAATTCCCACTTGTGTTACATCTTGACCAGAAGGATAACACTGAGAAGGAGTTAGGCATGGCCATCCCAAAATTAGTTGACCTGACCAGAGCCATACTTAAAGAGGAATCAAAGGAGAATAGATTAGAACCTTTCAATGAGATTGAGGAAGAAATATATGAGCATGACATAAGTTTGATAGATGAATATGAAGAAGAAGAATTTGAGGATATCTCTCCCGATAATTCAATTAACCAACTCCTGCCTGATGGGGTTATTGAGGGGACCCCTGCCACTCAAGGAATTCAGGAGCTAACCCTAAGAGAACACCCTTTTGAGAAAGTTCAGGAAGAGGAAATAGCACCCAATGAGAGTTTAAGTGAGAATACCCCTGAACTCATTGAGGAATCCAAAGAAGACACCCCTGAGTCAAATCTGGTAGAGAAGTGTGAAGAAGGAAGGGGTTCACAAGAATTTCCCATTGAGAAGGTCCAAGAACAAGAAAAAGATAGTAGCTTAGAAGACTTTCTAGATAAACATTCCAAAGACCTTCCTGATAACCTTCCACCTTCTAGGAGCACCCAACCTTCCCTAGAACTTGCACTTGTAGACCCTCCTAGAGCAAATCATGAGGTTTGGATGAGTGCACCTATAGAACAATGTCCTCATTTTAAGGTTGTCCTGAATAACCAAGTTATGTTTCTTATTTCCTATAAGCCACCTCAAAACTCTGATTCTTATTTCCTACCCTTCCCTGAATCTTCTCATGTTTCTAGAGCTATGGGATTACACTTTACTGAGATTTCTAGGTTGCAAGACTCCTTAGAACCTATTAGGTTTGCCACCTACTTCTGGAAGACCTTATGGCACCTACTAGGCACCCATGATAAGTTCTCATGCTCTGCATGCCATCCTCCGACCCAAGGTCAAACCTAGAGAGCCTTAGTTTGTTAGGTTTAGACCTAGGGTTCCTTTGAATAAAGTCCATTCTTTAGGAATGCGTCGTCAATCGAGTTTAGGACATTGACTCAGATTTTGGTTGAGTGAGAATACCAGGAATTGGGATTTGTATTTACCCAGGGCTGAATTTGCATATAATGACTCGGTCAATAGGTCTATAGGTAAAAGCCCTTTTGAGATTGTTCATGGGTACAAGCCTCACACACCACCTGACCTAGTTCCTTTGCCAGTCCACACATGAGTCTCCGAGTCTGCTGAAGACTTTGCACAGCATGTAAAGAACTTGCATAAAGAAACTCATGCCAAAATAACTTTAAGTAATGAAACTTATAAGAAGTTGGCTAATTCTCAAAGGCGAGTCAAAACTTTTGTTGAGGGAGACTATGTAATGATTAGGTTAAGGCCTGAGCGGTTTCCTCCTGGAACCATTAGAAAGCTACATGCTAGAGGAGCTGGACCATTTAGAGTGATGAAGAGAGCAGGACCCAATGTCTATGTGCTTGAGTTGCCTCCAGAGCTAGGCATTAGCTCCACTTTCAACATTACAGACCTAGTAGAGTACAGGGAGCTAGCTATGATTCCCAGTGAGCCTTTTGAACCTAATCCTGTTATTGAGAGTGATCCCGACCCTGTGTGTCCACCAACAAACTGGCCTGTGAGGAAAGAGCAGATTGAAAAGATCCTGGATGATCAGGTTATCTCTACTCGTAATCGAGGATACCAAAGATACCTGGTCCGCTGGCAAGGAAGGCCAGATTCTGATGACTCTTGGACCTCCCGAGAAGAATTACAAGAATTGGACCCAGACCTCTTGGAGAGATACCAGAGTCAGCTTGATCCACACTCGACAGGGTCGAGTTCCTCCTACCCCGGGAGAATTGGTGCGGGCACCAGAATCAGAAGAAGACTTCAGGGTTCCATCTGGATCTCTGATTGACCTTACCCGAGAAAATTAGGGTTTGTAATAAGGATTGACCTGATCAACCCAATTTTGAGTCTGTAATTTTGTCATTTCAATTTTTGTCAGTCCAAGTCCAGGTCCAGGTTGGCACCATTCCCTCTGCCATAGGGTGCCACATTTTTTCTTCCATGATCCAGCTACAAGTGGGTGCCACACTCCCTGCCACATCTCCTTCCAGTGTCTTTGGTCCCCACACCATAAGAAGTAAGTTCCCCTTTTTCTTGCACCACTTGGGGGAGAAATCCATCAAGATACCTCAATCCAAGGAGGAGCCAACTTCTTTCCAGATAAACCCAAGCCAGGATGGCAAGAATTTTTCTTGAAGAGAGGATCAAGGATGTGCCCTACAATGTTCCATAAAAATCCAAGTTATAAAAGGGAAGAGAGCATGTCTTGGGGAGAAATTCAAGGAGGTTCCCAAAAGTTTCCAAAAGTGCCAAAGCCATGAAAGGAAGAAGCCTAAACTTGTGGAGCAAGACTAGGAGGTGTCCAAATGAGCCAAACCATGAAGGGAAAATCCTTGATTCATGGAGAGATACTAGGAGACACCCCCATAACCTGCCATTTGGAGCTGATTTTCAAGTTTTCTTGGAGTTTTTGGGCTGCCCACTCATGGAAGGAGTCTTGGGAAGAGAATTTGATGCCTAAAGTGTGGGTTGGTCCTATTAGTCCCACATAGAAAATGTATAAAATTTTATTTCTTTGTTATGTCTATATATTCAACTCTATGTAACTCTTGAATTTAATGATGAATGAAATCAATTTCTTTGTGAGCAACTTTGTGTTTCTCTTTTCCGCACTTGTATTCGAGTGTTGAGCTCCGTGAGGGAGTAAATCCGGGTTCCCTAGGAACCTTGAGGAGGTGTGAGATCTCCAACCCAAAACCCTAGCTTAGTCCACCCATCCCGACTCCACCACCACCAAACCCTAGCCTCTACACCATCTCCAAGGTCCTTCTTCCAAAGGGTGGCCAACCCCCAGGACCCCAGTCCAGCCATCTTCAAGTCAGCTACCACTGCTTCAGAGACCACCAGCATCCAGGTTCAGATCAATTGTTTCAACTACAGAGCAAGTTCAAAGAAGAGTCAAATCAGTATCAAGATCTCCGGAACTTCTACATCCAACAATCTTCATTAAGTCCTCAGGTCAGTGTCTTTCTTTGAGTTTCTGGTTCTTCTTTTGTTCTTCTTCTTCCAGATCCTGAGTTCGAGAAGAAGGCCAACCTTGCCATAGGACTACAATCCGAGGATCCATTGCAAAGATACCCCGTCTCCAAGGATCCTACAATCTGCTCGAGAGAGTCCTTTAATCGAAGCAACGAGAGATATCACAGTCAGGTATAAAACCTTCTCTTCTCTCTTCGTTTGTTTCTTGAAAGAGGAGTAAACCCTAGGTCTGGGGGTTTCTCAATCCCCAGCGATCCTACTTCTGAGTTACTCTGATAATCCACTCCTTTTAATTGTGCTTTCTGTCATTTCTTAGTTTCTTTCAACATTAGTTTATCTTTTCTTTGAGTCAAAGCCAACTTCTGAAAATATAAAATAAAAAAAAAAAATTTTACTTTCGCATTACATCATCTCTTTTGTTCTGCATCAGTTGGGCCGGGACTAGATGGATGTTATTTAAGAAAGGAATGAATAAAGGGTGGAAAGGAAGGTGAAGGCCTCTGAGAAAGAAGTCCTCGTATAGGGCGATTCGACCTGGGCCACTGGAAGTGACCCGCTCCTCCAGTCTCAAAATCGAGAGCTGGATGGAATCCGGAATCCCGTATATGTTCTGGATACAGAGGAGGTCCTCCCATGTCATCGTCGAAGCAATGCCGGAAGGACCAACTGACTCTCAGATGGGAGGAGAAGGGGAAGGAGGAGCTGTAGTGGTGCCTATGACTATCCCCATCTGATGGGGGCCCCTGCGGATTACTAAGGGAACTTCCTCCTCCTCGCTATCTAAGGAGGCCTCGACCGAGACAGCCCTGCCTCACCGGAGTGATCCAAGTGGTGGTGCCCTCTGCCAGAAGAACTCATGAAGAAAAAGGAGAGGATGAAGGATTGAAGACCTAAGGACTTTATGGTGTTGCCCAGGTGGCTTTCCAAGAGGGGGGGTGAATTGGGATTAAAAACTTTTTGCAAGTATGTGCGCTTTGAAATTCTTTTAGTGTAGAGGTGGTGTGCAAAGTGGAAGTAAACAAATTAAAGTAATTAAGCAATGTAATCATAATCATAAACACCAAGAAGTAGAGTGGTTCGAAGCAACTGGCTCCTACATCCATTACCCAAGGACCACTTGGGATTTCCACTATATCCCCCAACCGGAATATAGTCGGATTGTTTTACAAGGCTCACAATTCAAACTTATACACTTTGGTTTTACCGGGATCACCAAAAAAACCCAAACTTCCTTTGGTTTTACACGGGATCATCAAAGAAAACCCAAACACTTGGTTTTAAACCAGGAAAACCAAGAACCCAAACTTACGTTTTATAAGGTTCACCTAAAACCTTCAACTCTCTCTCTAGATACAGCCCCTTGCTGTTCTAAGAGAGCAAACCAAGATAAAGAATGTAAAATAAGCAACTATAACAAACCAAAGTTGTTTTGATGTTGCCGATGAAGATCAAAAGGAAGTCAAGCTTTAAATACACTTCAATGCTCTTCAAAGCTCTTCAAAGCTACTTCTTCCCTTCTTTAATAAGTGGATTCAATGATGGAGTGGAGTTGGTGAAGCTTTGAATCTCACTTGAATGCTCTTTGAGGTAGGTGAATGAATAACTTGGAAGCTCTTCTTTTTCTCAAGAATATTCAGCAATAAATCTTCATTAATTTTCTAATCCCTCAAAAATGATCCCCTTTATAGTTTTTCAAGTGATATGGCTGTTGTAGGGCCTTGGGAATCGTGAAATGGCCGTTGGAGGTGATTTGGTACTCAATTTTCAAATTATGTAGCTAGTCGTTGAAGTGCAGACAACGGCTTTACGAGCTGGCTCGAGCTCCAGGAGTCGGCTCGAAATCTCAGGAATGCCAAAATCAAAGTTCTGTAGGAGCCGGCTCTTGGACTAGGAGTCGGCTCTTGGCTTCATGCTTTTATACTTGACAAACATGCATACCTGGAGTCTGCTCTTGATCTGGGAGTCAGCTCTAGGTTTCAGAACTCCAAAAACTATACTTCTATAAGAGTCGGCTCTTGAGCTGGGAGTCAGCTCTTAGTTCTGAAACTCTGAAATTTGTCTCTGTGCCGTGCCGCCTTGAGTCGGCTCTTACAAGACTTTAAAAATTTGCTTCAAGCTTTCCAAAAACTTCATCATTGAAACAACTAGAAGCTACTTTACATACTTTATCAAATTATTTACACTTTTAAGCCCATTTTTCATGATTACAACATTCATAGCTTAGGGCATTTACAAACTCAATTGAATTTCCTTAAGTAAATTTGAATACCATTTTAAAACCAAGGTAATTCATTCCTGCAAAAACTTCTTAAACATTTGTAAAGAGTTAGTATCAAATACATGCTCCAATATTTTGTGATCATCAAAATTATTTCAGGGGTCAACAATCTCCCCCTTTTTGATGATGACAAAACACTGGGCATGATCAAAAAAATGAGATCACTTTACAATTACAGTATTTTCAAGTCTATACGTATCATGTAGGTTAGGTATCAGTGTATCAATATAAAGTGTCAAAAGGTATCAAATGTTCATAACTGAATGCCAAGTATTATGTATCAAATGTATCGAAACATGAACTTTCATAAGTATCACAATATAATGTATCGATACATGATGTATCAAAGCTATTAACTATATAAAGTGTATCGAAACTTATAAAATTTCTAGCCTTTTGAAGTCTACTTAAGTTTCATCAACTTTCTATGAATCAAACATTCATTTTATCAAAAGTTCATAACATTCAATTATCCATATAGCTTTGTAACCAATTTTTGAATAATTTTCATGAAATCAACAGCAATTTTCAGCAATTTTCAGAAATCAATAGCAATTTTCATGCCCAAACATACATAGTCTCCATTCTCCCCCTTTTTGTCATCAACAAAAGGTAGATGAGAAATAGAGAGATATTCACAACATATATTCATAACAAATGAGAAATATTGATTCAATCATAAGAAAGTATGTATATAAGAATGTATCAAGACAAGTTCAAGACAAGTGAAATATAGATATATAAAATGAGTCAATATATAGTATATGTGATACTTTACAAACGTGCCACGGCACAACGAAATAGTATCACATAACCAAAATACAAAACAAAAAGTCTCACAAGATAAAATCTAAGCATCAGAAAGAGGTGCTAGGACCACTGTCAGATTCTTCCTTATCAGAGAAGGAACCGACCTCTAAAATACCTGGACTATGCTTGAATTTGGGAAACCTAAGGCGGAGATCCCTAATCCTAGTCCTAGTGGGTGTGGAAGTCCTAGTAGCCTTAGATTTAGGTTTAGGTTTGTTTTTGATTCAGATGAAATGAAGATGGGTGTAGGTCTGGCAGTAGGTGGATCAAGAGATAGGGCCAAAGTGCTGATAGAAGAAAGTATTTGAGTGGCCGGAGTCACTCCAATATCAACAGATCCAGCTGCCTCCATAGGATCCTGAGGCTCACCAATAGTAGGTGTGTCATGATATGGTGCCTCGGTGTAGTGTGCCTCCTGTCCCTGCTCAGCATGTGTGCCAGTCGTTGTGCCGGTAGCTGTGCCAGTAGAAGTGCCAGTAGAAGGTCCATGCTGGCTGGCTGCTGATAACTGCCTCAATATAACCATGATGTCATGAAAGCCCTGCTACATCTCAGACGGTAGAGAAGTGATCCTTCGGTCAGTATCAGTCCTGAGACTAGAAATCTCCTCTAAAACTCTGTGGAGTCTATTATCAGTGTCAGCTCTAGCAGCAGTAGGAGTCCTGATAGGTGAATGTGGTGTAGCAGGAGCTAGCTCGGAAGGTCCAGCCTCATCTGTATGTCCCTCAGCCTGCTCACCAAGACCCTGTGTAGCCTGAATGTCATCATCTGAGTCCTCAGAGTGTGCTACAGGTACTCTTGAGGTCTTTCTGATCCAGTTCCCATCAACCTTGACAAATTCCATCCTAGTCAGGGATTTTACTGTATACTTGTCGGTGTGCAGCAATAACTGACAATCCTTCCCAGTAAGGTCTATGCCTGCCTCCTGGAATAACAAAGTGAAAACCATCCCATAGGATAAATAGGCTCGTGCCCTCTGCACAGCCTCTCTCATCTGTGAGACATGATGAATGGAAGGTTGAGGGGCTCCCCCTCAATCAGTCGCCTCATGAAAACAAGATCTCGCTCACTAACCCAGTCAAATCTGCCTGTCCTGGATAGGAAAATCCGACTAATAATGTTGTGCAACAGTCTTATTTCCAATGAGAGCTGATTTGCATGCACATGAATGACTCCTTTTACATTGGATCTTCCTAAAATAAGTCTGAGAGTCTTCATTCTTTCCTTCATTACCAAATAACAGTCCCCTTCTTTAGGAATATTCAACAAATTTGACAACTTTTGCTCATTTATCTCAGTTAGTTTCCCTTTAACTGTTCCTTCAATGTGAAAAGCTCCTAGGGACATATTTTCAAAGAACTGTCTAACCAAATTTGGGTAGGTTGGAACATTTAACTGACGAAGCTCTTTCCACCCCTGTCCTTCAAGCTACATTCCAATGTTTAACTGTTCTTGCTCAATAAAATTGAAGTCAATGCTCCTACCGGGTGTTACTTGACGATTTCCGATAGGAATGATCTACCGGGGTGCTAGAACAACTTCTTCTTGCACTGGTTGCTGTTCTTCTTGCAGAAATGCACTGTCTAAATGCCTCTTGCTCCTTCTTTCTTCTACTGTAGTCCGAACAACCCGAGTTGCCTTCTTTGCCACTGCCTTGTGAGGCCCCATTCTCCAAGGATTAAGGATTCTAGAAGGTAGAAAGGGTTTTGGAGAGGTTTTTGGCTGAGAAGAGAAGAGTCGGCTAGAGAGGAACAGTTGAAATTGGAAAAAGTGGTGAAAAGGGAAAGTTTGAAGCCCTATTTAAAAAGTCTCGATTCGTCCTGCGAGTCGGCTTGCCAGAATACTGAGAGTTCGAGTTGGCTCGAGCTAAAATCTATTCTAAAAATCAAAAAGGGTCAAAATCAATTTCCTAGGATTCCTAGAGTCCAAATTAGGTTGCCATATGCTCTAAAGAGAATTTTGAAATTTCTAGATAATTTTTCCTTAATTTTCAAAAATTAGGTCAAATTGATTCAAAATGGGTCACATAACCCTAATTCTCCTCTAATTTTCTCAAATCTATCTTGACTCAAAGGTTTAGTGAAAATGTCCGCTAATTGGTCTTCAGTATGCACAAATTCAAGTTCAACAACATTATTCAAAACATGATCACGAATGAAATGATGTCGAATTTCAATGTGCTTAGTTCATGAGTGCTGAATTGGATTTTTCGATAAGTTAATAGCACTAGTATTGTCACATTTGATAGGAATTTTAGATTGGACAACACCATAATCTTCTAGTTGTTGCTTGATCCATAGCACTTGAGCACAACAGTTCCCAGCAGCTACATATTCTGCCTCAGCAATAGATAAAGCTACAGAGTTCTATTTGCGACAGTGCCAAGAGATCAAGTTAACACCTAGAAATTGACAGGTGCCACTTGTGCTCTTTCTGTCTATTTCGCATCCTCCATAATCAGCATCAGAATAACTAATTAGTTTTAGTGATGTGTGCTTACTACATTACAAGTGCCTTTCAAGTATTTAATAATTCTCTTAATAGCTGTAATGTGTGATTCTTTAGGATTAGATTGAAAACGTGCACACATACAAACACTAAATAATATATCAGGTCTACTTGCTATTAAATAAAGTAATGATCTGATCATACCTCGGTACAGCTTTTGATCAATATTTGTGCCATTCTCATCTTTGTCAAGTCTACATGCAGGACTCATTGGTGTTCCAATTTCCTTGCTTGATTCCATGCCAAATTTCTTGATTATTTCTTTAATGTACTTGGCTTGGTTGATTAGAATACCTTCTTTAGTTTGTTTAATTTGAAGTCCTAGAAAGTAACTTAATTCGCCCATCAAGCTCATTTCGAATTCTCCCTGCATTAGCTTAGCAAAGTCTTGACACAAAGATTCATCAGTAGATCCAAAGATAATGTCATCAACATAAATTTGAACAATCAAAATATCATTTTTCTTTCTTTGAATAAATAGTGTGATGTCAACACTACCTCTAACAAATTCATTTGCAATTAAAAATTTGCTCAGTCTATCATACCAGGCCCTAGGTGCCTGTTTCAGACCATATAAAGCTTTATTCAATTTAAAAACATGATTTGGAAAAATATGATCGATAAAACTAGGAGGTTGCTCAACAAAAACTTCTTCAGATAAAAAACCATTAAAAAATGCACTCTTTACATCCATTTGAAATAACTTGAAATTCATGAAACATGCATAAGCTAGTAGCAGTCTAATAGCTTCTAATCTAGCTACTGGTGCATAAGTTTCATCAAAATCTATTCCTTCTTCTTGATTATATCCTTGTGCAACCAATCTAGCCTTATTTCTAATTACATTTCCATTTTTATCTAGTTTTTTCTGTAAACCCATTTAGTGCCTATAATAGGATGATCATTGGGTCTTTCAACTAAGGTCCAAACATTATTTCTCCTAAATTGGTTTAATTCATCATGCATTTCTAACATCCAATTAGGATCATTTTCAGCTTCTTCTATATTATGAGGTTCTACATGAGAAACAAAAGCAATTAAATCATGTGCATCTCTATGTGCAGATCTAGTTTTAACACCTTGAGATGGGTCTCCTATAATTAATTCTGTAGGGTGTGAATGTACATACCTCCATTCTTTAGGTATATCATCATGCTTTTTACTCACCTCTTCTTCTTATGGTTCACTTGATTGCTTGTCTTTAAGATTCAAATCTTTCATTCCATGCTCTAGTGTACCTGCATCATCATCAGCAAAATCTTCCTTTCTCGAAGATGTAATGTCAGATTCATTGAAAACAACATATATAGATTCTTCAATAGTTAAAGTTCTTTTATTGAAAACTCGATAGGCTTTACTTTTTAAAGAGTAACCAAGAAAAATAGCCTCATCAGATTTTGTATCAAATTTGCCAAGATTATCTTTTCCATTGTTGAGAACAAAACATTTACATCCAAAAACATAAAAATATTTGATATTTGGTTTTCTATTGTTCCAAAGATCATAGGAGGTTTTTCTGATAATAGGTCTAATTAAAACTCTATTTAAAATATAGCATGCGATATTAATAGCTTCTACCCAAAAGTATTTTGGAAGATTTCCTTCACAAAGCATTGTTTTGGACATCTCTTCCAAAGTACGATTCTTTCTTTCTACAACACCATTTTGCTGTGGTGTTCTAGGTGCAGAAAAGTTATGATCAATACCATGCTTTGTGCAAAAATGATCAAAATATTGGTTTTCAAATTCGGTGCCATGATCACTATGAATTGAAATAATAGATAAGTTTTTCAAATTTGTAACTCTTTTATAAAACTTTTTGAATATATTAAAAGTATCATCTTTGTGTGCAATAAATAAAATCCATGTGTATCTAGAAAAGTTATCTACAATCACAAGTCCATATTTCATACCACCTAGGCTAGTAGTCCTAGTAGGTCCAAATAAGTCCATGTGAAGTAGCTCTAAAGGTCTAGAAGTTGAAACTACATTTTTAGATTTAAAACTTCCCCTCACTTATTTTCCTGACTGATAAGCATCACAAACATAATCAAAATTAACTTTAAACTTAGACAAACCATTGACTAAATCTTTTGCAATCAATTTAGCTATTGTGTCCATAGTAGCATGACCAAGTCGCCTATGCCATAGTAAACTTGATTCCTTGCTCTTGTCATTCATTGCTACAAGACTTGTATTACTTGACATAGCTAGATCATTAAGATCTACCACATAAATATTACCAAGTTTATGTCCAATGAACTTAGTACTAGAGTCAAGTGGATCAACTACTATACACATTGATGACTTGAAAAATACATTATAACCAATGTCACATAGCTGACTAATACTCAAAAGATTATGCTTTAATTTTTCTACAAGTAATACATTTTCAATAAATGTAGAAGGAGTAATTTTGATGTTACCAATTCCGATTATCCTTCCTTTCCTATTGTCCCCAAATGTTACCATTCCACCATCCTTCTATTCTAGGGTGAAGAATTGATCAGCATCACCCGTCATGTGTCTTGAACAGCCGCTATCCAAATACCATCTTTTCTTTGTGCTTGTGGCTGTAAGATATCCCTGCAAAACAATCATTTAATAGATTTAGGTACCCAAGCTCTCTTGGGTCCTTGCAAGTTAGTGGAAATGGTTCCTTTTGGAACCCAAACTTTTTTAATTTTTCTTTTGTCATTGTGTTTCAAATGACATTCAAAAGCTTTATGACCAACATCATTACATGCAAAGCATACAATTCTTGAATTTGAATAATAACTATGAGATGATGCAAGTTTAGGTCTAACATGTTTAGAACCAATGAATTCAGGAGCATATGAAGTAGAAGTAGAAAAAGTATTTGAAATAGCACCTTTATAACCAATTCCAAATCTATTATTTGTTTCTTTTTGATCTTTCAATATTAACTCAAGTTTGTTAGAACTTAGGGTTAACTTTTCAACTAAAGGTTTCAATTTTTGAACTTCTTTCTTTAGGTCATTATTTTCATTTTTCAAATCCTTATTTTTATCAAAAAGTTCTTCTTTTTCAATTTGAACAATCTTAAGTCTTTCACAAACCAAATTTAGTTCTCTTTGTAAGATTTTGTTTTTTTCACAAGATTCATTTTTATCATTTTCAAATACATCACATTGATTTTTCAAATCTCCAATTTCAAACCAGCCTTTTTGTATTCTATCAATAATTCGCAAAAAGCATTATGCAATTCATCATAAGTGAATTCTAAATTAGGTTCAGAAGTACTTACCTCATCCTCCAAACCCATAAGATAAATTTGTGATGTTTTTGTTCTCTACGTCCTCTTTAGTAGATGTGGTATCATCACTGTCACCACAAGTAGCTAGCATTGCTTTCTTCTTCTTTCTAGGGAATATCTTCTTCTTTCCTTCAGGGCAATCAGGGTGGATGTGTCCTGGTTTCTTACGTCCATAGCAGATAGGTACTTGATCTTTATCTTTCTCTTTATCTTTTTCTTTGTCTCTTTCCTTTTCTTTTCCAAATTCACCTTTTCTGTAGTACTTTCTCCATCTATTCATTTTTCTTCTGCCCATAAACCTTTTGAATTTTTTCATAACTAGGACAATTTCATCACTTCCTAAATCATCATCATCTGATGAATCAGATTCTTCATTCTTGTCTTCCTCAGTTGCTTTAAATACAATGGCTTTCTTCCTTTTTGTATCTTCTTAGTCCTTTGTTGCATAGCCAGTTCATGAGTAATTAAGGAACCAAGCAGCTCATCTAGTGGCGGTGTATTCAGATCTTTTGCTTCTTGAATTGCTATCACTTTGGCTTCCCACTTATCTGGCAAAGATCTTAAGACTTTTTGGACAAGGTCAGCATTGGAGTAAGTTCTACCTAGACTCTTGAGACCATTTATAATATCAGTAAAATGAGTATACATGGCAGATATAGTCTCACTAGGATCCATCTTAAACAACTCATAATTATGTACAAGCAAATTGATTTTAGATGTCTTAACTTGAGAAGTGCCTTCGTGTGTGATTTCCAATTTATCCCAAATTTCTTTAGCAGAATTGCAGGTTGAAATTCTGTTAAACTCATTTGGATCCAAAGCACAATACAATAGATTCATCGCTTTGGCATTTAACTCAGCTAGTTTCATATCATTTTCGTCCCAGTCCTCTTCTGGCTTGGGAACCTATACATCATTAACTTTAATTGTGGATGTGTGAGGCCCTTTCATGATAATTTTCCAAAGATGAAAATCTACGGCTTGAATGTATATCTTCATTCTTGCCTTCCAATAAGTGTAATTAATTTCGATGAAAAGTGGTGGTCTATTTGTGGATTGACCTTCGGCCAATGAAGTGCTCATGGGATATGCCATATGTCTTTACTCTAAGTATCTTTCAGAGACAGTGCTTTGATACCACTTGTTGCCCAGGTGGCTTCCCAAGAGGGGGGTGAATTGGAATTAAAATTTTTTGCAAGTATGTGCGCTTTGAAATTCTTTTAGTGTAGAGGTGAAGTGTGCAAAGCGGAAGTAAACAAATTAAAGCAATCAAATAATGTAATCACAATCACAAACACCAAGAAGTAGAGTGGTTCGGAGCAACCGGCTCCTACATCCACTATCCAAGGACCACTTGGGATTTCCACTATATCCCCCAATCGGAATACAGTCGGATTGTTTTACAAGGCTCATAATCCAAACCTATACACTTTGGTTTTACCGGGATCACCAAAGAAACCCAAACTCCCTTTGGTTTTACACGGGATCACCAAAGAAAACCCAAACACTTGGTTTTAAACCAGGAAAACCAAGAACCCAAACTTAGGTTTTACAAGGTTCACCTAAAACCTTCAACTCTCTCTCTAAATACAGCCCCTTGCTGTTCTAAGAGAGCAAACCAAGATAAAGAATGTAAAATAAGCAACTACAACAAACCAAAGTTATTTTGATGTTGCCGAACAAGATCAAAACGAAGTCAAGCTTTAAATACACTTCAATGCTCTTCAAAGCTCTTCAAAGCTACTTCTTCCCTTCTTCAATGAGTGGATTCAATGATGGAGTGGAGTTGATGAAGCTTTGAATCTCACTTGAATGCTCTTTGAGGTAGGTGAAGGAATAACTTGGAAGCTCTTCTTTTTCTCAAGAATATTCAGCAATAAATCTTCATTAATTTTCTAATCCCTCAAAAATGATCCCCTTTATAGTTTTTCAAGTGATATGGCCATTGTAGGGCCTTGGGAATCGTGAAATGGTCGTTGGAGGTGATTTGGTACTCAATTTTCAAATTCTGTAGCTAGTCGTTGAAGTGCAGACAACGGCTCTACGAGCCGGCTCAAGCTCCAGGAGTCGGCTCGAAATCTCAGGAATGCCAAAATCAAAGTTCTGTAGGAGCCGGCTCTTGGACTAGGAGTCGACTCTTGGCTTCATGCTTTTATACTTGACAAACATGCATACCTGGAGTCTGCTCTTGATCTGGGAGTCAGCTCTAGGTCTTAGAACTCCAAAAACTATACTTCTGTAAGAGTCGGCTCTTGAGCTGGGAGTCGGCTCTTAGCTCTGAAACTCTGAAATTTGTCTCCGTGCCGTGCCGCCTTGAGTCGGCTCTTACAAGATTTTAAAATTTTGCTTCAAGCTTCCCAAAAACTTCATCATTGAAACAACTAGAAGCTACTTTACATACTTTATCAAATTAGTTACACTTTTAAGTCCATTTTTCATGATTACAACATTCATAGCTTAGGGCATTTTCAAACTCAATTGAATTTCCTTAAGTGAATTTGAATACCATTTTAAAACCAAGGTAATTGATTCCTGCAAAAACTTCTTAAACATTTGTAAAGAGTTAGTATCAAATACATGCTCCAATATTTTGTGATCATCAAAATCATTCCAGGGGTCAACATATGGGATCCCCTTCGGCATAAGCCGAAGTAGAAGAAAGAAAGAAAGAGAGGGCTAACCTGCAAAGGACTCCAGACTTTGGATCAAGAAGATGAGACTGGGGAGGAAGAAAAGCTCTGCAAAAACTTTGCCCCCCTCGCTCGAAAAAGTTCTTAAGGAATGGAAGGACGAATCCCTTTCAAAAAGCCTGCGGACCCCTATCACATTGTATTGGTCGAAAACATGCATCCTTTCCTTTCTCGGGCCAACAGATGTGCACCACGTGTCGTGATCTTCCCGAGGTGATGCTTTGATTTGGAGGAAGTTGTTTCAGGCCTGGTGCAATAATTATGTCTCTCCTGATCGGGCTAACATGGTGTTCCCTCGTTGGTGCGGAAAAGCAACCTTCGGGATGCCGGTGCTCGAGACATTAATAGCACAGAATGAGCATCCTTCCATGTCAGCATCGTCATTACTATTTTCACCCTGAGTATGACGATGTACTCTGGACTTGAGAGTGGGGGGCACCTGATGTGGCATGATCACTGACGTGGAGTCCGTGTCAGACCCATCAGGTGGCCATGCTGGTAGAAGACGCCACCTAGATGCAGTGACCAAATGAACGTCCGAGGTTGAGCCCCTGGCCAAGATTAGCTCCCATCCGAGGTCAAGCTCTCGAACGAGGTTGCACTCCCACCATCCGAGGTCGAACCCCTGGCCGAGGTCAGCTCCTATCCAAGGTCGAGCTCCCGATCAAGGTCATACCCCCACCATCTGAGATCGAGCCCCCAATCGAGGTTAGCTTCCATCCGAGATCGAGCTCCCGGTTGAGGTCATGCTCCCACCATCCGAGGTTGAGCTCCTAGCCAAGGTCGTGCTCTTGCCATCCGAGATCGTACTCCCACCTTTCGAGGTCGAGATCCCATTTTCCATGATAAAGTTCCTGCCCAGGACCAAGAGGCATCATCAACCACCAGAGGATCGACCAAGAACAAGGAAGAAAAGACTATAAGAAATTCAAACTATGACACAGAGGCTCCAAGCTACCTACGGTCCCCGATGGGTGGCATGTGTTCCATCGGAGGGTCCAAGCTCTGCAACGTGCCACCTACACGCTCTGTGCAACACGTGCTCTGCTAGGTTCCAAGCCCTGCAGCACACCGCCTACACCCCCTACCGTGCAATCGAGCCTCTAGTTTCCATGACATGACATCTGTGCCTTCTCCAAGAGGAGTATCCTATTAAGGACCCAGGCCCTGTAGCACTCTGACGGTCCCTTCGGGAATAGAAATGCTTCATCATGGCTCGGGGCTTAGCGGCATGGTGCCCACTCCTCCCATGAAAAGCTACTCCACTAGAAGGATAGGACTTGTATTACACCGATAAACACCCCCAATAGAAAGATCTCCTTCTGACGACTGTCCAATAGGGGGAGGCCGCTGACAGAGAAAAATCCCACCAAAAGAGGGTATCAAAAAAGTAACGTCCTGATGAAGCCCCAGATCTAGCATGGGCCATTTCTCTTATATAAAATGAAAGAAGGGACCTCCGGCAAAGGAGAAAGGAAGAACTAGTAAGGAAAAGAGAGCGAACAAGCAAGGAACCAAGAGAGAGAACCTCCCTACTCTCTAACTTCCCACTCATTTTTCACCTCTTGAATCTCATTTTTCTCCTCTACGCTGAGGTACCCGCATCCTCCATGGTGGAGACTCAGTTCCCCTTGATCATCTTAGCTAACTTGATCATCGGAGTTTCTCCATCGGAATCTCTAGCCCAGGTCTCCTCTCTTTTGCAGGATAGGCTAACCAAGGTGTTGACTAGAAAGAGAACCAAGCATCCAGAGGGGACCTGACACACCCATGACATGTCAAAGCTACAGGCCACAATGATCTATGCGGCAACAAAGGGCACTGCGCATCTGGCCAACCGATGCATAATAAGTGGCATTGTCCTGTCAACCATGCATCTATTCTTGCAGACATGAAAGACTAGGTGTCGAACGGCTTCCCCAGAATTGACAATTCTTCTAGGAGATTGTGCATTCACAACCCTTTGCACTTCAATTGAGGCGATGCCATGGAAGTGCTGTGTCACCTTCGACTGAGAACTTCATGAAAATAGAGTCTACTATTATGTTGTGCATCAGGCCATGTTGCAACCTATGATTGAAGGGCAAGCCGAGCCTTCTCATCTTGCTCGAGGCATTACTAGACCTAAAGGCTTTGGAGACCCCTTAAGACCTGAGTGAAGATGTTCTCTAGTTGACAACGCATTAGGTACTAGACTAAACTACTCCAGATTATGCAATGATATGCAAGGCATCGCAATTCCAGGTGCCAAACATGAAGAAATAGAATTAAAGAAGAAAGAATTCTTATTTATTTCTTAGAAAAAGATGGGAAAAGTACAAAGTCAATAAATCCTAGGGCCTTTCTCAATCCCTTCCTATTATGCTTTGCCATACAGATAATTTCCTTAGGCATAGTATTGCAAGGGACAAGTGGCTCGGTTGCCTCTCCCGCTACAAAAAAACAACCTTGTATAATGAGCTCGCACACCCTGAAGCCAAAGTTATACCCTTGCAGGTGCACCTCATCTGCTGTCCTAGATGAGCCACGAATCTCCTTAACAACTGGAGGACCGTGCACTCTTTGAAGGTTTCTCCTCAAAGGTGACTGAGCTTCACTAACGCTTTGAAGTATAGGCAAGTTTTGCCTTGAGATAATTAGCCTTCATCTTTGCCTCGACCACCCGGCCCCACAGTGTTGTTAAATGATGAGCCTCATCTAACTTGGTGGTTTGCTCTAAGATCGCAACCTCTTTCGCATCTATCAATCTTCCTCGTTGGAGATCTAGATCATGCTATAGGTCTTTGATTGGCTTGGTGGACCATCATGTCTCATGCTATAGGTCTTTGATTGGCTTGGTGGACCATCATGTCTCCCATAAGTCCTTCTTGTCACCTGCAGCCTCACCTCCCAAAGAAGGAATAGCCTCACCCTCCTTTGCAGACACCTCACTAGTGATGCCAGGTAACGTGCTCACCTCGCAGGGTGCCTCACCCGCTTTTATAGATACCTCACCACCCAGGTAGTTTGCACTGCTCACGGGAAGATTCAACCATTATGGTCTCACCAATGGTATCGGACAACAAACCAAGCCCATGG
Source organism: Areca catechu (assembly GCA_021397845.1). NCBI lineage: Eukaryota > Viridiplantae > Streptophyta > Magnoliopsida > Arecales > Arecaceae > Areca > Areca catechu. Next base: position 137,539,659 of record CM038043.1, read on the forward strand.
AATATTTCACCTGCCAGCGAACTAGCAACTCCATGTTGTGAGGCCCCAATAAGAACCTCAAGATCCTTCATTTGTATGCCTACGGAGAATTTAGCTGCTACCACTAAAGTCTCACCCATGCTTGACCTTGTCCTAGCACCCTTCGAGAACTAGGCAAACTTATAGTGGGATAGCCTTCAGCTCCCGAACCAGATCCTCATTCATTCTCATGTACAGGTCTAGCGGGCATTCATCTATCTACCTAGCCTCCTTTGATGCAGACCAGTCATGCCCCATAGAGGTGCACACCTTCTCTGCAACATTTATTCTGTGCTTGCCATGGACAAGCTCTCTCTTTGTACTTTTAACTTCTTTCCAAAGCTGTATAGCACTGGTCTCAATCACTTGTTAAGAAAATGAAGATGTCAGCCAGGTTAAAAGAGAGAACTTATAGCAATGATAGACTCTACCACACCTGCAAGCTTTGGGTAAGGCAGTTGATTAGCCTCTAAGGTAGCAAGTTGGGGATTCTGTTGGCATGTGGTGGAAAGTCTTGAAGCTGACTGGTGCTATCATCTTCGGCCACCAAGGGGAGTACCCCTATGGGCCAGCCACCTCTAGAAGTGCCAAAATAGATGTAGCAGCCTTCCATCTCCACTTGCCTCGCCTATGGTCTCTCTCGTCACCTCGACTACAAGCAATTCAACTATGATAAAGAGAACTTTGGCCATTGCCTAGATTGATAGCAAACTTGCCACAACGAGCACTGTAGTTCCTCTCACCGTGTTACCTGATAGTGTTCCGGTAGTGACCTAGAGAACTTCCATTGCAACCTCGATCATCGAAGGATCTATTCTGATAGGTTCCTTCTCCTTGGCTACCTCCATAATGATCGAGTCTTTTGGCACTACAAACACCATGATCCTAGTTGCCTGCATTTCCTCCTCTTCTAGAATGATAGGGGCTGTACGCAAGGCAACTGCCAGAGTCACCTCTGACACCCCATTGTCTACTGGGTAGTTGGGGCCACTACTGCCCTTCTAGTTGGGATGTCTGCCCAATGATCAGTGGCAGACACCCTTGAGACCACCTGAAGAAGCCGGTGCCTCTCTATCCATGACAACACCCTTCTTCCCTATTCCAACCTTGCCATCATTTCTCTTTTGCTTCCATGACTCCTTCTTGGTTAGTCCCCGATTACTTTTGCTAGTGTGAATTTGAACCTCATTGCCTATTCAACATAATAGTGAGCAAGATCAACTCACAACAAAAGAAAAAAGGAAGCAAATTGCACTAAAACTGGAGTTTAACAAAGATTGAGTTCTGTTTCAATTAACTTCCAAGTATTTTGTACAAAGCCATAGTAGCCAAGATAAAAGAATGAAAAAAGAGAGAAGCAAAAAAGATGTGCGGGCTGATCATGGAAGGCCAGTCTATTCTTCTTCAAATCCAGGATCCTTCCTACCAGAGCTCAAAGAGTCCTGTTGCCACTCGAAGGTAATTCCATTTTTAGCTTCCTGGCATCAACATATGGGAATAGTTCAGTGACTTGCCCCTTCTGGAATTCAAAACTTTATTGAAAAGCATCCATGCTACCTTTTAGTACATCCAGATAATACTCTTCCCTAGCCTTAAAGGCCTCGATCGCCTTCACCAATGCTTGGAAAGCTAGCACCTCTGCTACTCGTGCCTCCTCTTGCAAGGCCAAAGCCCAGTCTTGGCCTCGTGCAGTGCTTCCTCTGCCACCTAAGCCCTCACCTTACTTTCGCTGCCTTTGCCTCAATACTGGCAACCCTGGTGTCAGCCCCGACATACTTGGTCTCAGCTTCACCAAGTGCCTTTTCCGCTTTGGTAGCTCTTACTTTAGCTTTGCTAAGTACCACTCGGGCTTCAGCAAGGTCCTACCTCTAACCTCGTTCCTCAACCAACAAGCAACTGACTTCTACATAATTCATTTGTTCTTATCAAGGCAAGTGGACATGATTACTAAGGAGGCCTTGGTCGTATCCGCTCTCTCCTTCTTCATCGCGAATTGATTGTTGGACAGACTGAGTTGATGGACCATTATATCATTCTTCCCGTCTACCATTTTGGTGAACTTCTACAATAGCTTTGCCTCCTTGAGAATGTGGTCCACATATCATAGCAGGCTCCAGGCTTCCATGTAGCCTGCATCCGAACACCCTATTTAAAATAGATCTATATTCTCAAATGAGGACTAGATCCTTGCCCTCGGGTAGAAGACTTATCAACACTGACCTGGATGAATTACTGCAAGCCCTCCTTGACATTCCTCGCAAGCACTTTTTCCTTGATCTCTGAAGGGATGGAGTCATCCAGGAACTTGAGGCATGTGTTCACCTTGGGCAGGTTTAACCTCACCAGGGGTAGGCCTTTTGACCAAGAATGATTTTTATTTATCAATAAAAGGTGATTATTATGATATCATTTTGAATGATGTTATTGTAATATATGAATAATTAAAAAATGATATTTATATTTTATCATAACTTGTTAGTATAGTATATACATCTAGCAAATGTCTAAGATTAGATAATATGTCAGATATCTACCTTTAGCATTGTAATCTAGGTCATATTAACAAGAATAGGATCAATAGGTTAATCGAAGAGGACAACCTGAGCTCAATGAATCTAAAATCATTGCCAACCTATGAATTCTATCTTCTTGGTAAGATGACTAAGTCACCTTTTAATGGAAAAGGTGAAAGAGCCATTAAGGTTTGGAGTCTAGTACATAATGATGTATGTGGATCCATGAGGTAGATATTACTACTTCATCACCTTCATTGATGACCTATTCAGGTATGGGTACATCTACCTTATAAAGCATAAGTCTGAACCATTTGAAATGTTCAAATGATTTCATAATAAAGTAAAAAAATAAATTGGAAAGAGTATTAAAACTTTTCAATCTGATCGAGGAGGTGAATACCTCACTAGTGAGTTTTTAATATATTTAGAAGAGAAATGGGATTCTCTCATGGTGGACACCTCCTAAGATACCTTGCCATTATAAAATATCAGAAAAGAGGAATCAAACCTTGTTAGATATGGTTCAGTCCATAATGAGGTTTGCAAGTTTATTGATCTCCTTTTAGGGATATACACTTAAGTTGACTTGTTATATTCTAAATAGGGTTCCTAGCAAGTCTATAGATAAAATGCCATATGAGATATGGACAGGGCATAAGCCAGGACTCATACACCTTAGGGTCTAGGGATGTTCGACTTATATAAATATTTGAAAATGGATAAGGTCGGACCTAGGTCTGATAAATGTGTCTTTATAGGGTACTCGAAAGAGACTAAGAGTTATTATTTCTACCACACTGATGAATAAAATGTGTTCATCAGTAACAGGGTAGTCTTTTTTAAAAAAGAGTTCATTGGTGAATGAACTAATGCCTCCAAGGTTGAACTTAAAAAGTTGATAGGTAGAAGAATCGACACAATTAACTAAACTCTTAGAACAGGATTTGATTAGTTCAAACTTGCAACCTATTATAAAGGCATCCTTAAGGAAATCTAGTAGATTACCATATAACCAGATAAATATTATGGTTTCTTGGTCTGGAATGGTGATCCTGTTGAACTTGATAAAAATAATAAGGATTTGATCACCTATATGGATGCAATACAAAGTGCCAACTCTAATAAATGTCTTAAAGCCATGAAGTATAACATGAAGTCCATAAAGGTCAATATGTATGGACACTTGTTAACCCACCTAAAGGGATAAAACCTATAGGGTATAAGTAGATTTTCAAAAAAAAACATAAATGGAAATGTAGAAACCTATAAGGCATATCTAGTTACCAAAGGATATCATCAATGTTATGGTATTGACTATGATAAGATATTTTCACCTGTTGTAATACTCCAGTTTATTCAGATTATGCTTGTGATAGTGGTACATTTTGATTATGAAATTTTGTAAATGGATATGAAAATCTCTTTTTTAAATGGAGAGCTAGAAGAAGAGGTGTATATGATACAACCTGAAGGGTTCACTTCTATACATGAATCAAAGGTATGCAAGCTTCAGAGATCCATTTATGGATTGAAGCAGGTATTTCAGAGTTGAAACATACATTTTGATAAGGTGATCAAAATATATGGCTTCATTAAGAATAGAGAAGAGTCCTACATATATAAATGGTCTAACGGTTTAGTGATAGTATTTCTTATTTTGTATCTAGATGATATTCTCTTAATCAAGAATGACATTCCTATATTGCAAGGAATAAAAGTATGGTTATTATCTCAGTTCTCCATGAAGGACTCGAAAGAAGTATCTTACATCTTTGGGATGAAGATCTATATAGATAAATCTAAAAGGTTGCAAGGATTAACCAATCCATGTACATTGAAACCATGCTGAAGTGGTTTAGCATGGTAAATTTTAAGAAAGGCAATCTTTTGATAGGCTATAGAATTACTCTCTAAGAAAGATTGCCTGACAACTTCTCAAGAAAAAGAGTATATGAGTAGGATTCCATATGCCTCAACAGTGAGATCTATTATATACGCCATGACATGTACGAGATCAGATGTGACATACTCACTAGGGATAATGAGTAGATACCAATCTGATCAAGGTAAGAACCATTTGAAGGATGTAAAAACTATCCTTAAGTATTTGAAAAATACTAAGGATCAATGGCACATTTATAGAGATTCTAACTTGAAACTAGTGGATTATACTGATCCCAGTTTTTAGTTAGATAGAGATGATAGTAAGAATATCTTGAGATATATCTTTATCCTTAATGAAGGAGCAATTTACTGAAAAGATGTTAAGCAACACACTATAACCAATTTAGTATGCAAGGTAGAGTACACTGTAGCATTTGATGCTGCAAATGAAGATATTTAGCTATGAAAGTTCATAATGAGCTTGAAGTGGCATGTTTATTGATGACCAATTCTTTTATATTATGATAGCACTAGGACCATAGCACAAGTGATGGAACCAAAGGCTCATCAGTGGACCAAGTACATTCTATGTCGTTGCCACCTTGTCAGAGAGATCATGGTTAAGATGATGTTGACCTTCAAATTTCAATAAAAGAAAAACTTGGCCAACCCATTTACTAAAGGCCTTGGAATCAAAGAGTTCGATGATCACAAGTGGATGATGGGTATTCGATACTATTCTAATTAGCTCTAGTCTAAGTGGGAGTCGTTAAAAAATATGTCCTAAAGCCAATTATCTGAGTTGTAGATGGTTGAACTCATTATAATTTTTATATGAATCATTAATAAATAAAAGTTATTTTTGGTAGTTCATCACATTTTTATCTCTCTTGTGATAAAGTTCTTAGAACTACTTCTATACAATAAAGGAGGACTTGTTATATAGATCTTAAACCTGTTCATGACAAAATGATGCATTGTTACCTAGGACGATAGTGTTTTTTGAGTATAGGTCATTATGTGCCATATGGGTTGGTTGTCCTCATAACTAAGAAATATAGAGATACTAGTATGATATGCAGGTAAATATAGAAGTACATTCACTAAACATGACCAACTCTGTAGAGTATTCTGTTATCAAGAGTATCTCTGAAGGATACGGATATAAGTGTCCCTCCAATCTGAGATTATCATAATGACTTGCAATCATTTTATTATACTTTGGTACCAAACTACCTGAATTTCTAATTTAGTGATGGAAGGTTTCTAAGTATAGTCAAGTACTTATTATGTTGGTGTGTGAGTCAAAAAGGGATTGACTACTTCGAGATGTTGCAGATAATACTTTTCAGTATTTCAATTTATCAAAGTCATGGCCAAGGTAATCCTTGTGAGGAGTCACAGGATTTAATAGGTTAAGATACATCTAGATGCACTAATTAAGACTTGGCAAATAACTCTTAAGTTATCTGGAGTATTGGATCAAAGGCATGAGTTATACGGTAACCATATGCTTGGATTCTTGAATGTTACTTTGCAATCATTCAACATATCTTGACATCGGGTGCCATTACTAAATGGTTACATCGATTTGTTCAGGAATTTGTTTTTGTGTTCTTGGCTTTGAATCATGGGATCACACATAATAGAAGTTTCTGACCGATCATGATGTCTGATTAAGAATCGATCAAGGATATAATTATCAATTCGATTAATAATTAACTTCATATAAATATTATAAATAAATAAATAAATATTAATTAATTATAGAAGGATTTGTTAGTAATTAGATTGCTTATTGGCTCGATTTGATTGAGCAAAGAGGTTTATGTCAAGCCTAACTGAATTTGATTCAAATGGATTCTACCCGATTAGGTTATATGATGACCTAATCACTATGGAATTTTAATTTTAATTTGATTTAGACTTGGACTCAATCAATTCCTGATTTAGTTGATATTTAATTAAATTAATTAAGATCTAATTGGAATAGGTTTGGTTAATTAGTTAGGTATAACTAAATTTAGTTTGTTTCCTAACTAATCTTGGTCAAGTCAAAGTCAAATCCTAGTTAAACCCCAACCTAGGGCCACCTAATTTCTATCCTATTTCTCTCCCACCAAAGATGGTTTTTGTCACCCTCCCTTGTTTATAATTAGATTAAAATAGTTTAAATTAAAAATTAATAAAATTCAAATGGGATTTGAACTCCTATCTTTATCCTAATCTAACTCTAACTCCTTAACCATCTCCATGCCTAATTAAATCAAGATTTTTTGGAATGTGTGAGGATTATAAAGAGAGGTCTTTTACCAAGCATTAGATAGGGATTCACCAAGAAAAAAATTGTGAGAGGGGTTTTGTGCATGGAAGGCTATTGGGTGTGAGGGGTTCTTGGGTGCTAGGGAGTTCTAGGTTTTTAAAGTAGAAGAAGAAAAATAATGAGTCTTATATAATTTTTATCTCTTCTTCACCTCTTGCTCCTCCAAATATCCTCCTCTTGATGTTCTTGGAGGGTTTAAGAAGATCCAAAGAAGAATTTTTATCAATCATCTAGAGGCCTTTGTGCTTAGCTCCTCCAAATATCCTCCTCTTGATGTTCTTGGAGGGTTTAAGAAGATCCCAAGAAGAATTTTTATCAATCATCTAGAGGCCTTTGCGCTTAGCTAGCACTCCAGGGAGGTTGATTATGCTTAGGACTTTACGTGGACGATCTGTAGAGGGTAGATATACTGTGTGATTACGAAGTGATCTGAGAGCCCTTACCATATGCCATTAGTAACAGTGATCAAGGACCCATGATCAGGTATGAGATTTGATCTCGAGTTTAAAGTAGATTAGATTTACATCATGCATCGGTTAGATCGATGCATGCTGATTTTGATTTCTACGTTGCATATCTTGTAAAGATCCTTTATAGGATTTTTTAGATTTGATATATATGCATATTTTTCTAATAATAATTATTTTAAATCAGATTTGTTTTTTCATTTTTTAAAAAAAATTAAATACATACATGAAACCCTACATGATTTCCAATAACTTCAGCTTCACTAGAGGGTTTGCAACTTGCCTATCCTTGCTCAGACCTACCTATCTCTCCTGAGACTTGCCTCAGCCTCCTCATAGGAATCCAGGTCCTCTCTCACTATAACCAAAACTATCTGATAAGGTCTTCCTAGAGCCATGCCTTTCCAGTGCCCGCATATCCTGCATCAACTCGTGCAGTGCACACCACTGCTAGTGCTAGAATTGGTGCCTTCTCCTACACCACTCGGCTTTGAACCTATGCTAAAACTCCCTCCATGCATGGAGGTACTTCTAGCTAGTGCTCCACCTGAATGATGGCTCCTAGTGCCCCTATAGAAGAAAAAAGTAAAATCTAAGGTTAGCTGCGTAAAGCTATCCTACTGGGCCTCTTGCTACACCTCCATCACCACTGCTCCTATTTTAGACCCTCTACACTCCGTGGACCTCTCCGAAATATCGAAGAGGATCTCCTCATCCTCTGAACTAGCAACAACATTTAGATAATCAGCCATCTCCATCATTCCAAGGCTCTACAAATCTTATTATAGTTGAACCGCTAAAGGTACCCTCACTACTTTTCCATCTTCTTGCATCCGGAGGTCATATAATTGCTTCTTTAACTCCACCCTGACCATGATCCATTGAGTAACCTCTCCTATAGCATGCCAAATACTTTTGATCCATCTAAGTACCCCTTGATACCCATCTTCACCAAAGAAACCTGCTACAAATCTGTCATACACCCTGGCCTTTCCTCCAAGATTGGATGTAGTTGAAGTTGGACCTGAAAGTTTACAATCAAAAACCTTCTAACCTAGGAAGCTTTCCTTCCTATTAATCCTCTTAACCTCTACCTTCAACCTACTACTCCTAGTTGGCCAAACCATAATACAAAAGGTAGATCTAAAGCATACGATAGAATATGTATAAATCTCATTAAACTTGAATGGAATCATAGTTGCCTTCTTCCTCCCATCTTGGATGCCTCTTTCTACTTCCCATTATTGAGACCTAACCTTCGAGTGCTCATCTCCTCACCTCCTACTTGAGCTAGAAGTATCACTAGGTTTTGGAATCTTGGGACCATCAAAGAGATCCAAGAATGGCCTGTGTAGTCAAATTCTATTTGGAATAAAATTTCTGCAGACCCTGTTCCTCCCTTCCATGCTCACCTAGCTTTGATACCAATTGTTGAGACCACAGTTCTCATGCATAGACTTGAGGATACTAGTGAGGAAGTTTTGTGCCAAGTTTCATGACAATTTGATGTCATTTGGGCAACCAAACACCAAGCCTTAGGTTGCTGCATGTCAAGAACCCTACTGTAGTGACCTAATTTATGTCTCCATGATCATTGGACTACGAACATGCTTCTAGATCTAAAACTCTACCCCCAAACATTTTAAAAATCAAGGATAGGGGTGTGGTACCTTGGGGTATGAAGATTTAGACTAAAAATATAGATGGAGAGGAGTCCTAGTTCGACAGGGATTCCTTGACAGCATCACCCTGTAGTAGCCTTGATGCCTAGGAGCCTTCAAACTTGTCCAACAGCTGCCAAACCCTCTAGATCTATTCTACATCTAAACAACTTTATTTAGGATCTCAAACTAGCATGGAATAATCCCTTTAGGTCCCATGATCGAACACCAAATAAGTGGGACAAAGGGTGGCCCCAAATCCTTAGGGACTAGAGATTCGTAGTTTGACTAGAAATCCTTGCACTAGCTTTTTCTCTTCTCCAATGCCTCCCACACCTTTAAAATATACCACAAACCGATCCACCTTCTATTAGGACCTTGAATGAATGATAAAATAATAAAAAACTGTTAGAAAATGTATCCTAAAGCCAATCATTTGAGTTATAGATGGTTGAGCTTAATGTAAATTTATATATGAATCATTAATAAGCAAAAGTTATCTTAGCAGTTCATCACTTTCTTGTACATCTTTATTTTAAACTCTTTAGTGATGAAGTCCATAGAACTACTTCTAATTGACAAAGAAAGATTTGTTATATAGTTCTTAAATATGTTCATGACCAAATGATATGTTGTTATCAAGAATGACAATGTTTATCAAGTATAGGTCGTTATGTACCATATAGATCAGTTGTCCTCATAACCAAGGAGTATAGAGATACTACTATGGCATGCAAGTGAGTATAAAAATATATTCACTGAACATAACCAATATTATAGAGTACTCTGCTATCAAGAATATCTCTTAGAAGGTATAGGTATAAATATACCTCCCATCTAGATTATCATGGTGACTTGCAAGCAAGTCACTATTCTTTGATGTCAAACTATCTACATTTTTAATTCTATGATAAAAGATTTTTGGGTATAGTCAAGTACTTATTAAGTTAATATGTGAGTCAAGATAGGATTGATCACTTCAAAGTATTGGAGAAAATGCTCTGTTATATTTCAATTTAGCAAAACCTTTGCCGAGATAATACTTATGAGGAGTTACAAAATTTATTAGGTTGAGATACACCTAGACACACTAATTAAGAGTTGACAGTTAACTCTTAAGTCATCCTGAGCATTGGGTCAAAGGGATGAATTATACGGAAACTATATGCTTGGATTCTTGAATGTTGCTTGGCAATCATTTGACCTATTTGGATATCAAGTATCATTACTAGATAGTTATTTCGATTAGTTCAAGAATTGATTCTTATGCTACTGGCTTAATGTTCAAACCTATGGGATCATATACAATAGAAGTTTCTAACCATCATGATGGCCGATTAATGATTAAGAATCGTTCAATGATATAATTATCAATATGATTGATAATTAACCTAATACAAGTATTATAAATAAATAAATAATTAAGTATTAATTAATTATAGAAATATTAATCATTAATTAGAATTCTAATTGACTTAATTTGATTAAGAAAAGAGATTTAGGTCAAGTTTAATTGAATTTGGCTTAATTATTTTACCTGATTAGGTTATACGATGACCTAATCACTAAGAAACTTTAATTTTGATTTGATTCAGATTTGGACTTGATTAATTATTAATTTATTAGAATTTAATTAAGCTTATTGGGATCTAAATATATTAAGTTTAATTATTTAAATTGGATTAAATTGGATTGGATTTGATTAGAACATAATTCGAATAGAGTTAAAATCCTATTCCTAGTCTAGCACCAACTTGGCTTCTCCCTAGAATTTCTCCATGCCCCATCTAATTTTTAGCATGAAGTTTCACACCAAAAAGCTCTTTATTGCCTACTCTTTCTCCTCTTTGGTTTAGGATTAGTTAAGGTTTAAATATAGTTGAATTTTGAGTTCAATTGAATAGAGTTTCAATAGGATTGAAACTCCTAATCCTATATTAATTTGAACTCCCCTAATTCCTATCCTAATCTCCATGCCATATTTATTGGACTTCTTTATGGTTGTGTGAGAATAAAAAGTGGGTTTTACTATGAGATCACAAGAGAGAAACTTCATAAAAAATTAGAAGAGGGAGAGTGGGGTGTGAAATCCATATGGGGCGTGGAAGGTCTTGGTGCTAAGTTTCTTAAGGGGATAGATAAAATTAAAAGAGAGAAGAGTCTCCTTTATATTTTTCCACCATAAAATCCTTCAAGAATTCCTCTTCTCGATCTTCTTAAAGGATCCAAGAAATCCTAAAGAAGGAGTCAAATCAGCTATCCAGATGCCTTCACATGAAGCTAGCACTCCAAGTGTTGGAATTATGTATCCCTAAGCCAATCGTCTAGGTTATAGACGGTTATGCGACTCATGTATATGTATATAAATTATTGAATTGAATAAAAAGTTTATTCTGGTTGTTCATCACATGACATCTTCCTAATTGAACTCTTGTATGATGGTGTCCTTTGAGCTACCTTGTATGCGATGTAGAGAGGATGCATTGTGTAGTTCATAAACTGGTTCATACCAAAGGATACGCTATTTCAGGATGATGGTGTATCGAGAGTAGGTCGTTTATGTCATGTCTGTTAGTTGTTCTCTTAACCAAGTAGCATGGAGATGCTGGCATGACATCAAGTGTTGTATTTGATACTTCACTGAGCATGACTCCCATGCAAGATTCTCTTTCTATAAAGAGAAGTTTTGCATTAGAATGTGAACATGAATTATTTCTCTGACTTGAGATCACTATGGTAGCTTGCAAGCAACTCACTGTGCTTAGATGCCAGACTACCCGGATTTCTTATCTGATGATGGAAGGATGCTGGTATAGTCAAGTACTTATGTAGCGATAGTAGGATCAAGATATGATTGATCTCTCCAAATGGTTTGGATTGAATACTTAACATGCCTCAATTGAGAAAGACCTTGGCTAGGGCATTCCTTGTAAAGAGTTACAGGGATTCTTTGTTTGAGACATATTGAGATGGATTGATTAGGATTTGGTAGTTTAACCCTAAGCCATCCGAAGCATTAGGAGATCAAAGGAATAAGTTTAGTGATATTCCATGTTCAACAGGTTCTTGTTGCTTTGCAATCTTTGACCTATCCGGACGTCGGGTGCCATTGCTAGATGATGACTTGGCTGGTACTAGAAATGTTCCTGTGCTACCGATTTATTTTTTGAACCTATGGGATCACACACCATAGGGTTTCTTCTTGATTTTTTGGGTTGGGAATGATTAGGAATCGTTCCGACTTGTTTGATTCGAGACTAGCGACTCATATGATGGACTCTGCTAAAAAATCTAAGAATGCTTCATTGATGGCTGCAAGCGTAATAGCAATCAATGATTAGCATTTCTAGGTTTTAATTAGCTACTATTGCTGAAATCCAAAGGTCTTGTAACCTACATGAATCCCAAGAGGCTCCCAACCTCTCATTAATCTCTCATTGATCTCCCCTTTATGATTCTAATAATAAAAGGGCTATTTTGGGTGAGCTGAAGGGGCAGATTGTTCACTTTTCACCTAGGTCGAGATTTTGCCCATTTTTTTTGGTTAGAACTCATCCTTAACCTCCAAGAGATTGTGAGATCATATCTCATTCTTGGAAAGATAGTGTGAGGTTTGGGTTTTGGGATTCCTGTATGCTTACCTTATGTTGAAGGTTTGGAACAGGGTGTTTCGGGAAGGTTTCTTGGGTATTTTGTCCAATTTTAGTTTAGCAACTGGATCTTTAAGGTGTTGAAGAAGGAGTCCACCACAGTGACATCGTTTCCGGAGAGGCTAGCACCTCAAAGGAAGGAGGAGAATCCCCTTACCCCAGTGTGAACCACCTGTAGAGGTAGGACGTCTGTGCTGCTTGCAGAGCTGGTGTTACTTTTGGAGTGCTTTCCTTGATGGTGATCATCACCTTGTACAAAAGGTTTGTACTCCTATCCCATGGGTCTAAAGATATGTTCTTCGGCACCCTTTTATGTGATTCATAGAATGGTTCCATGAGTCGCATAATTTGCATGCTTGATTCTATATGCACAAAGATCTGTGTAGGGCCAGTGTTAATTAGATTAACATACTTAGAAAAAATTATTTTATCTACTTCACTGTGCATAATGTAGTTTAGAAAAGTTTTAAAGTGCATGTATCAAAGGCCTACCAGAGTTTCCTCCCAACACCAAGGAGGCTGATCGTGTTCGAGACTTTGTGTGGACCTACTGTAGAGGCTAAAAGCACTGTGCAACTATAAAGCAACCTGAAGACTCTTTTTCACATGCCATTAATAGCAATGATCAGTGATCCATGATCAGTACGAGATCCGATCACATGGTATGAGTAGATTATATCGATAGCATAAATCGGTTAGATCGATGTATTCTGATTTTATTTCTATATTGCATATCTTATCAAGATCCTTTGTAGGGTTTTTAGATTTGATCTATATATATACTTTTTTGATTAAAATTATTTTAAATCAGATTTACTTTGTTATATTTTTTTAAAAAAATAAAATACATGCATGAAATTCTATACGATTTCCAATAGTGGTATCGGAGTGATCAGTTGCATGACATGATATGTATATGTGGATCTTGCATATTAGATGTGTTTTAATCCAAGTTACTGCCTTGAATTGGGTTTATCGCCATGGCCATCCAGTCATAGGAGAAAAAAAGGGTTTAAAGGCCCTCTTTTCCATTCCATAAGATCTTTTATGGTGTATAGGGGTACTGCTTATAATTATATCCCATGAACAAGTGAGATAAAACAAATTTTATTGAAATTATTTCAATAATTAGGACTAATTTTTAATGATTTAATCTTGTTTAATTTATTGTTATTGATCTAAAATTAAGTTTTCATAATTTATATTTATGTTTAGGATATAAAATGTAAACATTAACTTCAGCATCACAACTTAATATATAGTTTAGATCTAAAAGTATTTAATGTATATAAGATGCATATAAATTATTTTGATCTAAGTTTAGCAAAATTAAACTTGATTAGTGACTAAAATTAATAATTTAAAGATTAGGTCTAGAATTATAAATTAAAGATCTAATATCAATTCACAAAACTTGGGTTATCGGTTAGCTTGAATCAGGTCGATTAACTAGGTTAAACCTAGGGTTAGAATTTTAAATAATATAGATCTAATAGAGAATTAGATTTAACCTAACCAAAAGCTGATTAGGATTAGATCAAAGATTCTCTAAATCAATTCTATAGTGATAGCTTGATCAAGTCCATATTATATCAAATGGACCTGATTATGGCTTAGCAGTTGGATCCAAGTTATTAATCTAGTTTATTCAAATTTGATAAACTGATTAGTATCTAAAGTTTAGTATTTTAATCATGGTTATTAATTAGGACTACCTCTTACCTGGCCAACTTAGTTAGTGTCTAAGGAAAGAGGTTAATAACGGAACCCTTCCATTGAACTCACTTATATGGTCAATGTAGTCAATTAGAATTTGATCAAATAGCTCATTGATTTAAGTATACCCATGCCAGTAAGGATGATCAGCATGACTGATCTAGGTGCCCTTAGATCAATTTGTCTACAACATTCATCATAAACTTGGCTAAGTTAGTGGAAGGATTGTAATTGGTCCATGTATTCTTCTCTCTTCTTAACTATTTAATAAATTCTATAAATTATTAGGTTCCTAAAATGATAAAGTTATGGAGAGAACCAAGTCATAGCCTTCCATTAAGAGGATGGTAATGGATTCAATAATTAAGATGATCATTGAAGGTCCAAAGACCTGCTGCTTATCCGACTATTGGAATTATCATTCTTATTATGATGATTCAGTGGTAACTTTCTTAATGATGGTCAAGTAGGCTAGTCAAAATCAGGCTTGACTATTTATTGGTTAGAAGCACTGAGTCTTGTCATGTTAATGGTTGGACCTAACAAGAACTTTTAGTAGAGGTCCAAAGGCCTGCTGAAAAGGAGTATGGGGCAAAATTAATACTAAAAATTGTTTAGAAAAATAATTGGTTAGGAACCTACCTTTAGATGTGTATTGATAGGCCAGCCAAACTCGAGCTTATATATAGCCTGTTGGATTTAGTACCCACTAAGAAATTAATGTAATTCCTCGAATTAGAGGCAGAGGCTACCAATTTGAATAAAATAATAGAAGAACCTTTAGGTTAAAGTCCAATTCTTTATGATTAAATGATTCATATACTAATAGGTCTTGTTCTCTTTTCCTTTTAGTTAGAAATGGCCAATACATTATTGCTCTGATCATTGTTTGGACAATGAAAGGTTGACGGGATCTAATTTTAATAATTAGTATCGAAAGTTGAAGATTATTTTTGGAGCATGAATTGATCTTGTACATGTTGATAGAGCCGGCACCTAAGAAGCTTGCTCCTAATGCTCGAGGTCTGGTCTGAGAACTTACGAGAAGTGGCTCAATGACTGAACCATAGTCTATTGCATTATATGGGCATCCATGAATGATAAATTTAATTACAAATTTGAGGATTCTTAGTTGGAGGATATGCTTTGAGTGTTTAAAGAATCCTTCATTACTCCATAGATGTTGAAAGGTATAAAAATAATGTACCATTTTCAATGCTAAGATGAGGGAAGGGACATCGATCACTGATCATGTATTATACATGATCGAACTGATCAAGTACCTAACCAAACTTGGATTTCCCTACATGAGCAGATGGGGAAGGATGCAATTTTGAATTCTCTATCAAAGTCTTAACTTGACATAGTCATTATAGAATAACTAAGCATGCAGTCAACTACCACGATCTGCTAGGATTGCTGTAGACTTATGAGAAGGATCATCAACTCCATAAGGGGTCAGTGAATATAGTGGGAGGTTCTACTTCGACAAGGTATCATACCTTTAAGTAATAAAAAAGCAAAATAAAAAATACAACATGCTATGGTGACTCAGCCAAAACAGACCAAGAATATCAAGTCCAACATAAATTAGGCAGAGTGCTTCTTCTGTAAGAAGCAAGGTCACTGGAAGAGGAATTGTCCTCTTTACATTTTCTCACTAGCCTAAAACAAGCCAAGGAAAAAAGAATCAACAAGCAGTTATTGCACAAGATACTTATATGATAATACCTTGTAACTTCTCCATATGAGATATTTCTACCATGTATTGGATACTGGAAGTTTAATTAATATTTGTAATTCATTGCAGGGACTTCAGGTTTGTAGAAGATTTGAAGACGGTGATAGATTTCTGAATGTTGGAGATAGAAGAGCAATTCTAGTTCTAGCATTAGGAATTGTCTAGCTTGGTTTCAATGATAATATCATTGTTTTAAGTGATTGTCACTATTATCCTAGTTTTATGATGAATGTAATTTCTGTAGGTCTTTTGACCAAGAATGGTTTTCATTTATCAATAAAAAGGTGATTAGTGTGATATCATTTTAAATGATATTACTGTAATGCATAGATAACTAAAAAAATGATATTTATATTTTATCATAGCTTGTTAGTATAGCATACATGTCTAACAAACGTCTAAGATTAGATAACGTGTCTGATATTATCTTTGGCACATAAGCTAGGTCATATTAATAGGAATATTATAAATAGGTAAATCAAAGAGGGTAACCTCGAGCTTAATGATTCTTGGTAAGATGACTAAATCATCTTTTACTAGAAAAGGTGAAAGAGACTAAAGTTCTGAGTCTAGTACATTGTAATGTATGTGGACTCATGAACACTTCTACCATAGGTGAATATCACTATTTTATCACTTTTATCGATAACCTATCAAGATATAGGTATGTCTATTTAATGAAGCATAAGTTTGAATCATTTAAAATATTCAAATGATTTTGTAATAAAGCAGAAAAATAAACTAGGAAGAGTATTAAAACTCTTCGATCTAATCAAGGAGGTGAATACCTCACCAGTAAGTTTTTAATATATTAGAAGAGAATGTGATTCTCTTATAATGGACACCTTTTGAGATACCTCAGTATAATGGAGGGTTAGAAAGAAGGAATTGAATCTTGTTAGATATGGTTCGATCCATGATGGGATTTGCGAGTTTGTTGATCTTCTTTTAGGGGTATGCACTTAAGTCGACTTATTACATTCTCAATAGAGTTCCTAGCAAGTATGTAAACAAAATACTATATGCAATATGGATAGGTATAAGCTGGTACTCTCATACCTTAGGATTTGGAGATGTCCAACTTATATTAAATATTTGAAAATAGACAAGTTTGAACCTAGGTTGTATCTTTATAGGGTACCCAAAAGAGACTAAGGGGTATTTCTTCTACCACACTGACAAACAAAAGGTGTTCATCAATAATAAGGAAGTCCTTTTAGAAAAGGAGTTCTTTAGTGAAGGAAAAAATATCTCCAAGATTGAACTCGAAGAAGTTCGACAGGTAGAAGAACCCATACACTTGACTAAACCCTTGAAATCAGATTTGATTAGATCAAACTCGAAGCCCATTGTAGATACACTGTTAAGGAGATCTAGTAGAGTACTACATTAGCTGGATAGATATTATAGTTTCTTGGTCTAGGATGATGATCCTATTGAACTTGATGAAAATAATGAGGATCCAATCACCTATATTGATGCAATGTAGAGTGCCAACTTTGATAAATGGATTGAAGCCATGAAGTCTGAAATAGAGTTCATGAAGGTCAACGATGTATGGACACTCATTGATCCACTTAAAGGGATAAAACCTATGGGATGTAAGTGGCTCTTCAAAAGAAAAAAGGACAAATGGATAGGTGGAAACCTATAAAGCCATATGGTTGCTAAGGAATATCGTCAACGTTATGGTATTGACTATAATGAGAAGATTTTGCATGTGGCAATGCTCAAGTCCATTCAGATTATGCTTGCGATAGCAGCATATCTTGATTACAAAATCTGAAAAATAGATGTGAAAACTAATTTTCTAAATGGAGAGCTGGAAGAAGAGCTATATATGGTACAACTTGAAAGGTTCACATTCATAGATGAATCAAAGGTATGCAAGCTTTAGAGATCTATTTATAGATTGAAGCAGGCATCTTAGAGTTGAAATATGTATTTTGATAAGGTAATCAAAATGCATGGCTTCATTAAAATTGGAGAAGAGCCTTGCATATATGAATGGGCTAATGGTTCAGTGGTCATATTTTTTATTTTGTATGTAGATGACATTTTCTTAATCGAAAATGGCATTCCTACATTATAAGGAATAAAAGTATGGCTATCTTTTCAATTTTCCATGAAGGACTTAGGTAAAGCATCCTATATCCTAGATTGAAGATCTATAAGGATAGATCTAAAAGATTACTAGGTTAACCCAATCCACGTACATAAAAACTTTGCTGAAATGGTTCAGCATGGAGAATTCCAAGAAAGGCTATCTTCTAATAGGCCATAGAATTTCTCTCTCAGAGAAGGATTGTCCGACAACTCCTTAAGAAAAAGAGTATATGAATAGGGTTCCATATACCTTGATAGTGGGATCAGTTATGTATGCCATGACATGTATGAGACCAGATGTGGCATACTTGCTAGGGGTAGTGAATAAATACCAATCTGATCTAGGTGAGAACCATTAGAAGGTCGTAAAAACCATTCTTATGTATTTGAGAAATACTAAGAATCAATGGATCATTTATGAGAATTCTGACTTAAAACTAATAATTATACTAACTCTAATTTTCTGTCAAATAAGGATAATACCAAGAATGTATCAGGTTATATCTTTACCATACATAGAGGAACAATCTACCACACTGTGGCCGATTTAGTATGCGAGATAGAATATATTGCAACATCTGATGCTGCAAAGAAAGCTATTTGGTTATAAAAATTCATCGACAAGCTAGGAATGGTACCCTCCATTGATGGCCCAGTTCTTCTAAGTTATGATAGCACTAGAGTATAGCTTAAGCAAAGGAACCAAAGTTGCATCAATGGACCAGCACATTCTGTGTCACTACCATCTTGTCCAAGAGATTGTAGATCGAGGTGATGTTGACCTTCAGAAATCAATGGAAAGGAGAACTTGGCTAATCCATTTACTAAAGCCCTCAAAATCAAGGAGTTCGATGATCAGAAGTAGAAGATGGGTGTTTGATACTATTCTGATTGACTCTAGTCCAAGTGGGAATTGTTAGGAAATGTATTCTAAAATCAATCATTTAAGTTGTAGATGATTAAGCTTAATACAAATTTGCATATGAATCATAAATAAATAAAAATTATTTTTGACAATTCATCACTTTCTTGTACATCTTTCTTTTGAACTCTTTTGTGATGAAATCTTAGAATTACTTCTAATCGACAAATGAGGATTTGTTGTGTAGTTCTTAATTTGTTGCAATCATATGATACGTTGTTACCTAGAACAACAATGTTTATCGAGTATAAGTAGTTGTATGCCATATGGGTTAGTTGTTCTCATAATCAAGGAGTGTGGGACACTGAGATGGCATACAAATAAGTATAAAGTACATTTACTGAATGTGACCAATACTATAGATTTCTCTGCTGTCAATAGTATCTCTTAAAAAGGTATAGATATAAGTGTTCCTTCAATCTAAGATCATCGCGGTGACTTGCAAGCAACTCACTATACTTTGGTACTAAACTACCTAAATTTTTAATTCAATGATGAAAGGTTTATGGTGCAGTCAAGTACTCATTAAGTCAATGTGTGAGTCAAGATGAGATCGATCACTCCTAAGTATAGGAGAAAATGCTCTGCTATATTTTAATTTAGTAAAATCTTGATCAAGATAATCCTTGTGAGTTATAGGATTTATTAGGTTGAGAAACATCTAGATGCACTAATTAAGAGTTGATAGTTAACTCTTAAGTCATTCTAAGCATTGGATCAAAGGAATGAATTATACAAAAGCTATATGCTTAGGTTTTTAAATATTGCTTTGTAATCATTCGACCTCTCAGGTGTCAGGTATCATTACTAGATGGTCACATTGATTAGTTCAAGAATTGATTCTTGTACTACCAACTTAGTGTTCGAAGCTATGAAATTATACACAATAGAAATTTTTGACCAATAATGATGGCTGATTAACAATTAAGAATTATTCAAGGATATAATTATCAATATGATTGATAATTAACCTAATACAAGTATTATAAATAAATAATTAATTAAGTATTAACTAATTATAAAAAGATTAATTAGTAATTAGATTGCTAATTAGCTCAATTTGTTCAAGCAAAGATGTTTGGTCAAGTCTAATTAAATTTGGTTCAATTAGATTTCACTCAATTAGATTATACGATGATCTAATCGCTAAGAGATTTTAATTTCAATTTGATTCGGACTTTGGCCTAATGAATTCTTGATCTAATTGAGATTTAGTTAAGCTTATTGTGATCTAATTAGATCAAGTTCAGTTTTTAAATTGGGTTAAATCAGATTGGATTTGATTAGAACCTAATTCAAATCAAATTAGAATATGATTCCTAGTCTAGAGCTAACTTGGTTTCTCCCTAGAATTTCTCCACAACTTATCTCATTTTTACCATGAAATTCCTTGCCAAATATCTCTTTGTCACCCACTCATTCTCCTCTTTGGATTAGGATTAGTTAAGGTTTATATCCGGTTGAATTTTGAGTTTAATTGGATAGAGTTTCAATAGGATTGAAACTCCTAACCCTATTCTAATTCGAACTCTTCTAATCCCTATCCTAATCTCCATGCCATATTTTTTATTGGACTTCTTTATGGTTGTGTGATAATAAGAAAAGGGTTTTACCATGAGATTAGAAGAGAAAAACACCAGAAAAAAACAAAAGAGGGAAAGTGGGGTGTGAAATCTATATGGGGTGTGGAAGGCCTTTGGACTAGGTTTCTTAAGGGGAGAGCAAGAAAAAAAACAGAGAAGAGTCTCCTTTATATTTTTCAACCATCAAATCCTCCAAGAATTTCTCTTTTTGAACTTCTTAAAGCATCCAAGAAATTCTAAAAAGAAGTCAAATCAGCCATCCGGAGGTCTTCGCACAAAGCTAGCACTCCAGGAAGGTTAATCGTATTCAGGGTTTCATGTGGACTTACGATAGAGGCTGGATGCACTATGTGACTGTAAAGCAACCTGAAGACTCTTTTTTATGTACCATCAATAGTAGTGATTAGTGACCCGCAATCAAGTATAATATCTGATCTCATGGTATGAGTAGATAAGATCTATAGTGCATTAGTTAGATCGATGCATGCTAATTTTATTTCTTTATTATATATCTTGTTAAGATCCTTTATAAGATTTTTTAGATTTGATCTATATACATATTTTTTTGATTGAAATTATTTTAAATCAGATTTCCTTCTATTGGATTTTAAAGAAATTAAAATATATGCATGAAATCCTATACAGTTTTCAATAAGAATACCTTAGATTGATTGGGAATATAAAAAAGAAGAAATGGCATCAAGATCTCCTTAGATGCTAGTCTTTATACCGTGCACCTAATCACTATCGTATGTGATTAAAGATAAATCTCTAACTTAACAATATAGAGAGCAATGAGTCAGGTTCATATTCATGAGGACCATGTGTTGAATTATATTCGAGTAATAGATTGATGGAGTAATAAATGATGATTGTTTGCTTAAAAGAAAACAAACAAGTAATAGCAAAGTAAATGAAATATTAATTAGTACTAGATTCGAATATGATAGAAGTATCTCAGGATTTCATTTAGTTACTTAGCAAGCGGTAGGTGCTCTCCTACTATGCAATCATCTATATACCATCTATCAAGATATAGCCTAGCTATAAGAGAATGGCTCATACTAGTTAGATCATGACCCATCCCTCTAGAGTATAGAATAGTCAAGATAAAGTGCATACAAGGTACTAGAAACCCTACTTAAAGATACTCTATCTCAAGAGCACAAATCATATCCATAGATCATGTCTCATCCCAAGAGTATAAATTATTCTAACTAGGAGTTCAAATGAAAGACATATAACAAGATATAAAAATAAAAGCAACTCTTTATTTCATAGCAGAAAGAGGTACAAAAGATAAAGCAAAAATTAACAAATCACCTATTACAAGCATCACAGGGATTTCTCGAGATGGTAGGGTTTAGCCTTCCATGGAGTAGTGCTTCATCGTCATCTTCATACTGAAATAGGTCTTTGCAATAGCTTGGAAGGAAGGTGGAGGAAGAATGGTGGAGTAGGGCTGTGATAGGATTATGGTTTTTGATGAAAGTGAATAGCTTGATGGCTATAAATTATGGAGGCTAGAAAAGTATGGAGAAAGAAGATGGTGATGAAATGAAGCTAGCTATTTAGGAGGGGTGGAATAAGGCTTGAGGGCTATGGAGAGCATGAAGATGATGGAGATTTTGGAGAATATTAGAGCTATGGAGGCTAAGGAGATGGTGGAGAAGAAATATGGTGGTGGAGTGGAGTTATGACAGAGTGATGGATGGAATTAGGCTTGCTAGTAGGATTGCTCCCCTCCTCTTTTTATAGGCTCTTTACAAGATCCTCTAAATCTTGCATGAATGTTGCCCCCGAATAAAATTTGATTTTCTTGAACCATGCTACCTTGCTACCTTGAAATCTCACCATCTTTGACCTTGATTTGATTTGAATCTCTATACCAATGTTGGATATTTCTTATTTTGAAATGATGCCTCAAATTTTCTTGGATTAGCATCCCCATCTACAGTCCAAACAATTAAGGACTCTCAAATTCCTATATAAGAGATCCATCCAAGTTTTTTTTTCATGCACAAGACTCTCCACAACAAGTATTTTCCTCCTTTCTTTACTTTTTTGACTTCAAATCAGTGTCATAAAATCGTTGTTGTCCAATTTTAGGAGTTTTAAAAAAGTAGGACTTGTATTTCATGTCTCAACAAAATCTACACCTCCTTGAATTTCCATGAAAAAAATGCTCTTTGTTTTCTTCTTTGGTTTGATGCCTAATTAGTAGCCCTCACAGTCCATGCCTCAAATTAGATTTTCTGCCATGTTTCCTTATCTGTTTGTGGTGCACAATACCTTGATTTGGCTAGTTTATCTTTAGTCCTTATGATTAAGGACTCTGAAATCAGCACCTCTAAGAAATTCTGTATCCATGTAGGATCCTTTATGCCACGTAAAAATTAGCATCCCATCTTCTTGCCGTTTAGAATTATTTCTTTCCTTAATAAGCACTCCAAGCTTTCCATATATGCCATCGACTTCTAGAGTCCTCATTGTTTAGGACTCTCAAATCAGCCTCACCTTGATCCTTATCCTCCTTTCACACATCCTCTAGGATTTTTTGTCACCCAACTTAGGAATCCTATGAAGTTTGGATTATGTTCCATGCCTTCTAAAAAAATTTAGATTCCAAGAAAATCTACGCACATAAATCATTGCCTCAAGTTTTATGTCCCATTCCGTATTTTGCTTCATGCACAAATACCTCATCTAGATTCTATAAAGATGATGACTCTTTCTTTATTTATTTTCCATGCCAACTTTGATTTCTTTTTGAATCCACACCGAAAAAAATCTATACTTCCTCCTTTATTTCCTTGCTCCAAACCTTCCTTATTCGCATTGCATGCCAACAAGCCATGCCCCAAATAAGTCTCCATGCTAAATGGGATTTAACACCTCCTTCTTTGCTCTTGAATTGGTAGTCCATCTCATGTACTTTCCTTCTTTGGCCCAATTTCTTCTTACGCCAAAATTCATATACTCCCCTTTTATTTAATTGGGTTCTTAGACTCCTTGATTTGGATTTGGTGCTCCTTGGGTCTTTCTTCAATTGGACTCTTGATTTTCTGGCTTGAATGTACATGTGGCATGGACTCAAACTCATACTTCCTTCTTGAGCCTTTGGGATTTTCATTAGGTTGCTTGATTTACTTGAGTTTGGCTAATTTGAGTTTAGAGTGCTTATATGGATCCAATCTTCCAATTACCTACAAAAATGATTAAGAAGTCTAATTAATAAAAATAAATTAATAAAACAACTAATGCTTATAGCATCTTAATTATGTGTTCGTCGGCACCCCCTCTTGGAAAATAGGGGGTGCATTTGAAGCCTCCTTCCACTGTCTTGCTGCTGCTCCTTAGGTGGCGTGCAACACCGGAGAGAGATGAGAAGAGATAGGGAGAAGATGATTCAATTAATTCTATCAAGTTAGGTTTACATATGATACTCTTTTATAAACCAAAAGATTCTTCTAATCCAAATAAGACTAATAACACAATCCTAAACCTAACTCTAATTCTTTCAAGACTAATCCAATTAGGAGAGTACTCATCCAAGCTATGTATACCCATAAATTGATCCACTCTCACATCCACTTGGATTCAAAATTGATCCAACATTAAATTAGCCCCCTTAAGATCCAAAAACCTAGACCTTATGCCAATGGGGGGCCAAGCCTCTATCATAGGACCAAACCGGTCCTAGTCCTAGGACCTAAACCACTCCTAGACTTCTAGAGACTTTGTCATAGCTCCTCTCCTTGCCTTCTAAGATTTGGAATCACCACATTTGTAACAAGAAATCATTGGCATAGCACTCAAAAGTGCAGTGCAATAACTCCTAGCATGACTGATGATATGACTAATCTTCCTCGACCAATGATGGAATACCAAGTGGCCTGATAGCTATAAGTGTTAATGACATAAATGGAAATGAGGATTAAGAGTTAATTAACTATGAGGAAGCCCAAAGCAGTGCGGCATTACCCAGCTAGGAGTGGACCATGTGTCAGGATCCTATGGCATTGGTAGAATCGAGGTTTTGATCTCTACCATTTGGGTCGCCTATAAATAAGGTTTCTCTGGCCTTCATTATGGGGATTCTGAGTTCACAGAGGAAAGGTAAGAGAAGGAGAAAGTTATGGTTCCAATTATCCCAAGTTGGTCCTCTTCCCATCTCTTCGATAAAGCTTTTTGGTAAGGCCTCTTTAGGAACTCTGTTGACCCCTGGAATGATTTTGATGATAACCAAACATTGGAGCATGCATTTGATTTCTAACTCTTTCCAAGTATTTTTTAAGTTTTTGCAGGATGTTTTAAATGAAAGACCACTCCCCCTACAACCTTGGTGTATGACAAATTTATTTTGTATAACTATATTGTGTAATGTATAGCCTAAAGAAAAATCAACTATATATTTATGAAAATGGGCTATCTCTATGTATTTTTATAGTTTAAATCTCCTAGACTTAACTTTGATGGAGTTGGAGAGCTTCTGGACTTGATTGAATGCCTTTGGAAGAAATTTGAGAAGTTTAGAAAGTTTTTGGAGACAAGTCACTAGAGCCGACTCATTGCAGAAGAGCCGACTCGAAGTCTGGCATGGCATGCAGACATTCGAGCCAACTTAAGAATGAAGAGCTGACTCTAGCAGAGTATGATTTCTGAAGTTTGAAAATTCGAGCCGACTTGAGGGAAGTCGAGTTGACTCAATCAGAGTAAAAATTTCTCAGACAAACAGGCGAGCCGACTTGGGTCAAAAGAGTCGACTCTTCCAGTGTTCAGAAAATCTCAGTTTTGAAGAACCAGCCAGGTGAGCCGACTTGATGGAGAATGGTCACTCGACCAGAGTGAAGTTTTGACCTACCTGAGGATTCGAGCTGACTCGACCCATCTGAGTCGACTCGAATGACAATTCCAGGTGAGTAACGGATAGTTCCAGAACTTTTTTTTTGAATCCAAAACGGTCTTCAACAGTCATATTTCAAATCCCAATGGTCTATAATGGCTATAACCTCTTGAAATCAGTTAAGGAGAATATATTTAAGGGATTTGAATCACTTTTGAAAGCATAGATGAGCAGTGAATGAAAAATTAATGAGCTTTTGAAAGAACACTCAAGAGAACATTCAAGAGAGCACTACATCAATATTTTTTTAAATTAAGAAAAAATTATCTAGAAGACCTCCTACATCAATATAAGGACAATGACCACCTTACATAGTGTCCTTCTATCATTAGAAACCTTTTTAGAGTATTTTAGAAACTTTTTGTGAGTTTCTGCTGGAGCCGACTCGAGCAGTCATACTTCTGGCCGAGCGGACGCGGATGTCGGGCTAGGCATTTTTATATAACCCATAGGACCAAACCTAAGGCTTCTATTTCCTATTGAACCTTAGCTGAACTACCAAAAAACCTTTCCAAAGCCAAGGGACCACTCTCTCTACCCCACCTTCCTTTAATTTCATCCTCTCCCACCTTTGATTTCTGGTTATGGCTCCAAGGATGGCAGTACGAAAGAGAGCAAGGCATGCAGAATCTAGTGCACAGAGGGAAAGAAGGTCAAAACGTAGAGAAGAAGAGTTGACCCTTATTCAAGAACAAGAGAAAGAAAGGAACGAGTCACCTTCTCTACCAAGATAGGTAATCTCAATGGCTAACCGCCCAGTTACCAATGGAAGAAGAATAGTTTTCTCATTTTTGGAAGAACTAGGACTAAGACTAGGAGATTGGATAGAGGCTCAAGGATGGAGTGACTTTTGTTCTTTAAGCACTCTGACTTATCCTAATTTAGTAAGAACCTTTTATGAAAATCTTACTTTGGGTGAATATCACATTGAATCAACTGTTAAAGGTGTAAGGCTAGTTGTGGATGAGGAAAGATTGAGCAATGTTCTGCACATGCCTAATGAAGGACTGAATCACTTAGTGTTAAGAGATAAGAAGAAATCCCTTAGACTTATGCTTTAGAGAAGAGATGTAGATGATGTGGGGAATGTACAGGCTAACATGTTGTCGCTGGAAATGAGATTGTTGCACAACATGATTAGCAGGATTTTCTTGCTGAGGATAGGCCAATTTGATTAGGTGAGCGAGTGAGATATGGCCTTTATGAGATGATTGATTGAGGGGGAGGCCCTCAATCTTCCATATATTTTGCTGATTCAGATGAGGGAAGTAGCAAAGAGGGTGAAAGCATGCCTTCCCTATAGCATGGTTTTCACTTTGCAATTTCAGGACTTTAAGATAGACCTTATTGGAGAGGATGGTAGACCACTGCATCATACTGATACCTAGTCGATGAAGTCCCTACAGCGGATGGGTTACCATCAGGTTTAGGGAGTTTGGTCGAAGAGGGTGTCAAGACAGAGGGTGGTACACCCTTATTCAGATGAGGATGATGATGATCAGGCAGAGCACCCCATGGCTGATACTGAGACTGCCACTGACAGAGGTGATGATGATGATCATTTTGCAGAGGCTGAGATTGAGGAGCATAGATAGATAGAGAGATTGCCTGGTAGTCCTAGGACTCCACCAGGACCTTCAGTTGCTCCATTAACACCTTTAGCATCGACCACTGTTCCTACTGCTTCATAATCCTTTATTACATAGCAGCTAAGACAGTTTTCAAAGTCCCTGACGAGCACCTTCTCTTAGATGTTTGGTGAGCTTTGTCAAATAGTTGATACTGGACTTCAGGAGATCAGGATTGAGTTGAGTCAGTTGTCTTCTAGAGTTGAGGCAGTTGAGAGTCGCCGCACCCACAGGATGACATTCAGTCTGATATTAGAGACCTGTGCATGGATTTTGGTTGACTAAGAGGAGCAGTGGATGCTCTTAGTGCCCAGCATACTGCAGAGTTTTAGTGTTTACAGAAGGGAGTTCAGGGCATCTCTACCGAGCTTCGGACTATCTGGGTATTCTTATCGAGATTATCTTCTGTCGTCAAGGCTTCAGGAGCTTCAGCATCTAGAGAGCCACCTGCTCAATCACCACCAACTTCTACACCAGGACTGTTTGATCTTACACATCTTGCTTCACAGCCCCTGTTCCACCTACTGATGTTAAAGTAAAGCCTACCCCAACTAGTACTAAACCCAAATCTAGGCTTAAGCTAAAATCCAAAGTATCTAAGGCCCCAACTAGGACTAGAAATAAAGATCTTAGATTCAAACCCATGAAGACTAAAACATCCTCCACTATTTTAGAAATTGGCTCTTCCTATGTTTTTACTATTTCTTTTTGATGTATCTTGTAAGAAGAACACTTCTTGCATTTTGATGCAATGAAATGCCTTTTTTGCAACTATCTTGTACTTATTTTCCATAGTAATGAAATGTCTTTTTTTGCAAAGCAATGTGTAATGAAATGTTGTTATATCATGTTTGATCTCTTTAATTACCCTAATAAGGGGAGGATTTTAATGAAGAATAGCAATTATAAAAATTCTATGAGAAAGTGAAATTATCTCTGTTATTGATCTTCTTATGCTATTTAAAAAGGAAATGTAATTTGCTTTTGAACCCTTTTTGATTAATGACAAAAAGGGGGAGTAATTGTATGTGTGCATGGAAAAATAGTAATGGTTGTGCATTGCAAAATATTTTGGCCAATCAATTAAAAATGGCATGGTTATGCATGAAACAGGTGGAGTTATCCCGTTACTCAAAATTTACTTAATTTTGCTCTGATCATAACTTGCTCTAATTCATCTTTAGCTTTTAATAGCTCTGATACAATCCTGCTAACTCTGAGCTCTGATACATTTATTGGAGCGGGCACCAGAATCAGAAGAAGACTTCAGGGTTCCATCTGGATCTCTGAATGACCTTGCCCGAAGATTAGGATTTGTAATAAAGGTTGACCTGGTCAACCAGATTATTTCTTTGAGTCTGCATTTCATTTTGTTGAGTCATGTTGACTCAGTACAAGTCCTAGTAGTGGTCTAGGTCTTCTCCAGGTTGGTGCCACTTTTTTTTTCAGTCAAGTCAAGGTCCAGGGTGCCACATTTTTTCTCCCAGGCCCAAGCAAGTGGGCGCCACACTCCCAGCCACACGCCAGAGTCCAGGAGGCGCCACATCTCCATCCCAGTGTCTTGGTCCCCACACCCAAGGGAGCAAGAATTTTTTTTGAAGCCAAAATCAAGGAGGCGCCCCATATATACCTTAAAAGGCCAAGCTAAAGGAGGAAAGAGGCATTTCTTGGGGAGCACTTCAAGGGGGCGCCCAATCCATGCCTAAAAAGACCAAAGCAAAGTTGGGAAGAGCCATGACTTGGGGAGAAAGAAAAGGAGGTGTCCAAAAGAGTTGAGTCATGAAAGGAAGAAGCCTAAACTTGTGGAGCAAGACTAGGAGGTGTCCAAATGAGCCAAACCATGAAGGAAAAATCCTTGATTCATGGAGAGATACTAGGAGACACCCCCATAACCTGCCATTTGGAGCTGATTTTCAAGTTTTCTTGGAGTTTTTGGGCTGTCCACTCATGGAAGGAGTCTTGGGAAGAGAATTTGATGCCTAAAGTGTGGGTTAGTCCTATTAGTCCCACATGGGAAATGCATAAAATTTTATTTCTTTGTTATGCCTATATATTCAACTCTATGTAACTCTTGAATTTAATGATGAATGAAATCAATTTCTGTGTGAGCAACTCTGTGTTTCTCTCTTCCGCACTTGTATTCAGGTGTTGAGCTCCATGAGGGAGTAAATCCGGGTTCCTAGGAACCTTGAGGAGGTGTGAGATCTCCAATCCCAAAACCTTACCAAAACCCTAGGTTAGCCACTTCAATTCCAAACCCTAGCAGCCCATCATCTTCTTCATTCCACCAATCATCCAAACCCTAATCTACCTCATCATCTCACGGCCCCTCTCTTCCAAGTAGAGGCCGACCACCAGCATCCAGGTCCAGATCGGCTACTTCGAATACAAGCAAATCCCAGAGGAAGTCAGATCAGCACCCAGGAGAATTAGGATTTCAGTAGCATCAAATTTTCAAGTTCTTCTTATCTGGTAAATCCTTTCTTTGAGTATCTGGTTCCATAACTTGTTCTTCTTCTTTCCCAGATCCTGAGTTCAGGAGAAGCCAACTCAGCCAAAGGACCAGTATTGGAGGATCCATTGCGAAGATATCCAATCCGAGGATCCAATAATCTGCTCGAGAGAGTCCTTCCACCAAACTCTGTGAAGATCACTGTCTGGTACATAACCCTTCTCTTCTCTTTACTTCTGTCCTATTGAAAGTTCAGAGCAAACCCTAGGTCTGGAAGTTTCTCAACCCCCAGCGATCCTTTACTTCTGAACTACTCTGATAATCTAGTTTCTTTGAATTGTGTTTTCAATTATTATATAGTTTCTTTCAATTTAGTTTAACTTTCATTTGAGACAAAGCCGACTTCTGAAAAAAAAAAAAAAAAAAAAATAGTCTTAATTTACTTCCACATCGCATCATCTCTTTTCATTCTGCATCATTTTGGTAGCAGAGCATTCGTTCTGCATCATTTTTGGTATCAAAGCCCTGTCTAGGGTTTCTGACTTGCTTGCATGTTTTGAGTGTCTCTCTTTTTTACTTTGTCTGCTCGAAGTAGACTCCCCAGGACGTCCGGTCCTAGGAATGAAGCAAGGTGCAAGACTCCTCTTCTCATTCCATGGGATGTTCCTAGGGCGTGTAGGGGATCTGCTGGGTTACAACTTCGTAGCAGGAATTGTAAACGGGGGAAGCATTCTATTTTCAGTCTGTAACTACCTATTGCAGAATTATTTCTCATTGCAGATAACTCCAAATTATATGATTTTTATTTTTAGGAACAAGTATAATTGAATCTATTTTACATAATTTTACTGTAATTTATTGGTTTATGTGAAATTTCTGAGAGTTAAATTACAGTAATTCTGTTTCTGTGTTTCTGCAATTCAATTTTTTTTGAGTGATCATCTCCTAATTCATCTTAAGGGCAATTGAGCATCTAAGATAAGGGGAGGAGTTGATAACCTCTCCTTATCCCAAAACCACCACCCATTCATTCGATCCTAAGCCTAATTTTAAAATTTTTTAGACTTAATTTGCCCTAGTGGGCTAGGAACACCAACTGGTCAGGTCCAGCCTAGGGTTTAGTCAGTTTGTCTGGTTACTCTGTGTGTGCTTTGTACTCAGTGTCTAGAATGGTGATTCAGGGACTACGTCCCGAAGGGCTTGTGTGCTGGTCCGCCTACCTGGCCAATCACTGATTGGTGTCTAGGATTGGCAATTAGGGACCTAACACTCCCCTTACACCTGCCTGGCTGAGTCCCGAGTTACTACAGGCTAGCTTGCCACTCTAATTGGGCATCTAGTTTGGGCTCTAGGTCTAGTTAGCCCGTAGTCATTTCAGTCGAGTCTCTTTGGTGTGCTTGCTTGCATCATCATGTCCACCCGGAACGGAGTACCCTACCAACCTGGTCAAACCCAACCTGATTTAGAGGCCATGATTAGAACTCTTACCGAAAGTATGACCAAATTGAGTTAGGATATGACTGATACTGTTGCCCAGTTTAGAGATCGAGCCCAGGTACTTGAGGAGCCTAGGAACGAAATTGGACCCTGACTCAGAATTTGGTAGGCCCCAACCTCACCCACACCCAGAGCCTAGGAGACCTTTATACATGGATCCTGAACCAAATCATTCGAGATTTGATCTAAGAGCTTATGACCATGATCTTGCCCTGAGTCTAGCCCTAGGAGCCTATACCCATACTTGGTTGACTTAGAGAAGGGACCCGTTAGGAACACCGAACCTTATGCACCCACTTTTGATGGAAGACAAGAGACATATATTAAGTGGGAAGAACAAATGGATCGATATTTTGAGTGCACTAACATATCAGAATTAGGACAAGTTAGGTTGGCCAAAACCAAGTTCACCAAACATGCTAGGTCGCATTGGTATGCTATTGAGCGTGAGTGTTATCAAAGAAAAGAGGAAATATATACTTGGAGAGATATGAGAAGTAAGTTGAGAGATAGGTACCTAGGTAGATCCTATGAGAAAAGACTTTTAGACCAATGGTACCAATTACGACAAGGTAATAGGCCTGTGTCTAAATATATCGAGGACTTCCATTGGTATGACATGAAATGCAATACCATTGAGACCGAAGCTCAGATCACATCGAGGTTTAGGGTTGGGTTACACCCAGACATTTATAGGAAGCTATGCCTTGAAAAGACCAATAAGTTAGACCAGCCTACCAAGAAGCCCAAGACTATGAGTGGTCTTTAAGATATAACCAATCAAGTACTTTGGACTTAAAGCGAACCTCTACCAACTTGAATCAAGTTCGGTTGATCCGACACCCGTAGTGAACCAGACTTTTGTTTATCAATTCCCACTTGTGTCACCTCTTGACCAGAAAGATAACACCGAGAAGGAGTTAGGCATGGCCATCCCAAAATTAGTTGACCTGACCATAGCCGTACTTAAAGAGGAATCAAAGGAGAATAGATTAGAACCTTTCAGTGAGATTGAGGAAGAAATATATGAGCCTGACATAAGTTTGATAGATGAATATGAAGAAGAAGAATTTGAGGATATCTCTCCGATAATTCA
Organism: Areca catechu; assembly: GCA_021397845.1. Taxonomy (NCBI): domain Eukaryota; kingdom Viridiplantae; phylum Streptophyta; class Magnoliopsida; order Arecales; family Arecaceae; genus Areca; species Areca catechu. The sequence continues at coordinate 137,571,825 of CM038043.1, forward strand.
ATTAACTAACTCCTACCTAATGGGGTTATTGAGGGGACCCCTGCCACTCAAGGAATTCAGGAGCTAACCCTAAGAGAAGACCCTTTTGAGGAAGTTCAGGAAGAGGAAATTACACCAAATGAAAGTTTAAGTGAGAATACCCCTGAACTCATTAGGAATCCAAAGAAGACACCCCTGAGTCAAATCTGGTAGAGAAGTGTGAAGAAGGAAGGGGTTCACAAGAATTGCCCATTGAGAAGGTCCAAGAACAAGAAAAAGGACAGTAGCTTAAAGGACTTTCTAGATAAACATTCCAAAGACCTTCCAGATAACCTTCCACCTTCTAGGAGCACCCAGCCTATCCTAGAACTTGCACTTGTAGACCCTCCTAGAGCAAATCATGAGGTTTGGATGAGTGCACCTATAGAACAATGTCCTCATTTTAAGGTCGTCCTGAATAACCAAGGTTTGTTTCTTGTTTCCGATAACCACCTCAAAACTTGATTCTTATTTCCTACCCTTCCCTGAATCTTCTCATGTTTCTAGAGCTATGGGATTACACTTTACTGAGATCTCTAGGTTGCAAGACTCCTTAGAACGTATTAGGTTTGCCACCTACTTCTGGAAACCTTATAGCACCTACTAGGCATCCATAATAAGTTTCATGCTCTGCATGCCCTCCTCCGACCCAAGGTCAAACCTAGAGAGCCTTAGTTTGTTAGGTTTAGACCTAGGATTCCTTTGGAATAAAGTCCATTCTTTAGGAATGCGTCGTCAGTTTAGTTTAGTTTTTCTTGACCCTTTACTAGGCTTTGGCTCAGATTTTGGTTTGATTGAGAGCACCAGGAATTGGGATTTGTATTTTGTCCAGGCTGAAATTGCATTCAATGTTTCGATCAATAGGTCTATAGGCTAGAGTCCCTTTGAAATTGTTCATGGATACAAGCCTCACACACCACTTGATCTGATTTCACTATTAGCCCACACACACAAGTCTCTTGATGCACTTGCATAGCATGTAAAGGACTTGCATAAAGAAATTCATGCCAAAATAACTTTAAGTAATGAAACTTATAAGAAGTTGGCTGATTCTCAAAGGCGAGTCAAAACTTTTGTTGAGGGAGACTATGTAATGATTAGGTTAAGGCCTGAACGGTTTCCTCCTGGAACCGTTAGAAAGTTACATGCTAGAGGAGCTGGACCATTTAGAGTGGTGAAGAGAGTAGGGTCCAATGCCTATGTGCTCGAGTTGCCTTCAGAACTAGGCATTAGCTCCACTTTCAGCATTACAGACCTAGTAGAGTATAGAGAGCTAGCTGTGATTCCCAGTGAACCTTTTGAGCCTAATCCTGCTCTTGAGAGTGAACCCAACCCTGTGTGTCCACCAACAAACTGGCCTGTGAGGAAAGAACAGATTGAAAAGATCCTGGATGATCAGGTTATCTCTACTCGTAATCGAGGATACCAAAGATACCTGGTCCGCTGGCAAGGAAGGCCAGATTCTGATGACTCTTGGATCTCACGAGATGAATTACAAGAGCTGGATCCAGATCTCTTGGAGAGATACCAGAGCCAACTTGAGCCTTACTCGACAGGGTCGAGTTCCTCCCACCTCGGGAGAATTGGTGCGGGCACCAGAATCAGAAGAAGACTTCAGGGTTCCATCTGGATCTCTGAATGACCTTGCCCGAAGATTAGGGTTTGTAATAAAGGTTGACCTGGTCAACCAGATTATTTCTTTGAGTCTGCATTTCATTTTGTTGAGTCATGTTGACTCAGTACAAGTCCTAGTAGTGGTCTAGGTCTTCTCCAGGTTTGGTGCCACTTTTTTTTTCAGTCAAGTCAAGGTCCAGGGTGCCACATTTTTTCTCCCAGGCCCAAGCAAGTGGGCGCCACACTCCTAGCCACACGCCAGAGTCTAGGAGGCGCCACATCTCCATCCCAGTGTCTTGGTCCCCACACCCAAGGGAGCAAGAATTTTTTTGAAGCCAAAATCAAGGAGGCGCCCCATATATACCTTAAAAGGCCAAGCTAAAGGAGGAAAGAGGCATTTCTTGGGGAGCACTTCAAGGGGGCGCCCAATCCATGCCTAAAAGACCAAAGCAAAGTTGGGAAGAGCCATGACTTGGGGAGAAAGAAAAGGAGGTGTCCAAAAGAGTTGAGCCATGAAAGGAAGAAGCCTAAACTTGTGGAGCAAGACTAGGAGGTGTCCAAATGAGCCAAACCATGAAGGAAAATCCTTGATTCATGGAGAGATACTAGGAGACACCCCCATAACCTGCCATTTGGAGCTGATTTTCAAGTTTTCTTGGAGTTTTTGGGCTGTCCACTCATGGAAGGAGTCTTGGGAAGAGAATTTGATGCCTAAAGTGTGGGTTAGTCCTATTAGTCTCACATGGAAATATATAAAATTTTATTTCTTTGTTATGTCTATATATTCAACTCTATGTAACTCTTGAATTTAATGATGAATGAAATCAATTTCTGTGTGAGCAACTCTGTGTTTCTCTCTTCCGCACTTGTATTCAGGTATTGAGCTCCGTGAGGGAGTAAATCCGGGTTCCCTAGGAACCTTGAGGAGGTGTGAGATCTCCAACCCCAAAACCTTACCAAAACCCTAGGTTAGCCACTTAATTCCAAACCCTAGCCGCCCATCATCTTCTTCATTCCACCAATCATCCAAACCCTAATCTACCTCATCATCTCACGGCCCCTCTCTTCCAAGTAGAGGCCGACCACCAGCATCCAGGTCCAGATCGGCTACTTCGAATATAGAGCAAATCCCAGAGGAAGTCAGATCAGCACCCAGGAGAATCAGGATTTCAGCAGCATCAAATTTTCAAGTTCTTCTTATCTGGTAAATCCTTTCTTTGAGTATCTGGTTCCATAACTTGTTCTTCTTCTTTCCTAGATCCTGAGTTCAGGAGAAGCCAACTCAGCCAAAGGACCAGTATTGGAGGATCCATTGCGAAGATATCCGAATCCGAGGATCCAACAATCTGCTCGAGAGAGTCCTTCCACCAAACTCTGTGAAGATCACTGTCTGGTACATAACCCTTCTCTTCTCTTTACTTCTGTCCTGTTGAAAGTTCAGTGCAAAACCCTAGGTCTGGGAGTTTCTCAACCCCAGCGATCCTTTACTTCTGAACTACTCTGATAATCTAGTTTCTTTGAATTGTGTTTTCAATTATTATATATTTCTTTCAATTTAGTTTAACTTTCATTTGAGACAAAGCCGACTTCTGAAAATATAAAAAAAAAAATATAGTCTTAATTTACTTCCGCATCGCATCATCTCTTTTCGTTCTGCATCATTTTGGTAGCAGAGTATTCGTTCTGCATCATTTATGCTACGTTTAATAGCTCTGATAGTAGCTCTGATACGTTCTTGCTAATTTATTACCTCTTGCTACTTTAAACTCTGATACATTTTTCAATACAATTGCAAACTCTGATACATTTTGATATTCAACTTGCCTTGATACATTGTTGACTTCAATTTATAATAGGAAAAAATAGCTTTTGATATATATTAACTCTAATACACATTAGATCTAATTCAAAAGCTTTGATACTTTGTTGATAAGCTCTGATACTCTTCGATACATACTAATATATATTTATTTAAAGTCATACATAAGTTACCTTGATATGTTTAAATGTTTATATACTCATAACTATAAAGTTTTTCCATGCTCAATGTTTTGCCATCATCAAAAAGGGGAAGATTGTTGACCCTGGAATGATTTTGATGATAACGAAACATTGGAGCATGCATTTGATTACAACTCTTTCCAAGTTTTTTTAAATTTTTGTAGGATGTTTTAAATGAAAGTCCACTCCTATAACCTTGGTGTATGACAAGTTTATTTTGTAGAACTGTATTGTGTAATGTATAAACCAAAGACAAATCAACTATATATTTATGAAAATGGTCTATCTCTATGTATTTTTCTAGTTTAAACCTCTTAGATTTAACTTTGATGGAGTTGGAGAGCTTCTGGACTTGATTGAATGCCTTTGGAAGAAATCTAAGAAGTTTGGAAAGTTTTTGGAGACAAGTCACTAGAGCCGACTCATTGCAGAGAGCCGACTCGAAGTCTGGCATGGCATGTAGTATTCTGGCATGTAGACATCGAGCTGACTCAAGAATGAAGAGCCGACTTTGGTAGAGTGTGATTTTCGAAGTTTTGAGAATTCAAGTCGACTCGACCAGAGTGAAAGTTTCTCGGACAGACATGCGAGCCGACTCGGGTCAGAAGAGTTAACTCTTCCAGTGTTTAGAAAATCTCAGTTCTAAAGAACTAGCCAGCCGAGCCAACTTGATAGAGAAGGGCTGACTCGACCAGAGTGAAGTTTTGACCTACCCGAGGAATCTAACAGACTTGATCCATCCAAGCCGACTCGAATGACAGTTCTAGGTGAGTAACGGCTAGTTCCAAAACTTTCTTTTTGAATCCAAAATGGTCTCCAATAGTCATATTTCAAATCCCAATGGTTACAACGGTTATAACCTCCTGAAATCAGTTAAGAGAAATATATTTAAAGGATTTGAATCACTTTTGAAAACATAGATGAGCAGTGAATGAGAAATTAATGAGCTTTTGAAAGAACATTTAAGAGAGCACTCAAGACCACACCTAACTTTCATCTATATTCTTGAGGCATTTATTGAAGAAACTAGAAGCCTTGAAGAGCATTCAAAGAGCAATCAAGAGAGCTTCTCAAGTACTACAACTGTAACCATCCAGGAACTTTGGTTTGTCATAGAGCTGCTTTGTGTTTTCTACTATTTGTTTAATTTATTCCAAGTACAGTAGGAGTTGTAAGTTGGATTTGTAAAGGTTTTTGGTGAGCCTTTGAAAACCAAGAGTGGGTTGTTAGTGAGTCCGAATAAAACTAACATTATATTAGGTTTTTGGTGAGCCCGGGATAAAACCAAGCTTGGATTTTGGATTGTGAGCCCGTGAAAACAATCCGGCTGTATTCTGAGGGTGAATATAGTAAAAATTCCAAGTGGTATCTTGGATAGTGGACGTAGGAGCTAGGTTGCTCCGAACAGCTATAAAATCTACTGTGTTTGTGATTGTGTTTCTTGTGTTTTTACTTGCTTCCGTATTAGTCACTTAACTCACAGTACATACCATACTAAGAACTTTAAAAGGAGCACATACTTGCAAAAATCTTAATTATTCAATTCACCCCCCCTCTTAGGTAAGCCACCTAGGCAACAGACTCTCTTCCCTACCTTCATCTGGCTTTTGGATGGAGGCCATTCTTCTATTTTCTTCCCATTCTTCCTTACTCCCTTGATCTCTCTTTCTTTTTCTGGAAGATGTCAGTGGAAGGCAAGAGTCATCTGATTAGCAATGCTTCTTGGTTTCAAGGGTCTCGGCTCACTTTCAATTAAGGGGAGTCCCAAGAATCTAGGGAGAATGGAAACAAGTCCTCTTTAGCCAAGCTCTCAGGCTATATGCCCTAGTAGTTAGGAGATCATCCCAGTAGGCCCAATGGCTAAGGCTCTGACAATAACCGAAGTCAAAGTTTTTATAGTATATGATAAGTACAACTTTCTAAGTACTTATCATGTTCATGCTCCTGGACCAGAGGACCAAGTGACCTCTAGTCCACCAAACCAAGTGGCCATGTATGAGAAGTTCCTCCATGTTGGCCTCTAGTTTCCTCTTTATCCTTTCTTTATGAATATTCTAGGCTTTTACCAAGTTGTCTCGGCATAGCTAACACTGAATTCCTTTTGAATCTTTTGTTCCTTAATTATCCTTTATCATTTCTTTGGTATTTGGCTTTGAATGTCTCTATTCCAATCCTTCTTCATGATAAAGAAGCATCTCAAGGCCATGGACTGGTTGTTCATCAGCCCCCGTCATGAGAGAGCTTTCATTTCTGGTCTTTCCTTTTCCATCCATATATAACTAGAAGGAAAACAAAATTCTATATCCTTCGACTAGCCTTGGGGGAGGAACTGGAATTAGGGACAATCAAACACTTCTTTGAACATGAATGATCAGCTCTTTCAAGAAGACGAGGCATATTTTTGGAAGCTATATGGAAAGAAGCTTCCTTCCCTTCTCAGATTTTGATTGAACAAAACCTTTGTGATGTCGGGTTGAGTCCAAATAGCTCCTCCGATAAATCTTTCTTGAATGTTTAATTTTCTTTATATCACTTTTACTTGAATATTTTACTTATTATTTTACTCATCCTATAGGTATGAGGAGGGTTTCTGATGACAAATTCTATTTAGCCATGAAGAAAAGGGGGCCCTAGGGCGAATAACAAAAATAGGCCATGAGAACATGGCCTTGCCCAAGGCTATCGATTAGAGGCCCTTTTGCTATTGTGAGGGCTCCACCGTCCTATCCAAGGGACTCTATATAGGGGACTATTGCATTAGACAATGCCCCAACTAATTAGCAAGGTGATGATGAGGTGGAAGTCATCACCACTCCTACTCCTTGGGAGCAATCGTTAAACACCCATTCACCATCCCAATAATAGTGGTGGCTTCACCCTCACGGGTGGCTACTCCATCAGTTCCCTCAGCCTTCGAGGCCAGTTCTTTTGGAAGGGGTCTTCTCTAGCTCACACAAGGTCGGCCATCTGAGTCACGTTAGCCAGAACAATGATGAATTCAATTAAAAGGCCATTTTTTGGATGGATGATTCTGCCCTGCACACTCCTACATAGCCCAAGAGTTGTCAAGGATCCTATGCCTCCCTCAATATGTGGAGGAATGGAAGGATCAATCAATGGAGGAGGTGTGGATGGCCTCTTCCCTTTGATAATCAGTGTAAGTGTTCATACTTGGCCTTCTTCCTTTGTTCATTAGGTGATTTGCTTTTGATTAACTAACTTAGTCTTTGCCTTTTGTGCAGCTTCTTTATAATGCATCAACCATTCGGAGAGGGTTTAACACCCTCATTGAATTTTGCCACTCCCTGACTGCACAATTGGAGGCAGAATCCAAGGTGGTTGGTTAAGACCAACTCATGGATGTCACCTAGGAGCAGGAGCAAAAGTGAAGGATGAGTTGGTTGCCCTCAAGAATGGATTAGAGATTGCTACTCAGGAACTAGAGGCTTGGGTAGCCGAGAAAGAAAACTTGTTGGCCAAGAGGCAAGCATGACTGGTTGAGATGGAAACTCGGTTAGCCCAAATTAAAGGTCTCCTATGGTTTGTTGAGGAGAAGGCTAAAATGCCCAAAGAGAGAGTTGAATCTACTACTACATCTGCTGCCACCCAAGTAGTAGAAGAACATATAAATTTGATTGCTTTTGAGGAGGATGCAGCTGAAGTTGGAGTGGAAGCCTATGCCATCAGCTTTAACGATTGCAAGACCAAGGTTGCTTAGGTCCATCCTGGGTTAGACTTAAGTAACATAGCTGCAGATGGGGTTGCTCCCGAGGAAGAAGGGAGGAAGAAGGAACGGGCGCTGCCAAGGTATTCGATCCAGGAGTTACCAAGGTCAAGGACCCAGCTGCCACTATGGGAGTAGATACTTAGAAAATTTTTCCTTTCTTTTTATACTTTCCTTCTCCTTTGGACCTTCAGTCCACTTTTGTAAGAACTTAACCATTATTGAAATTTCATATTTCCATTCAATGAAGTCCTTGTGTGTTGAATGAATATCTTGTTTTTTAACTAAATTTCTATCAAGTACCTTAGTCGAAAGTGTACCTTTAGTCCAATAGGAAGTCTGCTTCCTTCTGAATAGGAACTTTGACTGTCGAACGTGAAATATTTTCTTTCAATCATTGAAAGTTAGTTGCTACTCAAATGCTTCGGAGCTTTCTTTAGGATGGATGAGTCAGTAGCTACTTGGAACTTGACTACAAGGAGTTGCTATCCATCGATTGATGTGTCTTAAATTATGTGCAAGGTAGCACATCTAGCAAGTACGGATCGATCCTATAAGAAATTAGATATTCGAATCATATTAAACTCTTGCCAGGCAAGCTTTAATAAAGAGAAAAATAAGTTGTTTGTTTAGTTACTACCAGGATAATAAAATAATTAATTACAAAAATAAATAATTTAAAAGATCTAGGACTTTTAAATCCATCAAACAAATAACTTAGAAAATATTTCTATGGTTTCTCTTATGGTGTTCCTTAATTAAGGTGCAAAGCATGAATAAGCATGAATCATGAAGAGGCTTAACTCAACTATGATCTATCAAGTATTTTGCTTCACCCTAATTAGAGAGTCTTCTTTTCAACTGCTTCTCTTGTGTTACCCAAGTATGGACTATGAAGTAGCTCTGATAGCTTAAAGGAAGACGAATTAAAAAAAATTAAAAGCATGAAAAAAATTCCAAAAAAAGCTTTTAATCATAGTCTAGCTTCATCGCCAACCTTAGGGGGATTGCTTAACCAAACATAATTTAAAAATTAATTTAAAATATAAAATAAATGATATGCTACTTGCTAAAATTTAAATTATAGAATTTAAAGATCAAGGAAATTACACTAACCTAATTGTTGAAATTAAAAGATTAAAAAATGAATTATAGAAAATAAAGAGCAAGGAATTTAAACTATTATAATTACTAAAATTAAAAGAATTATAAAAAATAAATTGCAAGGAAAACAAACTAATTTTTATCATTGAAAAATAAAATTTGTTGATATAAAAATTTTTAACTCCTAAGCCAGTAACAGGGCTTGGAGATGGAATAGAAAAAAATAAAAAAAAATTCTAGAACCTCACAAACTTTTGGTTCTTTTTTCTTTAGCTTACTCTTTTTTCATATGTTAGAAGGGTAGAGCAGAGTGGGAAGAGATGATTTCAAGAGGAGGTATAGAGGCCTTTTTATAAAAATTACGGGGGAATGAGGTTTTTACATTCTTTAGATATGGAACTAAAGAAAGGTCAAGATATTTAAATCTTGGTTGAATCTAGCCCCAATTCCTTTTCAAATTCATTTAAAGCCTGCATATAGCTTCTCTACTATTAGATCACTCCCTGGCTTCATTCAGGGTTGTTAAATCACATCAAAAATTCATAGATCATGCACTTGGATCGCTGGCAACAAGCAGAGCCATTGATCACACTTGAAATGCACCTTCAGCCATTGATTAGCACACAGCACGAATGAACCATGCTATGGACCATGTTATCTTCCTATGGACCATGACAAGCTCCAGTGGATTGCAACTCATGAGCCATGTGAAAGATCAACCAGGAATTCCTGTGAACTACGTTAAAAGTGTTGATGCTGATCCCCGCAGATTGAATAGAGTATCTGGGTTGCCGTTTCACCTTCCTGGATTCCTGCAAAAAATTTCTGACTGGATTTTTTCGGTGGGGATACTCTGATGCCTAAGTCAGTAGGATTCAGGTCATAGAATTGAGAGCTCAAAGAAAGAAAGTGATGTGAAATGAGTGGAGAGTCAAGTGTGCATAGTGTGAACTAGTCATGGACTAGGCTCAGACTTGCATGGAATGGCTTGGCAAAGCCTGGAATAGCTTATCTCAGTGTCCTCTTTTACTGCTTTTTATAGGTGTTGTTATAACGAAAAGCAATTAAACCTTCTCAATTTCTGTTAGAGAAGTTAGTCAATCTAATTTTCCTTTAACTGATTGTGGTTACTGTCGAGGTTAATTATTTTGGTCTTACCGAGACCGTAATCATCAGGCATGTAGTTGGTTATAACAACCAAGTCTATTCTTGATGGCTTTTGCTTGAAGTAGATCGGCCATTCTCTTTAGAGGTGACCGATAGTTATTTCATTGGTTGTAGATCAGCGTTTATCTTAGAGTCATACTCTTCAAAACGAGCCGACTGTAGATCAGCCATTCACTATAGAGTTGTACGGATCGGCCATTTACTTCAGAATTTACTCCGAAGCACACATTGTAGATCGGCTATTTGCTGAAGGATAATCTCAAATTACGTTATTGCTAGTCGAAGTGTAGCATTGATCTTTTTTTCATCGAAGGTCGGGTATGTCAATATATCAATCCACTAATTAACCGGTTAGGATAGGATCAATGAGGCTTTAATCGGTAATTATTTTTTTGATCCAATTTATGACAACAAAAAGTGTCCGGGTCTGCCCGCTGGCCTATGTTTCCATGCTCCGACATTTCAAGCTCCAATGCACCAAAGTCCACGTGCATCAAAGTGGCTGAAGCCCACTTTTGCATTTAATGCCATTCAAACTAGCCCCACATGTTATTCAAATTCCATATTTTCCTAGCTTTACTTTCATAAAAGCTTCTTGCTATTATTAATTATTCCATTAATGCTTTGGCTTGCTACCATTATTTTTTTCTTGGCCCCAGCAGGTCATATGGATTCCATCTGCCATAGCCATCTGATCCTGTTCTTCACACAACCACTGCCATCTAGTTGCGCCCTTAGCCAACCTAGGTTTAGACGGGCTAAAATTTTATATTTTAGACTTGATTATATGCACTTGCAGAATATATTGAATGTGACGGACTTGATTATTAAAATTAATATAACAAACATCAAATTCCTAATATTAAATATCAATTGATATATAATTTAATACTTATTATATTAATTTTTATAGTAATCACACCCTCAACTTAATATTTACTCATTCTCAAGTAAAAATAAGAGATAATTTGTGAGTTGCTTATTAGTGAATAATTGAGGGGACTACCAAAAATTCTTAATGTCATACATAAGTTTGCTTGGACTCAAACATTTTCCTCATACCCTTTTTATGAATAGAAGATATCACATTACATAGTTAATGAAACATATTATTAGGATATTAATAACACTAAGTAAATTAGTTAAGTACAAACTTATCATTTTTCGAAGATAATTCTTAACCAACTCCTATTATTTCTAATTCTTCTACTTCCAGGAAGTGATAAGATATTATTTTGGTACAAGTATGTTCTTTTTATTGATATATATATATATATATATATATATATATATATATGTATAAATCATGCAATGCCTTGATCTCTTAAACTTTTTATATGACTCTTATAACGAGTTTTCAACCAATATCTCCCAAACCAGTTGGTCTAAAGGCACTAGATGTAGAGCATCCCTTAGACTTACTAGCTCGAGTCAAAAAGGCTATAAATCAAAAATGGTAGTATAATAAAGTTTCTTCATATCTCCACTTTTTGATGCGATACTCAATGCTTACCTAGGTGAAGAGGCCTGATTACTCAGTGGAACAATATCTAGATTCTACTTTTATTATCTCTCTCTTTTTTAGATTGATAAAGGAAATTTTGCATTTGTTAATACTCACACACATTCAAGAAGTAGATTCTTCTTTGATACGAATAGGAAGGTTAGAATTATCTAAAAATTTATTTCATATTAACTTATCTTTTTACTTAGGTCTATAAATATTTTATCTCCTTATTGTCTCAAAAATCATCTAGATTATTCAATCAATTACTTATCAAAAGTATGTGATTTACCTTAAGTCTAAGATATGACAAGTTTAAGAATATGAAGGTAAAAGGTAGCTCCATATATATATATTTATTATTATACCCCCACAAATTTTTAAAAAATATTTTTTGAATTTAAGCACAAAATGGTGAAATGAAAATAAAGGAAACAAAGGCACCTAAGGAGGAATTTTTTATTAAGCTCTCCCCCTAACTTAGCTGATATTGTTTCTAAGATAAGTACTAAGACAAGCTCTGATGAACCTAACCAAAAGAAAATTAATTATGTTGCCCAGTAAGCAACCCAAGAGGGGGGATGAATTTGGTCTCTAAAAAATTATTACTTGATGCAATGCAATAGTGTGTGATCCAATCCAATAATTAAACAAAGTACTATGAATACAAATGAAGTGCTCTTAAGTAAGTGTGCAGCGAAAATATAAAGCAATAAGTAGAGGAGACAAGCAACCACAAACACAAAGAAGTATAGTGGTTCGGTGCTATCCAATGCACCTACATCCACTCTCCAAAATCCTCTTAGGAATTCACTATAATCTCAACCGATTATAGCCGATTAGTTTTCCGGGCTCACTAATCAAAACTCAATTTGTTTTCATAAGACTCGCAAGTCAAAACCTCACTTGGTTTTACAAACTAACCAAGAACCTAAATGATTTTAAGGCTCACCACCAACCTCCCTTGATTTTCCGGGCTAACCAAGAACCTAATTGGTTTTCAAAGGCTCACTAATAACCTTCCTTGATTGTGCAATAGGCTAACCAAGAACCCTTACAACAAATAAGTTTTGAAGTAGAGAAATAATAAAATCTTTTAATAAAAAGCGGGTATCTCTTTGAAGCTCGTTGTTGTGATTCTTTCAACTTGATGAAACCTCTTTGATTGCTCAAGAATGGTTGATCTTTAATGCTCTTGAAGGCTCTTGAATGCTTGGAGGCTTGCTTTTGCTTGAGAGTGGTTGAACTTCAATGAATAGGAGTGAATGCTCTCTTTTCTTCTCTCTTGGATATTTTTTTTTCAACAACTTCAAATATCTTCAATAATTATCCTTTTGATTTGATTTGGAGCATATAAATACCTTTCCAAGGCCCCAAATCCAGTTTCTAGCCATTAGACATGAAAATCTAGTCATTGGGGGATAAAAGGAATGAGTTCTGCATTTGAAAAACTAGCCGTTACTATTTCCAGAACTCCATGTGTCGACACTTCAGGCTGCTGGATATCTTTGGCACAGATTTTTCGACGTGTGGCACTAAGGATCCCTTCCTTAGTCAGCCTTCTCCCAGGTGCTTGCAGCTTTGCTGGAGCTTGCTGCAGTCAACACCTAATGTCCCGAGTCCCAGCGCTGGTTGTCTCGAGTCCCTTCACAGCATCTCCTTACTGTCCCCGAATCCCATTCATCTCCCTCTCATCAGGTCGACACTTGAACTTTTGAGTCGACACCCAGTTCAAATATCTTCAATCTGGCTTTCTGGAAATCTCAAATGTGTTGACACTTTTTTAGGTGAGTCGGCATTTCTCATCCATGTATGACACTTCACCAGATCTTCATCTTCAGTAAGTTCTATGACTTAAAAATCTCAGGCGATGAGCTGATCCACGTGTCGACACTTTGAGTCGACACATCAAGTCTATGTGTTGACATTTCAACCGTGCTATCTGAAACTTTTTTGCGTACTGGCTTGAGTCGACACTTCACTATCACGTGTCGATACTTGGTGTCATGTGTCGACACTTTGAGTCGATACTTCATTGAGATCTTCATAAAAATACCTGAACTTGTGCTGAATCAAGTCTATATTGAAATTAAGTATCCATTCAAGCAAACTTTAATTGACCAAGACTTCTTTAAGCAGATCTTTTATCTAAACTTGGCTTCTTCGATCAAACAATCTTTTATCAAATTGATGAGCACCTTTTTCTATAAAAATACACTTCAAAGAAATCATTAGTACTCAACTTATACTTAACTATTTTGCTTATCATCAAAATCAATAAAGGAGTCAACAATCTCTCCCTTTTTGATGATGACAAAACCTTTAAGTATAAATTATATAAAAAGCTTTTAAAAGAATTTTTCAAGATGCAAAGAGCTAAATGTAATAGATGTATCAAAGTAATTGCAATATTGAAATGATATATCAGAGTAAGAGTGTTATAAGGATTAAGAGTATCAGAGCTTTGGGATAAATAAGATATAAACTCATGTATCGTGATACTCTAAAAGAAAACATGTTTAGGAGAGACAAAAAACTCAGCAATAGACTGACTCCCCCTGAATAGATGATTCATAAAAAAGTTTGTAAACATCTTTCTAAGCATTTAAAGAAAAGATTTAATATGAAATTCAATTCAAAATAGATTTTCAATATAAAGGAGGTATTGCTCCCCCTTACTTAAGAAATTTATAAAAAATTTCAATTCAAGCTCAACCAAATTTTTAAAAGAATTTACAAATTTGCGAATTTTCAAACACAAATTTTATACTATTATACTATTACTTCTCACTCGCACATTTATACTTTAGTCTTGTTACTCCCCATTTTTGTTATCATTAAAAAGGTAGGAAGAGAGTAGGCAAGTCATTCAAGATATAACATTGAAGTACATGTAAAAGTTCATTCATCCATTCAAAAGATAATGAAATATTAAAGGAAAGTTAAAGCATTTCATTCATTGAGATCATAACATGTAGTACAACATAAGATTTCATAAAAAGTCAGAATTTGTTTACAAACAAAACATACAAAAAGTGCATAAAAGCAAACTATCTAAACATAAAAAGATCCTAATCCTCATCCTCATCAACATCATCCTCATCATCGAAAGATCCGATCTCAATCGATCCAGAATCAGTGAAAGAGCGAGCTTGGGGCCACATCAATCTGAGATCACGAAGACAGGTCCTGGTCGGTCATGGAGTAGTACGACGACCACATCCTCTACTTTGAGCATACGTCCAACCTCTAGCTGAAGCAGAAGAGGTGGAGGCAATGTCCTCAACATGAATAGAACAGATCGAGGCGACTGTCTCTACAATTGTCAGATAAGGTGTATGATCAAATGATGGACTAGAATCAAGATACTGAAAGCCAGGTGTGTAAAAACCTAACTCTCGAATAAGAGAGGATGTATGGATGGTAGGTGTGTTAAAAACAAGTATATCAATTGATGAAATGATAGGCGTATCAGCTGAAGAATGAATGGGTGTATTTGTAATCGGTGAGTCAACAATAGGAGTGTCAATAATGGGGGTATCAATCACAGCTGAAAGAATAGGAATAGGAACATGATCATCTGATCTGGATGGTGGAGTAGAGAGAACAGGAGTCTGAGTGGATGAACAGGAAGGGTCACAAATGGGACTCCTAGGCAAGTCTGCTATCACCTCTGGCACTAGCTCTAAAATCAAGTCTGGAAAGTCGAAATCATCAGAGTCAGTCTCCTCATCATCACTATCATCAACAACTGGTGCTGGGGTAGATAGAGCTAGATCAGAAACTGGAGTACTCCCTGTAGAAGGTTTGGACAGTGCAGATAAGATAGCTGAGATGCCATCACTCAAACCTCTATGGCTATCACTCGTCTCCATGATAAAGCTGTCAAGTCGCTGTCTAATGATCAAGACATCTGTCTCATTGCGACTGACTCTATTCATCAAGCTCTCTAAAACTCCTGGAGTATCCAACTGAACTGGCTGAGGCTATGGTATAGGCTTAGACTGAGAAGCAGACTCTGGCTGTGCTGCTGCTTGGGTTGACTCTCTGGAAGAGGTGCCTCTATAGTGCCTCTATAGGTCCTGCCTCACTGGAAAGAATACGATCCTCCTCTGCAGCACCATCATCATCTCTGTCATCGGCCGATCAGATACTCTACGTCTCCACTAGCCTCTGAATAGGTGATATCCCATCCAATGTAATGACCTGATGTCATAAACATCAGTGAGCATATGGAAGGGCTCATCCTCAAAAGTAACACCATACTCCCTGAACAATAGTGTTAACCCCATCCCGTAGGGTAAGCATAGTCTCTGACTCGTTGAAGCCTCCATCATCTAATGAACCATGAGCACCAGAAGGCAGACGGGTGTGTGTTGTACCAATGAGATCATCACTAGCAACTCTCTCTTAGTGATGTAATCAAAATGTCCGATCTTTGGTAGAAGGATCCGGGTGACAATGTGGTGCATAAGTCTCATCTCCGCAAACAAACGGGATACAGGCATAGTGGCTCTGTCAGGCAAAATGTCTGACTCAAATACACACTAGAGACCACTCACTCTATCAATCAAGCTGTCAACAACCGAACTGGTCATAGGAATATCCCACACTCTGCTCAATATCTCTGAAGTAACGGGGATATCCCTGCCTCTGACCTGAGCTATCCAGCCATCACTCCCATGGGCTAATGTTCCATAGAACTCTCGTATAAGCCCTGGATAGTATCTCTCACTTAGAGAATAGAAAGATGTCAGACCAGCATCTCAAATCCACTGACCGATCCTGAAGTGCTGCTGGTCAACAAAACTAAAGTCCACGCAGCATCCTCCGAAAACCATCTTCGAGCTCATCCAACTAAAAGCTGTAAATAATGGTCGAACTGGTGGATCTGGAGCTTTAGCTTCATGTCTGGCCTTGGTTCTTCGCTCTTCTTCCTGATTGGATGGCTGAGGGCAACGAACTACTTATTTTCGGGGTCCCATTGCACAGAATAAGGATTTAAACAAGATTGGAGGGAAAACGTAGGATTTCTAGGGTTCAAAGTGGAAATGGGAGAGGGTATGTCGCTTAATATGGACCAAAAAGTGTCAAGAACAAAGAATCGAGGAGTTTTGAGTATAGATTGGAGGGAAGGAACAGTGTGGAGAAAGTTAGGGCATGTGTCGGCTCGAGTGGAGAGGAGAAATGGAAGAAAAATCACTTCGAAATGCCCTTAACCTCGGTCTGCTGCCATTCATGTGTCGACACATCGACTTAAAACTAGAAATTAAGAGACAGAAAGATGATCATAAACACTGGAAATTCAATGAAATTAATAATAAATGAATATAATTGATGTCAAATTTGATCTATTTTGAGTCAAAGATTGGAAGATTTTAATCAAAAGGATTAATGATCCCGAGTTCTCTTCTAATCATATAGAACCGATCTTCTAGGAGAGGTTTAGTCAAAATATCAGCTAATTGAAATTCAGTACAAATAAATTTAAGCACAACATCATTATTTTCAACATGATCTCTAATAAAGTGATGCCTAATTTCTATGTGTTTGCTTCTAGAATGTTGAACAAGATTTTTTGTCAAGCAAATAGCACTGGTATTGTCACACTTTATAGGTGTACTAGTCAACTTGATTCCAAAATCTTCAAGTTGTTGCTTAATCCACAAGATTTGAGTACAATAACTTCCGGCTGCAATATACTAAGCATCGTTGTGGATAGTGCAACTGAAGTTTGTTTCTTGCTAAACTAGGAGATTAAGTTAACTCCAAGAAATTGGCGAGTTCCACTAGTACTCTTTCTATCCAATTTACAACCAGCAAAATCAGCATCAGAATATCCAATTAATTTAGCAGATGAATCTCTAGAATACCATAAAGCAATATCAATTATACTAGATAGATATCTAATAATGCGCTTAACAGCCAATAGATGTGATTCTTTAGGTTCAGACTGATATCTAGCACACATTCATACGTTGAACATTATATCTGGTCTACTAGTAGTTAAGTACAGTAAAGAGCCAATCATATCTCTGTATAATTTTTGATCTACAGATTTATCATGCTCATCTTTATCAAGTTTACAAGAGGGGCTCATAGGTGTACCTATTGATTTAGTAGTCTCCATCCTAAACTTCTTTATAATTTCTCTTGTATACTTAGCTTGGTTGATGAAGATTCCATCTTTAGTTTGCTTGATCTGGAGTCCGAGAAAATATTGAGTTCTCCCATCATGCTCATCTCGAACTCATCCTACATTAGCTTAGCAAACTCTTAACAAAGAATTTCATTAGTAGCACCGAAAATAATATCATCAATATATATTTGTACTACTAATAAATCATTATCTTTCTTTTTCAGAAACAAAGTTTTATCAACATGGCCTCTAGAAAATTCATTTTCAATCAGAAATTTGCTGAGTCTTTCATACCAGGCTCGAGGTGCTTGCTTTATCCATAAAGTGCTTGTATAATTTAAAAACATGATCAGGATGTACGTGATTTTCAAATCCAGGTGGTTATTCAATAAAAACTTCTATTATAAAACCAATTAGAAAAGCACTTTTAGCATCCATCTGAAAGAGTTTGAAATTCATAAAACAAGCAAATGCTAATAGTAGTCTAATTGCTTCAAGTCTAGCAACAAGAACAAAAGTTTCATCAAAATCAATTCCTTCCTCCTGAGTGTAGCCTTTAACAATTAGCCTAGCTTTATTTCTAACAATAATTTCATTTTCATCTAACTTATTCCTAAATACTCATTTTATGCCAATAATAGAAATATTTGATGGTCTTTCTATTAATGTCCAAACATTATTTCTATCAAATTGAATTAATTCATCTTGCATAGTATTTATCCAATAAAGATCTTTTTCAGCATCTTCAAAACACTTAGGCTCTACTTGAGAAACAAAAGTTATATAATCACAGTCATTTCTAATTGAGGCTCGAGTTCTTATCCCTTTAAATGGATCACCTAGATTAATTTTTTAGGATATCCATTAGCATACCTCCACTCCTTAGGTAGATCTTGGTACTTTAGAGTATCTTTACCTTTCTCATTTTTGTTTTAATCTTCTTGACTTGGCTGAGAGGGTTGATCATTCAGAGTCAACTTTAGAAGCTTATTAGCACTTGCACATACATTAGAAGTATCCTCTTTTCTGAAGGATTTATTAGTAGATTCTTCAAAACAACATGTACAGACTCCTCTACAACTAAAGTTCTTTTGTTAAAAACTCTGTATGCTCTGCTTGATGTAGAGTATCCTAAAAAGATACCTTCATCAGACTTGGCATCAATTTTTTAAGATTGTCTTTGCCATTATTTAAGATAAAACATTGACAACCAAAAACTCGAAAGTATTTTAAAGTTGGTTTTCTTTGATTCCAAAGTTCATAAGGAGTTTTCTTCAAAATAGGATGGATTAAAACTTGATTTAAAATGTAACATGTAGTATTAATAGCTTCAACCCAAAAATATCTTGGTAAATCATTTTTACAAAGCATCATGCATGCCATTTCTTTTAAAGTACGATTTTTCTTTATACTACCCCATTCTGCCGAGGTGTCCTAGGTGCAGAAAAATTATGTTCTATACCTTTTTCATTACAAAAACTTTTAAAATGTTGATCTTCAAATTCAGAACCATGATCACTATATATGCAAATAACTAAAACACCCTTTTCATTTGAAACTTTTCGGTAAAACTTTATAAATGCAGAAATGATTCATCTTCATGTGCAAGAAAGAAAATCCAAGTAAATCTAGAAAAATCATCCACTATGACTAATCCATATCTCTTGCCTCCTAGACTGGATGTTCTAGTTGGTCCAAAGAGATCCATATAAAGTAGTTCTGGTGGCCTACTAGTAGTTACAAAATCTTTAGATTTGAAAGAGGTTTTAACTTGTTTTTCAAATTGACATGCTTGGCAAACTCTATCTTTTTTAAAACAAAGTTCAGCAAACCTCTAACTAAATTCTTTTTGCAAAGTTTTGAAAGAAAATACATACTAGCATGACCTAATCTTTTATGCCAAAGCCAACTAGTCTCATCTTTAGTAGAATTCATTGCAACAAGGCATTTTCCATTAGGCAAAGATAGATCATCTAAATCTATCAAATAAATATTACCATGCCTTTTTCAATGAATTGTACTCTATTTTTATCCGGACTAACAATCATGCAATAAGATGATTTTAAGACAACTTGAAAACCTTTATCACAAAATTGACTAATACTTAAAAGATTATGCTTTAAGCCTTCAACTGACAGTACATTGCTAATACAACTAGAAGGAGTAATATGAACCTTACCAATACCAATGATTTTCTTTATCATTATCTCCAAAGGTCACACTCCCTCCATTCATTTCTTCAAAAGAAGTGAAATGCTTCACATCTCCCGTCATGTGCCTTGAGCAATCTTTTGTTCTCCTTGGTTGCAAGACACACCTGCAATACAAATCAAGCTCTGTTTTTAGGTACCCAAGCCAACTTGGATCTTTTAGGGTTAGCACTTAAAATGGTTCCTTTTGGAACCCAAACTTTTTCAAAAGAATTAGTTTTTCTCAAATTGCATTGAAAAGATTTATAACCTTGCTTTTTATATGAAAAACATGTTACGCTAGATGATGCAGGTACAAAAAAGTTTTTAAAATATTTTTGTTATCTTTGGGATCTATAGCCTAATCCTGCTTTGTTAAAAATGGCTCATTGACTATTTAAAAGTAGGTTTAGTTTTTCTAAACTATAAGTAAAATTTTCAACAAAAGGTTTCATTTTATCAAGCTCTTTTTTGTACTTTTTATTTTCTAATTCTAAATCCTTATTTTTATTTAAAAGATCACTATTTGAAATAATAGTTTTGGATCCTTTTAAAACTTAATTTTTCATGGTTAAAGCATTGTTTTTCTTTTCTAAAATATCTAGTTTAGTTTTCAAATCACTAACTTCATTTAATAAAGAATTATTTTCATGAGAGAAACTGTTTGCTTGTTTTTTTATTTTTTATTTTCAGATAAAATCAATTTATAATCATGCATAAGTTCATCAAAAGCATTTCTTAACTCATCAAAAGTATAATCAACTTCTGTATCAAAATTTACCTCATCTTGCTCTTGATGGGCCATAAGACAAAGATTTGTAATTTCAGTTTGCTCTTCTTCAAAACTGGAGTCCTCGCTATCACTCTAGGTGGCCATCATTATCTTTTTCTTTAACTTCTTCCTTGACTTCTTTAGGAGAGGGCAGTCGAATTTGTAGTGTCCCGGCTTCTTACACTCGAAGCATATAGATATCTCATTCTCCTTTTCTTTTTCCTTTTCTTTCTCTTTCTCTTTTTCCTTTTCTTTATTTGATTGGAACTTCTTCTTGTAAGGGAACTTTCTTCTCTTCATAAATCTTCTAAATTTTCTTGCGAAGAGTGATTCTTCATTTTTATCATCTTCTTCTTCTTCGAACTCATCAATTGAGGATTCTTCTTGTATATTTGATTTGAATGCAATCCCCTTTTTCTTCTTATCCATGTCCATTGATTTTTGCTTCAAATTCAACTCATAAGTCATGAGTGATCCAACCAGTTGCTCCAAAGGTAGCTTGTCAACGTCTTTAGCTTCTTGGATGGCGGTCACCTTCAGATCCCACGATGTTGGAAGTGACCTGAGGATTTTGTTGACAAGATCAGCATTAGACATTACTTTTCCTGGACTTCTCATTCCATTTACAATATTTGTAAATCTAGTGTACATGTCAGTGATAGACTCATTAGGTTCCATTCAGAATATTTTATAAGTGTGCACTAACATGTTCACTGTAGTATTCTTCACTTGATTAGTACCCTCATAGGTAACTTCAAGTATGTCCCATATTTCTTTGGCTGATGTACAAATAGATATCCTATTGAATTCACTAGGATCTAATGCATAATAAAGGAGATTCATTGCCTTAGCATTGATCTCGGATTGTTTAATATCATTTTCATCCCAATCCTCTTCGAGCTTTGGGATGGAAACACCATTAACCACAACCGAAGGAATATGTGGATCTTTATCAATTACTCTCCACAAGTTATAATCAATTGAATGCATATAAATTCTCATCCTAGTTTTTCAATATGTATAATTTGATCCATTAAAAAAAATGGAGGTCTATTTGAGGCTTATCCCTCAACTACACTAGTACCAATAGGGGCTACAATAGATCTTTACTCAAGGCGGTAAAGCCTATACATTGAGAACAGGGCTCTAATACTACTTGTTGCCCGGTAAGCAACCTAAGAGGAGGGGTGAATTGGGTCTCTAAAAAATTATTACTTGATGCAATGCAATAGTGTGTGATCCAATTCAATAATTAAACAAAGTACTATGATTACAAATAAAGTGCTCTTAAGTAAGTATGCAGCGGAAATATAAAGAATAAATATAAGAGCAAGTAGAGGAGACAAACAACCACAAACATAAAGAAGTATAATGGTTCGGTGCTATCCAATGCACCTACATCCACTCTCAAGATCCCTTAAGAATTCACTATAATCTTAACTGATTACAACCGATTAGTTTTCCGAGCTCACTAATCAATACCTGACTTGTTTTCACAAGGCTCACAAGTCAAAACCTCACTTGGTTTACGGGCTAACCAAGAACCTAAATGGTTTTAAGGCTCACCACCAAACTCCTTGATTTTCTGGGCTAACCAAGAACCTAATTGGTTTTCAAAGGCTCACTAATAACCCCCATTGATTTTATAATAGGCTAACCAAGAACCCTTACAACAAATAAGTTTTGAAATAAAGAAATAATAAAAGCTTTCTAATAAAAAGCGGGTATCTCTTAGAAGCTCGTTGTTGTGATTCTTTCAACTTGATGAAGCCTCTTTGATTGCTCAAGAATGGTTGATCTTAAATACTCTTGAAGGCCCTTGAATGCTTGGAGGCTTGCTTTTGCTTGAGAGTGTTTGAACTTCAATGAATAGGAGTGAATGCTTTCTTTTCTTCTCTCTTGGATCTTTCTTTTTCAACAACTTCAAATATCTTCAATAATTATCCTTTTGATTTGATTTGGAGCATATAAATACCTTTCCAAGATCTCAAAAATCTAGTTTCTAGCCATTAGACACGAAAATCTAGCATTGGAGGGTAAAAGGGACGAGTTCTGCATTTGAAAAACTAGTCATTACTGTTTCCAAAACTCCATGTGTCGACACTTCAGGCTGTGAGTTGACACATCAGGTCGACACTTGAACTTCTTGAGTCGACACCTAGTTCAAATATCTTTAATCTGGCTTTCTGGAAATCTCAGATATGTCGACACTTCTTCAGGTGAGTCGACACTTTGAGTCGACACTTCTCATCCATGTGTCAATACTTCACCAGATCTTCATCTTTAGCAAGTTTTGTGATTTAAAAATCTCAAGCGATGAGGTGATCCATATGTCGATACTTTGAGTCGACACATCAATTCCATGTGTTGACATTTCAGTCATGCCATCTGAAACTTTCTTTGTACTGGCTTGAGTCGACACTTCACTGTCATGTGACGACACTTGGTATCATGAGTCGACACTTCATTAAGATCTTCACAAAAATACCTGAACTTGTACTGAATCAAGTCTATATTGAAATTAGGTGTCCATTCAAGCAAACTTTAACTGACCAAGACTTCTTTGAGCAGATCTTTCATCTAAACTTAGCTTCTTCGATCAAACAATCTTTTATCAAATTGATGAGCACATTTTTCTATAAAAACATACTTCAAAGAAATCATTAGTACTCAACTTATACTTAACTGTTTTGCTTATCATCAAAATCAATAAAGGAGTCAACAAATTAAAAATCAAAAAGCTAGGTTGCCTCCTAGGAGTGTTAAATTTAAAGTCTTCAACTAGACTCTTTACTTATTTATTTACTTTTTTCAAGACTATTATTTTTATTAAGGCTATTCTTAAGAAATCGGGTTACCTCCTAATAAGCACTTAGTTTAACATCTTTAGCCAAGCATTATGAGAGTGCTTATCCTATTCCTACCCAAATCTTAACATGGATCTATAATTTCTTATATGATTCATAATCTATCTCAAATTACTTCATATATTGGACCATTATGTGACTCATTCCCCTAACAGCTAACAACTCTTCTTTTACAATTAAATCTAGGTCTGATTTAAGTATTGATAAGGTTTTACAGGGCCTAATCAATGTACTCAAAATGCTAAGGGAGTGTTTCAAGATCCTCCTTTGTTGCCTCTTTCTTTTTAGGCAAAGGTTCAACTAAAGTCATAAGGGGTTCAATTAATATTTCTAGTCTTAGTTGAATGCAATGGTCACTAAATGCGATACCTCATTAATATTTTTAGCTTTAGGTATCTCCTCCAGTTTCTCAGACTTGAATGTTCTTAATTGGTCAAATTGATCTCCTTGTTTGAGTTATGGACCATTCTAGGCTCTAGGGTCAAACTCAAGTTAGCATGGTAATTTGTCCTCTTCTTGTTTACTAACCACTGTAGCTACTTGGCCTAATTATATTAATAACTGGTTAGTAGTTTGCATGAAATTATTAAGAGTATTTGTACTATCTGAGGTTGATTATACCAAGACTTCTAAACTCTGTTCTAATTTAATTCTTCCCTCAAGATATAAACCTGGTTGATTATTCAGCACTTAGTTGGGCCTTAGGTAAGGCTAATAAAAAATGTGGGTCCTAATATTACATCTTGTGACCATGCAAAAATTAGAATAATTTTTCTATCTTGGATTATAGGTTGGTACATAAAGTTCATTTATATATCTTTTATTTACTTCACTCTCCTGTATGAACCCATTTTGAGTTGGACTTACAAAAAAAACACTTCTCTATAATATGATTTGGTGTATCACATGCAAGGCACATGGGTGCTAGCATATGGTTTAATTGGGTATGTCCTTTGAATTCTAGGGCTTCAATTTTACTAGTCAAAGTTGTAATTCTAGCTTCTTCATACTCCTTTGTATAAATGTATGCATCTTCAATTCCAGTAAATTTAGGATGCATTTAATCATTTGAGATCTAATTGTAAAATTGCTAGCTGGAAATCTAATTCCAGATGGTTGGACAGAGCCAATTAGATAACACAGGTTCTGTAGGGTTTTAGGTTATACAATGGAATTCATTTCTCTCTGAGTAAACTCATAGTCTTATAGGCTTAGATTATGTCTGACCAATTATCACTTGTTTTAGTAGAAAAAATATTTTAAATGAGGCGAGAAGAAGAATGATAGATAGATGAGAGGAGAATTCTAAAGGTGAGAAATTTATAGGGTCCTAAATTTAGAGATGATAGAAAAGAGTGTTTTTGTTATAGTTTAAGTTTTGTTAGCAAATAAGTTGTACAAGCAATAGTGCCAAAAATTTGATGTGCAATGTAGATGTCCAACGAGTAGGGATCAATCCCATGAGGAATTAGTTGTTTGAATCATATTCAAACTCCTACCTAGGCAAGCTTTAAAAGGAGGAGAGATTGTTGGTTTACTTACTACTAAGGTAATAAAATAATTAATTATAAATATAAATAATCTAAAGATCTTGGGTCTTTAAATTTATTAGATCAATGACTCAGAAAGTCTTTTTATGATTTCTCTTATGATGTCCCTTAATTAAGATGTAAAGCATGAACAAGCATCAATCATGAAGAGACTTAACTTAACTATGATCCATTAAGTATTTTGCTTCACCCTAATTAAGACTTTTCTTTTTAACTACATCTCTTGTGTTACCCAGGTATGGATTATGAAGGGGCTCTAATCCAACAATAATCCATCAAAGTCTTGCACAAGGAAGAGGAGAAAAAGATTTAAAAAGACTTGTAAGCCTTCTATCTATTATCTTTCTTGCACCGAATCAAGTGTGAACTATGAAAGAATTGAAACCCAACTATATTCCATCAAGTCTCTTAGCAAGAAGCTTGAAGGAAGAACTTTAAAAAATTAAAAGCACGTAAAAAATTCAAACAAAAAGATTTCTAATTATGATCTAGTTTCATCACCAATTCTTGAGGGATTGCTTAGCCAAATATAATTTGAAAGTCAATTTAAAAAATAAAATAAATACTGTGCTATTTACTGAAGTTTAAATTATAAAATTTAAAGAGCAAGGAAATTAAATTAACCTAATTGCTGAAATTAAAAGATCGCAGAAATTAAATTGCAAGAAATAGAGAGCAAGGAATTTAAACTATCTCAATTATTGAAATTAAAAGAATTACAGAAACTAAATTACAAAGAAAATAAACTAATTTTTATTGCTAAAAATAAAATTTGTTGATATAAAAATTCTTAACTCCTAAATCATTAATAGGACGTGAAGTTAGAATAGAAAAAAATAAGAAAAAATTAGAACCTCACAGACTTCTGGCTTTTTTTCTTAGCTTACTTTCCTTGTATATTGGAAGGATGGAAAAAAGTGGGAAGAGATGATTTTCGAAAAGAGATGTGGAGGTCTTTTTATAGGAATTGGTGGGAAGGAAATTTTTATATTATTTAGATGTAGAACTAAAAACGGGCCAAGAAATTTTTGTCTTAGTTGAACTGGTCTCAATTCTTTTGCAAATTTATTTAAAGCTTGCATATAGCTTTTCCTGTTATTAGATCACTTTCCTCGTTCATTCAGGACCATTAGATCATGTCAAAAATGCCTGGATCACACACTTGGTTGGATCGCTTTTCATCAACTGGCAACAAGCAGATAAGCCTTTAGCCGTTCATTAGTGCATGGAAAGAATTAGCCACGATTGTGGACCTTGTTATCTTCCTGTGGATCATGACAAGTTCCAGTGGACCGCACCTCAAGAGCTGCATGAGAGGCCAACCAAGGATTTTTGTCAGCTGCATTAAAGTGTCTGGGTCTGCTTGCTAGCCTATGTTTCCACGCTCCAGGGTTCCAACTTCCAAGCTCCAATGCGCCAAAGTACACGTGTATCATTGCCATTTCTTTCAAAGTGGTCGAAACCTTCAAAGTGACCGAAGCCACTTTTGCATTTAACGCCGTTCAAACCAACCCCACATGCTATTCAAATATTACATATTTCTTGCTTTACTATCATAAAAGTTTCTTGCCATTATTAATTCTTCTTCATTAATACTCTTTTTTTTGTTGCCATTAATTTTTCTTGACCCCATCGTTGATATGGATCCCATCCTCCATAACCATCTGATCTTATTTCTCAGGTAACCACTATCGTCCAATCATACCTTCGGCCAACCTAGATTTAGACTCGGACTTAAATTTTATATTTTGGGCTTCATTAGATGCACTTGAAGAATGTATAAGTATGACGGACTTGATTACCTGAAATTAATATAATAAACATCAAATTTTTAATATTAAATATCAATTGACATATAATTTAATACTTATTATGTTAATTTTTTATAGTTATCATCGGCCTATTGCTAAATGATCTGGAGGGATGAGTCCCGATTGAGTATGGAAGTTGAACCTGAATATGTATGGGAGTTGAACCTGAATAAGATGAGAGTTGAACCCGAATAGAATGGGATAGAACACGAATAAGATGGAATGGAACCTAAATGTGATGAAACTTGAATAGGAAGGGATATAATCCGAATGGGACAAAATATGAATAGGATGGCTCCCGAATGAGATAAAACCCGAATAGGATGAAATCCGAATAGAATGAGATGGAATCCAAATGGGATGAAATCCAAACTTGACTATGGAAAGTTGGTTATTGCTTTTCTTTGTTGGCTAGTTGTTAAGTAGCCAAAGAAAAGTGATAGAGATGAAAACATAGCCATCTTTGTAGTTGATCGGATATTAGTTGATTAGAGATGGAGGCATGAAAACATAGCCATTTTTATTGCAACCAAGTGCTAGTTAACTAGATAGGTGATGGTGGTATAGAAACTGATCAATCTTTACTACAGCTGGGTATCAATCGGATGGATTAGAAATAGTGGTGCAGAAACTCATTCATCTTTATTATGATTGGATATTAATCAACTATATTGGAGATGGTGGTGTAGAAACTTGTCCATTTTTACTATGATCGGTGTTAATCAATCGGATAGAAAATGGTGGTATAGAAACTTGTCCATCTTTATTATGATCGGGTGTTAATCGACCAGATATGAGATAGTGGTATGAAACTCGTATTGCAATCGGGTGTTAATCAGATGAATAGGACATCGTGATATAGAAACTTGTCTATCTTTACTACAACCTTTTTCTAGTTGATGGAGGGCTCGTGATCAGTGGATCAAAGGCTAGTTAGTCGGAGCAAGACTTAGAAATTCTACTAGAATTTTTTTTTTGGTATTGCTAAATGAAAATAAATACATCGTTGATAATACATGCGGAGGTTCTTGGAGTTCCAAGTCTGAGAAATTGAAGTTCTATTGATGTCTTCGATCTGACACGCTCCTCGATGTAGAACTTTTGCTACTCAGTAAGGTTCTTCATAGTTTGGAGATAGCTTGCCTTGCTATATCCATCTTAAGATCTCTACATGACGTAGTACAAGATCTCCTGGGCAGAAAGTTTTTGACCTTACTTGGGAGTTGTAGTATCGAGCTACTCATTATCAATACATCACCATCCATAGGTGAGCTTGATCTCGAGTCTCCTCTAGTAAGTCAAGCTTAGCTCTTAGTCCATCCAAGTTTCTTGACTCGTCGAAATGCTTGATCTGCATGGTCGGGAATCTGATCTTGATTAGGATCATTACTTCGGTGCTGAAAGCCAAGCTGAAGGGAGTTCATTGGTTGATGTCTGAAGAGTTGTGTGGTATGCCTACAATACACTGGGTAACTCCTTGGCCCACCTACCTTTATCTTCATCCAACCTAGTTATAAGCCCTTGAAGGATCATCTGATTCGTTACTTTTGCTTCCCTGTTTGATTGCGGATACCTGATAGATGTAAATCGATGTTGATGTGAATCTCAGTACAAAATTCCTTGAATACCTAGTTGTGAACTGTCAATTATTATTAGTGACAATGATGTGGAGAAGTTTGAACCTACAGATGATGGATTTCCAAAAGAACCTTTTAACTTTACTCTTGTTAATGTGTACCAAGGGTTCTACCTTTATCCATTTGGTAAAGTAGTCGATGGTGACAATGAAAATCTTTCATTGACCAGTTGCTGGGATGAATAGATTGAGTATGTCCATCCCTCACTAGGTGAACAACCAAAAAGAAAAAGATGAGTCAACTATGTTGCTAGCTATTTCTAAATGTTGGCATGTTGTTGATATTGGTCATACTTCCAAACAAGCTCCAAGATATCTTCCTACACGGTGAGCCAGTAGTATCCTTGCCTTAGGACTTTGTAGGCTAAGGATTTGCCTCCCAAATAGTTCCTGTAGATACCTTCATAGATCTTTCAAAGTACATAATTATCTTCGATGGGTCTCAGGCACTTGAGCAAGGGAAATGAGAAGAACTTTTTGTAAAGCTGTCTATTTAGTACACAAACCCAGAAGCTTTCCATTTTAGCTATCTCACTTTTTTAGAATCATTAGGTAGGATGCCTTCGATCAGCTATTTGATGATCGAATCCATCAAACTTAGCTCGTGGGTGACCTATTAGACTTCCTTAGTTTCATTGATACTAGGAGCTTCTACTTACTCAATGTACATTTACCCGAGAGAGTTGTCTACTAAGATCACGAGCTAGGAAAGTATGTCTACCTGAGTATTTTCATAATAAGAAATGTGAGATATATCAAAGATTTCGAATGATGTGAAGGTCCATACCCTATTGAGGTATTTGGCAATTGTCAAGTCCCAAGCCTTGTACTTGCTAATGACTTAGCTAGGCATGAGAGAGAGTCGGGGAAGACACTTAGGTGCTTTACATCAAGTTCTTTAGCTAGCTTTAACCTAGCTAGCAAGGCTTCATACTCGATTGATTGTTGGTTGCTTTGAATAAGAAGTGCAGGATGTACTCATGGCCACTCCTTTCGAGTTTGTCAAAATAAGTCCAACTCCACTCCCCTAAGAGTTTGAAGTACCATCTACATGGAAAATCTAGGTCATCCTTAGGCCATGCTGCTCAGCAGATGCTTTCTCAGATTTGTCATCTGACCATGTATATTCGACATGGAAATTGGCTAAGACTTGAGCCTTCATGAATGACCTTGAGCGTAGGAGATGTCAAACTTGTTGAGTTTAAATACCTATTTGGTCATTCTTCTAGAGATGTCAGGTCAATACAAGATGGCCTTGAGTAGTTGGTCGGTTAGGACAACTATTGGATAAGCTTGAAAATATAACCTGAGATACTGTACAGAGATGATTAGTACATAAACAATCTTTACAGGTTTCGAATATCTAGTCTCTAAATCATAAAGCACTCAACTAGTATAGTAGATGAATTTTTGGACTCCTTTGTTATCCACTTGAACAAGCATGGGCTAACTACCTCTAAAGATATGGTGAGGTACAAGTAAAGTTTCTCTCTGACTTTGGCTTGAACAGCAAGGGCAGAGATGCGAGGATCTTCTTTAGCTCCCTAAAAGCTTGTTAACATTTCTTCATCCAAGTGAAGTTGTGCATTTAGTGCAAGACCTTGAAGAAAGGCAAGCAATGCTCGATTGATCATGAGATAAACTGACTAAGCACTATAACCCATTCAATTAGTTGCCATACATTCTTTTTAGAGTTTGCACGCCGCATGTCATGAATTATCTAGTTTTTCTCTAGATTTGTCTTGATGCCCCTCTTAGTGACCATGAATCTGAAAAACTTACTAGCTATAATACCAAAATTGCATTTGCTCGGATTCAACTTCATTCAGTGAAGGTAAAGGATGTTGAAGGCTTCTTCTATGTCTTTGATATGGTCAGCCTCTTTAAAGTTCTTAATGAGCTTATCATCGACATAAACCTCTATGTTTCGACCAATTTAGTCCTTGAAGACCTTGTTGACCAACCATTGATAAATGGCTTCTGCATTTTTCAAACCAAAAGATATTACTTTATAGCAATAAATATCTTTGTCTGTTAAAAAAATAGTATTCTTCTCGTCCTTGAGAGCCATCTTAATATAGTCGTAGCTCAATAAGGCATCTATGAAGCTAAATAGCTTGTGTCTAGATGTAGCATCGACCAGTTGATCAATCTTCGATAATGAAAAACTATCCTTCGAGCATACCTTATTAAGATCGGTATAGTTGATGTAGATTCTCCACTTCTCACTAGTTTTTTTTATCATGATGGCATTGGCTAACCAATCGAGATAGTGGGCTTCTCGGATTAATCCAGTAATGAGAAGTTTATCAACTTCTTTGTCGATGGTATTTTATCTCTCAGAGATAAGTTTTTTTTCTTTTATTGGACCAACTTGTACTTTGGATTGACGTTCAGTTTATGGGTGATCATTTCTGGAGGGATCCCTGGCATGTCTTATACAAACCAAGCAAAGATATTGGAGTTGATCCATAGGAAGTCTAGTAGTTGGTTCCTTTTCTCCTTGGATAGAAGAACTTCGACTTGGATGGACTTCACTGGATCATCCCTCAACAGGAAGGAGAGTAGCTTTTTAATTGATTCACCTCTTTTCTCTGACTCTCTTTGTGTTGACTCCGTTATTGATTTTGATGATAAGTAAAATGCTTAAGTATAAGTTGAGTACTAATTTTTTCTTTGAAGTATATTCTTATAAAAAAAGGTGCTCATCAATTCAACAAAATTTGATTGATTGTCAAACAATGAAAAAGTCCTAACTATGGATGAAAGATTAGTTTAAAGTGGACTTTGGTAGTTGAAGAATGCTTAAAAGGATACAAGAATTCAACACAATTTGGTTTCAACAAAAGTTAAGATATTTTTGAAGAAATCTCAATCAAGTGTCGACTCATGACAGTAGAAGTGTCGACTCAAGCCGGTACGCAGAAAGAGTTTCAAATGGCATGGCTGAAGTGTCGACTCATACCGTCAAGTATCAACTCAAAGTATCGACTCAAGGATCGACTCATCGTCTGAGACTTTTTTGTTACAGAACTTACTGAAGTTGAAGACTTGCCTGAAGTATCGACACATGGATGTCAAGTGTCGACTCACCAGAGTAAGTGTCGACTCGTTTGAGAATTCCAGAAAGCTTCATTGAAGATATTTGAACTAGGTGTCGACTCATAGAATGCAAGTGTCAACCCTAAGTGTCAACTTACAGCTTGAAGTGTCGACACTTGGAGTTCTGGGAACAGTAACGGCTAGTTTTTCAAACGCAAAACTTGCTCCTCTTAGCTCCTAACAGTTAGTTTTTTGTGTCTAACGACCATAAACCAACTTTGAGACCTTAATAAGGTATTTAAATGATTCAAATCAAATCTAAACACAAGTATAATCAAGAGGATAAAGAAAGGAACATCGAGAGAAAGAAAAAGCAAGTGTGTTCACTCAAATTCATTGAGAGCAACTACTTTCAAGCAAAAGAAGTCTCCAAGCATTGAAGAGCTTTCAAGAGCATTCAAGTTCAACCTTCTTGAGCATTAATAGAGGCTTCATCAAGTTGAAGATAGCACTACATCAAAGCTTCAAAGAGATATCCGTTTTTAATAGAAAGCTTTCATTGTTTCTTTACTTCAAACTTATTCTTGTTGTAAATATTTTTAGTTAGCCTATTAGAAAACCAAGGAGGTTGTTAGTTAGTCTTGAAAACCAATTAGGTTCTTGGTTAGCCCGCAAAACCAAGGTAGGTTGTTGGTGAGCCTTAAAACCAATTAGATTCTTGGTTAGCCCGGAAAACCAAGTGAGGTTTTGACTTGTGAAACTTGTGAAAACAAGTCAAGTTTGATTAGTGAGCCCGGAAAACTAATCGACTGTAATCGGTTGAGATTATAGTGAATTTTCAAGTAGGCCTTGGGGAGTGGATTAGGTGCATTGGAAAGCACCGAACCACTATACCTGCTTTGTGTTTGTGATTGCTTGTCTCTTTAATTTGCTCTTATTTTTATTGCTTTTATATTTTCGCTGCATACTCACTAAGAGCACTTTACACTTGCATTTAAATTTTTAGAAACCCAATTCACCCCCTCTCTTGGGTTGCTTACTGGGCAACACTCTGGTCTAGTTATTCAGTAGTTGGCACCTTACTAGCCTTTTATATTTTGGATGCCATTAAGAATCACTATTGGGCTAACTATTAATCCCCATGCATCTCATCGACTCTATTCCTTTTGGAAAGTGGGTGAGAAGATATTTGGTTAAAATGATAGCATCTAGCTAGTTCAACCCTAGTCGCTCGAGAATAACATGTACGCCAAGGGCATATAGATCATTATGAATGTCATGAAGATAGTGCTCTATCGAGATGGAATCCCTGCTATAACCAGAAGGATGATTTCTCCTTCAATCCCGATTGAGTTTCTAGTGAAGTCAACTAAAGGTACATAAATCAATTTCAAATTGTTTAGAGGCAAGTTCATCCGAATAAAAGTATTATAAAATAAAATATCAACCAAATTTTTATTATTGACTAAAATTCTTTTTATATCATGTTTTGCTATCATCATAGACATGATAACAATACGATTATTGAGGTTATGGATCCCGACCAGGTTCCTATCAGAAAAAGAGATTATATTTTCTTCTCTCCCCTTCCCTCTTGGCCTTTTCAAAGAGTTCTATACCTGTAAGGAGATCATGCCGACTTGCCCCTCTATTAGCCGGTTGTCCATCTCAGCCTGAGTCAACTACTAGCTAAGATTCTAGGAATCAGGTAGGATTCCTCCACAAACATAATTCTCAAGATAGCCATGCTAAATAAGTTCTTCAATCTCTCACTTCAATTGATGGCACTGCTCTATGTCATGGCCATATCCTGGTGGAATTGATAATATTTGCTTTTATCGCAGGTGGCCATGGGCTTCGGTGGATGAGGCCTTCGCAGGTTTTGGTTGCCCTCTAACTCCATTAAAATCTTAACTCTAGGGTGAGAAGAGAGGTGTAGTTAATTACCTAATTTGCTAGTAAAGTTCTTTGACTTGGAACTTTGTTGACAGGACAAGTCAGGCTTTTCTACTCGGGCTTTGCTTCACTCTCCTTGGGCTTACTTCTTCTTTGGCTTTCCATTGATCTCTTGCCGAGTGAGAGCTCCCTTATCCATGTGGATGTACTTCTGCATGCAGGCCACTAGCTCAGAATAAGACTTTGGGAGATTCTTATCCAGAGAGTAGGTGAATTGTAGACTTCTAGTATAGCCAGCTTGAATTAGGCCACATAATCCTTCAGAGACTATTCATCTTGTTGGCAAATGGAGAAGAGACTGTCAACTTTCTATGGCATCTTTCGACAAGCATCGAAGTGAGCCACAAATTTCCTTTCCAGCTAACTAAAGGAGTCAATACTCAGCTTGAGTCAAGAATACGATGCTTGGGCTACCTTATGAAGAGTAGCTAGGAAGGCAATGTAGAGTAGGGCATCGATAATATCCTGAATTTGTATAAGAACCTTGTAGCTCTTTAAGTGGTGCATTGGATTCATGGGCCATCGTATAGATCCAGCTTGGGCATTTTGAACCAACTAGAAATTGGTTTCTTCATGATCCGATGGGTGAGAGAAGGATGGGGGTCGCAACCCATTAGTTCCTGACTTTCACCTTGAAGATCAGTAAGTCGGTGGTTGATGTCGTCCAACTTGCAGTCATACTCATTAAGGTATTATTTGGCCAGTCAATGAATAGCCTTATCAATAGATCCCTCTTCAAAGGACTCGTGGGATGACATGGATGAGGACCGAGGATGGTTTTCCTGCTTTGACTATTTTCCTGGTCATTGCTCCTCATGTGAGGGACTAGCTTGGTCTATTATGGGAGACCATGATCAGCATGTAGGAGTTAGTATAGTGCTCCTAAGTCATGGAAGGCCAAGAGAGGAGTCATGATGATGACTCCAGGATTCTAGAACCAGTTTAGTATCTAAGACTAGGATGGATTTGGTCCTAGGTTGGTGGTTCAACCTCTACGGGCTCGAGACCTAGGAGATTTGGGTCTCAAGGGGGCTAATCTAGTTTTGGATCAGGTTTCGATCCAAAAGGATGAGAGCATATCATATACTCAGGTTTGAGTTGAGTGCACTTATATATGGGTTAACATAGGAAGCTTTTGAGCTTAAACTGTTTAACCCATTATAACTGGTATATAAGGATCTTGTAATACCAAGCAACATGTAGAGTGAATAGAGTCCTTTTCTTCCAAAACCCTAGCCTCCTCTCTCCCTCTCTTTTCCTCTCTCATCATGCCACAGAGAAGGATTCATGCCAAGAGAAAGCAAGACATCCCAAAACAAAGTTTAGTCAGTTCTATTTTGGGCACTAATAGATCCCTATTCTCAGGTCTTTTTCTCTCTCCATGAAACTCCTTTTGAGGTACCATTAAATTAGCAAGGAGGCGTCATCCTAGGGTGCTACTATTTGTTGGGATGGCAAAAGCAGTCGTGGGCCCAATGTATGCAATTTAAAACCTTTTCTAAACCACATGGCACAGCGAAAGGAGATAAAACACTTTTATCTAAGACATGTTAATCTAATTAACACAGCCCCTTACATGGATCTTGATGAATCTAGAGTAATGTATATATGAAATCATGCATCTATAATATAAAATAAAGAACTATTCATGGAAGCACACAATGATGCAGCAAGAATAATATGTCACACATATGTAATGTAAGCCCATACCTTTGAGATGATGATCACTTAGAAGGCACATGCTCCACCTGCAAGGAAAAAGAGTAGGCTTTGCAAGCAGCACACATGATGTGGTAGGATCGCTGACATGGAACCCATGTCAAATCCCTTTGAGTGACACTGTGGACGAAGCTGCCACATGGGATGCATCTGCCCAGACTCCTTCGCCCAGCCACGCTCCCTTCGGGTCGAGACGCCGAGGTCGAAGTCGAGTTCTGCCCTCCTTCGCCTGGTCGTGTGCCCTTCGGGTTGAGATGCTGAGGTTGAAGTCAAGCTCCGCCCTCCTTCGCCCGGCCGCGCTCCCTCCGGGTCGAGATGCCGAGGCCGAAGTCTAGCTCTGACGTCCTTTGCTCGGTCGCGCTCCCTTCAAGTTGAGATGTCAAGGCCGAAGTCAAGCTCCACCCTCCTTCGCTCGGCCACACTCCCTTCATGTCGAGACACCGAAGCCGAAGTCGAGCTCTGCCCTCCTTCGCCCGGCCACGCTCCCTCCAGGTCGAGAAGCCGAGGCCGAAGTCGAGCTCCACCTCTCCAGATCAGCCCTGCCTCGGATAAGGAGGTCTGCTACTAGAGAAGGTCGCCACTCTTCCAGGATGGTGGCCCGACACCCAAGGACTGTGAGAGGATGCCTGCCGGCCCGTGATGATAGTTCCAGCCATTACTTACACCAAAGTGGGAAGAGATCCCAAATCGAGGCCCTGCATTCCTCACTAATCGTCTGCATCCCCCAAAAGAGGAAGTCAACCAGCAGATCCGGATCCAGGAGGTGGCGGCCCGCAGATCGAGGCCTTGCCTTGTTTCTGGAAGTAGAGCGACCAGAAGGAATGTCAGTGCATGCGGTACCATTTTTTTTCATAAATGGAGAAAGGCATCCTACACATGGCACCAGGCGACGCCGCACACACCAGCAAACAGTGCGAGGATCCCAAGGCAAGTACCTGGCAGTTCCCCAGTGGCTTAAAAGAACTTTCCATGATTTTATAAAGAAGGTAAGCAATCAAAAAACATGGTGAAGCAAGGGGAAGAGAGGCCAGTCATACAGGAGAGCAAAAAACTAGCCTGAGGATTACGGGATAACGGAGATCCATAGGAAAGGTCTTGATGGACACAGCCACTTCAGCTCCAACTCTCTTTAGCTGGCACCTCCCTCGCTCTGTGTTTAACTCCACTATACTCTTCTAGTTCATTATGTTCTCCTCCTAGCATGGAGTCCACCCGTGGGGCTCGACCGGGAGGATCTATTCCCCTAGGTCATCACTGACTTGAGCGTCAGAGTGCCCTCGTTGGGATTACCGACTTGGATCTCTAACCCTATTTTGCAGGTCCAGACATCCAAGCAAGATCTGAGGCAGTGAGGGGCACGATCCGGGGCCATCTATAACTACAGGCCATGACGATCTCGATGGCAATAGATTAGCATGCCAGGTAGGGGGGAGGCAGGATGCATTTTGATCCAACCCAGTCCCCCTGCAAGCAGCTCACCGGGAGGATGATGACGACACGAGTGAGAGAAGTCTCCACTAGCCGTGTGGGAGATCCCCCTTCCTGTGGGGACCTGCACAATCAGGGAGGGGAGCTCCTCGCTCCAGCTCAACCATCTCTAGTGGACACTCAGCTGGCCACACTCACCTAGTAGATGCAGGTTCTAACTGTAGCAGTGTGCCAGCTCCAGCACTACCATCGGTCCTTGGCTACTCACCAGCAGCCTGGAACTCTCGCGGCTCACACCGCAGCACCCCGTGACAGCCTGTGTTCCTTTCAAGGAAGGCCTTCACAATCGCGAGCCACCACTGACTACCGGGATAGTCACTAGACCTCGGTGAATAGACAATGGGCCAGATCTGTCAATCGAGAGAGCCGGTCCCCAACCCTCGAGCGGGTAACAACTAGAGCCTATTAGGGTCAAAAAGGCAGGATTCCACATCATACGCCTCGCAAGTCACCTTCTCTGGCTCCATCAGCTTCTACAGAAGGTTCAACTGATGAGGCCATCAGGTGCATGGCTGAGAAGTGCCTGGAGGAACAGGAGTGCAAGCTGGCAGAGTTATCCCTCGGTTTGCAAATCTACAGGGCTCCACCAACGAGCCAGCGGGCTACGACGCCCATCCCCCTTTCTCCCAAGAAGTCCAAGAGAAGCCGGTTCTGAGCCGGTTCCGCATGCCACAGGTGGATCCTTACGATGGGACCACCGACTCCCTGGATCATCTTGAGAGCTACAAGGCCCTCATGAGAGTCCAGGGCACGACCGACACTCTCCTCTGCGTCGCTTTTTCTGCCACTCTCCAAAAGGCAGCTAGGGTATGGTTCATCCAACTCGAGCTGGAGAGCATCAATTGTTTTCGCTTAGCTAGAGTGAAAGTTTGTGGCTCACTTCGATGCATGCCGGAAGGTGCCACGAGAGGCAGACAATCTCTTCTCCATCAGGTAGCAGGACCACGAGCTCCTACGAGACTACGTGGCGCATTTCAAGGTTGCCATGTTGGAGATCTACAACCTTGATGAACCAGTCGCTATGTTGACACTGAAAAGAGGGCTCAGGACCTCCCGCCTGACCTACTCTCTCGACAAAAAGCCCTCCAAGATTTATTCTGAGCTCTTCCTTCGAGTTCAGAAGTACATCCATAACAAGGAGGTGGATCGCACGAGGAGGGAGTTGGATGGAAGGCCTTTGAAGAAGCTAGCCCTTGGGGAGACCTTCGGGGCATAGAAGCCCGGACCAGCCACATCGAACTTCCACCAAAGGCCGAAGCCAAGAAGAGACCCCATCTTGGAAGAGAGTTACACTCCTCTCCTTGCCCCAAGGGCGAAGATCCTTATGGAGATCGACGGTAAGTGCTATCTAAAGCGCCCACCTTTACTGAGACCATCCACCGTTCGCGATAGGATGAAGTATTGCCAATACCACCGCGACCACAACCACGACACCGAGGACTGCTGGCACCTCAAGAAGGAAATTGAAGAACTCATCAAGAGGGGCTACCTCGAAAGGTTGTGGGGGGCAGACCCCTTGTAGAACCTCAGGCACTCGTTGCTCTACCTCCAGTCCCTGCAATCGACAATCGCCCTACCGAGAAGCTGGTGGGGATGATATGTTGGAGAGTCGAGCACGCTTCCATTTGAGAATGTACTTTCATTTCAAGGGACGGGGGAGTTGAAAATAAAAATATAAATAATGATGCCATGGTTGTCGATATGACGATCATGAAGCATCCTGTATAATGCATTATTGTTGATAGTGGAAGCTCCACCAATGTACATTTTTACGATGCTTTCTCCAAGATGAACCTATCCTCTACTCAGCTCAGACTGTGCAAACACCCCTCATCGGTTTCATAGGTGACTCTGTAGGGATCGAGGGGGAGATCACTCTCCCCATTACTATCGGGATGCCACCTCGGTAGAGTACCATAATGATGAACTTCATAGTTGTAAGACTTCCCTCTACCTACAACGTGATCATTGGCCGACCCGGGCTCAACCTGCTCGACATGGTCATTTCTACAAAGTGGTTGCTGGTGCAATTTCCAACTCCCTATGGTGTTGGGGAGATGAGGGGGGCACCTCAGCCAATTCAACATTGTCTCCAAACTATCTTCGGGGCCAAGACTGTCGAGGACGACCCCAGCACTGATGACATCGACCAAAGGGTGCAGGACCCCAAAGGTGGCCCGGTCGAGCACCTGCTATCATACCCTCTCGGGATCGACCCGTAAAGATGGTGCAAATATGGGTGCAGCTGCAAGATGATGAGCAAGCCCACCTGCTGGAGTTTCTCCGGGTGAACATTGATGTGTTCGCTTGGACGACGACCGACATGCCTGGAATCCCACTAGAGATTATCACTCACAAGATGAGCATCGACCCAAAGTATTGCCCTGTGCGGTAGAAGAAAAGGAGCTTTTCATTAGAAAGATAGAAGGCGATCAGCGAGGAGGTAGACAAACTCCTCACCATCGGCTTCGTTCGAGAAGTGCAATAAACGAGCTGGCTGGCAAATGTGGTTATGGTGAAGAAGAATAACGAAAAGTGGAGGATCTGTGTGGACTACACCGATCTCAACCGAGCCTGTCCAAAGGACAGCTTCCCCTTGTCGAAGATCGATCAGTTAGTGGACGCCACCTCGGGGCACCACTTGCTCTCCTTTATGGATACGTTCTCTGGGTACAATCATATCTAGATGCACCTAGAAGACGAAGAGCACACTGCCTTCATTACCGACCGAGGGATGTACTGCTATCGGGTAATGCCATTCGGCTTGAAGAATGCTGGCACCATGTACCAGCGACTGGTCAATCGAGTCTTCAAGGACTAGGTTGGTAGGAACATGCAAGAGTACATGGACGATATGCTTGTCATGAGCAAGCCAAGCTCGGACCACATCGCCGACCTCACGGAGGCCTTCCACAATCTTCGAGAGCATAAGATGAAGCTGAACCCAGCAAAGTGCGCCTTCGACGTGGCAGCAGGGAAGTTCCTTGAATTCATGGTGACCTAGAGAGGAATCGAAGTGAACCCAGAGAAGGTCCAGGCAATCATCGACATGGAGCATCCAACCTCAAAGAAGCAGGTGCAACGCCTGACGGGTCGCATTACCATGTTGAGCCGATTCATCTCGAGGTTAGTGGATCGCTGCCTTTCTTTCTTCAAAGTGCTGTGCAAGATGAACAACTTCACTTGGATAGAGGAGTGCAAGACGGCCTTCGAAAAGCTTAAAGACTTCCTGGCATCACCACCACTGCTCTCCAGGTCGGAGATAGGAGAGGAGCTCCTTCAATACTTGGGATCACTCCTAAAGCCGTCAGCTCTGTCCTCATCCACACGGATCAGGATGGGTCCCAAAAGCTAGTGTACTATGCTAGCAAGACCTCCGAGATGCTAAGATCAGGTACACCCAATCTGAAAAATTTATTTTTGCTCTTATCATGTCAGCTCAGCATCTCAAGCCATATTTTCAAGCGCATCCAATCATGATAATGATGAACCAGCCCCTGAGGGCTGTGCTCAGCCGCCCTAACACATCCGGATGCTTGGCCAAGTGGGCACTCAAGCTTAGTGAGTTCAATATCGCATACCAGTCGAGGTCATCCTAGAAGGCCTATGTGCTCATCGACTTCCTGGTCGAGTGCATGGGACTCGCTAAGGAGACAAAGCAGACCACCCCGGAGCATCAGGTGGAGCTTGGAATAGAGGAGGAGCCTTGGATCCTCCATATTGACGGTGCATCCAATCCAGGCAAGAGTGGAGCAGGCCTCATCCTCACCAACAACGATGGAGTTGTAGCTGAATACGTACTCCACTTCAAGTTCATCATGATAAATAACCAGGCAGAGTATGAGGCACTCCTCACGGGCCTTAAGGTCTCCCACAAGCTGGGTGTACGAAACCTGAAGGTCTTCACCGACTCCCAACTGATGCCTGGACAGGTTTCCAGAGAATATGAGGCCAGAGATCCCTAGATGATGAAGTACGTGGAGCAGGTCCGCTTAAACACAACAGGTTTTTGGTGCTTCAGCATCTCTCACATCTCCCAAGGTGAGAATGCCTGAGCTGATACACTGTTAAGGCTTGCGACCTTGCCAAACTCATCACTAGGGCACATCCACATCGAGTACCTCAAAAATCCAAGCAATGAAGCTCCAACAGAGGTGCAGCAAGTCACCCCGGAGCTGAGCTGGATGGATAGGTACATCAGGTACATCACCAATGGCATCCTGCCAGAAGACCGAGTAGATGACAGCCTTATCAAGAAAAAGATCTCACGGTTTGTCCTCATGGAAGGATAACTCTATCGCCGATCTTACTCCTATCTGCTTCTGAAGTGCCTGAGACCTTCAGAAGCAACCTTCGTACTCCAAGAGATATAGAAGGACTTTGTGGAAACCATGTCAGGAGGAGGACTCTTGCATACAAGGCCCTCCGATAAAGATACTACTGGGATACCATGAGGGATGACGCCACTGACTTCGTGAAGAGGTGTGACCGGTACTAGTGCCACGCCCACATACAGCGTCAACTAGTGGCACCGCTCTCCCAGCTCTCCGCCCCATGATCGTTCACTCAATGGAGAATGGATATCTTGGGTCCATTTCCCCTGCATCCGGACAACAGAAGTTTTTGATAGTGGCCATTGACTACTTCACCAAGTGGATAGAAGCAGAGCCACTGGCACGGATCACGGAAGCCAAGGTTCGCCAGTTCTTCTAGAAGTCGATCATCTAACGCTTTGGGCTTCCCCACAGTATCATTATTGATAACAGGCGGTAGTTCGATAACCGGGAGTTTGAAGAGTTTTATGCCGAGCTCGGCATCCAACATCGTTTTACCTTGACGGCCCATCCCCAAACCAATGAGGAGGCCGAGGTGACCAATCGGACCATCCTCCAAGGACTCAGAACCATGCTAGACCGAGCTAAGGGTAGGTGGGCAGAAGAACTTCCGAGCATTCTCTGGGCTTACCACACAATACCCAGGACGGTAACGGATGAAATGCCTTTCAACCTCACTTTTAGCTCAGAAGCCATTGTTTCAATCGAGCTCGGCATGCCCGCACTATGGGTACAGTAGTAAAATGAAGTGGAGAATTCGGCATGCCTCCTCCTCAACCTGGACCTCCTCGAGGAACCAGGGACAAGGCCCGACTCTGAATGGTGACCTACCAGTAGCGTGTATCCTGGTATTACAATGAACGGTAAAGTCGAAAGTCTTCCGCCCTGGTGACCTGGTGCT
Organism: Areca catechu; assembly: GCA_021397845.1. Lineage (NCBI taxonomy): Eukaryota > Viridiplantae > Streptophyta > Magnoliopsida > Arecales > Arecaceae > Areca > Areca catechu. The sequence continues at coordinate 137,613,361 of CM038043.1, forward strand.
ATGCCGAGCTGAGGCATCCCAACCTCGAGAGAGCGGCAAGCTCTCGCCAAACTGGAAAGGGCCCTATGAGGTGGTCGAGGCCCTCTCTCATAGAGCCTATTATCTAGCAGACCTGGACAGAGCTAGATTCCCGTGCACATGGAATGCCTGCAACCTGAGAAAATACTATCAGCGATATAAGGCCCATCCCTAATAATAATAAAGATCCTCTTTTATGCAACCTTCTTTTGCCTTGCCGGAGTATCGCTGCCCGGCCCAAGGTCTGGCACACTCAAGCCCAGAGCCCAGCTCTCCAGCATCAAACCTGTAGCCTAGCTCTCCAGCACAGAAGCCTGGAGCCCAGCTCTCCGGCATCGAACCTGGAGCCCAGTTCTCCAACACAGAAACCCGGAGCCCAGCTCTCTAGCATCAAACCTGGAGCCTAGCTCTCCAGCATAGAAGTCCGGAGCCCAACTCTCCAGCATAGAAGCTTGGAACCCAGCTCTCCGGCACTCAAGCTCGGATCCCATGACCTTCGGCACCAAAGCTCAGAGAGCCCAGCTCTCCAGCACTCAAGCTTGGATCCCACGACCTCCGGCACCAAAGCCCGGAGAGCCCAGCTCTTCGACACTCAAGCCCAGATCCCACGACCTCTGGCACCAAATCCCGGAGAGCCCAACTCTCCAGCACTCAAGCCCAGATCCCACGTTCTCCGGCACCAAAGATTGGAGCCCAATTCTCCGGCACTCAAGCCCAGAGCCCAGCTCTCCGGTACCAAAGATCGAAAACCCTGACACCAAAGATCGGAGCCCAGTTCTTCGGTACTCAAGCTTGGATCCCATGCTCTCCGGCACCAAAACTTGGAGCCTGGCTCTCCGGCACTGAAGCTCGAAGCCTAGCTCCTGGGCACCAGAGACCGGATAGCCCAGCACCGAAGCTCGGAGTCTAGCTCCCCGGCGTGCCTGGAGCTGATCCCGATGAGATCGAAAGGGTCTTATCAAATAATGTATTTAGAAGCATTTGTCCACTTCGCACACAAAGTGGAGACAACTCAACAAGTTGAAGGGTTTCTCTTTGACTTCATCGCTAGTTCGGGCCTCAACAAAAAAGAAAAAATGGAGAGAAGGACACAAGTCGAAGTGACTGGAGAGGGATTCCATTGATACTTGTAGAAGTTCTTACATGTATCCTAGGCCCTGACATGCCGAGTAGCCGAGGTCAAAAAAAAAAGAGAAAAATTACAAAGCCCCCTAGGCTATCTAACTGGCACCTTCCTAGCACGATGCTCAGAAGGAGTGTCACCTTCTGGAACCTCCGGTGGCGGGGCTTCGGCTTCGGCAGATTCCACCGACATAGCTGGGCCAATGATGGTAGCTAGTTCGTCTGCCTCGCCTGAGTCAGGAGACGGAACTGAGTCTGTCGAGCATGGAAGCCTCAGCCGGTTGATGTGCTTGTCTGGGATGAACTCCTGCACCAGGGACTTGCAATATATGAAGCCCTGAAGGAATGAGTCTATCGCCGCCTCCTTGAATTCGAGCTTGAACTCTTGGGAGGCCTTGTATTTTGCCATCTTCTCGGTAACCCCTTTCTTGGCGGACTCAGCCTATTGAACTGCGTCGATGGCCTTCTTCTTCATGGCCTCCATCGAGCTGACCGCTGCAGCAGTCCTCTCCTCCGCATCTGCGGCCCTCTTCTCAGCGATGGTAGACTTCTTCTCGGTGGCAGTAGACCGATCCTTTGTCGACTCCAACTCTGCCAGGAAGGACTGGGCCCATCCCTTCTCCTTGGTAGCCTCCGCATCAAGCTCCTTCAACTTGGCCTCCTTGGCCTTGAGTTCATCCGACTTGCCCCTGGACCGATTTCTCTCTCGGTCCAAGGACTCATCGTGGTCCTTAATCTGCCTCTCAGCTCTAGCGACCTCACTTTGGAGCTCCTTGATCTTCACGGTGGCCTCCCAGGCATCACTACTCTTCTATTTTACCTCCTCCTTCAGGGACTCGAGCTTCGCCCCCCGCAGCCTGTCCCTCTTGGCCCAGGCTTGGCAGTAGTCCCTAATAAGGAGGAGCTTGGTGCCAAGCTGCACCAAAGAAGATGTCAGTCCCGAAGGCAAGGGAAAAAGAGCAAGGCAAAGCTGAGGGAAGAAACGCTTACTGAGAAGAGCTGGGTGAAGGTGCTGCCGATGGCATCACCGAGAAGCTTTTCAGCTTTGTCTCACCAATCGCATGACTAGACGGCGAAGTCCATCATGCGCTTGGCAAGGCTTTGGTCCCAAACCAGAGAGATGTTTGGTGCTAGCTTGAAGGGGACCCAGCGGTAGTCCCTCTCCCTCCTGCCTGCCGCTGATGCGGAATCATTAGCTATCCCAATTAGAGAAGTGTTTAGGGCATGCTGGGAAATCAGTGCCACTCTGGATGATGCCGCCACTAGCTCAACTCTCTCCGATACTGCCTCCTCCCCGACCTCGATGACCTTTGGAGGAGGGGATGCTACCGCGATAGCGACTGCGACGGACCTAGCCCGGATGATGACCTTAGGCTCTTTGACCGAGAGCGGGTCGACCCGAGTCGGCACCTCTGGAGTGGGCTCGGTGATCCTCCTATTGGGCTCGGGAGTGGGCTTGACCACCCTTTTGCCCTGTTCGGGGTCGAGCACTACCCTTCCCGGCTCAGCTGGTGCGACAGGAGCCGTCCCCGCATCGCCCTTGACACGAGCCCTTTTCGGAGAGGGTTCACTAGTCTCCTTCGATGCACCCCTCTCCTGGGAGGAGAGGAGATCATCCAGGGTGAACTTCATGCCTGCACAAGAAGAAGATGTTAGTTCTGAGCTTGAAAAATCAAAGAGGGTGCATAAAGAGACAGTGTTCAAGCCGAACTCATCCAACTGTTGAATTGGGCTGGCTCGGCTTCGAAGAGGTTCTGCTCTGACAACAGAACCTCCAGGGAGGGGGCCTGGTCAGCACGGAGCTGGTCGTACACCTCCCGATCAGCCGAGTCAATCATAGAGTTCTGGTTGGGAGATCGATCCGGGTCGCTTCAAATCCAGTCGACCCCCTCGATCGAGGCGAAGAAATATTTGCTCTTCCATCCCTTGATGGAAGAGGGGAGCTCAAATTTTATACCCCTGGGGCAAGAAGAAATAGACCACCACCCCTCCTCGGTGGGGTGGCACTTCAGGGTAAAGAAAGCCCTGAACAAAAAAAAAAGGGCAACTATCCCATGAAAATGACAAAAAGCTATAAAACAAAAAATTGTTCTGATGGCGTTGGGGACAAGCTGAGCAGGGACTATGTAGTAGTTTCTCAACACAGAAAGAAAGAATGGGTAAATTGGAAATCGGAGGCCCCATGTGAGTGTCTCCTCATAGAGGGCAATCCGGTGCGGGCCATTGAAAGTGACCCGCTCCCCAGGTCGAGGGACCAAAAGCTGGATAGAGTCCGGAATACCATAGGTCTCTCAGATGGTCGAAAGCTCTTCAGTGGAGATCATCAAGATGACTCCACTGGGACCTGTCGATCGAGAAGATTCAGGAGCTGGTTCTGTTGGAGGAAGAGAAGTTGTTGGCTCCCTAATCACAATCCCTCTGGGTGCGAAACTTCTACTGAGCTCGAAGTGTGCCACATCCTCCTCCTTATCGAAGGAAGAAGGCGGCCTCAGCCTAGAAGGCCTAACCTCCCTTTAATCAGTCGTAGGATGGAAGTTGGGATCGAAGCGAGACATTCTGAAAGGAAAAAGAAAAAGGGAGGGGGGACGAAGGCAACCGGCAGAACAGAAGAAGAATACAGATGAAGTCCAGGAAGGACCTAACCCCAGGAAAGGTCTCTACACAATCAGAGGAAGAAGAAAGAAACGAACCTGATGAACCTGGGAGGACAAGCATAGCCGAGGGAGGAAGAAAGGGCTTCGGTATGATGGCGGGATGTGAAGTTTGAAAGAAGAAGCATTTTGGGAAAGACTGCCTTTCTTTTCAAGGTGACCAGATGCCTAACTGTGCCATCGCTGCATCCCCACTGATGGATCTGTGCCACATGTTAGCAATCGATGAAGGAAGCACCCATTTCAGTCATGGCTGCTCTGAATTCCATGCCAGTAATAAGTATTTCTCGGACGTGGCCACGTGTTTATCCCACATTGGCTTAAAAGACCGCCTCATGATGCACCACCGATTGTGGCCATTATGGCATCAGATTCTTGCCTTTCCATGTCAGCACCATATTAACTCCCTTCGCCCCGAGTGCCGTGCACCAATGGGACTCGAGAGTGGGGGCAAATGATGTGGTAGGAGCACTGACGTGGAACCCATGTCAAATCCCTTTGAGCGATACGATGGACGAAGATGCCACGTGGGATGCCTTTGCCCAGACTCCTTTGCCCAGCCGTGCTCCCTTCAGGTCGAGATGCCGAGGCCGAAGTCGAGCTCCGCCTTCCTTCACTTGGATGTGCACCCTTAGGGTCGAGATGCCGAGGTCGGAGTCGAGCTCCGCCCTCCTTCGCTCGGCCACGCTCCCTCCGGGTTGAGATGCCGAGGCCGAAGTCGAGCTCAGCCCTCCTTTGCCCGGCCGCACTCCCTTTGGGTCGAGACACTGAGGTCGAAGTGAAGCTCCGCCCAACCGCGCTCCCTTCGAGTCGAGATGCCAAGGCCGAAGTCAAGCTTCGCCCGACTGCTCTCCCTCCGGGTCGAGACGCCGAGGCCGAAGTCGAGCTTCACCTCTCTAGATTAGCCCTGCCTCGGATGAGGAGGTCTGCTGCTAGAGAAGGTCACCACTCTTTCAGGATGGTGGCCTGGTGCCCAAGGACTGCGAGAGGATGCCTACTGGCCCACGATGATGGTTCCAGTCGTTACTTATACCAAAGTGAGAAGAGACCTCAAATTGAGGCCCTGCATTCCTCACCAACTATCTGCGCCCCCTAAAAGAGGAAGTCAACCAGCATATCCAGATCCAAGAGGTGGTGGCCCACAGATCGAGGCCCTACCTTGTTTTCGGAAGTAGAGCGACCAGAAGGAATGTCAGCGTATGCGGTACCGTTCCCTTTCATAAATGGTGAAAGGCATCCCGCACACGGCACCAGGCAATGCCACACATGCCAGCAAATAGTGCGAGGATCCCAAGGCAAGTTCCTGGCAGTCCCCTAGTGGCTTAAAAAAACTTTCCATGGTTCCAGAAACAAGGTAAGTAATCAAAAAACACAGTGAAGCAAGGGGAAGAGAGGCCAGGCACACAGGAGAGCAAAAACTAGCTTGAGGATTACGGGCTGTCGAAGACCCGTGGGAAAGGTCTTGACGAACACAGCCACTTCAGCTCCAACTCTCCTCAGCCGGCACCTCCCCCGCTCCATGTTCAACTCCATTATACTCTTCCAAGTTCATTACATTCTCCTCCTAGCATGGAGTCCACCCGTGGGGCTCAACCGAGAGGATCTGTTCTCTTAGGTCGTCATTGACTTGAGCATCGAAGTGCCCTCGCTGGGATTACCGGCCTGGGTCTCTAACCCTGTTTTACAAGTCCGGGCATCTGAGCAAGATCCGAGGCAATGAGGGGCATGGTCCGGGGCCATTTACAGCTATAGGCCATGACGATCTCGATGGCAACAACACACATACTGCCTCCATAGGTGGTTCACACCGGGGTATGGGATTCCTCCTCCTTTCTTCGTGCTGCTAGCCTCTCTGGAAATAGTGGTGGCAGTAGGCACTCCTTCTTCAACTCCTTGAAGAGGCATGGACTCCTTTAACTCCTTGAGGAATCTGTTATTGCAACACAGATGGAACAGGACTCTTGAGAACCCTTCCCAACTCTCTGTCCCAAATCTTCAATAGAAAGTATGCACTCAAGAATCCCTCTCGAAACTCAAACCCCACTCTAATAATCTCTCAGAGATCAAGAAAAAGCTCTAACTAGCAAGGAACCAACAAAGACTCGACCTTGATCTTCATTTTCTGTTCTTCAATAGAACTCAAAATTGAAAACTCTCAGAATTCAAAATTGTATGTCTTTATTTCATATTCAAATTCAGAGATTATAAAGAATGTTTGAGTCTCTTGGGATTCAGGGAAGTTACAAGCCCCTTAGGATTCAGCAACTGTAGCAAATAAAACCCTGAAATGCCTATCATTATGTCCCACAACAATTGCAAGCTTAAATAAGGCAGTTTCAGTTTTCGGCAGAGTCTGTCGTCAAGTCGACTCGATTGTTCAAGTCGACTTGAGTGAATTTTCTCAAGTCAAGTCATCAAATGAGTTGGCTCAAATGTAGCTCTAATAATTTCTTGTCAAAATGAGTCCGGAATGATTTCCAATCATTCCCATGCCAACAAATCAAGAAGAAATTCCACGGTGTGTGACCCCATAGGTTCAAATACTAAATCGGTAGCATAGGAACATTTCTAGTACCAGTCAAAGTCATCATCTAGTAATGACACATGGCATCCGGATAGGTTGAAGGTTGCAGAGCAACATGAACCTGTCGAATATAGAATACCACTAAACTTATTCCTTTAATCTCCTGATGCTTCAATTGGCTTAGGGTTAAACTGCCTAACCCTAATCAGTCCATCTCAATATGTCTCAACTAAAGAATCCTTGCAACTCCTTACAAGAAATGACCTGGCCAAGGTCTTTCTCAATTGAGGCATATTAAGCATTCAATCCAAACCATTTGGAGAGATCAATCTTATCTTGATCCTACATCGCTGCACAAATACTTGACTGTACCCAACAACCTTCTATCACTGGATTAGAAATCCATGTAATCCAGCACCTAAGTACAGTGAGTTGCTTGCAAGCTACCATAGTGATCTCAAGTCAGAGAAATAATTCATGTCTATATTCTAATGCAAAACCTCTCTTTGGCAGAAAGAGAATCTCATATGAGAGTCATGCTTAGTGAAGTATCGAATACACTTGATGTCATACCAGCATCTTCATGCTACTTGGTTAAGAGGACAACCAATAGATATGACATCAACGACCTACTCTCGATACACCATCATCCTGAAACAGCGTATCCTTTGGTCGCAAACCAGTTTTTGAACTACACGATGCATCCTCTCTACATCGCATACAAGGTAGCTCAAAGGACATCATCACATAAGAGTTTAGTTAGGAAGATGATATGTGATGAACAACCAGAATAAAATTTTTATTCGATTCAATAATTCATATACATATACATGAGTCGCACAACCGTCACAGCCTAGACAATTGGCTTTGGAATACATTTTCCAATACTATTTTGATTGTATATACCTAGAGGACCTCTGAAAATGTGCCAACATCAATGGCAAGTTAGCGATTGCAAAATAGAATTCTGCACAAGTTTGCACTAAATAGTTCAGCGAGTTAGGTTATTTTCATCCCAATCTCCTTTTCAACACCCCAAAACAAGTTACTGGGATTGTAGCAGCATGAGGGGGCTCCCATCTAGTGGAGTTTCATGATATTTCAGAACCCCAGTGAAGTGCATGAACTCTTGGAACCTAAGAGACACGTTGTGCAGAATTCTACTAAAATAGATTAGAGGAGTTTCTAATCAGGTTCGGGTTTTCCTTATTTTTCCTTTGATTTTCTTGTTTAACACCCAGGTTCTCATGCAAGAGAATGGTCCATGGCTAGTATTGGAGCTGTACCTGGTCTTAATAATTGATATCATAGCTGATTGAGCATGAAAAAAGTAGAGGATTTGTAATACTATTTTCAACAAAAATCTACATATCTAAAAAAAGGGGTTTTGGTTTCAGATTTTTTTAGATCAGTAGAGGATCAGTTTTCTAAAAATTTTGAGATCAAAGTTTGTCGTGATCAATAGAGGATCAGTAGCATTTTTTTTAGATTCAGGTTCTCTCCAGGTTTTGGTTGAAGAAGGAAAAGATCTAGGGATGTTGTGTTAAGTTTTCTACAGCATAGTTCAACAAAAATTTTAGATCAGTGGGGAAATTTCAAATTAGTTTTCTCTTGGCTTTGTGAGGAAGGAAGAGATCTCGGGGTTGCTATCCACCTTCCCTAGTCAAGTACTTTTCATATCTACTTTTGTGCTGTGTGATTAGGATTAATCATGAAAAATAGTGGGGTAAAAGTTGGGTTTGATAAGTTTGATGGAAAGGATAGTTTCACTATGTGGAAAGATAGGATATAGGATCTACTGATTCAGATATGATTGGATGTAGCCTTTGAGGATAGGCTAGAGGAGATAACTGACAAGCAATGGTGTCCTTAGAGAAAAGAGCATGTGCTACGATTCAGGCATGTCTGGCAGAAGAGGTACTATGTGACGTGTTAGATGAAAGATCACTCAAGGGTCTATGGTCGAGGTTTTATATGTTGTATATGGGGAAGAATATGTGTAACAAGTTAATGATGAAGAAGCAACTTATAGTATTCAAATGGATGAAGATAGGATGTTACAGGGCATATTCAGTGATTTGACCAAATGAGCATAGATTTGCTCAATATTAAGGTGTAGCTTGAAGAGGTGGATAAAAGTCTGTTGTTGCTATATTTGCTACTCAGGACCTTCGATCCATTGGTTACAATGCTACTATATAGTAAGGAGACACTGGTGTACCAGGAGATTACATCAGTGCTTAGGTCTAATGAGCAATGGGAACAAATACAAAGAGGAAGACTTTCCAAAAGGGTCTTGCAATTTCCAAGAGGCCTAGGAGATGGAAGAAAAAGAGCGAGCAACTAGGACAGAGACAGCTCTAGAAAGGGAGCAAGGAGGCTAGGTGCTTCAAGTATAGTGATGTAGGACACTTTAAGTGGGAGTGTCTACTTTGGAAGAAGTGCAAAGAAAGAGAAAGGAAAGACTCAGATTTTCCAGATTCAATTATTGTGTCTAAAGATTCGTATGAGCTCTTGATGGCTTCAAAGGTGCATGCAGGGTGCGGAGGGTTCGGAGTGTCTTCGGAGGGGTCTATGGATTGTGGAGGGTTTGAAGGGGCAGAAATGTAATCAAGCTACAGCAACAGGCCCATGGCAACATTGGATGGCTAGTCTCGGATACATGATTGACTTCTGCAGCATTATGTGGACTTCAGATTCAGGTGTAGCACCGAGCAAATGTGGCTTCACAAGTAGAGGGAGTTGTGACATGAGTTCAAAGTGAAAGGGTACAAGGGGAAGAGTAACATCCTAGCACCAGTACTAGAGTTGCATAGAGCCACGTGGAGTGGAGTGTGTAGATAGAGAGGCATGGCTTTGAGAAAACTATGTCAGGTGGAGTATTAGTTACAGCGAGTGCCAACATAGAAATGCTGCGATTTCTCCAGAAAGTCCAAGGCAACAACTAGTGTAGCTGCCAAGCAAAAGGGAGCCTACAACAAGTTCCAAGGTGGTGCCAAGAAACAAACAAAGGTCTTCAATTATGGAGGCATCATCTCAAAGGTCTCCAAGGAAGCTCAAAAGCTAAAGAAGGTTGGTAGTGGCATTGATGTTTGTACAAGGGACTATTAGGGAATGTAATGATAGAGCAGGAAGACATTCCCAATCCTATAAAGGCTTGGAGCAACCAAGATGGAGGTTATAGGATTTGATATGGTGCTCCCAAACCTTGAGAGGCCAGGAGAGGAGTCATAGTGATAACTCCAAGATTCTAGGACCAGTTTGAATCTTAGGACTTGGACAGGTTTGGTCCTAAGATGGTGGTTCAACTACCATAGGCTCGAGGCCTAAGGGATGTAGGTCTCGAGGGGCCTAATTTACTTTTGGACCAAGTTTGGGTCCAAGAGGGTGAAAGCATATCATGTACTCAGATTTGAGTTGAGTACGCTCATGTATGGGTTAGTCTAGGAAGTTTTTGGGTTTGGATTGTTTAATCCATTATAATTGGTATATAAAGATCTTGCAATACCAAGCAATGTGTGGAATGAATAGAGTTCTTTTTTCCTAAAACCCTAGCCTTTGATCTCCCTCTCTCTTCCTCTCTTCTCATGCTACGAAGAAGGATTCACGCCAAGAGAAAGCAAGACATCCCAAAACAAATTTCAGCCAGTTCGTTTGGATGCTAAGAAGTCCTTGTTCTTAGGTCTTTTTCTCTCTCCACAAAAATTCTTTTGAGATGCCATTAAAACAGCAAGGAGGGTTCATCTTGGGGTTGCTACTATTTTGATTGCATGCCTAAAGGAGCTCCAGAGAAGTGCCAGCATTAATCGCAAGTTGTTGGTTGCAGAATAGAGTTTTGCACAGGTATGCACTGAAGAGTTCAATATGTCATATTGTTTACACCCCGATCCCCTTTTCAACACCCCAAAATAGGTTACTAGGGTTGCAGTAGTTCCATCTAATAGTGTTTCATGTCATTTTAGATCCCAGTGGAAGTGCACGGTATCTTGGAATCCAAGAGACATGCTATGCAAAATCCTGATGAAATATATTAGAGGAGTTTCCAATCAGGTTCTTTCCCTTTTTTCCTCTAGTTTTCTAATTTAACATCCAGGTTCCCATGCAAGAGAATGGTCCATGGCTGGTATCAGAGCGATACCAAGTTCTGATATGATGAATAGTTTGATGGTGATGGGACCTCCCCTAGGGGGTTCGATGGCTCGCTTCACAGGATGAGAGAGAGCACAATAGATGGGAGATCCATCAGTGATAGGATCTCCTCCAAGAAGATTAATGGCTAAAACAAGTGGTAGTAGCAGGAATAGCTAGATTCTCTAGCTATTGCTTTGTGGCCAAAGATTGATGATGTTATTATAGCTCTTGGACCACCATGGCTAGCTCTAGACCTACTGCATGAGGTTAGCGAGTGGGTCCTGCTAGGTTGCCAGTGGTGAAACTAGAGAATACACCTCCTAGTTACACCATTCATCATGGCATGAAGGATTTCCTATTCGGTTGGTGGAGGCAACTTGTACACGGGTGATCACCATGACTCTAAACTCTAAAAACTCAATGCTTCCTTGCTACACCCTACTTGGTACACCAATCTATTAACGACAAATCACCCTCTACTGGGCTATGGTAGTACTTAAGGATCCTTCGATCTTTTCTGGGTGGAACTAGGTGATGCTTCTAGTGGCCCTCAAACAGGAACCTACAAGAACAGTGATAAGGATATCATCCAGTATAGATTTTGATGCAAAGCTAGTATTTTTTTAGCAGATATATGTATTTTTTTTTATTTTATCTAGGTGTATGGGGATTGGACTTATTTTATTTTTTTTCTTGTATCCGGCTTATGCACGGATCTCGATGCATAAAATTAGATTGGTTTGGATTATTTTAAAATTTATTTTAGATTGTCTACTTATTTCAGATTAGTCTGAAGTTCTAAAGTTTTGGTTAAATTGATCTCTAGCTTGTTGGAGACTAAAGTGTATTTAAAGAAATCCTATCATTGGAATAAATCAATCAAGAAACTAAGAAAAAAAATATTTGAGTCTTTTTCTGAATCTCCTCTCTCCTGAGTTCTTTCTCTCCTTCTCTTCTTCTTCTCCTTCTCTCTTCTCTTCTTCTTCCCCTGCTATTCCTTCATTCTGTTCTTCTCCCTCCTCTTACTCTCCAAGGTCCCTTCAACTAAAATTCTAGCCACCCATTTCAACATTCCAATCCTCCAAAACCACCTAAAACCCCCCACATCCTCATCAAGCCCGCCCCCAACCAGACAACTGCCAACATGAATGTGACCTTCATCATCGTCGATGAATGACCCAACACTCATGACCTCCTCCTCCCTCCCGATTGGAGAGCATGAATGGTTGAACCCCTCTTCCCCATCTCCGAGCATTCGTACCACCTCCGATCGGCATCCCTTATGGTTCATCCCAAGATTCCTCACTTCCCTAGTTTTTCCTATCGCCTCCGGCCTTCCATGGTTAGGCCCAAGGACCCCGGTCTCCCATAGATTGGTCCAAGGATCTCAATAGTGGGCTTGTTTTTGATATATGCACTTCCAGTATTTTTTTAAGTAAACATATGTATTTATTTTTTATTTTACCTGGATGTATGGGGATTGAACTTATTTTTATTTTTCTTATATCCAGCTCATACATGGATCTCAAAGCATGAAATTGGATCAGTTTGGATTATTTTTAAAATTTATTTTAAATTAATTTAATTATTTTAGATTTATCTGAAGTCCTGGAGTTTTGGTTGAGTTGGTCTCTAGCTTGTTGGGGATCTAGAATCTATTTAAAGAATTCCTATCACTAGAATAAATCAATTGAGATATTAAGAAGAAAAATATTTGAGTCTGTTCCCAAATCTTCTCTCTCCCGGGTTCTTTTTCTTTCCTCTGCTACTTCTTCTCTCCTTCTTCCCAGCTTCACTAAGTCCAAGAAATCTCGATACCAAACCTCCCAATCTGACCGTTTCTAAGTGCCCAATCCCAATAAAATAAAAACTTCTCATATCCAACCCCTTTGTCCCAGCCAACACTCCCACCACCACCGTTTTTCCATCCTCCCATCTGGAGAGCCCCACGTCCAACTCCACTGAACCCATCACCATGAGATGTTCCCAAACTTTTCCCCCATCAATCAACTACCCCATCGCCCACAACCTTACCACCGTTCAAATTCCCCCCACCAAGTTCTCCTCCCTGCTCATTGCCAGCAATCGATGATCATTGCTTCCCATTGCTATTGATTGGACTCATCCCAAGGGGGTTGTTTTCTATGGCTTCACTGTCTCCAGATGGTTTCATGCCCTCTTTGCCATCGTCGAACAACCGACCATCTCTGGCCTTCCATGGATCGGTCCAAGAACTCATGCCGCCTCCACCCACCGCCATTCTTAACAGTTGATGGAAGTCCAATTCTGGCCAAGCTGCATTGCTGTGCTGCATCTCATGGTTGAGACACCAAGTGACCCATTCCACCAAGCCCTGTTTTCACCATCACGAACATGAAAGCATAAGCCCATCCACCCTGCCAACTTTGGGCTATTTTAGAAAAAAATGGGTTTATTTATTTACTTGGTTCCACCATCATATGTTCCTCGAGTACCTTGATCACATGATTGTGAAAGCACACGCACGAATGCAGAATCTACAAGCTTTCATAGCATATCTAGAAACCCTTACTGACATCTAAATTTGGGCTTACATGAATTTTATTCTTGTTTGGGATAAATTTTTGACTACTATTATCTCGTGTTAGTATTCTAGGTTCAAAGGCTTTAGCAAACTTGCTATCCAACCAAGATCACAACCCAGCTTAGTCAATGCTCCTCTTCCAAATTCAACCACGATCAAGATTGTGAGCACTTTTTCATTTATTTAAAATAAATATATTAATTAATATTGTTAGTATGCATATTTCTTTGATTTTATTAGATTTATATATTAATTACCTATGCCGAGCCTAATCTTACGAATAGTTTCTCAATGCCAATGATCCTATTCTTAAGATCTAGAATTTTTTGTTGGTGCTTGTAGCTACTTTTTTTAAAAAAATAATTATAGCTTAATCCCTTCTATAATCATAAAAAAAATTGAAGTAGCTAATTTTAATTATAGTTTTAGTTTGCTGGAAATTAAAAAAAGAAGAAAAAAATTTGCATTAGTCCCATCTTTTATTTTTTGCATCCCTAGATCAGGTTATCCAGCATTAGCTTACTTTTAGTATAGCACAGTTTAGGTTAGGTTAAGAATATTTGCATTGCATTTACATAGCTTGTATTAGGGGAAAAAAATTATATTCAATATTCTGCATACCCTATGCACCTTTAGTATTTTAGAAAGTCCCATCCATAGAAAATTCAAAAAATTATAAAAATTACTCCATTCGAAAATAGACTCAAAAGTGAATGTTGACCCCTAAAGTGATTTTGATGATAACAAAATATTAGAGCATACATTTGGTTACCTAACAACTCTTCAAATGATTGACAAGTTTTTGTAGGACAACTACATTGACATACTTTATAAATCCTATAATCTTTAATGTTTTGTGTTGAGTTGTAAAGTATTTAAAATCTTGTAAAGAAGAACCCTACAAAAAAATTTTCTATTAAAATCAAGTTTAAGGGTTACTTCTAGTAGTCTTTCAAGATTCAATTTTTCTTTAATTTATTGTAAGTAGTCCTTGAAGAAGACTTCAAAGCTTGGGACAAGTGTTCTGGAAGTTTGAAGTTGATATGGCCGAAGAACCACTTTTGAGCCGACTGGATGGAGGACCCAGCCGACTCTGACGCTAGCATAGGAAAGAAGTTCTCTGATACACAGATCCAGCCGACTGGCACCAAGGCCTAGCCAACTCGTCCAGAACATGGTTGAGAACATTCTGAGATTCTCAGGAATCCGAGTCGACTGGAATTCAGCCTAGCCGACTCATCCAGAACTTGGTTGAGAATGGTCTGAGAGCCTCTAAGATTCCAGCCGGCTGGGATTCAGCCCAGTCGACTCATCCAGAGTAAGGTATTTTCTCAACTGTGGAAGCTAGCCGACTGGCACTCAGCCTAGTCGACCCGAACTTGGTCCGAGCCAACTCGAAGTTTATCTGAGCCGACTGGAATGACGGGGTCAACTCCAACGGCTAGTTCCAGTTCTCAGTTTTTGAATTCCAAAAGTGCTCCAACGGTAACCTATCACCGTTCTCAGTTCCAGTTCTCAGTTTTTGAATTCCAAAAGTGCCCCAACAGTCTACAACATTCAAAATCAAGGGAAGACAGTTGAAGTCTCTATAAATAAGGTATGAGAACATCTTTGAAGAGACTAATGAATTATTGAGCATTTATTGAATACTTATTTAAGTGAAGAGAGAGCACTAGAGCTTTAAAGTCTGCTTTCAAGCCTGCAACAACTCTTACCAAAGCTTGAAGCATCTTTTGAGGAAAGCAAGGAAGCCATTGAAGTGCATTGAAGAGTATTCAGTGGATCTTCACTCGAGCTGCATTGGCAACCACCCAGACAACAGAGTTTGTCTTTATTGTTTCTTGTTTACTCTTTCTTTTAGAATATCTGGCTTATTGGTGAGCCCGGTTGTAAAAACCAAATAGGTTTCTTTGGTGAGCCTATTTAAAAACCAAAGTGTAAAGGTTCTAGGTGAGCCTGTGAAAATCTAGAGTGGGTTTCTTTGGTGAGCCCTGTTTCAAAAACCAAAGTGTAGAGGTTGGGATTGTGAGCCTATAAAACAATCCAACTATATTCCGGTTTGGGGGATATAGTAAAAATCCCGAGTGGTGAACTTGGATAGTGGACGTAGGAGCTGGGTTGCTCCGAACCACTATAAACTTGCTTTGTTTGTGTTGTGTTTGATTTACTTTTTAGCTTATGCATTCATTCTCTGATTAACACAGCACCTAACCATTAAAAGGAATTACTTGTGCACATACTTGCAAAAATTTTGCAATTCCCAATTCACCCCTCTCTTGGAAAAATCCACCTAGGCAACAGCTGGTATCAGAGTAGTGTCTATGATTACTTGAGTTAAGATTGATGGCTCATCCCTTGAGTACATCCTTGGTCGAAGGCCAATCAACAAATAGACATCCACTATTCACAAGTACTAATTATTCATACTGGAAAGCACGAATGAAAATTTACATACAAGCTGTAGATTTTCAATTATGGAAGGTCATCTTGAAAGTGCTACACATTCCCACAATTAAAGTTGATGGCGTGGACATCCCTAAGCCTGAAGAGGACTGGGATGATCATGACATGAAGATGGGGGAATTGAATGCCAAAGCAATGAATTTATTATATTGTGCTTTGAATGCAAACGAGTTCAACCGAATTTTCACTTGCTCTTCAGCAAAGGAAATCTGGGATAAACTCGAAGTGACCCATGAGGGAACTTCCCAAGTGAAAATCTCAAAGATAAATATATTAGTTCATAATTATAAATTGTTCAAAATGACACCTTCTGAAACAATTTCTGCCATGTTCTCTAGATTTACAAATATTATTAACGGTTTAAAGAGTCTTGGCAGGGTATACTCTAATGCAGATCTAGTTCAGAAGATCCTTCGTTCTTTGCCCGACAAATGGGATCCCAAAGTAATTGCAATCCAGGAAGCCAAAGATCTCAATACATTGATGCTGGATGAACTGCTGGGATCACTCATCATCCATGAGCTGACAATGCAACACAGAATGAAAGATGAGCAGAAGAAAAAGAAGACAATAGCCTTCAAAGCTGCTTTCGATTAAAAGAGGGATGATGAAGAATCTGAAAAAGAAAGCACCTCCTCTAATGACAACCTAGAAGATGATGACATCGCTATGGTTGTGAGGAGATTCAGAAAATTTATGGGAAGAAAGAAAGTAAGGTATAACCGGAAATTTCATAGGAAGGATTATGGAAAGGAAAAGGAAAAGGACAGAGAGAAAGATAAAGAGGTAGTCCCTACGTGCTATGAATGCAAGAAGCCGGGGCACATATGTCCAGACTGTCCACTATTAAAGAAATCCTTCAGACAAAAGAAGAAAAAGAAAGCTATGGTTGCCACATGATCCGATAGTGAAGACTCATCATCATCTGAAGAAGAAGAGACCACCAAGACCATAAATTTATGCTTAATGGGTCTCGAAGATGAGGTAACATCCCCTAACAATTGTACTGAATTTACTTTTGATGAATTAAATTCTACTTTTCATGACTTACTTTCTGAATTTAAGAAAGCTGGAGTAAAGATAAAATTATTGAAAAATATGAATGATTCTTTACTCAAACAAAAGGATAAATTTCAGAAAAGAATAATTTATTACAAAAAGAATTGCATGACTTTTCTGAAAAATTTGAAAAGCTAAAAAATGAAAATCTTTCATGTGAAAAGAAAAACAATGATTTGCTTGCTGAAAATAATGAATTGAAAAAGGAGGTTATAAAACTCAAGACATTGGTTGAAAAACTCACTTTATCTTCAAATAAGATTGAGCTAATTTTAAAAGAACAACGAATTTCAGGAAATAAAGCTAGAATTAGTTTCAACACTTCTTTTATGAATGGAATTTCAGCAACTACTTTTGTGAAATCCAAAACACCTGTTCAAAATGCCTTATCTCAAAAAGTTTCAGCCACACCAAAAACTGTTTCTACTTCAAAGTCTTTATTATATGTTCCTAAGAATTTGAGCAAAAACGCATACATTTCAAAAACTTCAAAATCTGCATCAAGTGCATCAACTTTCAAAACTTCAAATTCTAGTTTTATCAAAAATTCTAAAATTATTTGCTATACTTATAAAAGAATAGGACATAAAGCTTTTGAATGCAATAATTTTAGAAATTTCCTTAAGAAAATAAGAAAGATTTGGGTTTCTAAAGGAACCTCCTCTGCTTACCTGCAAGGACCCAAAGTAGCTTAGGTACCTAAAAGAATTCATTGACTTGCAGCCCAAAGATTGAAGAAAAGGTGGTACTTAGACAGTGGCTGCTCAAGATATATCTCGGGTGACAAGGACCAATTCATCACCCTTGAAATGAAAGGAGGTATGGTCACCTTTGGAGATAATGGCAAACGAAGACTAATCGGTATTGGTAAGATCAAAATAACTCCCTTCATTTTTATTGAAAATGTTTTGCTAGTAGACAAATTGAAGCAAAATCTCTTAAATATAAGTCAATTATGTGATAAAGGCTTCAAGGCTGTCTTTGAGTCTTCTATGTGTATAGTAACTAACTCTTTAGATTCCAGCAATAAATTTATTGGACATAGACTTGGGAATATCTATGTGGTAGATCTTAATGATCTTGCCATGTCTAGTAGCCCTAGTCTAGTTGCAATGAATGCTAAGACCAAAGAGTCAGGCTTACTATGGCATAGATGATTAGGTCATGCTAGCATGTATACAATTGCCAAATTAATTTCTAAAGATCTTGTTAGAAGCATGCCTAAGTTTAAAGTTGATTTAAATCATGTTTGTGATGCATGCCAAATGGATAAATAAACTAGGAGAAGTTTTAAATCAAAGAATATAGTTTATACAACAAGACCTCTTGAACTACTTCACATGGATCTTTTCGGACCTACTAGGACCACAAGCCTAGGAGGAATGAAATATGCTCTTGTGATAGTAGATGATTTTTCAAGATTTACTTGGGTTTTGTTCATTGCTTTGAAAGATGAAATTTTTCATGTTTTCAGAAAATTTCATAAAAAGGTTTCAAACCAAAAGAACTTATCTTTGATTTCAATTAGAAGTGATCATGGAATTAAGTTTAAAAATTAATTTTTTGAAGATTATTATATTGAATTTGGCATTGATCACAACTTCTCCACTCCTAGAACACCTCAACAAAATGGTATTGTAG
This sequence comes from Areca catechu, assembly GCA_021397845.1. Taxonomy (NCBI): domain Eukaryota; kingdom Viridiplantae; phylum Streptophyta; class Magnoliopsida; order Arecales; family Arecaceae; genus Areca; species Areca catechu. The sequence continues at coordinate 137,631,533 of CM038043.1, forward strand.
AGAGAGAAAATAGGACATTGGAAGAAATGGCTCGCACAATATTGTGTGAAGGCAATCTTCCAAAGTACTTTTGAACAGAAGCGGTGAACATTGCATGTTATATTTTAAATCACATTTTGATCCATCCTATTTTAAAGAAAATCCCCTATGAGCTTTGGAATGACAAAAAACCCAATATTAGTTATTTTCATGTGTTTGGATGTAAATGCTTTGTGCATAACAATGGAAAAGATAATTTAGAAAAATTTGATTCTAAAGCTGATGATGCAATTTTCCTAGGTTATTCTTTACATAGCAAAGCATATAGGGTTTTTAATAAAAGGACTCTTACCATTGAATAGTCAATTCATGTTGTATTTATTGAAACTAACCCTACACCTTCTAGACAAGAAGAGTGCATAGATAATGAGGCAGGTACATTGCAAAAAGGAATGGATGACTTGAGTATTCAAGACAAAGACACTCAAGATGGAAAAAAAATGGTAAGTAAGGATCACACTGATCTACCAAGGGACTGAAGGTATGTTACATCTCACCCTAAAGAATTAATAATAGGAGGACTAGGGATGCACATAAGGATGCACATGATTACCTAGCCTTTGTATCACAAATAGAACTCCATAGCTTAGAAGAGGCTGAGACTGACCCAAACTGGATGATGGCAATGCATGAAAAATTAAACTAGTTTGAAAGAAATAAGGTATGGACACTTGTAGATAGACCTACTGACCATCCAATAATAAGAACTAAATGGGTCTATAGGAATAAATTAGATGAGCAAGGAAACATTATAAGGAACAAAGCTAGATTAGTGGCTAAGGGACATAACCAAGAAGAAGGTATTGATTTTGATGAAACTTATGCACCCGTAGCAAGACTAGAAGCCATTTGATTACTACCTGCATTTGCTTGCTACATGAACTTTAAACTCTTTCAAATGGATGTAAAAAGTGCATTTCTTAATGGTTTTATCTCTGAACAAGTTTTTGTGGAACAACCACCAGGTTTTGAAAATCACACTTTTCCAAACCATGTATTCAAATTAAACAAAGTATTGTATGGTTTAAAACAAGCACCTAGAGCCTGGTATGATAGACTTAGCACTTTCTAAATTGAAAATGATTTTTCAAGAGGTAATGTAGACAAAACTCTATTTATCAAAAAGAAAAATAATGACATCTTAGTCGTACAAATATATGTAGATGACATCATTTTTGGTGCAACTAACGAATCTCTATGTAAAGAATTTGCTAAGCTTATGCAGGGAGAATTTGAAATAAGCTTAATGGGCGAGCTGAACTACTTCCTTGGACTTCAAGTAAAACAAACAAAGGAAGGCATCTTCATCAACCAAGCCAAATACATCAAGAAAATCATCAAAAAGTTTGGTATGGAGAGTAGCAAATCAATGAGCACACCCATGAGCCCAGCTTGCAGATTAGACAAAGATGAGAATGGATCCAATGTTGACCAAAAGCTATATAGAGATAGAATCGGATCCTTATTGTATTTGACTGCAAGTAGACCTGACATATTATATAGTGTATGTGTATGTGCTAGATTTTAGTCATCTCCAAAAGAAACACATATGCTTGCTGTTAAAAGAATAATTAAATATTTGAAAGGAACAAGTAATTTAGGAATTTGGTACTCTAAACATTCTACTTTGAATTAGATTGGATTCTCTTATGCTGATTATGCTAGTTGTAAAATAGATAGAAAAAGCACTAGCGGTACATGCTAATTTCTAGGATTGAATTTAATTTCATGGTACTGCAAGAAGCAAAACTTCGTAGCCTTGTCCATAGCTGAGGTTGAGTACGTGGTTGCTGGTAGTTGTTGTGCTCAAGTATTATGGATTAAACAACAACTAGAAGACTTTGGTGTATCACAATCTAAAATTTTAATTAAATATGATAACACAAGTGCTATCAATTTGACAAAGAATCCAATTCAACACTCTAGAACCAAGCACATTGAAATTAGACATCATTTTATTAGAGATCATGTTTCTAATGGTAATATTGTGCTTGACTTTCTACCTACTGAAGGTCAATTAGCTGACATATTTACTAAGCCACTTAATCAAGATAGATTTGAGCAAATTAGGAGTGAATTAGGACTTTGCGATCCTTTTTAGATTCTCTAACCTAATTCCTTCAAGTTTAAGGAAATATTATCTAGAAAACCTCCTCAATTTATTCTATTTTATTGAGCCTTAATTTCTATTGAAATTCTCTTCAAAATCCTTCTGGTTTTTGTTCAAAATCTTCAAAACTCGATTTTCTCTATTCGAGTCGACTGGATCTTAATCTGAGTCGACTGTATTTTCTGAGAGTTTTGAACTTGTTCTGGCCTAGCCGGCTTGAGCAGTTTCAAGTCGACTAGATCTTCTGATGGTTTTAGGAGAATTCTGGCCGAGCCGACTCGAGCCTTTTTAGGGCTACTCGAGTCGACTGGAATTTCATGCCGATATGTTTTTCCTTGGGTTATAAACCCTTCACCAAACTGTTTCATTTTGTTGTCTTCTCTAACGGTTCATTCCTCCCCAAAACCTACTCTAAAGACTTCCTTCTCCCCTCCAAAGACTCCAATCTTCCAATTTTTCATCTTTCCTAGCAATGGCACCCAAGCGTGCGATAGGTAAACACTCTGTTAGGATTGCTCCAACTGTTGAAAAGGAAAGAAGGTCCAAAAGGAGCCAAGAAGAGCCAAGTAGCACCGTCCACAGTGAAGAATTTGTAGAGGATGCCACAAGAGATGCTCCTACCACTCCTAGCCATGTGCCTTCAATGTCTACGCATCCGGTAACCTCCGGCCATCGTATTAATTTTGAGTTTATTAAAGGCATTGGGTTAAAAATAGGAGATTTAATCGAAGATCAAGGGTGGAAAAAATTTTATTCTTTGAATGAGAAGACCTATCCTACTTTGGTTAGAAGTTTTTATGAAAACTTAAGGTTGGGAACTAATCATGTGGAGTCCACTGTTAAAGGAAAGAGGATAATAGTCAACGTGGAATTTCTACAAGGGATATTGGACTTACCTTTAGAGGGAGTAAAGTTTTTAGTAACTGACAATAGAAAGAAGACTCTGAGGACTATACTGAACAAAGAAGATGTTGGAGGTATTGGTACAGTTTTTGCTAACACCCTGTCACTGGAAATGAGATTGCTTCATAATGTTATTTATAGAATTTTCTTGCAAAGAACTGGTAGATTCGATTGGGTAAGTGAAAGAGATTTATGCCTCATGGAGCACATCTTAGAGAGAAATCCTGTCAATATTCCATACATTATAATCATGCAAATAAAAGAAACTATTCGAAAGGCTAAATCATGTCTACCTTATGGAATGATGCTTACCCTCTTGTTTAAATCTAATAGAGTCAGATTGGATGGTGAGGATGGATTAGAATTGCATCACACAGATGTTTACACATCCAAAACTCTAGAGAGAATGGGATACTTCCAAGTGGAAGGAGTATGGAAAAAGAAAGGCACAAATGAAAGGGCTATAGGCAGCTCAAGTAGTAGTGAAGAAGAAGAAGAGGAAGAAAATATAGAAGCAGCTGGAACTTCTTCTACACCAGTATCTAAGCATGAGTCACTTGTATCCGAGCCTGCTACCACTGAGAAGACTAGAGCACCTTCTCTTATGTTTGATATGCCTGCAGCAAAGTTTGATTTGCCTGCACCGGAGTTTGACTTGCCTGCAGCTGATGTTCCTTTACCTGACTATCCTACTGCAGCACCACAACCTCCTATCCTTCATATTCAGATTGAAGAACAGATGAGAAGCTTGACAGATTCACTGACAAGTACAATAACTTCTTTATTTAGTAATTTGAAACAATCAGTGGACAACAGATTGGACAGACTGGAAGAGCATGTGTCAAGTCTACAAGGAAAGGTTGAAGCTTTGAAAGCTTCAAGATCAACTCCTTAAATAGAACTTCAACCAATTCTGAATTGTATCTCTTCAAGTTCTGAAGCAATTTTAACGTCTATGAACACTACACTAAATGAATGCCAAACTGAATTGAAAAAACTTAGAGGCAAAGTGGGAACTATTGCTGATACAAGAAGTATGGCTGATGATTACACTAGAGGTATCGGGATCATCAGGTCAGAGCTTGGCAGACTTCGAGGATCAGCTAAAGCATTCGCCAATGTCCAAGCCTCGGAGCTCATATCTATGCAGAAAGAAATTGGTGAGATGAAGGAGGTAGTAAACAAAGTTCCAGTTTGCCTCAAAGACTTAGAGCAATAGCTGGGAGCAATTTGGATGGAGATGGTGTCTATCTGTGGCACATCAGATCACTGGAGGTCACAGCTAGGACCAGACCATTGTATGATCCACCTCTCGTTTCCACTAGGGCTCCTAGTACCTCTCATCACCCTAGGGCTCCTCCTCCTCATGCTTCATCTAGTCGATCACCTAGACCCACTTCTTGATAAGGTGCCAATGTTCCCAGAGATGACTCTGTATAGATATTTTGTAGTTTCAGTACTTTTTGAATGCTTTTTGAAACTTCTGTAATGATTGATGTACTGAACACCTTTTTGATAAAAATGAAATGAACATCTTTTTGATCACCGTGTAATGTGTGTATATGTGTTATCTTATTTACACTCTCTTCTTTTTAATAAGAATTCTCTCTCTAAGTTGAGAAAGTGAAATTATCTCAAACAAATCTTAAAACTTTCTCAATCTATTTAAAATTCTGAGCTTATATATTTAACCTTTTTGAATTGATGACAAAAATGGGGAGAATCATAGAGTGCATGAAAGGAAAAGCTTAATGAATTTCAATAAAACTATTAAAGTAAAGTAGACAGGGGGAGTTTTTAAGGCATTTCTGAATGATCTCTTGCATATTATTCTATTAAAATGTTCAAATGAATGTTAAAAGAGGATAAACTTAGAGAAAATTCATATTGTTTAGAAATTTTATAAAAAGGGAGAGATATATATGTTTAATTTACATGTTTCAATGATTACTATGATGCTCTCTACTTATTATATTTATCAGTCGATACTTAATGCTGCTTGATACATACAAGCAATAATTCTCTGATATTTACAGTTTATGAATTTGACCTTATGCGTAACTGTATAGCACATACTGATATACATTTGAGATTACAATTGATTTTATGAATTGTCAAATAAATGTAAATGCTTACATACTTGTGAATAGATTAGATTCTTTTCATGCCCATTGTTTTGTCATCATCAAAAAGGGAGAGATTGTTGACCCCTAAAGTGATTTTGATGATAACAAAATATTGGAGCATACATTTGGTTATCTAACAACTCTTCAAATGATTGACAAGTTTTTGTAGGACAACTACATTGACATACTTTCTAAATCCTACAATCTTTAATATTTTGTGTTGAGTTGTAAAGTATTTAAAATCTTGTAAAGAAGAACCCTACAAAAAAATTTTCTATTAAAATCAAGTTTAAGGGTTATTTCTAGTAGTCTTTCAAGCTTCAATTTTTCTTTAATTTATTGTAAGTTGTCCTTGAAGAAGACTTCAAAGCTTGGGACAAGTGTTCTAGAAGTTTGAAGTTGATATGGCTGAAGAACCACTTTCGAGCCGACTGGATGGAGGACCCAGCCGACTCTGATGCAAGCACAGGAAAGAAGTTCTCTGGCACACAGATCTAGCCGACTGGCACCAAGGCCCAACCGACTCGTCCAGAACATGGTTGAGAACGTTCTGAGATTCTTAGGAATTCGAGCCGACTGGAATTCAGCCCAGCCGACTCATCTAGAACTCGATTGAGAATGGTCTGAGAGCCTCTGAGATTCCAACCGACTGGGATTCAGCCCAGTCGACTCATCCAGAGTAAGGTATTTTCTCAACTGTGGAAGCTAGCCGACTGGCACTCAGCCCAGTCAACCCAAACTTGGTACGAGCCAACTCGAAGTTTGTCCGAGCCGATTGGAATGACGGGGTCACCTCCAACGGCTAGTTCCAGTTCTCAGTTTTTGAATTCCAAAAATGCTCCAATGGTAACCTATCACCTCCCAACGGTCTACAACGTTCAAAATCAAGGGAAGGCAGTTGAAGTCTCTATAAATAAAGTATGAGAACATCTTTGAAGAGACTAATGAATTATTGAGCATGTATTGAACACTTATTGAAGTGAAGAGAGAGTACTAGAGCTTTAAAGTATGCTTTCAAGCCTGCAACAACTCTTACCAGAAGCTTGAAGCATCTTTTGAGGAAAGCAAGGAAGCCATTGAAGTGCATTGAAGAGTATTCAATAGATCTTCACTTGAGCTGCATTGGCAACCACCCAGACAATAGAGTTTGTCTTTATTGTTGCTTGTTTACTCTATCTTTTAGAATATCTGGCTTATTGGTGAGCCCGGTTGTAAAAACCAAATAGGTTTCCAAATAGAGTTTCTTTGGTGAGCCTATTTAAAAACCAAGTGTAGAGGTTTCTTTGGTAGCCTATTTAAAAACCAAAGTGTAGAGGTTATAGGTGAGCCTGTGAAAACCTAGAGTGGGTTTCTTTGGTGAGCCATGTTTCAAAAACCAAAGTGTAGAGGTTGGGATTGTGAGCCTATAAAACAATCCAACTGTATTCCGATTTGGGGGATATAGTGGAAATCCCGAGTGGTGAACTTGGATAGTGGACGTAGGAGCTGGGTTGCTCCGAGCCACTATAAACCTGCTTTGTTTGTGTTGTGTTTGATTTACTTTTTAGCTTCTGCATTCATTCTCTGATTAACACAGCACCTAACCACTAAAAGGAATTACTTGTGCACATACTTGTGAAAATTTTGTAATTTCCAATTCACCCCCCTCTTGGAAAAAGCCACGTGGGCAACAGTGAACATTTATATATTGTGGATTTGTGAGATTACTCTAAAATTCATGTTAGTTTAGAATTAGATTCTTAGTTTTTGTTCTAGAATTCTGCAACTATAGTTTTGGACAATCTCTATTCAAATCCTAAGTCCTATTTCTAGAAGTGTCAAAAAATTATAAAATTGGTGTCTTTAGAAATCAAACTTGATTTAAAAAATTTCTATTTATGAAAATCTATGAACCTATTTTAGGATTCATGCTAGTTTGATTTGAAATTTCTAATTATTTACATAGAAATCTACAACCTGTAAAATTATGTAACCCCTATTTTTTCATCGATTCTTAGTAGTAGGGTTGTTGAAAAAATATAAAACTTATAGACCAGAAAACTAGATTTGATAAGAAAAATATCTATATTTGATAATTTTAGAATCAAATCCTAGATTGATACCAGATTTCTCTAGAAAACTAGTCACTACATCTTGAAAATCCTACTGAAAATTAAGTATGTGCAGTCCCTAGAAATCAGTAAATTCTTAATCCTAAGAATATCCAAAAATTCTAAATCTTGGGTTGTTGGAATCTCCACTCATTAAAGAATCTGACCCTTATTTAAAATATGTAAAAATATTCTCCTAGGATATCTATTTTGAGCACCAAACTAGACTAAAATAGAGCTCCTACATATTGCAAAATGGATCCTAATCAATTTGTTGTAGCCCTTCAAACCCTCATAGACAAAATTGATAATTTGATTGATATTTGTCAAGAGTATGGAATAAGATAGAAACTTAGAAGAAAATTGAGCCAATATAACCAAATTAGGAATACCCTTCTTAGACCTATGTCAATCAATCAAGAAGGCTATTAAAGAAAAAGAAGTCATAGAACAAACATTTCAAGGAATCAATTCTAAAATTCAATGCTTTTTATATAATGAACTAGCCCATAATACTAGTCAGTGCCTATCAATACTACTTATAGAAAAGTCTAAGAATGAAAATTCTAAAAATGATCTTGAATAAGAAGTCTACATAGCAGATCCAGAATTAGCTGACATCTATAATAACTATGACACTAACCAGATTAACATTACACCTGAAGAACAACTAGAACTAGAAAAAATAAATGTGTATTGAACCAACCCACAGAGACTAAGATGGGAGTAAGACTGTTATTCTTCATACCCTTGTTAGTCAAGATGATAAAATATACAAGAAAAATATTGATAGTGGTGGTTGCATTGATGCCATCTCCCCTAATGTTGTTTCGCACTTAGATTTAGCACCTGTCGACTACTAAAGTCCATATAAGGTGGCCTGATTAAGTACTCTATCTATTCCTCTTAAGTATAGGAGTATATTGAACCATATCTATCCTAAAGAGTTCTATGTTGTGATCCAAGTCTTTAAGTTTTGAAAGCATTATCTGCTTCCACGAGAATTTGTCCTATATTCGGATCACAAGACCTTCAGGTTTTTTAATTCACAAAAGAATTTAAGTCTGAAACTTGGAAAGTGGATTGAGTTCCTTCAAGCCTACACCTTTATCATAGATATAAAGTAAACGTAGACACCAAAGCTACTGTTGTTGGCTAGTGATGAAGATGCAACCCAAGAGGAGGGGTGAATTGGACTTTAAAACCTTTTTGCAAGACTTCAAATAATGTGCCAATTCAAAGCATGTGTTTGTGAGCATGATAATAAAGTGCAGCGAAAATAAAGAAATAAATGCAAGAATAAACATAATCATAAATACATGAAGATTTATAGTGATTCGGTGCACTCCAAGGCACCTACATCCACTTCCCAAGTTTTTCTTGGAAATTCACTATAATCACCAAGATTACAGCCAACTTGTTTTCCGAGCTCACAAGTCAAAATCCCTTGATTTTCATGGGCTAACCAAAAATCTCTTGATTTTCACGGGCTCACCAAAAATTTCTTGGTTTTGAGGGCTAACCAAGAACCTAGTTGGTTTTACGAGCTCACCAACAACCTAGTTGGTTTTGATACAAAAGCTTACCAACCATCTTGTTGGTTTTCACATAAAACTCACCAACAAACCACTTTGGTTTTCCAAGGCTCACTAAAAATCTTAATAAACAAAGTAAGCACAATATGAAAAGAACACAATAAAAGCTTTCTTAAACAAAGCAAGTATCTCTTTGAAGCCCTTGATTGTTAATGAAGAACTTATCTTCAAGTTGTTGAAGCCTTTGATTGCAGCTTGATGATGTGAACTTGGATCAATTCTCTTATCTTTGAAAGCTTGAAGGCTTGAACCACTCAACTCTTGAATCCTTGAAGGATATTCAATGATCTCACCAAAGGATTTATCATTCAAATCATGGATTCTCTTATTCCCCAAGAGCTTGGTGGTGTATAAATAGCACTCCATACCTTTATGATCATTTATGACCGTTGGAGAAGAAAATATAGCAATTGGAGCCAAGTTGGGGAAGTTCTACTCTTCAGAAAAACTAGCCGTTATAGTAAGTGTCAACACTTGACCTTCATAGGTCGACACCTTGAGTCGACACTTCATTTTCTTGAGTTGACACTTGACCAAAAATATCTTCTGAAGTCTTCTGCTCTGCACTAGTGAGTCGACACTTCATCTGGTGAGTCGACACCTTGAGTCGACACTTTAGTTCTGTGAGTCGATACTTGATCAAACTCCTGAGATCACCACGTTCTGTATCCTATTTGGTCTCAGGACTTGTGTCGGCACTTTACTGTTTATGATTTGATACTTTGAGTCAATACTTAGATTTCATGAGTTGACCTTGGCTGCACTAGTGCTAAACTTTTCTAAATTCAAATCTCGAGTACCTATAACTGATTAACACACTTAATGCACAATTAGTACTCAAATATACTTAAGTATTTTGTCATAATCAAAACCAGAGTCAACAACTGTGCACTCTTTTATAGGGTCGGTAGTAAGTATAAAAGTTATGGGCTTTGACAGTTAAAAGAAAAATATGATGAATACCCAGACTTCAAAAAAATAAAAAAATAAAAAAATAAAAAATTATTATTATTATTATTATTATTATTATTATTATTTATTATTATTATTATTATTATTATTATTATTATTGTGCACCTCGTTTTGTATGCTAGAGTATTAAAGTTAGTATCATCCTTTGCAGAGCATATTAGGAGTCTATATAAAGATATTAATGAAAAAATTAGTATAAATAATCAAATAAATAATTAGCAGATTCTTATCAACAAGTCAAGGATTTTGCTAAGGATGATTATGTCATGATTAGGGTCAGACTAGAGCAGTTTTCACCAGAAATCATTTGAAAGTTACATGCTCTTGGAACAGGCCTATTGTCACCTGGATCGTCATGGCCCGTAGCTTTGGCGCATTGCCATTACGTTGGGTGCCTCCTCCTACCGAGAATGCCCCCTTCCCCCTCGAGGGTTAGCTCTTCGGCCCACTCAGCCTGCAAAATAGAGGAGACCTAGATCGAAAATTCTAGTGAGGACACTCCGATGATCAAGTTAGTGGGACGATTGAGGAGAACAGAACCTGGGACGAAGAGCTTGGGGGACTCCCTCATCCCAAGGGATGACAAGATGATAATGATCAAATAGAAAAAAGGAAGAGAGAATGGAGAGTGGGGAGTAGGGAGCAGGGAGGATCCCTTCGGTCGGTCACTTGGCTGGCCGAGCTTGCTTTTGGCTACTTACTTGCCTCCCTCTCCCTGGTGCGGACACCAAAGGCACCAGAATAAGGCAAAGGCTTCTCAACCCTCTATGAATTGATCAATAATTTATGAGTCCATCTGTAATAAGGGCTTAGCCCATCTGAGTCCTTTTTTTAGTTGTTGTTTGAGTCTTTTGAGTTGTTATTTCAGTTCTGTACTAGTCAGCTTATGTTGAGCTAGTTTAGTCCAATGCTAGTCAGCTCATGTTGAGCTTATTTTATTTTTTTGAGTCCTGTCCAAGCATACTGAAGACTCAAGACTATATCATACAAGTGAAGACCAAGTCCAACTAGATTGAAGACATGGAAGTATAGCACAAGTCCAACCCAGCTTGAAGATTTGAAGACCCCAGGAGGAAAATTCAGAAAACCCTGATTTTTTGCAGATGCCCTCTAGATACCCAGATTCCCTTCCAGATGCCAAAGTATATTCATAGATAAGGGAATCCATGATTCCAGAGGTCCATCTGCATCCTAGCCCAAAGAAATCAAGCCCAGGTGCCAAGCCCAAGCCCCTAAGAAGCAAGATACCAGGGAATATTCCTGCTACCTGGCTACCAGGCCACCCCAGCTTCCAGAGGCCCAAACCCATGCACCCGAGCCCCTTTGGGCCAGCCTTTTGCTGCTCCTAGAAGCCCAACATGCCCCCTAGGCATCCTTGGAGTCTTGACCAAGTCAAGAAAGTTTTTAGGGATTTTTCTACCTAATATTTCCTTATTTTCTAGCTAGGGTTTGAGAGGGAAAAGGATTCTTATGTAAAGACTTATGTACCCTTACTTGGAGCCCAAGGTTAAGGGTCTATTTAAGGGGCCCTAGCCTCTTGTATGAAGGGGAGTTTTTGATGAATGAAAACCTTGAGTTCTTCTATTGAGTGGTGTGATACCTGCTGTGTGCATAAAGGGATTTGTGAGAGTTCTTCTTCCTGGTGTTTGCAATCATCTTCCTGCTGCCAACAAACCCTCTAGATCCCTGGATGCCCACTCTAAAAGAAGCCTTCCATTGCTGTTTTTACTTTGTTTTCTTGTTCCTTTGTGAGCTTTCTAATCCCTGACAGGTCGTTTGCAGGTCCCTGAGTTCCTACGAATCCAACGACTCCAGCCAAGCCTCAATCGGATCACCGAGCAGAAAGCCGGGTATCCGCGGGTCTTTGGCTCGGTTTTCCAGGCCGCATCCGTCGAGGAACGAGAGACCCCTTTGTTGCGATCTTCACACATGTTGTCAGGTACACCCCTCTACCTCCAGTAGTTTTATTGTAGGAGAACTTGCCCTAACCGAGGCTTCTCAGCCCCGGCGGTCCTTCTTTGCTACTTTTCTAGGTCCTAATCTGCATGTTGATCTTCAAAAATTCATACAAAATTCTCTACAAATAATTTTGATCTAAGATTTGGGAATTAATCACCTAATTCAACATGTAAAATATACAAAAAAAATGGCATGCATATTAGTTCCCCATCACTCCCTCCCGCTCGCTTACCTTCTTACTTACCTTCCTCCCCTTTTCTGGCTGTGTCCTGGTGTCCTTCCTTGGGTGCCCTCTCGTGGTGGAGGGGCTTGCTATAGCTCACTACTTTTCCACCTTCCCCCTCCACTCAGACTGGTCCTTCCGAAGGGGGAGGCGATCCGTGGACCTCTTTGAGCCTCTTCCTCTCTCTTGGATTGGTCCTCCTTCCAGCCTCAGAGAGCTTTCTCCTTCTAGCCTTCCTCAGACTGGTCCTCCATCCAGCCTTTCGAGGAGCTTTCTCCTTCCAGCCTTCCTCAGACTGGTCCTCCTTCCATCTTCCTCTCCCTCTCGGATTGGTCCTTTCGGAGGAGAAGGCGATCCCTCGGCCTCCTCGAGATGCTCTTGTCAGAGATCCTCCTTCGTCCCCTCCTTCAGAAAGCCTTCTTCCGGAGCCTTTTTTGGAGCGCCCCCCCTTCGTTGGGGGTATCATTTTTGCTTAAGAGGGGCAGACGCTGTGCCATTGAGCCCCGTGCTATGGCAAGAAGTTTTCATTCTTAGAGGGACCACCCGAGCATTGCAGGGCCTATCGCTTTGACAGGATTCCCCTTCTGGAAAAACTCTTGGTCTTGCACCGTATGGATCGGCATTCTCCGACCGTACAGTAGTCGATGTGGTGGCACGTTACGGGACCCTAGATCTGATGGGGCTTATCTTGTGTAGAGCATGCGAGAAGCATGTTGCAGTGCTGGCATTGGTGGTAGGTCATGAGCCACCTTCTAGAGGTTGTAGGTGGATAGGGACCTCCATGTCGTGATTTGAATTCCTGTTGGTCCTTCCCTCTGGTGTGGGTACCAGAATCCGATAGAGGCTCCTTAACCCTCTGTGGATGTCCAATTAGGGTTCCATTTTTTTCAAGTCTTGAAATAAGGCTTCAAGCCTAAAACTTGTAATTTCTTTAGTTTTGAATTGAGTCTCTTATGTCTGTGTCTAGTCCTGTACTATGACCAATTGGGTCAAGTTGTGTCCTGTATTGAGTCTAGTCCTGTATTGAGTCTAGTCCAAGTCTGGGTCCAAGCTGGAGTGGTCTTTGAGTCCAGCTTAACTACTTTGGGCCGATCCTTGAAGGTCAACATGTCAATCCTAGGGCACCACTTCACCACCCCATGTGGCACCACTTCATCATCCCATGTGGCACCACCTCATCTAGCCATGTGGGCGGCACAAGTGAGATTTTCTTGGATGCTAAATGGAGACACATCAAATATTCTCTCCTCCTTTCCCTCCCTCCATCAAGCCACTTACTAAAGGAGTCATGGGCAATCAAGGAAAGGTTGAAGACAAAGGCCTTGTTCCAAGCCTCATATCAAGCTTCTTTCCAAAGAAGGGTGAGCAACCAAGGAAAGGTTGAAGACAAAGGCCTTGCTCCAAGCCTCATATCAAGCTTCTTTCCAAAGAAGGGTGAGCAACCAAGGAAAGAGGGAGACACAAGCCTTGCATCATGCCTTCTTCCCAAAATTGAAGGTCAACTTTCCAAGTCCAAGGAAGCCAAATTCCTTCTTCCAAGCCCATTATCATGCCATGCCCAAATCCAAGAAGCTTAGGTCGGCCAAGGAGTTTGAGTTTCAGATTTTTGAATATTTTTTTGGTGCCTTAGCAAGAGAAGAAATGTATTTTTTCATTCAAATTTTGAAAGGGTCTAAGGTGCCTATATAAAGGACCTTACCCCCTCCCTTGTAAGGTTAATCTTTGATGAATGAAAAATAAAGTTTCTTGAGATCCAATTTCTCTTTAGTTGCCTTCGTTCACTAGGAACGTCGATCTTCATGAGGGAGCGCCTTCACCTTCGGGCATTGAGAGGTGTAAGGCCTCAAGTTACCGTCACTTCTACAACTCCATCCTCCAACTTCGAGTCAAGAAGAACTCCGCCATCACCACAACAACTCTCTTTCCTTCTTCTATTGCTTTCTTTCGATTGAAACCTAACCATTCTTTGAATGCTCACGGGTCCTCCAGGTGACACGAGTATGGAATCGGTTGCCCTTGCCATCGAGATCTTTAGATAGCCAGTCGGTGCATCCGCAGGGTTGACGGCTCGATCATCCAGGCCGCATCCACCAGAGTGAGTGACCTCGGCATCTGATGCTTTAGATCTTTGAGGTTTGCCCCCTGACTCCTAAGTAGGTATTGATCTGAGAGCTAAGTCCTACGGGATTTCTCAATCCCGGAATCCTCTCTTTATCATTGCTTAGGGACTACTTGCTTGCTTGAAAGTTCTTATTATTATTGAATCCCTAGAATTACTCTCTCTTGTCTTCAGGAATCCTCAACCTAATTAAAATCCTAAAAATCACCTGCATCATCCTAGCATCTAGTTAGTCCCCCATCATTTCTGGTATCAGAGCATGGTTAGGACTTAGCGCTTCTTAAGTACCTGGATTAGGTGCTTCACCAGGTCGTCCGGTCTTAGGAGAAAAGTAGGGTTTCAAGACCCTCTCCTTCCATTCCACGGGGATCTCCTAAGACATGTAGGGGTGCCATTGTGATAAGCCTTTGAAGGAGAATAGAAGAAGAATAGATTTAAAAGAACATAAAAAATTTGCATCTTAGATCTCATCTTTAAATTTCTGCATTTTTTCTTTCTAAATATAGTCTGTTGTTTTAGTTTTATCTACCTGTGGGAATCTTCAAATTTTCTGAATTTTCTTTTGTTAGATAACACATAATTGAAAATATTTTTGATAATTTTCTTAAATTTTATTGCATCTTGTAGAATTTCTATAAGCCGGAATACCACCTGAGAAGAAGTTCTGTTATGAGAATTTCAGCAAATGCATTTTCTTACGTTTTCATTTATCATATAGTTTAATCTTGCACTTAGGATCATATCATTTTATTTCCTTCATCTTACCTCTGTTATCATATATCAAAAAAAAATCCAAAAATATAATTTAGAGACATCTCATTAGATCATTTTCTTGCAATCATTTTCATAAATCACTTTAAGGACGGCAATTTGACATAGGGTTAGGATTTCATTACCTGTCCCTAGCCCAAAAATCACTAACCTGCTTCACGAACCCAAGCTCTAATTAAAATTAAGTATACATTAATTTTGCTCTAGAGAGCTTAGGGACACTAACTGGTCGAGTCAAGACTAAGTGTCTATTCTTGGCATCAGTCCATTCTGTGTGTGCTGCTGCTCTTGGTGTCTAGGCTTGGTGATTCAGGACTTGTGAATTTGGTCCGCCCACCTGGTCAATCCCAGATTTGTGTCTAAGGTTGGCGTTCAGGGATCTCCACTCCCCTACATCTACCTGGCCAAGCACAAAGTTACTACAGACTGGTTTGCCAACCTGACTTAGGCAACTTGTTAAGATTCTAAGTCTAGTAGATCATAGACGATTCTGTGTGCTTGACTCATGTCAACTAGATCAGAAGTCCCTTATCATCCCCACCATTCCCAATCAAGTGAACATGTGGAGAATGAAAGAGAAGATCAACTCAAGGTTATTCTTTAGCAATTGGCTAGGATAAACAGTAGGCTAGATAAGCTTGATGATAGAGTTGGAGCCATAGAGAAGAATAGTCCTAGGCCATCTGTCGAGCCTAAGTCTAAATCACATTTTTGCCCTAGGGATTACCCTCATCATGAACCATCCATAGAGGCTGAACCCAGGAGAATTCCCCATTTTAACCCAGCCCAAGAGATTCATCCTAGGAGACCTAATCAGGAGTTCCTGAACCAGGAAGAACTCCATGAGTCTGATGACCTGTTAGGAGTAATTAGGTGCATCCTTATCCAGGGCATAGTGCAAGAAGATTGGCGTAGGACTAACATCCTACAAACCTTTGCCAGACTAGAGAATAAGGCATGCAAGATCATAGTTGATAGTGGGAGTTGTGTCAATGCCATTTCTTCAAGTACTGCCAAATCCCTAGGATTGACCCCAGTTCCTCACCCTAACCCTTATAAGGTCTCGTGGATTGATTCAACCTCCATACCCATAAATTCTAGGTGCCAAGTCTTGATCAAGTTGCAATCTTATGAAGAGATGATTTGGTATGATGTCCTTTTCATGGGCATCAGTAGTATTATCTTAGGACGACCTTGGCTGTACGATCATAATGCCACCCTTTATGGTCAGACCAATACCTAACCTTTAACCACCATGGGAAGAAATTTACAATCAACCCAGTTCAGCCTAAGGATCAGGTTAAAAGAGGATCAAGTAGTCTAAAGAAAAAGAAGCTAGAAGTTAACCTGATCAAGGATAATGAGTTAGAAGAAGATATTACCAGGAAAGGATCCTTTAAAGAATTTCAGGGAGAGAAAGATGAACAATCTGAAAATTTGAATACAAAAACCTTTGAGTCCATTGAAGACTTTAAGGTTGAGCCCACTGAGAATCTAAGTGAAGAAACCCCTGAGCCTATTGAGGAATCCAAAGAAGACATCTCTGAATCAAGCCTAGTGGGGAAGTGTGATGTAGATGGGCCCCAGGTAGAAATCATTGAGGAACCAAAAAAAAAAGATCCAAAACCCACTAGAGAATTTGAAGGAGTAACTAAGCCAGGATCGAACATTGTAGAGGAAGGTGAAGGTTCACAAGTATTGCCCTTAGAGGAGGTCCAGGAACAAGTCCCTACAGAACCACCCCAGGAGGTAGACATTAGTTTTGAGGACTTTCAAGATAACATTCCCAAAGACCTTCCTAATGACCTTCCACCATCTAGGAACACCCATCTAGCCTTGGAACGTACACCTATAGAACAATGTCCACATCTTAAGATTATCCTGAATAACCAAGGTCTGTTTCATGATGCCCAGAAATTGCCTAAAGACTCCGACTCCTATTTTCTACCCTTCCTTGAGCCTTCTCATATTTCTAGAGCCATAGGGTTACATTTCATAGAGATTACCAGGTTGCATGAACCCTTAGAGACCATCCCATTTGCAACATACTTTTGGTATACTTTATGGCATCTGCTAGGGATTCATAGTAATTTTTCTTGTACATAATAGACCAGGGTCAAACCTAGAGAGTCAATAGTCTGTTAGGTTTAGACCCTAGGAGTCCAATAAAATTCCTCTCAATAAAAATACATAGTGAATCTACACTTTGCATCATACTAGAATTTTGCATTATTTACAAATTTTAAAATAATTTGGTTGATTCCTGGAAAACGAGCCAAAGAGTTTGAAATTGGGTATTCTGTAATGATTAGGCTTAGGCCTGAACGGTTTCCACCCAGAACCGTTAAGAAACTTCATGCTCGTGGAGCTGGCCCCTTTAGAGTGATAAAGAGAGTTGGCCCTAATGCCTACGTTCTTAGGCTACCGTCGAATTATGGCATTAGCTCGACTTTCAATATCTCAGACTTAGTCGAGTACAAGAAACCAGCAAACATACCTAGCGAGCCATTTGAGCCTGACCTTTCTTTTGAGAGTGAACCCAAACTTGAGTGTCCACCTCCAATTATACCTGAGAGAGGAGAGCGGATCGAGCGTGTCCTGGATGACCAATCTATCATTACCCGGGGCAAAGGTTATCAACATTTCTTAGTCCGATGGCAAGGCCGACCTGAGTCCGATGACTCATGGATTATCCAGGAGGACTTGCAACGCCTCGATCCCGACCTTCTGGAGGAGTACCTAAGACAACTCAACTCTTACTCAACAGGGTCTAGTTCCTCCCACCCCGGGAGAACTGGTGTAGGCACCATAATCTGACAGAGGCTCCTCAACCCTCTATGGATGTCCAATTAGGGTTCCATTTTTTTCAGGTCTTGAAATAAGGCTTCAAGCCTAAAACTTGTAATTTCTTTAATTTTGAATTGAGTCTCTTATGTCTGTGTCTAGTCCTATACTTTGACCAATTGGATCAAGTTGTGTCCTGTATTGAGTCCAGTCCTATATTGAGTCTAGTCCAAGTCTGGGTCCAAGCCAGAGTGGTCTTTGAGTCCAGCTCAACTACTTTGGACTGATCCTTGAAGGTCAACATGTCAACTCTAGGGCGCCACTTCACCATCCCATGTGGTGCCACTTCATCATCCCATGTGGCGCCACCTCATCCAGCCATGTGGGCGGCACAAGTGAGATTTTCTTGGATGCCAAATGGAGACACATCAAATATTCTCTCCTCCTTTCCTGCCAAATGGAGACACATCAAATATTCTCTCCTCCTTTCCCTCCCTCCATCAAGCCACTTACTAAAGGAGTCATGGGCAACCAAGGAAAGGTTGAAGACAAAGGCCTTGTCTAAGCCTCATATCAAGCTTCTTTCCAAAGAAGGGTGAGCAACCAAGGAAAGGTTGAAGACAAAGGCCTTGCTCCAAGCCTCATATCAAGCTTCTTTCTAAAGAAGGGTGAGCAACCAAGGAAAGAGGGAGACACAAGCCTTGCATCATGCCTTCTTCCCAAAATTGAAGGTCAACTTTCCGAGTCCAAGGGAGCCAAATTCCTTCCTCCAAGCCCATTATCATGCCATGCCCAAATCCAAGAAGCTTTGGTCGGCTAAGGAGTTTGAATTCAGATTTTTGAATATTTTTTTGGTGCCTTAGCAAAAGAAGAAATGTATTTTTTCATTCAAATTTTGATAGGGTCTAAGGTGCCTATATAAAGAACCTTACCCCCTCCCTTGTAAGGTTAATCTTTGATAAATGAAAAACCAAGTTTCTTGAGATCCAATTTCTCTTTAGTTGCCTTTGTTCACTAGGAACGTCGATCTACTTGAGGGAGCGCCTTCGCTTTCGGGCGTCGAGAGGTGTGAGGCCTCAAGTTACCATCACTTCTGCAACTCCATCCTCCAACTTCGAGTCAAGAAGAACTCCGCCATCACCACAACAACTCTCTTTCCTTCTTCTATTGCTTTCTTCTTATTGAAACATAACCCTTCTTTGAATGCTCGCAGGTCTTCTAGGTGACACGAGTACAGAATCGGTTGCCCTTGCCATCGAGATCTTCGGACAGCCAGCCGGTGCATCCACAGGGTTGATGGCTCGATCATCTAGGCCGCATCCGCCAGAGTGAGTGACCTCGGCATCGGGCACTTCAGATCTTTGAGGTTTGCCCCCTAAATCCTAAGTATGTATTGATCTGAGAGCTAAGTCCTACAGGGTTTCTCAATCCCGGGGTCCTCTCTTTATCATTACTTAAGGACTACTTGCTTGCTTGATAGTTCTTATTATTATTGAATCCCTAGAATTACTCTCTCTTGTCTTCGGGAATCCTCAACCTAATTTAAAATCCTAAAAATCACTTGCATCATCCTAGCATCTAGTTAGTCCCCCATCACCCTCCCTCACTGCTGGCGGGAATTCTGACCTCGGACTGAAGGCTTGCCCCATAAGCTCGACCCCCGACGGGGAGCTGACCTCGATAAGAGGGCTCACTTTACGAGCTCGACCCCGACTGAGAGCTAACCTCAATAGGAGATTTCACTTTCTGAGCTCAACCCTGGCTGGGAGCTGATCTCGGCAGGAGGGCTCGCTTTCTAAGCTCGACCCTAGCTGGGAGCTAACCTCAGTATGAGGGCTCGCTTTCTGAGCTCGATCCCGGTTGGGAGCTGACCTCAGCAGGAGGGCTCGTCTTCTGAGCTTGACCCTGGTTGGGAGCTGGCCTTGGTAGGAGGGCTCACTTTCGGAGCTTGACCCTGGCTGGGAGCTAGCCTTGACCTTCCACCCGGGGGCCATATCTAGGTGGCAATCCCCACCCGTGTGGCTGATGGCTGGCAGCTATGTAGGCTCCACATTAGCGAAAGTTGCCACAACAAGGCCCATTCAAGATTTTTAAAAAAGTAGGACCTAATACGTATGTTAATGAACTACCATCTAGCTGTGGGATTAATTCAACTTTCAATGTATCGAATGTAATTGAATATAAAAAACCAGTATTGATACCTAGTGATCAATTTGAGCCTGTACAATCCTTTATGAGTGATACTCTTCTTGAGTGCCCA
The DNA here is from genome assembly GCA_021397845.1 of Areca catechu. Classification (NCBI taxonomy): domain Eukaryota; kingdom Viridiplantae; phylum Streptophyta; class Magnoliopsida; order Arecales; family Arecaceae; genus Areca; species Areca catechu. The sequence continues at coordinate 137,651,484 of CM038043.1, forward strand.
CAAGCCCAATTGAGAAACAACACGATAAGATCGATCGCATCTATATGAGCAGATCAAGTTCATTAGGGGTTGAGACTATCATGGCTATTTGGTTTGCTGGCGAGGTAGGCTGGAGTCAAAGGATTCCTGGATTATCCAAGTATTTCCAGAGCAGTATGGAGCCTGACTTGATGGAATCAATTCTCCCCACCCTAGAAGAATAATGAGGACATCATCCAGTATAGATTTTGATGCACACCTAATATTTTTTAATAGACATAAGTATTTATTTTTTATTTCACCTGGGTGTATGGGGATTGGGCTTGTTTTTATTTTTTTTTGTATGCAGCTCATGCACAAATCTCAAAGCATAGAACTAGATTAGTTTGGATTATTTATAATTTATTTTATATTAATCTAATTATTTTAAATTAGTCTGAAGTTCTAAGTTTTGGTTGAGTTGGTCTCCGGCTTGTTAGGGACTAGAGACTATTTAAAAAAGCCCTGTCATTAGAATAAATTAATCATGAAATTAAGAAAAAAAATATTTGAGTCATTTCTTGAATCTCCTTTGTCCAGAGTTCACTTTCTCTCCTCTTCTTCTTCTCCTTCTCCCTTCTCTTCTTCTTCCCCTGCTATTCCTTCATTCCTATTATTTTCCCTCCCCTTACTCTCCAAGCTCCCGTGAACTAAAAATCTAGTCATTTGTTTCAGCACTCCAAGCCTCCAAAACCATTCAAAAACCCACACATCCTCATCAAGCCCACCCCCAACCGGACAATTGCCACCATGAACATGACCTTCATCACTGCTGATGAACGTCCCAATGCCCACAACCTCCTCCTTCCTTCCATTCGGAGAGCTCAAATAGCCAAACCCCTCTTCCTCATCTCCAAGCATCTGTGCTGCCTCTTATCGGCATCCCCGACGATTGATCCCAAGATTCCCCGCTTCCTTGGTTTTTCCCATCACCACTAGCCTTCCATGGCTAGGCCCAAGGACTCTAGTTTGCCATGAATTGGTCTAAGGGTCCCATACCACCTCCACCAGCTGCCATCCTCACAAGCGGATGGAAATTCCATGCCACCCACTCCTTCCTCAAAGCCAAAGAGATCCCGGCCCTCCTCATTGGGTTCTGTTAGCCAATGACCACCACCAAAAGACCACCTTCCAGGCCATCCATGCCATCCATGTTACCGCTCGTGATCATGCCAATTGAACTACCTTCCCATTGGCAAACCCTCATCCTGGTGTCCTTTGCCGTGATCATTGCTACCCTACCGGTCATCTCCGCGAATAGTCTGCTCAGCCTCTCCTTTGGTTTGTAACCTTGAAAAGACCCATTCTGCATGATCATGAAAGCACTTCACCCTCTATGCATGGTCCTCAAAGTAGACACTCGCTCTGACTGCCGACCTCTGGGATTTTATGCCTATTGGATAAATTTAGAGCTATTTCTTATGAGAATTGACTTATGCATGTATTGTAATTAACCCTCTTGTATTTTAGTGATCCAGATCTAGTAGCTTCCTCCTATTTCTCTCGTGATCCATTACTGGATATCTCGACAACTTCTAGGTTGATCTCCCTTATCCAAGATGGTGTAACATGTCATGCTTGCTGAGACCTCTTCATGATTAGAGTAGGTTTAAAATTTTTGCTGGTAATTTTATTTTAGCACCCATCTTTATTTCCTTTAGATTCAAATAAATTGAATTGAACAAACCTACTTTAGCGGTCATTCCTTAATGACCAACGGTCCAACCTCTTAAAGTCTTTGACTGTGCATGCCAATCAGATCACTTCTTAGATCGGACCTTAATCTTATTTAGATCAATTAGTTTAATTCTTCCTAAATTTTGATATATGCTATTGTTTATTTTAATTACTCATTTAATTTTATCTACTGATATTAATAGTGGGTCTTTATATCTAGGATTGCTTGTCCGTCTTGCATCAAATAGTTACAAGGCAAGGATTTCTAGCAGGGAACCCTCCAATGCTCAAGTCAACGAGGAGGATGAGATAGGCTATAACAACCAAAACTGAGAGCTAGGTGGTGACTGAATAAGCGTAAGAGTAGTAGAGATGCATTACCTTTCACTAAAGATCCCATCTACCAATTTATAGAGTTATGCAAAGTAACAAAATACCGATAAGGAGGTAGCCTCCTTTGACAGGTTTAATAGATTCTGATAGGATATTAGGATCTTATTTCCTAGAATCCTTTTTATTGGCATCTCTTCTGTTAGGATAGTTTGATTTGCTAGGATCTTGTCTCTCATGAACTTGTCTACCACAATCCTAATTGCCATGATCATTGTTCGAATAGCTAAAATCAGTTATTATCACTTACTCAAAAACTATTAATTACCTCCACGTATTGGGGCAACCTATTCGTTGCCAAGAGAGAGGGACCTTATTGAGGGAGAAAGAAACTTGACATCGCACTCTAGCACACCCAAGTAAGTTTGAGAGTTAGTTGCACTTGAGTAAATATTCGTTGGATGCGATCGACTAAGCTTAAAGTTAATGAGTCCAAGTAAATACTTGGTGGATAGGGCTGGAAGTGGGCCAGGCTAGATTGGTAGAACTGTTAATGGATCGGGTTAAGATCAGAACCCAGATATCCAGATCCGGACTTGATCTTAGTTATTAGACTTGGATAAGGACCTGAAAACCCGACGGGTCTAGATTTGAAACACCAGACTAAGACCTGAATGGATCTCAGGTATCCAGACCCGAACCCAGACCCGAATGGATAGGATCATGGCAGATGAAGTCCAATATTGCCTTCTTACCTTTTTTTTTATTGGGTAACCAAGAGGAAGGCAAAGCCGCAAAGATGGGAGAGGAGACGATGTCGGAGTAGTGGCAGCCGATAAGGACGACGTTGGTGGCTAGCGGGGCTTGGATCCGTGAAAGGCAGTTGTAGGGGGACGATGCTGAGGTAGTGGTAGCCGATGGGACTTGGATCCGACGAAGGCAGAGTTGGAGAATGATGTCAGATTAGCGGTAGCTGGTGAGGCTCCAATTTAAGGAAGGCAGAGCTACGGGATGAAGTCAGAGTAGCAGCGGTCGGCGGGGCTTGGATCTAAGGGAGAGATGGGGCCATGGGGGACGATGTTGGAGAAGCGATGGCCAGCAAGGGATGATGTTGGAGTAGCGGTGGCCGACGGAGGACGATGTCAAAGCAATGGTGGCCGACGGGGGACGATGTCAGAGCACCGACAGTCGGTGGGGCTTGGATCTAAGGAAGGGAGAGGTGGGGGATGATGTTGGAGCAGCGACGGCTAGTAGGGGATGATGTCAGAGCAGTGGCGATCAGCGTGGGATGATGTTGGAGCAGCGGTAACCGGCAAGGAATGATGTCAGGTGATGGTGAGGCACGGATGAACTAAGCATCGATAGATGGAGTTTCGGATGGCCGAACAGGAGAGGCATGATGGCGTGACACCTGACCACCGGTGATGGGGAGGAGATGGCCGGTGATGGATGCTGATCTGGAGGTGGGTGGAGAGGAGGGGAGGCATCGATCAAGGCAGGGTCATAGGGATGGAGTGCTGATCCGAGGATAAGGAAGCTCGAGAAGGGATTCAATTTCAGCATGGGAAGGGATTAGGGCTAAATCGATAATTTTTTTTTATTTTAATAACTAAAGTTGATTTTAAATTGATAGATCAAAATCTAATGGTTTATAATAATATAAATATATAAATATATAATACTATATTATATAATCGGGTCTCGGGTCTATCGGGTCTAGATATTAAATATCCAAATTTGTATTAATTTAATTATCGTTAAATGGGTCCGTGTCCGGGTAAGCGGGTCCAAATTTAGTATTAAACCCAGACCCGTAGGGTAAATACCCATGGGTCTTGAGTATGGACTCGATCCGTTGACAGCTCTACGGATTGGGCCATACTCCTACCCGAGCTTGGCTCGAAAAAAATTTCGAGCTTCAGGCTGGGTTTAGGCTTGATTTATTTTAAAAAAACTCGATCCGAGTCTGGTCCAAGCCCGAATCGGAGCCCAACCCGAGCCCGATTGGATCGGTTCGAACAGGCTTTGATTTGGACCGGCCTGAATTAAATTTCGATTAGACCTGCCAAATTAAAGATGAAATGATAAAATTAAGTTCTTTTAATTAATGGTACATATTCCAAAAAAAAATCTAAAAGATTAAAATCTTAAAATTATTGGGCTGGCGATCTGGACTTAGGTTGAGCCTTTTTTGGACCGGATCCAGGCCAGACCGGGTCAGGCCAAAAAGGAGCCTGTGCCCTGCCCGAAAATTAAATGGGTTCTATTTTTAGTTTCAAGCCTAACTTGATCTATTTCGGGCTTGACCGGAAGTCCAGCCCGACTTCAGGCCGATCCAAGTCCAGTTCCAATTCTATTGATGGATATGCATAAAAAAGTATTAGTCAAGCTCAACCATATATAATTTTTATGCAAATTACCGAAGATAATCGGTATAGTGACTAGCTTGATCATTTTTTACTCAAACGGTTATAAGACCGATCAATAATCAATAGTTATCCACGGTGGTGGTCAAGTTGCAATATCCTCTTTAATTGGTGATATTGTTGTTCCTTAATTTATCGATAGGCGATTCCATTTTAATCGATGATCCAGTAATTATCTCGTTATCTCGAGATTCAGTACATAGGCATCCCCAACATGTATATAAGTTTAAATTTAGAAATTTTTTGATATTGTATATCTATTGAACGGTCCAAAGTCTTCCGGGCAGAACGAACCTTACCAACTATTTTTCCCGCTGCCTACCGTCTTCCAGAGGAGGATGGTTCTATTGGTGCACGTCAAGCGACGGTGGCATTATTTGGCTTTCACCGTCCTCTCTTCTAACGGCATTGAAACGGAGCCGTTTCTCCAGATACCTATAAGAAAAGGGGAAAGGGGCACAAGCGGATCGGCTTCTTCCGCCATGGCCGTGCCACCGGTCACCGAAGGTCCTTCTCCGGCGCCCGCTGCCTCCACCTCCGCGACACCCATCTCCTCCTCTCATTCTCCTGCTCCGACATAACTCTCCCCTCAGAGGGCTAACTCGCCGCCGAGAGTGGGACCAGGTCACCATGCCTAACGTGGACATGGGAATGAGGAGGAGGAGGAGGATCGAGGGTGGCCAGAGGGATCGATTTTGCGTGGTCTTGGGAATGCTCGAACTTTTCCCTCTCTCTTCCCGCTGAGACGGACACGGAGAGAAGCTCCTGTTAAACTTCTTCTCACGTGTATTCGTGGCCCAGAACGCCAGCATGGGATTTAAGGAATCCGATGGAGAACCTACGGAGATGTACAAAGAGAAATTAATGTAGAAAAAATGCTAACGAGAAACCGATCGAGTGTAGTGATTCAGTAAGTCTCTCGCTCTCTTTTATTTTTTTTTTTTTTGGGGTGTTGGGGGGGGGGGGGGGGGGGGGGGGGGGGGGAAGGGGGGAGGCGAGATAGAATTAAACCATGCAAGGTATGTATATTTATTTTGTTTCACTTCGAATCAGGTACTCAAAGCCCGCATCACGTGCTGCCAAAACACGACTGATGTTCTTCAACCCTCCAGCTGGAAGAAGCATGTTCGCTATGTCGTGCTACTGAATGGTACGCAGCTATACGTCTATGTACAAAATGTAGAATTTAGCCCCAAATAAATATATTGCGACTTTCCATACATGGCAAAAAAAATGTTTATCTGTTTGTGCTTTTCTTAAAGAAAAAGGGTTTCTATTTATTTCGGTACGTTTTGGAGTAGACGTAAGGGTAATTATTTTTTATTCTCTTGGTGTCTCCGAGGAAGGGTTTACGCTTAAATTTTTCCCGTTTTGGCAACCCTCCTTGGGAGAAACCACTTTCTTGGAGCTCGCATTCCATGCCGACAATTACTGCAAGGAGCCTGTGCTGCCCGTGACCATTTCTCTCGAAAACATAACGTTTTTGGCCGTGAAGAAGAACTTTCCGGAACTGGAAGGGTGTAAATGGGACAAACGCAAGTTCGCCGAGGCGGTACTCTTCAAGCTTTCCTCGAATTTATTTGAGATGTTGGCTTGAACTCGGGTTCCCGCTGACAATTACCTGCAAGGTTCCTGTGCTGCCCGTGACGATTTCTCTTGGGAGTTTGGACTGTGTATGATATGGGGCCAGCACGAGCTTGGCTCGCTTGTGTTCACCCTTGTTGCAGCCATCGATCTTGATCTCCTCCTCGTCGTCGTCGTCGTCAACCTTAGCTGCCATGTCTATCTCAACGTCACCTTGGTGGCAATGGTGGGCGGTGGGTGGATGTCGTGAAGGAGAGGTCTCTGTACTGAAGGAAAGAGAGTAGGCATGCACTATCATTATCGGTGAGAAAAGAGATTGCTACAAGGTGAGAGAGGGAGAGTTTTAGGACTTCCCTCTATCACCTATATTAAATAGTTAAATGACAAAGTTAATCAACTAATGGATCAAAGTCCATCATCTAGTATTTATTATTTATCAAATCACTATTGTTGCTATTGGAAATCGCTCCGATCTGGACGCCGAGCGGGCTAATGTGCTGAAGGGCTCGGATGAACGGATAAGCATACTCCTACCAAAAAGATATGGATGAGCAGACCAGAGGGACTGCTGGATATCATGATATGGCTCGAAGAACAATGTGCGGTGGTCGCCGGGCTTAGAAGGTGATCATAGCAACGCAGGTGCTCCCAAGATGAGACCAAGGGGACAAGGCTGTGCTCGGATCTTCACGCTGACGTCGGATCTGATTTGAAACAGCACAACGAGGAAGACGCCATCTTGCGAGATAGTTTCTAGCGGGAATCTTTCGTCCAATAGACTCTTAGTCTTGTTTGGTAGGGAGGATGGATGAAAATAATAATAATAATAATAAACATGAATAAGAACGATTCCTTTCCTTACTTGATATAGATGGAATAAGAGAAATGATGGACGATATTCAAAGGACATTTTTATAAAAATTTTTTAATAAAGAAATATTATTATTATTTATTTATAATACTTATTTATACTAAATAAAATAAGACAATATATATATACTTAAAATCTATACAATTTATAATTATATAAATATATAAATATTTAATTTTAATTTAATTTAGTTTAATAGATAGTTTTATAAATTAATTTAATATTTATTATGAGAGAAGAAAATGTATGAGATTTTTTTAAAATATTTATTTACGAGGAATAACTTGATCATTATAATAATTTATTATTCACAAATCCTAACCATTCTTCCTAGATCCTTTCAAACCAGGAGGATGTAAATTTGTAGGCCTGGATGGATGGACAATCCATCTTGTTATCCATCATCTCTAGTATTTTCTAAACCAAATGATGGATGAGAACTGTTGCTGCCCGGATCGCCGTGGTCCGTAGCTACTGGTGGCGTCGAGGGTCACGTGTTCGCCTACTCGGGATGCCTCCGGTATCTCGGGACCTGCAAGAAATAACATCAGTGACCCGGGCTGGGGATTCTGGCGGGGGTGCTCCGATGGTCAAGTCAGTGACGATCCAGGGGAACAAATCCTTCTGGTCGAGCTTCTCGGGATGAGCTCCATGCTAGGAGGAGTGAGTGTAGTGTGTATAGAAATGAGAGTGAGCTGGAAGAGGGGATGGCCGATGTGGTAGAATCCTCCTGTCTGGCCTCCCTTCCTTGTTTCTTCGCTTGCTTACTTTTAGCTTACTCTGGCTGGATTTTTTACTTTGGCTTGCCTCGGGATCTTCCAGTGTTGTCAGACATGTGCGACGAGGTATCGTGCCATAGACGGGATGCCTCTCCTGTCAGATAGCCGGGAAAGCTTCTATACGCTCTGACATTCCTTCTGCTTGCCTCTCTCCTGGAAGCCTGGCAGGACCTTGGTTGGCGGGTCGCCGTCCTCGGGACTCGTGCTCTCCGGTTGGATCTTTTTCCTGGTGGTACAGCAAGTTGGTGGAGGGCATGGCGCCTTGATGTGAGTTTCCTTTCTTTCTGGCATGAGTGACAGCCGTGGGCATTAATGGCGGCATGTCGGGCACTGCCGTACGACCCTCGAGAGGTTCGTCGTTGTCCTTGGAGAGGAGGCGTCGCTCCCTTGGTGGTTGGCGCCTCTGCCTGAGCCAGGGACCGAGCTGGAAAGGTGGGGCCCGCCTCCGAGGGGCTCGCCTTGAGATGGCTCGGCTGGGCGGAGGAGGGCTGAGCTCGACTCGGACTAGCGGAAGTCGGCTTCAGACGAGCTCGACCTGACGGAGGTGGGCGGGGTGCTGCCCAGCCCAGGGGATCTGACCTCGGAGGGGCTCCTCGTGGTAGAGGAGACTTGAGCTTGACTCCTGATCGCGGGGCCCGACCTTAAGGGGTCCGCATTGGAGGGAACTTGTACTCGACTCCGGCCTAGGCATCCCGACCCGGCGGGAACCGACCTGGCGGAGGACGGGGCTCGACTCTGGCGGGCGACACCGTTGCTCCGGGGGAGCTTAGCCCGGCGAAGGGGCCCATGTTGAAAATCCTGCATGGCATCCGATGGGGACTCCACGTCAGTTTGCCCGCCTCCACGTCAGCGATCTAGCCACGTCAGCGATCTAGCAAAATCATTTGCCCTCCACTCTCGAGGCCCGCTGGCGCGTGGTGCTCGGGGCAAAGGGAGTAATTGCAGTGCTGACATGGAAATACGAAGAAATCTAGTGTAATAATGACCGATATCGGCGGCGCTTCATGCGGCGGTCCTTCGAGCCTGTGCGTGGGTGCCACACGGCCACGTCTGAGGAGCAGTTATGGCGGGCACGGAAGTCAAAGCGGCCTCGGTCAGATTGAGGCGCTGGGCCCGTCGATCGGCGACACGTGGTGAGCGTCTCTTGGAAGAGCCATAACGGTACGGTCGGGCATAGGTTGCCTCAAAAAGAAGGATAACTTTTTCGAGACTTGCTTTCTTTCAAATCTTTCACGCCCGGCGTCATACAAAGGTCCTCTCCTCCTTCTCCAGTCACCATCGTCCTCCTAGACCCTTAGCAGGTTAGCTCCTTCTTCCTCCCCCTCCTCGTTGACTAGAGGTCATCGTAGGTCTTCCTTCGTCCTTCTCTTCTTCTTCCATGGACCGTTTTAGCTCGAACTTCCATCCTTCCTGCCAAGCTGAGGTCGGACCTTCCCGGTCGAGGACTCCTTCCTCCGACAAGGAAAGGGAGGCGGCACGCTATGAGTTCAGTAGGAGACCTTCCTACGGTCCTGTAGCCATTAGGGAACTTGGTTCTGCTCCCCCACCTCGCTTGGCTCTCCTTCCTGCTCCTTCCCCTACTTTTGTTCCTGAACCTGAACCTTCTCGATCGACAGATCCCGGAGGGATTGCTTCGGTGATCACCATCGAGGATCTTGCGACCATCTGGGGTGCTTACGACATCCTCGAGTCCATCCACCTTTCGGCTCCTCATCCGGGAGAGCGGGTCACATCTAGTGGCCCTTGACGGATCGCTTTCTATAAGGAGGCCTTCGCCAGGGGTCTCCGATTTTCTGTCCATCCTTTCTTTCTCTCCTTTCTGGCCAACTATCGCCTTGTTTCTGCTTAGTTGGTCCCCAATTCTATCATAACGATCTTTTGTTTCATCATTCTATGTCACTTTCACGAGATCATCGCCCGTTTCTCCCTGTTCAGGGCCTTCTTCATCCTGAAACGCCACCCTACCGAGGAGGGGTGGTGGTCCCTTTCTTCTCGCCCTCGGGGCATTAGGTTCGAGCTCCCTTCTTCCATTAAGGGATGGAAGAGTAGGTATTTCTTTACCTCGATCGAAGGGATCGACTGGGTTTGGAGTGACCCAGATCGGTCTCCCAATAGGAACTCCTCCGTCGAAGCAGTCGACCTCGACCTGTACAAGCTGCTCAGATTGGTCGAGATCCCCTCGCTTGAGGTCCTGCTGTCGGAGCAGAATCTCCACGAGGCCGGGGTCGGCTCGACGCAGGAGTGGGTGAGTTCGACTTGGCACCCTTTCCCCTTTTCTTTCTGCATTTTTCTTCTTTTTTCTCTTTTTTCTTCTCTCTCTCTTTTTTTTTCGAACTTGGGATTGATTGTGTCTTCTTTGGTGTAGGAATGAAATTCTCCATGGATGAGCTGCTCTCGTTCTCCGAGGAATGAGAGCAGGCAGCTGAAGTCGGCGAGCTCGCTCCGAAGAGGGCTCGTGCCGATGATGGTGCGAGGTCGGTGCAGGCCAGGACAAATGTGCCGGTCTCTGAATGAAAGTGGAAGAGGGCGGTCGAGCCCGTCCCGGAGCATTCAAGGTAGCACGAGCCGGCACCGAGCTCGCAACTGGCATTGAAGGTGCCTTCCATCGCTATGGGGTCCGAGTCAGCGGAAAAGAGAGACAGGGACTACCGCCGAGTCCCTTTCCGGTTGGGGCCCAACGTCTCCTTGATGAAGGACCTGAGCCTCGCCGAGCGGATGATTGACTTCTCAGTCCAGTCCTACGACCGGCGGGAAGGGAGCGGGAGACTTCTAGGCGACATCATCAGCTCGTCCTTTGCCAACCTCTATGCCATAAGTTCCTCTTCACTCGTCTTTATTACTTATGACCCCCCCCCCTCTTTCTTTCTTCTTCTTTTTTTTTTTTTAGCACTATAGCTAACGTGCCCTCTCTAATGCAGCAAGGTAGAGAATTGATCCTCATCTGGGGACTACTGCCGTAATTGGGCCAAAAGGGACAAGGAGCGGTAGGCGGAGCTCGAGTCCTTGAGGACTGAGGCGGGTCGGAAGGATGAGGAGACCTGGGAGGCTAACCTGAAGGTTAAGAGCCTCATGGCTGAGGTCGCCGACATCGCCCGAATCAGGAAGGAGCTCGAGGGGGAGCTCAAGTCAAAGAGGACCCGGTTGAAGGAGCTCCGGGCTGAGTCGGAGGCGGCAAGGGAAAGGGCCGCCTCTGCTGAGAAGAAGGCGATGCCACTGAGAAGAGGGCCGCGGAGGCGGAGGAGAAGGCTACTACCGCCACCCGTTCCACCGAGACCGCCGAGAAGGGGATGGCAGTGGCGATCTGCCAGGCCGAGCACGTGGGAGAGCAGCTGGCCGAGGCGAGGCACCGGGTAGAGGCTGTAAGAAAGGAGGCCGCTGACGCGGTGGCCACTTTCAAGGCCTCCCCCGAAAATATAAAGGACTTCAAGGAGGCAGCGACGGACTCCTTCGCTAAGGAGTTCGCCTACTGCCGCACTCAGCTACAGGGGATCCTCTCTGAGGAGTGATTAGTCGCGCTCCAGGCTCCTGGCAAGAAGGCTCCAGCTCCGGTGGTGGCTGCAGTGGGGCAGGGAGACGCTCCAGCCGGGACTCTCCCAGAGGTGCCCCCGAAAGCGTCTGGCCATGTCGAGCCGACCTTGGTGGTGACAACGGCCAAACCAGTGCCACAGGTGGAGACAGCTGAGTCAGTCCTAGCAGCGTCAGCAGCTGAACCAGCCCCTCCAGCGAAGGCCGCTCAGGAAGGTGCCCCTGCAACGGAGATGGAGGGGGAAGTCCTAGCCGTGCACCGCCCATGGAAGGAGCCGACTCCATAGGGTAGGACTTCTTGTAAGAATTTTTCTTCTTTTTGTTGGACCGGGCTGCCTGGCTTGTCAGGGCCCGGGAGATAATGTAATGTATTTCTTTTAAGTAATGAAAAATAGCTTGGCAAATACAGCTTCTTCTCTCTTTTGTGGTGTGAATGTCTTCTCTCCTCCCCTTTCTCCTTCCTTTTCTTTTCTTCTCTTTTCTCTTTCAGTGCGGGGAGGTCGGAGAGGGGAATTCCATCTTATATGGGCTCGAGCCTCACTGTCTTGGAGCTGGGCTCGAGACTCCGATGCCGGAGAACGGTGACTCCGGGCTTGAGTGCCTGAGGGCTTCTTAGGTCTTGGTGCTGGAGGACTTTTCTCTGAGCTTGGATGCCTTGGAGCTAGGCTCGAGGCTTGAGTGCTTGAGGGCTTCTCAGGTCTTGGTGCTGGAGGACTTTTCTCCGGGCTTGGATCCCTTGGAGATGGGCTCGAGGCTTGAGTGCCTGAGAGCTTCTCAGGTCTTGGTGCCGGAGAACTTTTCTCCAGGCTTGGATGCCTTGGAGCTGGGCTCGAGGCTTGAGTGCCTGAGGTCGGGGCTCAGGAAACGTCGTCTTGGAGCTAGGCTCAGAGATGTGCTGGCCAGAGAGCTGGGCTCCAAATTTGGATGCCTGAGGACATGGCTTAGGAGTCGCCATCTTGGAGCTGGGCCCAGAGACGTGCCGGCCGGAGGACTGGGCTCTAGATTTTGATACTGAGGATATGGCTCAGGAGTCACCGTCTTGGAGCTGGGCTCGGAGACGTGTTGGCCAGAGGACTGCGCTCCGGATTTGGATGCCTGAGGACATGGCTCAGGAGTTGTCATCTTGGAGTTGGGCTTGGAGACGTGCTGGCCGGAGGACTGGGCTCTGGATTTGGATGCCTGAGGACATGGCTCAGGAGTTGCCATCTTGGAGCTGGGCTCGGAGACGTGCTGGCCGGAGGACTAGGCTTCAGATTTGGATGCCTGAGGACATGGCTCAGGAGTTGCCATCTGGAGCTGGGCTCAAAGATGTGCTGGCCAGAGAGCTGGGCTCCGGATTTGAGTGCCTGAGGGCTCTCAGGTCTTGGTGCTGGAGGACTTTTCTCCAGATTTGGATGCCTTCTAGCTGGGCTCGAGGCTTGAGTGCCTGAGGGCTTCTCAAGTCATAGTGCTGAAGGACTTTTCTCCGGGCTTGGATGCCTTGGAGCTGGGCTCGAGGCTTGAGTGCCTGAGGGCTTCTCAGGTCTTGGTGCCGGAGGACTATTCTCTGGGCTTGGATGCCTTGGAGCTGGGCTCGAGGCTTGAGTGCCTGAGGGCTTCTCAGGTCTTGGTGCTGGAGGACTTTTCTCCGGGCTTGGATGCCTTGGAGCTGGGCTCAAGGATTGAGTGCCTGAGGTCGGGGCTTAGGAAATGCAGTCTTGGAGCTGGGCTCGAAGACGTGCTGGTCGGAGAGCTGGGCTCCTAATTTGGATGCCTGAGGATATGGCTCAGGAGTCGCCATCTTGGAGCTGGGCTCGGAGACGTGTTGGCCGGAGGACTGGGCTCCGGATTTTGATACCTGAGGACATGGCTCAGGAATTGCCATCTTGGAGCTGGGCTCGGAGACGTGCTGGCCGGAGGACTGGGCTCCGGATTTGGATGCCTGAGGACATGGCTCAGGAGTTGCCGTCTTGGAGCTGGGCTTGGAGACGTGCTGGCCAGAGGACTGGGCTCCGGATTTGGATGCCTGAGAACATGGCTCAGGAGTTGCCATCTTGGAGCTGGGCTCAGAGATGTGCTGGTCGGAGAGCTGAGCTCTGGATTTGAGTGCCTGAGGGCTTCTCAGGTCTTAGTGTCGGAGAACTTTTCTCTGGGCTTGGATGCCTTGGAGCTGGGCTCGAGGCTTGAGTGCTTGAGGGCTTCTCAGGTCTTGGTGCCGGAAGACTTTTCTCCAGGCTTGGATGCCTTGGAGCTAGGCTTGAGGCTTGCCTTCCGGAGAGCTGGGCCCCGGGCAGTGACATTCATTACTGATAGTATCTCCTCAAATTACAAGCATTCCATGTTTGAGGGAACGTGGCGCCATCTAGGTCCTCAAGATAGTACGCCCCATGTGAGAGGGCCTCGGCCACTTTATAAGGACCTTCCTAGTTCGGCGAGAGCTTGCCACACTCCCAGGATTGAGATACTTCGGCCCAGCGCAATATCAGGTTGCCAAGTCGGAAAGTCTTCAACTTCACCCGTGCATTGTAATATCGGGCAACCCGTTGTCGGTATGCCGCCATCCGAAGTCAGGCTTTCTCCCTTGTTTCTTCTAGGAGGTCTAGATTGAGCAGGAGGTGCACCGAATTATGCATCTCGTCGTACTACTGCACCCGCAGCGTGGGCACGCCAAGCTCGATTGGGATTACCGCTTCAGCACCGAAGACGATGTTGAAGGGTGTTTCACCCGTTGCTATTCTGGGCATTGTGTGGTAGGCCCACAGGATGCTTGGAAGTTCCTCTGCCCATATGCCCTTCACTTTGTCCAACCTGGTGCGAAGTCCTTGGAGGATGGTCCGGTTGGTCACCTCGGCTTCCCCATTTGTCTGGTGATGAGCTACTAAGGTGAACCTGTGTTGGATGCCGTGTTCGGCATAGAACCCTTCGAATTCCCGATTGTCGAACTGCCGCCCGTTGTCGGTGATGACGCAATTGGGAGTCCGAAGCAGCAGATGACAGACTTCCAAAAGAATTGTCGAACATTGGCTTCTATAATCCGAGCTAGCGGCTCCGCTTCGACCCACTTGGTGAAGTAGCCGATCTCCACTAGCAGGAACTTCCGCTATCCTAGCACGGTGGGGAATGGTCCCAGAATGTCCATCCCCCACCCTATAAAAGGCCAGGGGGATGACAACTGGGAGATCGGTGCAGTCGGCAGGCACTGTACGTGGGAATGGCATTGGCATTTGTCACACTTCTTGATGAAGTCGGCGGCGTCTTCCCTCATCATCTCCCAGAAGTATCCCTGGCGAAGAGCCTTGTACGCCAGGGTCCTCCCCTTACATGGTTCTCACAGAGGCCCTCGTGTATCTCTCGGAGCACGAAGGTTGCCTTCGTGGATCTGAGGCACTTCAAGAGTGGGTAGGAGTAAGATCGGCAGTAGAGATGACCGTCCATTAGAACAAAACGGGTGGCCTTCCTTTTGATGAGGCTGGCTTCTCTGCCGTCCTCTAGTAGGAGGCCGTCTTGGATGTACTTGATGTACTTGTACATCCAGCTCGGCTCATGGGTTACTTGTTGCACCTCCTCTGGGCTCTCGTAGCTTGGGTTCTCGAGATACTCAACGTAGGCATGCCCCAGGGATGAGTCCGATAGGGTTGCGGAAAATGTGGAAGTAACAAAAGCTTGCCAAGCTCGAACGAACCTTCTCTAGGTACTTCACCATCTGGGGGTCTTGGGCCTCGTACTCTTCGAAGACTTGTCCGGCAACCAGTTGGGAGTCGGTGAAAACCTTTAGGCTTTCAACGCCCAGCTTACGGGAGACCTTTAGACCTATGAGGAGCGCTTCGTACTCTGCCTGGTTGTTTATGGTGACAAACTTGAAGCGGAGAGCGCATTCCGTCACCACTCCATCGAAATTGGCAAGGATGAGGCCCGCTTTGCTTCCGTCGGAATTGGAGGCACCATCCACGTGGAGGATCCAAGGGTCCTCTCATGGTCTGGGCTCAATTTGGCTCTCCGAGGCCATCTGCTCTGGCTCCTCTGGGGGCCCTATACATTCGACCACGAAGTCGGCTAAAACATGGAACTTCTGCGATGACCTCGGCTGGTACGTGATGTCGAACTCGCTCAATGTCAGGGACCATTTAACCAGCCTCCCAAAAGTTTTAGGATGGCCTAGTATGGTCCTCATCGACTGATCGGTCACAACCACAATGGGATGTGCTTGGAAGTAGGGCCTGAGGTGCTTAGCAGACATGATTAGTGCAAAAATGAGTTTCTTGTAGCGAGTATACCTGATCTCCGCATCACGGAGGATTTTGCTGGTATAGTACACCGGTTTTTGAGACCCATCCTGATCTATGCGGACGAGGACCGAGCTGACGACTCCGGGTGTAACCGCCAGGTAGAGTAGGAGCTCTTCTCCTTCTTCCAGTCTGGATAGCAGAGGTGGAGAGGCCAGGAACTCCTTCAGCTCTTCAAAGGCCATCTTGCACTCTTTAGTACAGGTGAACTCATGCATTTTGCGCAACGCCTTGAAGAAAGGGAGGCAACGGTCAACCGACCTCGAGATGAACCGGCTAAAGGCAGCGACCCTCCCTGTCAGGCATTGAACTTGCTTCTTAGATGTCGGTTGCTCCATGTCAAGGATCGCCTAGACCTTCTCCGAGTTCACTTCGATGCCTCTCAGGCTGACCATGAAGCCGAGGAACTTTTCGGCCGCCACCCCGAAAGCACACTTTGCTGGATTGAGCTTCATTTGGTGCTTTCAGAGATTATGAAAGGCTTCAGCGAGGTCGGCGATGTAGTCCGAGCTCGGCTTGCTCATAACGAGCATGTCATCCACGTACACCTGCATGTTCCGGCCAATCTGGTCCTTGAAGACCTTATTGACCAAATATTGGTATGTGGCTCCAGCATTCTTCAGGCTAAAGGGCATCATCCTGTAGCAGGATGTCCCTCGGTCGGTAATGAAGGCAGTGTGCTCTTCGTCCCCTGGGTGCATCCAGATCTGATTGTACTCGGAGAACGCATCCATGATGGAGAGAGCCTGTGCCCTGAGGTGGTGTCCACCAACTGATTTATCCTCGATAGAGGGAAGCTGTCCTTCGGGCATGCCTTATTGAGGTTGGTGTAATCTACATAGATCTTCCCGGACGAAGCCGGCGGCCAAGAGTTTTTCCACTTCCTCGTTGATGGCCACCTGCCTTTTGGGGGCGAAGTTTCTCTTCTTCTGCCAAACCGGCCTGTGCTTCGGGTCGACGTTGAGCTTGTGGGTGATGATTTTGGGGAGAATACCTGGCATGTTCGCCACTGTCCAAGAGAACACATCTACATTTGCCCGCAGGAACTCCAACAATGAAGCCTTCTCCTCCTCGGGCAGCTGGGCTCCGATCTGCACGGTCTTCATCTGGTCGGCCCCGAGCTGGTAAGGAAGTAAGCACTCGACCGGGCCTCCCCTGGGGTCCTGAACCCTCTGGTTGAGCTCGTCTATCTTAGGATCCTCCTTGGGCGCCTGGGCCCCGGGGAGGGTTTGAAAGTAGTGTTGCATCGGCTGGGGCATACCCCTCATCTCCCCCATGCCATAAGGGGTTGGGAATTGTACAAGCAATCTCTTAGTAGAGACAACAGCATCGAGGAGATTGAGCCCAGGTCGGCCCAAAATCATGTTGTAAGACGAAGGAAGCCTGACAACCGTGAACGTCATCATGATGGTACTCTGCCGAGGTAGGGTCCCGGTAGTGACAAGGAGAGTGATTTCTCCCTCCACCCTTACGGAGTCTCTTGTGAAACCAACAAGGGGGGTATGTACAGGCTTGAGCTGAATAGAGGAAAGATTCTTCCTGGAGAAGGCATCGTAGAAAAGCACATCCGTGGAGCTTTCACTATCTACCATGATGCATTTTACAGGATGCTTTGCGATCGTCATCTCGACGACCACATCATCATTATTTATATTTTTCTTCTCGTCTTCCTTTTCCCTCATAAAAGGGAGTATAATCTCAGGATGCCCTGCCTCCCGGGCCCTCTTGGGTGTGCGCTCAGCTCCCCAGCGAATCATCCCCACCGGCTTCTCGGTAGGGCGATTGTCGACCACCGGGACTGGTGGGAGGGCGACGAGCGCATGAGATTCTGGTTGAGGTGTGCCCCCCACATATCTTCCGAGGTAGCCCCTCTTGGTGAGCTCTTCGATCTCCCACTTGAGATTGCGGCACTCCTCAGTGTCGTGGCCGTGGTCACGGTGGAAACAACAGTACTTCGTCTTGTCACGGCTAGAGGATGGCTTCAATGGCGGTGGGTGCCTCAGATAGGTCTCGCCTTTGATCTCCATGAGGGTCTTTGTTCTCGGGGTGAGGAGGGGGGTGAAACTCCCCTCAAAGATGGGAGCGCTTCTGGGCCTTGGTCCCGGCCAGGAGCTCTGAGCTAGCAGTCCTGGCCTCCGTGCCCCAGGTGCCTCGGTGGGTGTCAGCCTCTTCAGCGGCTTCCCGTCGAGCTCCTGCCTTGTACGATCCACCTCCTCGGTGTGGATGTACTTCTGAGCTCGTTAGAGGAGCTCGGAGTAAGTCTTCGGGGGTTTCTTGTCAAGCGAGTAGGTCAGGCGAGAAGTCCTGAGCCATCGCTTCAGAACCAGCATTGCAATCCGCTCCTCTAGGTTGTAGATCTCCAGCGCGGCAGCCTTGAAGCGAGCCACGTAGTCCCGCAGCGGCTTGCAGTCTTGCTGCCTGATGGAGACGAGGCTGTCTACCTCCCGTGGCGTCTTTTGACAAGCATTGAAGTGAGCCATGAACCTCTACCCCAGGTGGGCAAAGGTATTGATGCTTTCCAGCTCAAGGCGGGCGAACCATATCCAAGCCGCCTTCCGGAGAGTAGCAGGAAAGGCGATGCACAGGAGAGCGTCAATGGCCCCTGGACCCTCATGAGGGCCCGGTAGCTTTCCAGGTGGTCCAGGGGGTCGGTGGTCCCGTCGTAGGGATCCACCAGCGGCATGAGGAATCGGCGAGAAATCAGCTCCACTTGGATCTCCTGGGAGAACGGAGGGCGGACGTCATAGCCCGCTGGCTCACTAGTGGAGCCGGGCAAGTTAGCAAACCGGTGGGACAGCTCCACCAGTTTGTGATCATGCTCTTCCAAGCGCTTCTCCGCCATGCGCCTGATGGCTTCATCCGTCAACCCCTCTACTGAGAGAGGCGGGGAAGGTGACGCGGGTGCGCGATGCTCATGACGAGGGGCTTTGCCCTTTTTGCCTTGGTGGGGTTTAGATGCCCCCGGTCAAGGTGTGGTGAGCAGCTTTCCTTGTTGGCAGACCCAGCCTATTATCGCTTCATCAGGGCTTGATGACTACCCTGGGGGTCTGTAACGGCCTGCGACTGCGAAGGCCTCCCATGGAAGAAACGCAGGCTGTCGCGAGGTGCTACGGCATGGGCCGTGGGGGTCTCTAGCTACTGGTGAGTAGCCAGGGACCGATGCTGGTGCTGGAGCTGGCACACTACTGTAGTGAGAGTGTGCATCTGCTGAGCAAGTGCGGTCAGCTAGACTTTCAGCGAAGGTGGTTGAACCGGGGTGGGTGGCTCCGTTCCCGAACCGTGCAGGTTCCCGTGGGAAGGGGACTCTTCTGCACGGTTGGGAGAGGCTCCCCTCACCCGAGTGGTCACCATCCTCTCGACAAACTGTTCGAGTGGGGCCTGAATCAGATCGGGAATCGTTCCGCCCCTACCTGGCATGCCAATCTGTTGCCGCCCAGATCGCCGTGGTCTGTAGCTGCTGGTGGCGACGAGGGTCACTCATCCGCCTACTCGGGATGCCTTTGGTACCTCGAGACCTGTAAGAAATAACATCAGTGACCCGGGCTGGGATTCCGGCGGGGGCGCTTCGATGGTCAAGTCAGTGACGATCCAGGGAAACAGATCCTCCTGGTCGAGCCCCTCGGGATAAGCTCCATGCTAGGAGTGAGTGTAGTGTGTATGGAAATGAGAGTGAGCTAGGAGAGGGGATGGCCGAGGTGGTAGAATCCTCCTATCTGGCCTCCCTCCCTTGTTTCTTCGCTTGCTTACTTTTAGCTTACTCTGGCTAGGTTTTTTACTTTGGCTTGCCTCAGGATCTCCCCATGTCGTTAGACGTGTGCGATGAGGTATCGTGCCATAGACGGGACGCCTCTCCTGTCAGATAGCCGGGGAAGCTTCTATACGCTCTGACATTCCATCTACTTGCTCCTCTCCTAAAAGCCTGGCAGGACCTCGGTTGGCAGGTCACCGTCCTCGGGACTAGCACTCTCCGGTTGGGTCTTTTCCCTGAGGGTATGGCAGGTTGGTGGAGGGCATGGTACCTTGATGTGAGTTTCCTTTCATTCTGGCGTGAGTGACGGTCGTGGGCATTAATGTCGGCATGGCAGGCGCTACCGTACGACCCTCGAGAGGTTCGCCGTTGTCCTTGGAGAGGAGGCGCTGCTCCTTTGGTGGTTGGCGCCTCTGCCTGAGCCGAGGATCGAGCTGGAAAGGTGGGGCCTGCCTCCAAGGGGCTCGCCTCGAGGTGGCTCGGCTGGGTGGAGGAGGGCTGAGCTCGACTCCAGACCAGCGGAACTCGGCTTCAGATGAGCTCGACCTGACGAAGGTGGGCGGGGTGCCGCCCAGCCTAGGGGATCTGACCTCGGAGGGGCTCCTCGTGGTGGAGGAGACTTGAGCTCGACTCCTGACCACAGGGCCCGACCTTAAGGGGTCCGCCTTGGATGCGGACTTATACTCGGCTCCGGCCTAGGCATCCCGACCCGGCGGAACTGACCTGGCGGAGGACGGGGCTCGACTCCGGCACGCGACCCCGTTGCTCCAGGGGAGCTCAGCCCAGTGAAGGGGCTGATAGAAAAATGCCCTAAGAGCCAATCATTGTTTGGGCCTTTTTGTAAACTTCCAACTCATATATGACATCATTATTTATAATAAAAGCATTTGATTCATCATATAATGCTATGTCATATTTTTGAGTATGATGAACCCCATAGAGTAGGGGAATGGAATTAGGGTTATGATAAAATAACAGTGAGACCTAATTCCTATAAACCGTAATCTAGAATGTTCCTAGTCATTGGACAATCGATTCAGGGATCGATGAATCCAGTAAGACTAGCTTATCCTAGGTATACTCAGTTGATGAGGGTGGTTGGTCTCACAGCCACTTGTGTAGAGACACTAATACAAGGATAAGGATGCTTATTAGGTTATGAGTACACTGAACTGATCCGCACCTGGACTATCTTATGGAAGTCTTACTCCTTGTCAAAAGATAGGTCCCAGAGTAGAAGTTGTGCATGTGATCTTCAGACCTGAGGTCACCATGGTTCCTTGTACACACTAAGCCATACTTTGGTTCATACTCATTCATGGCATTGCGACATGTACGGGGTGTTTTAGGTATGGTGGAAGGTATACGAAGTATGTGAGTGGACCAACAAAGAATTGATCAATCCTTGTAAGAGGATATGTTATCCCATGTAATCTCTTCGATGAGTGATTCGAGGAATCTTTGCAAAGTGGGATGAGATTAGAAGTGGCTTCTAATCAATCATCAGCTGATTCCTCATGATCGAGCTGAGATTCGATATGATTAAGTGTCAGGGTTTGACATTTATCCATCCTATCACATAATCGGGATAATGGGAGATCAAAAGATTGAATTGCACGGTAACTTACTACTGAAGGGTATTTTGGTAATTTCAATCAAATTTCTCATCTTCCGGGTAGGCATGACACATTGCTAGATGTAAATCTTGTCTTGTAGGTTTTCATGAACTAATTGGATTGGTTTCATGAGTCAATTCGATGTGTGATTCGAAATGGACAATTAGGTGAGCCGATTTGACCTAATTAGGTCAATCGGGTTCGATCGGATCAAATCGGCTCAAATCTAAACCTACTACTGGCTAGATGTGGAACCCAATGGGTCACACACAATAGAGAGTAGGCCAAGGAAGTTACTCATGGTTTAATTAAGGTAATGGGATCCTAATTGGTTAGCCATATTGCATACTAGCATATGTAGGCTAACACAATTCCTAACCCAATTGGATTGGGTCCGGTTACTTGCTAATTGGGCTAACCTAATTAAGAAAAACCTAAATTAGGTTGAGTCCTAAGTAGGGATATCCAAATCAGAGCTTGATATAATTTTATTTTGGACTTTTGGATGTTTTATTGAAGAGTCAATTTGAGTTGGGACTCTAGATGCCAAAATGACACCTTGGCATTCAAAAAGGCTTAAAAGAGTCTATAGTCCTCTGATCTAAAATATTTTATATGGATGGAAAGAGGATTTAATGCTCTTTCTTTTGACACCCATATTGCATATGTTTTGACTAGTCAAAGGTTGCATGGGGTGTAGATAAAGTTGACCACAATATAAAGGGTTTCTTGGCGCCTCTTGGCGCGCACGAGAAATGAAGGTGTGCACAGAAGGACAAAAGTCCTTCTGCAGATGAAACACTTGAGTGTTTCATTTCAATGAGCGCCTTCTCATATTATCCCACGCCTTTTAGATATATTTGACCGGTCAAGGCTTTTTGAAAGGACGTGAAAAATGGATGGAAGCAAAAGCGTGCATGAAGAGACGCGTCTCTTCATGTGGCGCACACCCTGAAGCAGAGTCCTTCTGCTTCAGGACTTTTCATATTCTTCGGTGTTTGGAGATTGAAGAGGCGCCTCTTGGCTTCCCAGGGACCGGTACTTACCATATGGCAAGTCATAGATTGTCTAAGAAAATGGACGGATGCCAATATGTCTTTTGGTGCATGAGGAGACATATTGGATATGATTTTTCAGTCTTGAAAAATTATATCTAATAACCTGTTAGAGGACATATCACACGTCCCTCTTAAAACTATAAATAGGGGCGGTGATATGAGTTTCAAATCTTTTTCTTTTCACCGTAAAAAGATATTCCGAGTGTTCTTCCACTTCTCTCCCCCTCCTTCTTAATTTAGGACAAGACTTGTCTTGTTAAGACAAGGTCTTTTCTACTAAGACAAGGCTTAGTTTTAGGACATAAACCTAAGGGGTCCCAGAGGAGGGTTGTCCTAAAACCAAGAATGGTTTAGGACTATGTCCAGAAAGCCCTACAGTAGGTTAGGGTGTCCTACACTGGTCAAAGGTCAAAAGGCTGACAAAAGAGTTCTGTTGAAGCAAGCAACCCCGATAGGGATACTTCCTTGGTACCATTCTCATGTGGATCACCGTTGGAGGGCTTGCACTTGTGAGCCTTATGGAAAAGATTGGGTTTCAGCGATCCAGGTATGGATTCTGACTTTATTTATGTTTCGTTGATTGGTATTGTTGATGTGGGACATGGATAGGATCGTTGGTGAGCCTAGAAGTCACCTAAATTAGGGTACTATTTTTTTTTGATATTTTTTCTCTAGGGGTGGTGAAGGAATAGTGGGGATGTAGGATAGGGATCTGGATCTCATGGACTTTGGGACTCACCCTAACGAAGAGACCTCTCACCTCTAGGGCATTACACCCTCCTCGATACTAGGAGGCGCTAGGATGTATCTCAAAGGCCACGAGGGGATAGAGAAGATGGAATGGGGGATAACCGGGCATGACCTCACATCATGTCCTGGCGTTGGGCCTCACACCCTCTCCTCATGGAGTGAAATAAAAAAAATCACTCTTTTCTAAAACTCATTTTCATTTCCAAAACTTGACTAAACTCTAAAAACTATTTTTTTATAAAGGACTGAGGGTGGTATTTATAGACCTGTCCAACCCTCGTTTGAATTTGAATACAGGATAAAAAGATAAAGATGACTCAAATTCAAATACAAGATAGAATAAGATAAGCCTATCTCAATCCTAACCAACCAAATTCTAATTCAAATTTTAAATAAAAGATAAATCCTAAATAAATATTCTTCCAATTTATTTGCTGCTACGAAATCCATGTTGCTCCGGGATTTGTGCAGATCGATGTCCCCATCATTCCCCTGAGGTAGGGAAAACTCGACTCCGTTGAGTAAGGCTGGCTCTAGGATGTACATAACCTGTAGAATGATTTTTTTAGCTCTACTCTGAGATCTGTGCACTTTAAAGAGTGTGCAGCTTTGAAGATGGTAGGCTTCGAAATTGATGCGGCTTTGAACTCCGTGCAATTCTGAAACTCGTGTAGCTTTGAAGATCGTGTGCTTCGAAATTGGTGCAGCTTTGAACTCCATGTGACTCTGAAATATGGTCTGGTGAACCGAACTGGAATAGAGTTTGGGAGAGGACCTGATAAAGAAGACTGCAGAGCTTTGAGATTGGTGCGAAATCCCTTAAGTGAAGTCGGCAGCAAGGGTGTAGAGAAGTCGGCAGTGGGGGTGAGGGGATTACATTCACGTTCGTGCAATTCCTCTTCATCTTCACACGGTTTGAAACCAGAATCGGGGAGGGACTTTGCGGAGGGATTCACTGATGGGCGTTCACCGGCGACGGCGCTGGGGAGGAAGACTATGGCTGGCGATGATGCTGGGAAAGAAGACGGTGGCGTGGCTGGGAGAAGTGTGGTACGGACCTGTTTCGACGGCTGGCGGCAGAGGAAGGGAGGAAGAAGCTACGGTGGCCAGCGACTCCCAGATGCCCTTCTCCTGGCTATGCAATTTCGACTTACCAGATGAAAGGATGGAAGAAGAAGGGCGAAACGGTATCAGGCATTGGCGGTGGAGGGGATGAGGGGGATGGGGGATTTTTCCTTGTAGCTTGGCGGCCTTCTTGTTCTCTTTGAGCTCACGGATCTTTTGCATCTGGAGCATGCGCTCCATGACGAGCGCATACTCGCACTTCTCGTAGGAGTGGCGCTCGGATTCGCACTTCCAGGGTAGGTAAAACTTGGCGTCACGGCACTTTTTGAAAGGGATGAGCAGGTGGGCGCACTGATCACGATAGGGGATGGGCACACGGGCCTCCACCATCTCCTCCTGCATCACGATCATATGTTTCGGCGATCCCAGCTTCACCTCTTCCTCTTCGGTTTCTCGGGGGAGCAGAAACGAGCTCGGACATCTTGGGGAAGAAAGAGGAGGCATCGGGCACGGAGATGGGGAGGCATCATGGGCGACAGCAGGTAGAGAGATAGGTGGCCGGTACGGACGGGGAAGGGCCTCAATCTGCGCCGCAGCAGTTGCGCCGGAGGAAGCCTGGGGGCGTCGGTGATGGAGGAGATGTAGTTGAAGCGGGATGTACCCTTGGTGCTGAGGACGGCGTGATTCGCCGGTGTTTGGAAGATCTGGCGGTAAGGCATCGATCGGAGGCTGTAGGGGGCAGGGAGAATGCCAAGGTTGTTGACGACGATGCAGGTTTGGAGAACAACCCGGCCAACACTGTTGAAGGCGTCGCCGATGACGGCTGCATAGGAGGCGGCGCGAGGGCTGGACGACGGATGGCTGGCCTGGAGGATCATGTCGGTGGAGGCCTCGGTTAGGAAGGCACCGAGGACGATAATCACAAGGCCCGGGATGAGGCCGAGCACCTTGATGGCGGGAGGTAGACAGTGGTGATTTTCTCACAGGCGGAGGGGGGAATCGGGCGGATCTACATGGTCGGTTTCTTCCGGTTGCAAGTGGAAGGGACTGGTGGCTGACAGGGAGCAGGGAGGATCTGACAGGGAGGCGACCAAGGGGTGCTGGACCGGGTGGAAGATGGAGGACGCGGACGATAAGAGCTGGCGGGAGAGAAGGGGAATCTATGGTACCCTAATTTTTCTGGACTCTGATACCAAAATTGATGGGGGACACGGGTAGGATCGTTGATGAGCCTAGAAGTCACCTAAATTAGGGTTCTATTTTTTTTTTGATATTTTTTTTTTTAGGGATGGCAAAGGAATAGTAGGGATGTAGGATAGGGATCTGGATCTCATGGACTTTGGGACTCACCCTAATGAAGAGACCTCTCACCTCTAGGGCATTACACCCTCCTCGATACTTGGAGGTGCTAGGATGGATCTTAAAGGCCACGAGGGGATAGAGAAGATGGGAATGGGGGATAACTGGGCATGACCTCACATCATGTCCTGGGGTTGGGCCTCACACCCTCTCCTCATGGAGTGAAATAAAAAAAACCACTCTTTTCTAAAACTCATTTTCATTCCCAAAACTTGACTGAACTCTAAAAACTATTTTTTTACAAAGGACTGAGGGTGGTATTTATAGACCTGTCCAACTCTCGTTTGAATTTGAATACAGGATAAAAAGATAAGGATGATTCAAATTCAAATACAAGATAGGATAAGATAAGCCTATCTCAATCCTAACCAACCAAATCTTAATTCAAATTTCAAATAAAAGATAAATCCTAAATAAATATTCTTCCAATTTATTTTCTACTTCGAAATCCGTGCTACTCCGGGATTTGTGCAGATCGATGTCCCCATCAATTGCATAAGGGGTTCCTAGGAATTAGGGTTTTCTAGCCATATTAGGGTTTCATGCTTAGAATTTTGTTTTGAAATTCACTTCCACATGCTGCATGATTCTCGGCACCCTGGGAGAATTCCCATCAGGGGCCCATATTGAAAATCCAGCATGGCATCCGATGGGGGTTCCACATCAGTTTGCCCACCCCCACGTCAGCGATCTAGCCACATCAAGAACCATTCATCCTTTCAATTCCATCCATCCTTCCTTTCATGTCCTCCTATCAAATATAGCATTAGAAAATAGTAGAGATGTTATAAGAGTGGTAGAGTAATAATACAGGCAAACGAAGGCTCGAGAGTAAAGGTGGGCATTGGGCCATGCCAGACCAGGCCCGGCCCAGGCCCACTGGGCCACACGCTAAACGGGTCATGCCTATCACGGCCCGCTTAACCTGAAGGCTGGGCCCGGCATGGCCCTAGGCTCGGGGGGGCGGGCCGTGCCAGGCACGGCCCACTGGCCCATCAGCCCGGTTATTTTTAAAATTTTTTTTTAAAAAAAAAAATGGGCCGGGCTTGGCCCGGCCCGTTTGGGCCCTTTACTGGCCAGGCCAGGCATGGCCCGTTTGGGCCCGTTACGGGCCGGGCCTGGCATGGCACGTTTGGCCCATAACAGCTAAAAAATGGGTATTTTTTGATTTTTTACTATTTTAACCATCCCAACTGTCATAAAACGGGCACATTTATTTTTAATTCTTAATTTTTATAATTGTACATTTAATTTTTATAATCAACTCAGATCTGACTAAATGAGGAACATTGATTTGAGAAGGGGACTATTATTTTCTTCGGGCAACTTCGTTATTGAGATCCTGTGAAGCACACGACAGCTGCAATGATTTTATTTACTTAATGCATACATATTACGAAGACGGTGAAAATGCCAGTTGATGTGGCGAGCCACTGACATGGTGCCCATGTTGGATCTAGCTAAGTGATGAGGTGGCGAAGAATGCCACTTGGCCCAACTGAGGTCGAGCTCCTGACTAAGGTTGAGCTAAGTGATCGAGGTCGATCTCCTAGTTGAAGTCAAGCTTCCATATGAGATCAAGCTCCTAGCTGAGGTTAACCTCCTATCCAAAGTCGAGCTCTCGTCCAAGGTCGAGCTCCCAGCCAAGATTGAGCTCCCATTCAAAGTCGAGCTCCCAGCTGAGGTTGAGCTCCCATCCAAGGTCGAGCTCCCGCTCGGGGTCGAGCTCGTAGCTAAGGTCGAGCTCCTAGCGAAGGTCGAGCTGCTGTTCGAACCCAGTCCCCGCAGGTAAGAGGATAGCAGGAAGCAAGATACGGTCTGATGATGATGATATAAACACTACTGATGATTAGTAAGATTTTGATCATTTATTTTTAATTCTTAATTTTTTATAATTGTACATTTTTATTTTTTTAATTGTTAAAGTGAGTTATCTCTATTTTTTTCTCCTTTCTTATTATATTCTGGAGATCAGGCCTAGTCCCCCTCTTTTCATGTACTATTTTGATTTAATTTAATAAACTGGTAGGAGTCTATGCCAGACCCCCCACCATTATGGTGGCTTTATATTAATAAATTCTTAGTTCCCAACATTTTTTAAATTTATTAAAAAATATTTTTTATAAATAAAAAATTTAATTTCATTTATTTTAAGGGGGCCGGGCCATGCCTGGCCCTGCCCAGGCTCTTGTGGGCCGTGCCATGCCGGGCCCAGTCCAGGCCCTAATGGGCCGTGCCGTGCTGACCTGCGGGCCGTGCCATCCCAGGCCCTTATGGGCCGTGCCGGGCTGGCCTGCGGGCCAGAAAATCTAAACCCAGCCCGGCCCCTTATGGCCCACATGAGTTCTTTTGTTTTTTAAGGCTTCACAGGATTGTCTTGACCAAGGACTTGTACTGAGCTTTCTTCTTGGTGAAGAAGCATCCTCAAAATAAATGACAGTATCTTTTCTTGTGAGAAAGACAATAGCATCATTCCTTCTGGCCTTCCTCTATCCATGGTTGGAAGGGCCAATTTTCTTTGTTACCTTTGTAGGTCCATGGAGCTCCACGATGTGATTAAAGACAATAAGAAAAAAGGCATTGAGCCTCTTTCCCATCTTTTTTTATGAGGAGTAGGAAATAGTTGACATCATTTGGCAAATGAAAGCTCCACCTTTTGTCGAGTTGCTCTATGAGGATATTTTAGCAAATGCCGATCTTGCTCCTACTTTTGCTAGGATTAATTCTCCTTACTCTTATTTCTGATTTTTCCGGGAGTTGTAGTTCAGTTAGCTAACTTGTTTGTCTTTGTTTTTGTAATGATGAAGTTCATTGTCGATAAGCTACTCAACCCCTGGTAAAAGCAAACTGGTGAAGCTAGCCTATCAAAAAGGAAGAAGAAGATAGTGGCAAGCTCATTTGCTACCAAGGTTGAGCCTCCTATCATGTCGGGCTCAGTGGAGTTTGTTAGGGCCAAGGTGTGGCTCGCTGAGGAGGGATCACCTGAGATGGAGGTGATTGCTACTCTCCCTATTTTTGCTCATCCACTAGCCTTGGATGCTTCTCATGAAGTAGTCCTCACCAAAGCATCCAAAGATGTTTTGGCAGTCACCTCCTTAATAGCCAAAATTTCCACAGCCACTATAGAGGCCACACAACTTCCAGAAGTTACTTCGGAGGCAACTTAGGTGTTGCCCAGCTAAAGCAACCCAAGGGGGGTGAATTGGATTTTAAATTTTTTTTGAGAAGATTAAAATAAGTGCTAGTATATTTGCAAGTGTTTGTATGCTTAATAAGAGATGCAACAGAAGTATAAAGTAAATGCAAGAAAAAAATGATAAGCAATCACAAATACAAGAATTTATAGTGGTTCGGTGCACACCAAGCACCTACGTCCACTCTCCAAGGTCTACTTGGATATTTCACTATAATCCTTCCTTGATTACAGTAGATTAGTGTTTTCGGGCTCAGTAATCAAAATCCCTTGATTTTTACAAGGCTAACCAAAAATCTAGTTGATTTTTATAAGTCTCACCAACAATCTAGTTGATTTTTACAAGGCTCACCAATAACTTGTTGGTTTTCACAAGGCTCACCAATAACCTAGTTGGTTTTCACAAGGCTCACCAACAACCTAGTTGATTTTTCAAACAAGGCTCACCAACAACCCAAACACTAGTTTCAATTTATTTGAAACTAGGAACAATAATAAGTACAAGTACAAGTAAAGATATAATAAGCTTTCTCAAAATAAAAGCAAATATCTCTTTGAAGCTCTTTAATTGCTGAGAAGCTTGTCTCCAATATATTGAAGTCTTAATCAATGCTTGAGAATTGGGCTTGATTGCTTCTTGAATGCTCTTGAATGTTTGAAGGCTCAATTTCACTCAAAACTATTGAATGCTCAATTAGTTCTTCAATAAATTCTCATTAGTTCACTCTCTCTTGTGTTTGGTCCACTTTAAATACCTTTCCAAGCCTTAAATGACCGTTTATGACTGTTAAAGAGCAGAAAATAGCCGTTAGAAATAAAAAGGATCAATTCTATGCTTCAAAAAACTAGCATTACTGTTCATCCAGACCTGTAGATGTCAATATTTCAGGTCATGAGTCGACTCATGTATCGATACTTGAGTCGATACCTAGGTAAAAATATTTTTTGAAGCTCTCTGGAGTATTCTGGTGTGTCGACACTTTTTCTGGTGAGTCGACACTTGAGTGACACTTCAACTTCATGAGTTGACACTTGGACAAAATCCAGAAATCAGCAAGTTCTATCTTCATTTTGGTCTCAGGCCTCGAGTCGATACTTGCTTGACCATGAGTCAACTCATATGTCGACACTTGGATTTCATGAGTCGATACTTCATGCATGCCGGCTGAAACTCTTTCTGCATATCAGCTCAAGATTCTATAAGTCAATACCTTGAGTCGACACTTTATCTTCATGAGTCAACACTTGCTGAAACTTTGCTGAAACTACTGAAACTTTGCCAATTCAAAAATTTGACTCCTTCAAGATCATTCTTATGTGCCAAAGTCCGTATAACTTGAAATTTCATTAATTTATGTGACTTCTTCAATAGTTTAACAAGCATTTGAAATCTTCAACATGGTATAGCTTTGATGAGTACTTTAATCTGCTAAATACACTTGTAACACATATTTAGTACTTAAGTATACTTAAGTATTTTGTTATTCATCAAAATCAAGATAGGAGTCAATAATCTCTTCCTTTTTGATGATGACAAAACCTTTAAGTATACATGCACAGATGCCAGGGGTGTACTTAGCTAGGTGAAGCAGAGAGTGCAGAGTATGGTGTGGCTCTATGGAGATTGTATTAGGTAGAGC
Source organism: Areca catechu (assembly GCA_021397845.1). NCBI lineage: Eukaryota > Viridiplantae > Streptophyta > Magnoliopsida > Arecales > Arecaceae > Areca > Areca catechu. Next base: position 137,681,385 of record CM038043.1, read on the forward strand.
TCTAGTAACAACCAGTGCCGTTTCAGGTTCGCTGGGTTCTCTCCAGGGAAGTCCAAAAACAGACTGATGCAACTGCCAGACAGAAGGAAAGCAATAATCTATGGTGCCAGGATACGAGCTAGGATCTTCAGCTATGGAGGCAGTCATCCCAGAGGTCTCCAGGTGATATTAATAGATAGAGGATATTGGCATAGGCATGGATATCTTCACAGTGCTGTCAGGACATGCAGTTACAGCAGGGTGTGCGTTGAGGACATTGCCAGGTTTGCCAAAGCTTGGGGGCACCAAGATGGAGATTGTTGGGATTTGCGTAGTGCTCCCAAGCTTTGGAGAGACTTGGGAGACCATGGCAGGGATGCTGGAGGCGATCCCTGGGTGCTTAGAGGCATGCCAAGCAGTTCTTGGAGGTGTTCCAGGGAAGCTCGAGATCTAGGTTTGGAGATCTTGAGGTTGGAGTCGGCTTAGGCTATGGAGGAGTCGATTCCTGCAGGTCGACAGCAAGTTGGAGTTCTGGTCGAGTCGGCTCGAGGTCTGTTCGAGTCGACTCATGGTCTGGTCAAGTCGGCTCGAGGTATGTTCGAGTTGACTCTTTTGATGGGTTTAGAGCTCATGTGTTGGCTTGGGGGAAGAGAGAGTTTTGTTGGGCTGAGCCATGTTGACTTAGGGCTATATATATATCTTGTATGTGTAAAGCCGGTAGTCGAGAGAGAGTTGCAAGAAGAGAGCAAAGTCTCTTTCTCCCCATTCTTGATTTCTTTCTCCCTCTCTAGTTTTCTCATTCGTTGACAACCCATGAGGGCACACCTCCGCGATGGGAGCGGATGGTGTGCCCCAATCCTTCCCTAGTGAGGTTCCTTTCATAGCCATGGCAGCATCAATGAGATCCCGGGCATTCCGCAAGGTGGAGCTAGGTGTCTCGTTTCCTTAGCATTTGGTATCAGAGCAGATCTTGCTTCAACGAAAACAAGTTGTAAAGGTTGGTGAGCCTAGGTTACAAAACTAACTTGGATTTTGATTAGTGAGCCCGAAAAACTAATCAACTGCAATCTTGGTGATTATAGTGGAATTCCCAAGAAGATCTTGGGGAGTGGATGTAGGTGCATTGGAGTGCACCGAACCACTATATATCTTTGTGTTTATGTGATTGTTTTTATTGTGCATTTACTTCTTTATTTTCAATACATATTATTTTGAAGCACACAAACACTTTGGCAAAACACAAGATTTTGAATTGAATTAGCACATACTTGCTTTAGTTTATTAAATAGTTCAAAAGTTTTATAAAATCTAATTCACCCCCTCTCTTGGGTTGCATCCTCACTAGGCAACAAGTAGTATCAGAGCTCGGAACCCAAAATTGTTGGTATTTAAACCTTGTGCTTTGCAATGAATCTAATAATTTTGAGTTAAAAGATCGTGGCAACCCTTGTAGGTATTAGTGTTAGACCACCATTTTTCAATGGCACAAATTATACATTTTGGAAAACTCGCATGCTCATCTATATTCAATCTATTAGTTATCATCTTTGGAAAATTATAGTTAATGGTCCTCATATTCCTTACATTTTGGTTAATGACATTTCTATTCCAAAGCTTGAAGAGAATTGGAATGAATATGACATTAAGCAATCTGAATTTAATGCTAAAGCAATGAACTTGCTTTATTGTGCAGTGGACTTTAATGAATTTAATAGGATCTCTACATGCACATCGGCAAAGGAAATATGGGACACACTTGAGGTTACTCATGAGGGTGCTCTTCAAGTGAAGAATACTAAAATTAATTTTCTTGTACATTCTTTTGAAATCTTTGAAATCTTTGAAATGATGCACTATGAATCAATATCTGATATGTATACTAGATTTATGACTATTATTAATGAATTGAAAAGTCTTGGCAAAGTCTATACTAATACTGATTTGGTTAATAAAATTCTTAGATCTTTACCAATATCATGGGATCCAAAGGTGACGGCGATCCAAGAAGCTAAAGATGTAGAAATCTTACCTTTGAAAGAGCTTATTGGTTTACTCATGATCCATGAGTTGAATTTATGGCAAAAGGAAGTAGTTGCTGATCAAGAGAACAAGAAGATAATAGCCCTCAAGGCCAAAAAGAAATTCAAGACAATGATGGCAACTTAGGGCGATAGCGAAGATTCTAGTTCGGAAGAAGAACAAGAAGTTGCCCATCCTTTCTTCATGGCAAATGAGGAAGAGATATGTTCTGAAAATGATTATAATTTTATCTTTGATGAATTACATGATGCATTTAATGATCTTGTGCATGAATACAAATTGCTAAAAATTGAGCACAAGAAATTAAAAAGGCATGTTGACTCTTTTTCTCTTAAGAACATCAATCTTGTTGCCTAGAAATGGAGCCCAAGAGGGGGGGGTGAATTGGGTCTTTTAAAAAATTAAAACAATAATGTAAAGGTCTAGTGGTGTTTGTGAATAATAAATTCAATGCAAAAGATTGAATGCAGCGGAAAATAATTAATGAGTAGCAATAACCAAAGAGCAAGAGAGAAAGAGGGCAATCACACACAAACACAAGGTTTATAGTGGTTCAGTGCAAACCTAGCACCTACATCCACTCTCCAAGCCACCTTAGAAATTTCACTATAATCCAAACAAGATTACAACTGACTTGTTTTTCACAAGGCTCACAAGTCAAAACCTAAGTTGGTTTTGTCACCTAGGTTTACCAACAAACTTTAACACTTGTTTTGTCTTTGGGCTCACAAGTTAACCCTAGTTGGTTTTATTCCTTTGGCTCACCAACAAACCACAACAACTTTCTGTCAAGACACCCTTGAAAGCAAGGTCAAATCACAAGATAAAAACAGATATACAACTTTAAAACTAAAACAAACTCTCTTCAAGAGTAGAATGGAATCTTTGAAGCTCAAGTTGATGCTTTGTCTTGACTCTTCCTTGGAATATCTTTCAAAATGCCTCTTTTGGAATAATGTAAGGATGAGCTTGTAGGCTTTTTCAGGGAATCAAACTATAAAAGGCTTTTGATGTGGAGTACTTGAGAGAATATAGGCTTTTTGGCTTTTGAATGGACTTCAATACACTTCAATGCCTTTAGAATGAGGTTGGTGGAGGTTAAGTACACCAAGAAATTTTCAAAAAATGGTTTGTGACCATTGGAGCCTCGGATCTAGCCATTGGGAGCTTAAAAAACAAGTTTTGCAAGTCAAAAAAATAGATCTGTTAGAGCTGTCAGGCTTCAAGTGTTGACACTTGGCTGTCAGGTGTCGACACTTGATTTCTAGGTGTCGACACTTGATGCACAGGTGTCGACACTTGACATAAATCCTCAAATGGCAAAGTTCTGTATTTTCAAAAATCTCAGGTCTTGAGTCGACACTTGAAAATTTAAGTGTCGACACTTGAGTTCTGGGTGTCGACACTTGGCATGCCAAGGATTTTTGTTCGTCCCAAATCCTGAAGTGTTGACACTTGGCTTCCCAGGTGTCGACACTTGAGACTGAAAAGCTCAGATTCAAGTATAAATTACCCCAAAAACATAAATATAAATTTTGAAACTTAAATGAATCGTAAACACATAATAATTAAACATGTAGATGCCCTTTTTTCATGAAGAGGATGTCCCTATTTGCGAAAAATGCTCCGTGCCACGGCGTGCCATGATACATAAGTTTTTGAAATTTTGAGATGCTTTCTCCCTGAAAACTCATAACTTGAAATACACATTAGTATACAATATGCACTCAATATTTTTTTATTCATCAAAATCACTGGGTGGAGCCAACAATCTTCCTCTTTTTGATGATGACAAAACCTTGAGTAAAATAGCATTAAATTTCAAATTTCAACTGTTATAATTCATGAATATGAATGTAAGTCCATATGAAGCATAATCTTCATAGTTAGGAAGAATCAATCACCCCCTCAATTAGATATTTCTAATTAGAACAAATAATATGTTATTTCAGGATAACAAGTTAGATTAGATTTGAAGGTTCTCACAAACAAGGTGGAACCACAACAATTTATGCATTTATAATCTATACTATTACTTGATTTGAAGGTTTACACAAACAGTTTTATGCATTTATACAATCAATACTATTACTCTCCCTTTTTGTCAATCATTAGAAAGGGGAGTAACCTCCCCCTCACAATGAGCATGGAGACAAAAAGATGGTAGAGTATCAAATATGACAGGTATCAGAGCCAAAAAGATCCAAAGAGAGAATCAGAGCTAAAAAAAGTAAATTTAACCAATCAAACACAAATAATAAGCATTAAACTGAAATATATAACTGATAAGAGAAGTTTTCAGTACAAAAATTTGCTGAGTCATCAGCAAAAACTGAAACATACAGAATGTATCAGAGTCATACAATAATCAGAAACATACAAATATGAACCATAAAAGACATACAACAGAAGAGACAAAAGACATAAAAGACATGTGAGGCTAATCCTCATCAGATGGAATCTCAAGACTAAAAGGAGCACTGATCCTAGATCTAGAGGCTAAGGCCCTAGGAGGTTCTAAAGCCCGACGACTCCTAGTGCGGCCAGAAGGACCTAAAGCGGGTACAATCCTAGATGATCTGGTGGAAGGGGGGAGAGAAGATCAGCTGGTGTAACAAAGTCCGGTGTGGAATCAATCAAGTCAGTAGGAGCAGCTGGGGTAGTGGGAGGATCGCGACTAACCACCTCAAAACCATTTACACTGCCATCACTATCATTACCACTGCCCACGATCTCTGTAGCTCTGTCCTCATCCATATCTGCCTGATCATCACCATCAACTGTATCAGCATGGTCGCTCTGGTGATCATCATCATCATCAGAAGAAGAAGAAGAAGAAGATACAACTGCAGGGGCTGCTGGAGGTATAAGGGATCTCAATAAATCCTCAATACGAGTGAAGCCCTCCTTCATAGTCCTATAGATCTCAACATGCTCCGAGGTAGTATGTGCTCGAAGAGACTCAATCTCGCTGCGTAGCTGAGTCAACTCACTCTTGATCTCAGTAAACTGCTCTCTGGCATGCTCCTCAAAGGGTAATCTAGTAGATGGTGGTGGAGGAGCTGAAGTACCAGGAGCTGAATGCTCTGCCTGTGTCGATGGAATATCAATGGGAGGAAAACTAGCTGGCTTAGATAGTCCTGCCTCTGCCTCTCGAAGCTCATCCTCCTCATCTAGCTCCTGGCCAGACTCTCCGCGCACCCATCGACCTGGACTAGTCTATACCCCATACGGTGCAAAGACCTCTCATCATAGACATCTGTATGTAGTATCTCCTTGGGGATCTCCCCCTCCAGTGATACTCCACACGCTCTAAATAACCTGGTCAGAGCCATGCTGTAGGGTAAACAATGACAGCGCTGAGTCACGGCATTGTGCATCTGTACTAACATCAAAGATGGAAGGTCGATCTGCCTCCTCTCTGTCAGACTCATTATCACCATCAGCTCTCTCTCAGTGATGAAGTCGAACCTCCCAGTCTTCGGCAGAAGTATATGGGCTGTGATGTGGTGTAACAGGTGCATCTCCAGGGATAACTGGTTCGCGGTAACTATAGATACACCACGAACATCCTCTCGCTCGAGGATACACCTAAATGCTACCTCCCTATCATCCACCGTAAAAACACTGACTCCCTTATGGGGGATCTCCCAGACTCTGCCCAGTAGCTCTGCAGAAAGTGAAATCTGAACACCTCTCACGGTCATAGTCCATAGAAGTCATCGACAGTCCATCGCACCGTAGAACTCCCTCACTAGATGAGGGTAGTACCTCTCCTGCATAGTATAGAAGGGTACTAAACCTGCATCAGTGAGCACCTGTCGCAAGAGAAAGTGGTGCCTATCAAAACAATCCAGGTCGACTCTCTTCCTAGAGGCTACTAACTTCCCTGCGATCCTCTCTGCAGGGGAGGAACTCGGTGTGGCAGAAATACTAGCCTGTGCAGAATCAAATATGGCCTTAGATCTCCTCTCTACACCTCGACTAGATCTCTCCATAACTGCAAGTCTCTTCCTGGGACCCATTACAGCAAGTTGACCAAGAGATTTTAAAGAAGATAAGCTATGGGGGGGATTTACTCAGACTAGGAGCAAAGGGACTGGTTAAAAAATCATTTTACAAGATAGTCTTGAAACAAACTTAGAGTTATAAAATACCAAGATAATTTTGAAAAGCCAGAAACATTTTGAAGGTGAGGATTTTATAAGCTAGATAAAGTTTTTGGCTGGAAATTTTATAAGAGTATATTTTGTAATACCAAAATACCAAAATACCTGGGTTTTGGGCTTAGAACATTTAGGGTTCTACCAAAAAGAAAAACTAAAAATAATGTGGCAAAAATATTATGATAAATTATGATAAATCACTAGAAATATGTATTAAATACTAGTTTTTAGGTGAATACCCAAATTTTGACTAAAAACCAATCAAATAGTGATTTTACCCAAATTCAGATGAAATGTGCGTGGAGAACGACCTAAACCATGAGAAAATCATGAAAAATACTGTGTAAATCACTATTCATTCAAACAGAGTTTTGGAAAACCACTAAAACTCGAGAAAATCCAGTCGTAATCCAAATAAAATCGGCAAATCCTTAATTTAGGTCAAAACGGTTTAATGGTGAGGAAAATGAAAATTTGAGAAATAAAATAGAATAAAGAGAAATTGGAAGAGGGAATACCTGATTCGTGTGGGGTTAAACGGGAAGAGGAGAGATTTGGATAGAAGGGGACCACTGTAGCTTGAAATCGACGGGAGAAAATAAAAACAAAAACCCTCGGTCGGTCCTTTTAAAAATTGATTTCGTTTCGCAAGTGTCGACACTTAGTATTTGTCAAGTGTCGACACTTGGTCAGGTGTCGACACTTGACAATATCCAAGTATCGACACTTGGCCAAGAAAAATTTAAAAAATCAAAAAAATTTTCAAAAAAAATCTAAGAAAATATTTAACAACTTTTGGGACTCAAAGCAAGTGGTTTTTGAGTGAAATGTCTTAGGTATTATTAAACCTATGAGAGTTCTAGGAGAATGGATCAATGACACCTAACTCTCTTCTAATCAGACAGAACCTATCCTCACTCAAAGGTTTGGTAAACACATCTGCTAACTGATCATCGGTACATACAAAATCAAGAATAACATTAGAGTTTTGTACATGATCTCTTATGAAATGATGTCTTATTTCAATGTGTTTACTTCTTGAATGTTGCACAGGATTCTTAGTTAGATTGATTGCACTAGTATTGTCACATCTTATGGGTGTCTTAGTTAGTTTAATGCCAAAATCTTCGAGTTGTTGTTTGATCCAAAGGATTTGAGCACAACAGCTTCTAGCTGCTATATATTCGGCTTCCACCATTGATAAAGCAACTGAATTCTGTTTCTTGCTATTCCAAGAGATCAAATTTATTCCAAGAAACTGACAAGTTCCACTAGTACTTTTACGATCAAGTTTACACCCAGCAAAGTCAGCATCAGAATAAGCAATCAATTCAAATGAAGAATCTCTAGAGTACCATAAACCAATTTCAATTAAGCCAGATAGATATCTAAGTATGCGTTTAACAGCCAAAAAATGAGACTATTTAGGATTAGATTTATATCTAGCATACATACAGACGCTAAACATGATATCTGGCCTACTTACAGTAAGATATAGCAATGAACCGATCATGCCATGATATAATTTTTGGTTAATAGATTTACCTGATTCATCCTTGTCAAGTCTACAAGTAGAGCTCATAGAGGTACCTAAAGGCTGTGTTCTCCATCCCAAACTTCTTGAGTATTTATTTTGTGTACTTTGCTTGGTTGATGAAGATCCCCTCTTTGGTTTGCTTTATTTGGAGTCCGAGGAAGAAATTTAGTTCTCCCATCATGCTCATCATGAACTCACCCTGCATTAACTTTGCAAAATCTTAACAAAGAGATTCATTAGTAGCACCAAATATTATATCATCTACATAGATTTGTACCACTAAGATATCATCAATTTTTTTCTTTAAAAACAAAGTTTTGTCTACATTACCTCTAGAAAAATCATTTTTGAGCAAGAAAGAACTTAAACGATCATACCAAGCTCTAGGAGCTTGTTTCAACCCATACAAAGCTTTATGAAGTTTGTAAACATGATTTGGAAATTCAGAATTTTCAAAACCAGGAGGTTGTTCAACGTAAACCTCCTCTTCAATTAGACCATTTAAAAATACACTTTTAACATCCATTTAAAATAATTTAAAATTCATAAAGCAAGCAAAAGCCAACAATAGCCTAATTGCCTCAAGTCTAGCCACAGGAGTAAAGATTTCATCAAAATCTATCCCTTCCTCCTGATTGTATCCTTTGGCAACTAGTCTAGCCTTATTTCTAATAACAACACCATTTTCATCAAGTTTATTTCGAAAAACCCACTTTGTACAATAATTGAAGTATTTGAAGGCCTATCTACTAATGTCCAAATGTTGTTCCTTTTGAATTGGTTAAGTTCATCTTGCATAGCATTTATCCAATTACTATCACATTCAGCTTCCTCAATAATTTTATGTTCAATTTGAGAAACAAAAACTAAGTAATCACAGATATTTCTAAGGGATGATCGAGTACTTATACCTTTAGATGGATCACCAATAATTAGTTCTTTTGGGTGTCCATGAGCATACCTCCATTCTTTTGGTAATGGATCAACTGTTGATATATTTTCATCACCTTGTGCTTGATCTCCTTCAGTATTTTGATCATCGTTCTGTTCCTTGGTAAGCCCTTCATTGTTGTTTACACTTTTAGTTTTCTTGCTGCCTATTTCATCAGAGAGTACATCTTCTTTTCTTGAAGATTTTTGGTTATATTCATCAAACACCACATGTATGGATTCTTCAACAACAAGTGTTCTTCTGTTGAAGACCCTGTATACCTTACTAGATGTGGAGTAGCCTAGAAAGACTCCCTCATCTGATTTGGCATCAAATTTACTTAAATTATCCTTACCATTGTTTAAGATGAAACAATGGCATCCAAAAATGCGAAAATAACGAATTGAGGGTTTTCTACCCTTCCAAAGCTCATAAGGTATTTTCTTTAGAATTGGTTGAATTAAAACTCGATTTAAAACATAGCATGCAGTATTTATAGCTTCCGCCCAAAAATATCTAGGTAAGTCATTTTCGCAAAGTATGGTGCGTGCCATTTCTTCAAGAGTTCTATTTTTTCTTTCTACTATCCCATTTTGTTGAGGTATCCTAGGTGCAGAAAAATTGTGATGAATGCCATTTTCAATATAAAATTTATCAAAATCAGCATTTTCAAATTTGGTTCCATGATCACTTCTCAAAGATACGACTGAAACACCTTTTTCATTCGAAACTCGTTTATGAAATCTAATGAATTCAGAAAAAGTTTCATCTTTATGTGCTAAAAACATGATCCATGTAAATCGTGAGAAATCATCTACAATAACTAGACCGTACATCTTACCTCCCAAACTAGATGTTATAGTTGGCCCAAAGAGGCATGTGAAGCAACTCCAAGGGTCTAGATGTAGAGATTACTCCTTTTGGTTTGAAAGAGGATTTGGTTTGTTTTCCAAGTTGACATGCACTGCAAATCTTGTCTTTTTCAAAATTGAGTTTAGGCAAATCCTTTATCAAATTCTTTTTGCTAAGTTTTGAAATTAAATGCATGCTTGCATGTCCTAGTCTGCGATGCCAAAGCCAACTAGTTTCATCGATCTTAGCTTCCATTGTCACTAGGGATTGACCATTTTGAATAGGGAGATCATCAAGATCAACCATATAAATATTGCCATGCCTATGACCAATGAATTTGATGCCATTGTCATCTAAACTAGAAATAATGCATAAAGAAGATTCAAAAACAACTTTAAAATCCTTATCGCAAAACTGGCTAATACTAACCAAGTTATGTTTCAAACCATCAACATATAAGACATTATCAATATAAGAAGAAGGGGTGATATGGACTTTACCAATATCGATAATTTTGCCCTTCCCATTATCACCAAAAGTTACATTACCACCATTTTGATATTTGAGCGATGAGAACTGCTCCACATCTCCTGTCATATGCCTTGAGCAACGCTATCAAGGTACCACATTCTTTTCTTGTTGGTTGCAAGGCATACCTGCAATAGAGATCAAGTGGAGACTTTAGGTACCCAAGCCATCTTGGGTCCTTTTAGGTTAGTGGCATTGGTTCTTTTTGGAACCCAAACTTTCTTAATATTTTTTAATTTTCTTTTGTTGCACATATAAGATTTATGCCCTTTAGTACCACATGTATAGCAAGTAATGGATGAAGATGTAGGCACAAATAAATTTTTAAAAAATTTTTGTTTCTTATGAGTTCTGAATCATAAATCTGCTTTATCAAAAACTGCTCTTTGGTTGTTCAAAAGCAAATTCAATTTTTCAGAACTATAAGTAAATCTATCTACAAAAGGTTTTAATTTTTCAATTTCTTCTTTATATCTTTTATTTTCATCCAAAATTTCTTTGCTTTGTTTTGAAAAATTTTCATTTGAAAGTGAAGAACTTTTCTTTTTCAAGACTTCTTTTTCTTTTCAAGAGCTACAATCTTATCATTTAATTTTCTATTTTGAAGAAGAAGGCATTCATTTTCATTTGAAAGCTTGTCATTTGTTTTGGCTAAATCCAAATTTTACTTCTTTAAATCTTTATGTTTTGATTTTATGTTTATGATAAGACTCATGAAGCTCATCAAATGTAAATTCATTTTCTGTTTCAGAGCATACCTCATCATGATCAGCCATCAGACAGAAGTTTGCCACCTCCTGCTGTTCTTCCTCAGAACTGGAGTCCTCACTATCACTCCAGGTTGCCATCATGGCTTTCTTTCTCAACTTTCTTCTGCTTTTCTTGAGCAAGGGACAGTCTACCTTGAAATGGCCGGGTTTCTTGCATTCAAAACAAGTGGGCTGCTCTTCTCCTTCTTTTTGTCTTTCTCTTTACTTGGCTCACCTTTTAGAGGTTTCTTCTTGAAGTTGAACCTTTTCTTCCTCACAAACCTTCTGAACTTTCTCACCATTAGAGCCGTCTCATCTTCTTCATCATCTTCTTCGAAGTCATCGCTTGATTCTTCTCTCGCAGTAGATTTGAAGACGATTACTTTCTTCTTTTTGTCGACTTCCACATTCTTTTGTTTGGGGGAGAGCTCATAGGTCATCAGTGAGCCCAACAGTTGTTCAAGTGGAAGAGTGTTGACATCCTTGGCTTCTTCAATAGCTGTTACTTTTGCATCCCAAGAAGCCGGTAGAGACCTGAGAAGTTTGTTCACAAGTTCACCATTAGAAACAATTTTTCCTAGGCTTCTCATGCCATTCACAATATTTATGAACCTAGTATACATCTCACTAATAGACTCAGTAGGTTCCATTTTAAACATTTCAAACATATGAATAAGCATGTTAACCTTGATAGTTTTCACTTGGTGTGTACCCTAATGGATAACCTCAAGTGTATCCCAAATCTCCTTGGCGGAGAGACAATTAGATATTCTATGAAATTCACTTGGGTCAAAGAGAGCAAAATAATAGATTCATAGCCTTAGCATTGAGCTCGATTTGCTTAATGTCATTCTCATCCCAATCATCTTCCATCTTTGGAGTGAGAATGCCATTAACCAATATTGTAGGCTGATGAGGACCTTTTACAATTGTCCTCCATAAATTATAATCAAGAGCTTGAATAAAAATGTGCATGCGTGTTTTCCAATACGTGTAATTTGCGCCATTAAAAAGTGGGGGATGATTTGAAGCTTGACCTTCAACTATACCCATTCCTATTGGGGCTACCATGATCTTTTACTCAAGATCCTTGGACCTACAAGAGAGTACCGGTGCTCTGATACCACTTGTTGCCCAGAAATGGAGCCCAAAAGAGGGGTGAATTGGATCTTTTAAAAAATTAAAATAATAATGTGAAGGTCTAGTGGTGTTTATGAATAATAAATTCAATGCAAAAGATTGAATGTAGCAAAAAATAATTAGTGAGTAACAATAACCAAAGAGCAAGATAGAAAGAGGGCAATCACACACAAACACAAGGTTTATAGTGGTTTGGTGCAAACCTAGCACCTACATCCACTCCCCAAGCTACCCTTGGAAATTTCATTATAATTCAAACAAGATTATAGCTGACTTGTTTTTTACAAGGCTTATAAGTCAAAACCTAAGTTGGTTTTGTCACCTAGGCTTACCAACAAACCTTAACACTTTCTTCGGGCTCACAAATTAACCCTAGTTGGTTTTATCCCTTTGACTCACCAACAAACCACAACAACCTTCTTTCAAGATACCCTTGAAAGCAAGGTCAAATCACAAGATAAAAATAGATATACAACTTTAAAACTAAAACAAACTCTCTTCAAGAGTAGAATGGAATCTTTGAAGCTCAAGTTGATGCTTTGTCTTGACTCTTCCTTGGAATATCCTTCAAAATGCCTCTTTTGGAATAATATAAGGATGAGCTTGTAGGCTTTTTCAAGAAATCAAACTATAAAAAGCTTTTGATGTGGAGTACTTGAGAGAATATAGGTTTTTTGGCTTTTGAATGGACTTCAATGCCTTTAGAATGAGGTTGGTGGAGGTTAAATACACCAAAAAACTTCCAAAAAATGGTTTGTGACTGTTGGAGCCTCGAATCTAGCTGTTGGGAGCTTGAAAAGCAAGTTCTGCAAGTCAGAAAAATAGATCCGTTAGAGCTGTCAGGCTTCAAGTGTCGACACTTGGCTGTCAAGTGTCGATACTTGGCTGTTAGGTGTCGACACTTGATTTCTAGGTGTCGATACTTGAACTTTCAAGTATCGACACTTGATGCACAGGTATTGACACTTGACACAAAAATCCTCAAATGGCAAAGTTCTGTATTTTCAAAAATCTTAGGCTTTGAGTCGACACTTAGAAATCTAAGTGTCGACACTTGAGTTCTGGGTGTCGACACTTGGTATGCCAAGGATTTTTGTTCGTGCCAAATGCTGAAGTGTCGACACTTGGCTTCCCAGGTGTCGACACTTGAGACTGAAAAGCTCAGATTCAAGTGTAAATTACCTCAAAAATATAAATATAAATTTTGAAACTTAAATGAATCATAAACATATAATAATTAAACATGTAGATGCCCTTTTTTCATGAAGAGGATGTCCAGATTTGTGAAAAATGCTCCGTGCCATGGTGTGCCATGATACATAAGTTTTTGAAATTTTGTGGTGCTTTCTTCCTGAAAACTCATAACTTGAAATACACATTAGTGTACAATATGCATTCAATATTTTGTTATTCATCAAAATCACTAGGCGGAGCCAACAAATCTTGCCAATGAAAATCATGATTTAAATGTAAGGATTGATGTTTTAGAAATTAATAAGAATAATATTTCTAAAGAAAAAGAAATTTTAGAAAAAAACAATTATGATTTGAAAGAATTATGCAATATGTGTTCAAATAAGAAAAATATTTTATTAAATGAAATAGAAATTTTAAAAAGATCCAAGATTTTTGTATCAAGTGATGAGCTTTAAAAAAAAAAAAAATCTTGAGTTAAAGAACAAGAATTTTCTTGTTACTACTTCTTCCAATATTGCATACTTTAATTATGAAAAATTTGGATTTAATGCATATCCTTATAGATTAAGAAAAGTTTGGGTTCCAAAATGAACCATATTTACTAATCCTAAAGGATCCAAGAATGTTTGGGTACTAAAATTGTCCACTTAGTATGTTTTGCAGGAATGTCTTGCAGTCCAACATGAAGAAAGAAAGTTTTTGAAAAATAGGCGTACAAGACAATTTAAAGAAGTGGATCTACTATATTTTGGACTAAATGGTAAATGAAGGATTATATATATTGGTAAATTCTAAATATTTCCTTCCATAATTGAAAATGTAGTTGAGTAATTATTATAAATGTTGCATCAATTACTTTGAAAAAATATTTTTAAATGATTAAATTAGAATTAAGTTTAGACTTATAGTCATTGATTGTGATCATGAACTTTTTGATGTTGATGAATTTCATGCTATCATGATTAAACTTGTGATTATGGGACTTTTACTTGATTTTGATTAATGTATCTTAAATTACTTCATGAAAAATACTTTTAAAAATGTATATTGCTTTGAAAATTATTTCAATTGATTAATTAGAATCAAGTTTAGACTAATAGTCATTTGTTGTGATCATAAACTTTTTGATGTTGATGGATTTCATGCACTCATGATTAAACTTGTGATTATTAAACTCTCACTTGATTTTGATTAATATAGTTTTAAACTATTTTAAGTGAAATGTTATGATTTAGGTGTCTTCATTTTTGCATCTATGTTTAAGCTAGAAATTATTTGGAACATGTATAGAACTGGTAGTTAAGGATTACATTTAAGAAGAAGATATGCACATTGATAAACCCTTAAGTCCAATAGTTAGACTTGGTCTCATATTACTTCTAGCATTTGTATGGATATCAAATCATTTTAAATGAATTTGAAATTATGCTAAAAGTTTTTAAATGATCAATCCTTTGTATTTTGGAAATCATGAATATCTTGAAAATTTTAAATCTTGATGCATGTGCTTTTATGTTTTATTCCTCAAATGAATGCATATTTTTAAGGGAGAATAACATTTAGGGAGAGCATCAAAAGATTTGTTATTATGCTTTAAATGTTTTCTCGATATCATGCTTTGCTTGCTCTGATACTCCTCTTTATCTTCAAATCTAATCCTTTGAGAGGAGTTTCATTCAATTGGTATCAAAATTTATATTTAATCCTAGTAACTGCTTTGGATTGGGTTAGTCACCATGGCAGTCCAGTCATAGGAGCTAAGTAGGGTTTAAAGACCCTCTCTTTTCATTCACTAGGGTCTCTTATGATGTGTTGGGGTGCCGCTGTGACCTTATCCCATGAACAAGTGAGGTGAATGAATAATATTGAATTATCTTTTGCATGTGCATATCATTTTATGGTATCATATTCAAATAATATCATATTTCAAGTGTTATCATGTTTAATTGATTTCATGTATTGATTTGATGATCTACTTGCTATTCCTTCCACCTTCATTCCTATTTTGTATTGCATTTCATCGTTTTTCATGATGTCAAAAAGGGGGAGAAAAATATTAAATATGAAAAGAGAAAGATATGATAAACATGAAAAATTATAAAAGAAATGAATGAAAGGGTAAAAGGGGAAAAGAAAGCAAAATATTTTAATCTTAAGGAAAGAATAGTAAGAGAAAAAAAATTTAAAAATTTTGCATATTTTGAAAAATATTTTTGAAATCATATTTTGAAAGGGAGCTTGATGCTTATTGATTTTGAGCATACATGTTTATCTTATTGTTAATCTTTTTAATCTTATCCTATTCCTATACTTAAAGGTTTTATCATCATCAAAAAGGGAAGATTGTTGACTCTGGTCTTGCTTTTGATGATTGACAAAATATTTAAGTATATATGAGTGCTAATTATATTTTTAAGTACGTTTATCAGATCTTAGTACTCATCCATATTGAATGAAGAAATCCATGTTTTTAATTGAAGAAGTCCTTAAATTAATGAAAAATCAAGTATATGCACTTTGAAATTGATACGAAAGAACTTGAAGAGCTCAAAGTTTGATTTTGAAGAAGTTTTAGCGAATTTCTACAATGGCACAATGAAGTGTCGACACCCATGACTCAAGTGTCGACACCTAAGATCAAGTGTCGACACCTACAAATGAAATGTCGACTCAAGGCCTGAGAATTTTGAAAATACAGAACTATGCCATCTGGAAGTTTTTGCCTCAAGTGTCGATTTAAGGAAATGAAGTGTCAACACTTGAAAATGAAGTGTCAACTTATAGAAATGAAGTGTCGACTCACGAAGGTCAAGTGTCGATACTTGGATTATAACGGTTAGTTTTCTAAAAGTGCAGAACTTCTCCAACTTGCTTCAAACGGTCATATTTTCATCCCCAATGATCATAAATGGTCTTTATGATTTGGAGAGCTATATAAACATCTAAAATCAAATGGGGATGCAATCCTTTGGTGAGATTATTGAATATCCTTCAAGGATTCAAGAGTTGAGTAGTTCAAGCCTTCAAGCTTCCAAGTTTCAAAGAGAGCATCCAAGTTCAAATCATCAAGCTGCGTTCAAAGGCTTCAACAATTTGAAGACAAGTTCTTCATCAACAATTAAGGGCTTCAAAGAGATATTTTCTTTATTTTAGAAAGCTAATATTGTATTTTTTTCATATTGCTCTTACATTGCTTACTTTAGGTTTTTGGTGAGTCTTGGAAAACTAAAGAGATTTTTGGTGAACCTTGGAAAACCAATTAGGTTCTTAGTTAGCCCGTAAAACCAAGGGTGGTTGTTGGTGAGCCTTGAAACCAATTAGGGTTAGACTTGTGAGCCCAAAGATAAAACAAGTTGTAAAGGTTGTTAGTGAGCCTAGATTACAAAACCAACTTGGGTTTTGATTAGTGAGCCCAGAAAACTAATCAACTGTAATCTTGGTGATTATAGTGGAATTCCCAAGGGAATCTTGGGGAGTGGATGTAGGTGTCTTGGAGTGCATCGAACTACTATATATCTTTGTATTTGTGTGATTGTTTTTATTATGCATTTACTTCTTTATTTCCGCTACATATTATTTTTAAGCACACAGATACTTTGGCAAAACACAAGATTTTGAATTGAATTAGCATATGCTTTAGCTTTAGTTTATCAAATAGTTCAAAAGTTTTATAAAATCCAATTCACCCCCCTCTTGGGTTGCATCCTCGCTGGGCAACAGGGTTTCAACATCCTTCGCTTCTTGGATCGTTGTTACCTTTGGATCCCTTAGTTTTCACAAGGCTAACCAAAAACCTAGTTAGTCTTCACACAAGGCTTACCAACAATCCAAGTTGGTTTTCACTCAAGGCTCATCAACAAACCAAGTTGGTTTTCACTCAAAACTCACCAACAAATCTCAAAACTAGTTTCAATCCCCTTAAAACTAGTAGCAATAAAAAATAACTCAAGTACAATGTAAAAATATAATATGTTTTTTAAAAAGTAAATAAACTTAATGAAGCTCTTGAATGTTGTTGAGAAGCTTGTCTTCAAGTTGTTGAAACTTCAATAAATGCATGAATGTTGTGGACTTGAATGCTCTTTGTGGAACTTGAATGCTTGAAGGCTCAACTCACTAAAAAGTATTAGTTCTTCAATGAATGCTTAATGAATTCTTGATGAATGCTTCCCTCTTATATTTGGTGGAGTTTAAATACCTTTCCAACCCTTAAAAGATAATTTATAGCCATTAGAGAGGAGAAAATAGCCATTAGACACAAAATGGAGAGGTTCTGTACTTCAAAAAACTAGCCATTACTGTTCTGTCAGACTTGTAAGTGTTGGCACTTCAGTCCATGAGTCGACACTTGAGTCGACACTAGTTCAAATAAGTATTCTGAAGCTCTCTGGAATGCACTGGTGCGTCGACACTTCTTCTAGTGAGTCGACACTTGAGTCGATACTTCATCTTCATGAGTCGACACTTGAGCAAATTCCTGAAATCAGAATGTTATGTATTCTTTTGGTCTCAAGCCTTGAGTCAACACTTGGCTGACCATGAGTCGACACTTGAGTTGATACTTGGCTGTTCATGAGTCGACACTTCTGCATGCCGGCTGAAACTTTTTCTGCGTATCAACTCAAGCTTCTGTGAGTCGACACTTGAGTCAACACTTGGCTGAAACAATGCCGAAACTTATTCAAATTCAAAATTTGAATCCTTCAGTCTTTCTTATGTGCCAAGGCCCATATAACTTGAAAATCCATTAACTTAAGTGACTTCTTCAACAAGATAACAAGCATTTTGAACTTTTCAATACTATAACTTTGATGAGTACTTTATTCTGATAAACATACTTTTAACACATAATTAGTACTCAAATATATTTAAGTATTTTTTATTCATCAAAATCAAGACATGAGTCAACATTGGGAACTCTTTCAGGAGGATTATTTGGTCTATAAGGGAAAGATTGTAAACTTTCTTCTAGAGGTTGATCTTAGCTTGATCACCTTTTTAGGGAAAGCTTATGGTGATGGGGCTTCTCTGATGAAGAAGAAGAGGGAGAGGAAGGACAAGAAGGAAGGGAGCGATCCTACAACTTGGGCAGCTGTGTACATAGACACATACACATATATACTATTGGGGATAATTTTGCTCGGGCAAAAAAATGAAGCCAAGATAATAAGTTCAGTCAACCCTCATTGCATGCTCTTTAAATCATCCATCAGACAAAGCTATTGATTAACTAATGATTTTCTTTTTTGATTTCCTCACTATTCTTCGGGCTAACTAAAACATGCAGGAATTTCTAGGCTAATGCAGTCTGATATGGTTGCAACTGCGCTACTCAGCCCTAACATGGCAATAGGGCAGCTCCATCCCAGCATGATAGCTAAATCTATTCAACCCCAACCATTTAATAAAAGAAGGGATCTTCTCAAAGAATAATGGACCCTCCGCCTATCCAGATATTTTCAACACCTAGAAGCTCATCGATAGAATAAAGGTCAAGAAAGGAGTTTCTGGAAGCTTGGGGAGCCTTGACCTCTCGTCTCCATTGGAAGATGTAGGAAACCTGCCCGAGCTCCTCCCTTTACACTATCATCTCCTCACAACAAGCCATCAGAGGTCCTCAATCTCCTCTCCTCCTGCGGCAAGACCTCAGTTCTCTGCCTTGTCTCCTCCTTAGGAGGAGCCATGGAAAGCCCCTAGCCTTCGCCTCCTTTCTATTTGCAAAATCCTTCTCTCAGGGAAAGATCCAATCCACCAATGCCTCCATGGAGAGAGGTCGGCTCAAAGAGCTCTTGTCCCACTCTGGTTAGCATCCGTAGGCGTAACGATCGGTGACACAAGGAGGCCACCTTGGCTTCAGAACAGTCGATGCCCATGAGGAAGACCCTCTCCTTCGCTCAGGTTGATGCCCATGGAAACTTCTGGAAGACCTCTAGCCTGACAACCATGGCAATCTCCTTAGCCATGGAATAATGCTCTCAGAAGGCTCCTACCTAAAGGAATCGTCTGACAATCCCTGGATTGCATGCAGGTTTTTCAAAAATTTGTAATTAATTAAAATTAATTTGTAATAAAAATAAAAATCTATTCTAAGCATGCATAGAAAAATAATTATGAACATGTAATATAAACTAAAAATAAAGATAAAATTGTCAAGTAGATCAAATCTACTACCTATTGCACTATTGTCTTTATCAAATCGGATCTGAGAAATAAATCAGGGGTGTCGCTGGAGTCGTGCATATGCCTGAACTCTGTTGGTATCTACATAGAGATAGCTTGATCAAAGTCCCAAGACCACTAGAGTGCTAGCACCTTGCAAGCCTCACTTTGATCATTGAATCGAATCTTCTTTCCTTATTTTTTTTTATGTTAGAGATCTTGAAAGAAGAATATTTCTTCTTAAAAAAATCAAGAAATAATATTTTTTTTCTCTTTCTTGAACTAATCCTTTCATTCAAGATCAAGAAGAGGAAAAGGATTAAAGAGGGCAATGAATAAAATCTCTCTTTTATTTTTCCTTGTTTGTGGTAATGCATTGTATTTCTCTCTTTTATTTTATGTGGTAGAGAATAATAAGAAAGGATGCGGTGTTCACTTAAGATAGCATTTCTCACTTTCCAAATCAAAAAGAAACTCCATGCACACATATTTTTGCACCCCATCTATTCCATTATTTTCTCATGCCAAATTCACTTTTTGTCTTCCTAGAGTTCTTTCTCATCTAAAATTAGGACAAACATTTGAATTGAATTCAAAAACTAATCATTAGATAAGGAAGAAATCCATGAAGCCCAAACTCCTTTTTGTGTGCTCCACATTGATTCCACGGTAATCTAAATTTTAACATGAAAAAGGGAGTATCCCTTCTTTCTTACATGCCAACAAGGGGAAAACATGGGGAGGAAAGACAAACTAAGGCATGTGGATAAGAGAAAAATTAGTTAGGATTAATTAAAAATTAGTTCAACTAACTAACTAACTAATTCTAACCAACTAGGAAACTAACTAATATAATTTTTAATCAATTTAGGTTTAGGTTTAAATCTATATCGAATCAGAAACTAGATCCTAATTTAATTAGGATCACAAAATCCAAAAAGAATAGATTAAATCTAACTAAATTAAATTAGATTTAATTTACCTAGGATTAGATAATCAATTAAGTCAAATCTAATTGGCTCATAATAATTATAATTAGGTTAGTCCAAAATCTAATTGGACTAGGTCATCATCCAAACTCAACCAAATCGAATCTAATTCAATTTGTATTAAGCTTAATCATAATTAAATGATCAAATCATCTAATTAAATTATAACTTTTGTAATAAAGTCCTTGCTAAAATTAGTAGGTGTCAAAATTAGTATGAGTCAAAAATAGAGGTTTCAAATTTGTAACCCAAATAAATTTAGAGTTTCTAAATATGTAACTCTTACATATTTCGATCCAATCATGTGATCTCCATCACAGTATCATCGGACTCTTTTAATGGATAGGAACAATTCCAACTCATTCCATCAAGGATCGTTAATCTAAAACAATCCTAGTGGATCCACAATCCACTAGTGATACCTACTAGCATGTAGTGGCAACCTAGTAGAATAGAAAAAAGAATCATTAGGTATAGTTACCATGTGATTGAGTTCTTCTATCGAAAGTCCTAATAAGATGCAGGTTATGAAAACTTAACAAATCCTAAGCATCTATTATGTACAATATTTAATTAGTTTAAGTCCAATATGAAATTTATGAAAACTTTTTTCCATCCTTCACCTACTGTGGCCATAGATTTTTTGGACTTAGCTTCTTAAATTGTATAGGACTATACTTAACTACTAAGGTTGATAGATCCCTAATAAATACACTTCTACTCCTACAATAAACCTACTACTATCAATGAACACCACAAGACCCGAATGGCTAAGGCTAATATTTTATATTGTCAAACTTTAGCAACCCTACTGTGAATGGCTAAGGCACCATAGGTCAAAGAATTGCTCACACAACTACTACATCAGAAAGTCACTAATGAGTAAATAGACATCCATATGATTGACTTTTCATGATGGTCATGCCCACTATCATCATTCTCTAACGATCACATGTACTCTCGCTTTAGTATTTCCATACTGTAGATTTAAGACTCGTCTATCCTAAAAAGAAAGTAATATATGCATCGATCAACCAGATCTATCACCATCCCTATGATATCCTATGATCAGGAGCATTTAGGAATTAATCTGTAATGACATATCTTAAATTCTCAATTCTTGAGAATATGTGCCATTATTCTTAATTTTTGGACGATACATGGATGCATAAACTACATCTATGGATAAAATTATCCAAATTAGAATATTAAATATAATTTTATATCTTAAAATTATGTATCAGTCAGATTGGCTTATAGAGTATACATCTAATAATCTCCAACCTGCGCTAAAGCCAATCAACTATACACTTCAGCCACATCTTATGTGCTTTAGTTTGAGCTGGCCAAAGCTTACTAAGCTAGTAAGTCTGCTATAACTCATATGAAGTTTACTTTCTGCACTTATAACAAGGTAGTCACAAATTGAATCATTATTTTATATGTTTAGACTGTTAGTGAGATCTTAGTTCCTTAGCTAGAGCTATAGGACCATTGTTGCTATGATAGAGTGTTATGATATTTGATAACATTACACTCATCTGTAATAAACTATTAAACCAGAATACATCCTAGCACCTTTAAAGTGATGATATAGTCAACCTTCCTAGTCAAACCTATAATGATCAATTCCAACCTTTCATTATTTAAGAACATATCATATATTTCCTTATTCCCTCAATTCTCCTTCTCTAAAAATCTAAAATATATCTTTAGTATTTCTTAAGTATTAAAGAATATTATCATAGTTATCTAGTACTCATAATCTGAATTTTACTAACATTCACAACAAAATCAGATTATGTATAAATTATGTGAAAGGCTAAGCATCCTCCTAAAGGGAAAGCAAAATGAGCATGCATGGTAGACAAAAGTATTTTAAAATAATTTTAAAATAAGTACAGTGGAAGGCTTGGTAGATCGATTAAAATGATCTACCAATCTACTTGCAACAGGAATAAGTATGATAATGTAGCATACAAAAGATATCATAAGCAGGAAAAGAACCAAAAGGCATTAGGATACCTTATCGTTATACCTGTAGGAGGAGGTTATGAAAAGCTCTCGAGCCACATACATGTCTGGTCTCTACGGGTAGTTCATACCAAGGCTCAATTCTGGTCAACTCCCTCAGAGTGCTAGCTCCTTGGAATCCTTGAGGCTGATCTACTTCTTCTCGGAAGACAAGGAGGAGAAGTGGAACCCTTCCTAACTAACTCTCTTTCCAAGACCTAGCTTGAGTGCTAGGTAGTCACACCCAAAATCCTAGTCCTCCCAAGTCCCTTTTCTTTTTCCTCTCAGAATTTCAGCAATCTCATTAAACAAGAAAACTCCTTTTTTTTCTTTTTCTTCTCCAACCCGCAGCCTCTAAAATAACCCTTATTTATAGAGGCAGCCATGGGAGAGAGAAAGAGGAAGGATGAGTGATTGGGGGAGAAGGTCAAGGGCCATACTAAATTAGCTCTAAGTTGATAAGGCAAGAATAACCATCATTCCATGAAAGCTTGGAGCTAAAACCGGCCAAAATTCAAAATTTGAATTGAGGTCAAAACCTTCCAAAGAATGACAATCATTCAATGAAGGCTTAGAGCGAAAACCAACTAGAATTCGAAATTCAAATTGAGGTCAAAACTTTTCAAAAATTATTTCCAGAATTTCTACTTGTCATAGCCAAGTGTCGACACTCCCTAGTGTCGACCTTTCAAGTGTTGACACTCCCTAGTGTTGACTTTCCAAGTGTCGACACTTGAAATTGTTGACACTTGGAACATGGTCAATCATATTGACCTCCAGTGATGGCAAACGATTCTTAATCGTCGATCAGCCTTTAGATTAGATAAAAATTTCTATGATGTGTGACCCCATAGGTTCGAACACTAAGCTAGTAACACTGAAACACTTCCAGTACCAGTTAAAGTCATCATCTAGCAATGATACCCAACATCCGAATAGGTCGAAGATTGCAGAGCAACTTTCTAGAAATCTCTGGCATATGGTTACCATCAAATCATCCCTTTGACCTCAAAATGTTTAGGATGACCTAGGATTTGACTACCAACCCTAACCTGGTACATCCAGATCATGTCTCAACCTTACAAGTTTTGTGACTCCTCACAAGAACTATCCTGACCAAGATTTTGCTAAATTGAGACATAGTGAGTCATTCACTCCAAACCATTTGGAAGGGTCAATCCCATCTTGATCCACCATTGCTCCATAAGTACTTGACTATACCTAGAAGTTTTTCATCACTGGATTAAAGATCCAGGTAGTACGGTACCAAAGTACAGTGAGTTGCTTGCAAGCTACCATGGTGACCTCAGGTCTGAGGGACATATATCCATATCCCTTCACGAGCAACCCTTTGACAGAAGAAAGCTCCGTAGTTGGTCACGTTCAGTGAGATGTCATACATTTCACTTGTATATCACATCAGTGTCTCTACACTCCTTGGTTAAGAGGACAATCAACAAATGTAACATACAATAACCTACACTTGAGATACATCGCCGTCCTATAATAATGTATCCTTTGGTTGTGAACTACTTTAAGAACTACTCGATATATCCTCTCTATATCGAATATAATGTAGTTCTAAGGACTCCATCACAAAAGAGTTTTTTCAGGAAAATTCATATGTGATGAATAGCCAAAAGAATAACTTTTATTCATTATGAAATTCATATACAATTACAAATACTCGATATATCCTCTCTATATTGAATATAATATAGTTCTAAGGACTCCATCACACATTCTATTCTAGACGATCTAGGCTTTGGAACATAATTTCCAACACCTCCTTGGTCTAACTCATAGACCAACATTCCAAATATAAGTTGCTTTTCTATGATTTTTATTAAAGAATTATCTAGACAATCATAATCTAACCTAGGTCTACATAGGAATCACATTCTCAATAGGAGAATATTATCTACGTACAATGTATAGAATTATATACTCTCACTGACCTTTTATAATATATAGTTCCTCTACTCATTCTTAATAAAATCAAATAATTAGAACATGTCAACGAAACTAGCATTCCAATTCCGAGTTATTTGCTTTAACCTATTTATATAGATCCTTTGTAGCTTGGATCTTATGATCTTATCACTGTCCATCAATATGATCTTATTTTTAATTAATTATAATAGTAATTAGTATGAATTTTAGCATGGTCAAGGTGAAAAGGTATACATAGTCAATGCTGACTATAACCTTTCATCTAAATCTTACTTTATAGATCTCTATCTATATTCCTTTATAGATCCATTAGGTATTATACCTTTTGGTGGATCCATTAAGGTCCATACTAGGTTGAAGCATATTGAGTCTAACTTGATGGAATTCAACCATTTTTGTAAATCGATATCTAACATTGCCTTGTCGTAGGTTTCTTGGATCATCTCTATGTTTCTTTCTTCCAAATAGAACACTTCCTTTAAGCCTTTTGTAAGTGTACCTCTACACCTTTTGGAGGACAGGAGATCCTACAAAACTTACAAGGTAGATAGGAACTAATATACTGGTTCTGCTTAAATAGGTTCTATAGATTGTATAGCCCTTTGCTCTTTTGAGATTATCTCTTTGATCTTAATCATCCTTTCACTATTATATTTAGGTTAAACTATTTAATCATGAATATGTATATTGGATCACAATCTTTTATGATCCATTAGGAAGAAGCATCCTAACAGGTCTTTAAGATATAGGCCATCAATAACCTAATCTCTTATTATCCACCTATATCTCATATAAGTGTGATAAAAAGATTTAGAATGAACCTAATTAAATAGGTTGGCTGAGTTATGCAATCAAATTCTTAAAGATAATTTAATGATTCCTATAATGGATTGAACCATATTCAACAAGGTTCAATTTCTCTGCTCAAACACCTCATTGAGCTCGAGATGTAAGAGGAATCCATTATGAGATTATACCGAACAATTTGAGGAATACTGTAATTCTTTTCAAAGGTAT
The DNA here is from genome assembly GCA_021397845.1 of Areca catechu. NCBI lineage: Eukaryota > Viridiplantae > Streptophyta > Magnoliopsida > Arecales > Arecaceae > Areca > Areca catechu. Next base: position 137,706,635 of record CM038043.1, read on the forward strand.
TTACTTCCTTGATCTAATCAAAGAACCCTAAGGAGCTTTTCTGATTTACACGTTGAATGTGCTACATATATTAATGCATACGCAGACTAGGCAATCATCTTACAGGATCTCTCAAATCCCACAGTACTCACTAACTACTTAGTAGATTCATCATATATAAGTAGAGACTGACATTTAAAATCATCTGAACTCAATTCATTTTAAAAATAAGTAGATCAGTGATTTCTTACTTAAACAAAAATCAAATTTTTGTTCAAGATAAAAGTCTCTTTGAGTAGCTGACATACCTTCCAAAGGTGTATCCTGTTTAGCCTTCAAGGATTAGATACATAGGACAATGCCTATGGTCATTGACCTTTAAAGCGAAAACAACTTCCCATTATCAATGGCTATCTGCATAGATCTCTTGCTTCTTTATAGACCTTATCTTCCAATTAGACTCTCTTTTGGAAGAGAAGGTCTACTCTACATCGAGAAGCATGTTCCTTTAATCTTTGAAGGTCCTTCTAATAGTCATCAATTTATTGACCAAATTGTTTCCACCTTATTAAATGGCAGTTTACGATAAACTATCTATATGAATTAGATAAAGATAATTAGATCAAATCTAATTGCAATCCTTGTGCATCAACGTGCCTAAGCTTCTCAAGCTTCTAATCTTTAATCATTGTTAAACAATGATCATGGATGGATTGCATTTAGGTTAGCCTGAACAGCTTGGTAACTAGGGGTAGTCCTAATCTATTACAAAACTTAATTTGACTAACTAATTTTTCAAGTTGAGCCAGTCATTCTAATTGGTTTAGGTTAATCGATTGGTCTAAGAATTAAAAGGATTGGAAACTAATTTTTAATCTACAAAGAGTAAAGATTCAAATTAATGAGTATATTTAATCTTAAATTTGTTCTAGGAACTTTAAGAAACAAATTAGCTCTCACTATTTTTATAGATCTTTTACACTTTTCAGTGAAGATGCAAAAATCCCTACACGGCCAAGATCCCTAATGGGTATTGTAATCCTATTGATTTTATGCACCTCATCTAATAGTTATTGGTAACACATAAACCAATGAATGGATAACTCTTGTCCAATGCTTCTCAAACATGTTGTAGACATGTGGCTCACCTGACAGTTATTGTCCATGCTCTCTAGTTAAGTCAAACACATTATTCATGTAAATTGAAGCCATCATTGGATCCCTCACCATGCCTAGTTATTGGATCCAATCCCATCTTTATCCAATAACATCTCATGTTAATAGAGTGGTTGCATCCCCTGATACAACTGAACCAGTATATCCAGCCGAGAACAATCAACACCCAAGAGATGCTCGTAGCTCTACAATAATGGAAGACCTATGACTTAATATTGATGAGAAGGTTTGGATTTAGGTCTCTACTTTATTAATCAACACAATCTCATGTCTGACTAACCTACTAACTAACCTAGTTTAAGATAGCACTATTTAAAAATCCTTTTGTGGTTCTTTTTCATGAGTCAAATCATATCAATGTCCCTACATGTCATAAGATAATCCTATCGAATAGGAAGAGTCTTTAAATCCTACTTGTTTTTATGACCACACAACCATGGTGATGCACTCAATCCAAGTATTAAGATAAAAGATCATATCATATATATAATAAGGTTTAGATCAGCACATCTCATGTCTGATTAACCTTATTTGGGTCATCAAATCTAATGTCTAATTAACTTGGTTTGGATCAGCACATCTAATATCTGACTCATCTAGATTGGATCAGCATCTCATGTTTGACTAGTTTAGTTTATGTCAGCACATCTCATGTCTGACTAGTTTAGATTCGCACATTTTATGTCTAAGTGATATAGTCCAGATCACAACTTAATTAGTCAGCCCATCTCATGTGTAACATTGGCATGGGTGAACTCGAATCAATAAGCAATCTTATTCAAAACATAATTGATCAAATTAGCCAGGTAAATAAGATTGATGAAAGTGTTCCACCATTTAATCTTTTTTCTTAGACATCAATTGGTTTATCAATTTCAAATTGGTCAGCTTAATCAATTCATGCTTAACCACCAAGCCAAATCAATTGTATTGATTTCAATCGATTGATATCAATCGTATTGATTAGCTCAAGCTTTTAACATAGTCTTGAACTCTCTTAACTTAATCCTAATCAACTCTTAATTTAATTTAATTAAGAGTTCAATCGATTGGATTTGTTTTAACTAAAAACTAGATGAATTAAATTGCATGACCTAATCGATTCAACCCATGTCCAATCCCTCCTATTTTATGCTTTGTGTTAATATCTTAATTTTAATTTAATATCTATTAACATTAATTTTAGATCATAAAATATTGATTTAATATTTTGAAAACTATTTTCAAAATAGGTCAATCTTGTGCTAAGACAACCTTACACTATAAGGGGTTAACCTTATAGTAGAATAACCTTATATCAGTATAAGATTAGACTTAACCCATTTTAATTTTAGACCTTTAATTGGGTACATTATGAACTTGAGGTTTAGTCTAGATATCAAATTGATTTCAGATCTAAATAATTAGGTTTAATTATCTCATGAAAAATTCAAAGACATGAAAATTTCAAATCTAAAAAATTCAGCACACATACATTCAAAAACTCATAACATTATATCTAAAAAAATCTTAAGATCTATGAAATGAATATGAGCTATGGCTTATTGATTTAGATTTTAGATCCAAAATCAAATTTTCTATATCTGATTTTTAGATCAATTTGACTAAAATTTTAGATCTAGTACAGATCTAGATCGTAGAAATTTTAGATCTAAAATTTCGATTTTCAACCAAAACTTTGATCTGAATTTCTAGATAAAAAATTCTTAATTTTCCTATATGATTTTTTGATCTGAAATACATTTCAAGATCTAAATTCTCAAATCAAAAATTAAAATTTTTAGATTTGATTATAGATTTAAACATGTTCATGAAGTGTGGCTCTGATACCATTAAAGGCATTATATGACGATCCCCGGGTTGCATGAAAGTTTTTCAAAAATTTTTAGTTAATTAAAATTAATTTATAATAGAAATAAAAATCTATTCTAAGCATGCATAGTAAGAACTAATCATGAACATAAAATATAGATCTATAAATAAAGATAAAATTATCAAGTAGATCAAATCTACTTATTTATTATGCTACTCCATCTTTATCAGATCAGATCTGAAAAAAATTACGGGTTTTGCTAAAGCCATGCACGTACCCGATCTCTGTTAGTATTCACATGGAGATAGCTTGATTGAAGTTCCAAGACCACTAGAGTGTTAGTACCTTACATGCCTCGTTTCAACTATAGATTGAATCTCCCTTCTTTTTTACTTTTTTTTTTCTCTATGTTAGAGATCTTGAAAGAAGAGTATTTTTTCTCAAGAAAATCAAGGGAGAATTTTTTTTGTCTTTCTTGAACTAAGTCTTTCATTCAAGATTGAGAAAAGGAGAAGGATTAAAGAGGGCGATGAATAAAATCTCTCTTTTATTTTTTCTTGTGTTCGGTAATGAATTTGATTTCTCTTTTATTTTATGCAGTAGAGAATAATAAGAAAGGATGGGGTGGTCACTTAAGATAGCATATCTCACATTCCAAATCAAAATGAAACTCCATGCACATATACTTTTGCACCCCATCTGTTCCATTAGTTTCTCATTCCAAATCCAGTTTCTCTCCCTAGAGTCCTTTCTCATCTAAAATTAGGACAAGCATTTGAATTGAATTCAAAGACTAGTCACTAGAAAGATAAGGAAGAAATCCATGAAGCCCAAACTTCTTTTTGTGCGCCCCACATTGATTCCACGCTAATCTAAATTTTAACATGGAGAAGGTAGTATCCTTTCTTTCTTACATGCCAACAAGGAGAGAAACATGGGGAGGAAAGAGAGATTGAGGCATGTGAAGGAGAAAGAAATTAGTTAAGATTAGTTAAAAATTAGTTCAACCAACTAATTTTAACAAACTAGAAAACTAACCTAATTCCTAATCAATTTAGATTTAAGTTTAAATCTATAACTAATCAGGAATTAGATCCTAATCTAATTAGGATCACTAAATCCAAATAGAATAATTCAACCTTACTAAATTAAATTAGATTTATTCACCTACAATTAGACAACCAATTAGGTCAAACCAAATTAGCTCGCAATAATTATAATTACGTTAGTCTTAAACCTAATTTGACTAGGTCATCATCCAAACTCAACTAAATCAAATCTAATTTAATTTTTATTGAGCCTAATCATAATTAAATGATCAAGTTATCTAATTAAATTATAACTTTTGTAATAAAGCTCTTGTTAAAATTAGCAGGTATCAAAATTAGTATGTGCTAAAAATTTCAAGTTCCAAATTTATAATCCAAATAAATTTAGATTTTCTAAATATATAATTCTTACATATTTTGAACTAACCATGTAATTAGATCAAGCTTCTATTATATGTGACCCCTCAGGTCTATTCTATTTAGTAGTGAAACATATCATGATCTCTATCATAGTATCATCGAACTCTTTTGATGGACCGGAATAATTCTAGCTCATCCCTTTAAGAATCATTTATCCAAAACGATCTTAGTGGATCCACAATCCACAAGTGATGTCTAGTAACATGTAGTAGCAATTCAGTAGAATAGAAGAAAGAATTCCTAGGAATAGTTACCATGTAATTGAGTTCTTTTATTGAAAGTCTCAACAAGATGTAACTCATGGAAACTCGCCAAATCCTAAGCATCTATCATATGCCATATTTAATTAGTACGTCTCATGTGAAACTTATAGAAACTCTTTTCCATCCTTCACCTACGATGGCTATGGAATTTCTGGACTTAGCATCTTAAAGTGAATAGGAATGCACCTTAACTACTAAGATCAATAGATTCTCTATAAGTACACTCCCACTCCTATAATGAACCTATTATAGTCAATGAACACCACAAGGATCCAAATGGCTAGGGCAAATATTTTGTGTTGTCAAACTATAGCAACCCCACTATGAGTGGCCAAGGCACTGTAGGTCAAAAAATCACTCACACAACTATAGCATCGAAAAAGTCACTGACGAGTAAGTAGATATCCATGTAACTTCTTGTGATGGTTACGCCAATACCATCATTTTCTAACAATCATTTGCACTCTCATTCCGATGTCCCTATACTATAGATTCAAGACTTATCTATCATAAAAAAGCGGTCTGTGCCCCGATCAAACTGGATTAATCATCATTTCCATGATATCATATAATCGAGAGTATTTAAAAATTAATCTATAATGACACATGTCCCATTCTCAACTTTTGAGAGTATATGTCATTGTCCATTAATTTTTGGATGATACATGGACACATAAACTACATGTATGGATAAAATTATTCATATTAAAATATTAAATATAATTTTATATTCTAAAATTAAAATATATGTCAGCCAAATTGGCTTCGCATACATCTAACACTGTTGACTTTGGCTTTTGAGGTCAGATGTGGAATGACGCCCTCAACAACCCCTTGGACATAAGAAAGGCCATGTTGACAACTGGGCTTTCCTTTGCTTGGTCTGGTGATTGCATGACCTTGCCCTGATGATCTTCTCTCCGGAGGGCTTGGCAATGGTGAGGAGCTCTCCGATCCTGCCTCGTTCTCCCTTGCTCTGGTTGGTAGCCTCTGCCATGGTCGGCACCCACAGAAGGGACTGGCTCTAGCCTCTGCCACGATCGTCACACATCCCGACCTCCATCATGATCGGCAAGATCGACACGAGATGACCACGAGGTCCCCTAGCTCAATCTCTTCTCTCCACGGTCAAACCAATGACCACAAGCACCCGGCCATCGATAAGATCAATGCCCATGAAGATCCTCATCTCGCTCGATTTTTACCTTGCTCTGATCGACACCAACGGGGAGAATTACCTTGGCTTCCCTTCAATCAGCATCAAATGACCCTGTCTCGTCCTCTTGTCCCTCTTCGCTCCGACCGGCATCCTCAGTGACCACAAGAAGTCTACCCCTTTTGATCGATACCCTCCATTCTGATTAACTCTAGATAGGATAGTAGCAAGGCCCCCATGGCCATGAAAGGGCCCTAATGCCACCTCTCCTTTGGCTCGACTTTGATTTGCTAGAAAACAAAGAACAACATGGATCAGATAGAAGGAAGAAGCTTGATGGAAGAGGTGGAAGTGGGGCCCATGTCACAGTCAAAGCCAAGGGAGAAAAAGCACGAGAGGACCAACTCTATCAACATCCAAGTGAGTCTTGCTGAGGGCCAACTCGTGTACCCATAGGGTATCAATGAGCCCTCGCCTATCGATCGTCGGCCAACCTTCAATAGGAGGATAATCCTGGGTGAAGCTAATTCTAAACAGCAATTGCCCCCTGTGATATTCTGACAATCTACGACAGTCACTATCTTCATGACAGGTTGACCCAACCACTCTTAAGGATTAACCAATGCTCATCTCTACACCCTGGTGGACTAACAAGTTGCATCACCTCTCTTGATTACTGGTCACTATCACTTCTTGGCATTTAAGAGGACCACTTGGGTGGCAATCTACACCACCAATAGAAAAAGTGGTAGCATTTCATAAAATAACAAAGGCTCCATAAAAGAGAGAAATATCTCCTTCAAATAAAAGGCCCCCGTAGCCTGCATGGTAGGTCTTGTCATTTCTTTTCAAGATATACGGGGATCTACATCATTTTGAAAATTCCTATTTTTCAACAATAAAGAGGGGCTCCATACAGGTCCTCGAGGTATGCAGTCTTTTTGCTTGCCCCCTCCAATATTGTTGGTATTGATACTGACTTGAGCATCGGAATGCCTTCGCTGGGGCCATCCCTAACAAGGATTTTTTTGCAGATGTTGCCTCCCAAAGTCTGGCTTGTATCACATACTCCAGCACCACATCCATCTCTTCTTTCTGCGCTCGATGAGTTTTGACACCAACATATACTAATAAAGGGTCATACATTAATGATCCAAGTTGTTGGACATGATCTATCACTTATTAAGTACTTCCATACGAAAAACCATGTGATTTGGAAATCCAAAGCCTATGCATTAAGTGGTCAACAAATGATAACATTTATTTATACTAAAAAAGTAGCAATATATAAACTTATAATCTTTATAATTTAGATTTATATAAAAATATAAAAATATTTTATTTTATATAAATAACTAACTAATTTATAATTTAGTTTAAACAATAAAGTAATTTTATATAAATATCTCACTAAAAATAGTAAATATAAATGAAAAAATAGAAGGCAATTCAAAATAATTACTTATAATTATAAAAATTATGTACTAAAATTAAAATAATTAGTAATAAAATATAATAGTATAGATAAAATAAAAATATATATAAATAAAATAAATGAAATAGGATTTATATTTTTTGTCAAAAATTAATGATGAGTAATATTGTCAATACAGAAATCCATCCCTTAGATACCACATCCATCCTTGCATCCTCCTTAGGATGCAAATTGGTGGGCATATAGTTTTTGGTGTGTAAGCAATTTAGAGTTAGCATATCATATCAAGCATCTCTGATCATCTCCACCATATTTAAGTGAATATCTATTCAAGTATAGCTAAGTCTAGCTCTCATTCTTTCTCTTATATATATACATCATATGTGCACACATACTATTGGATGTGATCTACTACCATTAAGTTATTCTCCATTAAAAAAGTTGTCTCCTAGCCTATGCATTAAATGGTAAAAGAACATGCATCATTTTATATTATTTAAACTATTCAATTTTTTGCCTATTTGACACATGTGCCAAAATTCTTTTGATCACACTTTTTTGATATGAATAGTAGATTATATTTAATGGCTCGAATCATTAGTGTAAAATTCTATAATCTAATCTAGATCTAATTGAATTTGAATGAAGGTCTACTCAACCAAATCCTAGCCACCTCTCTCTTGCACTTACTTACACACATATATATAAAAAAAATAGGTATGCATGTGTATGTGTATGCATGTATAAGTAACAGGTATGTGAGCCAAAAGTTGGCTTAATAACAAGGTGAGGCCAAGTCGAAGCCTTGAACGATAACACATATACCTTCTCCCATCTAATATTACTCGGTATTGTATCTACTACAGTCATCCACTAGTGCATAGGAGAAGATGTGTTGTGCAGAATGATGCATGACTAGCAATAGATTAGTTGAAATGGAGCCTGCAGTTCATACAAAATTAGGAGAGGATGAGGACTCAACAGAATTGTTGCCGACAAATCACCTTCCACTAAATTGCAGCAGTGCCTGAGGGTCTTTTGGTCTTTTCTGGCAAGGGTGGAGAGATGTTCATGGGTACCTTGTGGATGGAAACCCACAAGAATAGTCCTCCTTGACTAGTGGTTACCAGGGAGGGACCCTCCGACATTCAAGTCAGTGGAGAGTTTGAAACATAGCAGCTGGAGTTAAGAGCCATGACAAGAAAAATACCAGAATAAGCATGTAGAAAGGGATGTAAAGATGTACCTTTTAGGTTCTTCTCTTACCAATTTATAGAGTTATGTGAAATAACTAAATGTCATTAGAGAGGTGGCCTTCTCTGATATGTGTTAATGGATTTCTAATGGATGTCAAAATCTTATCTCCCGTATATTTTTTTGCCGGTACCCTTTTGTTAGGATGGAAGGTTTTGTTGGAATCCTGCCTTTAATGATTTTGTCTGCCATGATCTCTGTTAAGACAGTTGCAACTTATTCACCTTTCTCTTACTCCAAGGTTGGTCTGCTCGACCAAAGCTAGTATGCTTGGTCAAGGCTACTCATACTCAATTACAGGTACTCATATTCATCCATAAGTACTCGACCAAAGTTACTTAATCAAGGAAGTACTCGTACTTAGCCATAGGTACTTATCAAAATTACTCAATCAAGGAGTACTTGTACTTGGCCACAGGTACTCATACTCGGTCACAGGTACTCAACCAAAGTTAGTCTGCCAAGGAGGTACTCGTACTCAGTTATAGGTACTTGTATTCGGTCACAAGTACTCAACCAAAGTTACTTAGCCAAGGAGATGCACATACTCAGCCATAGGTACTCATACTCGATCAAAGTTACTCGGCTAAAAAGCTATGCATACTTGGTCATAGATATTCGTACTCCATTATAGGTACTTGGTCAAAATTTGTCTCTAGCTTAGTTGTCGATTTGGTTAGTTCGTCGACCAGATAGTTAGGTTGTGGCCACAACATTGCTTGCCACTCCTAAGCCCAAAACACTACCCCATGTGCTTCAACTTTTGTTATTTTTGGGCGAAGAGAGTAGCATCACTTCTTTGGCCTCGATCTGTGATGGCATCCATACTTTAAAATCATAATAAATCTTTGTTGGTGCTTTGTTCTGGAGTCCTAATTATGGAAAGTCAGTTGTTGCTTGGAACCTAATTATGAGAAGTCGATTGTTAAGTGGAACTAGATAGTAGAAAGTCAGTTGCCGAATGGAGCCTGACTGTGGGTGTAAAACCTAAATAAGAGTAGGAGTGGAATCCAAATAAGAGGAGGAGTATATAGTAGAAGTCGGTTATTGAGTGAAGCCTAATTGTGGAAGTAAAACTGGAATAAGAGTAAGAGTCAAATATGAATAAGTGTGGGAGTAAAACCCAAATAAGAATGGAAGTGGAATCTAAACAAGATTGTGAGTGGAATTCAAATAAGAGTGGGAGTGGAATCCAAATAAGAATATGAGTGGAACTTTAAAAAAAATGGGATTTGAACCTGAATAATAGTGGAATTGAACCCGAATAAGAATGAAATTTGAATCTGGATAAGAGTGGGAGTTGAACCCAAATAAGATAGAAATGGAACTGAATAAAAGGAAGTGGAACCTGAATAAGAGTGGGAGTGGAATCTGAATAAGATGAGAGTTGAACTCGAATAAGTATAGAAGTTGAACTAGAATAAGATGGGAATAAAATTCGAATGAGATGGGAGTAAGATCCGAATGAGATGGGAGTGCAACCCGAATAAGATAGAGTAAAGTTCGAATAATCTAGGAGTTGAATTCGAATAAGATGGGAGTTAAACCTAAGATGGAGATTATAAGCCAACCACCTTATTCGACCGGGTCTCAATCTATCAGATGGGAGTAAGATCTAAGATGGATGTTGTGAGCTAGTCGTCTTCTTCGGTTGGGTGTCAATCGACCAAATGGGAGTAAGATCCAAGAGGGAGATTATGAGCATAGCTATCTTTTTCAATTAGGTATAAGCCGACTGGATGGAAGTGAGATCCAAGATAGAGATTGTGAGCTAGCCATCTTCTTTGACCAGGTGTGAGCTAACCGGATAGAAGTAAGATGCAAGATAGAGGTATAATAATATTGCCTTTTTCTTTGACATGGTGTCAATCAATTGGATAGAAGTAAGATCCAAAATGAAAATATGAGAATGCAGCCATCTTTTTAGACCGGGTATAAGTCGACTGGATGAAAATGAGATCCAAAATAAAGGTGTAAGAATATAGCTATCTTCTTTGATCAGGTATCAATCGATCGGATGGGAGTGAGATCCAAGGTGGAGGTGTGAGAAGGTATTTACCTTTGATCGAGTATGAGCTAACCAGATGGGAGTAAAAACCAAGATAGAGGTGTGAGAATGCGTGCGCCTTCTTTAATCGGGTATGAGCCACTGGATGGGAGCAAGATCCAAGATAGAGATGTGAGAATGTAGTTGTCTTCTTTGGCCATGTGTCAATTGACCGGATGAGAGTGAGATTCAAGGTAGAGATATAAGAGTGCAACCACCTTCTTTGATCAGGTATTAGTTGGCCAAGGTGATCCTTGGAGGAAGGACTGATGGAAAGAGATTAGCTCGCGTGATCTTCTTCAATGATCGAGAGTTAGTCAACCGAGATGGTCCTTGAAGGAGGGACCATTAGAGGGAGAAGACATGCTTGCATCATCTTCTTCATCTATCGAGAGTTAGTTGGCTAAAGTGATCATCGGAGGAGAGACTACTAGAGAGAGAATGGCTCGTGCGATCTTTTTCGTCAATCAAGAGTTAGACAACTAAAATGGTCCTTAGAGGAGGGACTACTAGAGAGAGATTGGCTCATGCGATTTTCTTCGTTAACCAAGAGTTAGCCAAGATGGTCCTCGAAAAAGGGACTACTGGAGAGAGATTGGCTCGCGCAATCTTCTTTATTGACTGAGTATTAGTTGGCCAAATGAGGCCTCCTCAAGCTTGTCATCCAACCAAGTACTTTCTTTCGGAGGTATTCGGTCATTTAAGGATGGCTTTGAGTAGTCGGTCATTGTGATGACGATTGAATAAGCTTGGAAATATGGCCTATGTTGAGATAATTAGTGTATAAATAATTTACTCAAGTTTGGAGTACCCAGTCTCAGTATTATGAAGTACTCGATTGGAGTGGTGTATGGACTTTTGGACTCCTTTGTTGTCCACCCAAATAAATACTTGGTTAGTAGCTTCCGAGGCTACCTCTGGGCATAAATAGAGTTGATCTTCGATTTTTAGCTTAAAGAGTGGAGGCTTGACGAACTTCAATTCCTTGAAAACTTGTCAGCTCTTATCCATCCATTGGCAAGTGGTTCCTTCATTTTTCAAGCTTAAAAACATTAATTTGTAATGATAGAGTAACTTTTTGGTTGGGCAGTGTACTTATCTGCGAAAGTCATCCTAATATGGTTATAGCCTAAGTAACCATTCATGAAGCATTATTGAGCCAATCGAGATGGAGTCCCAACTATAGCATCTTGAACTGACTATAGATCAGTTTCTCTATGATTCATTAGGAGAAAAGAAGCTTCCTGGTTTGCCCCCTAAGATGTAGTCATAGAACTGCTGGTTGGAGGATTTTGTTAGGCCTTTATTTGTTTTTCGTTAATACTCTTTGTACTGGGGGCTTGCTCATCGCGAAGATGAAAACTATGATCGACCAAAAGTTTATCAATAAAGAGATCTTCCTTGGAAAGATAGATAACTTACTCGACGGGGCGAGGAAGACTAGAACTGATGAAGATTCTATTGGCCAAAAGATTTTCTTTGGAAAGATCAGCGATTGGGCTGAGTAGCAATAGTGAGATCAGCTGAGACATTCGGGTGCTACGTTTCACCATGGATTGATTGCTTCTACAACTCTCGCATCACCGTAACTAGCATTTAGACTTGCTATGTTAGGGTGGTGAACATATTCTACTGGGTCACCGATGGCATGGGTGAAAGAACGAGAGGTTTCATCACCTGGCTGAGATGCTCCTCTCAATGTAGAGAGCATCTAGTGTAGTTGGTGAAGGCATCTTGTGCTTGAATGATCATCATTGGACTTCAAGCTCTAGGAATTTTTTTAAGATGATGCTTACCCCTACCCGATGCACCAATCTGTTGTGATAAATCTTGGTTGGGCCGTGGCAACATCTAAGGGTCTTCTAGTTTTCTTGGGCAATAGTGGAGAGCTACTCCTAGTGCCTCTTGGATGGAGATCTACAAGAATAGCCCCTCTTGATCGGTGGTTATCGGTAGGGATCCTTCAATGTTCAAGTCGGTGGGGAGTTTAGGCAATAGCAGCCGAAGCTGTGAGCCATGATAAGAAAAATGCTAGAATGGGTGTGTAGAGAGGGATGTGAAGATGTACTTTTTGAGGATTCTCTCTTATCAATTTATAGAGTTGCGTACAGTAATCGAATGTTGTTAGAGATGTGACCTCCTTTGACATGTATAATGGATTTGTAATGAGTGTTGGGTCATGTCTCTCGCATCTCTTTTTGATGGTATCCTTTTGTTAGGATGGCAAGTTCTACTGAGATCCTGCCTTCCATGATCCTGTCTACCATGATCTTTATTAGAACAACTTTAACTTGTTCACCTCTACCTCTTACTCCAAGGTTGGTCTGCTTGGCCAAGGCTGCTCATACTCGGCCACAAGTACTCGGCAAAAGTTACTCAGCTAAGGAGGTACTTGCACTTGATCATAGGTGCACGACCAAAGTTACTCAGCCAAGGAGATACTCATACTTGGCTAGAAGTACTTATATTCGGCCATAGGTACCGGGCTAAAGTTATTTATCCAGGGAGGTACTCATACTCGATCACAGGTATTCGTACTTGACCATAGGTACTTAGCCAAAGTTATTTAACCAAGAAGCTACTCGTACTCAGCCATAGGTACTCAACCAAAATTTGCCTCCAGCTTAGTTGTTGATCTAGTTGGTTCATCGAGGCCAAGTAGTTGGATTGTGGCCACAATAAGAACTATTTAGTGTAAAATGTGTTAACAATGACCAAGTCTAATCTAAGGTGAGTAATCTTAATAAAATTTGACATGCTTTAAGGGTCAGTTTAGTTAGGAGTAATTTGGCATAGAAAAATAAATTCCATATCAAATTACTATATTTAATATGAAAAGTGAAAGAGAGATGACAAAAAAGTGATAGATCCCATGCTTATTTTTCAGAAAGAAAAGGTAAAATAAATACCATGTGGAGATTGATATTTGGTAAATTCTTGAGTGATGGTAATCCATACTTAACAAAAATATTCATAATAAAGTATATTTATGATGATTGAATTTGTTTTTTAATCTTTCCAAATTCATTCAATATAAAGCTTTTGCAAAATAATTGAAATGCAAATGGCATTATAGGGTTATATGATTATAGTTATTGTATAAAAATTGATTGAAAATAATAATACTATCTTAGTACTAAAAATTTTATTTTTATTGATGAACATATTTATAAACTTGATTATATTCCTATATAGGATTATCTTCAAATAAATGTAGTAATCATTTTCAGTATCATTTTCCAGAAAAAAAATTTTACCAACTAAATATGATAAAAGTTTTTTTCATAATCATTTTCCTAAATAAATGATGCTCATTATAAGATTATTTTATAATCTAATATATCCCAACCAAACAGATCCTAAGAATGTTTTGATTCTTATCTTAACTAATCTGGAATCATATTTACCTTCAAAACTACCCTAAGCTTAAAATCCAAAACTACCATGCAACAACTTTCATGTAATTGATTGTTGATATGTAATATATAATTTTAAATTAGTCTCATGCATCAATTAATTGATGATGTTTGTAGGTTATTATTATTGTTTTTTGTACAAAATATGTTTAAAAGTTCATTCTTTAGTGGGTAAATATTATTAAGAAAATTGGTCAACCTTTTCATTGATCACTTATCCATGTTCTAATACTTCTCTAAGTGGATAAGTTATTTTTTCATGCATAACATTTATCTATAAAATTGACGAAAAGTCTTATCCACCTTGAAGGTAGGTCAATCAATTTTCTATCAACCAAAAATATAAGCATTTTATTTTATTCCTAAACTACCCCTAACCATACAATAATATAATAATAGAATAATGATATAATATACATTATAATATGATACAATATTATATAATATATTGTGATATAATATATTATCTATATTATATTATGTTATATGTTATTATATATTAAATATAATATAATATATATAATACATTAACATGTATAATATGATAAAATTATAATACAATATTTATTATCATATAATAATTTGTTATTATACTAATGTAATATATGTTTATAAAAATATATTATGTTATTATGATATTATAATATAACACAATATACTGTTCTAATATAATATATTATTATTTTATCATAATTAATCTATTATTATAAGATAATTTATCATTATCATATAGTATATTATAATATATTATATGATACATGATATAATGTAGTATATTAAAAAATATATAATATTATAGTAAAATAAAATATATTATTTATATTATATTATAGTAAAATATTTTTTTAAATTTATATTATATTACATATCATATATTAAATTATATAATAAAACATATTTATATAATAAAAGGTAGTATGAAAAATAATGATAGATCTTAACAACTTACCAAGAAAAATCATAATGCAAAAGAACATGGATAATAGATTTTAGAACCATTTTTCAATGTATAAAAAAACATGGTTAAATAATTTTCCTATCTAAATATTGGCTGGAAATACTTACCTAAAAAAATAGAGTTTCTTAGACAAGTTTTTTATCCTTCAAAAAATAGGTAATGCTTTTTTGGTCAAAGATAATCAAGCATGGAAAAATATATCAGATTACCATATTTGATAAAAAGATAAGAAAGATGGTAAAATAAATAGTAAATCCCATGCCTATTTTATTAAAAGAGAAGGTAAAATAAGTACCACCAAGAGGGTGATATTTTTTTCCAAGCTATATTACTAAGAGGGTGATACTTTTTTCCAAGCTATATTACCAAGTTAAAGTAATTCGAAATTGTTATTATTTGATGAAAATATCCATTTTTTCATTAAAATCTACCAATATTCCCTTTCAATATTGTTAATCTTGCAACAATCCCGACTTAAAACATAACACCTACTGACTATTCTTAATGAATCTCCCTATCTAGTGATTTAATCTTGTTTTTAACAAACTAATCATTTAACATTATGGTTGTGCTTAAATATATTTACTTAATAAACAATAAAAAATATTTTTTGTATAAAAATAATTTTTTAAATAATAAATATATATTTTTAGTAAATGTATAATTAATTTAAAATATTTATTAATACATGTAAATATATTTCAATATTCAAAATGTTCAATAGCCTTGGCCATAAATGATCAAATGCATTAACAATTATTTTTCATGAAACAAAAACATTATCATATGCATTATTTATTCAAAGGTATTGTTGGAAATTTCATATACAAGATTACCTGCAACCAAACCTAATATTTTTTTTTTAATATTATTTTTTGAAATAGTTATTCTACCGATCAAATATGATAAAATTTGTTATCCCACAATCACTTTTTAGATAATTTTTTTTCAGAAATCACTTATTACCTTATAATCTGATGGACCCGATTAAATGAATCCAAAAATATAATTTACTCGATCCCTTTAGGAAAAAACAGCTTTTATTTTGCTTACTTTTTAACCTGATTTAATTCCAAATGGAAATAAATCTGAAAAAACCGATCTGTCGTGACAGATTGGAAGTGGATAGCTAAAAATTGATCCCCATCCAACCCGTCTTAAGGCATAGAAGTCATCCAAATGGCGGTATAAATGGTTATGCTCTAAGTAGAATCAACGGCTTAGCACACCATGTCGTTACAGGCACTATCATGCACACACATCATGACAGTGAATACATGGTCCCCATCCCACACTCAAATTTATTGAGACTTTGAACCCACACTACTTAAGACCCTTCCAACTACCTAGTCATTCCTTCTAGGAAAATAATGATAAGCAAGGTGGTGCATGGCAACGGGCAAGTTGCACCCCTGGCTCTTCGAGTGCCCCCTGGGACAAAGCGCCCTCGCTATTGTTGCTAACATCCTTGTGGTGCTCCACTGCAGCTTCGTTCTGCTCCACCGCAACCTGACATTGGAGAGCAACGAGTTGAGAGAGAGAGAGAGAGAGAGAGAGAGAGAGATGATAAAATTTGTTTCTTACGGATTCGAAGAACCTTTTCTCGTCAAGCAACGTCTTCTTCTGCGTTAGTTGAAAACAGAAAGAGGAAACAGATGTTAAGGGAAGAGAGGAATACGAAATTAATAGTTTAGTAATTATATTATTCTCGGTTTCTTTTTATTTTAACATCGTTTTTATTTAACCTGTCTTTCTTTCGTTTCTTTTTTCTTTTGGGAAGTAAATATTGCACTCCACTTGTCAGGTGTTATTTTTACATGGTTTAATCAGGTTTCCAAGCCAGCATGGGAGAAATGAAGCAACAATCCGATACCATCAATGTTTCAAACATCTAGCTGGAAGTTGCAGCTTCTTTGCTAATTGCTACTGTATTGCTGGTATGCAACCATCCTTTCATGTGCTGCTAATCGGTACGTCTTTGTTTTATAGTACTCTGTTTTGGGATCATATGTTTATGAATCCTGTCAATATGGTACTGAATAATATGATTCCACTGGAACTTTTCTTCCAACTTCATGACGGCAAATGTCATAGCAGTTGAACTAGCACAACCTCCATGAAGCCACCACGTACATTCACCCAACTCTTTCTCAAGCTTGTACGGTATATGTACACTACAATCTTGTATTTAGCAATACTATCTTTGGTGACATGTCGGTGCACATAAAGTTTTTTTAAAAAAATTGAGAATTTAACAAATATCAATTACATACGTGTCAAGGAATGCCTGGATGTTCCCAAAAAATTCAGTATGGGATATACACTCCAGGGCTGCACAGATGCCTACTTTCTTATCCATGCAATATCCTCCCACATGGCAGGGAGGGTTAGAGGTGACAGGATGAGGGAGGATGAAGCTGGCAGGATCAGGAAACTCCTGTTCCCCTAATCTCAAGATTTCCAGGATACCGGAAATTATCGATTAAAATATTCTGAATATTGAAAACCTTGATTTTGCGGGATTGGCACCTCCTCCAGTTTCATCCACTTCTCTATCCCTACCCTCTACACTTCTCTTTCATTCCCTACTGTGTGAGATATTACAAGGATCTGGTGTCTGAGAATCCACACATGCCTGTGTGGTAGTATACTGATTGATGTATCATTTGAAGCACTAAACAAAGATACTAAGAAGCACTAATCAAAAACGCCAAAAAGATATGTTCTTGAGGTTTTGGAGGAAGAAGAAGGGGGAGATGGACCTCGTTGTATCTGTGTATGGGATACAGTGGAACTTAAAGCATGTCAATAAGAGATTTAATTCATTCAAAGGCCATTATACAGATGCCGCACATCAAAAAGTACAAAAATGGATGAACAATCTACATCCTTAATGCTTTTTCACATTCATTGTAGGTTTTTAAGTCTCTTGCATGCAATAATAAGAAATCCCACGGCTTTGAAGCAAATAATACCTCACAATAGCTTTGATATAAGCATGGCCATGAGCCTATGACAATATTTATACAAGGTGATAAAAGTTGTTAGGAAATAAATCATGAAAAGAAACAAAAAATGTACCTCAACTTGGAGCTTATTGATTGTATCCATCATCAACTTTTTCTGCATGAATAAAAGCTTGTGAGTTTTTTTTTAACATTATATTTTATTTTATTTCTTTTCTCTCTCTCTCTTGGGAGGGGGATGGTTTCAACACTGCGCTGCATAGCATTAGATATAATAACTTTGTTATATACAATTCAGTGTAGGCCTCTAAATGCTTTTTCACATGCATTGTAGGTATTTAAATCTCCTGCATGCAACAATAAGAAATACCAGGGGTTTGGAGCAAATTATACCTTACAATAGCTTTGATATTACCATGGCCACAAGTCTAGGACAATATTTATATGAGGTGATAGCAGTTGTTAGGAAATCAATCATGAATAGAAATGAAAATTGTACCTCATCTTGGAGCTTATTGATTTTATCCATCATCAACTTTGTCTGCATGAACAAAAGTTTGTGTGAGTTTTTGTTTTTGGTTGAGCGGGGGGGGGGGGGGGGGGGCGGCGGGTGAGTTGGTTATATACAATTTAGTGTAGGTCTCTTACATCACCTAAATAGATGAAATAGAACATCTGGCCAGAATCAAAACAACATTACATATTTACTTAGTTCATTTAAATATATCCCAAGTTAAAATGAATCTTATGTGATGTTTCTTGCTGGGACAGTTTTCAATGTTGTAAAATTGTGGGATCTCAGAAAAACTTAATTAAGTATTAACTTAATAAACTTTTTTAGTGCCTCTTAAAGAAGGGAACATTTTAAATGTTTCATGGTCTTCTGATTGAAGAGATTTTACATTTATGTGTTTTTATTTAGGCACCATGCTTGTTGCTGATGAAGGTAATATTTGGATTTACACCTGATGAGTAAATAATAACCTTTGGCATTGATATTCTAAATTAAATAGGGAAAAGTGGTCAAATACAGTTAAAAGGTTATACATAAGTCACCAACTTTTCTAAGTTGCTCCTTGGCAGCAAGGTGACTTGGTAGGAAAGAGACTAGAGAAGACAGCATTCAGTTAATCAGCACTGAATGTGAATGATGCTACTACCCCTGATGACCCTATGGAAACTTATGTGATGTTTCTTGCTGGGACAGTTTTCAATGTTGAAAATTGTGGGATCTCAGAAAAACTTAATTAAGTATTAACTTAATAAACTTTTTTAGTGCCTCTTAAAGAAGGGAACATTTTAAATGTTTCAAGGTCTTCTGATTGAAGAGATTTTACATTTATGTGTTTTTATTTAGGCACCATGCTTGTTGCTGATGAAGGTAATATTTGGATTTACACCTGATGAGTAAATAATAACCTTTGGCATTGAAATTCTAAATTAAATAGGGAAAAGTGGTCACATACAGTTAAAAGGTTATACATAAGTCGCCAACTTTTCTAAGTTGCTCCTTGGCAGCATGGTGACTTGGTAGGAAAGAGACTAAAGAAGACAGCATTCAGTTAATCAGCACTGAATGTGAATGATGCTACTACCCCTGATGACCCTATGGAAAATCTACCCTATTCTAGAGAAATCAAGGTTCCCGGTATTGATACCGGGAACCGTACCGGTGGCCGGCCGGTACCGATACGGTACCATACCATACTATGCCGATACATGGGGCGTAGCGTACCGTTTGAACCGGTATGTCCAAATTTTTTTTTTGATTTTTTTTATGTTTTTTGTGATTTTACGGTTTTTATTTTATTTTTTAACGGTTAAGGGTTTAGGGTTTAGGGAGAATTTAGTATTTAAGAGTTCTAAATGCTTGAAATTTAAAATTTAAGATATGTCCGATTTCAAGATTTAGGACTAAATACTAATATTTAGGACTATTTTCAATTGAAATAAAATAAAAAATGATAATTAAACTAAGATTATGAAAGTAAAATGTAACATAAACATATAATTACATACCAATGTCTAGAATCGGATAGAGTGATGATGTCTATAAATATAGGGATCATGAATGTACTCTGTAGAAAAATCGGTATGTCCCTCCTGCCAAGCACCATGATACTCCTCTAAATTCATCCCAGGAGGTATGCGTGATGGATCATAACTAATCGCATCCCTCTCTGATATCCCAACTCTGAGAGTTGTCCAAAGACTGATGATATGGCAATGCAGGGACCCATCCAAATATACTAGCAGCAAAATCAGATCCATAAGATGCTCTAGGCTGCATAGGATAATAACCACTGGATGATGACGTCTCAGATGCACCATATAGATTATATGGACCAGAAGCTGCTGGTAGCTGCGGATAAGATGATCCTAAATATGATGATGACCCAGATATATCCATGGATCCTTCACGTGCAAAAGCTGCAGCTGTATCGTGTCCCGAACGATCACGTGGAGCCCATCGTCCACATGGAATCGTATCATCACGGGGTCTATCAGATGGTAATCCATGATCTGTATCCTGCCTGGCATGGCTAAAATGCGACTTCCCAGTGAATCGAATATGAATAGGTGGCTGCGATTCCTGTCCTCCTGCCCCTCCTTGATCACTAGATCCTTCGTTATCTGAAGTACTATTATCACTCTCTCTGGTATCTGAATCTGAGTAGATTGAGTGCTCCGACGGAGGTGCAACTGCCTTTCCTTTTCCTCTATCTCCGGGTCTACTAGATGGTGGGGAGGGATGATGTGCTATATCTAATGGAGTCCTGTGAGGAATATGACTTGTTGCCCATTATCCAGCATCCATCCCAACCTCACTAGCTACAAAACTGGCTGGTCGAGGAGGCGATCCTGGCTCATCAATCTCTGGCTACTGCTGCTAACTCATGATCCACCCAATCATTGGATCTTCATCCTCATCAACATATGACTTGCAGTGGGATCGGGATATTTCAATTTTACTTCTTTCTGAATACATTTTAGCCTCAACCTTAAATTATAGTGTACATACATAAGATCGTTGAGGCATTTCAGTTTCAGACGGTTCTTCTGCTTGGAGTGGATATGGCCAAACATAGACCAGTTGTGCTCACATCCACTGGATAACACTGACTGGGAGAGGATCTTCACTGCAAGAACCTTCAGATTTTTAGCAGATCCACCAAAATATACCCACCATTCAGCTGCAAAAGACATTACATCATTTAGAATTTTAGATTTGGCAAAATAAAAAATTTAATCATAATATAATATTAGACTTACTCCTTAGTAGTACCTACCAGGATTCATCTTTGATTTACTTCTGATCGCTATAGTGAATCCAAATGAATCTATGCCCTCCCTAAAAAATTGTCTGCCAAAAAAAAAATTTGTTAGCTTGTTGAAATTAATGCTCTTAAAAATCATTCAATAATTTCAATCTAACTTGCTTCTTCAAGGTACATAGTAGCGATATCTGGATCGGGCTCCATCTTATATATAACATTGCGTAGGGCAAATATAAGATTCTTATCCATGGCAATGTCCGGTACGGAGTACTGAAATCTCGGATTTAGATAGTAAGCTGCACATATATTTTAAGAATTAGTCAAGCGTACTTGTATGAATCTAATTGAAACTTAATTTTTAGGGACTTCATAAATTACTACGTACCTGCTAAAAGCAAATCCAAACTCATTTGATAAATCCACCGTCCATTAATGATCCGGATATACTCAGATGCATGTGATGGATCTGTCTCCTGGATATTTTCCTTTGCCTTTTGCATCATGAAATATAGGATGCCCATCTGAGCATACCTCTCAGAGTCCACGGCACGAAGTATCTCATATAGAGACTTGATAGCCTCCACTACCCTCTCAGCCCGCTACCAGAATGTATGTCTCGTCATTAAATTTTTCACATTGCTTCTCTCAGTATTTGCCCTGGCATATCTGCTCTGCTGCCACTCCTGACTGATAAACATCTGACACAGCTCTGTTTTCTTGCTAAGAAGACTATCAAGTGCAATGTAATTAGTAGCAAACCGTGTGACCCCCGGCCTTAATATTTCTCCCTCTGTAAAGCTCCTCATCAATGATAAGACCCATGTATGGTTATATATAAATCTGGTGATAGACTGTGCTAGCTCAACAATCTTCTGTACCCTGCGAATTTTTCCAATATCCATCAACATGAGGTCTATACAATGTGCAGCACAAGGGGTCCAAAAAATATGCGACCGCTGCTCCATCAAGTCTGCCCTGCGGCCTTGTACTGTGGTCCATTATCAGTGATGACCTGCACGATATTATGCTCTCCCACCTGATCAATCACCTCTATCAATCTGAGGATATAACTGGCATCGTGCACCTGATCTGAAGCATTAATAAACTTTTGAAAAAAAGTCTTCCTATCATAATAAGTCAAGAAATTGACGATGCTCCATCTAGTAGGACTAGTCCAACCATCACACATCACCATCAATCCATACACGGGCCACTTGCTCTGATATGAGGATATCCATCCTTCTAGCTCCTTCTTGCTGTCCAGAAGATGATCATAAATATCCCTCGATGCTGGAGGATCTATACCTGCACCAGCAGCCTATATAAATGAAATAGCATAGCGATAATATGGATTGTTGCATGGGCTGGGATATGACTGAAATGAAACCAGGAGATGGCCCGCCACATATCATTTTTATCCTTTTTCAGCATTGTGTCAATCCTCTGTTGCTTGGAATCTTTACTGGAAAATGCACGTGGATCGACATCATGGATAGTGGCTTCCTCTAGAATGTCCCTAGAAGACTTTCTTCTACTGCCAAATGCTCCCAACATGGATGCAATACGGCCGGTGCCTCTCCTAACGGGTTCTCTGACGAGGTCTTCCTAAACTGTATCTCAGACTCTCCTGCAAAACTAGCAGAAGCGGATCCCGATCCTGACTCAAAACCTGATGGCCCGAATCACTGTCTATGCCTGGTTGTTTTTTCCTACTGCCTCTGCTCATACAAGCTCGCCTGAATAGCAGCCTCCATCTATACCTCCTCATCAGAAGGAATAGATGCTCCCTCTGACTCCTTGGAGTAATAAGAAGGTGGTTCTGCAGCTCTGCGGTCCACATCTGCCTTCTTCTTTGCTGCTCTTTCCTTTCCAGCTTTAAAATCAGCAAAGTATTTCTTCATCAACTGACGGACCTCCTGTGGATACTATTGGCATGCAGATACATCAAGATAGCCGCCAACCAAGTGCTGCTTCAACCTTGTTACCCCCACCTTTGAATTCAGTATTGCACCATTTATACCTCCAGTGATGCCGACCCGAGAGCATCTCTCCATATAACCAGCCAATGTCCCGCTCTGAATCCTTCTTCCTCCTTGATGGATCCATACCTGAATATTTAAATTACATATAAGGTCAATAATAATGTTTATTAATTAACACTTTATTAACCTAATTTTTAAAATTTAATTTATTTTTTTTATTTAAAAAATTTAAAAAATAAAGAAAAATAAAAAAATTTAAATTTTAGATTCACGTAAGATTCTATTATACATGCTACATATATTTTTTTAAGATCCTAGAAATGCATTAAAAGTCAATTTTTTTCAATTTAAGACCTATGGCACTATTCATGAGATGTATCAAAACTTGAATAAATCGACATGAAATTTATAGTGAGAGTAGCTTACGAATCCTAAATTAATAATTTATAATTACAGTTTTTTTTTAATTATTATTATTTAATTAATTTATTTATCCAAAATTAATTTTTAATTTAAAAAATTATATACTTAACAAAAAATCAAGATTTTAGTATCATTGTATAGATTTATCCTACATCTACCATATACTCTAAAATCATAGCCAACAAATAAATCTTGAGAGCATTTCTTTTTAATTTTCTATTTTGCATGGATTTTAATAAAAAAACGATACGAAAGAGAGAAATATGGAAAAAGAAAGATATACGTACCTTGATTCTACCTTCCTCTTCGACTTCTGCAGGTTTGATTGGGTTGAAAAGGATTAAGGCAATTTATTTTTCCTTCGTTTTTGTTTCCGCAGCTCTGCAGTAGAGAGCTCGTAGAGCACTCTGCCTTTACAATTTTTTAAAACCCAAGACAGCCCCCCTCCCAAAGTAAGTCACATGGCTACTGTAGCCATGTGACAAAAACAAAAAAAAGCCCCCACCCGCCCCCTCCCGCCCGTACCGGGCCGAACCGGCCGATTCGGTCACGTTTCGACCGGTTCAGCACCGGTTCGGGTCCAATTCGGTGCGGTACAGAATTTTTTTTAAAAAAAAAAAAATTATGGGCCGTTTCGATTTATGTGGCCGAACCGTGCCGGTCGGCCACCGGTCCGGTTCGATACGTCCCGAATCGGCCGATTCGGTATGCCCCGAATCCGCCAGTTCCGAAAACCCTAAGAGAAATTATTTACTAGTTTGGTATATGGGGCTTGGATCCCATGATACGTCAGGCTTTGGTTCTGGGCTCATATGATGCTTGGCACTTTTTACTGGAAGGAAAAAACCTTACCAATTTAATGATTTATACAAAAGCTTGGCATGGTTAGAGACATTTGTGTAGGATGACTTAAACCACAGTTGAAATTCGATGCCACAAACTTGTATATTAGGTTAGCTAACCACTTTTCAGTTTAAGGGCTTGGATCCCATGATACGTCAGGCTTTGGTTCTGGGCTCATATGATGCTTGGCACTTTTTACTGGAAGGAAAAAACCTTACCAATTTAATGATTTATACAAAAGCTTGGCATGGTTAGAGACATTTGTGTAGGATGACTTAAACCACAGTTGAAATTCAATGCCACAAACTTGTATATTAGGTTAGTTAACCACTTTTCAGTTTAACTTTTCTCTGTTGTTTGTTGTTTCTAATATTAACTAGTATGCATATTCTTGTACCTCTCCATAAATTATACTGTTGGTATATTGGGCATTTTCTGCTCAGAAAAATGAATTGCAAATAATTTTGAAGAAATACTTGCCTTGTCCACTTTGAGATATGCAAATAAAGATATAATTTTTTGTATTAATTTAATTTGGATAAATATCAAGCTTATGTAGTCCAGTCCAATGACCTTTCCTGGTAATGCAAAATAACCTGAGGTTTTAGAACTCAGTTTCAGTCATTGCCCCCCTAGGTTGAGTTTCAGCTTTGGCAGTTTCGACCATTGGCAGTTTTTTTTAGATTTTAGAGTTTCAACCAAAAAATTAGAAAAAAAATCAAAACAATCAAGAAAATAAAAATTCAAGCACAAAATAATAAGGGAAATTATTGGACATCATTTTATGTTATCTTGAGTAGGGATCGCCAAACCATGCTGAACCAGCCGGCTTGGACCATACCGAACCGGACTGGCTACTAGTCAAGCACGGTTCGGCCTGTTTTTTTGGTTTGTCCTCCATTCTATATAAAATTCAGCGAAACCGTACCAGAACCGGGCCGAACTGGATCCGAACCAGCCCCGAACCGCTCGTTTCAGCCAGTTCGATAGGTTTGGACTTGGTTCGGCTCGGTTAGGATTTGGCTGAGGTCCAGACCGGGTGTACTGTAGCAGGAATGAGGGGGTTGAGTCTTTTATGTAAGTGAGAGCTTTCGGGCTCTCAGTTTGACAAAAATAGTAAAGAGGCATTCGGAAAGCTTTGTTCTCCCTTTTAAGCTATCCAAACAACCGGAAAATCAAAGGAAAACACTGATTCAAGCTATGTAAATACTTTTCCTTCTCTCTTTCTCTTCTTCCCTCTTTTCTTAATTCATGAAAAATGAAAAAAATAAGGAGAAACTCGGTCAATTTTTTTATTTTGGTATAATTTTAGAGTATGTTGTAGATCTATAAAAGATCTATACAATAATACTAAGATCATTATCTTTTGTTAAGTATATAATTTTTAAAATTAAAAATCTTTTTTGGACCGTTGAGCCATAGAACCACCTTCTTATCACTCCAAGGAATCAGAAAAAGCATCTATTCCTTCTGATGAGGCACAGATCAAGGCTGCCATTTAGGTGAGTATATCAAATTGACACTACCTGGCGATGTTATAGCTACGCTTCAAAAATAGATCAAAAGAGGCTTCAAACAAAGCACAAGCGCAAGCATACGAATTGAAGATTTTGGAAGAGAAGTGGAATGCGAAGACGTTGCCATTTTTGGTAGTTCACTTTATAAATTTATTTTTGAAGAGCCCACCTAAAAAAGGAAATAGCAGCTAGTTGTTCTACCTGCTCTACAAATAGTGCACATCAAAATCTGGGTCTCCTCCGCGTTCCACCATCGGATGAGAGGCGAGCATTCCAATATGAGGTATGAGCCTTCTCTCATCTCTTTCTCTGTCTCCACTTCTTTCTCTTTCATCTCTAGCATTTGGTTCAATCCATCTTCCATTGATTGTCTAATTATGCCCAAATGCTTGTTTTATATCTATTTTGGCTAAAGAAATTACCGGTCTGGAATTCTAGGTTTTGAATAGGATCTCTCTATTTTTCTTCTTTTAGAATCTCATTTATTTATACAAGAGAAATGTGGTTCATGATCAGAATCATAATTGGAATATTATTTGAATACAAGGAAAAAGTAGGAATTGGATTTTGGGATACCAGGGCATTCCCATTTTCTCCTAGAATTGGAATGGGAATTGGGTTTCTCCCAACCAAATGGCAAGAATGGAAGTCACTCATTTCCATTCCCATTCCATACTCCAACTCCCCTAACCAAATATACCAAGGAATTTTTCATGAATGAGGATCCATAAGCTGATCTCAAGTAATTGGGATAAGGGTCGATGCTAATAGTCAAGGTTTTAAATCCCGTGGGACAGGGTTGTCCCGGTTTTTTCCTGGAACGGGATGCATAGGTGTCCTGCCCCGTCCCGACACTCGGGACAGGGGATGTCCCAAGGTGTTCCGATTGGGACACTGGCGGGATGTCCTGTCCCGACACATGGGATAATACCCCGTCCCGGTGTCCCGTGGGATGTCTCGCCGAGACCTAAATCCTTGCTAATAGTTTTGATGTCTGTAAAATAATAAAAAAATATAGAATTATAGTAGAAAAATATTTTACCTTTTAAACCTTAAAGTGCTAGATCCAAGAAAATCACCTTGATGGATTAAATATAATTTCCTTGAGTATCGTGGTCAAATTTTCGGAACTATCCCGAACCACCTGGTTCAGTGCATACCGAACCATACTGGCCAAGAATCGATACAGTTCAGCCCTGAAAAATAGTCCGGGATCCGAGACTGTATAAAATGCCTTGACCGGATTGGTATGGTACCGTACCATACCGTACTGGTATGTTTTGTCCTGTTCAGCGATTCTTGCTTAAGGAGGGAGAGTTTTTTCTCAATTTTATCAACATCGGTACATGTACCGGTATGGTATGGTATAGTACCGTACCATACCGGTCGCTGACTGGTATGAGTCCCAATATCAGTTCAGCAATCCTTATTCAATACTGTACAAAGTATAAAATTAATAACACATCTAAGCAAGAAAAATCAAATCATATATCATTTTAATAACTCATCTAAACATATCTTATTTCATTTTAATAACCTAACCAAGCAAGAAAATATCATGTAAATAAAATTCATTTTAGTTCATCATTTCATTTGCATATTTCATTTCATTTAGTTCTGGCAAGCTTAATTCCATCTATCTGCCATACTTGGTATACCCCCCCCACCCCACCCCCCAATACTGTGTACCAGATCAGTACTAGTACTGTACAAGCTTGGTAGGTATGCATTGAACCAGCACAACATACCATGATTTCAATTAAAGAGAAATTCTAAGCAAGAAAAGAAAAATCATATCAACATGTAAAACTTTCCTGTCAGTAAAAAAAAATCAAAGAGAATATCAAATAAAATATTGAACATAAAAGAGGAGATTTGGCTAATTTTGGCTGAAACCAACCGAAACATGGTGAAACTATTTGGAACTGAAAATTTTGGTCAGTTTCAAATTAGTCTCTGCTGAAACCATTATGCTTTGGCTGAAACGGATTAATTGCAGTCGAAATTTAAAATGACAACATGCTCCTGCCTTGATTCCGGATCAGATCTTCTGTTGTATGTCATTGAAATTTTAAGTCCAACTCAAAACTAAACAAATCTTGCAGGTCATTTACTGATGACTGTTTCCTCATGGATATGCCTAGAATAGTTTCAGTTCATGTTGCAGATTTGATGTGAGAAGTTTGGGTGCTCATAGTGATTAAGAAGACTAGGTTTCTTATCGGAGAAATATTTGAGTCATTCATATGAGATAGATGTTATTTTACAATTTCCTCTGCATACAATGGTTTTATGGAGTGATTATAACATGGAAAATGGAAGAATGGAGATTAACTTGAATCAGTATTGAATATGAAGCAGGAGTGCAGGGCTGGTGTATCATGGGAAGCAATATGCCAGGTGCTGTATCCTACATAAGATGTGTCACATAAAGGAAACCATTCTAAGCCATTCACCTCTGTTTCTCTGCAGTTTCATTTTCATCACTCAGTCTAGATCCACACAGATTGGCAATGAGACAGAGTGCTGTTAATAGTCTATAATCTGCATTGGTTATTGAAGAAGCAGTCAAACTCTTTTCAAAGAAAATTTTCACCTACAGAATTTCTGAGTATTTGACTGATTTGTTTGCCATTTGTATAAATGATACAGGAGAATTAGATGTCAACATACTTCTCACATCCCTCATGTGCTGTGATCATGATATACAGGGTCTCCTGACAGCACTTTTGAATGTCCAATATCTAATATGCAAATGAAGGTTATTTAGGATTTTTTCCAGCCAATCTTAAAAGAGCTGGGTTTCTAGTTTTGTTGAACTATTGCTGTTAAAGAAAAAGCAGATGGGTAGATGCTACCTCATGTTGGAAAGTCAAAGGGAAGAACTAGATGATTGCTTGTTCAGTTCCATGTAGCAAGCTAGAAGATTAGATGTTAAACAACAAACACACATCTTGCTGTATGTCATATAGATTCATGTACAGGTGTAGGGTGTGCCCTCTAAAAAGATTCTTTAGAGATCTGTTACATAAGTCTGGTCATGCTTTTACTTTAGTAACATCTAGAATTAGGAGACATATAATGATTGCAAAGTGATATTTTCAGATTTCTGATCAGTATATTTGACTTCTGCCTTCTTAGTTATACATGTCAATTTTTGTTATGCACTTCCACTCTTGAATTATGCGCACAAGAGACAAAAACTCTGACCTTTCTTGATTGTATCTGTTTCGATGCATCACTTAGCTCATTCTCTAGTTGTTCAAGCTCATTCACATCTAACTTGGCAATATCCGTTTCAAGAGACCTGCAAAATATATAGATTTATTAGTTAACAGCTAGACCAGTATGTTATATGGTTGCAGATATGGCACAAGTTATTATAGTTACCATGGAGCAATCTCCATTAGCATGGAGTTGATTGTTGGACAAGCAAAATCCTTTCCATGATTCTGTGGTACCATAAATAAAATACTAAGAAAAAGTGTCCATTGGTAGGCTATAAAAGACAGCAGACGTACTGAGCAGAATCCTTTGCTGAACAAGCAAACTCCGCTTCAATTTATAGTCAACAAAATTCCATGTATTATTTTTTTTTCTAGGCTCTTGCATTCTTTTTCTTTCAATTTCAATGTGCTAAGGTAATGAAAACACGACAAAACTACTAGCAGCTGCTAGTAGAGAAGAATGTTGGGCAAGAATTCCTAGATTTCTTACTTATTAAAGATGCTTAGTTTTTAACCTAAATCAGCATGAGAAACAATTGATAAAGGTTATTTTAGTGCAAAGATGTCTCAAAAAAATGACTTGTCTCATCATGCTTTAGATATGCCTGCACATGTTAAAATATGATTGTTTCATGACACATTTCTGTTCTTAATGTAAGTTAACTAAAAATATAATAAAGGTTATGTTGATCAAAACAAGGAAAGTCCACTGCTAATAAAGAACATCACTAAAAAACAAAGTGGGGGAGATTGTTTTTACTAATCATAAGATGGCATACAAAACAAAATGCAAATAAAATGATCAACCAAGACAATTCTTGCCTATATGAATAAAACATCCAAATGAAGTTTGTGCTTTTCTGAGAAACACTATTATATTGCACGGTATAATGAGAATAAAGTAAAATCGTCAGCATCATTATTAAAGAATTTTCCCATCAAAATGAGATCATCAAAATGCAGCAGAATTTTAAATTGAGAAGGTTTTATCTACGGTTTGTGCATTTCATGTCATGAGATTTCATTTGATGTCAACCTTCAGATAAATGACAAATTTCAAGCCGATTAAGCTCTATGCATGCAAGTAGCTTGATACAATATTTTAGAGGCTAGTTCGTTGATATTGCTTGAAACATAAACTCATGCATCAATGAGGTAACCCTTCAAACATCCCTACATTTAAATAAAATCTCTGTCTAGAGGTACATACAATGATTAAGTTTAATATAGAATTGTGTGCCTTGAACAAAGTTTAGAAGAGAGATGACAAGGGAATGGCATTCATTCTGGCACAAATACAATATCTAGATATGAATTTTATAGCACGCATATATTCATAGATCCTGACAAAAACTTCGAAAACTTGGCAGATCTGATATCAGAGTACCCACCTTTTATTCCTATCAGTTTCAAAAAATGAGACCTCTCTAATCTCCTTTTTGATTAATAGATCCAAATTGTAGGAGAACTTGTGCAATTGGTGTGTTAAACTCCAATATCTGCGGTATGAATTCAGAAATGAAAGAGCCAACTCCAATTAGTTGGGAAGGTTCGATCTTGATGGTTACATTATGAATTTTGCTCTTATGCAATTTGGGACTATTGACCTTCCATAAAGTTCCCAACATGTATCTTGAATATGTCCAATTAACCTTCACCTCCACCATGTCTGCAACAGCATCAACCTCTCCTCTATTGTGAACTTACATGCATACATCAAAATAAAATGTCTTCACACAGGCCAAGGAGCTTCACAAAAGGGTAGGAGTACCTTTCCTTTTATAGTTTCTAGAGAGCACAAATCCATGCCCTTGGTCATTGGATATTTGTAAATTACTTTAGCAAGTATTGGAAAGTTTAGTTCTTGTTAATTCCCAAACAAACCCCTTTCTTTCCTTGCTCTACATTCATATGTAGACACTGAGATATGAATAATGGAAGCATTTGTAAGTTATTTTTGAATGACTATATTTTGTCTATTGATAAAATCAAGGTTTTAAATCCCATGAGATGGGATTGTCCCACTTTTCTAATGGAAAAGGATATGCCACCATCTTGTCCCGTCACTTGGAAAAGAGGATATCCTAAGGTGCTCCGATTGGAATGCCGGGATGTTGGCGGAACAGCCTGTCCCGATACATGGGATGGTACCTCATCTCAGTATCCCGTGGGACGTCCTGCTAGGACTTGAATCTTTAGATAAAAGAGTCTTTAGGTCATGTGATGACACCTTTGGATAATATTTAACAATGAGATCAATATACATGCTTGGCAATGCAGCATTTTTAAAGAGTCATCAACCTTTGGACATTTTAGGAAACTGTTAAAATTATCCCACAATCTTTTTCCCTCGATGCAAAGCTTCATGGCTCAAAAATATTATAAAATACCATATAATTCTTGCCTCCACATTAGCCTTATTTCTTAGATATAACTTAAATTATTTAGATCTGTGGGTAATATCAGTCCTAGGGTTTCTATTCCAACAGGATGCCTATCTTGTCAGGAATGCCATTCTTTATGTTTTAATAGAATTTATTCCATGTCTTATTATTTGTGTTCCAAAGTCCCTTACCTGATATTTTGTTTTGGGATATGTTTTAGGTTTAATGTTTGTCAATTAGTAGGATTTTTCTTGGTGGTTTGGTCAGTTGCCTACCTTATATGAATCCCTAGTATTTTGGTTAAAATAAGGGAAGAGGCAGTAGCTGACAGTAGATGTCCTTGAGATATGTTTTGTCTATGCAAGAACTGTGGAAAAGAGAAAGGAAATGGAAATGGTTTTCCAAAGAAAGGAACAAATTTAGGCAAGTTTGGGAAACCCATTTCTATATTATTCAACTTTCCCACCATCCAAAAAGCCAGAGCGTTAAATTTTCCAAAACCTTTCTCAAGCAACCTAACACAATACAATCTCAGGGACTTCTTTGGCATTCTCTTTTTAAAGTTTGACTAGTTAAACTATTAAAAGAATTTGTTTTAGACTCCCAGGGAATTTTGGAATATGGTCAAGAGTAGTTTGGATATCTTTCACTACAAGGCTTTTGTCGTGTTCAATATACTAAAGGAGTCGCTTTTAGATTCTAAACACTTGGGCTAGACACCTTTAGCTAATAAAGGACTACTCCGATAGAGATTAGATCAAGATAAGGAACGCTAAGCCAGGCCAAAATAGCTAGTTTAGGTTGTACCAAGTCGGAATGGTCAGTTACCAGCATGGCTTGTGCAATAAATTCAAGATGGGAGCATGGTTGGCACAATAAAATTCATTTCTTCCTTTTTCTCACTCATGATCTTGTTGCCCTCATCTGCCTTTCTCTTGCCCCTCTTGCCAGTCTCACCGATCGCTACCTCTCAGGTACACTAATTGCCTCCCTCCATCTCTTCCCCCTCCATCCCTCTCCCTCTTTCTCTTCCCCTCTCTCTTGCTTTCCTTCTTCCTTCCCCCTCTCTCTTCCTCTCTCCTCCCTCTCCCCCTCTTTTTATCTAGTTTGAACCCTTTTCTTTCACCCTTTTTTAAAATTTTGAGATTTTGAATTAAAGTTGGCACATCCTTTCCAGGCTTTACTTCAAAATCAAAAAATAGAAAAGGGCCGAAATGCCCCGGTATAGTGTAGCATAGTTCCATACCATACAATGCCGGTCGGTAACTAACATAGGTCGTGAGAACTGTGAAAAAGAAAAAGAAAAAAGAAATGGTTTTCCAAAGAAAGGAATAAATTTAGGTAAGTTTGGAAAACCCATTTCTATATTATTCAACTTTCCCACCATCCAAAAAGCCAAAAAGTTAAATTTTTCAAAACCTTTCTTAAGCAACCTAACATAATCTCAAAGACTTCTTTGGCATTCTCTTTTTCAAGTTTGACTAGTTGCACTATTAAAAGAATTTGTTTGACTCCCAGGAATTTTTGGAATATGGCCAAGATTAATTTGGATCAAGGATCACTAACTGGTACCGGGGTTTGTACCGGTCAGTGACCGGTATGGTCCATACCGTACCATACCGTCATGTGTACCGAGCTTAAAAAATTGAAAAAAAAACTCTCTTCCTCCACCTCTCAAGCAAGAATCTTGAACCAAACCTGAACCAGACCCGAATCGAGCCAAACCAAGCCTGAACTGAACTGAACCGGACGGTATGCACCGGTACCGTACCATACCAATATAGAAAATAATTTTTTTTTTCAAAGGTCCGGAGGCCGAACCATTTTTTGGAGGCGAACTATATTGGCCAAAAATCGATATGGTACGGTATGCCCCGTACCGGGCGGTAAGGGATGGTACCGCGAACCCTGGTTAGGATATCTTTTACTATAAGGCATTTGTGGTGTTCAATATACTAAAGGAGTCACTTTTGGATTTTAAACACTTGGTTAGACCACCTTAAGCTAGCAAAGAACTACTCCGATAGAAATTAGATCAAGGCAAGGAATGCTAAGCTATGCCAAAACAGCTAATTCAGATTGTACCAAATTGGAATGATCAGTTACCAGCATGGCTTATATAATAAATTCAAGATGAGAGCCTAATTGGCACAATAAATTCATTTCTTCCCTTTTGTAACTCATGCTCTTGTTGCCCTCATCTATCTTGCTCTTGCCCCTCTTGCCAGTCTCACTGACTGCTGACCTCTCAAGTACACTAATTGCCTCCCTCCTCTTTCCCCTCCATTCCTCTCTCTCTCTCTCTCTTCCCCTCTCTCCCACTCCTTCCTTCCCCCCTCTCTTCCTCTCTCCTCCCTCTCCCCCTCTTTTTTTATCTAGTTCGAACCCTTTTCTTTCCCCCATTTTTTTTAAAAAAATTTGAGATTTTGAATTAAAATTGGCACATCCTTTTTAGACTTCAGTTCAAAATCAAAAAAAAAAATGGATCAAAATGCCCCTGGTATAGTGCAGTATGGTTCTATACCATACCATGCCGGTCGCCAACTAGCACAAATCATGGTACTAGTTCAAGGAATCTTGCATCAAGGTTTTAAATACTATGGGATAAGACCATCTTGCTTTTTCATGGAATAGGATGCCTTGCATCCCACCACTCAAGATGGTGGATCTCCCATCCCATTTAAATCAATTTCACGAGTTGTCCCATCTTGACTCTTGATACATCGTCCCAATACCTAGGATGGTAAAACACCCTGTTATCGCACTGGAGTTTAAAACCTTTAGATCAGATCTTTCATAAGAGCAATTTACTCATCTATTTTCCTCTGCATTTTGTTCTTGTTTAATAATTCCCTACCTATTTTCATCTTGCATTATCAAATCAAACTTCCAAAGACAATCTAGTGGCATACGAAGATTGAACACAAATATATCTTTGAAACACACCTTTAAGTATACATTTCCTCCCAAACATCTGAATAGAATAAAGTAACAACATAAGTGTGCAAAGATAAAAATTACATAACAACACCATCTATATTTGGCATAAAATGGCTTCCTTAATGGGAAGGGTTGATATATACCATGCAATCATTCCTTCCTATCTTCTACAAACCTAAAGTGAGGGCCTTGATAGTCAAAGTCCACATAGAGGAAACTAAAGGTTTCATGGCGTGGGAAGGTGGAGTAAGAATGAAGAATCCGAAAATAAAATTCTCATTCAAGATCTACTTCTATATGTAGAGACTAAGGCATGTGAAACTATCATGAATTGCTTAATTCAGGGCATATCACACTGAATCGGACTGAAGCGAGATGGATTGAAACACGTGCACTGACCAGTTTTGCCTTGTTTGGGGTGGTATTAATCAGCATCAGCGATTCACCCACGTGTCGACTCCCAAGCCATAGATGTAAGCAATACAGTTTAACAGAAGGGGATTGTTGAAAGCACAAATAATTTATCCATATTCAAGACAACCAAATTGCCATGCAGTGTTCTTGTTTCATTGCCTATTCAGTTATAAAGTGAAAACTTGTTGAATCAGTCGTCTCTCCCATTGAAGATTCCTCAAGTCTCCTATATATTTGTTAAAGGAAACACTGTTTTAACCAATTTAGGTATTTAATAATTTTAGTTTGGTCTTTCAATTGTCTCTTTTAGGTTTTATCTCAAGAATTCATTGTCCTTGTCAATGATTCAGCCAATTCAAGCACTGTTAACAAAAGCACACTCTCAAAGAGGTCATTAGTTATTAATAAATCAAGATTTCAAAAAAGAAAAACAACTTTATGTCCAAATTTACATTCTAAAAGGCAAACATTAAAAAAGTTGTTACCTGTGCTTTGTCAATATGTTTACCGACATCTTGTTTAGCATCTGATATTTGTTGATAATGACTGATTGTGTCTTCCATGCTGCAGAAGGAAAGTCTATAATTAGATCTTCCAAAGATAATTGAACAAAACATGTTGCATAAAATCTTTTTTTTTGTCACTAATACAGTTAAGTGGTTAAAAGCATTGCATCTTCTTTATACTCCACAAATACACTATTGTATGAAGGGGATGGTAATTCTCTTTTACTTTCAATGCCTGCATTCATTTCATACGATGGAACTTATGTGATTCCTGCCAGTCACAGAGTCAAGTCACATGTAAAATTGTTCAGACCAAAAGACTTCAAAGGTTTTAAAGGTCCTCCAAGATACATTTTTTAATTTATTCTGAGACCTTACACTATGTGTTCATGTATGAGATACTCGATAATTATTTTGTAAAGGTCTCTCTTCCAT
Source organism: Areca catechu (assembly GCA_021397845.1). Classification (NCBI taxonomy): domain Eukaryota; kingdom Viridiplantae; phylum Streptophyta; class Magnoliopsida; order Arecales; family Arecaceae; genus Areca; species Areca catechu. The sequence continues at coordinate 137,742,516 of CM038043.1, forward strand.
GAAAATTGATCAGCGAAGTTAAGATCCCTCCAATGTCTTAAATTTAAGTCTGCACAGAGATTATGATGTTGATATGAAGACTGTAACAGCCATGTTGAAAATTGTTTGCTTTGATCATCATTCTTCTTATTTAAATGATTAAGTTACAAATATGAACAATGAACATTTCATGCCTCTGAACTGCATGGATGATTCTGCAGCATACTGTCTATTATTTTTATAGCTGGGAACTTAATAAGCATGTAAGTCTTTGTGGGATAGTACAAACATAACCAGATTTTAACATTGATTTTACATTCTCATCTGATTCAGTCGATGGTATTTGCAATGTTGAATTATAAATACTATGTTACATGGTTCACTTTGGTTATGCCAACATTAACAAAACAGCATTGAAGAATAAATAAATATGCTGATTTGAATGTCATGCCGTGCCAGTGGATGATTTTATGAAGTGAAATCTCTTATACTGTTCTTACAACTTAACATGCATATCAGGATGCAAAGTTATCTGATAATTTAAAAATGATAATCAGATAATATTGTTTAGGTGTGGTCTGTTTAACTATGATTGTGGTATGTTTATGCAACTTTTTCAAGATTTGAACTGCTCTCTTTTACCTTGTTCGACATTTCTTTCTTATAATCAGGTCTATTAAAGAGAAGTTTTGAAACCATGTCATGCTAGCTAATTTAATTCGATTAGCATGTGTCATGTACTAGGGTTAGTCTTATAATTTTGCATGTTGGGATGTTCTGGTCATTTTTGTAGCTTGCACATGTCTGAGTCATACATATTTCCCACAGCATTTATCCCCGCCTTTTTCTACCAGCCATGCCACCAATTTTTCTTTTTGAATTTACTAATTACTTGCCAACTTAGCTACTCGCTTATCCCAAAGCCATTATGTCTACCATGTATACATCCATTTATCCACATGAAGCTTTCTGTCATTCTTTGTAAGGAGACAATCTTCTTAATCCACATATCACCAACCTACTCCATTATGCCATTTCAATGACACCTCAATAAGGAGACAATCTTCTTAATCCACATATCAAAACACCAATTTGAAGTCTACGCATGCACTTTTTGTGTTAAAAAGTTGGAGCTAGAGTCTTAGAAGCTAGAGAAATGGAGGCCTCTTGTGCGAGTTTTGATATCTTCTTGTTGAATTTCATATTTGGTTAGAAGTCTTGGGCTAGTGGCCTAGATGAAGCTTTTTGCTCTGAAAATCATCGAACTTGATGAAAAGATTAATTCTAACCAGAGATATTTCATTGCTGAAACTGCATAGATTATTATACACCATATTGGCATAATATTATTTCTAAAGAAAACTTGATGAACAAGTTGCTTTCCGTGTGATGGCACACATAGCCAGACAGAAACTTGATTTAATTTTTCATCCTATTTAATCTTGAAAACATCTATTGTATCAAAATCATGAATATCATGTTTTGCAATTCATTTCAAACTTTTTTAAAATGCCGAAGTACTAGAAATGGATATATATATATATATATAATAAAATAAATAGAGAAATATTTATGTTAAGGCCAATTTCTTGTTTGTGAATGATTTTTTGAAATTCATAATCTTGCATGCTACTTAAATCACATAAGGTATCAAATATGATTTATAGGTTTTGATAACTTTATTATGACAATATTATTTATGTGTGCTTTGTGTTTGACCATGTGAGTCATGACTACGAATTTTTTCTTTCCATATTTGAATTTTACTCCACAAAAAAATTTCAAAGGGCGGATTCCATTTTTGATACAAAACATGGCCCCTATTCCAAAGCCATGGAGGGAAGAGGGCTTCAACAGCCCTTTCTCCCCCCTCACTCCTCCTCCCTCAGTTTCCACCCCTCTCTCTCTCTCTCTCTCTCTCTCTCTCTCTCTCTCTCTCTCTCTCTCTCCCTCTCTCCCTCTCTCTTTTTCTCTTCTTCCTTCTCTCCCCCTCCACCCTCTCCCACTCTCTCCCTTCCTCTCTCTCCTCTTCTCCTTCTCCTCTTTCCCTCGTTGGTCTTCTTTGTTGATATTCACCAAAACATGTCATGGTACCATGGTGTACCGTATCACCAATCTATCGGCATAGAGACTGGTTCTAATATTGCATACTTTATTTGAACCAAGGAATACTGAACCAGTACCAGGTTCCATATCGGTCACCGATCGAAACGGTACCGTACCATACCGGATCCATAAAATTATAAAAAATTGTCTCTCTTTTTCATGATATATTGTTTAATTTGAATCGGATCCGAATATGGTCGAACTGGGCGGTATGTACCAGTACGATATCATATCAGTCCGGTACCTAATTTTTTTAAAATTTTTGAATGGTCCGATACTCCGAATCGTTTTTCATGATTGAATCGTCACGATTTTTAGCCGGTATGGTACAATACATCCCGAACCGAGCGGTTCGGGATGGTACTGAGAAATTGGTTTGAACATTTATCATTTTCATCACAAACCATCTTCTAGCATGAATTTTTATTTTTATCTTGTCCAATATAAAGATTAGATCTTCAAAATATAACCATCGATAAGAAGAGGAAATCAAGCACAAGTTTCTACCACATATTTATCTTTATGAGTGCTTAACATTTCAATGCAAGAGGTTGGATCTTAGTACAATGGTGAGGTTGCTCCATTTAACTTGGGTTTGAAACATGAAAATAACAGTGCATGAGGATAGGGCTACATATATTTGACCTCAAATCATGTAGCAAGAAGAGCCTTGTGCACCAAGACACTCTTTCTATATATTATTTTAATGTGCATCAATTAAACCATATCAATCCACAAAAACAATACAAAGATAAACCATTTGTTATGACAATTTACTTTCTTGTATAATTCACATTACAATCTCCACATCATTGGGGCAAACATAAAATATTGAATGTCAATGAGAATGTTATGTGCCTACCATCTATTGATTTATATCATGGTTGTAGAACATCATAATATATATTAACTATGAAAGATGCAATCAATTCTTAGTATGTCAATTTTTTTTTTCTGTTGCTTCCTCTCTGTGTATCTTGTGATGTGTATGCAACTTTAGAAAATAAAATTGAGATGAATGAAACAAAATTAACTACTTGGGAAAAGGTTCATGTAGGAAAATTGAAAAAAACATGTGCAAATTATATAGGAATTTGTTGGTAACTGAAAGTCAATTATGTTATTAGACAAGTAAAATGGTCAGTCATCAATCTATGAACCACTAAAATTAAAAAAAATAGTAATCATTATTTGCTCAATCTAGTTTTGATTTTCTTCTATTCTAAAAAATGTTATTAGTTTCAAGCTTTTAAATCTAATTTTAAATCTCACAGGATAGAGGTATCCTAACATCTTCATAGGGTGGGATGCCCTGTTATCCTGTCCTATCTCTGAAGTGGTCTTGATCATGAATCTTAATAAATATCCTTCATCTCTTTTTCTTTCTTTTCTTTTTTCTTTCTTCTTCTGCCTTCCTTTCTTTTATTTCCTTTTTTATTTTCCTAACCCTTCTTTTCTTTTTCTTTTTTCCTTTTTCTTATTCTTTCTCTTTTATTTCTTTTTTCTTTTCTTTTTTTCTCCCTTTCTTTTATTTTTCTTCTTCTTCTTTTCTTTCATTGGTTTCCTTTATTCATCTTCCTTTCTTTCTTTCATATGTCTTCTTTTCTCCCTACATAGATGGGTTTCAGAATTCTAATTGCATCCCAACCTCATTTTCTCACAAGAACGGGATGCAGTAGCCATCCTGCCCTCCATTCCACCTAGATATAAAACCTTGATTAGTTTAAGTGAAATAAAAATGGATACACGATGTTATTTTAATTCATAATCATTTGCAACATAGGACATTATTTTTTAAATTGATATACAGATTTGGCATTTAGAAAAAGATATTTAAAGATGATGAACAACAAAAGGATCCATCAACAACTATTGCAAATGGCCATTATTTTCTAACATGTACGAAAGACCATAAATATACAAAAAATAATTGCTGATGGTATCCTAAATCTTATGTTTTCTAAGTTGTTTCTGACAATGCTTCACGATTTTTATAAATTAAAACTTGTAAGCTTTGTGGGTACCAATGGGATAGTGTGCAACAATTATACACACTGGTCACAAGTCATGGTCGCATATAATTTTTTGAGGTTGTGAAAATTATTCAAATGAAGTCTTTTAGCTGCCGATCTATAGATTGTCTATGTGAAGAAAGCTTGTTATGAATCTCCTTCTTATATATCTTGTGACAAGCATAAAATAAGCATATATTTGATTAAATTTTAACTAATGAAAATTATGTTGCAGCTATATGAAACCTAACTATGTGTGGAACATTTTTTCATAGATGAGGGAATTGGGAGTAAAGTTTAAAATCTTCTTTTGCAAGAAATGATGTTTCATTTTAGTTGATCTAGGTTAACTTGTAGGTTCCATGTTGTTTGGCTTTACTATCCTGTTTGTGCCTTTTAAGTACAAATGTGCTATTCTAGCATGAAAATTGGTGTTTTCACAAAAATTAGGGTTTCTCCATTCTTGATTTCTCAAATCATGATGTGAGCAAGTTCACTCTTGTATGATCATCGAGCTGGTGAAAAAGGTCAGCATGAGCGTGAGGGAAAAAAAAGGATTATATAAAGCTTGAAAGAGGAAGGAGGGAGAGGCAAGTTAAGGTGAGAGGAAGATAGATAGATATAAGAAATCAATCTCGATTTGATTGTAATAGCTTCATGCAAGGTTTTAAATCTCATAGGACCGAGGCATCCGGGTTTTTCCATGCAATGGGATGCCCTACTATTTTTCCCATCTTGACAATAGTCTTGATAATGTATCCCAATGATACCCTCGATCTCCCTCTCGTTCTTCATTTCATTTCTTTTTTTTTTTTTTATTTTGTTTTTCTTTCCTTTTTTTTTTCTTTGTTTTGTTCTATCTTTTTTTCCTTCCTTTTCTTTTTCTTTCTTTTTCTTCTTCCATCTTTTTTTTTTTAATTTTTCTTCTTCTTTCCTTTCACTTTTTTTTTCATCTTTTCTTTCTTTCCTTCTTTTTTTCTTCCTCGCCTCGTATGGATGTGTTTCAGCAATTTGAACCCATCTCAATCATGTTCTCACAAAAATGGGATGAGGTGACTGGAATGTTTCCCATCCCATCGTAAAACTTTGGCTTCATGTATCTTATTGTACCACAAGATTTAGCTATTGTCCAGTTGTTATGCATGATCAGCCCATATGAAAGGAGAAAGGGGAGACAGAGGAAGAAACAACCTATCTTCTTTTTGGATTCACCAAACTATCTTCTTTTTTATTTCTAAGATGTCAGAAATTAGTGGGATACCTACCATCAACAAAATAATCCTTTCCTTTATATCAACCATATGTGTATTTCAAATATGTATTCAAGGTGATTTTTTTTTTTTTCCTATTAGGGCACCCTTACTCAAGGATTTACTATTAAAAATAATGCATAAAGAATTTGATGGCATAACTTGATCTCATCATCGTATTGTGCCTGTTTTCTTATAAATCATTGGCAGTAATATTCAGTTTATTTTTACTAAAAGGATTCCTCAACAAAGTAAAATACCACAGTAGATGCAAAATCTAGTATTAAATTTTAATAAATGGACTAATTAAGAACGATTAAAGATGTGTATTTAGAAAGAGGAAAAGATTTGATATGAACATATGAAACATGGCAATATTATTATGTATTATAGAGCAATTAATGTTTAGAGTTTGGCATCCTTGATAACAACATGGAGACAAGGTGGCAACGAATTAGGTGCCTGAAACTTCTATTGATGTGTTAAGCTTAGTTTATCAGACAATAAAGCCATGGTTGGTCAGTGGAAAGACAAGCCTTATAAAGCTCATCTTGGAACCAATATAGCTAGTTGAAGACCCCTAAGTCTAGTAAGTTTTACGCAAGCATTGTTAGCAAGCTTTCATGAAATGTCTATGTTATCACCACACAAGTGTTGGTGCACAATCAACATGAGATACAATTATAAAAAAGTTCTCCTTTTTTTTTTTTTTTTTTTTTGGATACAGATGGGTGCTCAAACAAAACAAGTACGGGAGTCGTCTATAAGGTCAAATGAAAGAAAATCCTGAAGAGACAAAGGAATACAGTCCTCTCGGTGCCAAAATCAGTCTCCAGAGTGCTCAACAATAAAAGTAGCAACCCAATCCGCTGCAGCATTGGCCTCCCTAAAGATATGATGAACCGTCGAGATGACCGATGGTTCAAGAGAGTGCCAAATGTCGCGAAGCAGTGGATGGATGTGACGATGCTCCGACCTGTCCTGAATCCAAGAAATGACATTGGAGTCATCATCGATGAAGATCCTGTCGGCATGCAATTCCTATGTAGCATAAGTAATACCCGCCCATGCGGTTCTGAGTTCAACTTCTAGAACTAAAGGTTCACAGAGAGAGGAACCTCCAGCTACTAACAGCCTACCCTCAAAGTCACGAATAGCAAAACCAGCACCATCCAAAGCACCTCGAACACCGCCATCAAAGTTTACCTTGACAAAGCCCAGAGGAGAGGGCTCCTAAGAGATATATAAAGCCCTACGGGCCGCTGCCGAAGCAGCATGGGAGTCCTAGGGATCTCGGGCCGCAAGGAAGGTAGCAGTGTCAAAGTGACAGTACTCCATGGCCATGAATCTGGTTCTCTGAAGAACTCTCTAAACTGGATCAGTAACAGCCTCGAAGACCAAGCTGTTCCTGGAAAGCCAAATATAATACACAATGTAAGTGACCTGAGCAGCAACCTCGATTGGGCAGTGTTGGAGCAAGTCGAGGAAGGGGACAACCAGGGACCGTCAACCTCTTCCCAAGGCCATCTGTCGGCCATCCTCCAAACAAGAGTCACCATAGGATAGCGCAGGATGGCATGTTTACTAGACTCATCAAAGCTACAAACAGGGCAAGTTATCCACAAACCCATACCTCTGTGCCTGAGTAACTTCCTAGTGGGGATGCGATCCTTTAAGGATCCTTTAAAAAATCATCTCTTTAAGAATTTGATTTGCAACATGAAACTCATAACTAAATTATGGACCAGTGAAAAACCTTTCAATTATGAAAGGCCGAAGCTTGTCATTGTCATGCATCACGAAATGATACAAGCAACTTCTAAAAGTACATTATGTCATAGGTGACTAGGGTCATTTTATATTCGTTGGCCTGATTGATAGCCAAAGGCCTAAAAGTGCATAGGTGAAAAGTTTACTCTTTTGTCCAAATAACTAGTACGTATAGCTAGGTGAGGGATGGAACTAAGCCAGGCCCTAACCCTACTTGAGCCCAATCCAAAAATCATCTTCAGGCTTCAGGCTGGGCTTAGATCCAATAATTTTGGAAAAACCCAAGTCCTAGCTCAGCTCAAATGCGATTGGGCTAGCTCAAGACGAAACCCAACTCTTCCCCTCTCCTGCTCCAACAAAACCTAAAGCAAGAGTCCTCTCTCCTTGTCGCCACCCCTCCAACCTGCCTCTCTAGTAGCTTTAATGACCCTGCCATCACCAATGTTCTCTGCCTCCAGCTCGACGATCTTGATTCCATCCAATCGCTCGATCTCTACCTCCACTCCACCATCGTCAACTGCCCCCGCGACTTTGCCACTCTCCTCTCTAACTGATGGCACCTCCCCTACTTCATCGAAGACAAGATCCAGCATTTTTTTTCAAGATCTTCCTCGTCAGTGACCTTTGCTACCACATGTTCGATGCCTACGCTGTCATCCTCCACTTCCTTCATATGCTCGACTTTGCTAGTGCAATCCACTCAGTGGCCGACACCTAAAGATGCTTCCAGTTGCACTAAGAGCTCCTCTTCGATCCATGAGGCGAGGTCACAAGGAGAAGGCTTGGAAGGAAAAGAGATTTTGGCTCATGCTAGGGATCAGGCTTACAATTAGGCTCAGGCCAGGGCCAAGCCAATGGTAGGCCTGAGCTCAGCCGAAAAATGAAATGGGCTCTATTTCCGAGCCCAAATGGCCTAATTTTGTTCGAGCCTAGCCTGAAGCTTAACTCACAGATGGGTTAGTCAAAGCCCATTTCTAGCCTTAAGCTAGATCTTAGAAATTCCCACCTTTATTGTAGAGCAAGCATAAAAAGGGTTCAGCTAGATCCTAAGAAAAATTCACGGGGTATAATTTTGGCACAGATAGGAATCTTGGCAAACATTATAATTTCAAGGAATGTTTGATCGATCTATTGGTAGTTAAACAGATCATGAGAAAGCAAGCATAGTATCTTGAGGTCAAACCATCACTGCACATTATGTGTGAAAATAAAATCTATCAAAACTTTTTAAAATTATCAACGTGTGCATATGTTGATCAACCAATTAACCTAGTTGCATTATTCAACCCTACCGAGTTTACCAATTAATTAATTGTTCACAATTGATGCCAACACACTTGTTATCAAAGTCAAAAGGTTAGCACCGAGGATTTAAATACTAATTGCATGAGTTTATAATGATAAACTACTAGTACTGGTATGCCTCTTGTACTGGAGTTATGAATATTGACACATATTTGGAACCTAATTTTTACTATGTCAATACATAAAGGCATATCATGTTTTGATATAATACCACATCATAGCCATAAAATACTAATAGAGGTTACTTAAACCAAGGTTTTAAATTTCATAGGATGGAAATGTCCTGGTATCTTCATTGAATGGGATACCCCAATATCCCATCCAATCTCAACAATTGTCTCGGTCATGCATCCCAGTAGATATCCTTCATCTCTCTTCATTTCTTTCTTTCTTTTTTTATACCTTCCTTTCTTTTATTTTCTTTTTTTTTAATTTCTTATCTCTTCATTTCTTTCTTTTTTTCTTTTTCTTATTCTTCTATTTTCTTTCTTCCTTCTTTCCTTTCTTTTTCTTCTCCCTCCCTTTCTTTCTTCTATTTTTTGTCTTCTTTTTGCCTTTCACTTTTTCCCTTTATCCATCTTTCTTGCACTTTCTCTTTTCTTCTGCTCTCCTTTCATGAATAGATTTTGAAGTCCTGATCCCATCTAGTTCCGTTTTCTTATAAGAATAGGACACAATAGCCGTTCCACCCCCCGTCCCACCAAGACATAAAACCTTGCTTTAAACTTTGGTTAGCAACTACATTTTTGAGGGCTTGAACATAGAAATCACCTCCTAGGATAACTGAATAGTTCAAACCTAAAGTAGAGAGTTTGCTCTTAGTTAACATGGTGAACATCAACTTTAATCCCCTTGCAAGTAAATTCCTCAATAAAAAAAAGAAAAATAATAACAATAAAAATATGAAGAGGGGAAGATAGAGTTTTACGATATTCAATGCTAATGCTTCTTGCTTCATAACTTTCTCAAAGAAATGCCATTGATATTGGGTCTACTATAGTTAAGAGTACCAAACAAATGGTACATCCAAGTTTCTCTTCCTCGAATGGCTTTTGGAGGTGCTAGATTGTTGAGACTAGGGCTTTTGCGGATTTCTAATGGAGAATATTTTAGGTTATAGTTTGAATTTTGGTTTGTTGTACTGCTTCATATCACTTAGTTCAAGGCATTCCATACTACATCGGTCTTGCACTGGTATACTATCTCATACTATATCAACACTTGCTACACTATCTTGTACCATAAGAACCGTATATTAGTGTTGTATTTGGATAGTACTAGTATGGGATCTAGTATTGAGATGATGAATCTTTGTTTGAATGATTGGTGATGCAAGCAATGGATATCGGGACCCATCTCGGAAGGTCGGCGGTACGGTACGGTCCATATCGTACCATACCGGCATGCGTGCCGAATCCTTTTTTATATTAAAAATCATCTTTTCCTCTTCCCAAAAGCAAAAAAAGACTGAATCGGACGGTACTAGGCTGAACTGGGCGATTCGTACCGGTACGATACCGTACCATACCGGTATGAAAATTAATTTTTTTTATTTTTTTAACGGTCCGAAGTCGGATCGTTTTATTAGAATGAACCGCATCGGCTAGCTGCCGGTATGGTACAGTATACCCCGTATCGGATGGTACGGGACGATACCGCGTTCCATGGTTGAGGATAGGATGGATGATAGAGGACAAGTCCAAGGGATTTTGGAATGCTTCTCCCTCTTTATATGAAAGTGAGACGGTGCAATGATGGATGAATATTGACTTTCAAAGAGGAAAATAAGGGGTGTAGAAGAGTCATATATACAATGGCAAGGATTGCTAGGAAAGTGAGCCATGGATTACTATTAATGTTGGAAGATGGGAATCTAGAGCATTCCAAACATAGGATGAGGTTGGGTTATTGTTGAGTTTTAAGGGTAATAAGGCGATATGTTTATTATTGTTCAGGTAGTATGTTAAGTTTAAAATGGTTTTCCAGTTCAAAAAAAGGCTACTGTTGGTAAAAAATATCAAATCATGCTTTGAGAATATTCCGTGGATTTCCTATGGAGAAATATATATGAGGGCAATATTTTAAATTCGTAGGACAGGACTGTCTCGATTTTTTTGAAACGGGACGCGTTGGTGTCTCGCACCATCCCGACACTCGAGACGGGATGTCCTAAGATATCTCGATTGGAACACTGGGATGCCAGTGGGATTTCTGTCTCGACACATGGGATAATATCCCATCCCAGTGTCCCGTGGAATGTCTCGTTGGAACCTGAATCCTTGTATGAGGGTACCATGACAAAAAAATTCCACTGGTATTTTCTTGTCCACGTTGGATAAAGGACAATAGAAATGTGATTATGTTTTTGTATGGAAGAAGCTGGTGATAAATATTTAGAGTTAAGAGAATGCAATGAGAGTATTAGCATGAAACATGTTATTTTGAGATGTCACGCAAAGAGTGAAGATTAAAGGAAAGCTAAAGTTAAATATCTTGTCGCCCAGAAAAAATAAGTTGGTGCTGGTTGAATATGAAGACCAAAATCTCAAAAGTAGATTTGACTTATAAAGTAATTATTAGGATATCTTCATTATAAGCCAAATTCGGAATATTAGGTGTAAAGTAAATATTGACCGAGCCTACCATCATTTTGATGGGTGAATCCTCCACCAAAATAGACCAAGCCAAATGGAGTCTCCCAAGCAAATGAAGAGGAAAATATACCAAGAAATAAATTAGATTTTTCTTCTTTCTTTTTGAACCTCCTTTTAATTCTCTTACACATCAGACCTAGATTATAACAATTTTTCAGGATATATGCTTAATTTAAGGTTTCAAGAAAATAGTTTGACCATGATTCTGATTTTTATTTAAAGAAATAAACTATATAAAAGTAGAAAAGAATGCTTAGAATATTATTGAACACATCATAACATGATACTCAAGTATAAATGAAGTTGCTAGCTTCTTTTCACATCCAAAGATGTGCAACTAATCAAGGGACCCCATGGTAACACTATAAAGTTGAAATCGATGTCCAACTAATAAAGTTAAGACATGTAAAAAATCATGCTATATTAGCTACAACTATGCTTTTAAATTTTGTAGGATGGAATTGTCTCGGTTTTTTTATGAAATAGGAGATGCCGCCATTCCATCCCATCCTATCCTAATACTTGGATAGTGGATGTCCCAAGATGTCCTGAACAAGATACTAAGATGATGGCAGGATGGTTCTGTCCCAATACATGGAATGGTTTCCTGTTCTAGTATCTTATAGAACATCTCGCTAGGACCTAGATCCTTGGCTACAACTACTACTCTAGATCAAATTTTATTAATTCATGTCATTTACGGACAATATCATTCTACACAATAGAAGTGTTGAGATTTGATGGAAAACACCAATATTATTGGATTGGGAAATTGATGCTCCAATGTTCCTTTGATGACAAGCCAAAACATTCACCATTTACTAAGACAACAGCTTATTCCTTGAATCAAGGTAGAAAGGATCATGGAATAACTAGTTCACAATCATTGATATCGGATCAATATCTAAACCTTGTAGTAAATGTTAAGCTTCTAAAAATTGTGAGGTACGAAGAAGGTGGCCAAGTACAACCAGCAGGTACTATAACTATCCGGACCATGCTAAGCTTCTATTAGAATCAAAGAATTTGTAGGCAAAGACTTTGATAAACAAAAATTTAATTCAACGATTTTAGCTAAATTTTCTTATATTTTTTTATTAGGAAAAATATCAAACTTTAGTTAGGTATTTATAATTCTAGTAGAATAATTCTAACATGCTTCCTTATTTTTAGTCCAATTTCAAGAATGATATTCTGTGTCAAGTTGAATGCCCAAATTAGGGTTAGGGGTTATGTCCTAATATATACATCTAATGCATTGTATAAGGCAGCCTATTGATATGTTAATAAAACTTTTTCAAAAAAATTTCCTTCACCAAATGAAGGGTTCTTCCATCTAGTTTACTTTTATTTATGTATTAATTTTTGAAATGTGATCTGACAATTAGATCGCTTCTTCATCCTTCCCACTACATCACTACTAAAGCACATAGGCATCCACATGAGCACATAAATTTTAGGTTATACCATCAACAACAATCATTGAAGGTGGCACCACTAGCATAGCAACTACCATAAGTAGCACCTGACAAAATTGGCAGCAATAGCTACTGCAAGTGGCACCATCCTGAGACAGCTCCAAGAATGCACCTCCTCCGGCCTCTAAATTGTGTGTGTGAGAGAGAGAGAGATTCAAGGAGAAAAAAATGAGCCACTAAACTTGATCAAACACCGACCTCTTATTAATATTTGTAGCTTGTTGATCATCTATCATCGATCTTAGATTGGTGACCATCATGCACGACCCATTGGACAACCACTCGAGTTTAAGGAGAAGAAAAGGGAGGGTAGTATGCAAGATTTTAAATCCCGTGGAATAAAGATATCCCCGGTTTTTCCAGGAAATAGGATGTCCTGCTATCCTGTCCTGTCCCATTCTAGTAACAATCTAGATCATGCATTTTAGTAATATCCTCCATCTTTCTCCATTTCTTCTTTTCTTTCTTTCCTTTTTTTTTCTCTCTTTCTTTCCTTTTTCTTCTTTCTCTTGCTTTCCTTTTCTTTTTTCTTTTTTTCTACTTTTCTTTCTTTTATTTCCTTTTCCTTTTCTTTTTTTTTCTTTTCTTTCACTTTTTTCTTAATCTTTCCTTTCACTTTTTTCTTTTCTTCATCTTTCCTTCCTTTCTTTTTCTCCTTTTTCGTGTGGATATATTTCAGTGTCCCAAACCCATCTCAGTCTCGTTTTCTCATAGGAATGGGATGAGATAGCTAGGATGTGCTTCGCTTCATTAGGATATAAAACCTTGATAATATTTGTCTATATGTGAGAGATAATTCGCATAAAGAAGTTTACCCAATGTATGTGAGAGAGAGATAATTAGTGCAAATGAATTTACTCAAAATGCTCGATTGAGTGTGGTTGCACTCTCAAGTGCCTATTCTTTTTTTAAAAAATATAAACAAAAGCTCTTGTTAGAGACCTTAACAATTTGATTCCTGGATAATTAAAGGTGAAAATGGATCGGATCGGATCGAGTCATAAGTGACCTCGATCCAACCGGCTTTTTTGATTGGGTCCTAATATTAATCCAATCCAACCCACTAGAAAACGGGTTGGGTCAAGTTGGGTCCACTATTAGAATTTTCAACCTAACAGGTCATTCGAGTTGGATCGAGTCCATAAATAACCTGGGTCTAATCTAAAAAAATTTGGACATAGATATGATCCAAATAAAATATAGATTACTATATTTTAATTATTACATAACTAACTATTATTAACCATAAAATTAGATAACAAACAATATTATTTCAAAATAAATTAAGATACAATTATAATTATAACTATATTACTATGTTAAAAATAAATTTTATATAAATTTTAAATTATAATTTAAAGATCCAAATAGATATGATCCTAACAATATTAGTATGTTCGAGTCAAGTCGAATCAGGTCAGGTCCAAATCCAAAAACCCAGATCCGATCCGAAAAATAGAACATATCTAATTTTAGGACCCGGCCTGGATCTTTGGATCCCTAAAAACATGTTGGATTGGATCTAAATGGATTGGGTCGGATTGGGTCACGAGTCAACCCTACCCATTTACAGCCTTATGGATAATCTTCACTTCTAGACTTTGTTTCAAGCACATCTTTGGCTAAATATGAAACTTCTCCAAGATGATAAATTTTATCATTGTTAATTCTTATCTCTTGACATAAAAAAATTGTCAATCTTTGAACATCTTTTAGACTGTTTGGAGACAAAACATTGTTCATAAGGCATAGATTCTATTTTTGAAGCTCTTTCTAGTGGCCTTGGAAAAAGAAGGAAATGCAAGTATTCTTTCAGTGCCACCCTCTGACTAGCAATGTCTTGTGATTGGTCTATTCTATAAACTTCTAATTAACTAATTTGTTTTAATTAAAAATCTTTTAGTAATTTTGCTTGTTAAATTTGTAGTTGTTTAGTATTTTCTAATAAATAGGTGGGTGCAGCCCTTCCTTCCTAAAAGAAAAAAGGACATGGACAATATTTAAAGCCCCTCCTGAGTGATATTTTTTGATACACTAATATGAAATTCGTGCCATGGTTTTATTTATAAATGCAGGTACATTTTAGTTCAGAATTTTAAGGCCTTAAGAATTAGTAACAAAAGTTGGCTATGCACTATATTGATAACAAGAAAAGTCTTCAAGCCCAATGAATAGCTCTAAACATGGAATGCAGGTGTCTTGAATATGAAAAATCCAAGTTCTAACTTGGCCATGATGAGAAATGGGTAAGGTTTGTTAGATTGTTGCTTATAACCGAAATACCTTAGTCGTGGTAAGAAATGGGCAAGAATTGGCCAAGTTATCGTCCATAAATGTGGGTGCCATAACATAACCTGATAGTGGCAAAATATTGATAAAAAGCTGATTATGATGATTAGTTATTTAAAGTAAATGTGGGTGTAAAAGTAAGTTTTGGTTGCTAGTGTAGGTGCAGGAAAGTGGGTTTCTCAAAAAAACCAGCACACAGGAAGAGATAAAACTACAAGGAGCAAAGTATCTACAGACATTGCAAGTAGGATTCATATTGGGCTGGGCTAGTCCAGGGACCCCTGATTTAGCCGTATCTTAAGTGGATTGGGCCAATATTTTCTACGAGCCACCTGGTTGGATCCATAGTTCACCATACGGACCGCACCAATTGGTGCCAGCCTACCAGGTATACTATATCATGTCAACAATAAACCAATACTCTTTATGGGGGCACATGGAGTATTGATATAACAAATCACCTACATTGAAACCATATTACATATACCTGTACAGGTATCGAAATGGGTACTACGAACCATGGTTGGGTCACAATTCTTTGGTCTAATTTAACTTAAAGCTAAGTTTAGGCCAATGAATTATGAGTTTCATAGCCCTGTCTATTATTGGTAATAGTATGTTCATATACATTAGGCATATGTACTATAAATATATATTGTATACATATGAATCATATGATACTAAATGTCATGTATAATATAAGATAACTAGTTGTTTAGACTTTGAGAAATTATTCTTCCAATCAAAAATTTTGCATAAATTGTCAAATCAAAGTAGTTATAAACATGATTTTAAACAATTACTGAAGGGGATTTTTAGAAGTTTTTGCTTTGATCTACTATAAAACAACATTTTAGATATTTTAATTTGTGATCTTGGTTGATAATTTATTTTGTCTGTTATAATAAGTGAATTATTTAAATCACATGATGAAATTAATTCAAACACAAAATGGGTGACTTAAGGTCATTAGTTACCTCGTTCCTTATAAAATTTTAAAACTTATCAACAATTTGACATAAAGTTTGGTTGGCCTGATGAGCATGTCAATAGTCCTATCCTATTCAGTCTAACATGGGCTCCATTTTGAGTTGAGGTTCCCATCTCAACAACAAAAAGAAAGCAAATAGATTTGGTCATAACAACGCATTCACTTAATTGATTAGGAATTAGCAATTTGAAGAAATCTTAGTCTCACTTGAAGGAGCAGCACAATAACAAATTCCACCAAGATGCCAACTTTAGCAGAAAGATGACCACTTGAAGTGCTATGTCTCATTTTTGTGCAGGAAAAACTAACAAACTCTTCCAATCCCAACAATACTCCAAGAAGTCTTTCCATTTTAAGGTGTGGTAAAAGAATTATTAGGAGAAGCCCAAAACACGAGCAATCCCCCCATCAAGGATGTATCATGGATCCCACCCTAAAAAAATGGTATAGATAGACAATAAATCAAACAGAGGATACCTATTGGAAGCCCAATATTCCAACCCTAAGCTTTCTTAGGTTGTGTTTGGGCCCACATATGCTAGGCTGAGTGGGAACCAAGCAAAGCAACCTAGTCCAAGCTTGAGACTACTTTGGGCTAGCCCAACCTACTTGATGAGCATCTCCAACTATAAGTTTGGCATCCTATGTAAACATGCTTTAATTCCGTGGCAAATACAACAATAATAATGAAGAGGCTCCACCGAGGAGAGGTGTTTAAAATATGAGCTTAAAACTTGGAAAAGCAATGACAAAAGGGACAAAGGATGCCATTACTTAACATGTGGTGATTAAAATCTTTAAAAATATACGATAATAGAAGGTGGTACCATTCCAAATAATTCGGTTTTGGACATATCAAACTAAACCAAAGGTGGCCTAACAAGGTTCCACCTTTTGGTTCGAGAAACCCAATGAGAGAAGGGGGAGGGGAGAAGGAAAGAGCAGAAAAAAGAGATAGGAGTTCAAAAACCCTCTTTCTATCTCTTAACCTTTCTCTCCCAGCTCCCTCTCTCTCTCTCCATCCCTCCCTCACTTTTTTGTTCTTTTTTCTTCTCTCTCTCACCCTCACTTGCTGGTTCTAGTTGTATCGGTGCGAGCCCATAATGGAATGGCATGATATCATTACTATACTAAACCATTGAACAATTGGTATGGATTTCAATATTGGCATTGTGTACCTTGCTTATAAATTATAATAATACCAAAAATACCTTTTCTAAAGTATAATTATCAAACATGAATTTATAAAGTCAAACCAAGATCGTTAGGAGATACTTGAAGGTTATGATCAAATTTTTAAATACTCATGGGACATGAAGGAATTCTGTCCCCTTGGTTGGATGGGGCACCAAAAAAATCTTGAGATTGGACAAGTCCATAAATGGGCCATCATGGAATAAGACATCCACCATCTTGAGTATACATCATCCAACAACCCCAAATTTATCATTTATGATTATCTTTTAAATTGTTTTATTTCTTTAATATACAAATGTCATGTTAGTTTTGAAGTTAATAGGAGCAAGGTTTTATATCTTGGTAGGATAGAGGGCATTTTGGCCATCCCATTCCATCCTGTTCTTTCAAAAAATGAGACTAGGATGGGATCGGGATTTCAAAACCTATCTATGCAATAAAAGAAGAAGAACGAGGAAAGAAAGAAAGAAACATAAAGAAAATGAAAAAGTGAAAAGAAGAAGAAGAAGAAAATTGAAAGAAAAAAAAGTGAAAAAAAAAAAAAAAAAGGAAGAAAAAGGAAAGGAAAGAAAGTAAGATAGAAAAAAAAAAAAGAGATAAAGAATATCTAGTAGAATTACGGGATTTAAAATCTTGAATAGAAAATGATACTGTTCATATATCACTGTAGCATGAACAACACTAGCCACAGTGCTTCTCTTCAAAAAAACATTTACCACACCGCTTCAAAAAAAACATTTGCCACATTATTGAGCATAATTAATAGTCCTCTTAAGCATTACCTGATTAGCTAGTTAAGGAAATTTTATTAGGTTTTGTTTACTGATATAATTGTGTCCTAATTTGGCTCATATTAGGAAAAGATAGGTGATTGATTGGCTTTATACGTGACCTAGTTTTTGGCATCAAAAGTGATATATGATAGAAGGAATCAAGGAAAGGATATCTTTGAAACTTGCTTGAGCCGCCTTTCTCTCTTCATTTTTGTAACTTCTCTCTCTATAGCTTTTATTCTCTTTCTCTGTTAATTTTGTTCTCCATCTCTGTTTCTTTTATTTTATTTACTGTTTACTATCGACACTATTAGAACATATTTCACTTTTGTTCTATCACTGCATATCGATTCTTTGGCTGCCTGTAGATCTATGTGCAATATTTACTGAAATTTGCTTTTAAGGTTACAACAAACTATTCAATTGAGTCTTGACAACCCTAGATTTTGAGTTATCACATCTTCCTTCACTCATAAAACCTTGCAATAGGATTATTTGACCCTTTGTATTTCCCAAAAAAATGTCAGCTTGTTGCTATGCTGTTTGTAGGTCTTGGACAGCAAACAACTATTTTTAACATAAACCACATTAAACCTTTTTATTATGTCCTCTCACACATTGCAGGCTATCCCAACTTCACCCTACACTACGAAGAGAAGAAGAAAGATCTAGGAGAGGGAGATTCGAGCATGTCAAGAAGGGAAGGTAAAAGAAAGATTAAAAAGAGCATAGAGATAGAAAAACATAGAGGGAGGAGGAGAAGAGAGGGCAGGTGCTACAAGGGAATAGAGGGAGATATGCTAGGCACAAAGTGGTGAGAGGGGAGGAGAGGTAAATACATTATGTTGGCGTGGAGTTCCTGGATCGGCCGGTCGGAGTCGCTGCATCGCAGGACCGCTCCCTGGTTCACCTGCAAAACAGGTTCCTTGCCGGAGTTGTTCCGGCGGAGGACACTCCGATGCCTAAGTCAGTGACGGATTCCAGCCATAGAATGGGGAAGATGTCGAGAGTGGAAGAGAAAAAGAGTTCTTGGAGATTGAAAGTGTATATGTGCGAGATTATTCACGCGTACCTCTCGAGCCATCCTTCTTACCCATATTTAAAAGATGGCCTCCGGTCTGTGGCCCGCTCTTTTTCCGGAGATCATGGGGAGCCAATCTCTCCCATGATTGGCGATCGTGGGTTGTCAATGAGCGATTCCGGCCAAATCAGAGGCGTGGCTGCAGGAATTGCGTGCCATGATCATGGCATGATGAGTGTCGATTGTAACCGTTGGTTACAGTTTCCTTTTCGGAACATATAGTGGTTCAAGTTTCAGGTTTTCCCTTGCGTGGGCCGAAGGCTTGATGTTTCCCCGAGGCCGGAGATCATGTCTACGGTGGAGACCGAAGTTCGTGTCTTCGGAAGTTGATGAATAGTTCAGACTTCGGCCGGGACCGAAGGTGCTACCCAAAGGACTGGCCTTCGGATGTTGTAGTTCGGTGTAAAGCCTTGAGTTGCTTGCAGTTGGCCTTCGTTTAGTCCGAAGTCCGTAGTCCGGAGAACCGGGGCTTCGATAAGTCAAACCGGAGCCTGGTTCGTAGCTGAACCAGGATATCCCAACAGTTGCCCCCTAATCTCAGTTGTCGAAGCGAAGATCTGCCTCGAGAAATGAGAGTATTATGGCCTTGTCACTTTCTTCCTGAGAGACGGCGCAGTAAATGATTACGGGACCTCTGTTGGGCTGTCCATCACGATTTGAGAATCAGATGGTGGACAGGTGCCATTCCCGGATTGGGAAAAAGTAGGTGGCCCTGAGGCTATCTCTCCTCGTCTCGTTGCACAGTGATTGAGGCAATCTTTTGGTTGGGATTTGGATAGTTGTGGTGGCTGTTCTCCGCCCGTTGGATGAAGGATAGATCTTATCCTGACGGTCAGTCGTAAGTGAGTTACTTCTCAGGATAACCTTGAGTCAAATTAACCCTCTGTGGGGGTCCAGAGACCCTTACTTTTCTTTTGGGGAAGGGTGAAGGTCTGGGAAGGAAGCTTCTTCAACCTCGTCTCATTTTCCGCCCAAATCGTTCTAGAGTACCAGTCTATTCTTCAGGTAAAATCCTCTTTCCGCTCCTTTGCTTCATTCCTTTGTCATGGAAGAGACCGTAGAGAGTCAGGAAAAGCAGGTTGGGCCCTTGGGGCCGGAGATACAGTAGGTCCGGAGTCGGTCCCCAGCTCGGTTTCTCAAGCAAGGCAACCCTTCTTTGGAAACGCTACCGCATTCCTGAGAATTTCTTTGTCCTCCTCGCGCCCGAGGAGCGGGCGAACAAAGCTCCCCTTGGGTGCCTAACTGTATATGAAGATCACCTGAAGGCAGGTCTTCAGTTTCCCCGCACCCCTTCTTTGTTAAGATTTTTTGCTTGTACCGAGTGGTGCCAGCGCAGTTGACCCCAAACAGCATCAAGAACATCTGCGGGTTCCTGGTCATGTGCAGCATCGCCAACGTAGAGCCTAGGACCAACTTGTTCTCGGCCCTTTTCGTCCTCAAGCGGGACTTCCACAGCAACGGATGGTGGGTGATCGGTCCCAAATCGGGCCGCAGGGTGATTAAGGATATGCCCAGCGCCATCCACGGGTGGAAACCTGTCTTTGTATTTGTGTTGTCCTTCGACCCCTGGGGCTTCGACACTGAGTGAAAGAAGCCTCGCCTGACCGCTAATGACGGAAAGAAAGTCTTGGCGACCGATCAGTTAGATTATGATCTTCTGACCAACTCGGAAGTTGCTCCTATCCGGGAGTTGTTGGAGGAGAGGAACCTCCATCGAGCGGGAATCAGTAAATTCCCTCAATAGGTATAGCAGTGGAAATTTCTGCTCTTCTTCTTTAGGTTTCATTGTAGTTCATTTAACTGAGGTGATCCCCTTGCCTGCAGGTGATGGGATGAAGCGCAATTTGAGCTGGCTTCGCCAGACTTCGGAGAGGAGGGTGGCACAGACCCCTTCCACCAGGTCTACAGCTCAGAAGAAAGCTCGGAGAGATGGTCCCGAAGGGGACCAAAGCACTTCGTCTTCCCAAGGCACCTCGGGGAAAAATGTAGCGGCCGCGAAAGGGGTTCCAGCGAGGCCCTGTCCAGTCGAGACTCCAGCGGCAGTCGCCTCCCCAGTCGACATAACGGGGGGCCCATCTCAAGGAGTGGATGTGCCGTCGGTTTGCCCCTCTGCTGCCGATAGGGGCAAAGCATGGCAAGTCGAAGGAGAGTCCGTCTACGGAGCTTCTTCAGCCGGAGGTCGCTCAACGAACCCTTCGGAGCTCTCGCCTATGGGAGAGCTGCTGGTTCCGGAGGAAGCCAGACAGGCGTTGAAGGGTACGATACAGCCCTGCAACCTGGAAATTCTCCGGAACCGAAGCTTTCTCAAGGTGTCTGATTCCGGCTTCGCCGTCCTGCAACAGGTATGACTATCACCGCCTCCTTTGTCTTGAGAGTTATTTGACCCTCAACTCTTCTTTTTTGATGTAGTTGGTCTATGACTTCACCTTCATGGTGGAAGGCTTGGGGAACGTGGATAGCCTCATCTACGATCTCAAGGAGGAGCTTCAGACTACTAGGGCTGCCAGGGAAGTAGCCGAAGAGCTGAAGCAATCCATGGAGGACCGTCTTGTCTAGGTAACTGATGAAGTTCGTGACCTAAAGGGCGAACTGAAGAACGCCCACTCGAGGATAGCGGGACAAAAGGCAGGGTGGAACACGAGCAGGAAGCAAGTTGAATCCCTGGAGCGGACTGCTAGGAAGAATCAGGAGAGGATGGAGAACCTGTCCAAGATGGCGGAGGCTTCTAAGAGGGCCGAAGAGGCGATCCTGGAATTCGAAGCTGCCAAGAGAGAGGCCGAAGCGCCAAGAGGGAGTCCGAAGCTTTGAGGAAGCAAATAGACAATGCCATGGCTGACTTCAAGATGTCTTCGTAATTTCAGACAGAGATTGATGAAGCATCATTGTATGCCTACCAGCATGGCTTCAATGACGGGCTTTCCAAGGTAAAGGAGACCCTCACCTCGACCTTTCAAAGATCCCCTCCTACAACATAATTGGAGAGGAAGGAGAAGAAGCGGATGAGGCCGAAGCCGCAGGGGAGGTCGAGGAGTCGCCATGTCCGGCGGAGGAGGCTGCTACCCCAGTCGAAAATCCGGAGGTGACCCCAGCTTTGATCTCGACCCAGGAGGCGACTCAGGCTGGAGGAGTCCAGGCTGAAGGTTCTCCCATCCCGGCCCAGATTGATGAGATCCTCTCCGAACAAGTTGATAGGTCGCTCCAGTCCTGTGGTGTGGAGCCCTCTTCTGTTGATGTTGAGTGACCTGGATCACTCTGAATGTATTTTCTTCCTTTCTTGTATTGCCAATGAACTTTGTATTGCAATTTTCTCAGATTTTGGAATGAATTCTCCTTTCTTTGCATATGCATTGTTGTGCCTCATGTGTAACCTTAAACGGTTCTATCGTTTCTCTTTTGGCCTAGTCGAACGATAGCCTCCGAAGGCCGTCCAGTCGATAAGAGCCGATTTTACCTTTCTCTTTTTTGCTTGGTTGAATAGTCGTGGCCGAAGGCCGTTCAGTCGGTAAGGACGAACCCTTGAACGGACCAAAACTCCGTTGCGTTGCCTTCCTTCGAATGTTTAGCTTGTCCATGGGGCGGACAGGAGTCATCTCCCCGCCAATCAATAATTAGGAAGATTTGATTAGGATCACCGTCGTCCACATGGCATGTCGAGATTTGTACAGTCGTAATCTCTTGCGCCTTATGAGCCGCTGGGGCTCTTTTTCCAAAAAGAGACCATTAATGATGCTGTCGCATGATGCAATTTCTCCGGATTCGAAGCGATGGCGGTTGCGATCCTGGGGATGGCTTCCGAGAGACTTTCTGGTTCTCGAAGCGTCACCCGGACACGCGATGCTTTCTCATACGGCCGGGAAGGACATGGACGCGTCTCCCCGCAGTCGATCATGGGCGCAGGGTTTCTATAAATAGGACCCTGCCCCCTGCTGTCGAAGGCCATCATTTCTGTTGGTGTCTTTCTTCTATTAGCCATGAGGTTCAGCACTTCTGAGCTCCGTCGTGCAGCAAGGGCTAATGATCCCAAGAGGAAGCGAAAGTCCGGAATCATCTGGGCCTGTAGGCGAAGAGGAGCCTCTGGTGGACCGTCTCGAGAAGAAGGTCCGCCTTCTGGAGGCTCAGTTGAGGAAGGCCGGGCCCAAGTCACGGCGGCGACCACGGCAGCGGAGGAGGTGAAGGAGGCGGCGGAAGCCGTTGCAAACTTCAGAACTTCTGCCTCACTCAAGGATGAGCTCACCGGGGTGGCCCTGGACTCCTTCCACCAGGGGTTTTGGGAGTGCCGGAGGAAAGCCTCCAAGTTTTATGACTTGAAGGGCTTGGATAATATCAAACTCTCCGTTCCCTTCCCTGGCCATGAATTCAATTCTGACTTCGATGAGGGTCGGACTCGAGTTCGGACGGTAACCCCGGGGCCCTTCGTCGTCCCATCTGGTCTCTCCCCGACGGTACGGGAAAAACCCGTCGAGGAGTTAATGCAAATTTCCCAACCTTGCTATTGCTGCTGCTGCTTTTTTTTTTTCTTTTATATCTCTCTTTCGGAGAGTTTTTCTTTTTCTTACTCTCATCTTATGAGAGTTTTTCTTTCTTTTCTCTTTTTTTTGTAAGAAAAATTGAAAGAAATGAAAGATCTTTTCTTTTACCTCTTCCCGTGTATTTTCTGCGATGTGTTACATCATGATTTGTCCATAATGTGACTCCATAAATCACTTGCGGTTTGTAGGAAGAAGTAGGGTCCGTTGGACCGTTCTGAGAGTGTTTGTTGTTGACAGAGAGGACAACAGTGGTCCTTTTAGGCACGTGTTCGGATTTTCCGTAGGATAGGGTGTTTACACCATCCTTGTGCTCTTTCTGTCATGATTAAGGTAGGCTGTTCAGGCCCGCCTCGGCGCGTGTTCGGATTCACCGTAGGGTAGGTTACGAAAACCATCCCTGCGCCTTTGATCTTTTTGGTGGCCTAGTTAGGCCATCCATTGTGCTCGTCGGGCATACCGATAAGGTGAGTGGATCGGACTCTCCTTTGCGCAGTTGACCGATTTTTTAGATCGGGTCATTTGGGCTGTTGTCGTTCAGTCGATGCAACTAGCCATTCTGAGTTGAGTAGGGTTGAGGAGCTTTGCACAGGAGTTTTTTGAAACTTTTTCATTGATAGTATTTGTGAAGGTTTTGTACATTCCATGGCCGGGATAGGGTCTTCCCCTCCAGGGTCTTGAGTCGATATGTCCCTGGTCGAATGACTTCTTCGACTTGATATGGGCCTTCCCAATTGGGGGAGAGTTTACCCTGTTCTGTTGGCCTGGACACCTCTGCTCTTCGCAATACCATGTCCCCGTGCGGAAAGTTTGCTCGTTCACCCTTGCGTTGTAGTACTTGGCGACCTTTTGCTGGTATGCCGCCATTCTTATCTGGGCCTGTAGCCTGGTGCTTGATAGCAAATCCAGATCAATCCTTCTGCGATCGAAATTTTCAGGCTCTTCATAGTTGTCAATTCTCAGGAACTATAGGGAGACTTCGATAGGTAGCACGGTTTCGGTACCGTAGGCTAGGTTGAACGGAGATTCATCGGTGGTTGTTCTTGGGATAGTTCGGTACGCCCAAAGAACAAATGTCAGTTCTTCGGCCCAAAGCCCTTTGGCGGCGTTCAACCTTGTCTTTAGACCATGGAGGATGGTCCGGTTGGTGACTTCGGCTTCTCCGTTGGATTGTGGATGAGCAACGGATGTTAGCCGATGCTGGATATGGTACCGAGCACAGAAGTCCTTGAACTTCGAATTGTCGAATTGTCTCTCGTTGTCCGTGATGATGACGTGTGGGATACCGAACCTAAAGATGATGGAATTTTTCACAAAACTTTTCACCTTGCCCTCTGTGATTTGGGCCAATGGTTCGGCTTCCACCCATTTCGTGAAATAGTCGATGGCCACTAGGAGAAACTTCCTTTGCCCTGATGCTGGTGGGAACGGGCCAAGAATGTCCATCCCCCACTGGGCAAAGGGCCATGGGGCTGCCAACTGAGTCAGGTGACTCGCAGGTTGTCTCTGCACATTGGCATACCTCTAGCATTGGTCGCACTTATGCACGAAATCAGCTGAGTCCTTTTGGATGGAGGGCCAGTAATACCCTTGTCGAATAATCTTATATGCTAGAGATCTGCCTCCCAAGTGATCCCCGCATATGCCCTCGTGGACCTCTCTCAATGCATAATCTACATCGGTGGGTCCGAGGCATTTCAGCAGTGGTTGGGAGAACGATCTCTTGTAAAGGGTTCCGTCTAAGATGACGTACTGAGACGCCATCCAGCAGATCTTCTTGGCCTCTGCCTTATCTTCGGGCAGTTCTCCTTCATTCAGGAATCTGATGATGGGATCCATCCAGCTTGGCTCAGTATCAATCGGCGCACCTCTGCAGCCTCTTCGACAATGCTTGGAGTTTCAAGATGTTCAACAAAGGTGCACCGAGAGACTCCGATGCTGTAGTTGCCAGTCGAGACAGTGCATCCGCCCGGGAGTTCTCCGATCGGGGAACATGAATAATTTCAAAATGTTCAATTGGGAGGATAAAGCCTGAACCTTCTCCAGGTATTGCACCATGGTTGGATCTTTGGCTGCGTACTCTTCATTGACTTGATTCACAACCAGTTGAGAATCGGAGAAGGTTCGGAGTTGCCGGACTCCCAAATCTTTGGCGATCCGAAGTCCGACGAGTAGGCCTCATATTCGGTCTGATTATTGGAGGCGTGGAAGGAGAAACAGAGTGCATACTTTATAATCTGGCCGTCAGGTTCGGCCAACATGAGTCCAGCCCCGCACCCGGTAGCATTGGAAGCTCCGTCCACATGAAGCACCCAAACGGACTTCATCTCCTTCGAGGTTTCTTCTTCATCCGAAGAGGCTTCATCTTCGGACTTCCAGGTGCACTCGGCCAGAAAATCGGAGAGCACCTGGGCCTTCATAGCCGCTCGGGGCTGGAAGCTAATGTCAAATTCGCTTAGCTTCACAGCCTACTTGGCTATCCTTCCAGAAGTGTCTGGAGATCGGAGAACGGCCTTGAGAGGTTGATCAGTTAGCACCACGATAGCGTGGGCCTGGAAATATGGCCGTAGTCGCTTTGCCACAATCATTAAAGAGTAGATCAGCTTCTGCATCCTTGCATATCGCGTTTCTGCATCATGCAGGATCTTACGGATGTAGTAGATCGGCTTGTAGGACCCGTCTTCTTCCTTCCGGACAAGAACCGAACTCACTGCTTCGTCTGAAGCAGAGAGGTACAGGTAGAGGACCTCGCCTTCTTTTGGCTTGGAGAGCAAGGGCGGGGTCTCCAAATACTTCTTCAATTCCTCAAAGGCAACGCGACAGTCTTCGGACCATTCAAAGCCCTTTGATTGCCGAAGTACCTTGAAGAACGGAAGACATTTCTCAGCAGACCGAGAGATAAATCTGCTTAGGGAGGCAATCCTCCTTGTCAACTGTTGGACTTCCTTTTTACAGGAGGGGTGTCGCATATCCTTCAAGGCCTGGATCTTCTCAGGGTTGGCCTCAATCCCTCGTTTGGTGACAAGGAAACCCAGGAATTTACCCGACGTGACCCCGAAGGCGCACTTCGCCGGGTTTAACTTCATTTGGTAGCGCCGGAGAGCGCTGAATGACTCCTCCAAGTCACGGATGTGGTCTCTCCGGTGGAGACTCTTGACGATCATGTCGTCAACATAGGCCTCCATATTTCTTCCCAATTGCTTTTTAAACACCTTATTGATGAGTCTTTGAAATGTTGCTCCGGCATTCTTGAGACCGAACGGCATATCTTGTAGCAGTAGAGACCTTTGTCAGTGATGAATGCCGTCTTCTCATCTTGTGGATCCATTCTGATCTGGTTGTAGCCGGAAGAAGGCGTCCATAAAGCTCAGCAACTGGTGGCCGGCGGTAGCGTTGACCAGTTGATCAATCTTTGGAAGAGGGAAGCTATCTTTTGGGCAAGCCTTGTTGAGGTCTGTATAGTCGATGCAGATCCTCCACTTGCCGCTAGCTTTCTTCACCATTACCACATTGGCCAGCCACTCGGAATAGCGGGCCTCTCTGATGAACCCTGCCTTGAGGAGCTTGCCAACCTCTTCATCAACAACTTACTGTCTTTCGGGGACGAAGCTCTTCTTCTGTCGCACCGGCTTGTACCCAGGGGTTACTTCCAGCCGATGAGTAATTACTTCGGCGAGAATTCCGGGCATGTCTGAAGCCGACCAGGCGAAGACATCGGCGTTGTCCTTGAGAAAATGGATCAGCTTCGTTCTGGTTTCCTCGTCAAGGGCGCTCCCGATTTGCACAACTCTGGAGGGATCTTCCTCTTTCAAAGGTATTGGGATGGTCCTCTCCATGGGTTCACCAAGGTTTGTGGTTGAATCCCTCGGATCCAGCTGATCCGGAGTAGTCGAATCTTTGAAATGCCTGTCTTCAATCATTAGACATTGCCGTCCTCTGGTTCCCTCTAACTTCTCCAACACCATTCCTGGTGGGAAAGCGTACCAAGAGGTAGTGAGAGGAGATCACGGTCTGGAACCTGTTCAAGGCGGGCCTCCCCAGAATAATGTTGTATGCAGAGGAGATCTGGACCATCGTGAAGTTGATCGGCAATGTCTTTTGTCGAGGCTCGGAGCCGAGGGTTACAGGCAACACTATCTCCCCTTCGGCATAAACTTGGTTGCCCCCGAAACCGTAGAGTGGTATGGGGGATCTTTGTAGTTGATGTCTAGGCAAACACATTTTAGAGAATGCATCGTACATCAAGACATCAGTCGAGCTTCCATTATCAATAAGAACTCTCTGTACATCATAATTGGCCACTACGGTCAAAATTACAAGAGGGTCGTCGTGCGGGAGCCGGACTCCCGCAAGGTCGTCGTCGGAGAAGAGGATGGAGTTGTTATCTTTCAGTCGCTTTGAAGCTTCATCTTCATCCCTTCTCCAGTTGGCGGGCCGGTGTATCATCCCTACACCTCCGTTGGTGGGCCTTTTATTTAGCAATTCGGCCTCTTCGGGAAGTGGCTGGGGAACAGTTGCTTCCGATCGGGTCCCTGGCGATCGATGTACCACCCCAGGTATCCTCTCTTGATGAGATCCTCGATCGCATCCCTCAACTGGATGCATTCTTCTGTGTTGTGGCCGTGGTCCCGATGGAATCGACAGAATTTGTTCCTGTTCCTTGCGGAAGAGGAGGCCTTCATGGGACGGGGCCACTGGAGATAGTTTTTTTTTCTATCTCCATGAGGATCTTCTCTCGAGGGAGGTTGAGGGGGTGTATGAGTCGAATCTTCCTCCAATGCTCTAGGTTTGGGAGGGCTTCTCCGGCGGTCTGCATATCTGCCGCCATTATTATTGGAAGTTTGGGAGCCTTGCCCCCTGTTATTCTTCTTCTTTGAAGGGGATTTCCCTTCAATCAAATGTCGATTCGCCGCCTGCTCTTCAGCATCGGCGTATTTCTGAGCCCTTAATAGGAGCTCAGCGTAGCTTTTAGGAAACTTCTTATCCAGGAAAAAAGTAAGCCTGGAGGTTCGAAGCCCCTTCTTCAGTGCTGACATGGCCACGTGCTCGTTGAGATCGGGGATCTCAAGCGTGGCCGCATTGAACCTGGAGATGTAATCTCTCAGGTTCTCTCCTTCATTCTGGTGGGAGGAAGAGCGTGTCCGTATTTCGAGGAGGCTTGCGACAGGTCCTGAAATGCAAGACAAACAATTTTTCTAACTCGGAAAAGGAATCGATGGTACCTGGGCGCAGGCTCGAGTCCACATCCGAGCGGACTTCTTCAAGGCAGGCGGGAACGCCAGACAGTACATTGCATTCGAAGCTCCTTGAATCATCATATGAGCTTTGAAGCTGCCCAAATGGTCGAAGGGGTCGGAGGTGCCATCGTAGGGTTCCATCTGGGGAACCCTGAAGTACCGAGGAATGTCCTTAGCCATGATGCGGTCGGTGTAGGGTGGGCGTAGATCACCCACAATCAGGTCCTCGGGATCTCTCTGATCCCGCATTCTCTATTCTCGTACCCTTGCCATCTTTGATTCGATGGCTCTGAACCTCCCATCATAATCGGGAGTCTGCTTGGGCGCTCTCTCCACCGGAGTGGAGTCTTCGGAGGAGGAGGAGAAAGTTTGCTTAGGCCTTTTCCCTTTTTGTGGGGAATCGGCAGACCTAGGTAGTCTCAAAGTTTAGCCTTCGGAAGAGGGCCGAGAACGAGGGGAGGGATGCACTGAATCCTCCCGTGGTGCTCTCCTTCTTCGGGATCGAGAGCTATGTCTAGAAACAGCCGGTGGGTTTGCCACTGGAAAGGCTCTGTCTTGAAACTCTTGAACCATGGCTGTCAGGTTGGTGACCTGGTTCATAAGAGCTTCGAACTGCTGTGCTCCCACAACAACCGTGGGAGGTGGAACATCGTTCTCCTCCGGGGGTGCACCCCCCTGAGATGGAGCACGACTCCGGCTTGTAGAAGCATTTTGAGCTTTTCCTCTTGCCATCAAAAAATTCTTTGTTTCTTCCCCTTGTCTGGGAGGGAGCTTAACAAATGTTAGTAATACGCCCCCTACCTGGTGCACCAATCTGTTGGCGTGGAGTCCCTGGATCGGCCGGTCGGAGCCGCTGTATCGCAGGACCGCTCCCTGGTTCACCTGCAAAACAGGTCCCTTGCCGGAGTTGTTCCGATGGAGGACACTCCGATGCCTAAGTCAGTGGCAGATTCCAGCCACATAATGGGAAAGATGTCGAGAGTGGAAGAGAAAAAGAGTTCTTGGAGATTGAAAGTGTATATGTGCGAGATTATTCACGCGTACCTCTCGAGCCATCCTTCTTATCCATATTTAAAAGATGGCCTCCGGTCTGTGGCCCGCTCTTTTTCCGGAGATCATGGGGAGCCAATCTCTCCCATGATTGGCGATCGTAGGTTGTCAATGAGCCTTTCCGGCCAGATCGGAGGCGTGGCTGCAGGAATTGAGCGCCATGATCATGGCATGATGAGTGTCGATTGTAACCGTTGGTTACAGTTTTCTTTTTGGAACAGATAGTGGTTCAAGCTTCGGGTTTCCCCTTGCGTGGGCCGAAGGCTTGATGTTTCCCCGAGGCCGGAGATCATGTCTACGGCGGGGACCGAAGTTCGTGTCTTCGAAAGTTGATGAGTAGTTCAGACTTCGGCCGGGGCCGAAGGTGCTACCGAAGGACTAGCCTTCGGATGTTGTAGTTCGGTATGAAGCCTTGAGTTGCTTGCAGTTGGCCTTCGCTTAGTCCGAAGTCCATAGTCCGGAAAACCGGGACTTCGATAAGTCGAATCGGAGCCTGGTTCGTAACTGAACCAGGATATCCCAACACATTAGAAAGAGATATTGCCTACACAAGATTCAGCTTCGCAATACCAGGCCTTATATCAACATTATGTTGATATAATATCGGAATGCTTGTACAGGAGTTAGTTACCAAGACGGCAAGACTTGATATGTCCCCTACCAAGTCCCAATTCGATATTGATACAATATGGTGTACTTGATATGAGATGATACACATAAGTACAGTGAACCATGGTCTCCAATTCTTAAAAAAAAAAGAAGCAGAGAGCGGAATTTAAGATGGGGGCAAAGAAAAGGGTGACCGGAATGAAGTTATTTTAGGGACCAGATTAGGCTTTGGGCCTAGAGTTAGGCCAAGCTTGGGTGGACTTGAACACAGCTTGATACTGAATGCTCGCCAAGCCTTAACCTTCTAGCTAAACCCAAAGATTGACAAAAGCCAACTTGGCAAATAAATAAAAATACATCTTTGTGATATATTATAAATGTATAGATTTGTAAAATGAATGAGCAACACACATACACAACCGCACCTTGGAAACAACCCATGCCCTCAAGGTAAGTTTGATCAAGTCTCTCGAGATCAAATTAAGTCTAGGCTTCTAAGTCCCCACTAAGTATAAAGCATAATAGAGACTCTCTCTCCCTCTTCTTCATAGACTCTATGATACATAAACTCAAGATTTCCTCTCTCGCGCTTTGCCTTCTTCCACTTAAATTCTACTAAGATAGATTGACTTAGGGATCAGAGCATCCCTCACCGAGAAATCCCTAACTAGTGGACTTCTTTGGCTTATGATGTTTCAAGGCATCTTTAAGAGTTGGAGTAAAGATCCGGTCCTCACTAATTGCATCGAGATCTCCGACCAGCTTCTTGGATCCCTAAATTACCACTTTTAGCTCTACAGCTCATGATCTAGCATATCGGTCTGAGCCAAATTAATTCTCAATGGCAATAAATTGGTGCTAAAGGAAGTGCCATAATCCCACAATCATAGGTTCTATTTAAAATCTAATCACCATGAGATCCACGAGCGCAGAAGCAATGCCCTCCACCACTTATCCCAACACACCTGCAGAGTCTGATAACTCTATCCAAAGCTCTTAGAGAATTCTGCTTCCCTTGAAGGTGCATCTTGCCCCAGCGGTTACTGCCAAGTAGTTCCAACTCTTGCAACATGTCCAAGCATTCACCATGGTAGTTTAGGGCCTGCAGTATGTAGCCTTGCAATAGTAGCAAGAGATGTACATTGGATGATCCGGTAGGCTTGGCACATCTAAGCCTTCTACCTCCATGGAACCCAATGCAAAGTCATAACTCCCATTGAATTTGAAGAGAACTTCCCATGGCATCGATCATCTCACTTGAGCATACAACGAGCTTCTCACCACTACCATCCTCATCTACCAAACCAGAGGAACTACCATCCTCATCTACCAAGCCAGAGGAACGTGCCTTGCAATCATCACTCATCTATGGAGCTCAGGACAAGGTAAGAAATATTCACCCTCCACTTCTTCTTACTCCTCACATGACTTGACTACCAGTGGATCTCCATCTCGCCAACCCAAGAAGGCTTCCACAAGACAAGACGATCTTGACTGGAAGCTATAGGAGGTGGACCAATACCATAACGCACTACAGCAATACCAACTAGCCTTGGGGAATGATCCGGAGTTCTCCACCCAACCTCGATTCTCGGCAAGGATCATGGAAAAGCCCTTGGTTCAATATGCCATAGCTTAAGACATATGATGGCACCACCAATCTTATGACTACCTGGAGAGTTACAAGGCTCTCATGAGTCATGATGCTCCAAAGAGATACTGACTTAGTGATGTACAAGGCCTTCCTTGCTACCTTTGGAAGGCTGTTCGGATGTGGTACATGGAGCTACAACTGCATTCTATCCATTGTTTTAAGGAGTTTGATCGACTCTTCAATGCTCAATTTAAAAGCAATAGAAAGCAAAGGAGGGCATTTGATACCCTCTTCACCATCAAGCAGAGGAATAATGAATCCCTTCTAAACTACATCAGCCACTTGGACCACTTCAATGTGGTGATGCTAAAGATTCGTGATCTGAACCACTCGGTCACGATATCATTCCTAAGGAGGGGGCTGAAGCCATGCAACTTCTTTTTCTCCTTAGAGAAGAGACACTACAGAGACTATGCTAAGCTTCTAGCCCAACCAGACAAATATGTCAATGCTGAAGAGGCCATGGTGCAACAACAAAAGGAGAAGGCCAACAATAAATGGGAGAACTCTCAACAAATAAAATGGCTAAAGATAACTTGGACGAGCCCCACAAGAAGCCTAAAAGAAATGGGGGAACTCTCAACAATCAAGGATTCCTTGGAGGTTTGAGAGTACACCTCTCGACACCTCCCAAGGATGGATTCTAATAGAGATCAAGGATTGAGAGTACATCAAATGGTCAAGGAAAATGAAGCCAAATGCCATAAAGGCATGAAGAAATATTGCCACTTCTATCACTATTATAGACACGATACTGAGGATTGCTACCAATTGAAGAAAAAAATCGAAGCTCTCATTAAACAGGACTTGGTGCTTATGCCCACCAACTACAAGACAAAGATCCACTAATCAGGAGCAACCTACTCCCAGGCTATTGCTTGATAACCGATCCACCATTGGAGTCATTAACACTATAGTAGGAGGGTTGGTGGCACTACCTTGTCCAAGAGAAAGACCTACACCTGTGCAACCCAGACCAAGAGCCTAGCACTAAAGAGGTAGAGGTTGGTAGAGGTTGGATAAGGTGATCTCTTTCTCAGATGCCAATGCTGATGGCATCTAGATCCCCCATAATGATACCATTGTAGTTTTCCTAACCATTACTAACTATGATGTAAAACACATTTTCATTGACAATGGAAGCTTAGCAAATGTCTTGTTTTACAATATCTTTTGTAAAATAAACTTATCTAGGGATTGACTTTGGAAAACTAACTCTCCTTTGGTTAGGTTATCTGGAGATCCCGTCTCCATAAAAAGCATCTTTTTTCTACCTGTTACCGTAGGACAAGCACCGAGGCATACTACTGTAATGCTTGATTTCTTGGTGATCTAGGTTCTCTTGACTTATAATGTCATATTAGGATGGCCCAGCTTGAAAAGTCTACATGCTATCATTTTTACTTATCACTACTGATAAGGCTTCCTATAGCTAACATAAAAGAAGTCCGAGGTGACCAAGTGCTCATCCAACAATACTACATTGCCACCCTCAAAGTAAAAGACCGGTGGAAATGCTACGCATCGAGAGCTTTGATGCCCGAGATGACCAATGGAAGCAACATGGAGAACCAATTAACAAACTTTCAATCTCCCTACATCAATCAAACTTGAGCAAAGCAGTGTAGACTGGACCTCAATAAGATGAGGCCTCCTAAGCTCGAATCATGAACTTCCTACTAATATCTTCGCTTGATCCATCTCAAACATGCCAGGCATTAGTTCGGAGGTCATCGTGCATAGGCTGAACATGGACCCTATAGTGACCTATTCAATAGATGAAGCAGAGCTTTGCCCTAGAGTGACAGCAAGCCATCAAAGGTGAACAAACTCATCATTACAAGCTTCATCCATAAGGTGAACTATCCCAACTGGTTGGCCAGTGTTGTCCTCGTCAAAAAAGGCGAATAGAAAATGATGTTTATGTATTGATTCACTAATTTTAATAAAGCCTTTCCAAAAGATAGTTTCACTTGTTTAGGATTGACTAGTTTGTTAGTATTACCTCGAGGCATTAGATGCTCAACTTCATGGATGCATTCTCGGACTACAACTAAATCATAATGGTGCTCGAGGAGAAGATAACCTTTATGACATATAGAGGGCTATACTACTACAAGGTCATACCCTTCTGGTTGAAGAACACAGGACCCACATACCAGCATCTAGTCAATATGATTTTCAAGGACCAGATCGGCTATAACATGGAGGTCTATGTAGATGACTTGCTGGTGAATAGCCATCAAATTGATCATATGGCTAACCTTGATGAGACATTCTAAACTCTAAGCTCAATCCAAGCAAAGGCACCTTCAGATTCATCTCAAAAAAAAAAAAAAACTTTGGTTTTATGGTGGCACAATGCAAGATCGAGGCCAATCCTAAACATATCTAAGCTATCTTGGAGATGTCACCACCAAGGACCAAAAAAAAGGTATAGTGGATGGTGGGGTGATTTGCCACTCTGAGCAAGTTTGTGGCTATTAGTGGAGTTGTGCTTGTCCTTCTTTAAGGCACTAAAGTTGATCAAGGACTTCCAGGAGATGGACGAGTCCTAGGTCACCTTCGACCAACTTTGGAACTATTTTAGCTTGTTGCCACTCCTAACAAAACCCTGCCTAGAGGAGATGCTCTATCTTTACTTAGCTATCCTGCATGGTTCTAAGCTCGATGTTAATTTGAGAAGAAAATGAAGTTATAGAGGCTGGTTTACCATATCAATCAAATTCTCCATGATGCTGAGATGAAGTATCCCAAAATTGCACAGACTGCATATGCCTCATCTTCTCATTTAGAAGACACTGACCTTACTTCTAAGTTCACTTCATTATTGTACTAACCGATCAACCTCTAAGGTAGATCCTCTAAAAGCTCAACACTTCTAGGAGATTAGCCAAATGGACAATTGAGCTCGAAAAATTTAACATCCATTATCAACCCCGATCATCCATCAAAGTACAAGCACTAGCTAATTCCACGTGGAGTGCACCATCCTCGAAAAGACAAAGATCAGCATGGAGCCAATGGAGTACAAACTAGCAAACTTATGGACAATCCATGTTGATGAATCTTCTAACATAAATAAAAGCAGAGCCAGATTGATTTTGACTAGCATGGATAGCATCATCACAAAGCATGCCTTGTGTGTCAGCTTCAAGGCATCCAATAATGAGGCCAAGTACAAAGCTCTCTTGGTGGGACTGAAGCTTTCTCAGGAACTTGGAGTGCGATACCCTAAAGTTCTCAGCAACTTCCAACTAGTCATTGAGCAAGCTCAGAGAGAGTATGAGGCCAAGCTCCAAGAATGACCAAGTCTCTCTAGAAGGTTTGGGATATCTCCTCCTTTGACAAGTTTGAGATTTTGTAGATACTTAGGTCAAAAAATGCCCAAGCTGATCTACTCTCAAAGTTGGTGAACTCGAAGTGCTTTGACCTCTCGAGGACAACTTAGTTGGAGGTGCTTGACAAACCAAGCATCGAGGAGGACCCAACCCCAATTTTGCAAGTTGATTTCAAGCCAGCTGGATGGACAAGCTAGTTGACTATCTTCGAGAGGAAAAACTTCTTGAGGATAGGAATGAAGATTGGAAGATCAAGAATCAAGCTACACAATATGTTCTACTCAAGGAGAAGCTCTACAAGAGATTATTCTCTCTACCTCTTCTACGATGTCTCTAACCATCTAAAGTAGAGTATACACTTTGAAAAGTCCACAAAAGCATTTGCAAAAATCACATGGGGGTAGAGACTTACCCTACAAGTTCCTATGACAAGGTTACTACCCCCGATCATTCAAAAGAATATAGCTAATTTTGTGAAGAGGTGTAAGCAATACCAGTGACATGCCAACATCCATCATTAGCATGTAGCCCACTAGCTCTAATTAGCCCTTCTTGACCTTTTTCTCAGTGAGGAATGAACATTCTTGAACCTTTCTCATAGGCTATAGGATAGAAAAAATTATGATACTGGCATCGACTACTTTACCAAGTAGATCGAGATCAAACCACTAGTCCATATTGTAGAAAAGAACATCCAAATTTTCATATGGAGGTTTATCATATATTATTTTGGACTTTCTCGTGTCATCATTCCTAATAATGGCAAGCAATTATAACTCCCACTTTTGATAGTTTTATGCTAATAATGCATTGACCATTGGTTCATCCCAATTAGATATCCTCAAGCTAATAGGGAGGGCAAGGTGACCAACAAGACAATACTACAAGGATTGAAGGCATGGCTGGACTGAGCCAAAGGACTTTAGGTAGATGAGCTGCACAATATCCTTTAAGCTTACCAAGCCATTCATCAAACTCCAAGGAAAATACCCTTCAACCTCTCCTTCATTACTAAATTGATCATTCCTTTGGAGATCAGGCTGCCCTCTCTTCTGATAGACACCTTCAATAAGCATAGGAGTCTAGAAGATCCCTGAGCCACTAGTCTAGTCCAAAGAAAATAACACCCAAAAGTTCATATGGAGGTACATGATATGTTGTTTTGGACTTTCCTGAGTCATCATTACTAATAATGGTAAGCAGTTTGATAACTTCCACATCCAGGAGTTTTGTGCCAACCAACATATTGACCATTGATTCATCTCAGTCAGACATCCTCAAGCTAACAGAGAGGTCGGGATGACCAACAGGACAATCCTGTAAGGATTGAATGCATGGTTAGACCAAGCCAAAAGATTGTAGACCAAGCTACGCATCGAACTCCAATTGGAGACATACCCTTCAACCTCTCTTTTACAACTGAAGTGGTCATTCCAATAGGAGACAAACCAGTCTGGCTGTGATATATAGATTTCTTCTTCAAGATATCCATTAAGGAAAGCAGTCTTTATATCCATCTGCTAGATCTCATAGTCATAGTATGCAGCTATGGCAAGCAATATCTGAATGGACTTGAGTATGGCTACTGGTGAAAAAGTTTCATCATAGTCAATACTATGTCTTTATCTGAAACCTTTTCTACTAGCCTGGCTTTATAGGTTTTTACTTGACCATCTGCTCCTATCTTCTTCTTGAAGGTCCATTTACATCCAATTGGGTTTACTCCCTCGGGTGGATCAACTAATGTCCAAACCTAATTAGAGTACATGGAGTCCATCTCAGATTTCATGGCTTCCAGCCATTTGTCAGTCTCTACTTGTAATAGCTTTCATAGAGGTCACAAGATCATCATCCCGTATGATACTAGCTTCATTATCATTTTCAATGA
The DNA here is from genome assembly GCA_021397845.1 of Areca catechu. Classification (NCBI taxonomy): domain Eukaryota; kingdom Viridiplantae; phylum Streptophyta; class Magnoliopsida; order Arecales; family Arecaceae; genus Areca; species Areca catechu. The sequence goes on from CM038043.1 coordinate 137,779,706, forward strand.
CAAAGTCATATCTGAGAGGTGCACTTCGCACTCTCTCTGATCTACGGAGAGGAGGTGTGTTGTGGTTATTCCTAAACCTTAGGAACATTTGGTTGAGGAATTGCTTTAGGTGTAGGTTGAAATTCTTCAAGTTCAAATATCTTCCCACTGCCCCCTTCTTGGATAAACTTCTTTTCCAAGAATGTGGCATGCCTACTGACAAAGACCTTTTGCTCAATAGGGTGGTAGAAAAGGTATCCCATACATTTTTTAGGATATCCTACAAACCTGCACTTATCAACCCTAGCACTTAGCTTATGTCCAAAAACATTCTTGATATAAGCAGGACAACCCCAAATCTTAAAATACTTAAGATTTGTCATTTTTCCTTTTCATAATTGATATGGAGTACTTTTAACTATCTTTGATGGCACCCTGTTTAGTATGTAGGTAGCAGTCACTAGGACATAACCCAAGAAAGATACTGGAAGATCCGTGAAGCACATCATGGACCGTACCCTGTCCAACAAGATATGATTCCTCCTTTCTGCTACACCATTTAACTGTGGTGGGTATGGAGGGGTCCATTCAGAGAGAATGTCTTTATCTTTAAGATAATCGAGAAATTCACTAAACAAGTATCCTCCTCCTCAATCAGATCAAAGGATTTTAATGCTATGCCCAGTTTGTTTCTCAACCTCATTTTGATAGTCTTTAAATTTATCAAAGGCTTTGGACTTGTGTTTCATAAGATACACATATCTGAACCTTGATAAATCACCAGTAAAATTGATGAAATAAGAGTATCCTCCTCTGGCTTGGATTGTCGTAGGACCACACATATCTGTGTACTAGACCTAACAACTCAGTTGCCCTTTCTCCATGTCCAGTGAATAAAGACTTGGTCATCTTACCCATGAGATAGGACTCACAAGTTCTTAATAACTCATAATCAAAAGGTTCAAAGAAATTATCTTTGTACAACTTATTTATCCTGGACTCACTGATATGACCTAAATGGCAATGCCAAAGATAAGTGACATTCACATCATCTCTCTTTTTTTTTGTTCTCAACATAAGCTCATCATTGAGTGACAAAATCAAAAGACCATTAGAGAATGTACCATAACAAAGAATTTCTTTGAAAAGAAAATCGAGCACCCATGGCTCATCAAAATTATTTCATAACCTTGTTTCAACAACAAAGGTATAGAAATAATATTTCATATAATGTTGGGTACATAATAACAATCTTTTAATTTAAGAATATTGTTCGATAGCAATTACAATAAATAGGTGCCAACAGCTTCAGCCTGAATGGGTTCACCACTCGCACTGAACAGCTCGAAGTCATCCTTCTTCAAGTTTCTAGGTCTTTGTAATCCCAGCAATGACTTGCAGATATGAGACCCATATGCGGTATTCAATACCAATATATCAGAAACTGAAAAACTAATGACAGGTTTGCTTGTATCATGTACAAATTTTTAGATGCTCCACCAACATCATGCTTCAGACTTGCAAGATACAACTTGCAATTTTTCTTCCAGTACCTTTGTTTTCCACAATGATAGCAGGTCCTATCAACAGAGGGCTTTCTCACCTTCTTCCTCTTCTGGAAGCTACTCTTAGGATTCCTCTTCCTCTTTGAACCCTCTTTGAACTCTTCTGGAAGCTACTCTTAGAGTTTTTCTTCCTCTTTGAACTCTTTTTCATTGCCTGCTTCTTGCCACCAACTAGAAGAAACTAAGCCTTATCACCTTTGAATTGGCTCTCTGCTATCTTGAGCATATTCAGCAGCTCAAGCAATGATAAATTCAGTTTGTTCATGTGGTAATTCATGACAAACTACGAGGAATCCAGGAGTGACTGCAGGATCAAGTCATGATTAAGCTCTCCGTCCATAACAAATCCCAGTTGACCTCATCGAGTGATCAGGTCAATCATCTTGAGGACATGTACTTAAACGAAAGAGCCCTCACTCATGCATGCTCAAAACAACTACTTCGATGTCTCATATCGAGCAGTCCGACTATGCTCTCCATAAAGTTCTTTAACATTGAGCAATATGGATTGAGGTTTCATTTCCTCATGTTGCCTCTGCAATTCATTACTCATATAGACCAACATAATGCACTTGACAGTCATACTGTTATTTTTCCACATTTTATATATGGCCATTTTCTCCTAAGTAGCATCCTCTCCTACCAGATCTGGATCAGGAGAATCAAGAATATAAGCAAGCTTGTTATGAGCTAATACAATCCTTAAGTTCTTTAACCAGTCCACATAATTCAGACGGTCAACTTGTTGGCATCCAAGATGCCCTGCAGTGAAAGAGTAGAAACCATAATGTAAAATCTACATTAAATAAAGAATAACTATAAGCATACCACTCATAATGATATTCATAATTAGACAAGGACTTTTGCATTTATTTGTCTCCCACTATTTTTTTCAAATACCATAAGCCTCAACTATGATAAGCGGGAAAACCCTCTTAGGGCTTCCTTAGTAAGGTTGAGATTCCAATTCCTCATGAATGCCTTGTGTTAATCACAACAAATACCTATGAGTTCAAGGATAGGAAAATCCCTTTCCAATTGTAATCTATGCAACTCTCAACATAATATCTGCCTTTGTGATACTTATAGCCTTGTGTCAATCACAACAAATTATAATGTCTTAGTTTAGTCAGACCATTCATTTGCATACAACCATGTTTGATAAATATTGTCCTTGTGTCAATCACAATAAAGCAACACCACCAATCATACCATAAAGCATAAAATGCACCAAGACAAATATCATATCAAATCCTAGAGTAGGCCTTGTGTTAATCACAATAAACCTACTATAGTTTTTGACATGGATTTGGCTTAGCATGAAGAAAGGCAATTTGTAGTGTGCTTAATCAATTAGCATTTTCAATTTAAGATCTGGATATAACCAAATTGGCTAAGTAAATGGAAGAGATAAGGGGGTCCCCCTGTTGCTTTTCTTAGATACCAAATGAATTGGCCAGGTCAGACAATGAAACCAATTAAAAATCTCATTCCCTTTAACTTCCCAAACCATTTACCTAGACACCAATTGGCTAATCAAATCCTAAACGGATTTGCATCATGATTAACTTACACTATGGCTAAATATAATTTTTATGAGAGCTTTGATGGTCTTAAACATATCCTAATTAAACATGCCAACATGAGACATATTCTAGAAATAAGCATATTAACCCAAATATGCATAACCAAAGCATGATTAAAATAACTATCTATTCACCTTACTTGTTCATGGGATAAGACCACAACGGTAGCCCAACACGTCATAAAGATCCCATTGAATAGAAAGAGAGGGCCTTTAAACCCTACATAGCTCCTATGACCGGACGGCCATGGTGACTAACCCCATCCGAAACAGTTACTATGAGCATAACATATCACATATATAATATGAACTAATCATGCAAGAGTCATAGCAAAGCAAGTAATTAACACTAAAAATGACTACTAATTGCATGAATCAAGCTCGCTCTGATACCACTGTTGGGTTTAGGCTGACGCAGTAGAAAACTGGGTTTCAAAATTATCATTATTAAACCCTAATTGGTCGGAACCCTAAATCCTAGGACTACTTGACTATGATAATTAATAAATCATAACTTTAGGGTTATAGAAAAATACCTGGAGTGCTATACTCAATTTTCATAAGGCACACAAGTGTATGCCCTTCAGAGATGATCCACACAGGAACCGGATTAAGGAAGCACTCCTATCGAGCTTGCTTATTTGACTAGGACTCTTTCCATAGCCTTTCGTCCTTTTCCTTTGCTGAACCCCTACCCTCCTATAGGACACTCAAAGATCTCTCTGAATCTGATTAACCCTCCTATACCACTTCCGAGGCTCTTATCTTAAAATGACAAGTCGTCCTAAAAGAGACCTTTGTCCTAAGATAAGGAAGAGAAAATGGAAAGGACTTCTTTCGGATGTTTTTGGATACTCTGGCATCAGATTACCGATGCCTATTTATAAAGAGTGACGGGGCACCTGATAAATCTTTTCTTCAACCCTTGATAAGACCCTTCAAACAGGAGTCCCTTGGATAAAAAGACTTATCTTGACATGTCATATCATGCACCAAGAGACATATATGTCTCTTCATGTTTCCAGCATTATTCCCACTTATCATGTGGCATGTAACCGTCATAAATTGGCTAAGGGGCGTGGGGTTCCAAAGGATGTATTGGAGAAAACAAAAGTCTTCAAATAGGACTTCTAGATTTTAAATCTGCGCCAAATATGAAGGGACGCGTCCCTTTATTATGTGAGCCATCCAATTCCATGCCAAATCCTTGTTTTGACTGGTCAAGCCCAATCTAAATGGGCATGGAGATAAGGGAGAGGATCCTTGTGTTTATCTGAAATAGGTAATAAAGTGGCAGAAGGACTCTTGGTCCTTCTGCGCACCTTAATCTTGGCACATGCCAAGCTTGGTGCCAAGAGTCCAATCCCACCTGGACTCTTCCATAATTCAAGGATAAAGCTCCAAATAATTCCAAATAAATATAGATAATTGCTGTCCCAATTAGGACTTGTTGCTGCCAAGATCGTCGTGGCCTGTAGCTATTATCGAGGTCGGATCGCCCCTCGGATTTTCTTGGGATGTCCTGCACCTTCGAACCTACAAAAATGAGGCTTAGTGACCCGACCGGGATTCGGTGGGGGCACTCCGACGGTCAAGTTAGTGATGATCTAGGAGAACAGATCCTCCTGGTCGAGCCCCTCTTGATGGACTCCATGCTAGGAGGAGTGAGTGGTATGAGAATGGGGTGCAAGTGTGTTGGGAGAATGGTGGCCGAGCTAGAGGGATTCCTTTATGTGGCCTTTCTCCCTTAACTTGCTTGAGTTTGATGGTAGTGTTCGCGTTTGCGTACCTCCCCCCTTTGGGGGTATCGAACCTTCTTGTAAGCCCAGGTGACCGTTGGGTGCCTACCTTGGAATCTCTCCCAGGTTGTTAGGCGCGTGCAGCGGTGTTCTACGCCATGGACGGAACGTCTTTCCCAATTCATGATAAGGGGAACTGTCGCGTGTTCTGATATTCCTTCCGGTCACCTCATTCCGGGAAGCCTGGTAGCATCTCGATCGGGGGGCTGCCGCCCTCGGGATTCGAATCTCTTGGTTGACTTCCTCTTCGGGCGGTTCAGGTGGTTGGTGGAGAGCGTGGCACCTTGATCAGGGAGCTTCTTGCCCTTTTGATGTAAGTGATGGCCGCGGACGGTTATTATGGCGTGACAGGTGCTTCCTCGTGGACTTCGGGTTGCCCGCCGGTGTCTCGGGGAGATGGCTCCGCCCCCTGTTGGCCGGCAATGCTGTCCGAGCTAGTTATCGAACTAGAGAGCTGGACTCGGCTCTGACCCGAGAGGCTCGACCTGGCGGAGGGCTGAGCTCGACTCCGGCTCAGGAAGCTCGATCCCAAAGGGGCCGGACCCGGCGAAGCTGGACTCGACTTCTGCTCGGAGGGCTCGACCTCGGAGGGGCTTGACCTGGCGGAGGAGGGCTGAGCTCGACTCCGGCCCAGGGGTCTCAGCCTAGGAGGGCTGGATCTAGCGAAGGAGGGCTGAGCTCGACTCCGGCCCAGGGGCTCAGCCTCGGGAGAGCTCGATCTAGCAAAGGAGGTAGCTCGGCTCCGGCCTAGGTGCCCCGAGCTTATGGGTGCCGACCTGGCGGAGGACGGAGCTCGGCTTTGACGGGCTCCGGAGGAGCTCGGCCCGGCCAAAGGAGCCCGAGATGGGGTGTCCACCGTGGTGGACTTCTGACATGGCATCCGTCAGAGAGTACACGTCAGCATGTCAGCTTCCAGCCACATCATTTATCTCCCACTTCCAAGTCCCGTTGGTGCGGGGCACTCGAGGCGAAGGGAGTAAATGCGCTTGCTGACGTGGAAAGGAGGGGATCTGGCGCAATGATCACGATCGGCGGTGTCTGGGGAAGCGGTTTCTTCAGCCTACCCAGAGAAGCCACGTGGCCACGTCTGAGGAGCAGTTATTGCGAGCACAGAATCCAGAGCAGTCGCAATTGAAACCAGACACTAGTGCTGTCGATGCGTGACGCATGGCGCAGATCCGATGGCGAGACTTGTAACGGTACGGTCAGGCGCTAGTCATTTCAAAAGGAAAAGTTATCTTTTCCAAAATACATCTCCTTTCAAACCTTTCGTGCCCGCCATTGTTCTAAAGCTCCTACTTTCTTCCTTCCGAAAGTTCCTATCCATCCAAAGCTCCCGGCAGGTCAGTCCCCTTCTTCGTTAGGTTGGGTAGAGGTTCCTTCTTCTTCCTGTGACCTTCATCTTTCCCCTTTCTTCTTCCTTTGATCTTTCCCCGTCATGTCCCGTTTTAGGCCTAACTTCCGTCCTTCTACCAACCAGGACGATGCCGGGTCTTCTAGGCCGAGGCCGCCATCATCTTCTTCTTCCGATGAGGAGGGAGATAGGACGCGCTTCGAGCTTAGGGGGAGGCGTCGCCCTGGCGGTATTGTCATTAGCGAGCCTGACCTTAACCCTTCTGGTCCTTCTCGTCTTCCTTCCTAGCCCGAACCCATCCCCGAGTCCGTCCGGTCAACAGGTCCCGACGGGATTGCTTCGACGATTACTACTGAGGAACTGGGGGCCATCCGGGATGTATACGGCATCCCGTACTCTGTCCGGCTTTTGATCCCCCGACCGAGGGACCGGGTTACTTCCAGTAGCCCGGGCCGAATTGTTTTTAATGAGGAGACCTTCTCAAGAGGGCTCCGTTTCCCCTTCCATCCATTCTTTCTGTCCATGCTGAGTAATTACCGCTTGGTTCCTACTCAGCTGGTCCCCAATGCCGTAAGAACCATTCTGTTTCATTGTACTTTGTCACTTCCACGGGGTCGTTGCCCGTTTTCTCTCTTCAGAGCCTTCTTCACTCTGAAGCGCCACCCCACCGAAGACGGGTGCTAGTCCCTCTCTTCTCGTCCGAGGGAGATCAGGTTCGAGCTCCCCTCTTCCATCAAAGGATGGAAGAGCAAGTTCTTCGCCACCGTCGAGGGGATCGACTGGGTGTGGAGCGACCCAGATTGGTCCCCGAATAGGAATTCTGCAATCGACGAGGCTGATAAGGACGTCTACGAGAAGCTCCGGACTGCTCAGATTCCTTCTTTGAGGTTCTGCTATCAGAGCAGAACCTCGCCGACGCCGGGGTCAGCCCAACGGGGGAATTGGGTGAGTTCGGCTTGAGTCTTTTTCTGTTCCTTTTAACTTGTTTTTTCTGAATCAGAGTTGACACGTTCTCTGTTTTCCGTGTGCAGGCATGAGGTTCTCCATGGACGACCTGCTCTCCATTACCCAGAAGAGGCCTCCGACGGGACTGGCAAAGGAAACCTCCCCGAAGATGCCCCGTGGCAAGGGCGCATCGGCGACCGCCCCTACCGAGCAGACCGAGCTGAGGAGGCGAGAGCCCGAGGCTGCTCCCGCACAAGAGAGGGGAAAGGCGGTTGCCGTGCCTGAGCCTAGCGGAGGTCGACTAGGCCTATGGCGGAGCAGGCGAGGAGGCAAGAATTGGCCCCTGCTCCGGAGCCCGAGGTAGTCGTATGGGCCAGGGCCGCCATAGCAGCTGCCACCTCCGTGCCGCCCCTTTCTCCAGAGCTGGTCATCGTCGAAGGGGAGGCATAGGAAGGAGCGGACCCGATGCCGGGATCATCATCGGTGGGAGCACCGAGCTCTCATCCCACACCCGAGGCCCTGCTGGCGACAGTGAGGGCGACTCCGCCTCGGGGGCAAGCAGGAAGGATCATCGTCGGGTCCCGTTCAAAATGGGGCCTAACGTGTCATTGCTTCGGGATCCGAAGCTGGCCGAGCGCATGATGGATTTCTCCATCCAAGCATGCGACCGGCAAGAGATGGCCGGGAAGGTACTGGGGGATGCGATCAGTTGCATCTTCTCCCTGCTTTTCACGGTAAGTGGTTTTAAGCTTCCGGGGCTTCCTCCCATTTTTCTTCTTTCCTCCTTGACACCTTACTTATTGCAGGTCGGGGCAGAGACACTCCTTATCCGGGATTGTTGTCGGAACTGGTTGAAGAACGACCAGCGACGTGCAGCCAAGGTCGAGGACCTGAAGGCCGAGCTAAAGGAGAAGACTGAAACCTCCTAAAAGCTCGGCGTGAAGAATGAGGAGCTCCAGAGTGGGCTCGCCAGCTGAAAGGTGCTCGAAGGAGCTCGCAGAGGAGCTCAACTGGGAGCGGGCTCGCTCCAAAGGCAAGGCCAAGGAGCTGGCGGACACTGAGAAAAGGCTGACTTCGTTCAATGCCGAAGCAGTCCGGCAGAAAGGAATCGCCCAGTCCCTCCAAGCTAAGCTGGCCGCGGCGAAGAAGCTAGCCACGGTGAAGAAGCTGGCCGTGGTCGAGATGGAGGCAGCGGAGGCGACCAGATCGGCGGAGGCAGCAAGGCACAAGCCGCCGAAGCGAGGAAGGAGGCAGAAGGGGCCATAGACAGGTACAAGGCCTCGGAGGAGTTCATCGTCGAGTTTATCAGACAGCGTCGAACTCCTTTAAGGGCTTCATGTACCTGCATGACCGAATTGAGGGGTTTGTCCCCGATGAGGGTCGAAGCCGGCTCAGGTTTCCTCGGGCTCCAGGCATGGAGCCGAGCAGTGCGGAGATCGCTCCTGATCTTCTCCCGCCGGTGGCGACCGCCGAGGCCGGAACTGAGATGCCTGAAACCACCGGGCCAAGGCTTCTCCGCCGCAAAGCCCTGCCGAAGGGGCTGCTAAGATAGACTAGGTCTTTTGACTTTCTTTATTTCTCAGCATTGGCTCGGGCCGCCCGGCATGTCGGCGGCCTGAGAACAGTTGTAAATGAACACTTCTTAATGGAAATAGTCTTTTCTTCAATTGTCTTGACTTGTGCACTCCAGGCCTCAACCCATTCCTCTTCTCTCTTTCATCTCTTTTTTTTTTCTTTTTTTTTTTTGTATACATGCGACTAAGTGAGAGGGAAGGCTTCGGCCTTGTTGCTAAGTATCTTGGACTCCAGTGTTGTAGAGCTGATCTCTGGGTTTCGGCGCCTCGTGGCTGGGCTCAGAGACTTAGCGACTGGAGATCTGAGCTCCGGGTCTTTGATGCCTTGGAGCTAGGCTCGAAGGCTTAATGGCCGGAGGTCTGAGCTCCGGGGTCTTTAATGTCTTGGAGCTGGGCTCGAAGGCTTAGTGGCCGAAGATCTGAGCTCCAAGTCTTTGATGTCTTGGAGTTGGGCTCGAAGGCTTAGTGGCCGGAGGTCTGAGCTCCGGGTTTTTGGTATCTTGGAGCTGGGCTCGAAGGCTTAGTGGCCGGAGATCTGAGCTCCGGGTCTTTGATGTCTTGAACTGGGCTCGAAGGCTTAGTGGCTGGAGGTCTGAGCTCCGGGTCTTTGATGTCTTGAAACTGGGCTCGAAGGCTTAGTGGCTGGAGGTCTGAGCTTCGGGCCTTTGATGTCTTGGAGCTGGGCTCGAAGGCTATGTCGGAGATCTGAGCTCCGGGTCTTTGATGTCTTGGAGCTGGGCTCGAAGGCTTAGTGGCCGGAGGTTTGAGCTCTGGGTATTTGATATCTTGGAGCTGGGCTCGAAGGCTTAATGGCCAGAGATCTGAGCTCCGGGTCTTTGATGTCTTGGAGCTGGGCTCGAAGGCTTAGTGACCGGAGGTCTCAGCTCCAGGTCTTTGATGTCTTGGAGCTGGGCTCGAAGGCTTAGTGGCCGGAGATCTGAGCTCCGGTCTTTGATGTCTTGGAGCTGGGCTCGAAGGCTTAGTGGCCGAAGAGCTTGGCTCTAGGCTTGGATGTCTTGGAGCTGGGCTCGAAGACTTGGTGGCCGAAGAGCTTGGCTCCGGGCTTGGATGTCTTGGAGTTGGGTCGAAGACTTGGTGGTCGGAAAGCTTGGCTCCGAGCTTGGATGTCTTGGAGCTGGGCTCGAAGACTTGGTGGCCGGAGAGCTTGGCTCCGAGCTTAGATATCTTGGAGCTGGGCTTGAAGACTTGGTGGCCAAAGAGCTTGGCTCCGGGCTTGGATGTCTTGGAGCTGGGCTCGAAGACTTGGTGGCCGGAGATCTGAGCTCCGGGCTTTGAGGTCTCGGTGCTGGGCTCTGGAACCTAGTGGCCGGACAACTTGGTTCCGGGCTTTGATGTCTTGGAGCTGGACTCGAAGACTTGGTGGCCGGAGAGCTCGGCTCCGGGCTTGGATATCTTGGAGCTGGGCTCGAAGACTTGGTGGCCGGAGAGCTTGGCTCCGGGCTTGGATGACTTGGAGCTGGGCTCGAAGACTTGGTGGCCGGAGAGCTTGGCTCCGGGCTTGGATGTCTTGGAGCCGGGCTCGAAGACTTGGTGGTCGGAGAGCTTGGCTCCGGGTTATAATATTCCTGCAAGGCAGATAACCATTTGCACAAATGGAAATCTTTATTACTAACGGAAGAAAACCTTACACTATTGATAGTATCTTCTCAAATTGCAGGCATTCCATGTCCGAGGGAACCTGGCACCGTCCAGGTCCTCAAGGTAGTAGGCTCCGCGTGAGAGGGCCTTAGTCACTTGGTAAGGACTTTCCAGTTTGGCGAGAGCTTGCCGCACTCCCAGGGTTGAGATACTTCAGCCCGACGCAACACCAAGTCTTCGGGTCTGAAGACTTTTGGCCTTACCCGCGCGTTGTAGTACCGGACCACTCATTGCCAGTAGGCCGCCATTCGGAGCCGAGCTTTGTCCCTTATTTCTTCGAGGAGATCTAAGTTGAGCAGAAGGTGTGCCGAGTTCTGCGCTTCGTCATACTGCTGTACTCGAAGCGTGGGTACGCCGAGCTTCATCGGGATGACCGCCTCGGCGCCGAAGGCAAGGTTGAATGGCGTCTCGCCAGTTGCCATCCTGGGTGTTGTGTGATAGGTCCATAGGACACTTGGAAGTTCTTCTGCCCACCTGCCCTTGGCTTGGTCCAGCCTGGTCCTGAGTCCTTGGAGGATGGTCCGATTAGTTACCTCGGCCTTCCCATTCATTTGGGGATGGGCTACCGAGATAAAGCGGTGTTGGATGCTGTGCTCGGCGCAAAATCCTTCGAACTCCCAGTTATCAAATTGTCACCCATTATCGGTGATGATGCAGCAGAGGAGTCCGAAGCAGCAGATAACCGACTTCCAGAAGAATCGGCGGACATTGGCTTCAGTGATCCGAGCTAGCGGCTCTGCTTCAACCCACTTGGTAAAGTAGTCAATCGCCACTAGTAGGAACTTTCGCTATCCCGGCGCGGAGGGAAATGGTCCGAGGATGTCCATTCCCCACTGAGCAAAGGGCCAAGGGGATAAGAGCTGGGAGATCGATGTCACCGGCTGGCGCTGTATATGGGCGTGGGGCTGGCACTTGTCACACCTCTTGACAAAGTCGGCGGCGTCCTCCCTCATGGTCTCCCAGAAGTACCCTTGGCGAAGGGCTTTGTACGCCAGCATTCTTCCTCCCACATGGTTTTCACAGAGGCCTTCATGTATCTCCCGGAGCACGAAGACCGCCTTTGTGGGCCTGAGGCACTTCAGGAGCAGGTAGGAATGAGATCGGTGGTAGAGCTGGCCTTCCATCAAAACGAACCATGAGGCCTTCTTCTTGATGAGACCGGCCTCCGCGCGATCCTCCGGCAAGGTGCCATCAGTGATGTACCTGACGTACCTATCCATCCAGCTCGGCTCCGGGGTGACTTGCTGCACCTCCTCTAGGACTTCGTAGCTTGGATTCTCGAGGTACTCAATGTAGGCGCGTCCCAGTGATGAGTCTGGCAGGGTCGCGAGCCTTGACAGTGCGTCCGCGCGTGCATTCTCCCCCCAAGGGATATGGAAAATGCTGAAGCGCCGGAGCCTGTCGTGCTTGAGCGGACTCGTTCTAGGTATTTCACCATCTAGGGATCTCTGGCCTTATATTCCCCGGAAACTTGCCCGGTGACCAGTTAGGAGTCGGTAAAGACTTTCAAGCTTTGCATGCCCACCTCGCTGGAGACTTTCAGACCCGCGAGAAGCGCCTCGTACTTCGCCTGGTTGTTGGTCGCAGCGAACTTGAAGCGGAGGGCATATTCTGCCACCACCCCGTTACTGTTGGCGAGGATGAGGCCTGCTCCACTCCCACCGGAGTTGGACGCGCCATCCACATGGAGGATCCAGGGCTCCTTCCCCAGTCCGAGCTCCGTTTAGGGCTCCGTTATTGTCTGCCCTGGCTCCTCGGCGAGCCCAGTGCATTCGACCACAAAGTCGGCTAGGACTTGGACCTTCTGCGAGGACCTCGGCCGATACATTATGTCAAACTCGCTCAACAGCAGGGACCACTTGGCCAGTCTCCCGGAGGTCTCGGGATGGCTAAGTATGGTCCTCAGCGGCTGATCCGTCACGACCGCGATAGGGTATACTTGGAAGTAAGGCCTGAGGCATTAGCAGACATTATTAGTGCAAAAATAAGTTTCTCGAAGCGAGTGTACCTGATCTCCACGTCACGGAGGATTTTGCTGGTGTAGTACACCAGTTTCTGGGACCCGTCCTCGTATGTGCGGACAAGGACCGAGCTGACTACTGCGGGGGTGACCGCCAGATAGAGTAGAAGCTCCTCCTCTTCCTCCGGTCTAGAGAGCAGTGAAGGAGTGGCCAGGGACTCCTTCAACTCCTCGAAGGCCGTTCTGCACTCCTCCGTCCAGGTGAAGTCGTGCATCTTGCGCAGCGCCTTGAAGAAAGGGAGGCAGCGATCTGCCGACCTCGAGATGAACCGGCTCAGCGCTGCGATCCGCCCCGTCAAGCGCTAGACCTGCTTCTTGGATGTCGGGTGCTCCATGCCGATGACCGCCTGGACTTTCTCCGGGTTAGCTTCAATGCCCCTCTGTGTGACCACAAAGCCAAGAAACTTTTCCGCTGCTATCCCGAAGGCGCACTTCGCCGGGTTTAGCTTCATATGGTGCTTTCGGAGGTTGTGGAAGGCTTCGACGAGGTCAGCGACGTGGTTTGAGCTCGGCTTGCTCATGACAAGCATGTCGTCCACATACACTTGCATGTTCTGGCCGATTTGGTCTTTGAAGACCATATTGACCAGACACTAGTATGTGGCCCCGGCATTCTTCAGACCAAAGGGCATCATCTTGTAGCAGTATGTTCCCTGGTCGGTGACGAAGGCGATGTGCTCCTCGTCCTCTGGGTGCATCCGGATCTGATTGTATCCGAAGAATGCATCCATAAAGGAGAGGAGCCTGTGCCCCAAGGTGGCGTCCACCAACTGATCGATCTTCAGCATGGGAAAGCTGTCCTTTGTCATGCCTTGTTGAGGTCTGTGTAGTCTACACAGATCCTCCATTTGTCACTATTCTTCTTTACCATCACCACATTCGCCAACCAGCTCGGGTATTGCACTTCCCGAATGAAACTGGTGGCGAGGAGTTTGTCTTCCTCCTCATTAATAGCCGCCTGCCTCTCTGGGATGAAGCTTCTCTTCTTCTGCCGAACTTGCCTGCACTTCGGGTCAATGCTTAACTTATGAGTGATGATGTCAGGGGGATTACCTGGCATGTCGGCCGCCATCCAGGTGAACACATCTGCATTCGCACGCAGGAACTCCAATAGGCGGGCCCTCTCTCCCCCTGCAGTGGGCCCCAATCTGCACCATCTTCTCCTGGTCGATCCCGAGCAGAAAAGATAGCAAGCGCTCGGCCGGGCCACCTCTGGGTCCTGCGCCCTTTGGTCGAGCTCGTCTGCTCTGGGATCTTCCTCGGGGACCCTGGTGTCCGGGAGTGTTTGGAAGCAGTGTTAGACTGGCTGGGGTGCTCTCCTCATCTCCCCGACGTCGTAAGGGGTTGGGAACTGCACAAGTAGTCTCCTGGTGGAGACGATTGCATCGAGCAGATTGAGTTCGGGTCGGCCGAGGATCAAATTGCAGGCAGAGGGGAGTCTAACTACTACAAAGGTGATCATGACAGTGCTCTGCCAAGGTGGGGTCCCTGCGGTGACCGGAAGAGTAATTTCTCCCTCAACTCTCATAGAGTCCCCTGTGAAGCCGACAAGGGGCGTGTGCACAGGCCTGAGCCATGCAGGAGACAAGTTCATTCTGGAGAAAGCATCATAAAAAAGCACATCCGTGGAGCTTCCACTATCAACCATGATGCATTTTACAGGATGCTTCGCGATCGTCATCTCGACGACCATAGCATCGTTATTTATATTTTTCCTCCAAACTTCCCCTTCCCTTATAAAGGGGAGTACATTTTCAGATTGCCCTGCCCCCTGGGCCTTTTTGGATGCTCGCTCAGCTCCCAAACTTATCATCCCCATCGGCTTCTCGGTAGGACGGTTATCCACTGTAGGAGCTGGTGGGAGAGCGACGAGTGCCTGAGGTTCTGCTTGAGGTCTGCCCCCCAAGTACCTCCCGAGGTAGCCTCTCTTGATGAGTTCCTCGATCTCCTTCTTGAGGTTGCGGCATTCCTTGGTATCATGGCCGTGGTCACGGTGGCAGCGACAGTATTTCGTCTTGTCACGGCCAGAAGACGGCCTCATCGAAGGTGGGTGCTTCAGGTAGGGCTCACCTTCGATCTCCATGAGGATGTTCGTCCTTGGGGCAAGGAGGGGGGTATAACTACCCTCGGGAACGGGAGCGCCTCTCATCCTTGGCCTCTGCCGGAAGCTCAGAGCTGGAGGTCCTGGCTTCCGCGTCCCGGACACCTCGGTGGGGGCAGGTTTCTTCAGCGGCTTCCCGTCGAGCTCCCACCTCGTACGATCCGCTTCCTCGGCGCGGATGTACTCCTGAGCTTAGAGAAGGAGCTCGGAGTAGCTCTTGGGGGGCTTCTTATCGAACAAGTCAAACGAGAGGTCCTGAGTCCTCGCTTCATAGCCAACATGGCAACTGGCTCCTCGAGGTTGTAAATCTCCAACGCGGCAGCCTTGAAACGGGCCACGTAGTCCCGCAGGGACTCGCGGTCCTGCTACCTGATGGAGAAGAGGCTGTCTGCCTCTCGTGGCACCTTCCGACAGGCGTCGAAGTGGGCCACGAACTTCTGTCCCAGCTGGGCGAAAGAGTTGATGCTCTCCGGCTCCAAACGGGTGAACCACAATCGAGCTACTTTCCGAAGAGTGGCGGAAAGGCGATGCAGAGGAGGGCGTCGGTGGCCCCCTGGACCCTCATGAGGGCCCTATAGCTTTCCAGGTGGTCCAAGAGATCGGTGGTCCCATCGTAAGGATCCACCTGCGGCATACGGAACCGATGCAGGATCAGCTCCTCTTGGACTTCTCGGGAGAAAGGGGGACAGGCATCGTAGCCCGCTGGCTCGCTAGTGGAGCCCGATAGATTGGCAAACCGGCAGGATAATTTCGCCAGCTTGCGGTCATGCTCCTCCAGGCGCTTCTCCGCCATGCACCTGATGGCTTCGTCAGTAGACCCCTCCGCCGAAGGAGACGGAGAGGTGACATAGGTGCATGGCACCCGTGGCGGGGGTCCTATTTTTTCCACCTTGGCGGGGTCTGGACACCACCCGCTCAAGGTTCGGTGAGCGGCTCTCCCTGTCGGCAGACCCAACTCGTTGTCTTTTTGCCAGAGTTTGGTGGCTACCCCGATTATCAGAGATGGCCCGCGATTGTGAAGGCCTTCTTTGGAAGGAACGCAGGCTGTCATGGGGTGCTGCAGCATGGGCTGCGAGTCCCTGGCTACTGATGAGTAGCCAAGGACCGGTGCTGGTGCTAAAGCTAATGCACTGCTGTGGCAAGGATCTGCATCTGCTGGGTGAGTGCAGCCAGTTGAGACTCCAGCGGAAGCGGTTGAGCTGGAGCGGGTGGTTCCACCTCTGGGTTGTGCGGGTTGTCCCGGGAAGGGGAGTCCCCCGCATGACCGGTGGAGACCTCCCTCGCCCACGTTGTTACCATCCTTCCGTCATACTGCTTGTAAAGGGGCTAAAGCTGGATCAAAGATCGCTTCGCTCCCCCCTACCTGGTGCGCCAATCTGTTGCCGCCAAGATCGTCGTGGCTTGTAGCTATTGTCGAGGTCGGATCGCCCCTCGGGTTCTCTTGGGATGTCCTGCACCTTCGAACCTACAAAAATGAAGTTAGTGACTCAGGCCGGGGATTCCGGTGGGGGCACTCCGATAGTCAAGTCAGTGACGATCCAGGAAAACAGATCCTCCTGGTCGAGCCCCTCTTGATGGACTCCATGCTAGGAGTGAGTGGTATGAGAATGGGATGCAAGTGTGTTGGGAGAATGGTGGCCGAGCTAGAGGGATCCTCTGTGTGGCCTTTCTTCCTTGACTTGCTTGAGTTTGATGGTAGTGTTCGTGTTTGTGTACCTCCCCCCCTTTGGGGGTCTCGAACCTTCTTGTAAGCCCAGGTGACCGTTGGACGCCTATCTTGGGATCTCCCCCAGGTTGTCAGGCGCGTGCAGCGATGTTCTGCGCCGTGGACGGGACGTCTTTCCCAATTCATGATAAGGAAAACTATCGTGTGTTCTGACATTCTTTCCGGTCGCCTCATTCCGGGAAGCCTGGCAACGTCTCGATCGGGGGGCCACCATCCCCGGGATTCGAATCACCTAGTTGACTTCCTCTTCCGGGCGATTCAGGTGGTTGGTGGAGAGCATGGCACCCTGATCAGGGAGCTTCTTGCCCTTCTGATGTAAGTAGTGGCCGCAGACGGTTATTATGGCGTGACAGGTGCTTCCTCGCTGACTTCGGGTTACCCGCCGGTGTCTCGAGGAGGCGGCTCCGCCCCCTATTGGCCGACGGTGCTGTCCGAGCTGGTTACTAAACTGGAGAGCTAGGACTTGGCTCTGACCCGGGAGGCTCGACCTGGCAGAGGAGGGCTGAGCTCGACTCCAGCTCAGGGGGCTCGATCCCGGAGGGGCCGGACCCGGCGAAGCTGGGACTTGACTCCTGCTCGGAGGGCTCGGCCTCAGAGGGGCTTGACCTGGCAGAGGAGGGCTGAGCTCGACTCCGGCCCAGGGGTCTCAGCCTTGGAGGGGCTCGACCTGGCGGAGGAGGGCTGACCTCGACTCCGGCCCAGGAGGCTTAGCCTCGGGGGAGCTCGATCTAGCGAAGGAGGTCACTCGGCTCCGGCCTAGGCGCCCCAAGCTTGTGGGTGCCAACCTGGCGGAGGATGGAGCTCGGCTTCGGCGGGCCACCTCGTTGATCCGGAGGAGCTCGGCCCGGCCAAAGGAGCCCGAGATGGGATGTCCACCGTGGCGAACTTCTGACATGGCATCCGTCAGAGAGTACACGTCAGCACGTCAGCTTCCAGCTACATCAGGACTCAACCCAATCTAAGTCCCATTTAAATTGGTTAGCCCAAATAGCAAGCTAATTGACCCAATCCAATTGGGTTAGGAGTTGGGCTAGCCAACATATGCTGGTGTATTAATTAGCTAGCCAATTAGGATCCTATGATCCTAATTAAAATCAAATTGACTTTCTGGGCCAATTCCTTAGTGTGTGTGACCCTTTGGGCTCAACATCTAACTAACGGTAGGTCCAGGTCCAAGCTATTTCGATTCAATCAAATCGATTGACCTAATTAGGTCAAAGTGAACTGACCCAGGTAGCCAATTCGAACCAATTTCTAAATTGACACATAAATCCTTCCAATTTGATTCATGAAAACCTACAAGATATGATTAATGTCTAATAATATATCATGCCTACCCGAAAGATAAAGAATTTGATAACAATTATCAAAATACCTTCAGTGAAAAGTTATCATGCAACTCAATCCTTCAATCTCCCTTTATCCTGAATAAGTGATGGGTATGGAGAATTGTCAAATCCTAGTACTTAATCCTTTTGAATCTCAATTCGATAATGAAGGCTCAATCGATAAAAGATTAGAAACCCTATCTAACTCATCCTACTTTGATTAGACTTCCTGAGTTAACAATCGAGAGATTACATAGGATAAGTCCTCTTATTAGGAATGATCGATTCCTTGTTGATCCACTCACATCCTTCATGCACAATCTCCCATATCCAAGAACATCCCGTACATGACTCTTTGTCATGAATGAGTATGAACAAAAAATATGGCTTTAAATGCATAAGAACCATGATGGTCTCAGGTCTAAGGATTACTTGTACAACTCCTACTATGAGAACCATCTTTCGACAAGTAATAAGACCTCCATAAGATGTTCTCGAGATAGATGAGTTCAGTGAACTCATACCCTATGAGCACCCACATCCTTGTATTAGTGTCCCTACAAAAGTGGTTGTGAGACCAACCACCCTCTCCATCAAGCATACATAGAACGTGCTAGTCTTTCAAAAACATCAATTTCTGAATCGATGATCCAATGACTAGGAACATTTTAGATTAGGATTTATAGGAATTTGGTCTCACCATTATGATCTCCATCATAATCCTAATTTCATTGCCCTAACCTATGGGGTTCATCATAATCTTGATAAGATACAGCAATATGATGAATTAATAATTGCCTTTTATTAATAAATAATATCATATATAAGTTGAAAGATTATAGAAATACCCGTACAAAGATTGGCTTTTAGGGCACAATTCTTTCAACAGATGCTTAGGATTTGGTGAATTTCCATGACTTGCATCTTATTAGGACTCTCGATAGAAAAACTTAATTACACAGTAACTACACCTAAAGATTCTTTCTTCTATTCTGCTAGGTTGCTAGTATATGCTGCTAGATATTACTAATGGATTATGAAAACTCACTATGATCATTTCACATCAATGATCCTTAATAGGATTAGTTGGAATTGTTCTAGCTCATCAAAAGAGTTTCCATGATACTATGATAGAGATCATGATATGTTTCACTATCAGACAGAATGAAATTTGAGAAATTACACATAATAGAAGCTTGACCTAATTATACAGTTAAATCAAAATATATAAGAGTTACATATTTCTAAATTATTAAATATGTAAGAGTTATATATTTAGAAACTGCTAATTTTATAAAGGATACATTTTTAGTAGCTGCAAATTGTTAGTATAAGGGACTTCATATAAATTAGCTTAATCAAATTTTGGATTAAGTCCTAATTAATTAAATTTGATTTAATTTGATTAGGCTTAACCTAATTTAAAACTAATTAGATTTAATTATCCAAGTTAGACTTGGATTGTAATCCTAATTTGATTAGGATTGATAACCTTTCGAATTTGGCTCGAATCAGGTTCGAATCGAATTCGAAATTAATCCAAATCAAAATCAAATCAAACCAGGAAGTCAACCTTTTAGTTGATTAGGTTTCTCTCTCATCTAGATAAAGTTTACCTTTATCTTAATCTGATTTGGATAGAGAGAAGTTTATCTTGAATTATTTTGGACGTGGACTCTAGGGGATTTTGTGCGACAAAAATTGTGAGGAAGAATGGTGTAGCACCCAATTTTTCTTTCTTGTTTTTCCTTGTCGCAAAACATTCAACCATCCCTTTTTAATTTGAATCAGATTTAGATTATGTGAGGATGAGATCTTAATTGAAGGTCTTTGGGGCATGGAATTCAGATGAGGCATGAATTATTTTTGTGCGACGAAAATAAGAAGAGAATGGGGTTAGTGCTAGGATGGGATGAGATCTTTCTTTCTTGTCTCTAGTTATTTTTTGGCCACCCCTCCACCTTTCCTTCCATAGTTCCACATGTCTAAAACCTAAAAGAAAGTTTAAAGAGAGAAGTTGAGGAGAAGAGAAGAGTTCTCTTTCCTCTTGATTTTCTTTCACCTTTGTTCCCTTGAACGGCGTGAAGAGTTCGAGCAAGGATTCTAAGGTTCTTCTTCTTGAAAAAGAATAAGATCTAACTTCTGAAGCAAGGCCTGCAAGGTGCTAGCACTTCGATGGCCTCGATGCTTTGATTAGGCATCTGCCTTCACTCAAAATTTTTTCAAAGGTTCATCAAGAGGAAAGCCGTAGATCAATAATGCTTGCAAAAAAGAATAATGATACAAATGGTATAACTAAGAACTCCATGCAGGTTGCTGCTAAAGCCCATGCTAGTGGATGGAATATCCCTAATTAGCATAAGCACAATGAAAAGCTTATGGTATGGTGTAATCATTGTAATAGACCACGTCATCTCAGAAAACTTGTTGGCTACTTCATGAAAAACCAGCTAATTAGAAACCAAAATCTAGATGATCGCAAACTATTACCACTATTGCTAACTCGGATCCATTCACTAAAGAGTAGATTGATCAGCTTCTGAAACTACTAAAGGCCAATCCATCATCATCTAGTACACCTAATTGTTCTTTGGTCCATTCAGGTAAAAATTTCTTCGCCCTTTCTAGTACTTTGGATTTTGCTTTATAGATCATTGATTCGGGGCTTCTGATCATATGACCAATTTATCTAATCTATTTATTTCATATATCCCTTATTATGGTAATGAAAAGTATGAATAGCAGACGATAGTCTTTTATTTATTGCAAGCAAAGGTCCAACCAAAATATCTGAAAATATTAGCCTTAAACCAGTACTTCATGCCCCTAAACTTGCAACCTGTTAGCTGTCAGTAAATTTTTGAAAGATTCTAATTGCCATGTTACCTTCTATGGCTTCCATTGTACTTTGTAGGATTGGATTTTGAGAAAGATGATTGGCAATGCTAGAGAGATAAACAGGCTATACTACTTCGATGAGAATTTCTTCAATAATAAAAAAGTTCAAAAACTGAGTAGTACTTGTTCTATTCCTGTTTCTGAACAAATAATGCAATGACACCTTAGACTAGGCCATCCTAGTTTTCCTTATTTAAGATATTTATTTCTTAAATTATTTAAAGGAGTAGATTATTCTATGTTTCAAACTTTCAATGTAAAATTTGCTATTTATCTAAAGATCAGTGTTAAATTTATTTCAAAACCTTATAGTCCTTCCAAACCATTTTACTTAATTCGTGGTGATGTTTGAGGGACTGTCAAAAGTTACCACTTTATCTGAAAAAAAGTGGTTCATAACTTTTATTGATGATCATACTATGTTGTGTTGGATTTACTTAGTAAACAAAAAAAATCTAAAATGGAAAGATTTTTCAGAGTTATACCATATGATTGAAATCTAGTTTAATTCAAAAATTTACATTCTTCGATTAGATAATAGAACTGAGTATGTTAATGAGTGTTTTGAAAAAATTTTAAAAGATAAAGGTATTCGACATCAATCAACATGTCATGACACTTTCTAATAAAATGATATTACTGAAAGAAAAAAAATAGGAACTTACTTGAAATTGATAGGGCCCTCATGTTTTAAAGATATCTTTTCTAAATTTTTTATTGTATTATGAGTTGTCTTTAAAAACATTCGGATGCATTTGTTTTGTTCATATTTCATAATTTTTTCATCCAAATTGGATCCCAAGGCTAAAAAATATGTTTTCATTGGATAGACTCCAAATAGAAAGGGATTTAGTGTTTTAATCTATTAACAAAGAAGACTTACATAAGCATGGATGTGTCTTTTATGAAAAAACAATCCTATTTCGATAAAATTCTTCGGAGGAGAATATTGAAGAAGATATTTTTGAAATTTTTTTAAAAAAATTTAAATCTCTACCAAATTTTATTAAAACTCAAATCAAGTAAATAACTAATCCAAATAATGAAAAAAAGGATTTATTTAGTCTACAGGTGCTAGGCATGATGGAATCTGAAATAGGAAGAGAATTACTACACATGGATCTGAGTAATCCGAAACCTAGTTTCAAGTTTATACTAGACGAAAGTCTTAGAGAAATACTATCAATCCAATTATATATCCTACAACTAGTCAGTCAGCATCTCTGAACGATGGTCCTCCTATGAATGAGTGTCACTAAAGGTAATTTTAAATCTATCCTTGAGTTTTCTGACCTTGATATTCCAATTGCCCTCAGAAAAGAAACAAGATCCTATACCAATCATCATATTGCTAAGTATGTCTTATCAAAGATTATCTAATAACCATAAAGTATTTATTCAAATATTTATACCAAGATCTATTCAAGATGCCCTAGGTGATCTGGATTGGAAATTAGCAATAGAGGAGGAGATGAATGCTCTTAAAAAGAATGAGACTTGGGAGATTATAGAACTACCAACAGGTAAGACAACGGTAGGATGCAAGTAGGTCTTTAATTTAAAATGCAAGGCAGATGGAAGTATTAAATGGTACAAGGCTAGACTTGTTGCCAAGTGGTTCATTCAAACTTATGGAATTGACTACCAGGAGATCCTCGCCCCAGTTGCAAAAATAAACTCAATCCAAATTTTTCTTTCTCTAGCAGTAAACTCCAATTGGCCTCTATACCAACTTGACATAAAAAAATGCCTTCCTAAATAAAGACTTGGAGGAAAAAGTGCTTATGGATCTACCACCCGGTTTTGAGGACTTGGGGTTCAACAAGGTATGTAGACTGAAAAAATTCTTGTATGGACTCAAACAATTACCTAGGACATGGTTTAAGAGGTTTGGGAATGAATAAAAAGCTATGGTTATATCTAGAGTCAAGCTGACCATACCCTATTCTTCAAGCACTTGAAAGTCGATAAACTATTCTAATGTGTATGTAGATGATATAATAATGACTGGTGATGATAGTGCCAAAATTGTAAAACTCAAAAGAAAACTTATACAAGAGTTTGAACTCAAAGATATGGGAGCTCTAAAGTACTTGGCATGAAATTTGTAAGATCCAATAATGGAACCTTCATTAACCAACGAAAGTATATCTTGGACTTAGTGAAATTGGAATGCTTGAATGTAAATCAGCCGAGACTCCAATAGAGCCCAACTTGAAGTTGTAGACTGCAGAAACCAAGGAGATGGTAGATAGAGAAAAGTACCAAAAACTTATAGGTAAACTTATCTATTTATCATATACTCAGCCTGATATAACTTTTGTAGTGAGTGTGGTAAGCCAGTTTATGCTTTCACCAGGATTAAAATACTTTAAGACTACCCACAAAATTTTAAGGTACCTAAAAGGGATACCTAGAAAAGGATTGCCATTCAAAATAAAGGACATTTATAAATAGAAGCTTATATCGATGCAGACTGGACAGGAAGTGTAACTAATAGAAGATCAATTTCCGGCTATTCTACTTTTGTGAGAGGTAATCTTGTCACCTAGCAAAACAAGAAAAAGAATGTGATAGCCAAAAGTAGTGTTGAAGCTGAGTTATGTTAAGTGACCCATGAAATTTTTAAGGTAATATGGATAAAAAAATTACCTGAAGAATTAAAGTTTCCTAATCCCTTACCTATAAAAGTCTACTATGATGATAAAGCTGCCATCTCTATTGCCCACAACCCAGTCCTCCAATGATAGAACAAAGTGCCATCTCTATTGCCCACAACCTAGTCCTCCAATGACAGAACAAAGCATGTAGAAATGGACAAATATTTCATCAAGGAGAAACTGGACAATGAAACAATTTGCATGCCATGCATTCCAACAGTTAATCTGATATTCTTACAAAGAGATTGTACAAAAAATAGTTTGAGGATCTAGTAAGCAAGCTTGCCTTGGATCATATCTTCAAGCCAGCTTAAGAGGGAATATGGAAAAAGAAACTATTTTTCTTTTTTATCTAAAATATTATGAGAATATCTTGTAATATTCTAGGAATTTCAAAAAATTATGGTGAATAATCCTATTTAGAAAATATATCAGTTATGTATATACATTGAAAAAAGTATCAAGTATGTATATTGAAAAATATATTAATCATGTTATTGAGAAATATGTCAATCATGAATATCCTCTGTATTAGAAAACACATCAATTGATCATTCTTTATTGCTTTATATATGGAGCCCACTTATACCATGAAAAAGAAAATATAATTATCTTTTTTTTCAAATGTTCCACTTGATATTATTGTTCACAAATTGAATGTCAACCTGGAGCACTGTCCAATTCAGCAAAGAAGAGCTTCGCTCAAGATCGATAGCAAACAATAGATGAGGTTGGCAAGCTCTTAGAGGCAGGTTTCATCCAAGAAATGCATTACCTAGACTGGCTAGCCAATGTCATAAGGATGAAAAAGGTCAATGATAAGTGAAGGATTTGCATTGACTACTGCAATCTCAACAAAGCTTGTCTGAAGGATAACTTCTTGTTACTAAAGATCAATCAACTTGTAGATGCCACCTTAGGACACAAGCTCCTGAACTTTATGAATGCCTTCTCGAGATACAACTAGATTCAGATGGCTCCTAGAGATGAGAAAAAGATAGTATTCATAAAGGCAATATTCTTAATACCGTCCTGAACCATCCGATTCAAGGTGTATCGTACCGTACCAGCCAAGAGCCCATACGGTTCAGCCATAAAAAATAGTTCGGAGTGCTAGATCATTCAAAAAAGTAAAAAAAAATTGTACCAGACCGGTATGTACCATACCGATGCATACCGTCCGATTCTACCGTGTTCGGGTTTGATTCAGGTTAAACAATATAGCTATGAAAAAGAGAGATTTTTTTATAATTTCATGAAACTGGTACAATACGATACCATACCGTACTGTACCGGTTGGTGACTGGTATGGTGCTCGATACCAGTTCAGTATTTCTTGGATAAAGGTTTGTACTATTATTGAGTATTACTGTTTAGTTTAAAAAATATAGGTACAATTTACCAGTGCCTCATAAATAAAGAATTCAAAAATTACATTGGCTAAAAAATAGAGATCTATGTTGATGACATGCTGGTAAAAAGCATTGAGGTTGATCACATAGTTGACCTTGAAGAAGCCTTCTGGAAACCAAAGTGGCATCGAATGAAGCTTAACTCGATGAAGTGCACCTTTGAGATTATCTCGAAAAATTTTTGGGATTCATAGTGACACAATAAGGGATCGAAGCACCAAGTTGTCCTGGAGATGAAACACCTAACTTCGAAGAAGTGCAATGCCTTGCAAGGAGGATAGCTACCCTTTGTCAGCTTATTTCAAAGCTAGTTAAAAATGCCTTCCCTTCTTCAAGATATTGCAACAACTAAAGAACTTCAATTGGACAGATGAATGCTGAGTTTATGCTTGAAGATTTCAAGTACCTTGGAACTCCCCCGCTACTATCTAAACCAACCGCAGGTGAGGTTTTATACCAATATTTAGCAATCTCATCCCTTGCAGTCAGTTCGGTATTGGTTTAAGAAGGGCAAATCCAAAAGTCGATCTACTACATAAACAAGGTCTTGCATGATGCAGAGAGTAGATACACTAAAGCTTAGAAAATGGTCCTCTCCGTCATTACCTTGGCATGACAGCTTCGGCCATACTTTTAGGCTCACACAATGGTTGTCTTAATTGACCAGCCCTTGAAAGCCATCTTTAGAGACCCAACACTTTAGGATGACTAGCAAAATGGATGATTGAGCTCAATGAGTTCGACATCGATTACTAACACCACCCGCCACGAAGGCCCAAGTGCTGATAGACTTTGTGGTGGAATGCATAATTCCTAAAGAAAAATTGCCTACGAAGGAGCCTAATACGTGGGAGGATGGATCGCATTGGATCCTACATATTGATGGAGCCCCCAACTCCCAGAAGAGCGGACTAAACCATCATCTGGTCTGCTTCTTGCAAGCCTAGGAGTCATGACTAAACACGCACTCCAATTCAACTTCAATGCCTCAAATAATAAAGTCGAGTATGAGGCATTAAATGCAAGACTCAATATTGATTGGTTGCCAGACATGTACAAGGTAAATATAATGCTCGAGACCAGACAATTGTTTAGTACCTATAAAAGCTCTAGAAGCTTTCCTCGAGTTTCAAAGCCTTTAAAATTCAATAGATACCAAGGTCAGAGAATGCTTGAGCAAATGCATTCTCAAGGTTGGCCACTTTGGATCACAGTGAACTCAACAAGAAAGTCCTTATCGAGTGCCTGGAAAAGCTTACCATTGAGAAGTAGCCTGCAATCTAGCAAGTCGACTCCGACCAAGATGGATGGAGTCACTCATATCTATCGCAATAGTGGTGCTCTTCTGACCAACCCAAAAAAAGCTTGGAAGTTTAAATTACAGGCCCTCTAGTACAATATTTTAGGAAGAAAACTTTATAAAAGATCATACTTATTACCTTTGCTCAAGTGCCTCGGAGAATAATTATGCCATTCAAGAGATACACAAGAGCATCTATGGTAATCACTAGGAAGGCAAGATACTAGCCTATAAGGTACTTTGATTGAAATAGTATTGATCGACCATGCAGCAAGATATCACAGAGCTTGTCAAAAGATGCAATCAATGGCAAAAGTATGCTAACATCCAATGCTAGCCAACAACGGAGCTCACTCCAATCTTGGTGCCATAGCCCTTGCATAGTGGAGGGTTGATATTCTTGGTCCTTTTTCTCAAGCAACTGGATAAAAAAAAGTTTCTCATCATTACTATCGACTACTTTATAAAATAGATCAAAGCTAAGCCACCGGTATAGATCATCGAAAAGAGAGTTTAGGACTTTATCTAGAAATCAATTATCTATTAGTTTAGACTATCTTAGGCCTCATGATAATTCGACATTCTGAAATTCAAAGAGTTTTGCTCGGAGCCTCATATTGACCATGAGCTAAGCTCTATCAGAATCCCTAGTCCAAATGGAGCAGCTGAGATAACTAATCGGACTATTTTACAAGATC
Organism: Areca catechu; assembly: GCA_021397845.1. NCBI lineage: Eukaryota > Viridiplantae > Streptophyta > Magnoliopsida > Arecales > Arecaceae > Areca > Areca catechu. The sequence goes on from CM038043.1 coordinate 137,806,309, forward strand.
TATAAGATCGCTGAACTGGTACCGGGATCCATAAAGATCAGTGACCGATACGGTACCATACCATATTGTACCATATTGGTATATGTACCGACCTTGGTAAAAGTGAGAAAAAATCCCTCTCATGGCTATGTTGTCCAATCTAAACTAAACTCGAATCAGACCGAACCTAGTTCAAATCAGATTGAACCAGGCAAAACACACCGATATAGTACTATATTGTACCATATCGGTCTGTTGATGGTTCGAGATCCTGGACCGTTTTCTAGGATAGAACTATGCCAAAAGCCTACAAACTAGAAGAAATTGACAAGCCATTCCACGAACTTGGAATGCAAAAAACCCTAAAGATGAATTACCAGTAAGCATCTGAGTTTGTACTATTAAGATATCGATAAAACAGATTGTTCTTCTTTGATTTCTTTTAGGACTTCAAAAATCTCCAAGTAATAGAGGTTAGGGATCAAACCGACCCTTGAACAATGGAAAAGTGACTAAGGGAAATCAATTGAGGTCAGGATCAAACCAACCTCCTAAAGACACCTTGGTTTCAGTTGAATCTCTAAACAAGTGAGACGAAATTTATCTATGAAAGAAGATACCTAGGCTCAAGCTTGGACCTCCTTGACTGATTGGTGAACCTACCTCTTGGAGATATCCTGACTTTGGCTAACATCTCCAAATATGTGCTCAACTAAGGTCGACCCTAAGAAGCTCCCTGAACCAAATTAAGATCTTGGAACTTGAGATTGTGGATGCCCAATCTCAAAAGATTCTAGCTCTAGCCAAAAAACTTGACTACAAATAAATGACGGTGACTATGACATGATTGCAAGAAGGTCCTACTCTTTGCTAAAGGACCTATGCTTGGAAAAATCCTGACGACAACTACAAATTAAAGCTACTAAAGCAAAAAGGCTTTGACTTTGGTTCAAGATGAAAGTGACTTCGATTACAATCAAAAACTGAGCTAAGGATCTATTATGACTGACTTCAAAATTATAGGACCAAGCATGCAAATAAAAAATGAAGTTGCACAAAAACTAAAATTTCACTAAATATGGGACTTCAGTTATAATTGTTTCAACTACAAAAAGAAGTCCAACTACAAAAAAAAAAGAGCAAAAGTTATAAAATCTAGATAATTTCATTGGTAGAAGGCTTCACTTCGGCTACGACTTTGGCAATAGGCTTAAGGCCAACCTTGACTTTGATGGCTATGACAGGCTTGGTCGAGTGTGCATCAAACACAGAAGAGGAGCCAACATTCGCATCACCTTCCTTAGCCTCATCATTAGGCATCTCAAGCATAGCCTAAGAAGTGGCACCAACATTGGCACCATATTTCTCAGTTTCATCTTTTGGATTCACTCTAGAGGTGGTCCCGATGTTTACACCATCTTCCTCGACCTCATCTTCTCTCTTCTTAGATTTCAAGCACCTACATCAACTCCATGGAAGGGCAAGCTACCTGGGCCTTGTAGAGGTTGAAGCCCATGGTGAAGGCCAAGGCTGAGCTATCTGCGATCTTCACCTTGAAAGTCTAACAGGCCTTGTACTCTTCCACTGTTAAAGCCTGGCCTTGTTGATGGCTGCTAACCTCTCGATAGCATCCCTCACCTTGGCCCATCTAGTTGCCTCCTCAACTACCAATTGAGCTGCTTCACTAGCCTCTAACCTCCTCTCCAGCTCAATAACCTTCCATGCTGGAGATTAGCTACCATGCTTTCAAAGGTGATCTCCCCTTTAAAGAGCCCTTTCTCATTGAGGGCCCTCTAAAGGGTGGAGCAGGACCAAGAAGCCTCCTCAGCTACCTTCTTTGCCTTCTTTTTGGTGGATCAAGCCTAAACCTTGATGACATAGACCTGATCATCCAACTCCCACCTCAGATTGCTAAAGACGAGGACTCCCTCACTTAGGATGGAAAAGTCATGGATGAGATGTAAAAAAGATAAAGAAAATGTAAAGTTTGTGATGTCGAAAATAAACTAGCTATAGTTCGAGCTCACCAAAAGAAGCTTACCATAGCTTGAGCTCACCACCTCGTCAATGTCGCGAGCTTGACTACCTAACAAGCTGATCGACAGGAGCACCATCTGTAGCAACTCCCAAGTGAGCCACTCATCTTGTAGTCCGAAGTTGGACCTTTAAATAATCTTCATCAAGGTAATAAACCCCTTCTCGATCCTAAATGATGGGTTAGCATCAGCTCATGAAGCCAATGAACTTGAAGCTTAAGAGGATGGAGTGTCATCAAGGGGATGGGAACCGGTAGAGGGCAGTGTTGGGCTCAGTGCCCAGCCAAATTCAAGAGAGGCCAGTGGAACCGACCCCAATTGATGTCAATTAGCTAGGCATTAGAGGATCCCAGAGTTGGCATTGGCACTGGAGAGGGGAGACTTCGACCCTCAGCTTCTTCTTCTTCTTGGACAATGAGGCCTTGCTGCCTAAGAAGCTTGACCTTTTTTTTAAGGCATATCACAGGGACTCCAAAGTCAACCTTATTGCTGCAAGACCGAGCGTAAAGAGTTAGTCAACAAAAGAAGAAGAAATGAAAAAAAAAAGAAGAATACCAAGAAGTTAAGGAAGTCGGCCATACCTTGAGGACATGCTAAGCATATCCCACATCGTATATATCAGTTATTAGCTCTTTAGGTGGTAGCACTTTAACATCACACAACTACTTGAAGTGCTCCTTGTCCTCGAGAAGAGGCTCGGCTTGTTTATTTGGAGAAACCCAAGGATGGCTCTAGGTCCAACTAAAGCTCCATGGGAGATCAGAAGAGATAAATAAAAAAAAGACTTTTCCATCCATAAATAGCAAAAGGTAGCCCCGTGTTGAACTGGCAGCCTCCTCGAAAAGAGAAGTAGCACCAGGACTTAACATAGAAGAGCCTCTTCAATGTAAAACTAGCCCAAAAAAGAGAGCACCTTGGTTGGATTTGGAGGAGTCGCACATAAGAATGAAAATGATGATCATCTGAATATCATTCGGACTACTTTAAGCTGGGACAATACGATAAAAGTCCAAGATATTAGCAATGAACGGATAAAGAGGGAAGCAGAGTCTAACTTAAAGTGACTCCTCATATATTCCAAGGCAGCTCTTGGGAGCATGTGTGACATGATTGTTTTAGCCAGGCAACTCCAATCGACACCAATCCAGAATGTAGTACCAAGTGTGTATCCTTTCTAGATCGAACCCAGAGACAACAAACCGCTCATTGCTTGGCCATATTCATGACTCTCGAGCAGTTAGAATCAAGAGAATTGGACCAAGATGAGGATCAAAAACTGACAGCAATCCAAGGTCCCACCCCATACCCGATCCGAGAAGGGGTCAACCAAGAACTTCGTCAACCCAATGGCTTTCATCTCAAGTCTCACTATTTGTAGAGTCCATAGAACATAAAGAATAAGTGAAAGACAAAGGAAAAAATGAAAATATGTCCGACGATGTCAAGAAAAGACAAATAGGAGGGATCGAAAGCTAACAACCCTAAAACCTATGAAAAGAGCCAAAGAGCAACAGAAAAGAGATGGAGCACCAACCAGAAACTCAGAAAGAAACTTGGAGTAGATCACCAGGGGACAAACATTGACTACTGGGTGCCAAGACCTCCTTCAACAGGTGGCTAGTAGAGGCAACACGAGAGCAGAGAGGATGGTCGGATGATAACAAGGAAAAAGAGAGAATTGCCAACCCTGACCATATTTATACTACCACTAATGGCTCAAATGCCACGACAATTCGGTGCATCCGTTCAAGATTGCGACATGTGTCACCCTTAAGCTTGTGCAATAAGTCGTATTAATTACAGAGAATGTGTACCTATCATGAGTCTGCTACCGATAAGCCATTGTGAATTTGAAAGATCCTTAGATTTAAATGATTTTGACATGCCCTCTAGATTATCGTGCCAGCATAACCCTAGCATTTCAATCGAAGGGTTGTCACAAGCTTTGAATTGAGAAACTTTCATGCAACAATAGAAGTATAAGAGTTTGATATCAATTTGAGAAGCGTTGCCTCATAAATCTCCAATGAAAAAAAAATGACCCATCCAACTAACGACTCCCATTGCCCAAATTTGACAAGTCACTTTAGGCTCGGGAATGAGGGGCAAATACTAGGGTAGTTAGTTATTTTCTTGACAAGTAAAGCTTGAATCCTAGATGAGGAGATGACTCACCACTTCTAGATATACAGACAACCTCCATGGCTAGAGGAGAACACACGACTACTACCAGAGGAGATGATCAAGCTGATAATCTCTGAGGACAATTGATCCAAAGCTTGGACACTAATCGATCCCAGTAACTAACGATGATTAGTATGCTTGACAAATTACTAAAAACATGTTTGAAAACTTTAGCACTGTCATATGGCATGCACGTGGACTTATTTGCAACGCAAGATCCTTGCTAATGATATGTATGCCAAATCTTCATCCATGTCTAGTAGGTGTGTTGGCACCATCACTTTCGATAAGGAATGGGGACTCTCCATGATCACCAGCCGCCACCCCTACCTTCTATAATGGGCACAGATTTTTCAAAATTATTACCGAAATCAATGATTATGATCGGCTACTTACCCCCACTATATAAGAAGAAGTGAAAGGGACCTTGAGGAAAATAATCTCTTCCAAGAAAAATAAAATTCAAATTCTATCAATATCTACTACTATTACTAAAAGCTTTAGACTTAAACATCGAAGGATCCTCCATTGGAGAATCTCTGATAGCAGACTTCTTTGCAGGTCTCTTAAAGGATGGAGCTCTATAGTGCTAGATTTCCCTACATCACTAGATAACCGATCTCCATTTCAATAGAGGACCAAGCTCATCATAATGTGACCAGAAACTTGCGAAAACAGCGTATATACACATAAAACTCACAGTCTATCATGTCACCTGAATCATATTATCCATCTAGTTTAATATGTAAGTATATATAAATTATCATATCGGAATTTCGTATGGTTACAGCAATAATATTTTTGTGTATGTGTGCGCTCCAAGGTTCACAATCTATTCTGTCATTCGAACCATATTACCTAGTAAGATTAGCACGTAAATGTATAAATTGTTATGTCTACATTCCTCACCAACATTCTTTTTTACGAGCATGCGGTTTTCGTTCATACAATTCCAATCTACGAATGTTTACCAAAAAAATCCAATCTACGAATCTCACAGCGTATCGTTCCTTCAATGTAGTAGGTCCCGCACAATTGAAAGGAACAGATACAATATTGATAATAAAAGAATCACAGCTACGCGTCTTTCAGATAAAGTCAGGCGAGCACCAACCGGAGTTCCGCAGCAGCAATGAAGTAGCGCATGTCATCAAAAATGCATGAAATAACGTAATCCACGCAAGCCTAGATATTATTCGATATTATTCTATGATGCCTTTTCGATCACTTCCAGGATCCACCGGACAGAACCGCCTCAGAAATCAAGATAAAAATCGGCGCAGCGGAGAGGCACGGGAAAAAGCGAAACGGGGCAGGTCACCGGCCACCGCTCCGTCTTTCCTTCCCCTTTCTTCTCTCCCGTCCCATCCAAAGCCCGAACACAACACCACCGTCTCAAGAACGGAGACGAGAGAAGTGTTTGGCGAACTGGCCGGCTGAGAACCTAGGGACTGGGCTCTGAGGGGATCGATGGATCTCGAGGGATCCGACGACCTTAAGCCAAAGGACGAGAATGGAAACCTAATGGAGGTGGAGAGGGCGTACCTGGAGGAGCTGCAGAACTCGTAGGGCTTGCCGCTGGGGGAGAAGACGATGAGGCCGACCTCGGCGTCGCAGAGAACGGCGAGCTCGCGGGCTTTCTTGAAGAGGCCGCCCCGCCGCTTGGAAAAGCTCACCTGGCGGCTGGCCTTGTCCTCGATTCGCCGAATCTGGACCTTCCCCCTTCTCATCGCCGCCGCCGTCGACGCCGGAACCGCAAGCTTAAGCAGCTAGGGTGGGCTGGCGGTCTTGAGGACCGAAGAAGGAGAACGGAGAGAGAGGAGGGCCCACGGAGGATTCCAGACTCCATTCGGCAGTGGAACCTCCCCGCTCGGGACCCGACACGTAGGCGGGGCGGTTCGGTATAGCGCGGGCCGCGTCGAAGGGATGGTTTCTCTCCCTCTTGCTATCTGCATACTGTGCCTCCAGCGCGGCCCGCTAAGTTGCGCCGCGGGATGTAGGATGGAATGAAGAACCGGGTTACCATCAGATGTTCATTGGCCATGGAGAAGGCACGTGAGGCGCACGCCAGTGAGCTTGCAGAAGGCACAATTTTAAAGTTAACCGAAAGGAAGGTATAAATTTTAAAGTTAACCGAAAGAAAGGTATATGTTATATATATATATACATATACTGTTGATGCTAAATTCTTGTCAATCGGATGGAATGGCCTGCATGTCAATTCATTATCGATGGGAGCCTGCAAAATAAATTTTTTGACCAAAATTTTTTCGGTGGGGGACATTCCGATATCAAAGTTAGCAAAGATTTAGGCAGCAGAATGGAGAACTCGAGAGCAGAATGTGATAGAAAGGAAGAAAGTGGCTTTGAAAAAGCTAGTTGAAAACTAGCTCAAACTTGTCTGTTATCCGCTTACCTCGAGTGTCCCCACTTACCAATATTTATAGACGCGACTGTAACTACTTATGGTTATGGGAGTTAGTTAACGAAACTTTCTCATAACAATAAGTAGTGGCGGTTGAAAAATTAGTTATCTCATGGTTATTCAAGCCAGAGCTATTGATCATATGGATAGTTATAATTACCAGAACAACCTTTAACCATTTCAGGTTGAAAGATTGTTCTAGTGCTATATATGCACTCTCTTAAAGGAGAATTTGAAGTGGGCTTAACTATCTCTTTGGATTGTATTCCTTGGAATGGTCCGAAAGGATGTTGGTTATATGCTTCGGGTTTATCCTTTAGGAGTGAACAAAAAATAAATAGTTACTATAGGTGCTGAAGGGGTTAATCAACCTGTTTTAGAGGCATACTCTTCGGACCAAGCTGAAGACATGAAGCCGAAAGAATGATAGCAATATACTTGAAGGCATACTCTTCGGACCAAATTGAAGATATGAAGCCGATGGAATAATATACTTTAGAGGCATACTCTTCGGACCAAGTGAAGACATGAAGCCGAAGGAATGATAGCAATATATTTTAGAGGCATACTCTTCAGACCAAGCTAATAAATCAAAAATTAAAATTGGCTCGCTGATGGACCGGTTCATATTTAAATTAAATTGGATTATCACAACAACTACCCATACTCCCAATTTTGAAATAACTTTATTTCGAAAAATGGGAGTACCAAAATTTATCGTTTATGAGAAAAAAATAATCAATGATGACAGAATTTTAGTTTTGACATCCGCAATAACTGATGTACAGCATGGAGATCATGTCAAGGACAGGTGTCGACTCTTTATTGCCTGCTAAAATGATGGTGCAGACTCAAACAATCTGTTATCTTCTTATTAAAAGAGATTTTCATTTAATCGGGAAAATACACCTGGCACCATCTCACACCTCAGTCATAATGATGAAAGTTCATCCTGACCATCCATGGCCTTCCACGTGGATCGTAACTGTCATTTCATTGATGAATGCCTCTTAGTAAATCGTACCCACATCGGCGCCACCGATACGTCGCACGATCGAAGAGATCATCAAATCCCTGGAATGACTCTGTCGTTCTGCATATATAAAGAAGAGAGAGGCTTTACGGAAAGAACTTCCGTACTTTCTTCAAAATCTTCTTCTTCCTCCTGTTCCATGCCATTGTTCTTTCAACAAGCTGCTTCATTTCTCCTTGGAGGTAGAAGTTTTTCTGTTTCTTTTCTTCCTCTTTCTACAATGTCTGAGTCACTAAGTAACCATCCGTTAGTAGGGGTCCATCAGGAGGTGAACCTTCCGGGAGTAGAGCTCCTGGTAGAAAGAGGGGTTCCGAGACATCTGAAGCCATTGCTAGTTCTTTAACTCACAGTAGGTTAGAGAATCTTCGAAATCGATTCCACTTTCCTAGAACCTTTAACTCATTTCTCCCTAACCCAGATGAAAGGATAACCCATCCTTCTCCTAGGTCAATCGCAATATGTGAAGACCACCTAAAGGTTGGTCTTCGGTTTTCCCTTCATCTCTTTTTCATAAAATTTTTTAACCTATGCCAAGTAGTTCCAGCCTAACTAACTCCAAATAGCTTTAAGAACATCTGTGGATTTTTAGTCATTTGTAAACTCTGTAATATAGAGCCGAAAATCTCTTTGTTCACCTCTTTCTTCGTACTGAAAAGATATTTTCACGGCAAAGGGTGGTGGGTCATCGGTCCTCGTCCAGGCCGAAGACTAATTAAAGGGACTCCCAGCACCATACATAGATGGAAACCCTGTTTCTTCTTTGTATACTATCCATACTGGGGTTTTAACATTGAATGGAAAAGTTCTCATTTGGACGCAAATGCTGGGAAGAAAATCTTGAAGGCCGATCAAAAGGACTTCGAGAAATTGTTGAATTCAGAAATTCCTATGGCCAAGGAACTGTTGAGGGAAGATAACCTCCATCTTGCTCATATCAGTGAACTTCCTTTCTTATGTATAGAAATAGTTGGCTTCGGTTTTTTTTTTTTTGAATAATGATTGATCTGGTAATCTTTTTTCTTTTGATTGCAGGTGAGCCAATGAAGCCAAATCTTGATAAGCTTCGACAGGCCTCCAGAAAAAGGCCAGTACCAGTTCCAAGAGAGTCTGAAATCCGAAAGAATACTAGAGTTGAAGGGACTTCAAATGTATCTCCGAAGAGGGTTGCGTCTGATGAGGCCGATGCACCCTCAACGGAATTACCTTCAAGGAGTTTGCCTTCAATGAGAGCTCCAAGGAGTCCATCCCCAACAGGGCCTGCCCCAAGGAGCCCGCCTCCGATGCCTTCCTTGGATCCATCTGATCCAATGCCAACTGTTGGTGATCCGCTCCTCGTCTCTCCAAAAGGCAAAAGAAAAGGAAAGGCTCCTCTCCCATAAGAGGGTTCCGGGCGGAATGCTCCGACGGACAGCAAGTGCCATGTTGACTTCACTATCTTCAATGACAGAAAGGGTTTGGAGAACCCTAAATTGGCTAAGGAGTTACTGAAGCACACTCTGCTTCCTCAAGATTGGGAAACTACCAAATTTCGATGCATTGAGGATATCTCCAATTCAGCATTTTCATCTATGCTGAAGGTAAATACCATTTCACTTCTTCTTTCTGATGCATAATTTTCAACTCTGCTAACTTCGTATACCATATGGTTAATACAGCTGGGCCACGATATAACCATTATGGAAGAAAGCATCGTGGACTTCCGAGATTACCGGAAGAAAATGAAAGAAAGGCTTCAAATGACTAGATCTGAAAAAGAGGTAGTCGAGAAGCTGAAGCAAGTTATGGAAGAAAAGCTTGCCAAGAGCGATGCCACTGTTTAGAGTCTAAAGGCCGATTTGGAAAAAGCCTAATCAAGGAATTCTGAACAAGACGTGAAGCTCAAAAAAAGAAAAAGAAAATTCGCTCTTTGGAGTCTTCAGTCAAGGAAGCCCAATAAAAGATTGAAGAAGCTGTTAAGAAGGCCGAAGAAGCAATTGAGAGAGCTGAAACATCTACCGAAGAAATAAGGTCTTTGAAAGACCAATTAAGTACAGTGGTCGAAGACTATAAAAAGTCTTCAGCTTTCGATGACGAGTTGACTGAAGCTGGAACCTTTAGTTATTGGGCAGGCTTCAATGACGGGATGAAAGAAGTACAGAACTTATACCCGAATCTAGATATTTCGGGTTCAATTATTTAACCTCGAAGAGATGGAAGAGCCTGAATCACCAAAAGGTCCCTTTGAAGTACCTGCTGCAACTGAAGAAGCAGCTGAAGAAGAGACAATGATGGTTGCTGATCCGATCGACCCTACCCAAACTGAAGACACTCCAATTGAAGGTGATCTGTAATTTTCTTTTTTTTTTAAATAGAATGTATGTACTACTTTATATGAATGAAAATTTTGGTTTCAATGAAATAATTTTCAAGTATAAATTCATCGGGAGTAGGATATCAGATTATGATCTTATTATCTATATGAAACTTGTGAATAAGCAACCTTTTGGGCAAGTGTATTTACTTTTACCTCTAATTTTAGAATGAGGATTCATCCAAGTATAAAGTCCTCGAACTTGAAATAAAATTGAATCTTCCAAAGTTTAAGATAACAATAAGTCTTCGAACTTAGGATAATTCAAAGATAATAATTATGAGATCCAAGTCTTCGGACTTGAAAATATACTAAGTCTTCGGACTTAGGATAATTTTGAGAATAATTCTGAGACCTTGAAAAAATAATGCCAAGTCTTCAGATTTAAGAAACCAAGTCTTCGGACTTGAAAATATACTAAGTCTTCGAACTTAAGATAATTCTGAGAACAATTCTAAGACCTTGAAAAAATAATGCCAAGTCTTCAGATTTAAGATAATACCAAGTCTTTGGACTTGAAAATATACTAAGTCTTCGGACTTAGAATAATTTTGAGAACAATTATGAGACCTTGAAAAAATAATGTCAAGTCTTTAGATTTAAGATAATACCAAGTCTTCAGACTTGGAAATAAACTAAGTCTTCGGACTTAGGATAATTTTGAGAACAATTCTGAGACCTTGAAAAAATAATGCCAAGTCTTCAGATTTAAAATAATACCAAGTCTTCAGACTTGAAAATATATTATGTGGGTTGTCAATGTTTTTGATAAGAAAATAAATAAAAAATGAAACTGGTTGATCAAGCCTTGGCATTTTATAGAGTAGATCACGTGGATCACTTCAATGTCCTTTATAATAAAGATTAAGATATGCTGACAAGCCCACCTCGACACTTCGTAGGGTAGATCACGTGGATCATCCTTATACCTTTTAGGATAAAGATTAAGATAGGCTAATCAGGCCTACATCGATACTTCGTAGGATAGATCACGTAGATCATCCTTATGCCTTTCTTGGAATAAATATTAACATAGGCTGATCAAGCCCACCTCGACACTTCGTAGGGTAGATCACGTAGATCATCCTTATGCCTTTTAGATAAAGATTAAAACAGAATAATTAAATCCATCTTGATAACCTTGAATAGAAACTTTTATTGATAATATTTGTGAAGATTTTGTACATTCCAAGGTCAAGGCAATAGAGCACCTTCCAAAGTTTCCAATCGATAAGTTACGGAACAAATTACTTCTTTGATCCGATATGGACCTTCCCAAGTAGGAGAAAGCTTGCCCTGTTTGGCTGGTCTGGATACCTCAGATCTTCGTAAAACCAAGTTCTCAGGGCAAAAAGTTCGCTCCTTCACATGGGAGTTATAATATTTTGCAACCTTTTGATGATACGTAGCCATTTTCAGCTGTACTTGAAGCCGAGTGCCTTGTAACGAATCTAAGTCAACTCTTCGGTGTTCTGAGTTCTCAGGTTCTTTATATTGATCAATCCGTAAAGATTGTAAAAAGACTTTCATAAGAAGAACTGTCTTAGTGCCGTAAGCTAGTGAAAAGGAGATTCACCAATAGCTGTTCTGGGAGTAGTTCGGTATGCCCAAAGAACTAATTTCAATTCATCAGCTCACAATTCCTTAGCATTATTTAACCTTGTTTTGAGATCATAAAGAATGGTTCTATTTGTCACTTCAGCTTCCCTATTAGACTGAGGATGTCCTATGGAAGTAAGCTTGTGGAGTATATGATATTGGATACAAAAGCTTTTGAACTTCGAATTATCAAATTGCCTCCGTTATCGGTAATTATGATATAAGGAATTCCAAAATGGAAGATGACAAAGTTCCTCACAAAGTTTTCAACCTTTGCTTCGGTAATTTATGCTAGTGGATCGGCTTCGACCCATTTTGTGAAATAATCAATTGCTACTATAAAAAATTTTGTTGTCCAGAGGTTGGAAGAAATGGACCAAGGATGTCCATTCCCATTGAGCGAAAGGCCAAGGAGCTATCAATGGGGTTAACTGATTTGTAGGCCATCTTTGTATATTAGAATATCTTTGACACTGATCACATTTTCGGACAAATTCTGCTTTTGGATGGTCGGCCAATAATAATTTTGACGGATTATTTTGTAAGCCAAAGATCTACCCCAAGTGATCTCTACATATACCTTCATGTATTTCCTTGAGTGCATAATCAGCATCCGAAGGTCCCAAACATTTTAGTAGAGGTTGTGTGAAGGATCTTTTATATAAGGTCTCATCTAAGATCACATATTGAGAAGCCATTCACCGAAGTCGTTTAGCCTCCAGTTTCTTCGGGCAAGGTGCCTTCATTCAAAAATTTAAGGATAGGATTTGATATGGCAAGATCACTGACGTGGAGCGTACAATAGCCCAGCTGGTAGTCAGGCGGTGCCATGTGGCATTCTCATCCGAGCTCTCATGCTAGGTGGCTTGACCAGCGTCGCACCCACCTCGGTTCGAGCTGGGCATCTCTGTCCCTTCGCAGGTGGCGACCTAGGAGGGGTCCACCTTGGTCGAAGTGGGCCTGCCTCTGCTCCTCTGCCAGGTGGCACCCCTAGATGGGTCTATCTCAGCTGGAGTCAAGCCTGGCACCTCTACTCCTTCGCTAGGTGGCATCCCTTGATGGGTCCACCTCAGTCGAAGTTGAGCTTGTCTCTGCCCCTTCGCCAGGTGTCGACCCAAGAGGGGTCCACCTCGGCCAAATTTGACCTGCCTCTGCTCCTCTGCCAGGTGACATCCTAAGATGGGTCCACCTCGACTGGAGTCGAGCCTGGCACCTTGCTCCTTCACCAGGTGGCGCCCCAAGATGGGTCCACCTCGGTCGAAGTCGAGCTTGCCTCTACACCTTCGCCAGGTGTCGACCCAGGAGGGGTCCACCTCGACTGAAGTGGGCTTACCTTTGCTCCTCTGCCATGTGGCACCCCCAGATGGGTCCACCTCGGCCGGAGTCAAGCCTAACACCTTTGCTCCTTCGCGAGGTGGCACCCCTTGATGGGTCCACCTCGATCGAAGTCAAGCTTGCCTTTGTCCCTTCGCCAGGTGTCGACCCAGGAGGGGTCCACCTCGACTGAAGTGGGCTTGCCTCTTTTCCTCCGCTAGGTGGCATCCCAAGATAGGTCCACCTCGATCGGAGTCGAGCAGGGCCCCTCTGCTCCTTCGCCCGGTGGCACCCCTTGATGGGTCCACCTCCGTCGAAGTCGAGCTTGTCTCTGCCCCTTCGCCAGGTGTCGACCCAAGAGGGGTCCACCTCGGTCGAAGTGGGCCTACCTCTACTCCTTTGCCAGGTGGCACTCCAGATGGATCAACCTCTACCGGAGTCGAGCCGGGCCCCTCTGCTCCTTCGTCAGGTGGTGCCCCTTGATGGGTCCACCTCGGTCGAAGTCGAGCTTGCCTCTATCCCTTTGCCAGGTGTCGACCCAAGAGGGGTCCACCTCGACCGAAGTGGGCCTGCCTCTGCTCCTTTGCCAGGTGGCACCCCCAGATGGGTCCACCTCGATCGGAGTCGAGCCTGGCACCTCTACTCCTTCACCAAGTGGCGCCCCTAGATGGGTCCACCTCGGTCGAAGTTGAGCTTGCCTCTGCCCCTTCGCCAAGTGTCGACCCAAGAGGGGTCCACCTCGGTCGAAGTGGGCCTGCCTTTGCTCTTTCGCCAAGTGGCACCCCCAGATAGGTCCACCTCGGCCGGAGTTGAGCCTGGCACCTCTGCTCCTTCGCCAGGTGGTGCCCCTTGATGGATCCATGTCGGTCGAAGTCGAGCTTGCCTCTGCCCTTTCACCAGGTGTCGACCCAGGAGGGATCCACCTCGACCAAAGTGGGCTTGCCTCTGCTCCTCCGCCAGGTGGCACCCCCAGATGGGTCCACCTCGGCCGGAGTCAAGTCGGGACCCTCTGCCCCTTCTTTCATTCTTCCACTACTTTCCTTCTGATTGAGACTTATCCTTTATCTTTTTGAATGCTCGCAGGTCCTCCAGGTGACACGGGTATGGAGATGGTTGCCTTTGCTATCGAGATCTTCGGATAACCAACCGGCACCTCCGCAGGGCTGACGGCTTGGTCATCCAGGCCGCATCCGTCAAAGTGAGAGATCTCTGTATCGGGTGCTTCAGATCTTCGAGGTTTGCCCCTGACTCCTAAGTAGATCTTGATTGGAGAGCTAAGTCCTACGGGGTTTCTCAATCTCGGGGTCCTCTATTTATCATTGTTTAGGGACTACTTGCTTGCTTGTTATTTATTATTGTTATAGAACCTTAGATCATCTCTTACTTGCTTTCGGGAATCCAAAGAAAACTACAAAAATCTAAAATCCACAAAACCCTAAAAATAACTTGCATCATTTCATCTTCGCATCTATTTAGTCCCCCATCATTTTTGGTATCAGAGCTTTATCCCCCATCATTTCTGATATCAGAGCATGGTTAGGACTTTAGCTCTTCTTAAGTACCTGGATTGGTGCTTCACTAGGCCGTCCGGTCTTAGGAGAAAAGTAGGATTTCAAGACCCTCTCTTTCCATTCCACGGGGATCTTCTAAGGCATGTAGGGGTGCCATTGTAATAGGCCTCTGAAAGGGAATACAAAAGGATAGATCTAAAAGAACAAAAAGATTTTGTATCATAGAGTTCATCTTTTAATTTCTGCAGTTTTCCCTCTTTGTACATGGTCTGTTGTTTTCAGTGGTACTATCTGTAGAAATCTCCAAAATTTATGATTTTTGTTTTGATAAATCAAATATAATTCAAATTATTTTTGGTAATTTTCTTAGATTTTACTTCAGTTTGTAGAATTTTTACAAGCTGAAACATTACCTGAGAGCAAGTTCTATTCTGATAATTCCAGCAATCTACATTTTCTTGTGTTTTCAATTGTCATCTAGTTTAATCTTTCATTTAGAGTAATATCATTTCATTTCCATCATCTTAACTCTGCTATCATACATCAAAACTCACAAAAAATATAATTTAGTGACATCTCATTAGATCATTTGCTTGCATTCATTTTTCATAAATCACTTAAGGGCGGCAATTTGACATAGGGTCAGGATTTCATTACTTGTCCCTAGCCCTAAAATCACTAACCTGCAAATCGAACCCAAGCTCTAACTAAAATTGATTAGACACTTAATTTGCTCTAGAGAGCTTAGGGACACCAATTGGTCGAGTCAAGACCAAGTGTCTATTCTTGGCGTCAGCCCATTCTGTGTGTGCTGTTGCCCTTGGTGTCTAGGCTTGGTGATTCAGGGCTTGTGAGTTTGGTCTACCTACCTGGCCAATCCCAGATTGGTGTCTAAGGTTGGCGATCAAGGACCTCCACTCCCCTACACCTACCTGGCCAAGGACAGAGTTATTGCAGACTGGTTTGCCACCCTGACTTAGGCAACTGGTTAAGATTCTAGGTCTAGCAAACCTTAGACATTTTTGTGTGATTAACCCATGTCCACTAGATCAGGAGTACCCTATCATCCTCACCATTCCCAAGCCAGTGAACCTATGGAGAACGAGAAGGAAGTTCAACTTAAGGATCTTATGGAGCAATTGACTAGGATGAACAGCAAACTAGATAGGCTTGAAGAGAGAGTTGAAGCCTTAGAAAAGAGTAATATTAGACCATCTAATGAGCCTGAGTTCAAGCCGAAGCAAGGCTCTTCGAAGAATTCTGATGAAGCCGAACTACCTCACCAAAGGCTGACTGATGGAAATGTTGGCATGCTTCATCAGTCAATTGGTCGGAAAAATGAAGCTGAAGAAAATATCCCCAAGAGGTTTAAAGGAAAAAACTTCATTAGTTTTTTAGATGAAGATCTCCAAGGAGTCCAACTTCCACATGATGACCCCGTTGTGGTCTTTACTGTAATTGCAAAGTATGATATAAAAAGAATTCTGATAGATAATGGAAGTTCTGCTTATGTTTTGTTGTAGGATGCTTTTCTTGGAATGGGATTGTCTGGACGTGAGCTGCAAAGGTCTCCCATTCCTTTGACTGGTTTCGGAGGAAATCAAGTTGGAGTTGAAGGAGAAACGGTCTTACCCATAACTTTTGGCACTGAACCATATCAAAGAACCCTTCCCATCAATTTCATAGTGGTACGAACATCTTCGACCTATAATGTAATTCTGGGACGTCCAGCTCTAAATAAATTTTGAGCCATAG
The DNA here is from genome assembly GCA_021397845.1 of Areca catechu. Classification (NCBI taxonomy): domain Eukaryota; kingdom Viridiplantae; phylum Streptophyta; class Magnoliopsida; order Arecales; family Arecaceae; genus Areca; species Areca catechu. The sequence continues at coordinate 137,822,495 of CM038043.1, forward strand.
TATCAACCTACCACCTTTTGGTGCGGTTTCCCACCAGACTTGGCATCGAAGAAGTGAGGGGGGATCAAAGGATCGCTCGCCAATGTCTAATAATCCAAGATAAACAATCAGCTAATCCCTTAACACTTGATCAATTAGATCCGAGGGATAGAGCCAAAGACTATGGAGAATCGATAGAAAAAACTCTTTTTGTGCCTTTGTTCGAAGACGATCCAACAAAACTTGTACAAATTGGCAGTTTGTTGGATGAAGAATCAAAAGCAAGATTGATTACATTCCTCCAAAACAATGCTGACATTTTTGCTTGGACGGCTTCGGATATCCCCGGAATTCCATCTGAAGTGATTACACATTGCTTAGAGGTAACTCCCAACTATAAACCAATTCGCTAGAAGAAGAGAAATTTTGCTCCAGAAAGGCAGAGAGTTATCGATGAAGAAGTCAGCAAACTTCTTGAAGCCAAGTTTATAAGGGAAGTACAGTATCCAAATTGGCTGGCCAATGTTGTGATGGTGAAGAAATCTAATGGCAAGTGGAGGATCTACATTGATTATACAAATCTTAATAAAGCCTGATGGTGAAAAACACTGTGTTAATCAGAATTTTTTGCAAATATGTGCACAAGTAATTCCTTTTAGTGGCCGAGTGTTGTGTTAATCAGAATTAAATGTGGAAGCTAAAAAGTAAGTAAAGCACAACACAACACAAACAAAGCAAGTTTAGAGTGGTTCGAAGCAACCTAGCTCCTACGTCCACTAACCAAGTTTACCACTCAAGATTTCCATTATATCCCCCAAACCGAAATACAGTCAGATTGTTTTTCAGGCTCACAATCCCAACCTCTATACTTTGGTTTTTTAAACCGGGCTCACCAAAGAAACCCACACTAGGTTTTCACAGGCTCACCAAGAATCTCTACACTTTGGTTTTAAGAAGGCTCACCAAAGAAACCTATTTGGTTTTTACAACCGGGCTCACCAATAACCCAAGTATTCTAAGAATAGAATAAAAAATAACATAAATGACAAACTAGGTTGTCTGATGGTTGTCGATGCAGCTCAAGTGAAGCTCAATTGAATGCTCTTCAATGCACTTCAATGGCTTCCTTGCTTTCCTCAAAAGATGCTTCAAGCTTCTGATAAGAGTTGGTGAAGGCTTGAAGACAGACTTCAAAGCTCAAGTGCTCTCTTTTCTTACTTCAATAAATATTCAATAAATATTTAGTAACTCATTGGTCTCTCTAAGGATGTTCTCATACCTCATTTATAGAGACTTCAACTGCCTTCCCTTGATTTTGAACGTTGTAGACCGTTGGGAAGTGACAGGTTACCATTATAGCACTTTTGGAATTCAAAATCAGAAAACTGGAACTAGCTGTTGGAAATGATCCCGACATTCCAGTCGGCTCGAACATTCTTCAAGTCAGCTCGGATCAGGGTCGGGTCGGTTGGGCTGAATACTAGTCGGCTAGGTTCCACAGTTAAGAAAATAGTTCACTCTGGATGAGTCGGCTAGGCTGAAATCTAGTCGGCTCGGATCCCTGATGTTCTCAGAACATTCTCAACCAAGTTCTGGATGAGTTGAATGGGACTTGGTGCCAGTCGGCTGGGTCTGCGTGCTAGAGATCTTCTTTCTTGTGCCAGTGCCAGAGTCGACTGGTTCCTCCATCCAGTCGGCTTGAGATTGGTTCTTTAGCCAGACCAATTCCTATTCTCCAAAACTCACAAGCCAAGCTTTGAAGGCTTCCTTCAGATCTTCTTACACCTAAATCATGAGAAATTGAAGCTTGAAAACTAGTAGAAGCAACCCTTTATCTTTGATTCAAATAGGAAATTTTTGTTGGGTTCTTCTTTACAAGATTCAAATTACTTACAACTCAACACAAAGAAATAAAAGTTGTAGGGTTCAAAAAATATGTCAAAGTAGTCATCCTACAAAAACTTGTCAACCATTTGAAGAGTAGTTAGATAACCAAATATATGCTCCAATATTTTGTTATCATCAAATCACTTCAGGGGTCAACAATCTCCCCCTTTTTGATGATGACAAAATACTGGGCATGAAAAAATCTATTTTATTCACAAGTATAGATGTATATCATAGTAAGCATTTACACTTGTTTGTCGTATCACTGTATTCTCAAATGAGTATCAATGTATGCTATACAATTATACACAAAGCCAATTATAAAGTAAGTGTCAGATAATAAGTGCTTGTGTGCATTAAGCGATCATTAAGCATTGACAGTAGATGTAATTAGTAGAGAGCATAATAGTAATCATTGAAGCAAATTAAACATGTATTTTTCTCCCTTTTTATAAAATTTCTAATCAACGTGAAATTTCTCCCCCTTCATCATTTATTTGAACATTTTAGCAAAAAAGGTATGCAATATTCATTAAGCTCCCCCTGTCTAGTTAATTTTAGTAGTTCTATTTCAATTCATTAAGTTTCTTCTTTCATGCACTTTATTATATAATAGTTCTCCCCCTTTTTGTCATCAAATCAAAAAGGTTATACAATTAAGCTCAGATTTTAAGTAGATTGAGATTGTATCAAGATTTGTTTGAGATAATTTCACTTTCTCAATTAGAGAGAGAATTCTGTTTAAAAATACTAGAGAGTGTTAACAGGATAAAAGAAGTATACACATGTGTCCAAAAAGATATTCATTGCATTTTCATCAAAAGATTCAGTACATTGATCATTACATAATCAAAAAGTTTCCAAAAAATACAGAAATTACTAAAGACCTATTTACTATCAGATTCTTCTTTAGGTACATTGGTAGGCATACTTGCACCATACCAAGAAGCAGATCTAAGAGGTCTACTAGACGATGATGAGGTGGAGGTGCTTTAGGATGGTGAGAAGTAGTAGAACCCCTAGAGAAAATAGGAGAAGGATCATAAAGAGGTCTAGTCCTAGCAGTGATCTCCAAAGATCTAACAATGCCACAGATTGAAACCATCTCCATCCAGATTACACCAAGTTGCTGTTCCATGTCCTTGAGGCTTGTAGGTGCCTTGTTCACAGCCTCTTTCATTTCACCAATTTTCTTTTGCATTGATATAAGTTCAGAAGCTTGGACATTAGCAAAAGCTTCAGCAGATCCTCTAAGTCTTCCAAGTTCTGACCTGATAATCCCAATGCCTCGTGTGTAGTCATTTGTCATTTGTCTTGTTTCTGCAATTGTTCCCAAAGTGCATTTGGCTTCATTCAATTCAGTTCTATACTCATTTAATGTTGCATCTACTGAATTCTTTATGCCTTCAGAACTAGAAGAAATAAGGTCTATGATAGGTTGAAGTTCCACTTGAAGTGCAGATCTTGAGGGTTCTATTGCTTCAACCTTTCCTTGCAAACTTGTAACACGTTCTTCCAGTTGAGACAGTCTGTTATCCACTGACTATTTTAGATCACCAAAAAGTGAAGTGATAGTCCCTATCAATGTATCAGTCAAAGTCTTCATTTGATCTTTAATTTGACTTTGAATATTTGGAGTATGTGAAGCTGCAGGAGTGAAGTTAGGTAAAGGTAGATCAACTGTCATGAACTCTAGTGCAGGCAAATCAAAATCAGGAAAAGGTACTTCAGTCTCTTCAAAAGTGGCAGCAGGTTCAGGTGTAAGAGATACTTGTTCAGGTGCTGGTGCAGTAGATGTTCCAGCTTCAACTGTAGCAGTGCCAGCAGGTTCTTCATTTTCTTCTTCATCTTTTTCACTGCTTGAACTACCTATTGCCCTGACATTGGTTCATTTCTTTCTCCAAACACCTTGAACTTGAATGTAACCCATTCTTTCTAGTGACTTGGAGGTGTAGACATAAGTATGGTGCAGTTCAATTCCATCTTCACCTTCCAAATTCACTCTTTGAGACTTGAACAGCAGGGTTAACATCATTCTATAAGGTAAGCAAGACATGGCCTTTCTAACCGTCTCCTTCATTTGCATAATAATAATGTGAGATAGATTTACAGGAGTCTTTTCCATGATATGTTCCATAAGGCACAGGTCCTTCTCACTTACCCAATCAAACCTTCCAGTCCTTTGCAAAAATATTCTACAAATGAAATTATGTAACAACCTCATTTCAAAAGATAAAGTGTTGGCAAAGACTGTTCCAATTCCACTAACATCTTCCTTGTTTAGAATAGTTTTCAAGGCCTTTTCTTTATCTTGAATTACTAGGAATTTCACCCCATCAGTAGGTAAGTCTAGTAGGCCATGTAGAAATTCTTCATAGACAACATCTCTTCTTCCTTTGATTGTAGACTCAACATGATTTGTACCCAATCTCAAATTTTCATAAAAATTCCTAACAAGAGAGGGGTAGGTCTTTTCATTTAGGGAGCAAAACTTCCTCCAACCTCGATCTTCAATCAAATCACCAATTTTTAACCCAATCTCCTTTATAAATTCAAAGTTAATGCAACGGCCAGAGGTTACTGGTCTTGTGGGCATTGAAGGGATTTGACTTGGAGCAGTTGGAGCATCCCTTGCAGGTTCTTCCATAAGTTCTTCACTATGAACAGTGGCGGTCGACTCTTCTTGACGCCTCTTAGTTCTTCTTTCCCTTTCCACGGATGGAGCGGCCCAAAAAGAGCATTTCCCGGTAGCACGTTTTGGAGCCATTACTAGGAAAGAGGAAGAGATGAGAGATTGAAGAGCTTAGAAGGGAGATAGGAATTTTTGGAACTAGATTAGGAGAGGAACAAACCGTTAGAAAAGATGAAATGAAGGTTAAATGGCTCGGAATAGGGTTTATGCCCCAAAATAAAAAACTCAGGCACGAAAATCCAGTCGACTCGAAAAAGCCCTAGAAAGGCTCGAGTCGGCTCAGCCAGAACTCGCCTAAAACACACAGAGAATCTAGTCGACTCGAAAAAGCTCGAGCCGGTTAGGCCAGAACTCGTTCAAAACATGCAGAAAATCCAGTCGACTCGATTTAAATACCAGTCGACTCGAACAGAGAAATCAAGTTTTGGAATTTTCGATCACAATTTTGAGAGATTTTTGGAGAAAGTTTCAAAGGAAATTTAGGCTCTATGATTGAGAATGAAATCAGGATGTTCTTTAGATTATGTTTCCTTAAATTTGAAGGAATTAGATTAGAGAATTTAAAAGGGATCGCAAAGTCCTAATTCACTCCTAATTAGTTCAAACCTGTCTTGATTAAGTGGCTTAGTAAATATATCAGCTAATTGATTTTCAATAGGAACAAAATCAAGCACTATATCACCATTTGAAATATGATCTCTAATAAAATAATATCTAATTTCAATGTGCTTGGTTCTAGAGTGTTGAATTGGATTCTTTGTCAAATTGATAGCACATGTGTTATCACATTTAATTGGGATTTTAGATTGTGATACACCAAAGTCTTCTAGTTATTGTTTAATCCATAACACTTGAGCACAACTACCAACAGCCACGTACTCTGCCTCAGCAGTGGACAAGGCTATGGAGTTTTGCTTCTTACAGTGCCATGAGATTAAATTCAACCCTAGAAATTGGCATGAACTGCTAGTGCTTTTTATATCTATTTTACAACCAGCATAATCAGCATCAGATAATCCAATCAAATTCAGGGTAGAATATTTAGAATACCAAATTCCTAAATTTCTTATTCCTTTTAAGTATTTAATTATTCTCTTAACAGCAAGCATATATATTTCTTTTGGTGATGACTGAAATCTAGCACATACACATACACTATATAATATATCAGGTCTACTTGCAATCAAATACAATAAGGATCCGATCATACCTCTATATAGCTTTTGGTCAATATTGGATCCATTTTCATCTTTGTCCAATCTGCAAGCTGGGCTCATGGGTGTGCTCATTGATTTGCTACTCTCCATACCAAACTTCTTGATGATTTCTTTGACATATTTAGCTAGGTTGATGAAGATGCCTTCCTTTGTTTGTTTTACTTAAAGTCCAAGGAAGTAGTTTAGTTCGCCCATTATGCTCATTTCAAATTCTTCCTGCATAAGCTTAGCAAATTCTTTACATAGAGATTCGTTAGTTGCACCAAAAATGATATCATCAACATATATTTGTACAACTAAGATATCATTATTCTTCTTTTTGATAAATAAGGTTTTGTCTACATTTTCTCTTGAAAAATTATTTTCAATTAAGAAAGTGCTAAGTCTATCATACCAGGCTCTAGGTGCTTGTTTCAAACCATACAATGCTTTGTTTAATTTAAATACGTAGTTTGGAAACGTATGATTTTCAAAACCTGGTGGTTGTTTCATAAAAACTTGTTCAGAGATAAAACTATTAAGAAATGCACTCTTTACATCCATTTGAAAAAGTTTGAAATTTATGTAGCAAGCAAATACAAGTAGTAATCTAATGGCTTCTAGTCTTGCTACAGGTACATAAGTTTCATCAAAATCAATACCTTCTTCTTGGTTATATCCCTTAGCCACTAGTCTAGCTTTGTTTCTTATTATGTTTCCCTGTTCATCAAATTTATTCCTATAGACCCATTTGGTTCCTATTATTGGATGGTTAGTAGGTCTATCTACAAGTTTCCATACCCTATTCCTTTCAAACTAGTTTAATTCTTCATGCATTGCCATCATCCAATTTGGGTCAGTCTCAGCTTCTTCTAGGCTATGGGGTTTTATTTGTGATACAAAGGCTAGGTAATCATCTGCATCCTTATGTGCAAACCTAGTCCTAACACCATGTGAAGGATCTCCTATGATTAATTCTTTAAGGTGAGATGTAACATACCTCCAGTCCCTCGGTAGATCGTTGTGATCCTTACCGTTTTTTCTCCATTTTGAGTGTCTTTATCTTGAATGCTCAAGTCATGCATTCCTTTTTGCAATGTACCTGCATCATTATTTATGCACTCTTCTTGTCTAGAAGGTGTAGGGTTAGTTTCAATAAATACAACATGTATTGACTCTTCAACATTAAGAGTTCTTTTATTAAAAACCCGATATGCTTTGCTATATAATGAATAACCTAGGAAAATTGTATCATCAGCTTTAGAATCAAATTTTCCTAAATTATCTTTTCCATTGTTATGCACAAAGCATTTGCATCAAAACACATGAAAATAACTAATATTGGATTTTCTATCATTCCAAAGCTCATAGGAGGTTTTCTTTAAAATAGGACGGATCAAAACGCGATTTAAAAACTAGCATGCAGTGTTTACCGCTTTTGCCCAAAAGTACTTTGGAAGATTGCCTTCGCAAAACATTGTACGAGCTATTTCTTCCAATGTCGTATTTTCCTCTCTACAACACTATTTTGTTGAGGTGTTCTGAGAGCGGAGAAGTTATGATCAATGCCAAATTCAGTACAATAATCTTCAAAAATTGATTTTCAAATTCAGTTCAATGATCACTTCTAATTGAAATTAAAGATAAGTTCTTTTGATTTGAAACCTTTTTATGGAATTTTCTAAAAACATGAAAAGTTTCATCTTTTGAAGCAATAAACAAAATCCAAGTAAATCTTGAAAAATCATCTACTATCACAAGAGCATATTTCATACCTCCTAGGCTTGTGGTCCTAGTAGATCCGAAAAGGTCCATGTGAAGTAGTTCAAGTGGTCTTGTTGAAGAAACTATATTTTTTGATTTAAAACTCTCCCTGATTTGTTTACCCATTTGGCATGCATCATACACATGATCAAAATCAACTTTGAACTTAGGAATGCCTCTAACAAGATCTTCAGAAATCAATTTGGCAATAGTATGCATGCTAGCATGACCTAATCATCTATGCTATAGTAAACACGACTCTTTGGTCTTAGCATTCATTACAACTAGACTGGGGCTACTTGACATGGCAAGATCATTAAGATCTACTACATAGATATTCCCAAGTCTATGTCCAATGACTTATTGTTAGAATCTAAAGAGTTAGTTACTATACACATAGAAGATTCAAAGACAACCTTGAAGCCTTTATCACACAATTGACTTATGCTTAAGAGATTATGCTTCAACTTATCTACTAGCAAAACATTTTCAATAAAAGTGAAGGGAGTTATTTTGATCTTACTAATACCGATTATTCTTCCTTTGTCATTATCTCCAAAGGTGACCATGCCACCTTCTTTCATTTCAAGGGTGATAAACCGGTCCTTGTCACCCGTCATATATCTTGAGCAGTCACTATCTAAGTACCACCTTTTCTTCAATTTTTGGGCTACAAGACATTCCTGCAAAACAATCAATGAATTCTTTTAGGTACCCAAGCTACCTTGGGTCCTTGCAGGTCAGCAGAGGTGGTTCCTTTGGGAACCCAGATTTCTCTTACATTCTTATGGATATTTCTATAATTATTGCAGTCAAAAGCTTTATGTCCTATTCTTTTGCAAACATAGCATACAACTTTAGAGTTTTTAAAAGGAGCAGAATTAGAAGTTCTAAAAGTTGATACAATTGATGCAGATTTTAAACCTTTTGAAATATAAGCATTTTTGCTCAAATTCTTAGGAACATACAATAAAGATTTTGAAGTTGAAACAGTTTTTGGTGCAGCCAAGACTTTTTGTGATAAAATGTTTTGAACAGGTGCTTTAGATTTCACAAAAGTAGTTGCTAAAATTCCATTCATAATAGAAGTTTTAAAACCAATTCTAGCTGTGTTTCCTGAAATTCATTATTCTTTTAAAATTAACTCAAGCTTATTTGAAGATAAAATAAGTTTTTCAACTAATGGCTTGAGTTTTGTAACCTCCTTTTTTAGTTCAAAATTTTCAGTAAATAAATCATGGTTTTTCCTCTCACATAAGAGATTTTCATTTTTTAGCTTTTCAATTCTTTCAGAAAAGTCATGCAATTCTTTTTGCAATAAAAGGTTCTTTTCTGAAATTTCATTTTTCTGTTTGAGTAAAGAGTCATTCATATTTTTCAATGATTTTATCTTTACTCCAGCTTTCTTAAATTCAGATAATAGATCATAAAATACATAATTTAATTCATCAAATATAAATTCAGTGCAATTGCTAGGGGATGTTACCTCATCTTCGAGACCTATTAAACACAGATTTGCAGTCTTGGTGGTCTCTTCTTCTTCAGATGAAGATGATTCTTCACTATTGCCCCATATGGCGACCATGGCTTTCTTTTTCTTTTTCTATCTGAAGGATTTCTTCAATAGAGGACAGTCTGGACGATTGTGCCCCGGCTTCTTGCATTCATAGCATGTGGGGACTACTTCTTTATCTTTCTCTCTATCCTTTTCTTTTTCTTTTTCGTAATCCTTCTTATAGAATTTCCGGTTGAATCTTCCTTTCTTTCTTTCCATGAACTTTCTGAATCTCCTCACAACCATTGTGATATCATCGTCTTCTAGGTCATCATTGGAGGAGGTGCTTTCTTCTTTAGACTCTTCATCATCCCTCTTTGATTCAGTCGTAGCTCTGAAGGCTATAGTTTTCTTTTTCTTCTGTTCGTCTTTAGTTCTGTGCTGCATAGTCAGCTCGTGGGTGATGAGTGATCCCAGTAGTTCATCTAGTAGTAATATATTGAGGTCTTTGGCCTCCTGGATTGCTATCATTTTGGGATCCCACTTGTCATGTAATGAACGGAGTATCTTCTGAACTAGATCAGCATTTGAGTATACCCTTCTAAGACTCTTCAAACCATTAAAAATATCTGTAAATCTAGAGAACATGTCAAAATTATTTCAGAAGGTTCCATTTTAAACAGTTCATAGTTGTGAACTAAAAGATTTATCTTTAAGGTTTTCACTTGGGAAGTTCCCTCATGGGTCACCTCGAGTTTGTCCCAGATTTCCTTTGCTGAAGAGCAAGTGGAAATTCGGTTGAACTCATTTACATCCAAAGCATAGTATAGTAAATTCATTGCTTTGGCATTCAATTATCCCATTTTCATGTCATGATCATCCCAGTCCTCTTCAGGCTTAGGGATGTCCACGCCATCAACTTTGATCATAAGAATGTGTGACCCTTTTAAGATGACCTTCCATAATTGAAAATCTACAGCTTGAATGTAAATTTTCATTCGTGCTTTCCAATAAGAGTAATTAGTGCCTGTGAAAAGTAGAGGTCTATTTGTTGACTGGCCTTCAGCCAAGGATGTACTCATGGGATGAGCCATCAATCTTTACTCAAGTAATCAGAGACACTGCTCTGATACCAGCTGTTGCCCAGGTGGCTTTTCCCAAGAGGGGGGAGAATTGGGAATTACAAAATTTCTTGTAAATATGTGCATAAGTAATTCCTTTTAGTGGCTCAGTGTTGTGTTAATCAGAATTAAATGCAGAAGCTGAAAAGAAAGTAAAGCACAACACAAACAAAGCAAGTTTAGAGTGGTTTGGAGCAACCCAGCTTCTACGTCCACTACCCAAGTTCACCACTCAGGATTTTCACTGTATCCCCCAAACCGGAATACAATCGGATTATTTTTCAAGCTCACAATCCCAACCTCTATACTTTGATTTTTTAAATCGGGCTCACCAAAGAAACCCACACTAGGTTTTCACAGGCTCACCTAGAACCTCTACACTTTGGTTTTAAGATGGCTCACCAAAGAAACTTATTTGGTTTTTATAACCGGGCTTACCAATAATCCAAGTATTCTAAGAATAGAATAAAAAAGTAATAGAAATGATAAACTAGGTTGTCTGATGGTTGCCGATGCAGCTCGAGTGAAGCTCAATTGAATGCTCTTTAATGCACTTCAATGGCTTCCTTGCTTTCCTCAAAAGATGCTTCAAGCTTCTGATAAGAGTTGGTGAAGGCCTGAAGACTGACTTCAAAGCTCAAGTGCTCTCTTTTCTTACTCCAATAAATGTTCAATAAATATTCAGTAACTCATTAGTTTCTTTAAGGATGTTCTCATACCTCATTTATAAAGACTTCAACTGCCTTCCCTTGATTTTGAATGTTGTAGACCGTTGGGAAGTGACAGGTTACCGTTAGAGCACTTTTGGAATTCAAAATCAGAAAACTAGAACTAGCTATTGGAAGTGACCCCAACATTCCAATCAATTCGAACATTCTTCGAGTTGGCTCGGATCAGGTTCAGATCGGCTAGGTTCCATAGTTGAGAAAATAGTTCACTCTGGACGAGTCGGCTAAGCTGAAATCCAGTCGGCTCGGATCCCTGATGTTCTCAGAACATTCTCAACCAAGTTCTGGACGAGTCGGCTGGGACTTGGTGCCAGTCGGCTAGGTCTGCGTGCCAGAGATCTTCTTTCTTGTGCCAGTGCTAGAGTCGGCTGGTTCCTCCATCCAGTCGGCTCGAGATTGGTTCTTTAGCCAGACCAATTCCTACTCTCCAGAACTCACAAGCCAAGCTTTGAAGGCTTCCTTCAGATCTTCTTACACCAAAATCAAGAGAAATTGAAGCTTGAAAACTAGTAGAAGCAATCCTTTATCTTTGATTCAAATAGGAAATTTTTGTTGGGTTCTTCTTTACAAGATTCTAATTACTTACAACTCAACACAAAAAAATAAAAGTTGTAGGGTTCAAAAAATGTCAAAGTAGTCATCCTACAAAAACTTGTCAACCATTTGAAGAGTTTTAGATAACCAAATATATGCTCCAATGTTTTGTTGTCATCAAAATCACTTCAGGGGTCAACAAACACCTACAACTAGCATACATTATGCAAGAAAAACAGGACAGAGAATATGCATTTTAAAATATTTTTAAGATATGCATAGCGGAAGGCTCGGTAGATAGATCAAAACTATGTTTCGATCTACCCGCAACAAGATCTAGTATAAAATCCTAGCATGCATATAATTATCAAAACAAGAAAGCAACATAAATATATAGGTCATACCTCTATACCTCAGAGAGTGCCGGAGAGAAGCAATGAAGAGCTGATAGAAGGATGAGGGCGCTCGAGCCACACAAATGTCTGGCCTCTACAGGATGTCCATACCTGGGCTCGTCTCTGATCAATTCCCTTTGAGTGCTAGCTCTTTAGGATCCGTGGGCCGAATTTCTTCTTCCAGGAAGGCAAAAAAGATAGCAGGAACCCCTTCCCAAATCTCTTTCCCAAGACCTAGCTTGATTGCTAGGTAGCTCACACCCAAACCTTAAAGCTCTCACTCTTCTCAACCTTTTCCTCCCAAGAAATAATTGCTGCTCTTGTATGTCTAACCCCAGCAATCACCACAATGTCTCACATTTATAGAGGCAGCAGGGAGAGGGAGAAGAAGGAAGGAGGAGAGATGAGAGGAGAGGATCAAGGGCATGCCAAATGGGTCTAACCCATTTGGGCATGTATGACTTTCATACCATAAAGGTTTGGAGCTAAAACTGGTTTGAATTCAAAATTCAAACTAGGTCAAACCTGCCCAAAAACCTCCCACGAAATCTTTTCAGAAATCTGCTCGCCACAGGAAGTGTCGACACTCGAAATTTACTAAGTGTCGATACTTCACCAAGTGTCGACACCTGCAAAAATCCAAGTATTGACACTAGGAGCAAAGTCAACCAAATTGACTTCAAGTGATGGCAAACAATTCTCAATCATTGATTAGCCCAAAAGATCAGATAGAAATCCTCTAGGATGTGTGATCCCATAGGTTCTAACACTAAATTGGTAGCATTGGAACATTTCCAGTACCAGCCAAAAGTCCTCATCTAGTAATGATACCCGACGTCCGAATAGGTCGAAGATACAGAGCACCTCATAAGAACCTCTGGCATATGGTTGCTGTATAATTCATCCCCTTGACCTTATAATGCTCAGGATGACCTAGGGTTAGACTGCCAACCCTAATTTGGTCTATCCAGATCATGTCTCAACCTCACAAGTTCTGTGACTCCTCACAAGAACTATCCTGGCCAAGGTTTTACTGAATTGAGATATAGTGAGTCATTCACTCCAAACTATTCAGAGAGGTCAATTCCATCTTGATCCACCACCGCTCCACAAGTACGTGACTGTACCCAGAAACCTTCCGTCACTGGATTAGAAATTCAGGTAGTCTGGCACCAAAGTACAGTAAATTACTTGCAAGCTGCCATGGTGATCTCAGGTCTGAGAGACACATATACCCATGTTCCTTCGCGAGCAACCCTTTGGCAGAAGGGAGCTCCGTAGATGGTCATGTTTAGTGAAATGTCATACACTTCACTTGTATATCACACCAGTGTCTCCACACTCCTTGGTTAAGAGGACAACCAACAAATATGACATACAACAACCTATACTTGATACATCGTCGTCCTATAACAATGTATCATTTGGTTGTGAACCAGTTTAAGAACTACTTGATATATCCTCTCTATATCAAACAATGTAGTTCTAAGAACTTTATAATACAAGAGTTCATTACAGGAAAATACAAAATGATGGACAGCTAGAAATAAATAACTTTTATTTAGTATTAAAAATTCATATACAAATACAAAATAGCATAACCGTTTACAGCCTAGACGATTGGCTTTGGGACACAATTTTCAACAAAGCCTGCCCAAAAGATAGCTTCCCTCTATCGAAGATTGACTAGTTAGTTGACACCACTGCTGGTCATCAGCTGTTAATCTTTATGGATGCTTTCTCAAGATACAACCAGATCTGAATGGATCCTGAAGATGAGGAAAAAACTACTTTCGTTACAGAAAAAGGGCTTTACTGCCATAAAGTGATGCCATCTATATTAAAAAATGCCAGGGCAACTTTCCAAAGGTTGATTAATTAAGTCTTCAAGAATCATATAGGAAGAAATATAGAAGCTTATGTTGATGATATGATTGTGAAAAGTCTTCATAAGTCCGATCATATTGAAGACCTGAAAGAATCCTTTGACACTCTAAGACGTCATCAGATGAGGTTGAATCCGACCAAGTGCATTTTTGGTGTAACCTCAGGAAAGTTTTTGGAATTTTTAGTCACTAAACGAGGGATCGAAGTTATCCCAGAGAAGATTCAAGCTCTTCGAACAATAAGGCATCCCTCTTGCAAAAAAGAAATACAACGGTTAACAAGAAGAATCACATCTTTAAGTCTATTTATTTTCCAGTTAGCAGAAAGATGACTGCCTTTTTTCAAGGTTCTCCGTTAGACCAAAAATTTTGAATGGATAGAAGACTGCAAGATTACTTTAGATAAATTGAAAGAATATTTAGAAAACCCTCCATTACTTTCCAAGCCTTGTGAAGGGGAACTCTTTATTTATATCTTTCTACCTCAGATAAAACGGTTAGTTTGGTGCTTGTATGAAGAGATGCTGATCACTTGCAGAAATTGATTTACTATGCTAGTAAAGTGTTGCATGAGGTAGAAGTACGATATCCTAGAGTGCAAAAGCTCATTTTCTCCTTGGTGGTTGCAGCAAAGCGTTTGCAACCCTATTTCCAAGCTCATTCTATTGTAGTTCTGACATATCAGTCCCTGAAGGCCATTCTTCGCTGTCCCAACATCTCAGGAAGGATAGCTAAATGGACAGTTAAATTTGAAGAATTCGACATTGACTTCCAACCCAGATCAGCAATGAAAGTATAAGTCTTGGCTGATTTCATAGCCGAATGTACTTGGGGGTCGGAGGAGAACCAATTAAGAGCTGAAGAAAAGGAAACTACTGAAGAAGATCTAGAATTCATATAGATGCTTCATGTTGATGGCGCTTCCAATGCCAACGGCTACGAGGCTTGTCTCATTTTGGCTAGTCCGAATGGTCAAGTCATAGAATATGCTCTTCGTTTTTCTTTGTAAGCTTCGAATAATCAGGGAAAATATGAAGCGCTCATTGCTAAACTTAAAATTGCTCAAAAGTAAGAAATTAAGAAAATTAAAATCTTTTCAGATTCGCAGTTAGTGGTGAATCAGGTAAAGGGTGAATTCAAGGCTCGGAATCCCATTATGATTCAATATCTGGAAAAGGTATGAAACCTAATACCCCAGCTAGATTATTTTGAGATTATCTATGTGCCTCGCACAGAAAATTTCCAGGCCGATGCTCTTTCACGTCTTGCAACCATTATTCCAGATTCTCTTGGAAAGACATAGTGGAATATCTTAAAGACCCAGCATATCAGAATCCACAGCAGAAGTATGCCCAATTGAACAAGAACCTTCGTAGATGGATCCTGTTGCCGACCTTACCACTGTGGCCTGTAGTTATGAGTTGGCACCGGACTGTGGTCCCCTTTGCTGCGGAATCCTAACGCTCCTGGACCTGCAAAATGAGATTAGAGACCCGGGCCGGGAATTCTGGTGGGGGCACTCCGACTGTCAAGTTAGAGAGCAGTAAAGTAGAACAGATCCACTAAGATGGGTCCCCGCTGGGTCTCCGTACTTAGAGAAATCTTTGATGAGAAGATGAGTAAGGATGAGAGGGATTAGCACTCCGGTTCCTGAAACCGGGCTCCCCAAGCTCGGTCCTGCGAGCTCCTTTGGAACTTCTATTCCAGAATCGCTTCTTCTCCCCGTGTGTGTGCTTGCCCTCTCGATTGCCTACCTTTCTTCTTGCCCACGGTGCCCCTTTTGAGGTCGTTGGTCATTAGATACTTTGGTGTCTCGATTCCCCTTCCTGGCGAGGCCTTGGAGGTCAATGGTGCTTACTTACTGTTCTCCCGAGGTCGTCTCCCCTTATGGTTGGGAGTAAAGTGGTGAGCCCAGCTTGTATGTCATGTAGTCATGAAAGGGAAAACTTGGTAAGACCCCGATCCTCGTGAAGGTGCCCTCGGGCTCGAGGCGTTGACCGTGGCTCTCCCTTTTTGGAGTACCAAGTTACCGGGCATCGGATCTGGTACCTCGAGCAGGGTGTCCTTCCTAAAGTTGTGTAAACGAGGTTCCGCGTATCGTTATAGGCCTAGGGATGCCGTACTGGGTGCGCCGCCTGTGCATGTCATCCTCAGCAGCGTCTTTGGGGCTTGCACCCTCGATCCTTCCATGCTCCACGGAGAAGGCTCGACTTTGGCCGAGGTGGATCCATCTAGGGCACCACATGGCGAAAGGAGCAGGGGTGCCAGGCTCGACACTGGCCGAGGTGGACCAATCTAGGGATGCCACTTGGCGAAGGAGCAGGGGTGCCAAGCTCGACTCCAGCCGAGGGGACCCATCTGGGGGTGCCACCTGGCGGAGGAGTAGAGGCAGGCCCACTTTGACCGAGGTGGACCCCACCTGGGTCGACATCTAGCGAAGGGGCAGAGGAAAGCTCGACTTCGACCGAGGTGGACCCATCAAGGGGCACTACCTGGTGAAGGAGCAGAGGTGCCAGGCTCGACTCCAGCCGAGGTGGATCCATCTGGGGATGCCACCGGCGGAGGAGCAGAGGTAGGCCCACTTCGACCGAGGAGGACCTCTCTTGGGTCGACACCTGGCGAAGGGGCAGAGGCAAACTCGACTCCAACCGAGATGGACCCATTAAGGGGCACCACCTGGCGAAAGAGCAGAGGGGCCCAGCTTGACTCCGACCGAGGTGGACCCATCTGGGGGTGCTACCTGGCGGAGGAGCAGAGGCAGGCCCACTTCGATCGAGGTGGACCCCTCCTGGGTCGACACCTGGTGAAGAGGCAGATGCAAGCTCGACATCGGCCGAGGTGGAACCATCAAGGGGTGCCACCTGGTGAAGGAGAAGAGGTGCCAAGCTTGACTCCGATCATGGTGGACCCATCTGGGGGTGCCACCTAGCGGAGGAGCAAAGGCAGGCCCACTTCGGCCGAGGTGGACCCCTCCTAGGTCGACACCTGGTGGAGGAGCAGAGGCAAGCCCACTTCGGCCTAGGTGGATCCCTCCTGGATCGACACCTGGCAAAGGGGCAGAGGCAAGCTCGACTCCGACCGAGGTGGACCCATCTGTGGATGCCACCTGGTGAAGGAGCGAAGGTGCCAGGCTCGACTCTGGCTGAGGTGGACCCATCTGGGGGTGCCACTTGGTGGAGGAGCAGAGGTAGGCCCACTTCGACCAAGGTGGATCCCTCGTGGGTCGACACCTGGCGAAGGGGCAGAGGCAAGCTTGACTTCTACCGAGGTGGACCCATCAAGGGGCACCACCTGGCGAAGGAGCAGAGTGGCCCGGCTCAACTACGGTCGAGGTGGACCCATCTGGAGTGCCACCTGGCAGAGGAGCAGAGGCAGGACCACTTTGGCCAAGGTGGACCCCTTCTGGGTTGACTCCTGGTGAAGGGGCAGAGGTAAGCTCAACTTCAGCCAAGGTGGACCCATCAAGGGGCGCCACCTGGCGAAGGAGCAGAGGGACCCAGCTTATCTCCGATCGAGGTGGACCCATCTGGGGGTGCCACTTGGTGGAGGAGCAGAGGCAGGCCCACTTCGACCAAGGTGGACCCCTCCTGGGTCGACACCTAGCGAAAGGGCAGAGGCAAGCTCGACTTCGACCGAGGTGGACCCAGCAAGGGGTGCCACCTGGCGAAAATGCAAAGGTGCCAGGCTTGTCTCGAACAGAGGTGGACCCATCTGGGGGTGCCCCTTGGCAGAGGAGCAGAGGCAAGCTCGACTTCAACCGAGGTGGACCCATTTGAGGGTGCCACCTGGCGGAGGAGTAGAGGCAGGCCCACTTCGGTCGAGGTGGACCCCTCCTGGGTCGATACTTGGCGAAGGGCAAAGGAAGCTCGACTTCGACTGAGGTGGACCCATCAAGGGGTGCCACCTAGCGAAGGAGCAGAGGTGCCAGGCTCGACTCCGGTCGAGGTGGACCCATCTGGGGGTGCCACCTGGCGGAGGAGCAGAGGCAGGCCCACTTCGACCGAGGTGGACCCCTCCTGGGTCAACACCTGGCGGAGGAGCAGAGACAAGCCCACTTCGACCGAGGTGGACTCCTCCTGGATCGACACCTGGCAAAGGGCCAGAGGCAAGCTCGACTTCGGCTGAGGTGGACCCATCTGGGGATGCCACCTGGTGAAGGAGCAGAGGTGCCAGGCTTGACTCTGGCCGAGGTAGATCCATCTGGGGGTGCCACCTGGCGGAGTAGCAGAGGCAAGCCCACTTCGGCCGAGATGGACCCCTCCTGAGTCGACACCTAGCGAAGGGGCAGAGACAAGCTCGACTTCGATCGAGGTTGACCCATCAAGGGGCGCCACCTGGTGAAAGAGCAGAGGTGCCATGCTCGACTCTAGCCGAGGTGGACCCATCTAGGGTTGCCACCTGGCGGAGAAGCAGAGGTAGGCCCACTTCGGTCGAGGTGGACGCCTCCTGGGTCGACACCTGGCGAAGGGACAGAGATGCCGAGCTCTAACCGAGGTGGGTGCAACACTGGTCAAGCCACCTTGCAGGAGAGCTCGAAGGAGAATGCCACATGGCATTGCCTGACTGCCAGCTAGACTGCCGTACGCTCCACATCAGCGATCTTGCCATATCAGTTGCCCCCCATTCCCAAGTCCCATCGGAGCGCCGTGACAGGGACATGGAGAGTTAATGCAAGGATGATGTGGAAAGACAGCGATCTTGTGCAATAATTGCCTCTATCGCTGCCGTACCGCTTATCGCGCCCGAGATCCAATGTACGGGTGCCACGTCCGTGCATTCGACGGGCCATAATTATGCCGTGCCAAACTTGAGACGGTTTCCAGCGAACCGAAGCATCGTCGTCGGGCGTCTTCAAACATGGCACTCATCCGGTGGCTTAGGCAAAAAGGGGCTGTATGGCTACTGTCGATTAGTTTTGAAAAGATGGGAGACTTTCTAGAAATGAGGTCTTTTGGCTTTCTCACACCTTTCCGGTGGTTGTAGCGGTCCTTCTTCTTCTCTCGGGTCGCCATTCTTTCGTCAAAATACCCTGGTGAGTGTCCTGCGACCACATTTTCTCTTCTACTTCTTCTCGAGTCTTAGTTCTTTCGAACCAGACCTTCCTTCTCCTCCTTCATCTTGATGGCTCCTTCGGGTCATCGTCGTCATTTTTTTCTAACCCGGATGAGGCCGGTCCTTCCTGGTTGAGGACTCCATCATCCTCTTCAACGGAGGAGGACGTTCCGATCGACGTCCGGCGGTGGTTGTGGCCGGGCGGTTTAACCATCGTAGTCCCTAGGTCTCCTAGGACTCCTCTTGCCATTTCAGCTGTTCCTATCGCTGCCCTCCCCCTCCGGTGGCAGAGACTCCTTTCGGTCCCTCCGGTTTCAACTCGACGATGACCGAAGATGACCTTTCCTAGATCTGGGATATGTATGGGGTCCCAAACTCCGTTCAGCTTTCACTTCCAAGTTCGAGGGAGCGAGTGACTTTGAGCAGCCCTGGTAGAGTCGCATTCTACGATGACATCCTTGCTGGGGGTCTTCATTTTCCTCTTCACCCATTCTTTCTCTCATTTCTTAGCCATTTCTATCTTGTTTCAGCCCAATTGGCTCCTAACGCCATCAGGGTAATCTTTGCTTTCATCATTTTTTGCCATTTTCATGGGTTTGTCGCCCATTTTTACTATTCAAGGCCCTCTTCACCTTGAAGCAATACTCCATCGATGATGGCTGGTGTTACCTCTCGCCCTGGCCTAGGTGCCTCCGGTTCGACCTCCCCACGTCGATTAAGTGGTGGAAGAACCGGTTCTTCTTCGCCTCGGTTCAGGATATTGATTGGATCTGGATTGAGCCAGACCGATCCCCGAATCAGAACTCCCAGGTTGAGCCGGCCGACAAGGAGGTTTATTCTCAGCAACTAGGAGATGTTGTCCATTCTCTCGAAGTTCTGCTCTCGGAGCAGAACTTGTTCGAGATGGGGGTCAGCCCTATTCGGGCAACTGGTGAGGCCCCGGGTCCCCTTTCTTCTTCTTTTTCTCCCCTTTCTTTCTTTTTTTTTTTGTATACTGACCTCTTCTCTTTTCAGGGATGAAGTTCTCCATGGAGAGCCTGATGGAGGGGACCCGTAAGAGGGGTGCTTCAAGTGCAGCCCAGGAGACTTCACCGAAGAAGGCCTGCACAGAGACAGACCAGGGGCCCAGGCCCACTTTGGGCTCTGGGTAGAGGGTGGCCGATACAGTCTCAATGCCACCCCAGCGGCAGACTCCCGCCACAAAGGTCATCAATCTAGATGGGAGCAGGGAGGAGGTGCGGCCAGTACCTTCTCCGATGGTTGCAGTGCCCACCGTTCCGATGATGGCCGCGACCGTGGCGACGGCCTCGCCGACCATAGCTTCTCAAGTTAGGGAGACTCCCGCTCAGCCTTCCTCCGAGCCCCACCCAGCACCGAGGCTAGGGCTCCCTAGCAGTGCCTCCATCATCCGCAACCAGGGTCTAACGGAGAAGATGATGGAGTATGCGGCCCAACCCCGGGACCGTCGTCCGAGGGGTGGCCGGGACTACGCGGTCGCCTTGCTCGGGATCCTTCCGCTGCTTTTCCTTCTGCTGCTTTTCCTTCTGCTGCTTTTCGTAGTAAGTACCCAGCTTTCCCATTTAATGCCCGAGTTGGATCCTTTTAAAAATCCTAACCTTCCTTTGTGCAGATTGGGACCAATGTACTCCTGCTTCGGGACTTCCTTTCATCCTCGGCGAAGAAGGAAGCCAAAAAGGAGCGAAGGCTAGGGAAGCTCGTAGCTGATGTGGAGGACCTCATGGAGAAGGGTGCTGAGCTGAGGGGGAGCAACCAAGCTCTCCAAGATGATCTGGCATGATCCGAGGGGCGCATCAGGGAACTCGAGTCTGCCCTGTCCGAGGAGAGGGCTGCAACCCAGTGCCGCACCGAAGAGGACACATCGAAGATCTCCCGTCTCAGGGGATAGTCCTAGTCATTGGAGAACCGGGTCAGCGAGGTCTTGGCAGAGCTAAAAGATGCCAAGGAGAAGATCTCCTATGTCACAGCGCTGTTGGAGGCCACATAGAAGGAGGCTCGTAAGGCTGTACCTAATTTCCGGGCCTCATAGCAATTCAAGGACAAGGTCCACGAGGCTGCCATGGACTCATTTTTGAAGGGCTTTGAGACCTGCCGGGAAAAGGTGACCTCTCTTTTCCCTGAGCTTGATCTGGCCGGGGTCGCACTGGGCAACCTCGAGGGGGGAGCGGCATAAGGAGCGGCTGGTGCCATGGTGCAGGGAACAGCCGAGGAGGGAACTACCGGGCAACCTTCTAGAGAGGCGATCGGCGATGCTGAGGCTGCCCAGCCTGGGGAAGAGTTGGCGAAGTGACTCCGAGTTTGTATCTTAGCATAGGTTTTCTTCTTTTTGTTTTTGTGCCACCCGATTTGTCAGGTCCCTTTTGCTTGTAAGAACTTGTGCTAGAAAAGAAAGATCCTTCTTTTACTCCTTATTCTCTTTGTCTTGATTCCTTCTTGCTATTTTATTTCTATTACTTCTTTTTATTCTTCTTTTTGGGAGCCAAGTCTGCAACATCAATTTGTAGCTCGATTTGGACTAAGCCAAAAACCAGATTTCGGGAGGCTTCCAGGCTTTGTAAGGGAATCTCTGGGGCCTCCGGTTTTTATTTCATAAGTCTCTGGTCACCGGAGCCGGACTTCGTGTGATCCTCTGGACTGAAGTCCAGGATCACGTGGAGGAACCAGGTTCCGTGCCACCTTCCGGACTGAAGTCCAGGATCACATGGAGAAACCAGGTTCCATGCCACCTTCCGGACTGAAGTCCAGGATCACGTGAAGGAACCAGGTTCCGTGCCACCTTCCAGACTGAAGTCCAGGATCATGTGGAGGAACCAAGTTCCGTGCCACCTTCCAGACTGAAGTCCAGGATCACATGGAGGAACTAGGTTCCGTGCCACCTTCTGGGGCCTCATGCCGGAACTAGGTTCTATTCGGCCTCTTGGACTGAACTCCAAGATTTTGCATTTTTTACGGACCACTGGCAGGGCTTCTGCCTCGCTTTCGTTTGCCAAACTTAAGACCGGGCGATGCTAGCCCTACAAGATAGAGACAAGCATTGCACAAAGAAAGAATTTCATTATTAATGTTTAGGAAGTCTTACATCATTGGTAATACATCCTCAAGTTTGCGGCATTCCAGGTCCGCAAAAATTGAGCCCCATCGAGTTCGGCAATATAGTAGGCACCGTGAGGGAGTGCTTCGACCACCCTGAGGGGCCTTCCCAGTTTGGAGAGAGCTTACCGCACTCTCGAGGTTAGGATGCTTCGGCACGGTGTAGCACCAAGTCTCCTGGGCGGAAGGACTTCGGTCTCACCCTGGAGTTGTAGTATCTGGCCACCCGTTGCCGGTAGGCCACCATCCGAACTTGGGTCTTGTCCCTTGTTTCTTTAAGAAGATCTAGATTGAGCAGTAGCCATGCTGGGTTTTCAGCCTCGTTGTATTGCTCCACATGCAATGTTGGCAGGCTAAGTTCCACCAGGATAACCGTTTCTACTCCGAAGATGAGGTTGAACGATGTTTCATCCGTGGCCATCCTTGGGGTTATGTGGTACGCCCATAGGATGCTAGAAAGTTACTCAGCCCATCTTCCCTTAGCATGATCCAATCTAGTCCGGAGCCCTTGCAAGATGGTCCGGTTGGTGACTTCAGCTTCTCCATTGGTCTAGGGATGTGCCACCGAGGTGAAGCGGTGATGAATGCCGAGGTTGTTTCAGAACTCCTCGAACTCTCGACAATCAAACTGGCATCCGTTATTGATGATGATGGTGTGGGAAAGCCCGAAGTGGCATATGATTGACTTCCAGAGGAACTTGCTGCATTCACCTCCGTGATTCGGGCTAACGGCTCTGCCTCGACCCACTTCGTGAAGTAGTCGATAGTGATGATTAAAAATTTATGTTGCCCAGATGCGGGAGGAAAGGGCCGAGGAGGTCCGTGCCCCACTGAGCAAATGGCCAGGGGGCAAAGAGTTGGGAGAGCGGCGCATCTAGCTAGTGTTGCATGACGGCATGATGTTGACAGCGATCACACCTCTTGACAAAGTTGGCTGCGTCCTCCCTCATCATTTTCCAGAAGTATCCTTGATGGAGGGCCTTATATGCCAGAGTCCTGCCCCCCACATGATTCCCGCAGAGGCCTTCGTGGATCTCCTGGAGCACGAGTGCGGCCTCTGTGGGCCTCAAACACTTGAGGAGTGGATAGGAGTAGGACCTCCGGTAGAGCAGTCCATCCATCAACACAAAGCATGTGGCCTTCCTTTTGATGAGGCTGGCTTCAATCCGATCCTCGGGCAAGGTACCGTTGGTTATATACTTGACATACTTGTCCATCCAACTAGGCTCCGGGGTGACCTGCTGGATTTCTCTGGGGGCTTCATAGCTTGGGACCTGAAGATGCTCGATGTAGGCACGGCCTAATGACGAGTCTGGCAAGGTTGCCAGCCGGGAGAGGGCATCAGCATGAGCATTTTCACCGCGCGGGATATGGGAGACGCTGAAATGCTTAAAACCCACCGCGCTGGCCCGGTATCCTCTCTTTATCAAATCCTTTATCAAATCCTCTCTTTATCAAATCCTCTCTTTATCAAATCCTTAATAGCATCCCAAAGCTGAAAACACTCTTCGGTGTTGTGGCAATAGTCTCGGTGGAATCGACAATATTCGCTCTTATCCTTTGCTTTCGTAGAAGTCTTCATGGAACGTGGCCTTTGCAAGTAATTTTCTTTTTCTATCTCTAATAGAATTTTCTCCCTTGGCAGGTTGAGGGGTGTGTAGGAATCAAATCGATTACCTTGTTGCTTGGACTTGCAGCTGTGTCTAGGAACCAAAGCATTATTGGAAGATGTGGGCACATTTGGTCCCTTGATATTTTTCTTCTTAGAAGGGTTCCTTCCTTCAACGAGTATACGACTCGCAGCCTACTCTTTAGTAGTAGAATATATCTAAGCTCTTGCTAGTAGCTCGGCATAGCTTATAAGAAACTTTTTATCCAGAAAAAAAGTAAACCTGGATGATCTGAGGCCCTTCTTGAAGGCTGACATGGCCACATGTTCATTGAGATTTGGAACCTCCAGAGTGGCTGAATTGAATCGGATCACAAACTCTTTAAGACTCTCTCCTTCATTCTGTTGAAGGAGGAACAAACTGTCAATGTTGCGCGGCAACTTTTGACATATTCTGAAATGTGAAACAAATTGCTGCTCCAATTCAATAAAGGAATGGATGGTGTTGTACCCTGATGGCTCACCCTCAAGCAGAACCGGCCCATTCTTGTGGTCCGACCGGGCTACTCCTTCAGCGGTCCGACCTATCGGAGCAGAGGTCCGAATGACCCTCTCAAGCGGAACTGAACCATTCTTGTGGTCCGACCGGGCTACTCCTTCAATGGTCCGACCCACTGGAGCTGAGGTCCGAACGACCCTCTCCTATTGGGGTCCGACCCGTCGCTCTCCTTCAGTGGTCTGACCCACCGGAGCTGAGGTCCGAATGACCCTCTCCTGCTGGGGTTCGACTGGGCTACTCCTTCAGCGGTCCGACCCACAGGCGCTAAGGTCCGAACGACCCTCTCCTGCTGGGGTCCGACCGGGCTACTCCTTCAGCGGTCCGACCCATCGGAGCTGAGGTCCGAATGACCCTCTCCTACTGGGGTCCAACTCGTCGCACTTCTTCAGTGGGCTAGCCTTTAGTCCGGTCGACCGGCTTTCCCATGGTCGACGTCCGACAAGCAAGCCTTAGCATCCAAGGAATTCTAGAAACACCTTTCTGTTACTACGGGATCCTGCTATCCCAATAGCCCTGCTCCACTACTTCCACGATGCTGCCGTATCTGCGTGCCACATGGCCACTCTCCAGATTCTCCTAGGGGCAGATCGATCTTTCCCAGCCTCTTCCTTAACGAATTTTGGACTGTTCCATGCCTATATAAGGTATCTGGGGGACCCTGCTCGAGGTAGGAGAACTCTTCCCTCTCCATACGCTGCTCTTTTCATGGTTTCTCCATTCTGTTGCCTTCAACCTTCTGCTAACTTAGGCATCGGAGGGTCCCCCACTGGAACACCACCGGCACCCTTGGAGACTTTGTTGCAGGTTCACCGGGAGAGGAGTGCTCTAGCATATCCAACCCCAGTCCAGGAGTTGATGCCGCAACAGATTGGTGCTAGAAGGAGGGCCCTCTTTCTTTAAAAGGAGGAATCCATCATCCTGGCTACAAAATGGCTAAGGGAAGAGCTCCAAATGCCACTGCCAGGAGAGGTATCTCCCCTCCCAGGTCTGAGGAACCTCCCAGGGAGAATGATATCGCCGCCACTACCACTACTGTCGCAGAGCCCACCATCACACTAGGGCTGTAGCAGTTCCAAACTTTGGTGAATCGAATCGAAATGCTCACGACTGCAGTTCAGCATTTCCAGGAAGCAACCGATAATCGACAGCCACTACCAGCTATTTCCTGTCCAATCCTCCAACTGCCGCTGAGGGAAGTCGACGGCCGGAGGTCCCCCAGCATTATCCTCGCATCGTCATGGAGCCCCGGAGGTCACTGGGCAACCGCACCGACGGTAAAAGGGCGAGGTCTGCTTCACCTTCTTACACTGAATCCATCCTGATCGGTGGTCGGCCTACTTCCAAACCACCAAGGGACTATGCCAGCAAGATCATGCGCATGGAGGAGCGCATTGCCAAAATCGCCCTCCGGCAGAAGGCCGAAGGGGGACAGGTATACGACTCCCATCCCCCGTTGTCGGACGAGATTCTGGCAGAAACGATTCCCCGCCACTTCAAGATTTTACAAGTGGACCCCTACGATGGTACCACTGATCCGATGGACCATCTAGGCACGTACAAAGTCCATATGATGGTACAAGGCACCTCCGACGCCCTCCACTGCATCGCCTTCCTTGCTACCCTTAAGAAGACCGCCCGGATGTGGTTCTCCATCATCCTGCCATGTACGATCCACTCCTTTTCTCAACTCGAATCACTTTTCCTTTTCCATTTCAGGACTTGCAGTCAGACCTTGAGGAATATCGACTGCCTCTTCCTTATGCTGCAAAAGGAGGGAGAGACCCTTCGGGATTTCATGTCCCGTTTCAACTTAGCGGCCATGGAAGTCCTAGACTTGAATGAGGCTGTGGCCATGTCAGCCTTCAAGCGAGGGCTCCGCTCATCCAGGCTGACCTTCTCCTTGGACAAGAAACATCCGACAAGCTACAGCGAACTCCTGGCCAGAGCGCAGAAGTACGCCCTAGCGGAAGAACAAGCGGCCGACTGACGTCAAGCTGAGGGAAAGCCGACCCCCAAGAAGTGGAGCGATAAGGATCCTGAAGTCCGACCTCCGAGTGATATGCAGCGGTCGGCCCAACGCCGAAGTCCGAAGCCGAGGGACTTCCCCCGGAGGTTCAAGACTTATGCGCCTCTAACCCTACCAAGAGAGAAGATCCTTCTGGAGATTGAGAACGAGACTTTTCTACGAAGGCCTTGACTTATGAGGGGCCCTCCTTCCCAAAGAAATAAAGATAAATTCTATCGATTCCATAGGGACCGCTGGCACAGTACTGAAGAGTGCCTGCAGCTGAAAGATGCCATTGAAGACCTCATCCGGAGGGGATACTTGCGCAAGTACGTCTAACCCCATCAGGCTAAAGCATCAAATGCCCGAAACCCTCCAGAGGAGGTGGAGCTCCCCAATTAGAGGCCAACTGGCGGGGATGTCGGCATGCTGCATCGGCGATCCCAAGGAAGTTGTGTGGGCTGACCTGATATTGCTAAAAGGTCCAGGAGCTCCAATGCAATCACCTTCTCTGATGAAGATCTTCTGGAGACTCATGTTTTTAAAAATGATCCTGTAGTTGTGTCGGTAGTGATTGCCAATTACGATGTAAGGAGAATACTTATAGAAAATGAAAGCTCGATAGAGGTATTGCTGTACGATGCTTTTATGAGAATAAATCTGTCCAGGTCCATGCTGTAAGATCCCCCGCACCACTGACAGGCTTTGGGGGCAACTCCGTTAGAGTGGAAGGGGAGATAGTTCTCCCTGTGATGATCTGAACGGAGCCTTTTCAGAAAACCCTCCCCATCAGTTTTGTAGTCGTTCGGACGGCCTTTCCTTACAATGCTATCTTGGGCCGACCGGCCCTCAACATATTCAGAGCCATTATCTCCACTTACCATTTGTTGGTGAAATTTTCAACCAGGAGCGGGGTTGGAGTGATGAGGGGAGACCATCGGATGGCTAGGCAGTGTCTGACCATTATGAACCAACAGTCAGAAGGCCGTCCCACTCTGGAGCAACTTGACTCGATAGCTGAGGCCGATGGCCTTAGATAGCCAGGAGAAAAGATTCTGTTTATTCTCCTTCGAGAGGTTGATCCCACCAAGGTCCTCCAGATTGGAGGTTCCCTCAACGAGGATATTAAGTCAGAACTGATCGTCTTCCTCAAGAGTAATGCCAACGTCTTTGCTTGGTCGGTGTCGGACATGCCCGGAATACCATCGGAGGTCATCACTCACCAGCTCAAGATGGATCCGACCTATCACCTGTCCAATAGAAGAAGAGAAGCTTTGCCATCGAAAGGCAGAAAGCCATTGATGAAAAAGTGAAGAAGTTCTGTGATGCTGGCTTCATCAGGGAAGTCCACTACCCTAAGTGGCTAGCGAATGTGGTTATGGTGAAGAAAGCCAATGGGAAGTGGAGGATCTGTGTAGATTACACCGACCTCAACAAGGCCTGTCTGAAGGACAGCTTTCCAGTACCCAAGATTGATCAGCTGGTGGATGCCATGGCCGGCTACCAGCTTCTCAGCTTTATGGACGCCTTCTCTGACTACAACCAAATAAAGATGCATCCAGAAGATAAGGAGAAGACTGCCTTTGTCACTAACAAGGGTCTGTACTGTTATCGGATGATGCCCTTCAGCTTGAAGAATGCCGGTGCCACTTTTCAAAGGCTGATCAACCGGGTGTTTGAAGGTCAGCTGGGCAGGAACATGGAAGCTTATGTGGATGACATGATAGTGATGAGTCTCCATAAGGCCGACCACATTAGGGACTTGCAGGAATCCTTTGATGCACTCAGGCACCATCGGATGAAGCTGAACCCCACGAAGTGTACTTTTAGGATAATCTCTGGCAAGTTCCTTGGTTTTTTGGTCACACAAAGGGAAATTGAAGTGAACCCTGACAAGAAAAAGGCCGTCACTGAGATGGCACATCCGACTAACAAAAAGCAGGTGAAAGAGCTCACCGGCCGAATCGCCTCTCTCAGCCATTT
Organism: Areca catechu; assembly: GCA_021397845.1. Classification (NCBI taxonomy): domain Eukaryota; kingdom Viridiplantae; phylum Streptophyta; class Magnoliopsida; order Arecales; family Arecaceae; genus Areca; species Areca catechu. Next base: position 137,850,488 of record CM038043.1, read on the forward strand.
CATCTCCCGTTCGGCTGAGAAGTCTTTGCCATTCTTTAAAACCTTGCATCGATCAGAAAGCTTTGTTTGGACTGATGAATGTCGGTCGAATTTCGAAGCATTTAAAAAGTACTTGAAGAATCCCCCATTGCTGGCCAAGCCGATGGAAGGGAAACCTTTATACCTCTATCTTTCGGTGTCAGACGATGTGATCGGCGCCATCCTCATGTGAGTCGAAGAGAACGGACAGCAGAAGCCCATCTATTATATCAGCAAAGTCTTCCACGACACCAAAACAAGGTACCCCAAGATGCAAAAGTTGATATACTCTTTGGTCACGTCCGCCAAGCGGCTTCGACTATATTTTCAGGCACATCCGATTGTGGTGATGACTGACCAACCCCTCAAGGCAATCCTCCGGAGCCCAGACACATCCGGTCAGCTTGCCAAGTTGTCTATCAAGCTAGGAGAATTCGACATCTCTTTCCAGCCACGATCTACCTTGAAGGCCCAGGTAATTGCTGACTTCATTGCAGAGTGTACGTGGAGACAGGAAATGCCTCCTCAAATGGCCGAAGCACCTGAAACCGATGCCATCTACAAAGCCAAACCAGCTTGGACCCTCCACATGGATGGGGTGTCCAACCTTGCTGGCTATGGGGCTGGACTGATCCTGGCCGACTCGGATGGGAGAACCTGGAATATGCATTGCATTTTTTATTTCAGGTATCAAACAATCAGGCGGAGTACGAAGCCCTTCTCACGGGGCTATGAATCGTCGATGAACTAGGCATCAGCCAACTCAGAGTCTTCTCTGACTCCCAGCTGGTGGTTAATCAAGTAAAGGGGGAATTTGAAGCAAGGGATATGATCCTGGAAACTTAATTAAACAAGGTACAAAATCTTATCTCTTGGCTCAGATTTTTCGAAATCCTCCACGTACCTCGTCTGCAGAACTCTCGGGCAGACGCTCTGTCAAGGTTGGCTACGATCGCTGTCAGCACTTTCGATCGAGCTTTTGTGGAGCATCTGCAGCACCCAAGTATTGTGGAAGAGCCGGTCGAGGTCCACCAGGTGGAACAAGAAGCTTCTTGGATAGATTCGATCCTTGCTTTCCTGACCAAGGGAACTCTTTCAGAAGATTCGATGAAGGCCAAGCGAGTGAGCTCGACAGCCTCTAAGTACGTCATCCTTGACGGCATCCTATATAAGCAGTCATTCTCACAACCGCTGCTGAAGTGCTTGGGGCCAACAGACACCGACTACGCCCTCAGAGAAGTCCATGAAGGCATCTGTGGCGACCACCTCGGAGGAATGTCCTTAGCTTACAAGATCATCCGACAGGGGTATTACTGGCCTACCATTCAGAAAGATACATCAGACTTCGTCCGAAGGTGTGACGCGTGTCAAAGATACTCCATTATTCAAAGGAGGCCTGCCAGTGAGCTGACACCGATCACTGCCCCATGGCCATTCGCATAATGGGGGATGGATATCTTGGGACCTTTTCCCCTGGCCTCCGAGCAACAGAAATTTTTGCTTATGGCCATCGATTACATCACCAAATGGATGGAGGCCGAATCACTAGCACAGATAACAGAGGCCAAGTTGGAGAATTTTGTCCGGAATAACCTCATCTTTCGGTTTGGCATTCCCCGGATGGTTATTACTAATAATGGAAGACAGTTCGACAACTCTAAGTTTCAAGACTTTTCTCAACAATATCATATCTCTCACTGACTCATGTCGGTCGGGCATCCTCAGTGCAATGGAGAGGCTGAAGTCACCAATTGGACAATCCTGCACGGGCCGAAGACCCGACTGAATGAAGCTAAAGGGCTTTGGGCGGAGGAGCTTTACTCAGTATTATGGGCATACCGGATGATCACCAGAACGTAAACGATGAAACCCCGTTCAACCTCACTTACGGGAGCGAAGTCGTCATCCCTGTTGAGACCTCTCTTCAATCTCTCCAGATTGACCACTACACCGAACCAGCTAACTCCGAGCAGCGAAGGGCTGACTTGGACTTGCTCGAAGAAACTAGACTTCGGGCAGGCATGAAGATGGCGGTATATCGTCAAAAGATGGCGAAATATTACAACTCACGTGTCAAGGCGCGAGCTTTCCAAGTCAGAGACCTAGTCCTGCAGTGGACTGAAATTTCAAGGTCGACCGAGCAAGGCAAGCTTTTTCCAAATTGGGAAGGACCTTATCGGGTCATTGAAGTGGTTCGAGCCGGCACCTATTGACTTAAACTTTTGGATGGATGACAGATGGTGCATCCGTGGAATGTAGACAACCTCCGCAAGTATTATCAATGAAGTCCACATTTCTTCTACGAACCACTTTCGAAAGTCCGACTCCAATCAGCAGAGGCTCTAGGGCAGCCCACTTTCGAAAGTCCAACTTCGGTCGGTAGAGGCTCTAGGGCAGCCCAGTTCTGAAAGTCCGTCTCCGATCAGTAGAGGCTCTAGGGCAGCCCACTTCCGAAAGTCCGACTCTGGTCGGCAGAGGCTCTAGGGCTGCCCACTTTTGAAAGTCTGACTCTGGTCGGCAGAGACTCTAGGGTAGTCCACTTCCGAAAGTCTGACTCTAGTCGGCAGAGGCTCTAGGGCATCCCACTTCCGAAAGTCTGACTCCGGTCGGTAGAGGCTCTAGGGCAGCCCACTTTCAAAAGTCCGACTCTGGTCGGCAGAGGCTCTAGGGAAGCCCACTTCCGAAAGTTTGACTTCGGTTGGCAGAGGCTCTAGGGTAGCCCACTTTCCGACTCCGATCGGTAGAGGCTCTAGGGCAGCCCACTTTCAAAAGTCTGACTCCGGTTGGTAGAGGCTCTAAGGCAGCCCACTTCCAAAAGTCCGACTCCGGTCGATAGAGGCTCTAGGGCAGCCCACTTCCGAAAGTTCGACTATGGTCGGCAGAGGCTCTAAGGCAACCCACTTCCAAAAGTCCAACTCCGGTCGATAGAGGCTCTAGGGCAGCCCACTTCCGAAAGTCTGACTCCAGTCGGCAGAGGCTCTAGGGTAGCCCACTTTCGAAAGTCCGACTCCAGTCGGTAGAGGCTCTAGGGCAGCCCACTTCGAAAAGTCTGACTTCGGTCGGTAGAGGCTCTGGGGCACCCCACTTTCGAAAGCCCGACTCCAGTTGGTAGAGGCCCTAGGGCAACCTAATCTGGAAAGCGGACGGACCAACACTTAGGTTAAAATTCCTAAGCTCGTTGCTCCGACCTGAGCTGAAATCTGATCGCTACCTCAATCACTTCTACATCTGGAAAGTCGATGGACCAACACTTTGGTTAAAATTCCTAAACTCATTGCTCCAGCTTGAGCTGAAATTTGATCACTTCCTCAATCACTTCTGCATCCGGAAAGCTGACGGACCAACACATAGGTTGAAATTCCTAAGCTCGTTGCTCCGGCCTGAGCTTCTTTTCGACCGCACTCCGATTGCTACTTTGATTGCTCTTGGTCCAGAAAGCTGATGGACCAATACTTAGAGTGGAAATCCTATGGGAATCTAGTTTGGCCTGACCCACTATTCGATGCTTACCCTGGAGGTCCGATCGTCTGCTCAAATCAGCCGACTAGTCCACACTTAGTGAAATTTCAAAGGAAAGATAATAAGACATTGTGGAAAAAGTCCTTCATTAGTTCCAGAAAAGTTCTTTACAAAATTGAAGGTCAGACCTTTACAAATGACTAGGTCTGACCCTCGGGAGGTACATTGACATCAACCACTTCAGCTCCTTCGGTAGTGGCAATGGCTTTGGCCCCCTCGGCCCCTTCAGCTACTTCTGCTTCAGCTCCAGCTTGGGCCTTCGGCCCGGCCACTTCTACTTCAGCTCCAACTTAGGTGTCCGGCCCAGCCACTTCTACGATGGCCTCCATTGGAGCCTCGGCTACTCGGGCAGTCGGATCCGCCACCTCCAAGCCTTCCTCTTCTGTTGGCTTCGGCGGTTGAAGAAATGATAGATCGAGGTCTGGAAAGGCTGCACTAACCTTTCCCAGACATTCGTCATACCTGTAGTCAAAGACGACAGTCCCGGCTTCATTCATCTCCTCGGTGAAGTCCTCGAAGGCTTTATAAGTTGCAATGGCCTTCTCACCGGCCGTCTTCAGTAACTCCTAGGCCGTCTTCAGCAAGCCCTTATACCTTTCCGCCATCGCTTGGTGGCCTTTTGCGTGAACCTCGCATTTGGTCAAGTGCCCCTCCTTGATGGTCAGCCGACGAGTCAGAGCCTTGATCTTCTTCTTCTTATTCTTTAAACTTGCCTCCCGATTCGCCTTCTAGGCCAGCAAGTTCTCCATCTATTTTTCTGGGCCTCCGAATCGGCCCGCAAGATGGACACCTCTTCGGCTACTGCCCTTAAGCCGAGCACCTCCTCCCTGGAGGCTATCAATGCCACCCAAGTCTTGTCCCTCACCAGCTCTGCTGCTTCGGCACTCTGGGTCAACTGCTCTTTCAGATCGAGCAGCTCACCCAGGCCATTGTCCATCAGCAGGTTGTCTTTGACAAGCTGCTGACAGACACACACAGTTAGAGAGTCGCCATCCATGAATTCAGAGTGGAGAAATAAAAAGTGATACTTACCCCTAGAAGATGATGGAGGGAACTCCTTGTGGCCTCGTTCATTGACTGGCTGTCGTTGTTAGGAGTGGCTCTCTGAAGTAGCTCCTTAGCCTCCTCGGCATCACGCCACTTTTGGTGATCCTCCTCATCATGAGCACCACCGGCACTCTCATCAACGGTCGATAGCCCCTCCCCTGTAGGGGTTCCCCTAATGGTTGGGGAGGTCACCAAAATCAGCTCCAACGGTGGGGGGGAAGGGGCTGCATCCGCCCCGGTCGACATCGAAAGCCTCTCCTCCGTCCGGGCGACTAGCTGCCCGATAGAAGAGGATCGCTCGGATGCAATCACCCTTCGATGTTCAGTCAGAGGCATGTCGTCCTCTGACCCGACCGACACCACCATGGTGGACGGTTCCACTGTCCATTGTTTCTTCGGCCTTTCGAGCACCAGTTCGGTCACCCGCTTCTTCGGCTCTTGCGGGGTCGGCTCTGTAATGCGAACAGCCCTCCACTGTGCAGATCGCACCGAAAGGATTGCCCGATCCGACTTCATCTTGCCACCTGTCAATAAACAAAGTTAAAGTTAGGTATGGTTGTAAAGCTGACGAGAGATAAAGTAGCCGGTCTCTCTCTCTCTCCCTCTACGGCTCTCGTCCTACTTAACATCGGGTGCCGGCTGAGTCCTGCCTGATGAAGACTCCCCTCATGGAGCATGAAGCAGACGAACTTCGGGTCCTCATCATCCAATTTATGGAAGTCAACTTCGTTGGTCCTCGAGACCTTCCTCCCATTCAGAGCATTCAGCCTCGGCTCCCTTCAAGCTGCCTCAAAGCCCTATGGCTCCAGGCTATCTACAAAAAAGTATCAGGACTTCCATCTATGAATGGTGGACAGAAGCCCCCTAGTATCTTCTGGCCAGGGCGTGGACTGAACATCCGCCACTCCTGACTCCGGAAGTCCTGCTTTAACAAGAAAAAATTGGAGAATAAAGATACCCTCGGCTCGATGTTGGCCTCCCTACACAAGACTATGAAACCACACAGAACCCGGATGCTATTTGGGGTCAGCTTGGAGGGGGTGACTTTATATGTGTTAAAAACCTGAATAAAGAAGCTATGGATCAGGAAACGAAGGCCGACTTTCAGGTGGTCTTCGTATACGGGGAGAGCTCCTAAGTTCAAAGGCCTGTTCACTCTACCCTCGCGGCTAGGGACGGTCAGGTGTAAGGTGGAGGGAATGTTATACATAATCCTAAGGTTTTTGACCCTCTCTTGGGTCATGATCGAAGGGATGTCAAAAGGACTGGGTTCCCTATGACCACAAGCCAAACTCTGACTCCCAGAAGCCATTCTAAGATGGGTTGCAGAAAGGGAGGAAGACGGGGGAAAGTGGAGACAGGACTAACCTGGTTCCCTGGTTCTCTAAGAGAGGCTAAAGCGACACAAGGAGGGAGGAGGCTGCCTTCTCTTCAAGTGCAAGCACGGTGAAAGGTTCTTTCTGGGCGCTGCTTCCCCCCTTTTATAGGCATCTGGGGGCAGCTTCCCAATGCCTCCCCCCACGTGCCATGATCCGACGGCTGGCGCCTCAGTTCTCGAGTTGGATTGGAATTCGAGGGGACGTGCCAGATCATATCCGACTGCAATCCACGTGACAGTCGAAGCTACGGTGGATGGATCACTCCGAGAAGTGCACCAACCGCTCTGATGAAGCCACATGCCCCACGTCGCGTCAAGAATCCAAACGAGCAGCTGCCATGCACCGTGCCGGCAATAACTGCTCCCCCTGTCTTCGCCAACCAGACACTGACACCTGTCCCAGAGCAAAAATTAGAGCAAAAGGCGGCCGGCCGTGGCACGTTGAATCGGATTCGCCATCATCTAAAAGATTGAGGCATTTATTGCCATTTAATGCCCTCGCCCTTCGAGCCTACGGGCTCACTCGAAGCACAAGGGCAAGGAGGGCAACTGTTGTACCCTGACGGCTCACCCTCAAGTGGAACCGGCCCATTCTTATGGTCCGATCGAGCTACTCCTTCAGCGGTCTGACCCACCGGAGCTGAGGTCCGAACGACCCTCTTAAGTGGAAACGGCCCATTCTTGTGGTTCAACCGGACTACTCCTTCAACGGTCCGACCCACCGGAGTCGAGGTCCGAACGACCCTCTCCTGCTGGGGTCCGGCCCGTCGCTCTCCTTCAGCTGTCCGACCCACCGAAGCTGAGATCCGAACTACCCTCTACTGCTAGGGTTCAACTGGGCTACTCCTTCAGTAGTCTGACCCATCGGAGTTGAGGTCCGAACGACCCTCTCTTGCTGGGGTCCGACCGGGCTACTCCTTCAATGGTCTGACCCACTAGAGCTGAGGTTCGAATGACCCTCTCCTACTGGGGTCCGGCCCGTCGCACTCCTTCAGCGGGCTGGCCTTTAGTCCGGCCGATCGGCTTTCCCACGGCCGACGTCCGACAGGCTAGCCTTAGCATCCAGGGAATTCTAGAAGCACCTTTCTGTTACTGCGAGATCCTGCTATCCCAACAGCCCTGCTCCACTACTTCCACGATGCCACCATATCTGTGTGCCACGTGGCCACTCTCTAGATTCTCCTAGAGGCAGATCGATCTTTCCCAGCTTCTTCCCTAACGGATTTTGGATTGTGCCATGCCTATATAAGGTACTCGGAGGACCCCGCTCGAGGTAGGAGAACTCTTCCCTCTCCATACGCTGCTCTTTTCGTGGTTCTTCCATTCTGTTGCCTTCAAACTCCTGCTAACTTAGGCATCGGAGGGTCCCCCAGCGGAATACCACTGGCGCCCTTGGGAACTTTGTTGCAGGTTCACCGGGAGAAGAGCGCTCTAGCATATCCAACCCCGATCCAAGAGTTGACATCGCAACAGATGGTTTTTGGCAGTAAGCTTGAATACCACATTCGAGCAGCTCTCCTTAAGGTGGCAGGAAAAGTGAGGCATTATAATGCATCAGATGCCCTTTGTACCATCATATGAGCCTTGCAACTTTCTAAATGGTCAAGGGAGTCAGAAGTTCCATCATAAGCCTCAAGTTGTGGGATCTTAAAGTGTCGAGGAATGATTTCAGCCATGATCCGATCAGAAAAAAAGGTTGAGAATTGAAAGTCAGTGCTTCATCATTCCTTCTCTGATCTGTGAGCCTGGCTATCTGCAACTCCAGGAATTTGAACTTCTCTTCAAACTCGAAGTTTATTTCTCTTTGTCTAACTCCTCTAGGTGTAGAATCTTTAGAAGAAACAGAGAGGGAACACCTAGTTCTCTTCTTTCCATAGCGATCCTCCAAATGTTGGCCTGGCTGTGAGCTGGAATGATCACGAGATGATCGGACCTGCGAAGAACTTGGGGTGAGTTCTTGACGTCGATCTTCCCTTCCCCTAGCTTGATGGCTGGGATGAGAAGTAGGTGGAGGACACTGCCTTTAAACGACAGTTTCTTGTAGAGTCTGTACCAGAGCTGTCAGGGCATCAACTCTGTTCAAGAGGACTTCGAACTGTTACTGCCCTACCATCAACATAGGAGGTGGCATGCCATTATCCACAGGAGGGTTATCTGCTTAAGGAGTAGGTTGCTCTCTGCTTGTAAAGGAATTCTGGATCTTCCCTTTCATCATTTTTGCTTTGTCGAAGTTCTCCTTTAACCAGAGTAAATAGATTTTCCCCTACCTGTTGTGCCAATCTGTTGATGCTAAATCCTCGCCAACCGGATGGAATGGCCTACCTACCGATTCACCATCGATGGGAGCCTGCAAAACAAATCTCCTGACCGGAATTTCTCTGGTGGAGGACACTCCGATGATGGGGACTCGAGAGCCTAGCCACTTCAGTAGCTACATGGGATCCCAGTCATAGTAAGTGCCATCTATTCAATCAAGGCAGTCCAAGATTTTATTGAAGTCATCTAAGCATAAAAGGAAGCATATCAGTACCCCTTATGGTAGATGTTGGCCGCCCAAAAAAAATAAAAGGAATTATATGGTATCTCATGTCTCATATGGTGCCCTCCTGTTTCATGCAAGCTAGAAGAGGAAGAAACTTGGTGCCTAGCTTTGAAGTGGTCCCCATCCTTATTTTATGCAATCATTCCAGGCAAAAGAAGCAAGCGAGCGGGAGTCCCAGATTTTCTTCTCCCTTTATTGCTATGTATAACCCACAAATATAGAAAATTTGGGGCGCCTCTCTTTCATGCAAATCCACCCATAAGGCAGCATGTTACTGCTCCCCCTCTTTGCTTTTCATTCCATGTAATCCAAGGGCTATGGTCAATTATAAAATGACCCCTTTCATGTATGAAAAATAATAATGATGATGATTTGAGAAGAGTAATTCTTCGTTCTACCTCCATAAAGGAGTGGGCGTGAGGCCCATCTTGCCTTCACCTTCGGGCGTCGTGTGATTAGGATATCTGTGTGATCCCTACCTGTGTCATTAAGGGTATCTGTGTGTTCCCTATTGCCGTGTGCTTTATTCTCCTAAGGATATCTGTGTGATCCCTGTTGCCGTATGCTTTGTTCTCCTAAGGGTATCTGTGTGATCCCTGTTGTTGTGTGCTTTGTTCTCCTAAGGATATCTGTGTGATCTCTAAGGGTATATGTGTGATCCCTGTTGCAGTGTGCTTTATTCTCCTAAGGGTATATGTTTGATCCCTATTCACCCAAGGGTATCTGTGTGATCCCTCTTCTTTCTTCTTCCAAGCAAGCCCTAATCCCTTGGTGACTTCTCAGCTAGCTAGTGATCCATCCTCGATCCCTGTCCTGCATCATTTTGGTATCAGAGCCCAGAGGATCAGTGTTTTCTTCTTCCTCTCTGAGTCTGCTATCAACCCCTCCACCCACTGCCTCGTATGAAGCCTCCCATCTCCGCCATCCCTGACCAGATCCATCGCCATCACCCGTGATGCCATTGAATCCCTCTTCCGTTGAGCGTGCCATCGTTGATCCCTTCAGCACCGACCTCCATCCAAGACATCCTACAATCCGGCCTTTCTCCATCAACGGAATTGTCCCATCCTCCCTGCTCCCTTGCTAGAAGCCGACGACTCCCTGCCACTGGAAATGCTGGCTCCACCTCCTTCTTCCTCCCTCGCACCCTCCCACGATGAGCCGAGCTCTGCAACAGAGTCTCGGGACCGAGCCCAGCATCACGGTGCCGTTGCCAGTAGCTGGAACAAGCCGCAACCAAAGTTCCCACCCTAGTCTCCTCCTCCCATCGATCCGATCTAGCCCCCTTCGACCGCACCACCATCTCCTCAGCCATGCCCTCCGCCTAGAGTCATCCCCAGCTAGCCCACAAAACTCCTCCTCGCTACCATCGCCAGCCACTTCCGACTCCATTGCCACCCTGTCGGACAGTCTTCGCCCAGCACCGACACCGGCGAACTCCTCCGACATCGCTCCTCTGCTCCCTGGTTCGGTTTGTGAGGAAGAAAGGGGACATCACAAACATGAAAGCATGGGCACCATCCCCTTTGCCGAATTCAGTGTTGCATGCTCCTTAAAGCCACAAGATCTTAAAGGTGCACAACTTTCAAAGCTACATGGATTACAAAGTTTCACAAATCTCATAGCAAAGTTGATTAACAAAAAAATCTGGGATTTGTCTGAAAATAAAGGGTGAACCTAGCCTATAAGCCCTTTTTGATTTGATTAGATTCAGTCCCATCAAAGTCTCCACTGAGCCTGACTCGACGGAGTCAAGTTCTCCCCACTCCAGGGAATGATGGGGACTCAAGAGCCCAGCCACTTCAACAGCCACATGGGATCCCAGTCACAGTAAGCGCTATCTATTCAATCAAGGCAGTCCAAGATTTTCTTGAAGTCATCTAAGCATAAAAGGAAGCATATCAGCACCCCTTATAGTAGATGTTGGCCGCCCAAGAAAAATGGAAGGAATTATATGGCATCTCATGTCTCATATGGTGCCCCCCTGTTTCATGCAAGCCAAAAGATGAAGAAACTTGGCGCCCAGCTTTGAAGCGGTCCCCATCCCTATTTTATGCAATAATTCTAGGCAAAAGAAGCAAGCAAGCAGGAGTCCCAGATTTTCTTCTCCCTTTATTGCTATGTATAACCCACAAATATAGAAAATTTGTGGTGCCTCCCTTTCATGCAAATCCACCCATAAGGCAGCATGTTACTGCCCCCCCCCTCTTTGCTTTTCATTCCATGTAATCCAAGGGCTAGGGTCAATTATAAAAAGACCCCTTTCATGTATGAAGAATAATAATGATGATGATTTGAGAAGAGTGATTTTTTGTTCTGCCTCCGTGAAGGAGTGGGCGTGAGGCCCATCTTGCCTTCACCTTTGGGCGTCTGTGTGATTAGGGTATCTGTGTGATCCCTACTTGTGTGATTAAGGGTATCTGTGTGATCCCTGTTTCTATGTGCTTTGTTCTCCTAAGGGTATCTTTGTGATCCCTTTTGCTGTGTGCTTTGTTCTCTTAAGGGTATCTGTGTGATCCCTGTTGTTGTGTGCATTATTCTCCTAAAGGTATCTACGTGATCCCTGTTGCTGTGTGCTTTGTTCTTCTAAGGGTATCTGTGTGATCCCTGTTCATCCAAGGGTATCTGTGTGATCCCTCTTTTTTCTTCTTCCAAGCAAGCCATAATCCCTTGGTGACTTCTTAGCTTGCCAGCGATCCATCCCCGATTCCTGTCCTGCATCAAGTTGCAAGGATTTAGGCAGCAGAATGGAGAACTTGAGAGCAGAGTGTGATAGAAAGGAAGAAGGTGGCTTTGAAAGAGCTGGTTGGAAACTAGCTTTAATTTGCCTATTGTCCGCTTATCTCGAGTGTCCCCTCTTATCAATATTTATAGGCGTGACTGTAACTACTTATGGTTATGGGAGTTAGTTAATGAAACTTTCTTATAACAATATGTAGTGGTGGTCGAAAAATTAGTTTTCTCATGGTTATCCAAGCCGGAGATATTAAATATGTGGGTAGTTATAACAACCAAAACAACCTTTAACTATTTCGGGTTGAAGGATTGTTCTGGTGCTATAGATGCACTCTCTTAAAGGAGATTTCGAAGTGGGCCTAACTATCTCTTTGGATTGTATTCCTTGGAATGGTCCGAAGGGATGTTGGTTATATGCTTTGGGTTTATCTTTTAGGAGTGAACTAAAAAATAAATAGTTACTTACTATGGTGCCGAAGGGGTGAATCAACTTGTTTTAGAGGCATACTCTTCGAACCAAGCTGAAGATATGAAGCCGAAGGAATGATAGCAATATACTTTAGAGGCATACTCTTCGAGCAAAGCTGAAGACATGAAGCTGATGGAATAATATACTTTAGAAGCATACTCTTCAGAGCAAGCTAAAGACATGAAGCCGAAGAGTGATAGCACTATATTTTTGAGACATACTCTTCGGACCAAGCTGATAAACCAAATATTAAAATTGGCTCACTGATGGATCAGTAAATATTTAAATTAAATTGGATTATCACAACAAATAGATATTCTTGTTATAAACAAGTTTGATAAATTTTAGGGACCAATGACGGGTAAGATATCTAGATCTCAGATTAGATTTTTTCCTTTTTTTGTTTCTCTTTTAATAAGGCTTAGATATTTATAGCATGTATGTTTAGGATTTGTTTGGCATTACCTTTTTTTAAAATATATTTTTTAAAATAAGAAATTTTGTCTTATATAATCATAATGGGCTCCACTTTCATTGTCACCATTACTATCTTTATTGCTATCTCCATCGAACTGCGCAGTTTCTATTGTACTACTATCACAATTATTTTTATTGACATAAGGATGCAATCAAGTCAGGTTGGATACTTGTCTTGAGATCAATTGGGTCTTAGTATCTGATATGAACTTTAAGTTGAACTGTAAGTGCACGGTAAGTAAAGTAGCACGTCCAGTGAATATGAATCGATCCCATGATGAATTTGTGTTTGAACTATATTCAAACCCTTGCTTAGGTGAGCATCAACAAAAATGAGCAAAAATTAAACAAATTAATGATATAACTAATTTAAAAATTTAAGACTTTTGAATCCACTGGACCAATGACTTACAAACCTTTCTAATGATCTCTCTTATAACATCCTTTTAACTTCTTTCTTTTTATTAACCAAGTATGGATTATGAAGAGATTTTAACTTAACTATAATCAATCAAGGTTTTACAAGGAAAAAGAGAAAAGAGTAAAAAAAATGTTGAAAACCTTCTAATTATTACTCTCCTTGCACCGAATCAAGTATGAACTATGAAGGGATTGAAACCCAACAATAGCTCATCAAGTTTCTTGGCAAGAAGTTAAAATGAAAAAAAAAGATCTTAAAAATTAAAACCCAAGAATAGATCATAGAAAAGGACTTCTAATCATGGTCTAGCTTCATTGCCAACCCTAAGAAATTCGCTCTGCCATATATGATCTAAATTAAAATTTTAAAAATTATATAAAAAAATAAAATCAATCCTACACTACTTACTGAAAATATAAATTATAGAATTTAAATAGTAGAAATTAAACTAAATTAATTATAGAAATTTAATTGCAAGAATTTAAATTACAGGAAATTAAACTTTTCTAATGCTGAAATAAAAAAAATGTAAGAAAAATGAAATAAAAAAATAAAATTTTATTATAGAAACTAATTTAATTATAAAAAATTTAACTCATAAGCCATTAACAAGGCTTGGAGTTAAATAAAAAAACTGACAGAGCTCTTTTTCCCTCAGCTTACTCTCTTTCTTGTATGTTGGAAGGGTGGAAAAAAGTGGGAAGAAGAGATTGGAAGGGGGCAAGAAGAAAAGAGCGATAGAACATGGGCTGGAAGTAGAATGTGTCCCAAGATCTTCCCAGTAGCGAAGAGATAATGCTCCTATATAGAAGAAGGGCAATGCGTCAGGCCCGTGTGGGAACTATGTTGGTTTCTCATCATGATCCACCTCAACAGCTTTGGTTCTTATCCTCATCCCGCACCCGTTTCAGTTCCATATTCTTATCCCCATACCCGCTCGCACGATCCCCGCATTCTGTTTTCTTCTTAAAAATTAAACTTCCGTATATCCATCAAATTTCTTCTAATCTATTTTCTTTTCGGACATCCAATCTCTCGATAAGTTTCTAGACCGACATAGTAGGCAACTTGAATGTTTGGCTAGCAATAACTTTGAGCGGCAGGTGGTATGGGCAATCTATAGTGACGGAGAATAGGGCGGACGACGAAGGTCAGTGATGGTGAATCAGAGTGGAGGCTCAGAGTGGAGGCGGCGACTTGATGGAGACCGACCAGTGGATCAGAGGAGGAACAGCAGACGGTGAACAGGGCAGCTGGCTGAGAAGGTGGGAAGAAGATGACCGTGGATTTTCCTTGGATTTTTCCAGCATGGGAGGGTTCTCCGGCATGTTCTCGGCCACGAGGAGGCTCCCGGAGGTGAGAGGAAGGAGCTTCGATGGCTTTCTGGCATCAAATCGAGTCGAAAAGGTCTGTGGTCCACGGATTGTTTCATGGATCAGCAACAATGGTGGATGTGGACCATCAGGGCTTCCATGAACCATTCAGTCGGTCCATGGTGCACCGACAGCTCCAATATTCATGCTACATCATGATAATTACTTTAAAAATTTCTTTCAAGCTCAATTGAAGTTCGACTTACATGTTGTTTGTGCTATTAGATCTCAAAAATCGAACTCTTCGTATCGACGGGGTTCTTTAATTAAAACACTATATAAAAATTTTAATTTTAATTAAATAAAATTGATTTGATCTATAAATTAATGTACTTATGGCTAATATTTATGTACTTATCACTCTCCCCAACTTAAACTTTACTCGTCCTCGAGTAAAAATAGTTCATGAATTAATTAAGGAGGCTATCAAAAACTCTTAATACCTTACACAAGTTTATTCAGACTCAAAGGTTGTTCTCATACCCTTTTTATAAGTAGAAGTTTTTTCATTAGATAGTAGATGAAATAAGTCATTGGAATATTAATAGTTCAAGTAAATTGGTTAAGTATAAACTCCTCATTTTTTCAAGATAATTCTTGACCAACTCTTATTGTTATTTCTAAATCTTCTACTCTCATGGAGTGGTGAGATATTATTTTAGTACAAGTACGTTTCCTCTTATTGCTACGATTTTTTTTCACTTTTTTTCTTTTTTTTTTTCAAATACAGATCGTGAAATGTCTTAATCTCTTAAGCTTTCTATCTACCTTTTTAACAAGCTTTCGACTAATGTCTCTTAGACCAGTTGGCCTTAGGGCACTAGGTGTAGAACACCACTTGGGCTTACTGGCTTGAGTCAGAAAGGTAACAGATCAAAACTGGCTGTATAGCAATATTTTTTCACATCTCTACTTTTTGATGTGAGACTCAACCGTTTACTTAGACGAAGAGGCCTGGTTACTCGATGGAATAATATTTAGAACTTGATTTATTATCTTATTCTTTTTTCTTTTTTTTTTTCATTTTTTTTTTTAAAACTAATAAAGGAAGCTTTGCATTTATCAACCCCCACACACATCCAAGAAGTAGATTCTTCTTCGATGCGAATAGGAGGGTTAGAATTATCTAGAAATTGATTTCATTCTTACTTTCTCTCTTACTTGAGTCTATTAATATTTTGCCCCTCAGTATTTCAAAAATTATCTAGACTGTTCAATCAATTACTTATCCAAAGTGTGTGATTTATCCTAATTCCAAGATCGACAAGTATAAGAATAATAAGGTTAAGGTAGCTCTAAATATATACTTATTTTACTTTTTATTATTTCCCCATGAATAAAAATAGTTTCTAAATGTAAGCATGATATGGTATAAAAGAAAATAAAGACATCTGAGGAGGAATTTTAGTGAGCCCTCCTCCCAACTAAGCTAATGGAGCTTATTTGAGTAAGAATCTGAAAATCCTAACTATTGACTCTGGTCTTGATTTTGATGATTGACAAAATACTTAAGTATATATGAGTACTAATTATATATTTTAATATATTTATCAGATCTTAGTACTTATTCATGTTGAATGAAGAAATACTTGTATTTCAGTTGAAGAAGTTCTTCAAATTCATGGAATTTCAAGTTATAAGGACTTTGGAACATAAGGAAGACTTGGAAAGATTTAAAGTTTGATTTTGGAGAAGTTTTAGCAAGTTTCAACACTAGCTCTCTTAAGTGTCGACTCATGAAGAAGTTCAAGTGTCGACTCAAGGCCTAAGAATAAGAAAAATACAGAACTGTGAAAATCTAGAATTTTTTCCTTAAGCTGACCCAAGTATCGACTCATAGAAACCAAGTATCGACTCACAGAAACAAGTGTTGACTCATAGAACTTAAGTATCGACTTATTAGATTCAAGTATCGATACTTGGAGTAATGGCTAGTTTTTCAGAAGTGTAGAATTGATTCTAACTTGCTTCAAACGGCTAGTTTTTCATCCCCAACGGTCATAAATGATCATCTGTGGGTTGGAGAGCTATATAAACACCAAAAATCAAATGAAAAAGTAATTCTTTGATAGATTATTGAATATCGTTCAAGGATTCAAGAGCTGAGTGGTTCAAGCCTTCAAGCTTTTAAAGATAAGAGAGTACATCCAAGTTCACATCCTCAAGCTTCATTCAAAGGCTTCAACAAATTGATGACAAGCTTCTTCAACATCATCCAAGGGATTCAAAGAGATACTTGCTTTATTTTAGAAAGCTTTATTGTATTCTTTACTTTCATTCTTACATTATCGTATCAAAGATTTTTGGTGAGCCTTAGAAAACCAAAGAGGTTGTTGGTTAGCCTTTGTGTAAAATCAACATAGGTTGTTGGTGATCCTGTAAAATCAACATAGATTATTGGTGAGCCCGCAAAATCAACAAGGTTTTTGGTTAGCCATGAAAATCAAGAGGTTGTTGGTTAGCATAATTTAGAAAACCAACAAGGATTTTGACTTGTGAGGCCGGTGAAAATAAGTTGGGTTTGATTAGTGAGCCTGAAAAATAATCGATTGTAATCAAGTATGATTATAGTGAATTCCTAAGAAAAACTTGGAGAGTGGATGTAGGTACCTTGGAGTGCACCGAACCACTATAAACTTGTTATGTTTGTGTAATTGTTTTCTTTGTGCATTTATTTTATTAATTTTGCTGCATATTATTTTGAAGCACACAAACACTTTGGCAAAATATAAGCACTTAATTGCAATTAGAACATACTTGTTGAAATAGTTCAAAAAGTTTTATAAAACTTAATTCACCCCCCCTCTTGGGTTATTTCATCTTGGGCAACAATTGGTATCAAAGCCCGAAACCCAAAATTATTGGTATGTAAACTTTGTGCTTGGTAAAGAATCCAATGATTTTGAGTTAAAAGATCATTACAGCCCTAGAAGGTACTTGTTTTGCTATAGGATATACAGCTAATAGACCATATTTTTTAATGGCACTAATTACACTTTTTGGAAAACTCACATGCGCATCTATGTTCAATCTATTAGTTATTATCTTTGGAAAGTTATAGTTAATGGTCCTCATATTCCTTCTATTTTGTTAATGGCATTTCCATTTCAAAGCTCGAAGAGGATTGGAATGAATATGATATTAAGCAATCTAAAATTAATGCTAAAGCAATGAACTTGCTTTTTTTTGCATTGGACTTTAATGAATTCAATAGGATCTCCACATGCATATCGGTGAAGGAGATATGGAACATACTTAAAATTACTCATAAAGGTACTCTTCAAGTAAAAAATATTAAAATTATTATGCTTGTTCGTTCTTTCGAAATGTTTGAAATGCTACATTTTGAATCTATATCTGATATATATACTAGATTTATGACTATTGTTAATGAATTGAAAAGTCTTGGCAAAGTCTATACTAATGCTGATTTGGTTAATAAAATTCTTAGATCTTTGCTAATATCATGGGATCCAAAGATAACGACGATAAGCCAAAGATATTAATACCCTACCTTTGGAGGAGCTTATTGGTTCACTTATGATCCATGAGTTGAATTTATGGTATAAAGAAGTGGTTGCTGATCAAGAGAAGAAAAAGATAATAGCCCTCAAGTCCAAAAAAAAATTCAAGACAATGATGGCAACTTGGAGTGATAGCGAAGATTCAAGTTTGGATGATGAACAAGAAGTTGTCCATCTTTGCTTCATGGCAAATAAGGAAGAGGTTTGTTCTGAAAATGAATATGATTTTACTTTTGATGAATTAGATAATGCATTTAATGATCTTGTGCATGAATACAAAGTATTAAAAAATAAGTACAAAAAATTAAAAAGATATGTAGATTCTTTTTCTTTTGAGAACACCAATCTTGCCAATAAAAATATGATTTAAATGTAAAGATTGATGTTTTAGAAATTGATAAGAATAATCTTTCTAAAGAAAAATAAATTTTAGAAAAAGAAAATTTTGATTTGAAAGAATTATACAATAAGTTTTCAAATGAGAAAAATATTTTATTAAATGAAATAGAAATTCTAAAAAGTCCAAGATTTTTGTATCAAATGATGAGCTTTTAAAGAAAAACAAAAATTTGAGTTGAAAAACAAGAATTTCTTTGTTGATGTATCTTCCAATCTGACTTGTTTTAAATAATCTAAAATTAGGCATAATGCATATCCTTGTAAATTAACAAAAATTTGGATTCCAAAAGGAACCATATTTACTAATCCTAAAGGATCCAAGAAAGTTTGGGTACCAAAATTATCCACCTAGTTTATTTTACAGGAGTGTTTGTAGACCAACATGAAGAAAGAAATAATTGAATTGTGACTGTACAAGACAACATGAAGAAGTAGACAAGCTATATTTTGGACTAAATGGTAAAGGAAGGATTATACATATTGGTAAATTCTAAACATTTCCTTCCATATATGAAAATGTTGTTGAATATTTGTTATCAATGTTGCATCGATTACTTTGAAAACTATTTTAAATGATTAATTAGAATCAAGTTTAGACTTATAGTCATTGGTTATAATCATGAACTTTTTGACGTTAACGAATTTCATGCTATCATGATTAAACTTATAATTATAAGATCTTTACTTGATTTTAATTAATGTATCTTAAATTACTTCATGAAAAATATTTTTAAAGTTTCATATTGCTTTGAAAATTATTTCAATTGATTAATTAGAATCAAATTTAGACTAATAGTTATTTGTTGTGATCATGAACTTTTTGATGTTGATGGATTTCATGCTCTCATGATTAAACTTGTGATTATTAGACTTTCACTTGATTTTGATTAATATAGTTTTAAACCATTTAAAGTAAAATGTTATGATTTATGTGTTTTCATTTTTGGCATCTATGCTTAAGTTAGAAATATTTGGATCAAGACTAGAACTGGTAGTTAATAATTATATTTAAGAAGAAGGTATGTACATTGATAAACCCTTAATCCAGTAGCTAGACTTGATATTATATACTTCTAGCATTTGTATGGATATCAAATCACTTCAAATAAATTTGAAATCATATTAAATTGAATCTTTAAAATGTCAACCTCTTGCATTTTAAAGATAATATATATCTTAAAAATTCAAATATTTGATTTCAGACTTAGTATGTATGTTCATATCTCAAATTGTCTGAAATTATGATGCTTGTACTTTCATATTTTATTCCTCAATGAATGTATATTTTTAAGAGGGAATAATATTTAGGGGAGCATCCAAAGATTTGCTGTCATTATATACATATGATGCTTTGAATATTTTCTTAATATCATGCTTTACTTATATTGCTCTATACTCCTCCTTGTTTTCAAATCTAATCCTTTGAGGGGAGTTACATTCAATTGGTATCAAGCCACTACAAAAAAGTCATATACATCCACGTTTTTTAGACTCGTAAAATATATACGTGAGTAAAAGTTCAAATTCTAAAAAAAATATTATATATATCCATGTTTGGTAAATGTGAAAATGCTATAATCAATTTGTAACTTATGTTTCAACTATTAAACATGAGTAAATCAAATATAATGGATGAACATTAGTATGCCAAGAAAAGAGTGTCCAAAAAAACTAATACCGATCTTAGGTCTGGAGCTATTCCAAACTTGGATCCGATTAACTTTAACATAAATGGATCGATCTTGATATTTAATATCCAAACCCGAGACCTGAATAAAAATATAATATAATATATATTTAAATAATATAATATAATGTAATATAATGTAATATAATATGATATATTTTATAATTTATTATAATATATTATTTTAAATTTTAAATTTTAAATATTAAAAATGTAATTTTACTATATTATAATTATACTATACTTACAAAGTCACTCCCACTTAACCCAGACCCAACCCAAAAATAGAACGGGTCTAATTTTAGGACCCAACCTAGATCCACAGGTCCGTAAAAATGGATTGGATCGGGTTTAAATGGATCGGATCGGATTGGATCATGGGTCTACTCGATCCATTTGCAGCCTTACTTTTAGTTGGATTTAGGGTGGGCTTATCTAAATTTGGTATTTTTTATGTCCAAGTCCAGTCCATGATCACCTCTTATTGGTAGGAAGCTAGAGAACATGTTATCAAAATAGATAAAATAATAATAACAAAAATAAAATATCTAGAATTACTTGGAAGCTCTGCTGACTACTTTTAATAATAATAATAATGATAATAGTAGTAGTAGTAATGTATAAATACTTCAGGGAAGATTAAGCAAATAAATGAGTAGCTTGTAAAATCAAGCTTGGAAGTTCGATATAAATCAAGCTTGAATCACCAAAACATGCTCTAAATTAATTTTAACCGGTGAATCCCAAGTCAATAAAAACTTTGATATATTTATACTATTATAAAAATAATGTATTATTAAACTAAAGATTTGGTTTTTTTGGATTAGTTTAAATTTATTTTGGGCTTAAGTTAAGTTAGCATGTTATAGTTCAATTTTTGATTCAAATTTGAATTGAGCATGATTCAAAACTACAATTATCTGACTGATCAATTAGACTTATTTGTGCATTGATTTAAAGTTAAAATTAAATTGAATTTGGTATAATCGTAAACAAATCAAGCTTGATGCAGGGTTCAAACTGCAGAATTTTTTCAGATTAAGTTCGATCAAATTCGGACCCAGACTCGACAAGCCCAATCATATTTATATATAGACTCGATAAGCTCGATCGGTTACCACAACTTCCCCGATCTTAACAACTTCCTCGGTTTCAAGCCCATCTCATTTATGTCTCTCTGTATAGTAGACATACATCACTATCCGGGGTCTAGGTATTTTTCCTTTGTAACGGAGCGCGGCAAGGCGGCTACCTGGGGTCTACGAATTTTCCCTTCGTAATAGAGCGAGGCGAGGTGGGTCTACGGTTTCCCCTTCATAACAGAGCACGGCGAGGCTCGACTCGGCGAGGTGCGGCAAGGCTCGTCGGGTCATGGCGAAGTGAGGCATATGCTGGGAGGTTCTGATCGGCGAGATTGGGAGGTTGACGATGCAAAATCGACTCTTCTGGGAGGTTCCGAAAGGTGAGAGATGTTTTCGCTCGATGCTTATTATGAATGGAGTAGGAATCTGTCGTTTCCTAGAAATACAATTTCTTTAGACCTCTTCTGCTGATTTAGTAGCACACACATGCATCTTCCACATGATAGGTCTAAAAGAAAGCATGACATTTTAAATTGAAAAAAAATACTTGGACACTGATGCAAGCAGTAGGCAAGATAGGCCAAGTAAATTTTAAAAAATGTGATAAATAAAAAAAATTAAGAAAGCACAAAGGGATAATTATATAATTATAATTATATAATTCTAAGAGTTACTTCCAATTTTTAGACAAATAAGTTAAATCAAGAGAAAGGGACTCACAAAACTTGAGAATTTGGTGACTTTCAAAGGGCTGAAATTTGGTGGACCTTCTTCCAGAAACAACTCCATATAGTGAAGTAAGAAAAGGCCTCAATCAAATGAATTCTCCTGTTGCGGCAACATGACATAAAGTAATAAGTTAGTAAGGAACTATTAAATCAGAAAAAAGAAAATAACAGATAACATTATCCCAACATAGTTAAGCAAGAACTGAACGAAAAATAAAGCTAAGAGTACCAATATTTTATTTCTTTGTTTTCTTTCATGTAGTAATACAACATGCAATATTTTCATGCATTTTATTGATCTGGCTTGAACTCCTTAAGCATTTATTTTTATACAAGAAGAAAATAAATTTTGAGTTAGCATGTCGTAACATGGATTATAAAGTTGGATGCAAGTATTATGAAGACAGAGAATTCCAGGTTATTTAATTTTACATGGCATAGCAGTTCAATGGTTGTGGTGTATTTGTCATTTATATGGAATGAGAATGTTAATTCCAATCTATATGTACGTGATATTGTAATCTTCTAGATGTGCATTTATATTATCCCTTTTATTATTTTCTGCACCATCACATACTTGACTCTTACTGGTTTCTGTGAAGAGCTATAATGAACAGGATGCCATGTAGCATATTAGGGCATTTGAACTTCCCTGAAGGATTCTTCAGTAGAAGAATAGAGTTCAGGCAAGTGGAGCATGTCTTGTTTAATAAAATCACTATTGTTATAGGAATGCTATCAATAAATAATGGTTACAATGAGTCGAGTCTTGGGCAAATAATTCAAAATCAATTGAGAGATGCCTGCTATCTATCATACATTTGCTTTGCAATTTGATTGATCAATTGGATGAACGGCTATGATGTGTTAATCATTGTGATGGTTCAAATTATCTACTAGGTGAGGTTGTTCGGCTACTCGCCCGAGTCCGATTTCCATCAGGAGGTTTTTAAATATAAATAGGTTTTAAATATAAATTCAAGATCTTCGTTCTCCTTGCTTTGTTACCGCCAAGCGAAGGAGCGCATCTCAAGGTATGCTCGCTTATTGTTAGTGATAATTATATGTTAGCCTTTCAAAAAAAAATTATCTCAGTATCCTTTACTTATTTTTATTTTTTGATGTTTATTTTAGATAATATATATATGGACATAGATTCGAGCTGGTTAAATCTACCAAGCTATCGAAGATTGATTTTTAAGGCTTGAATTTGTATATACATAATTCTTAGATTCTCATTTTTCTCAATATTTTTCTTTTTAGGGGAACAGTAGAGTACTTGAAAGGAGTTGATGAATTTATCAAGTATGCATGTTGGAGATTGGGAAGAGATACATTTAAGTATCCTTGTCTATAGTGTGTTTGTGGTCTGATCCATGACAAAGATACAATTAGAGTACATTTAGCTTTTAATGGAGTTATTAAAGATCAGAGACTTTGGGAATTGCATTCTAGTATTTCAGGTCATAGTATTTCTTCTAATATAAATAGCACAAGTGAAGATTGCACTAAGGATGATGGCATACATAAAATGATACTAGATGCACTTAAAGTTGCAGCTGATGATGATAACAAATTTGAATATGGTGATACTGGTCTAGCAAATGGAGATGAGTTTTTAAATGGATTAAAGAAGTTGCTTGAAGATACATAAAAACCATTATTTGAAGGTTGTAAGAGTTTCAAGAAACTTTCTTTTGTTCTTCGTCTGTTCAACATTAAGTGCATGACTGAAATGTCCCAAAAGACTTTTGATTTGATGATGTGGTTGTATAAACCCCTTCTTCCAAATGGCAATGCACATCCAAATTTGTATAATGAAGTTAAAAAGATTGTTGCTACATTAGGTTATAGTTATGAAAAGATAGATGCATGTCCGAATGATTATATTTTGTATTGGGGGGAGGAGAATAAAGATCGTACAAGTTGTCCAAAATGTGGAGAGGATAGATGGATTGAAAAAGAAAGTTGTTATGGCCATAAAGGAAAAGAAAGTCTAAAAAGATCCTTCGTTACTTTTTATTAATTCCAAGACTTCAGAGGATATACCTGTGTTCTGAATTGGCTGCAAAAATGAGGTGGCATAAAGAAGAGCAAAAAGTAGATGGTATCTTGAGACATCCAGCTGATTCATCTTGTTGGAAATCTCTTGATGTCATTAATGATTTTGGATTTGACTCTTGAAATGTTCATCTTGGCTTGGCAAGCGATGGGTTTAATCCTTTTGGTAATATGAGTGTAAGCTATAGCATTTGGCCGGTTATTTTGTTGCCTTATAATTTGCCACCATGGGAGTGTATGAAATGGCCTAATATATTTGTATCCTTACTTATACTAGGTCCACATGGTCCTGGTAACAACATTGATGTTTACCTACAACCTCTCATTCATAAATAAATATTTTATGGAATAGGGTTGACACATATAATGCTTCGAGAGGCGAGAGGTTCAACATGTGTGCTGCATTATTATGGACCATAAATGATTTTTTTGCATACGGATACTTGTTAGGTTGGAGCATGAAAGGATAATTGGCATGTCCACAATGTAATAAAGATACATATTCTGATTGGTTGCATTCATGTAGGAAACATTATTATGCTGGTCATAGATGGTGGTTGGATAAGGACCATAAATTTTCGATGAATGAAGTCAAAATTTTTTGATAAGGAAGAAGATCTGAGAGATGCACCTACTCTGCCTTCTAGGAGTGATGTGTTCCAGCAACTAGAGGGTCTTACTTTTATCTCAGAAGCTTCTACAAATTTGAAAAAAAGAAAGAAAGTCAAGCAAGAATTTGAAGAGAGTACTGAAGAAAAAGAAATCAAAGAAGAGAAATACTATAGAAGAGCCTGATAACGTTGAAAAAGATAAATACCTGGTATGGAAAAAGAAGAGTATCTTTTTTGATTTGCCATATTGGAAGTTATTACCTGTTCGGCATATCCTTGATGTAATGCACATTGAGAAGAATGTCTTTGATAGTTTGATTGGAACATTATTAGAAATTGATGGTAAAAGTAAGGATGGCTTGAAAGCTCGACAAGACTTAGTCAAATTAAATATACGACCATCTCTTCATCCCAAATTTGTAGGTCTGAAAAAGATCTTGTTGCCACCAGCTTGCTTTACATTAAGTAAAAAGGAGAAGGAAAGCATGTGCCAAGTTCTTAAAGATGTGAAGGTTCCTGATGGGTATGCAGCTAACATCTCTAGGCATGTTGACCCAGTTCATGAAAAGATATGGAAGATAAAAAGTCATGACTGTCATATAATTATGCAACAACTACTTCCAATAGCAATCCGGTTTATAAAAAGCAAGGAAGTTAAGTGGATAGTCACTGAATTGAGCAAGTTTTTCTTGCAATTGTGCTCAAAGACTTCTTGAGCAAATGATTTTTATTTACTTGATCAAAGGATTTCAGTTCTCTTATGTCATATGGAGATGTTATTCCCTTCTAGTTTCTTTGATGTGATGGTTCACTTGCTTGTTCATTTGCCATATGAAGCTTGACTTGCTGGTCCAGTTAATTATCGATAGATGTATCCAATTGAAAGGTATGTTTTGAATTTGATGTGTTTTTAGTTTATTGCATTTTTTATTTTTTATGTATCGTAGACTAGCGAAATTTAGTGGTCATGATGATAGGTTCTTGATGAAATTGAAATTATATATGCATAATAAAGCACAACCAGAAGATTCAATTACAAATAGTTATTTGGCTACAGAAATAGTGGCCTTTGCATCAAGATTCCTAGATGATGATGTTGAGACATGGATAAATAGACGTGGAAGAAATGATGATTATACCGAAGTTGATACTTTGGAACAAATGTGCATTAACATAGGTCGACCTTTAGGTGCTGGAGTTCTTGTAAAATGGATAATGTGGAGTTGGATCAAGCTCATCGATATATATTATTCAATCAAGAGGAGGTTCAGTCGTATACATTGTAAGTAAAAAGTATTTTTTTAATTTCATTATATTATAAAATTTGTAGTTGTTACTACAAAACTTATACAATATTGTTTTCTATGTTAAGGATACACTTCGAGTTGATCCAAAGAGAATGACCTCGTTCATCAAAATGGGATATTGAAACTATTCATATGAGCAAGTTTCCATAATGGTTTCGTAGACATGTACATAATGTATCATTATTTTCTTAATTTTTGCCTTATGAAAAAAGGTGTATGATTACTAATTGAATAATATAATATCTTTTTTATAGGTTCAGGGATTACAAGATCAAGGAAAAGAAGATCTACCAGCTATTATTCATTGTCTAATAAAACATCCAATTAAATAGTCAACAAATACAATGGATGTTTAATTAATGGATTTAGATTTCATACAAGGAGCGCTGAGCAGGGAAGGAAAACCAAAATAGTGGCATTGTGATGTCAGCTAAAATAACAAGCTTCTCTAGTACAAGAGATAATAATCCAATACATACTAATATGACCTATTATGGAGTCTTGGACGAGATTATAGAGTTAAATTATTATGATGAGATAAAATTTTTGCTCTTTAAATGTGAATGGGTGGATATTAATCGAGGTGTCAAACAAGACGGGGACTTGACACTGGTAAATTTTAATTATAAATTACGTACTTCAGAGCCTTATGTAATAGCTAATCATGTGGAGCAAGTATGGTATATAAAAGATCCAAAAGAAAGTGGATGGCATGTAGTTAGAAACACAAAGGCAAGGGATTACTTTGATATGAATGAGGACTTCAATGATGCTGATGAAGGCTTGGAAATTGAGCAACAAATAGATCTCCATGCTACCAATTATGATATGAGATCGATGTAGATGATGAGAATGTAACATGAGAAAGAGATGATATTCAAGGAATTGAGATTGTAACATAGTTATCCATACATATATATATATATCCATATATGAATAATATATTTTCTTGAATATTTGTTAATTATGTATGGAAGACTTGTTTGATTATGTTCAGTTGTATTAGTTATTATTTTCTTAACTATATATCGAATGGTGTTTGTACTTTTTTTTGTTAATTATATTGGAAAGGTTGTTTGGTTATGTTGAATGGTATTTGTTATTTATTTTAATATTTCTTATATATTTTGATGTGTATATAAATAAAGTTTCTATTTATTACTTGGTTTTACTGCACTAATATCATTCCTTTTAATTATAGGTGTTGTTACAAATATATTTGTTACCTTAACTGAAAGTCTATGTAAGTGATCTAGTTCTTATTTAAATCTGATAGTTATTATATAAACAAAAGTGATGACTATTATAATTTTTTTTGTAGGGCTAGAAAGAAAAATCTGATAATTGTAAGGGCTCAGGATAGACCGAGAACAAGATCTACTTATCATGAAGTACATGATTCTAAATTAACATTGGAACAATGATCATAAAGTGGTTGACCTTGAAGAGACACAAGATAGTGGTGCTGAAGATAAACAATCAAATGAGGGAATGTTACTTGAACCAGAAAATAATTCAAGATGAAAGAGGTTGACAACTAGTTGCTTTCCTACTTATATGGGATGAGTACAATTTTAATTCTTGATGTTCTTACATTTAATATATCAAGGATGGATGTATGCTTAGTTTCTAATAGTATTTAAACATTTACTTTTTTTTTATATGCTTATTTTTATTATTTCTAGGTATATATGGAGCAAGCTAAGTTCAAAAAGACAATCATGGTTTCATTGTTTTGATTGCTTATTATTTAGCTTATATGTGAGTAAGCCATCAAAAAAGAAAGTTTCAAAGTGGATAAAGAATAAAGAAGTCTTTGAAAAGAAATATCTTATCCTTCATATTTACATTTGGTGGGTTATTAGGTTTAGTTATTTCCAATT
Source organism: Areca catechu (assembly GCA_021397845.1). Classification (NCBI taxonomy): domain Eukaryota; kingdom Viridiplantae; phylum Streptophyta; class Magnoliopsida; order Arecales; family Arecaceae; genus Areca; species Areca catechu. The sequence goes on from CM038043.1 coordinate 137,877,750, forward strand.
TATCAAATATTGTATGGGAGGTTGTGTACTTATTTTTTTTCTAACATTAGGGATCATTGGCTTGTCGTGATTTTTTGTAACTTTGGTAAGAGATTTACTTCAACTAGTCCACCTTGCATGTTGCTATTTGATTCTCTTCCAAATAATAGTTGTGATAGATATGAAGCTAAAATAAGACGGTAATTAAATAAATATAATTTCTATTTTTTACTTTGGTTTTCATAGTCAATTCATATTAATATATTTAGACTATTTGTATTTCTCTATTTGCAGCCTAGTTTTTGATATATATGATTGTGAAAAGAAGTCAAAAGATGCAAGAGCAATATGGAATATGCCGCTAATAGCCCCAAAGGTAGTTACGTTATATTTTTAAAGCAAAATAATTTATTTACATGAAACATAGAGCATAATAGTCATTAATCTTTTTGTTTATATTTCAATAATAACAGGTACCAATGCAACCAAATGAAAATGATTGTGGATACTTTGTTTCATATTATATCCATCGTTTTATGCAGGATGCTCCCACAACTATCTCTCCAAACAAGATTCCTTCTTTTGTATATTCTAATCATCTTAACTTCTTACCAAATTTTTTTATGTATTCCAAAATTATTTATTGATTTTTATTTATTCAGCTTAATGATCACTGGTTTACAATGGCGAAGTTGGATTCCTTTTTGGCTAGTTTAGATTCTGTTGGATGTGCAAAAAGGAGTGCAACTAGGCAAGTCATTGATGAGCAGAGCATTATACATGAAGATGACATTGGTGTAGCCTTAAAAGAGGAAGAGATATCCCAACTTGAAGAGCAACCTTTTAAAAAGTATCGTGGTGAGATACAAATGAAAGATGTGCAAATGATAGATTCTGATAAGATGATTCATGTAGAGTGGAATGAGTATGGACAGCCAATTGAGGATGGTGGGCAATCATTTATGAGCTTTTTGACTATCCTAACAAAATTTTATAAGAGCTGCCAGTTAGTATGAATGATTGGCAAAGATATCTAAGACCAATAAACTTGAACTTTGAAAAATACACGAAGGTGATATTGATTTCTATTTCATCTATGATTAGGCACTTATTTTTATGATGTATTAATAATACTTTTTTATTTCAGAAAAAGTATGATGTGGGAGATGAGCATTATAATTTTGCAATGAAGACTTTGGCAAGAAAATGGAGAGGAATAAAGTACCATTTAAGAAAAAAGTACTTAATAAAAATTATAATAAGAATATGAAAAAACAAGGTGAAGTACCTAAGAATGTCCTGGAGGCTCAATGGAAGGAAGCTATAGATAGTTGGTCTACTTTACAATGGCAGGTATATAGAAATTATTATTTTTCATTGGTTGAGATCAATTTTTTATAATAGTTAATGTCGGTTTTAAATTTTGGTATATATGGAACAATGACAAAAATGGTAGATATCAACATTGACTGCAAGAAGAAGTACAAGTATCTCCATTGTGCAGGAACAAGGAGCTCCATGCAAATCAATCACCTATATGTGAAACCCATCCAAATTTTTTTAAATGCTTGCTCTGATAAATATATATGTTACGTTCAACTAATTTTTTCTTATTTTGTATACTCAGTTCAAAAGGATAGGAAAAAAATTGAGCCGTCCTGGTATGTGGGTGAACACTTGTACTAGAAAGAATGGTAAACCTGTAAATGATGATGCTGCTGGACTAGTTGTAAGTATCTTTTATTAGTCAATTAAACTATAAGTCTATCTTATTTTTTATCATAATATTTATTTCTTATAATTAATACATATATGTTTACTGGAACCAAAAGAAAATGTTTAAAGATGCAGAAGGGGATGAAGTATTTTCTAAATAGTTTGGCAAAGAAAGACTAGACATGATCCGTTGCTTAGGGATAGGACCAACTCCTGGTTCATTATGGGGCTCTAAAGCAACAAATGAAGTCTTGAAAAAAAAAAATGAGAGTTTGCATAAAATGGTTAATGACTTGGCAGGTCAAGTTGGAACTCTCCAAGTCCAAGTAGCAAATATTTATGGTGCAGCAGTTTTGGTGAGTACTTTAGTTAAATATATGTTCTTTTTTTATATATGAATGAGATTGGATAACTTAATCTTTATTTTTAGAATTGTTTTGATTTTTTGAAAATATATAAATATCATGAAAAAACCCGATGATCATTCATTCTACTTGTTATTTGATTGATGAATTTAACATGTTATTGTACTTATTTATTAATAGGGTATTGCCAACATGAAAGAAGCTGATGATCATTCACTAAAAATAGATAAAATATCATCTATTAGTAGCAAACATAATCCAGAGGTATCTATGATATTATTATTTTATACAATACTTGTAATTTAATATTTTCTAAGAAAGTTGGCTAACTCTCTATTATTTTTAGAATGGTGATAGAGTTGAACTAAACTCATCTCAAGTGAACATATTACCCATTCTTGAATCATCTAAAATTGTAAGTGAAATTTATTTTGATGAATTTATAGATTTAAATAGAATAGTTCAATGTTATTTAGTGGTGATCATCAGACTTATTCATTATATTATATGAAATTATTACTTGTAGGGTGAAGAAGTAATTTTATTGGATATCTCACAGAAAGAAATAGGTAAAGGAATATTTATTTCTGATGATAAAGACAAGATATTGATGGATAAAAGTTTGGGAGATGTATTTTGTGAGATTTTTGTTTCTTATACAATTGAGCCCGATGCTCCATTGCTTGTAAAGGACAAAAGCGATCTTTAATGAAACATGCTGTGGACACTCATATTATTTGGTGGAAAGATTATGTATGTATATGTGTACATTCTTGGTTTAATAATGATTTATACTATAATAGTTGGAACTTGTTTTATGATATGTTTTGAGTTCTAGTATTTACTTTCTTTTGAAATCAGTACTATATTTTTTGTTGTTCTTTGAATTTTGATGAAATTAATAAAGTTGTTGAGACAATATTTTTGTAAGACTATCACTATGTATGTTAAACTATATTTAATATAATGATGAAAATTATCATGTTTATAGTTATTTTATGTCTTTCTATTTTTATTTGTTATTACAAGTGATCCATATTTTGAAATTGGAGTAAGCATGACTATATTTAATTATATACCTAACATTTTATTATTGATAGTACAGGTTCATTTATACCTACACTTTGTTAATTCCAATGAATTCTAATTCGTATGTATTTAATTACCCACATTTCTAATTTGTATGTATTTAATTATCCACGTTTCTAATTCGTATGTATTTAATTATCCATGTTTTAAAAGGAGGGTATAGATAGATTTATACCCATGTATATAATCTTACCTACGTTAGATATTACATGGGTAAAGCATGTCTATACACATGAAAAAAAAACATGGATATAAGCTATAGCCACGCCGGACATATCCACATTTAACCAAACGTGTGTACCAATGTGGGTGTAGACATATATCCATGTTTTTTAAGCTTTTATCTACGTATTTTCTATGTGGGTATAGCTCAGTTTTTTTGTAATAAAGATTTATTAAGAATCTTAATAAAAAAGGAGAGAGAAGAGCTCCTAGTAACTACTTCGGATTGGGTTAGTCACCATGGCCATCCGGTCATAGGAGCTAAGTAGGGTTTCAAGACCCTCTCTTCCTATTCAATGGGGTCTCTTATGATGTGTTAGGGCACCACTATAGCCTTATCCCATGAACAAGTGAGGTGAATGGATTGTTGTCTTAATCATACATTGGTTATGCATATTAGAGCTAATATACATTGAATTATTTTTTACATGTGCATCTCATTTTATGGTATTATGTTCAATTAGTATCATATTTAATTGGTATCATGATTAATTGATTTCATGTATTGATTTTGATGATCTACTTGTTATTCTTTCTACCTTCATTCCCATTTTGTATTGCCTTTCATCCTTTTTCATGATGACAAAAAGGGGAAGAAAAATGTTAAATATGAAAAGGGGAAAGATATGATAAATATGAAAAATCATATGAAAAATGAAAGAAAATGCAAAAGGGGAGAAGAAAGCAAAATATTTTAATCTTAAGGAAAAATTAGTAAGAGAGAGAAAATTTGAAAATTTTGCATATTTTGAAAAATATTTCGAAGAGTTTTTGAAAAAGTTTTTGGATCATATTTTGAGGAGGAGCTTGATGCTTATTGATTTTAAGCTTACATGTTTATCTTATTGTTAATCTTTTTAAGCTTATCCTATTTATATACTTAAAAATGTTGTCATCATCAAAAAGGGGGAGATTGTTGACTCTGGTCTTGATTTTGATGATTGACAAAATACATAAGTATATATGAGTACTAATTGTGTGTTTTAGTATGTTCATCAAATCTTAGTACTCATCCATGTTGAATGAAGAAATGCTTGTATTTTAGTTGAAAAAGTCATTCAAATTCATGGAATTTCAAGTTATAAGGACTTTGAAATATAAGGAAGACGTGGAAGGACTTAAAGTTTGATTTTGGAGAAGTTCCAGCAAGTTTTAGCACTGGCACACTTAAGTGTCGACTCATGAAGAAGTTCAAGTGTCGACTCAAGGCAAAGAACAAGAAAAATATAAACTGTAAAAATCCAGAATTTTTGTCTTGAGCTAATCCAAGTGTCGACTCACAGAAACCAAGTGTCGACTCATAGAAACCAAGTGTTGACTCACAGAAACTAAGTGTTGACTCACAAAACTCAAGTGTCGACTCACCAGATTCAAGTGTCGACACTTGGAGTAACGGCTAGTTTTTCAGAAGTATAGAATTGATTCCAACCTACTTCAAATGGCTAGTTTTTCATTTCCAAAGGTCATAAACGGTCATCTATGGGTTGAAGAGTTATATAAACACCAAAAATCAAATGGAAAGTAATCCTTTGGTGAGATTATTGAATATCCTTCAAGGATTCAAGAGTTGAGTAGTTTAAGCCTTCAAGCTTTCAAAGATAAGAAAGTGCATCCAAGTTCACATCCTCAAGCTTTATTCAAAGGCTTCAATAAATTGAAGACAAGCTTTTTCAACATCATCCAAGGGCTTCAAAGAGATACTTGCTTTATTTTAGAAAGCTTTATTGTATTCTTTACTTTCATTCTTACATTATCGTATCAAAGATTTTTGGTGAGCCTTAGAAAACCAAAGAGATTGTTGGTTAGCCTTTGTGTAAAATCAACATAGGTTGTTGGTGATCCTGTAAAACCAACATAGATTGTTGGTGAGCCCGCAAAACCAACAAGATTTTTGGTTAGCCATTAAAATCAAGAGGTTGTTGGTTAGCCTAAGTTAGAAAACCAACAAGGATTTTGACTTGTGAGGCCGGTGAAAACAAGTTGGGTTTGATTAGTAAGCCCGAAAAACTAATCAGTTGTAATCAAGTGTGATTATAGTGAATTCTCAAGAAAAACTAATCGGACCATTATAAACTTGTTGTGTTTGTGCGATTGTTTTCTTTGTGCATGTACTTTATTAATTCCACTATATATTATTTTGAAGCACACAAACACTTTGGCAAAACACAAGCACTTAATTGCGATTAGCACATACTTGTTGAAATAGTTCAAAAATTTTTATAAAACCTAATTTACCTTCCCTCTTGGGTTGCTTCATCTCTGGGTAACACTAACAATATTAAAAAAATAATTAAAAGAAAGAAGCCAGGTTGCCTTCCAGGAGTACTAAGTTTAAAGTCTTCAGCTAGACTAAATATTGATAGCAGGCTAATCGAGATATGTTGGTTCATAAAGAACCATGGCTTTTTCTATTGATTTTGTGGGTAATTCCAAGAATGGTTTTAATCATTGACCATTAACTATGAAAATAACACCATTGCTTGGGTTTTCAATTTCTGCGGCTCCCTATGGAAAGACTTTTTTAACTAAGAAAGGTCTTGTTGATGGAGACATCAGAAAAGGGCAAATAAATTTCAAACTAACTTAATTGAAAGCTAGGAGGTCAAGTCAGAAGGCCTTGTAAATTGAGCCCGATCAAGTCAGAAGGCCTTCTAAATTGAGCCAATGTATCAATGGAGGAAGCAAGGAGACCTCATGAAGCTAGCCATCCTCTTGGAGCAGAGTCAACCAAGTTAAGCTGACTCAACCTACTTTCCATGAGCCAACTCAATGCTTACCTCAAGAAGTTAACTTAAGCTCTTACTTGAATGACACTTGGAAGCCTACTTGAAAGCCAAGTGGAAGCCTTTCTTAGACAACACTTGGAAGCCTATCTGAGCGCCACTTGGAAGCCTTGCTTGGATGACACTTGGAAGCATCTTTGGATGCCACTTGGAAGCATCTTTAGATGCCACTTGGAAGCTCCTCTTGATGACATTCGGATGCCACATGGAAAGTAGTTATAACCTATTCTTGTTAGTAGTTGCAACCAATATTTGTTAGAACTACCTAACCCATTAGTTAGCATAACTAATCTAGTTAGAACTAGAGTTAGCTTCTCTCTTTGGCCAACTACATAGAGCTCCTTGGCCTATAAATAGGACCCAAGCTTTCCTTTGTATTCATGCTATGAGATACTTTGAATGAAATGAAGTTTGTTTGATTCCAATTTTCTTTTAATCTAATTCTTTGAGTGTGGAGAGGGTGGGATGCCCTTGTTTTGTTATGGAAAAGGTGGGATGCCCTTTGTTGTATGTAAAGAGAGTGGGATGCCCTTTGTTGAATTGTGAAGAGGGTGGGACACCCTTGCTTATGTTGATTTTAGGGTAGGATTCCCTTGTTGTGTTGCTCCAAGTATGGAGAAGGGGGTGATGCCCATTGCTAGCCGCCAAGCTCCATCTTCCATCTATTTGCTTTTCCTTTTTTTCATTTCCTTCCATCCTTCATTTCCATGCCACTAATCAAGTCCTTTTGCAGGTTATCTCTTGGATTTTTGGTTGAAGCTGAAGGTTCCAAGTCATGGACCAATTGCTAAGCTCTTAAGTATAGGGAGTGCTAGTCTTATAATTCAATCCTCATTCCTATGAGAGTTGAGAGTACTCCTTCCATCTAATATCTTAGCCTTCATTGTTTTTAGAAAACCACTTCTAGACCCTTTAGATCTAAGATATTGAAAGTATTTGACCTAGTATAAATGGTTTCTTAGCCATTCAATCCATTCTTGCTAATTTGAATTTGATTTACATGCGGGTGTTTGATTTCTAGGTCAACTAGTTTCTTGCTATAAAGTTGTTTGTCTCTCTTATGATTGATTTCGATCCATGTTTGTGTTCCATTGCTCATCTTGATTAACTGATCATTTAGGGTTCATCATCATCCATCCATTTCTTGTATCCAGTCTTGCATCAAATTTTGGTATCAAAGCTTAAGGTTTACTAGGTTAAGTTGCTGAAATTTTGTTCATTGTTAAAATTTCTTGCCTTCAAGTCCGAAATTCATAATCAAATTTTGAGATTTAAATATCAAAATTTAAAATCTAAAATCTTAACTCTAAGATCTGATAGTTTCAATTTAAATTTCAAATTTTTGAGATTTTTAAATTTAAATTTCAAATTTCAAATCTAGTTAGTTGGAGGTTTGTTAGTTGCTGAAATTTTTTGTACCAAGCCTATAAGAACAAATTTCATAACTATAATTTGAAATTTAAAATTTAAAATTTGAAATCTGAAATCTAAACTTTGAAATGTAAAAATTTTAATTTAAAATTTGAATTTTTGAGAATTTGAAATTTGAAATTTGAAATTTTGGTTAGAGGGTTGTTAGTTGGAAGTTTCTTGCAACCAATTTTAGTTACCCACCTCCAAAAATTAATTTATAGCCATAATTCAAAATTTAAAATTCAAAATTTGATTTCTAAAATTTGGACTTTAAGATCTAAAATTTTTAATTTAGAATTTGAAAATTTAAAATTTTGAAATTTGAATTTTGAATCACATATTTGTACTAGCCTAGATATTCTCCTAGTTAATTGTAATTAGTTGTGTATCCATTTTAAAATCTACTTAAGGGCATTCAATATAACATAAGGGAAGGAGGTCATTACCTTTCCTTGGCCCAAAACAACCACCTACATCGTGCATTGACCTAAGCCTAATCTAAAACCGAGTAGGAACCTAAACTAGGGACATCAATGGGTCAAGTTCATCTGCATGATGAGGCCAAGTGTTGATTAATTATGTATTTACTCCTTAATATTGGTGTCCAAGGCTAGAGGTCCAATAGCAAATGCCTTAAGCGAACTTGTGATTTTTAATTAGGACCTCGTGAAAATGAGGGGAACCTCCCGCAACCCTACCTCTTACCTGGCTAGTTAAAAGGGTAGCTGCAGTCTTAATTGGTACCTAGTCAAGTCTTGTTACATTGAACTTCTAGGTCTAAGAACCCTAGAAGCTAGGTTTGTTTTGCATGTCTATTAGGTCAGGAGCACAGTATCAACCTTCATAAGGTGTCACCATGGAATCCACTCTTGAAACCTTGATAGGATCCATGACTGAGCAAATGAGGCAAATGAGCCAAACCATGACTGAGCAAATGAGGCAAATGAACAATACCATAACTGAGCAAATAGGGCAAATGAATAATATCCTGATTGAGCAATTTAGGCAAATGAACAATCAGTTTAACCAAATAGGAGGGCGAGTCCGGTTGACACCTACTGAACCTGAATTACCTAGGCCAACTCCTTTTGGACGAAGAGCCTCTCATCATGAGCTCACCCCTGAATACACTCCAAGATGACCACACCACGACTTCATAGAAGAAGCCCATAGGATCTATGCTAAGCCTGAACCACTTAGGCCAATTCCCCATGGTCCAAGAGTCCATCATCATGATCTCACATATGAATACAACCCCAGACGAAATTACCATAACTTGGTAGATCAGGATGAGAGAGCTATAAGGAACCTGCATCTAGAGGCACCAAATTTTGATGGAAGTTTAGATCGAAAAGTATACATTAACTGGGAAGGAGAAATGGATCAATATTTTGAATGGTATGAGATGCCTGAAGAAAGAACATATAAGTTTGCCAAGCTAAGGTTAGTCCATTAGACTAGATTATACTGGGCAAATGTTGAATGTATGATTCAACTAAGAGGAGATATACCCGTAACTACCTGGAGAGCCATGAAGTTTAGGCTTAGGGAAAAATATCTCTCTTAGTCTTATCAGCAAAGACTTTTAGATCAGTGGCAAAGGTTAAATCAGGGCAACAAGACAGTATTTGAATACATCACTAAATTTGATGAATATGTTATGAGATGTAACATTAATGAGCCTGAGGCTTTGACCTTGTCCAAATTTAGAACTAGCCTGCATGAGGATATTCAAAGAGAGTTGTATTTAAGAGAAGTCAATGATCTTGAGCAAGCTTATAATATAGCTAGGGATTGTGAAAGATTACAAAGGGGACCTATAATTCGATGACTTGAACCAAATAGGGTTAGCGTCCCTAGCTAAAAATCAGGGTTCAATCAAGTGCATCTGAACTGACCCACTCTTAGTGCCCCATTGAACCAAACAGGTGACAAGGGTTAGGCCCCTGAAGTCTAGAAGAATAGTAACCCAGATATTCAATGCTTTAAATATCTAAAAATGGGACACTATGCCATCCAATGCCCTGCCCGATCTTTACACATAGGAGAACTAGCTAAAAAGATCCTAAATTTGCTAAAGACTTAGAGAAGAGGTATATAAAGCTGAACCCAATCTAGTGAATGAGTATGAGGCAGATGAAGAAGAAACTGATCAAAATGAAACATTGAGAGTTGTAAGATATGTTTCAGATCAAACAAAAGAGATTGAAGATTGGAAAAGGACCAATATACTTCAAACATTTGTCAAGATAAATGAAAGGGTCTACAAAATCATTATTAACAATGGGAGCTGTGTTAATGCCATTTCTATCAAAGCCATTAAGAATCTAGGCTTGACTATTGTTCCCCATTCCAATCTTCATAAAGTGTCTTGGATAGACTCGACTTCCATCCCCATTGAATCAAGATGTTTAGTTCCAATTCAGATCCAATCCAACCATGAAGTTTGGTGTGATGTGCTTCCCATGGGGGTACGTAATATCATTTTGGGTAGACCTTGGCTATATGATCATAATATTAACCTGTATGGCAGATCTAATTGTTGTTCATTCACCAACCAAGGTAAGAAGATAGTTATAAATTTGACACCAAACAAGGATAATCAGAAGAAGGGATCTAGTAATCTGAGAGAGAGAAGAGGGGTTACATAGAGCTAAGGAGTTAGAATAACTGATCAGTAAAGGATCACCCAAGAAAGTCCAAACTCCTAAGGAACAAACCCAAGAAGTCATAAAGATTTTGAAGGAAATTCAAGATAAACTACCTGGAGATTTTTCTGATAACTTTTCATCATCTAGGGACATCCAACATGCTATCAATTCAGTCCCATGATATAGGATGAATCTAACTCAGCATTCCAACATGGCACACTTTTTACCCTATTCATGAATTTTTGATATTTTTAAAGTGGCCAAACCTTCTCTAGAAAAAGTGGTTAGGTTGTAAAGCCTACCAAAACCTACTATGTCTAATAGGGTTGTTTGAGTCATTAGCTATTTTAGAAAGCCCTATGACACAAATATGGAGTAAAAACTGAATTCTTCCACCCCCACCCACCATTCAAGCTAAGGGCCAGACCAAAGTTGAAGACCCATTCAAATTGTTAGCTAAGAAGAGTACTGGAAATCAGGGACCTCATATTGAATTTGCATACATTAGCTTAATCAACAGGTCCACCAAGAAAACCCATTTAAGAGTGTACGTGGATACACTGAGAAAGCCCATAGACTTTGTCTATGCATACACAAGTATCTGGCTTGTAGAGTCATATGCATAACATGTTAGGGATTTGCGTCAAAAAGAAAATCAATTCGAGCAAAAAAACTTACAAGCATATGGCCAATTCTCATAAGAGAGTCAAATAATTTTTTGAGTGAGACTATGTGTTGATTCTCACCTCGTGGTGTAGGTCCTTTTCAAATTAATAAAGAAAATTGGACCTAAGGCTATAGTTACCATTTGACTTTGGTATCAGTTCCACCTTTCATATTTCAGACCTAATAGAGTGTTCGGAACCAATAATGATACCTAGTGAGCTATTTGGACCTGATCCTATTTTTTTTAGAGTGAACCAACCCATGAGTTCCACCAGCCACACAACCAAATCGATGAGGTAGGATTGAGAGAATTCTGGATGATAAAACTATCACTACCCTGGACAAGGACTTTCAAATGCTATTTGGTTCATTGGCAAGGTTGACATAAATCTGAAGACTCATGAAAAACTTGAGAGGATTTGCAAAGGATCAACCCAAACTTGCTAAACCATTACCAAAGTCAAGTTAACCCTTACTCGACAGGGTCGAGTTCTTTCCACCCCGGGAGAATTGATGGGGATATCAGGCAAGGGAAAATAAATTTCAAGCTAACTCAATTACAAGCTAGGAGATCAAGTCAGAAGGCCTTCTAAATTAAGCCAATATATCAATGGAGAAAGCAAAAAGACCTCATGAAGCTAGCCATCCTCTTGGAGCAGAGTCAACGAAATTGAGCCAACTTAACCTACTTCCCATGAGCCAACTCAATGCTCACCTCAAGAAGTTAACTCAAACCCCAACTTGAATGACACTTAGAAGCCTACTTGAAAACCAAGTGGAAGCCTTTCTTAGACAACACTTGGAAGCCTATTTGAGTGCCACTTAGAAGCCTTGTTTGGACAACACTTGGAAGCATCTTTGGATGCCACTTGGAAGCTCCTTTTGATGAGATTTGGATGCCACATGGAAAGTAGTTGTAATCTATTCTTGTTCGTAGTTGCAACCAATATTTGTTAGAACTAATTTTAGTCAGAACTAGTTTTAGTCAGAACTACCCAACCCATTAGTTAGCATAACTAATCTAGTTAGAACTAAAGTTAGCTCCCCTCTTTGGCTAAACTATATAGAGCTCCTTGGCCTATAAATAGGACCCAAGCTTCTCCTTTGTATTCATGTTATGAGATACTTTGAATGAAATGAAGTTTGTTTGATTCCAATTTTCTTCTAGTCTAGTTGTTTGAGTGTGGAGAGGGTGGGATGCCCTTGTTGTGTTGTGGAAAGGGTGGGATGCCATTTGTTATGTGTAAAGGGTGGGATGCCATTTGTTTAATTATGAAGAGGGTGGGACACACTTGCTTGTGTTGATCTTAGGGTGGGATGCCCTTGTTGTTTTGCTCCAAGTATGGAGAAGGGGGTGATGCCCATTGCTAGCCGCCAAGCTCCATCTTCCATCTATTTGCTTTTCTTTGTTTCATTTCCTTCCATGCTTCATTTCAATGCCACTAATCAAGTCCTTTTGAAGTTCTCTCATGAACCAATTACAAGGTAAGCTCTTAAGTATAGGGAGAGCTAGTCTTATAATTCAATCATCATTCCTATGAGTGTTGAGAGTACTCCTTCCACCTAATATTTTAGCCTTTATTGTTGTTAGGAAACCACTTTTAGACCCTTTAGATATGAGATATTGAAAGTATTTGATCTAGTATAAATGGTTTCTTAGCCATTTGATCCATTGTTGCTAATTTGATTTACATGCAGGTGTTTGATTTTTGGGTCAACTAGTTTCTTTTTATAAAGTTGTTTGTCTCTCTTATGATTGATTTCGACCTATGTTTGTGTTCCATTACTCATCTTGATTAACTGATCATTTAGAGTTAATCATCATCCATCCATTTCTTGCATCCCATCCCGCATTACCTGTCCATCTAGGCCTAAGCTTTCCAGGAAAAAGACATAATCTCGAATTATATAATAGAACTTTTTGTCCAGGAGTAAAAGATTTTCTATGAATTACTTGATCATGAAATACTTTTATTTTTTTCTTGTACATCTTGGCATTCTCGTAAGCTTAATTTTTAAGTTCTTTGAATTCATTGATCTGAAGCTTCCTATGATTTCTAGCTAAGTCCAAGTCCATGTTTAATTTTTTTTATTGCCCACATAGCTTTATGTTCTAATTCAACCGGCAAGTGATATGATTTTCCAAACACAATCCTATAAGGAGATATTCTTAGATTGGTCTTGTAGGTGGTGCGGCATGCCCAAAGTACATCAACTAATTTCAAAGACCAATCCTTTCTATTAGCATTAACAGTCTTCTCCAAGATCTATTTGATTTATCTATTGGACACTTCTACTTGCCTACTAGTTTGAGGATGATATGGTGTGGCCAACTTGTGGGTAACATTATATTTTTTCATTAATGTGGCAAAGGGTCGGTTGCAAAAGTGTGTCCCTCGATTACTAATGATTGCTTTAAGAGTATCAAAATGGGAGATAATATTTTTTGTAAGAAATTGAATAACCACTTTGCTATCAATGGATCTACATGGAATAGCTTCTACCCACTTAGAGACATAATCGACAGCCATGAGAATATATTCATTTTCGAAGGAATTTGGAAATGGTCCCATAAAATAGATCCCCCAGACATCAAAAATTTTGACTACCAAAATTAGATTGAGTGGCATCATGTCTCTCTTGGTGATTCGACCCATTTGTTGGCATCGAGCATAACTTTTACAGTACACATGTGCATCCTTAAATAAATTAGGCCAATAAAATCCACACTGAAACACTTTGGCAACTATCTTCTAACCTCATGCTTGGTCATGGCAAAATGATAGAATACTTCTAACCTCATTATCCGGGATACACCTCCTAATGATCTGATTAGGACACTGTTTAAACAGGTAAGGATCATCCCAGATGAAGTACTTCACTTGGAAAAAGAATTTGTGTTTATCCTGAATAGTCCAATGAGAAGGAACTTTACCAATGGCTGAAAAATTTACAATATTAGCATACCATTGTTCAGTGGACATGGACATGAGTTGCTCATCAAGGAAGAATTCATTGATAGGTGGTTCACGAGATGATGCGATTATGATTTTGGACAAGTGATCAGCTACAACATTCTTTGTTCCTTTCTTGTCCTTAATCTTTAGGTCAAATTCTTGAAGGAACAAAATCCATCTTATTAAGCATGCCTTAGCATCCTTCTTTGCTAGGAGATGTTTAATGGTTGACTGGTCAGTATAAACAATATTGTGCGACCCAACCAAGTAAGACCTAAATTTTTTTAAGGCAAAAATAATGGCTAGGAATTCCTTTTCAGTGGTTGTGTAATTAAGTTGCACATCATTTAAGATTTTACTCGTATAATAAATAACTTTAGACAACTTATTAATCCTTTGACCTAAAACTGCACCTATAGCATGATCGGATGCATCGCACATGAGTTTAAGGATTCATTCCATATAGGTGGATGAATGATATGAGCATAAATGAGTGCCTTTTTAAGGAATTCAAAAGACTCTAAGTACTCGGGAGTAAACTCAAATTTTGCTTCATTTGCTGACAAATTTGTTAATGGATGAGCCACTTTGCTAAAACTGGGTATGAACATTCTATAAAATCTAGCATGTCCTAAAAATGAATGAATTTCTTTAATAGACTTGGATGGTGGAAGACTTGCAATCAGGTCAACTTTGGCCTTGTCAACTTCTATCCTTGTAGCCCATTGATGATGCAACCCAAGAGCGGGGGTAAATTGGATTTTAAAAATTTCTTTGAACTATTTCAATGGATATAAAATAAGTATATGTCAATTCAAATCAAGTTCTTATATTTTTCCAAAGTGTTTGTGTGCTTAATAAAAATAAATTAACAAAATAAATGCAAGAGTAAATAAGTAATAAATAAGAGCAATCACAAATACAAGAATATATAGTAGTTCGGTGCACTCCAAGATACCTACATCCACTTCCCAAGTTTTTCATGGATATTCCACTATAGTCATCAAGATTACAGTCGATTAGTTTTCCAGGCTCACTAATCAAACCCAACTTGTTTTCACTGGGCTTACAAGTCAAAACCCCTTGTTGGTTTTATAACATAGGCTAACCAACAACCTCTTTGGTTTTCCAAGGCTAACTAAAAATCTCTTTGATTTTCAAGGCTCACCAAAAATCTCTTTGATTTTCCAAGGCTAACCAAAAATCTTGTTGGTTTTGTAACTTAGGCTTACTAACAACCTTGTTGGTTTTTCTACAAAGACTAACCAATAACCTCAGTTTTCCAAGATTCACCAAAAACCTTGATACTAGTTTCAATCTACTTGAAACTAGTAGCAATAAAAGCATATAGTACAATTAAAAGCTTTCTTAAATAAAGCAAATATCTCTTTGAAGCCCTTGGATGATATTGAACAATCTTGTCTTCAATTTGTTGAAGTCTTTGAATGAAGCTTGATGTTGTGGACTTGGATCAACTCTCTTATTTTTGGAAGCTTGAAGGCTTGAACCACTCAACTCTTGAATCCTTGAAGGATATTCAATGTCTCACCAAAAGATTGCTTCCCTATTTGATTTTTAGTATTTATATAGCTCTCCAAATCATAGATGACCATTTATGATTGTTGAAGATGAAAAACTAGCCATTTGAAGCAAGTTAGAATCAATTCTGCACTTCTGAAAAACCAGCCATTACACCAAGTGTCGACACTTGAATTTGGTGAGTCAACACTTGAGTTCTTCATGAGTCGATACTTGATTTCTTCATGAGTTGACACTTGACAGGTCAGCTCAAGGCAAAAATTCTGGATTGACACAGTTCTGTATTTTTCTTGTTCTCAAGCCTTGAGTCAACACTTTGACATCTTCATGAGTCAACACTTGAGTGTGCCAGTTCTGAAACTTATTAAAACTTCTCTAAAATCAAACTTTAAGTCCTTCCAAGTCTTCCTTATATTCCAAAGTCCTTATAACTTGAAATTCAATAAATTTGAAGTACTTCTATAACTGAAATACAAGCATTTTGTTCTTTCAACTGATATGAGTACTTAATTTGATAAACATACTAAAATATATAATTAGTACTCATATATACTTAAGTATTTTGTTAATCATCAAAATCAAGACCAGAGTCAACAATCTTTTTCTTTTTGATGATGACAAAACCTTTAAGTATATGAACAGGATAAGCTTAAAAAGATTAATAATAAGATAAACATGTAAGCTCAAAATCAATAAGTATCAAGCTCCCCCTCAAAACATGATTTCAAAAACATTTTCAAAATCATTCAAAATATTTTCAAAAATCATTCAAGATTTTTAAACATTCTCCCCCTTGCTAATTCTTCCCTCAAGATTAAAACATTTTGCTTTCTTCTTCCCCTTTTGTACTTTCTTTCATTTCTCTTATAATTTTTCATGTTTATTATATCTTTTTCCTTTTCATACTTAACATTTTTCTTCCCCTTTTTGTTATCATAAAAAAGGATAAAAATACAAAATGGGAATGAAGGTGGAAAGAATAGTAAGTAAATCATCAAAATCAATACATGATACTAATTAAATATGATACCAATTGAATATGATACCACAAAAATGATATGCACATGCAAAACATAAATCTTGATAGCATTTGAATGTAACTCCCCTTAAAGAAAATAGATTTGAATGTAAGGAGAAGGAGTAATAGAGTAATATAAATAAAGCATAATATCAAGAAAATATTGAAAGCATCATATATGACAACAAATCTTTGGATGCTCTCTCTAAATATTATTTTTCCTTAAAAATATGCATTTATTGAGAAATAAAATATGGAAGCACAAGCATCATAATTTCAGATAATTTGAGATAAGAATATAAATACTAAGTCTAAAATCAAAGATTTGAATTTTCAAGACATACAAGATTTTTAAAATGCTTGAAATTACAAATATAATTTAATATAATTTCAAATTCATTTGAAGTGATTTGATATCCATACAAATACTAGAAGTATATGATATCAAGTCTAGCTACTGGATTAAGAGTTTATCAATGTGCATACCTTCTTCTTAAATATAACCCTTAACTACTAGTTCTATACTTGTTTCAAATTATTTCTAGTCTAAGCATGGATATAAAATGGAATATATTTTATGAAAATCATATGATTTGAAATGATTTTGATTATCCATATAAATGTTAGAAGTAATCTAGTACCAAGTTTAGCTACTGGAGCAAGGATTTATCAATATGCATACCTTCTTAAATGTAATCTTTAACTACCAGTTCTAGTCTTGATCCAAATCATTCTAACTTAAGCATATATACCAAAAAATGTATACATTTCATCACAACATTTTAGTTGAAATAGTTTAAAACTATATTAATCAAAATCAAGTAAAAGTCTAATAATAACAAGTTTAATCATGATAGCATAAAACTTATCAATATCAAAAAGTTCATGATCATAACTAAAGACTATTAGCCTAAACTTGATTCTAATTAATCAATTGAAATAATTTTCAAAGCAATATACAACTTTAAAAATATTTTTCATGAAGTAATTTAAGATACATTAATTAAAATCAAGTGAAGGTCTTATAATCACAAGTTTAATCATGATAGCATGAAATTCATCAACATCAAAAAGTTCATGATCATAACCAATGACTATAAGTCTAAACTTGATTCTAATTAAATATTTAAAATAATTTTCAAAGTAATTGATGCAATATTTATAACAAATATTTAACTACATTTTCAATTATGGAGGAAAATATTTAGAATATACCAATATATATAATCTTTTCTTTACCATTTAGTCCAAAATGTAGCTTGTCCACTCTTTGTATTGTCTTGTACAGCCACTTTTCAAAATCTTTCTTTCTTCATGTTGGGCTACAAGACATTCCTGCAAAATAAATTAAGTAGACAATTTTGGTACCCAAACTTTCTTGGATCCTTTAAGGTTAGTAAATATGGTTCCTTTTGAAATCCAATTTTTTTTAATTTACAAGGATATGCATTATTCCTAATTTTACAACATTTAAAATAAGTCAGATTAGAGGATGCATCAACATAGAAATTCTTATTTTTCCACTCAAGATTTTTATTTTTTTTAAAAGCTCATCATTTGATACAAAAATCTTGGGCCTTGTTAGAATTTTTATTTCATCCAATAAAATATTTTTTTCATTTGAAAACTTATTACATAAATCTTTCAAATCAATTTTTTTTTTCTAAACTTTTTTAGAAAGATTATTCTTATCATTTTCTAAAACATCAATCTTTATATTTAAATTATGATTTTTATTGACAATATTGGTATTCTCAAAATAATCTACATGTCTTTTTAATTCTTATGCTCAATTTTTAATACTTTACATTCATGCACAAGATCATTAAATGCATCATGTAATTCATCAAAGATAAAATTATATTCATTTTCAACACATACCTCTTCCTTATTTGTCATGAAGCAAAGATTGACAACTTCTTGTTCATCATCCAAACTTGAATCTTCACTATCGCTTTAAGTTACCATCATTGTCTTGAATTTCTTTTTGACCTTGAGGGCTATTATTTTCTTATTCTCTTGATTAGCAACCACTTCTTTGTGCCATAAATTCAACTCATGGGTCATGAGTGAACCAATAAGCTCCTCCAAAGGCAGGTATCAATATCTTTGGCTTCTTGGATCGCCGTTATCTTTGGATCCCATGATATTGGCAAAGATCTAAGAATTTTATTAACCAAATCAGCGTTAGTATAGACTTTGCCAAGACTTTTCAATTCATTAATAATAGTCATAAATCTAGTATACATATCAGATATAGATTCAAAATGCAGCATTTTAAATATTTTAAAAGAATGAACAGGTATATTAATTTTAGTACTATTCACTTGAAGAGTTCCCTCATGAGTAATTTCAAGTATGTCCCATATCTCCTTCGCTGATGTGAATGTAGAGATCCTATTGAATTCATTAGAGTCCAATGCATAATAAAGCAAGTTCATTGCTTTAGCATTAATTTCAGATTGCTTAATGTTATATTTATTCCAATCCTCTTCGAGCTTTGGAATGGAAATGCCATTAACCAAAATAAAAGGAATATGAGGACCATTAACTATAACTTTTCAAAGATAATAACTAATAGATTGAATATAGATGTGCAAACGAGTTTTCCAAAAAGTGTAATTAGTACCACTGAAAAATGATGGTCTATTAGTTGCATGTCCTATAGCAAAACAAGCACCTTCTAGGACTATTATGATCTTTTAACTCAAAACCATTAGATTCTTTGCAAAGCACAAAGTTTAGATACCAATGATTTTGGGTTTTGGGCTCTGATACCAATTGTTGCCCAGTGATGATGCAACCCAAGAGAGGGGTGAATTGGGTTTTAAAAATTATTTGAATTATTTCAATGGATATAAAATAAGTATGTGCCAATTCAAATCAAGTGCTTATATTTTGTCAAAGTGTTTGTGTGCTTAATGAAAATGAATTAACAAAGTAAATGCAAGAGTAAATAAGAAATAAATAAGCGCAATCACAAACACAAGAATATATAGTGGTTCGGTGCACTCCAAGGCACCTACATCCACTCCCCAAGTTCTCCTTGGGTATTCCACAATAATCACCAAGGTTATAGTCGATTAGTTTTCCGGGCTCACTAATAAAATTCAACTTATTTTTATCGAGCACACAAGTCAAAATCCCTTGTTGGTTTTATAACATAGGCTAACCAACAACCTCTTTGGTTTTCCAAGGCTAACCAAAATCCTTTTTGGTTTTCAAGGCTCACCAAAACCTCTTTGGCTTTCCAAGGCTAACCAAAAATCTTGTTAGTTTTGTAACTTAGGCTTACTAACAACCTTGTTGATTTTTCTACAAAGGCTAACTAACAACCTTCTTGGTTTTCTAAGGTTCACCAAAAACCTTGATACTAGTTTCGATCAACTTGAAACTAGTAGCAATAAAGCATAATGTAAAGAATAAGAATATAATTAAAAGCTTTTTTAAACAAAGCAAATATCTCTTTGAAGCCCTTGGATGATGTTGAAGAACCTTGTCTTCAATTTGTTAAAACCTTTGAAAGATGCTTGATGTTGTGGACTTGGATCACTCTCTTAT
Organism: Areca catechu; assembly: GCA_021397845.1. NCBI lineage: Eukaryota > Viridiplantae > Streptophyta > Magnoliopsida > Arecales > Arecaceae > Areca > Areca catechu. Next base: position 137,897,709 of record CM038043.1, read on the forward strand.
CTTTGGAAGCTTGAAGGCTTGAACCACTCAATTCTTGAATCCTTGAAAAATATTCAATAATCTCACTAAAGGATTACTTCTCCATTTGATTTTTGGTATTTATATAGCTCTCCAAATCATAAATGACCATTTATGACCGTTGGAGATGGGAAATTAGCCATTTAAAGCAAGTTTGAATCAATTCTGTACTTCTAAAAAACTAGTCGTTACACCAAGTGTTGATACTTGAATATGATGAGTCGACATTGAGTTCTTCATGAGTTGATACTTGATTTCTTTATGAGTCGACACTTGACAGGTCAGCTCAAGGAAAAAATCTTGGATTGATACAGTTCTGTATTTTTCTTGTTCTCAGGCCTTGAGTCGACACTTTGACATCTTCATGAGTCGACACTTGAGTATGCTAATGCTGAAACTTGTCGAAACTTTTCTAAAATCAAACTTTAAGTCCTTCCAATTCTTCTTTATGTTTCAAAGTCCTTATAACTTTTAATTTCATGAATTTGAAGGACTTCTTCAATTGAAATACAAGCATTTTGTTCTTTCAACTGATATGAGTACTTAATCTGATAAAGACACTAAAATACATAATTAGTACTCATATATACTTAAGTATTTTTTCAATCATCAAAATCAAGACAGAGTCAACAATTCTCTTTTCGAAATTACATGGCCAAAAACTATAGCTTCTCTAACCATGAATCGACATTTTTTCCAATTAAGAACTAAATGCTTCTCCTTACATCTTTTTAGAACTAGTCTCAGATGGTTTAAACATTCGGAGAAGGTAGGGCCAAACATAAAAAAGTCATCCATGAAAATTTCTAAGAATCATTCTACCATATCAGAAAAAATGCTGATCATACATCTTTGGAAGGCCGCCGTTGCATTATATAACCCAAAGGGTATGCACCTATAAGCAAAGGTTCCGAATGGACAAGTGAATGTAGTATTTTCCTGATCTTCAGGGGCTATAGGGATCTGATTATAGCCAGAGTATCCATCAAGAAAATAATAAAACTCATGTTCGACTAATTTTTCTAATATATGGTTAGTAAATGGTAAAGAAAAGTGATCTTTCTTGTTGCTACATTCAATTTTCTAGAATCTATACAGACCCTCTATCCCATTTGAATCCTAGTTGGGGTAAGTTCATTTGCTTCATTATGGACCACTGTTATCCCAAACTTTTTGGATACCACTTGTACAAGGCTTACCCACGAACTATCAGAAATGAGGTAAATAATTCCATTATCAAGTAATTTCAAAATCTCTTTCTTGACTACTTCCCTCACCGCTGGGTTTAATATTCTTTAGGCTTCTTTAGTTGGTTTAGCCTCTCCCTTTGGGTGTATCTTATGTTGAACTATGGAAGGGCTTATTCCCTTAATGTCTGCCATAGTCTAGCCTATTGCTTCTCGATTTTCTCTCATAATAGCTAACAACTCCTTCTCTTATTTAGGATTTAGGTCTAAGGCAATAATTATAGGCAAGGTTTCCTCTGGACCTAAATATGCATACTTAAGGTGCTTAGGAAGGGATTTTAATTCTAATTTTGGTGCTTCCTCTATTGATGGCTTGGTTGATGGTTTAGCCATTTTCATGAGTGTTTGAGTAGGAGGCTCCCATCTCTAGCTATTTTTATTATCTCCAAGTATTTTATCATTGCTCTCATATTCATGGGTTGGCCAGATATTAGACTCAAGATCAACTTCTTCATCACTAATATCTATGGGTTCATAAATTTCATCTTGAATTATACTTATATTAGCATGCTTAGTGAATTCCTATTCCAAATTGAATATATTTAGCTCAATAGTCATGTTTCCAAATGATAACTTCATAAGTCTATTCCGACAATTAATTTCAGCATTAGCAGTAGCTAGGAATGGTCTTCCTAAAATAACTGGGATATGACCTTTAGGATTTACTACTGGTATAGTCTTCAAAATGACAAAATCTATAGAAAAGATAAAATTGCCAACCTTTATTAGGACATTTTCAACCATTCCTTTAGGGATCCTAAAAGATTGGTCTGCTAATTGTAATGTGATCTCTGTTGGCTGAAATTTTTCTAACCCTAATTGCTCATAAACTGAATAGGCAGGATATTTACACTAGCCTCTAAATCAAGTAAAGCTTTCTGAATGTGGGTTTCTCCTATGACACATGAAACTATTGGAGACCCTGGATCTTATATTTTATGGATGTGTTACTTAACAAGTATGAGCTTACACTTGCTGCAAAGAAAGTTCTCTTTGGTATATTGGTGATCCTTTTCTTGGTACAAAGATTTTTTAAGAATTTAGCATAAGTTGAAACCTGTTGGATTATGTTTAGTAGAGAAATATTTACTTAAAATTGCTTAAACACCTCTAGCATTTTATCTAAATATTTTGATTTTTCATAGACCTTAATCGATTTGGAAAAGGAGCTCTAAAAGTTTCAGGCACCTGGTTCGGTAGACTATTAGTTTTAGAATCTTGAGTTTGTAAGGTAGGTTGTTCATTGGGTGGCTCAACTGGCTTAGCAATTAAGTCCTCTCTAGTGTCAGATGTATCTACCTTATTATCCACTTGTTTTCCTGATCTTAAAGAATGAATAGCATTAACTTGATTAACTTGGTTTCCTTGGGGTGGTCGACTATTTTGGTTTCTTGGGTTGGGCTTAGGTTGGCTAGGTAGCCTACCTCGTTCTCTTTCATTAATGCTAGATGTTAGCTAACCCACCTGCATTTCTAAGCAGGCTATGGCTTGGAAGTTTGAATTTAGGAGTTGGCCCGTGGTTTGCATAAAATTACTTAATGTGGCATTGGTGTAAACATTGGATTTGGCTAGGACTTCCTGACTTTTCTCTAAAGAACTAAGATTCTTATCATTGTTATTGAAGCCTAGTGGTGATGGGTTGTTCATCGTAGGGTTAGGCCTTAGATTTTGTTGATTGAAGGTAGGACCACCTACATTTAGATTCTGTGACCATGAAAAATTTGGATAATTCCTCCATCCTAGGTTATATGTGCATGCATAGGGATTGTTCATTGGTCTATGGTATGTGGCATTCACCTGAGCACATCCATTCTTTATCGGGTTCATTTGGAGGGGACATTCCTCAAGGACATGGTATGGTGTATTGCACCCATTGTACATGGGTGCAGACACTTGGTTCATACTAAATGGTCTTTGAAATTCTAAGGCCTCTAACCTACGTGTTAAGATTACAATTTTGTCCTTTGAATCTAGGAAAGTCTGAATTTGGTATACTCTATCTCTCGAAGGTGTGGATCTTTCCAGTTCCCTAGTTATTTTTTATTGTAAATTCTTTTCAGCTAGATCTTCTAGAAATTGCCAGGCTTCATTGGATTCTTTATACATAAATTGACCTTGGCACATGGACTCTAGCATGGTTGGTGAATTTGAAGCTAAACCTTCATAATTTATTTGGCATAGTCTCCAAGTTTCTATTCCATAGCGTGGGCATTGGATTGAAAGATTCTTGAAATGATCAAAGTATTTCCAGAATGACTCACCAGCTAATTGATAAAATTGGTTTATTTCATTTCTAATTTTAGCTATTTTATTATGAGAAAATATTTTTTCAAGAACACTATTACAAAGCCCTTCCAAGTCATAATAGATTGATTTGGAAAACTATAAAGCCACTTTTTGCAGTCATCCTTGAGGGTAAAATTGATCAGTCAGCTTGATTTCATCCTTTGACAATTGTTGCAGCCTCATAGTAGCATAAAACTTTTCAAATTCCCTAATAAATATATACGCATCCTCTATTTCCATGAATTTTGGAAGCATATTAATCATTTGAGGCTTGATTTAAAAATTATTTACAATGGGTTGGGGCAACCTTATACAAGAAGGTTAGATGAAACCAATTGGATAACATAAATCCTTAAGGATTTGGGTTTGATTTGTTATATCCATTATAGAGGTCGTAGGATCTGAAACAGGAATTAACTCAGTTCTAACTAGTCGACCCGATATTCTTCTCCACATAGGAGGTGGAGAATTTACTATATTTACCATGTCTTTAATTTTTTTGGATATATATATATATATATATAGTTTTGTTTATTTTTTTAAAAATCTTTTTAGAAGTTTTTCTTCAAGAGTTCTAAATTAATTCAACCTTTTCATATCCTAAGACAACCATACAACATAACTTTCAATTATATCAGGGCAAACTTATATTAGGGTAATCAAGATTGAAAAAAAATACCTAAAGTAATTTTTTTTCAAACTAGTTTCACACAAAATTAATCATATCCTGGGGTTAACCTAGAACTAGACAGTTCCTAACTATTCCAAGTCAACCTTTGAGCACTCCAAGTTCAAACTAATTCACCAAATTGGCCAAGTAAGTGTAAGATTAGCAGGGGTCATCCTGTTGCTTTCCTTAGACACCAATTAGATTGGTCAGGTCAGCGAACAAACTAATTAAGTAACCACCTTTCTTCAGGACTAAGGTCCTTGAATCACTTTTCTAGACAACAATTCAATGATCGAAACTAGCTTGGTATAACTCTTAGGTATCCTTGTCCTAATGAGCTCCGATGTCCTTAGGGTCAGCATCTAATTGATTTTATTTAGAGGCTTGGGTTAATGCAAATGAAGAAGACTTATTTATGGGCTAAGGAAGGGTAATGAACTCCTCACCTTATCTTGTTTAGGTTTGTGCCCTTAAGATAATTTTAAAAAAATGCTTATGTACAACCAAAAAGAACAAACAAGTTGAAATTAAATGCTAAACTAAACTAAGATTAAGAAAATATGTTGAAAGAAAAAAATAACTTAAATTGTGTACCTAGCTTTCAGCACTCACCAACTTTAAAAAAAGTAAAAATGTTCGACATATTAGATTAAAGTTAAAGCAAAAATTTTAAAATACAATTTAAAACATACCAAGATTCTCCGGCTACGGTGCTAAAAACTTGATATGAACTTTAAGTTGAACCGCAAGCGCATGATGAGCAGAGTAGCATGTCTAGCGAGTACGGATTGATCTCACAAGAAATTTGTATTTGAACTATGTTCAAACCCTTGCTTAGGTGAGCTTCAACAAAAATGAGCAAAAGTTAATCAAATTGATGAAATAAATAATTTAAAAATCTAGGACTTTTGAATCCACTAGACCAATGACTTACAAACTTTTCTAATGATTCCTCTTATAACATCTTTCCAACTTCTTTCTTTATATTAACCAAGTATAGATTATGAAAAGATTTTAAACCAACTATAATCCATCAAGGTTTCACAAGGAAGAAAAGAAAAAATAAAAAAAATGAAAAGATCCTTCTAACTGTTACCCTCCTTGCACTAAATTAAATATGAACTATGAAGGGATTGAAACCCAACAATAGCTCATCAATTCTCTTAGCAAGAAGTTAAAATAGAGAGAAATATCTTAAAAATTAAAATCCAAGAATAGATCATAGAAAAGGGCTTCTAATCATGGTCTAGCTCCATCGCCAACCTTAAGGGATTCGCTTAGCCATACATGATCTAAATTAAAATTTTAAAAATCATATAAAAAATAAAATCAACCCTACACTACTTACTGAAATATAAATTAGAGAATTTAAATATGTAGAAATTAAACTAAATTAATTACAGGAATTTAATTGCAAGAATTTAAATTGCAAGAAATTTAACTATCCTAAAATGAAATTAAAAAAAATAAGAAAAATTGAAATAAAAAAATAAAATTTTATTATAAAAACTAATTTAATTACAAAAGATTTAACTCCTAAGCCATTAACAAGGCCTGGAGTTAAATAAAAAAACTAACAGAGCTCTTTTTTCCTTAGCTTACTCTTCTTCTCGTATGTTGGAAAGGTGGAAGAAAGTGAGAAGAAAAGATTGGAAGGGGGCAAGAAGAAAGGGATGGCAGAACATGGGCTAGAAGTAGAATACATCCCGAGATCTTCTCGATAGCAAAGAGATGATGCTCCTATATAGGCGAAGGGGAACACGTCAGGCCCGTGTGGAAACCGTGTTGGTTTCATATCATGATCCACCTCAATAGCTTTGGTTCTTATCCTCATCCCACACCCGTTTTAGTTCCACATTCTTATCTCCATACCCGCTCGCACGATCCCCACATTCTATTTCTTCTTAAAAATTAAACTTCTGTATATCCATCAAACTTATTCCGATCTATTTTCCTTTTGGACATCCAATTTCCCAATCTCTCGACAAGTTTCTGGACCGACATAGCAGGTGACTTGAATGTTTGGCTAGCAATGACTTTGAGCGGTAGGTGCTATTAGGCGATCCACAGTGATGGAGAATGGGGTGAATGACGAAGACCGGTGATGGTCAATCGGAGTGGAGGCAGCGACTTGATAGAGACTGGATAGTGGATTGGAGGAGGAACAATAAATGGTGAACGGGGCGGCCAGTTGAGAAGATGGGAAGAAGATGACCGTACAGCTTTTCCTTGGGTTTTTCTGGCATGGGAGGGTTTTCGGCATGTTCCCGACTATGAGGAGGCTCCCGGAGGTGAGAGGAAGGAGCTCCAGCGACTTTCCGGCATCAAATCGGGTCGGGAAGGACTGTGGTCCACGGATTTGTTCCATGGACCAGTAGCATTGGCGGATGTGGACCATCAGGGCTTCCATGAACCATTCAACTGGTCCATGGTAGACCAGTTGCTCATGATAATATTCATGCTACATCATGATAATTACTTTAAAATCTTCTTTCAAGCTCAATTGAAGTCCGATTTACATGTCGTTTGTGCCATTGGATCCCAAAAATTAAACTCTTCACATTGGCGGGGTTCTTTCATTAAAACACTACATAAAAATATTAGTTTTAATTAAATAAAGTTAATTTAATTTATAAATTAGTTTACTTATGGCTAATATTTATGCACTTATCAGTATCCTAAACTTGAGCTTTGTTTGATAAGAAAAAGATAATATTTGAGCTCGACTCAACTTGGCTTGAATATCAGCCAAGCAATATTCGTGCTCGAATTTGAATTTGAAATTGAGCCTTAACTTACTTATAATATATATTAATAAATTTATATTATAAAAAAATAATATTATTAAAATATATAAAAATCTAAATAGGTTTGCAAGTTTTTGAGCCAAGTATCTTAGTACTTAATCTTGATTTGAAAAGCTATTCGGACTACATGAGCTCGACTCGAACTCAATAATAGTTGAGCTTAAACTAGAATCGAGCTAGAGTAGCTCGCAAGTAGCTTGACTGATTTGCATCCCTAGGCATAACCATATTACCTTTACCATCAACATCATCGTTGTTACCATTCTCATATTGCTACTATAGTGCTAGAATCTCCATTTCCACTAGTGCCATTGCTACTATTATTACTTTCATTGTCTCTACCTTCACTACAACCATCTCAATTCTTACCATCATATATTTTTAAAATGACATTAATCATATTTAGATTTTAAAATTTAAAGATAAAATAAAATTTTGTTTTTACTTTTTAAAATAAAAGATCAAAAGTTATGACAAAGGTTATGGTATTTTGTTATTAGATTTTGTACATGGTTATAACATATTACATATTGTTGGTTTTCTTTCCCATCAAAATGGATAGGAAGGATAGTGCAGGTGTCATTAGTTAGATCATGCCGATAAAGTTGGAAGTAAGATAACTTTACTATAGAAGTTGCTAGTATTTGTATTGAATGTATTATCAATTAATATTCAAACTCGATAAGTTGGCAATCATTTTCTTTAGTTGTGTAAAACATTGATAAGTACATAAAACATATCTATAAAAGTATTGATTTATAAATTAATTCATGTTTATTTTTTAGAAATTGATACTTTTATCTATCTTTTGTATAAAATATATTTACCATCGTAAGAGCTAAATGTACAGGTCGAGAGGATGCCAATTGGAGCCAAATCAGAATTCAAACGAGCCTAAATCAATACAAATCCAAGATCAACACAGATTTTAGAGTAGCCAATCTATGATGGACCAGCCACTTGGTTTAGGCATCATCTTCCTCAACCCAACACCTCCTCCTTTCCATGTCACAACTTTTTGCCATCTCATCACCATCGATGCCCTGATTCGAGCCACCCGTAGCCAGCCATCCCTCCTATCATCACTGGTTGTCTTTTCCAAATAACACTTCCTTTCTCCTCCTCCATCTCCACTACTCACCATTGCTGCCACCTCTCAAGCTTCTCCATGCCACCGTCACTGATTCCCTGCCGTCGTGCTACCGTCATGGCTCCTTGCATCACCAGCAATTGAAGAGGGGCATGAATGAGCTGAACCTGCCATCATCACCACCTCCTTCCCATCATTGGCCATAGATTGCCACCTTTCTCCATGGATTGTTGCCACTCCTTATATCATTGACTGCTGGAGAGGGACACGAACAGGGTATTGCCAGCCATCATCGTTGGAGCCACCCATCGCAATCCTTCCTACTACTGCCTAGATCATCATGGCCCATAGCTCCGGCGTGTCACCGCTGTGTCGGGTGTCTCCTTATCCCACCGAGAGCGCTCCCTCCTCCTCAAGGGTCGACTCTTCGACCTGCTCAGCTTACAAAATAGAAGAACCCGGTGGAGATTCCGACGAGGACACTTTGATGATCAAGACAGTGGGACAATTAAGGAGAACAGAATCTCTGAAGTGGAGAGCTTGGGGAACTCCCTCGTCCCAGCGGGTGATAAGATGATAATGATCAAATAGTATAAAGAAAGAGGGAATGGAGAGAGCGGGGTGCGGGGAGGATTCTTGTCCGGTGCATTGTCGCTGAGCTTTTGGCTGCTTGCTTGCCTTTCTCCCCCTCCCGCTCACTTACCTTCCTCCTCTTTTCTAGATATGTCCTGGTGTCATTCTTTGTGTGCCCTCTCGTGGTGGAGGGGCTTGCCATAGCTCGCTGCTTCTCCTCCTTCCCCCTCCCCTCGAACTGGTCCTTTCAGAGGAGGAGGCAGTTCATGAGCCTCTTGGAGCCTCTTCTTCTCTCTCGGACTCGTCCTCCTTCCAGCCTTCGGTGAGCTCTCTGGAGAGCTCTCTTGAGAACTCTCTCAAAAACCCTCTCCTCCAGAACTCCTCTCTCCTTCTTTTGCACCCCCGCCCCTTGTTGGCGATGTCATTTTTTGCTTAAGAGTGACAGGTGTTGTACCATGAGCCCCGTGCTATGGCAAGAAGTTTCCATTCTCGGAGGGACCGCCCGGGCATTGCAGGGCTTATCGCTTTGACAGGATTTTCCTTCTGGGGGAATTCTGGGTCTCGCGCAATGTGGGTCGGCGTCCACCAGCCATATGGTAGTCAACGTGATGGCACGTTACGGGGCCCTGGATCTAATGGGGCTTACCTCGTGCAGAGCATGCGGGTAGCTTATTGTAGAGCTGGCATTAGTGGCAGGGCATGCATCACCTTCTGGAGGTTGCGGGTGGACAGGGACCTCCACGTAGTGGTTTGAATTCTTGCGATCTTTCCCTCCTCCATTCGGGAGGTCCGCCTTCGGCAGCATGAGCATGACCTCGTTCAGGAGCTGACCTTAGATGGAGGGCTCACCCCACGAGCTCGACCCTGGCTGGGAGCTGACCTCGATAGGAGGGCTCGCTTCATGAGCTCGACCCTTACTGGGAGCTGACTTCGGCAAGAGGGCTCGCTTCATGAGCTCGACCCTGGTCGGGAGCTGACCTCGGCATTCCACCGAGGGCCGCGTCTAGGTGGCAGCCCCACCCATGCGGCTGCTGGCTGGCCGCTATGTAGGATCCATGTCAGCGGATGTTACCACATCACTTTCCATTACCATCGCCCATCATCGCTACTATGCTCATTGCCGTTGCCTTCTTGCCATCGTTGCCATGGTTCATCATCACCATCTCCACCTCATTGCCCTTTGCAGCCACCATGCCAAATGTCAATTGGTTCAGGCATGGTTGGCCTGAGGAAGAAGACAATGAGAATGGGCTTTGGGCTTGACCCAATGGGCCGAGATCAATCCAAGATCCAATTTGGCTTTGATGAAGTTTTGATTGCATGATTCATGGCAGATTCTTGAGCATTTAATCAATATCGATGGCCATTAGTCCTCAGTTGGTCAAACATTGATTTGGAGAAGGATTTAAGACTTATTTTGACTAGAATTTGGGTCCTATTCAACAGGGAGCCTCCTTTTCTCCCTTTATTTCCTACTCTAACTACCTTTCTATCAAACCATATATTTCTTGTCAACTAAATGCTGGCCATTCATGATTATTCTCCTTTAGTCCCACATCAAAAAAATATAAAAGCTTCTCCTCTACTAATGCCTATAAAAAGGATCCCATGACTCCACCTTGAGGCGTCAATCCCTAGAATTCATTTAGAGCCTTAATAGAGGGAGAGGAAGGAAAGATCATGTACGACTAAGAAGCTTTGTCTTCGGAGAGTAGATGAGATTTTAGTATTATATTTTATAATTTTTTTATATAATTAGATCTTGATTATAATGCTTTTCTTTTCATGAATAAGATTTATTTTGTATTGCTTCAAGTTTTATGCTTATTATTTAGACTATAATTAAATTTTAGAAGCCTATGACTATATAGAGACGAGTCGTGATCCAAGGATACGATTCGTGCTCAGCGAAATAGGCTATGCTGGAAATAGAATTATAAGAAATTTTATTTTTATGATTAGAGACTTTGAATAGTCTAAGACTATATAAGAACGGATCAAGGTTTGTATCCAGTAAGATAGGCTATGCTTGTGAATCAATCATAATTAAATAATTATATTTTAAAGAATTACTTAATATAATATTAAACACTGAATCAAAATTTAAGATACCTTTTATATTCCATTTAATCTCTTGCTTATTAATTATAATTTAATTTTCAACTACAATCATAATCCCTCCCATTAGTTTTTGTAATTTAATTAAAACTAACAAAATCTTAGTTAAAACATGAGCATAACTCTAACTGATCCCTAAGAATATGATCCCAATTCATCCTAGCTATAAAGTTGAGTTGGTGAATTATTTTTGATTACTTATGATAGCGATCAAATTTTGGCATCGTTCCTAGGATCATTGGCATGATTAGTTTTAAAAATAATTAAATAATAAAAAATAATAATATTTTAATTAAAAATAAAATTTAGCATAATGTACCAGGATTATTTTTTTAGAGATCTAAAATAGTAAACTAACTTGTTTTGACATCTTGTTTATATTGCATGGCATCTATATAAGCTATTTTAAGGGTACTAACTCCTAAACAATATAAGATAGGGATTTAATCATCCTTTTTTGATCCACAAACCACCATCCTATCTATTGCATTGATCCAAGTTTATAAATTAAAATCAATTAAACATTGGCCCCTAAGGATTTTCGAGCTCACTAGGATAAGGGATCCTGAGAGTTGGACTAGATTAGGGTTAGTCGGTTAACTAGTATCTAGGAAAGTGGTCAAGGATAAGATCTCGAAGGAAGGTGATTACTTAATTGGTTTCGTTGACTAACCGAGCCAATTTATTTGGCATCTAAGAAAAGCAATGGAGGGAACCCCACTGACCTTATACTTTCCTGACCAGTTGGCTGGTTAACCTTTAACTTGGAGGGCCCGAAAATGATCTTGGAATAGTTAGGAGCTATCTAGAACTAAGGAATTCTAGGATAGAGGGTCCATTGTATGTTAATATGATTGCAATTAACATAGAACCTTAAATAATTCTTCTCTCTCTTAGCTTTAGGACTCCTTAGGCCATCATCTTTAGAACTCTTTACTTTATTCTTTCTTTTTTCTTCTCTCTTCTTTTCTCTAAAAAATAAAAATCAAAAATCAAATACATAAATCAAGATTAGATTATGGATGTACATGGTAAGACCAACCCACCACACCAATTGAGGGAGTACTTTACTCCATCATATGCATACTCCCATGTATCCAAGTTCCCTTATAAAGGTGATCCAATATAAGATTAAGTCCAATGTCATCCAAATGTTACCATCCTTCTATGGACTTAAGAGGACCTGTATAGACATTTGGATGAATTTTTTAAGATATGCTCTATCATTAGAATTCAAAATCTATCTGATGAGGCTCTTAGATTGAAATTATTTTCTTTCTCACTTAAAGATAAGACTAAATATTGGCTATATTCATTAGATTCCATGACGATTTCAACCTTGAACTAATTACAAAAAAAATTTCTCAAGAAATATTTTTTAATTGAAAAAAATAAATTAGATCTAAAAAAGCCATGACTAGTTTTTCCAACTAGATGGAAAAATATTCCATGAAACCTTGGAGAGGCTTAAAGATCTCATTTGCAAGTATCCACACTATGCCATATCCAAATGGCAATTAGTTCAGTACTTTTATAACAAATTATCAAAAAAGCATAGACAAATGATTGACTCTTCCTGTGATGGGGCATTCTGGCTCAGAAGCAAGCATGAAACTTGATAGCTATTCGAGATTCTAAATGAAAACTCTTTACATTACATGTCTGCCATATCTAGAGAAACTCTCAAGTTAAATCCTAAAAGAGATGGAATATATGAGGTAAGCCACTCCGTAGACATCCACAGTAAGGTAGATACATTATCCTAGATTGTGGGTGCACCATCATAGAAATTTAACTAATTCTTGCAAGTCGGTCACACCTCTTATCCATGTACACAGTCCCAAAATGTTTGTATAATTAGTTCAAGTCCTACTCATACTATAAGTGATTGCTCAGTAGCCCATTATTTTCTTGATCTTGTATAGGAGAAAGCCCACCAAGCCCAAACCCATATTATTTCTAAACTAGGAAACGATGCATACTCCAACATGTATAATACAAGTTGGAGGAATCATCCAAACTTCTTATGAAAGAAAGAACCTATGATTAACTCAGCTTCTTATAGATCCAATTGCCAGTTCAAAAATACATCATACCCTCAATATCAAGATGCCTCACAACCTTCTCTTAGCAAATATAGTTCTAATTTTGAGGAAAAAGTTCTATAAGTATTGGCAAGGATAGAAACCAACTCTCAAATCCTTGACTCCCACATGCAATCTATAGCCAGGCTAGAAAATCGAATCGACCAACTAGCTATAGCCATTAGCAGGAGGGAGGAAGGGAAACTACCTAACCAACCTATTAGCAATCCAAAGGGGTAATACATGGTTGAGAGCTCCAAAGTCCATGAAACCTTTCCTGAGCATGCAAATCTATGATAACCCTTAGAAATGGAAAGGTCTTAGAATAACCACAAAGGACCAATATGTCAGGAACCCAAACTCAGACTAAACCTAAATTACCTGATAATAAGAAATACCCTAAGTAGAGGATCGAACCAATTTTTCCAGTACTTGCAATTAAAGTTCCATACCCAAGTGCTCTAGAAAAATCTCTACCTTTAGACAAAATGGGGATCAAGATGAATGAAATGCTTGAATTATTCAAACAAGTCCATATCAATCTTTTACTTTTAGATGCCATCAAGCAAGTCCCAACCTATGCCAAGCTTTTAAAGGATTTATGTATCCAAAAAACAAGATCTTAGGCACACATCCCAATGAAAGTATGCCTTACTGAGCAAGCTAGCTCAGTTATCCAACATGCAACCCCATCCAAGCTTGTTGACCTCTTGAGTGATTTTGATGATAACAAAACATTGGAGCTTGTATTTGTGTTACTAACAACTCTTCAAGTGCTTTACAAGTTTTTGTAGGATGATTTCACTACTCATTTCCAACTCCTACATTCTTATTTTCTGTCATGAGTTGTGTTGTAATTTTCTCATGTAAAGAAGAAACCATAGAAATAGTTAAAAGAAAATCATGAAAAATGGGTTGCTTCTATGTTCTTCAAGCTTTAAATTTCTTAGATCCATTTATAAGTTGAGTTTGAAAAGTTTGAAGTGTTGTAGACTTGCTGGAAAACTTCTTGAGAGAAGTTCAAGTTCTTATTGAAGATCTATCCGAGCCAACTCTAGTAGAAAGAGCCGACTCTGATCTATGGCATGGCTGAAGATTTCTAGCATGCAGAAATATGAACTGACTCATCTAGTGTATTATTTCCTGAATCAGACAGGTGAGCTGACCTGAAAAAAATCCTAATAGACTCTATTGCTCAGTCAGATCTCCGAGTTGACTCTTCAGCATCCGAGCCGACTCCTCTAGAGTATAGAAAGAACCGTTTTGAGTGAATAGCCAGGAGAGCCGACTCGGAGGAAGCCAAGCTAACTCTTCTAGAGTAAGGAATCAAACTATTGAGAAACCAAGCCGACCCGAATGAAGCTAGGCAACCCAACCAGAACTACTCTATGGATTCCAGCCGACTCGAAGGTCGATTTCAGGCAAGTAACGGCTAGTTCCAGAACTCCAATTTTGAATTTGAAAAAGTGCTCCAACGATCAAGTATCATATCCCAACGGTCTACAATGACTAAAATCATCTGAGAAGAGTATAAGACTTTATAAAAGAGAGATTGTGACAACTTTTGAAAAGTTAAAGGAATGATTAATGCTTACTTGAGCTTGTGAGCTAGAGAGCACTGCAAGAGCATTCAAGATAGACTTCAAGCCTTCACCAACTCCAACCTAAAGCTTGAAGCACTTATTGAAGAAGTTGAAGAAGCCATAGAAGTACATTGAAGTGCAATTAAGAGGGCTTCTCTCGAGCTGCATCGGCAACCATCCGACAATATAGTTTGCCAACTCTTGTTGAGTTAGGTTATTGGTGAGCTCGGTCTAAAAACTAAGTGGGTTGTTAGTGATCCCATTCAAAACTAACTATGTAAGGGTTCTTGGTGATCTTGGTAAAACCAAGTTGGGTTCTTGGTGATCCTGTTTAAAACCAAGAGTTGGATTTTTTGTGAGCCCAGTTGAAAAACCAAATTAGGTTTGGCTTGTGAGCCCAGTAAAACAATCTGATTGTATTCCGGTAGTGAATATAGTGGAAATCCCAAGTGGTATCTTGGGTAGTGGATGTAGGAGCTGGGATGCTCTGAACCACTTTAAATTACTGTGTTTGTGATTGTTCTTTTACTTCTTCTCTTAATTGCTTATGCTATAAATTTTTGAATCACAACACCTACCACATCGAAGAAGTTTTAAAAAAGGCACATACTCTATTGAATTTCTTAAATTCCCAATTCACCCCCCTCTTGAGAAAGCCACCTGGGCAACAAAGCTCAAGGACCTTGGTACTCCTCTCATTTCTTATGTTATAGGAGGCCTACCTATTAAAAAGCTCTATTAGACTTGGAAGTAAATGTCAATCTCCTTTCAAGTTTAGTATATAAACTTTTTAAATTTGAAGAACTGAAGCCCACATCGGTAACCCTACAACTAGCAAATAGATCTCTTAAAGTACCACTTCGAACAATTGAGGACATGTTAAACAAGGTGGAAGAATTCTACTTGTAGATTTTATTCTTTTGGATATGGAATCAAAAAGTGACCCTAGCTAAATCCCAATTATTTTATGCTGACCCTTCCTTGCAACAGCCAATGCTTGCATCAACTGTAGGACTGGAGCTATGGACGTATCATTTGGGAATAAAAAACTAAGTTTGAATGTGTTCAATGCTATCGTAGGACCACAAAGTGATGAGTTTAGTGAAGTAAATATACTAAAGAAACTTGTAGAAGAAGAATCCATCCTACTATACCCTTGCAAGACCTTCTGCAAGCCTGTGTAACTTGTTTTAATATGGACAACTTTGACATAGATAGGTATATGGAAGAAGTGAATGTACTATTAAAACTATCCGTCTCTACTCCTCAATGGACCATGAAATATGAACAAATATCCACTCCCTCTAATACACCAGTAGCTCTCTTATAGGAGATTTCACCTATATTGGAATGAGAGCCACTCCTAGTTACATTACAAGATCAATTCTTAGAACTTGATGCAACCTCTAATGAGGAAATCCATATTGTAGGTATATAAAATGAACTTGAAAAAGTTATTAAAGGGACGATCATTGATCCAACGATAAACTACCCAACTCAAGTGTTACCTCAAGAACCAAGTATGACAGTTATGATTGAAACTAGGCCTGAAAACTTTATTAAGAATCCCTCACGTAAATTTTTGAACTGTGTTAGAATCGATGATTTGTTAGACCCACCATGGATGACAAAGCGTGAGCCATCTATAGAGTCCTTTGGTGTTAACCTGGCCTCTGCACTAGACATAATACCTACCCTGCAATCCAAGCCACCTCCTAGTACCAATTATCATGAGATACATCATGAAGGTGCACATAACGAATATCAAGATTATCCAGTATGGAACATTATTAATTGGACTTCGTCTAACCATCCCCCTGGCTAGATGTACCCAATAATTTAGTGGATATATCAACTACTATAATTTAAAAGGTCCACTTAGTCTGGCTAAAAACTTTAAACTAAGCACTCTTGGAAGGCAACCTAATTTTTGAACTTAATTTACCTTTTCAATTTATTTACTTTCTTTTCCAGATTGATAGCTAGGTTGGAGGGAGGACCAAAAAGGCATTCGAAGAACCTTGCTGAACCAAAGAAGTATTGAGTTAGGTGTATTCTTTCCAATCCCTTATTGCACCTTTTATTTTTCTTTCTCTAATGAGGATAATGTCAATTAAGTTATGAAGGAGAAAAATGAAATTAATTAAGTTTTCAAGTATGCTTAGAAATAATTAGTTTGGTATATCCAAATTTTATCTTAATTAAAATTAAATAGGCATCTTAATCAATGATTGATTAACGATCTAGATAATTTTAGAGATATTGAGGGATAAATTATTAAAGAAACTTAATAAATGGTAAGGTTTAGACCAGAAAAGTTTTTGGAGTGATTTTGAAACCTTCTGACCATTGATCTCAATGAAGAATCTGATTTTAGCGGTATGAGTGAAAAGGTCGAGGTATGCAAAGGTCCCTATTCGAATTAAAAAAAGAGAGAGAAGGGTTTTGGCATTATCTCATTGAGTAACTAGGTCCCTTCATCTAAGTAACTATTATGGTTCATGTCAAAAGATGGAGATGCTGAAAAACCTGTTAGAGAGTCAGTCTCACCTTGCAGTTTTTCTTGAACTTTTACTGAATAACCGAGCCCCTTTGCCTAAGAAAGCATTATAGTTCGCATCAAAAGATGGGATATTAAGAGATATATTAAAGAATGGTGTCTTATTGAGTAACCGAGCCCCTTTGTCTAAGTAAGTATTGTCGTTCACGTCGAAAGGTGAGGATGCTAATGCTTAAGAGGTTAAGATATTGTACTCAATTCTATTAAAAAAAAGAGAAAAGGAAAGAATAAGAGAATAAGGAGACCAAATTATAAGAAAACTTTATACCAAACCCATAGCAAGTTAGAGGACTTAAAGAGTGAGGTTGAAAGTCGGCTAGGGAGAAACTTTAGAAATTTCTATGGTCTTTATTAACCACCAACTGAGTTGATTTAATAATTTGATGAAGTACCTCTTTAATGGTCTGGCCAGGTATCAACTACCCTTAGAAAAGCTTAAGATAACTTTCAATTCAAGGACAAGTTTGGACATGCTATTAATTTATTTGCTTTACTCCAGAATGAGCAAAATTCAAGTCAAGGGTGTGATAAGTACACAAAATATATCTATAAAAGCATCGATTTTTAAATTAATTCATGTTTATTCCTTAGAAATTGATGCTTTTATCCATCTTTTATAGAAAATATGTTCGGTATCGTAAAGAGCTTGATGTACAAATCAAGTGGATGCAAATTGGAGCCAAATTGGAGCTCTAATGAGCCTAAAATCAATACAAATCCAAAACTAGTATAGATTTTAGAGTAGTTGGTCCATCATGGATCAGTCGCTTGGTCTATAACCCATTTTCATGGATCGGCACCATCTTCTTTAACTCGACACCTCTTCCTTTCCATGCCACAGCTCGTTGCCATCTCATCATCACTGATGCCCTGATTCGAGCCACCCATCACTAGCTGTCCCTCCCATTGTTGCCGGTCATCTTCCCCGAGCATTGTTGCCTTTCTCCTCCATCTCCACTGCTCACCATTATCGCCACCTCTCAAGCTTCTCCTTACTGTCATTGCCACTTCCCCACCATCATGTTGTTGTCACCACTCGCATCACCGACAACTGAAGAGGGGCATGAATGGACTAAACTGCCATCATCACCACCTCCTTCCCATCACTAGCCACCGATTACTGCCATTCCCTATGGATTGTTGTCGCTCCCCGCACCATTGACCGTCGGAGAGGGGCACAAATAGTGTGTTGCCACCCACCACCGTCTTTCTCTTCCCTATCATTGTCGGAGATTCCCTCACCATCCTTCCCATTACCATTGCCCATCATTGCTGCTCTGCTCATCACCATCGCCTTCTCAACATCATTGCCATGATTCATCATCACCAACTCCACCTCGTTGCCCTTTGCCACCATGGTGCCAAACATTGATTGGTTCAAGCATGGTTGGCTTGAGGAAGAAGACAATAAAATGGGCTTTGGGCTTGACCAAACAAGCCAAAGCAATCCAAGATCCAAACTGGCTTTGATTAAGTTTTGATCACATGATTCATGTAGATTCTTGGGCATTTTATGAATATCCGATGGCCATCAGTCCTAAGTTGGTTAAGTATTGATTTGGAGAAGGATTTAAGACTTATTTTGACTAGAATTTGGGTCCTATTCAACATGGAAACTCCTTTTCTCCATGTATTTCCTACTTTGACTACCTTTCCATGAATCCATATATCTCTTAGCAACTAAATGCCAGTCATTCATGATTCTTCTCCTTTAGTCCTGCATCAAAAAAATATAAAAGCTTCTCCTCTAATAACACCTATAAAAAGGATCCCATACTTTCACCTTGAGGCATCAATAACTAAAATTCCTTTAGAGCCTTGTATAGAGGGAAAGGAAGGAAGGATCATGCACGGCTAAGGAGCTTCATCTTGGGGAGTAGATAAGATTTTAGTATTTTTTTTATAATTTTTCTTTATGTAATTAAATCTTGATTGTAATGCTTTTTGTTGCCTAGACCAACAATCCAAGAGGGTAAATTAGGTTTTTTAAAAATTAAATGCAAGTATGTGCCTTTCAAAACTCAATTACAGTGTATAGCCCAAGTGTTGTGCTAAAGATAATATACAGGTGCTAAAATATAAGAGAGTGAGATAGAGAGATAAGCAAACACATAAATATAATAAATTTATAGTGGTTTGGAGTAATCTCAGCTCCTACATCCCTTACTTATAGATCTCTTGGAATTTTTATTATATTCTTGCAAGAATACAACAGGTTGATTTTACACTAGGATCACAAACCAAAACCCAAGTACAATATTTATTTTATGGGCTGACAAACATCCTGATTGGTTTTCCAAGGTTCACTAATCAAAATCCAAATACAATTTTAAGTTTCAGCTCCCTACTGAAACAAACAACAACTTAAAAGTATAAGAACAAAGTAATAAAAACAAACTCTTAAAAGAGTAGATAGTTGCCAATGAAGCTTCTTTTATAGACTCTACAAGTCTTCAAGGATTGCTCTTCAAAGTTTTCTGATATCTTCACTTAATGCTTCAAGAGAGTAGGTGGAAAGGAGTAAAGCTTCTCTTGAGTTTTCAGGTAATAGCTCTTGAGTTCTCTTATTTGCAATGATTGAAAGAACATTTTCTCAAGTATTTTTTTCTTGACTTTAATCCAAGAATTTATATCTCTTCAAGTGTTGTTCCATTGGTTCCTAGTCATTTCTAGCCATTTAAAGTTGTTAAAAAGTGAAAAATAACTATTAAGGATCTTGAAAATCAAATTTTGCAAGTTCTGGAACTAGCTTTTATTGTAGCTTTTCATAGGATGAGAGTCGGCTCATTGCAGAGGAGTCAGCTCTAATCAATAATGACTAGAAACTCAAGCATTCAAGAAGAGCTTCATCGATATCTATTTCTACTCATTTAGGAGCTATTTCTTGTGCCTATCTCTGTATATTTGCTTTTATTTATTGTTACTAGTTTCAAAGGTATCGAGACTAGTGTTAAAGGTTATTGGTGAGCCTAAAAGACAAAACCAACTAGGGTTTGACTTGTGATCCTGGATTAAAAATAAGTTATAAAGGTTGTTGGTGAGCCTAGGTGACAAAACCAACAAAGGTTTAACTTATGAACCTTGGAAAACAAGTTGACTGTAATCTTGGATAGATTATAGTGAAAACTCCAAAAAAAAGTTTGGGGAGTGGATGTAGGTGCTTGGAGTGTGCCGAACCACTATATATCTGTGTTTGTGAGTGCTTGCTTATTCCTCTACTTGCTCTTTATTACTCTGCATTTAATTTGCTACTTTTGCTGCATATCACATTGAGCACAACCACTTTGTTACACAAACACTCTAAGTTTAACATATAATTGTTTAAATTTTTTAAAATATCCAATTCACACCCCCTCTTGGGTTGCTTCATTGGGCAACACCTGTTCTAATCCAAGCAATCAAAGTCAATAATCATTTTAGAATCTTGCAAACTTATCCTTGATAAAGGCTATCTTGTTGAGTACGAACCATATCCTATTAAGATCATGACCTGTCATAAGTATATGCTATTTAATAATTGAGTTGAATAGATTCTAACAAGATATATAAATAAAAAAAATTTAGAATCAATTATCTATGCTGAGCATGGACTATATTATATTAGGATCATGATCCATCCCACCTATAGATAATTTATTCATGAATCAAATAGAAATGAATATAAAAATAATTGAAGCCTTTATTTAATTATATAGAGTAGAAAAATAAATATATAAATTTATGTATAGAAATACGTACTTTGCTATAGACTGCATCTTAGTCACACAAGGTTCTTGGATACATCTTCTTGAAGATTTGGGGCTTTGTCATAGCACCTCATCTCCTTGAGGAATCTCTTCTCTTTATTCCTCGCCCTCTCTTCTAGCCTAAACAAATAACAAAAGAAAAGAAAAATAAAAGATGTTGCCTACTGGCTCTGGTTTTGGCTCTCCCCTTGATGTTCTCCATAACAAACCCTTAAATAGAGAAGAAACTAGACTAAATCCCCATCAAAATAGGAGTAGAATCTATTTAGAATTAATTGTCGACTCCTTAGAAATTTCTTAATTGTCGAGTTTCCTTTGATCATGTTGGATCTACTACATCATGCCTCAAAGTCCACTTCATTTCTTCCAATTAAGGCTGGATTAATTATCAGCCGGTGGATGTGATTAGTAAGCCTAGAACACACCACAAATCATGTTCATCAAATCCAAATATAGTTGGTGTTGATTTTAGTGGTTGGATCTTGATCTTCGTGTGTAGGAACCCATTTCAGAATAGCCCATGCAATGGACCACAATGTAGATTGACAAGAAGCTCCATGGACCGTGACTCAACCCCCATGGATCTACCTCCCTTTGGCTGCCACCTCTATTGTCGGTACTATCGACACTCGCGCCACTGCCATCACCAACACCACTGAAGCCCTCATCACCAGAATTGTCAACACCCTACTATCATTAGAACTACCAAGCCATGGACCCATCATCGTTGACCACCTGCTCAAATGCTCCTTTTGGCCGCACCTCATCACCAGAACTGTTCTTCATATGTACCACAAATGAAACCTCCTTTCATGCAGGGGCTATTCCATCATCTTCAACCTTCCACTCGGGTGTTCCTATATGGCCGTGGACTTCCTTCTTCACTATCAACCTCGTCGCTCACTAGAGTTCACTCATCGAAGTTGTGTGGGCCGTCAAGTTACCCGTGCGATGCCTGCCTAGCCATTGATTAGTATGAATCCTTCCATGGTCCCTGATGCCCAGCCATGGACTAGAGATAATTGCATCTATGGACCACTTAACCTCGTTGTAAACCAAGAGACTGGTCCATCATGGATCGATTGCTTTAAAATTATTGTTTGGGCTATTTAAATATGTTCCATATTTTAAAGCTATTTGGACTTGGATTTAGGCTTGTCTTTGATCTTAATTTTGGATCCATTTTAAGTCTGATTTATCTCAAATTTATTTTATTTTAACCTACAAATCAAGCTCTTTCCACTGGTAATCCTCTTTCCTAATAAAAGTATCAATTCTTGAATAATAAAGATAAATTAGTTTGTAAATTGATGCTTTTATTAACATATTTAGAGAACTCATCATGGGGCTTTTCTCGGTATGGGAGGTATTAGAAAAGGCCGGTGCTTTAGTCACTGGATCATGGCCATCACCTATAGAATGATGGAGCCAGAGGGGAGGTGATGGTTGTATACATCATCATCCAGTTCCTCCTCCACTGTGACCCATCTTCGTGTTCGGTGGTAGGAGGGTCTGTAGCAGGTGTAACTCTAAGAACCTGCCACACTCATCATCTGGTGATCTGAATGAGGGAGGCTTGATGGTGGCCCTTCACTACCCGTGACATGGTTTTGGCCCTTGTTGGGTAGGGCCTGGCTCTCCATCGAGAGTCAGCCAAGTCAAGAGTATTCCTACAGGATCTTCAATGCATCTTGGAGCTTTTCTCTCCATCTTCAGTGGGCAAGACTCAACAACGCTTGTGGCTCACCTCCAACTCCCCTGTACACTGATCGAGTATTCTGTGGATGATTCACATCTTCCCTTTGCTTGCCAGCATTGTCACCTTCGAGTCTCTTTGAAGGATCTGGGAGCCTAATGTGTTTTAAATTAAATCGCAAGCTCACAGTGTGCAGGGTAGCATGTTTGGCGAGTATAGATTGATCTCACAAGGAATTTGGTATTTGAATTATGTTCAAACCCTTGCTCAGGTGAGCTTTAATAAAGATGGAGAGAGATTATTTGCTAAATTCTACTAAAGCAAAAATTTTTAAAAGAAATATTTAAAAGATTTACAACTTTTGAATCCATTAAACTAATGACTTAAAGAGCCTTTTTCTGGTTTCTCTTATGAAGTCCTTTCAACTTTTTTCCTTACATTATTCCAAGTATGGATTATGAAGGATCTTTGACCCAATAATAATCCATCAAGGTTCCCACAAGGAAAAAGAAAAAATTAAAAAGATTGTGAGCCTTCTACCTATTACCCTTCTTGTACTGAATCAAGTATGAACCATGAAGGGATTTAAATCCAATGATAGCCCATCAAGGCTCTTGGCACCAAGGTCAAAAGAAGAAGAACTCTAGAATTTAAAAGCTTGAAAAGAAATCCAAGGGAAGGGCTTCTAATCATATCTAGCTTCATCATAACCCTAGAGGGATTGCTTAGCCAAACATAGTTTGCATAGAAGCTTTAAAGTTATTTGAAAGCATAAAATAAACTTCACACCACTTTCTAAAATTTTAAATTATAAAAAATTAAAATTTACATAAATAAGATATCATAGTGCTAAAAATAAACTATCCTAGTACTTAGCAAAAAAATTAAACTATCTTAATACTGAAATTGAAAATTACAAGAATTAAAAAATATAAGAAATTAAACTATCTTAATTACTAAAAATAAAAGAACTATAGAATTAAATTATGAGAAAAATAAATTTCATTGCTAAAAAAAATTTGATTACAAAAGATTAACTCCTAAGCTATTAACATGGCTTGGAGTTAGAAAAGACATAAAAGATTTTCAGAACCTGACAAAGGCCGTGTTCCTCAGTTCACTCTCTTTCTCGTGTATTTGAAGGGTGGGAGAAAGTGGGAAATAATTTTTCTAAGAGCTATACAAGTCTTTTTATAGGTGCTAGGAGAGAAGGATTGTTTACATTCTTTTGATGTAGGACTAAAAAATAGAAAATTTTTTTTGGATGAATATAGCAATAATTTACTTTCTAATTCATTGATGAATCTAGACGCAAATCTTTTTCAAATTTATTGACAAATCTGGTTCCAAATCTCCTTTAAATTTATCTGTAGACCGTATGAAGGCTCCTTATGGACCAAGCTACTAGTCCATGGTGGACTGGTAGCATTTGGGCTTGTTTGGCCACCTTTAAAATAAATTTTGGGCTTTAATTGTTCACTGTTAGGACTCTAATTTATATCTTTAGGCTTGTTGATTGGGCCTTTTATTATGGTGTACTTTTTTCTCCAAAATATAAGAAAAAGTATCAATTTTATAAAATAAAGATAATTTAATCTATAAATTAATGCTTATGTGGCTAGATTTATGTACTTATCAGAGTCCTTCATGATCCAGTAGGGGAAGGGCCTTGCAATCCTCCTTAGAAGGACTCCCATCTAATTATGAGAGTCATGGAAACTTTGGGGAGCTTTGACTTGGTCCTGATCCTCCTCTTGTAGCTGAGACATCGAAGGTACTTTGAAGCTTTAGGGAGTCTTATATAACTTGTGTAACTTGTCCCTATCCTCCATTTGCCTCTCAAGGCATCCTTGATATGATGTAATCTGGTTGTAGAGCCGAAAACATATGTATCGAATATTTATTAATGAAATGAACCTTCATTCTTTTGATACTTGCTTGAGTTTGTATGTTTGTGTTGTGTATCATAGAAAGGGCTTGCCAACCTTGCTTGGGACAACCTCGCCCAGAGTGCTTGAAAACAAGGGGTATCTTAACCCCACTTGGACTACCTTGCATAGGGTTTCAAAATCAAGGAGACTTACTGCTTAATCGAGACTTACGGGTATCACGACCCAACAATGAGTGATAGCTTGGCTAGGGTGCTTGGGACAACCTTGCCTAAGGCTTTGGAACCTAGGAGGCTTATTGTTTAACCAAGACTTAGGGATATTGTGACCTAGCTTGGTAGTTTGACAGCTTAGCCAGGGTGCTTGGGATAACCTTGTCTAAGGCTTTGCAACCTAGGAGGCTTACTGCTTAACTGGGACATAGGGTATCATGACCAAGCTCGAGAATTTGATAGCTTAGCCAGGGTGCTTGGAGCAATCTTGTCTAAGGCTTTGGATCTTGGAAGGCTTACTGCTTAATCAGGACTTAAGGATGTCGCGACCTAGCCGAGAGTGTGAGAGCTCTGCTAGGGTACTTGGGATAATCTTATCCAAGGCTTTGGACCTGACAGGCTTACAAATTAATCAGGACTTAGGGGTTAAATAATCAATCCTGGGAGTCTGATAGCTCGGCTAGGGTGCTTGGGGCAATCTCATCTAAGATTTTGGATCCTATGAGACTTATTGCTTAACTAGGACTTAGGGATATCATGACCTAGTCCGGGAGTTTGATAGCTAGCCAGGGTGCTTGGGGCAACCTCATCCAAGGCTTTAAAATATCAAGATCTCACCTAGGGCAACCTTGCCCAAGGTACCAAGGAGGCTAACTACTTAGCCGGGGATCACAGGTAGCAAGACCCAACTTGGGCGTTTGATTGCTCAACCAGGACTTCAAGAATAAGGAGTATTGAAACCCTGCCTAGAATAACTTTGCTCCAGAACTTATTGAATAAGGGATGTGGTAACCCTGCTTAGGATAGCTCTATCTTAGGACTTTCAGGGATGTCCCTAGCCTTGACTGTTTTCTCTTTTCAGGTTGAAAAAGGAAAGGATTTACATTGAATGGATCAAGTACAATAGCTAGGGATACATCTCATTGGTAGTATAGTCGGATATTATTGGAGCTCCATGTTCGGGCAATGGACGTGCCATCTAGTTGCTTCAAATGGTATGAACCAGGTTGGGCCACCTCGGTGATGCAATAGGGTCTTTCCTAGTAAGGGGAGAGCTTCTTGTGCTTTACGGGTTGGCTGACTGTCACCTTTCAAAGGATAAGTTCTCCTGGCCAAAACTACTTTACCTTCACATGGGCATTGAAATAGAAGCTATGTGTCACTGATACATACCATTTTGACTCGGGATCTATCCCAAAATTCTTCTAGGAGATCAAGATTTATCTTGAGGCCTTCCAAGTTGTACTACTCATTATAGGGTTTGACTCGGGGCAATGATGGGCCCACCTCCAAGGGGATAACTACCTCAGTCCCATAAGCAAGGTTGAATGGCATCTTGTCCATTGGGAGTTGATGGGTGATGCAGTAAGCCTAAAGGATGCTATACAATTCTTCCACCTAGGGTCCTCTAACTTTATCTAGTCGGGTCTTCAAGCCTTAGAGGATCATCTAGTTAGTGACTTCAGCTTCTCCATTCATTATGGATGTGCAACTAAAGTGAACCAATGACTGATCCATAGATCCTCATTAAACTTGTTGAAGGATGTATTGTCGAACTGTCTGCCATTATCGATGATGGTAACACAAAAAAGTCCAAAATGATAGATATCACCTCTAGATGAACTTTCAGGCCCCTTGCTTAGTGATCTGAGCTAGGGGCTCCACCTCATCCACTTAGTGAAGTAATCGATGGTGATGATTAGGAATTTTTTTGATCGGTGGTTGGTGAGAAAGGATCAAGAATATCTATCCCCCACGGGACAAAGGGCCAAGGGGAGCTCAAGGAGCTGAGAGGTACCACGAGTTGATATTGGATGTTAGCATGCCTTTGGCAATGGTCACAATATTGCACGTACTCGATGACATCCTTGAGGATACTTGGCTAGTAGTATCCTTACCTGAGAATCTTGTAGGCTAAGGCACGACCTCCTATATGGCTACCACAGATTCCTTCATGAACCTCCTAAAGGATGAAATCTATTTCTAAGGGGCAAAGGCAATAAAGGAGTGGCATTGAGTAGGCTCGCTTGTATAGCTTTCTATTGAGCACCACAAACAGGGTGGATCATGACTGAGCTTCCTTGCCTCAGCCTTATCCTTTGGTAGTACTCCCTCTTATAGATAGTAGAATATGGGATCCATCTAGCAAGGCTTACTGTTCACTTGTAGGATTGGGGCTAGCTATTCCTTGATACTTGGCTTCTCCAAGTTCTCCAGGTAAGAAGTTTTTAAGATATTTGCATAACCAAAGGTGGTCAACCATAATAGCAGGTCTGCTTATGCATTCTCTATTTGAAGGATCTGCATAATATTAAAGAAAAGAAAATATGGGGTGATCTTCCTTACCCAATAGAGGTACTTTTTCATGGTGAGGGCTTTGGTATCGAACTCCTCATAAAGTTATCCCACTTTCTGCTAGGAGTCACTGAAGGCTCTCTGTGATGCCGAACCTCAAGCTTACAGGCAAATCTCAATCCTATGAGGAGGGCTTTATATTCCATCTCATCAATAGAGGCCTTGAAGTTGAAGTGAAGTGCCTGCTCAGCAACAACTCTTTTTCAGTTGGCAAGAATCATCAATAGGAAGAGTTCAAGGCTTGCTTGCTAGCTCTGGTTCCACCTGTGTTGGTTTGGTCCCTACCTCGTTAGGGATAATACACTCTATAATGAAGTCTACCAAGGCTTGGGCTTTGATGGAGGGGCGAGACTAGTATTGAATGTCAAACTCACGTAGTTCCACTGCCCATTTGCCATTTGGCAATCCTCTTAGAGGTGTCGAGGTTTTGCAAAACCTATCACAAGGGCTAGTTAAACAGGACCATGATTAGGTGTGCCTGAAAATAGGGATAATCTAAAGGTCGCAGGTTTGAGACCTGCATGGGTCACCATGAAAATAGGACCAAAGTGATCTTGTTGAAGTTAGAAGAGCAAAGACAACCTGCACCTTCAAGTACCAGGTCTCTGCATCCTTGAGGATTCAGCCAATGTAGTAGACTAGTTTCTGGACTCCATCATTCTCTTGGATGATCACAGAGCTTATGGCCATGGGAGAGATAGCTAAGTAGAGATAGAGTGTCTCTCTCGTAACCGACCTCATGAAGAGTGTAGTGGCGAGATAGGTCTTGAGCTGTTTAAAGGCAGCTTGGCACTCCTCCGTCCATTGGAAGTCCTTGATCTATCTTAGGGATTTAAAGAAGGGTAGGCACTTGTCACCAGACCTTGCAATGAACTGGCTCAATGTGGCAACCTATCCCACAAGGTGCTGGACCTCCTTCTAGCTTTTATGAGGTATCATTTCAAGGATCACCTAGAGCTTCTTAGGGTTCACCTTGATGCTATGATAGGACACCATGAAACCTAGGAACTCTCTCGAGGATACCCTGAATGCATATTTGTTGGAGTTGAGCCACTTATTTCTTCCCTAAATGAGACTATTTTTTACCAACATGTCATTAACATAAATTTTCATATTATAGCTAATCTGGTTGTTGAAAACTTTATTGACAAGGCATTAGTAAGTGGCTCATGCATTTTTCGACCGAAAGACTTAACCTTATAGTAGTACAACCCTTGATCCATATGAATACAGTCTTTTTCTCATCCCATCCAGATTTGATTATACTCGGAAAAGGCATCCATGAAACTAAGATTCTCGTGCCTAGAGGTCAAATCCACCGGTTGATCAATTCATGGTAGGGGAAGCAGTCCTTTGGAAAGGCCTTGTTTAAGTCGGTGAAGTTGATGCATGCCCATCATTTATCGTTGGCCTTTTTTATTAGGATAATGTTGGCGAGCCAACTAGGTACTAGACTTCATGGAGAAACTTAGCTTCTAGAAGCTTCTTCACCTCCTATTTTATGGCATACTAGCACTCAGGGATGAAGCTTCTTTTCTTCTAGTGAACTAGGAGATATATAGGGTCAACATTAAGGTATGCACCATGATGTCTAGGTCGATGCCTAGCATGTCGGCTACCGTCCATGCAAAAATATTGATGTTCACATGGAGGAACCCCACCAGTTGGGTTCTAGACTGCTTGCTATACTCGTTCCTGACATACACCACTTAAGAGGGGTCGGTCGAGTCCAAGGGAACAAAAATCAGTTCCTTTGCAGGCTCTCCATGCTATAGCTTCTGTATTCTCGGAGGTCGAGGCTCTCGATTGACATGGCTTCCTTAGGTTTTTTCTTGAGGATCACCATGTAGCATCGCCTTGCTAAGGCCTGATCACCTCGTACCTCACCCACCGCATGGAGAGTGGAGAACTTTATTAGTGGGTGGTTGGTCTAGATCATAGCTTGTAAAGCATTTAAGCCTGGTCTCTCCAAGATAGCATCATAGGTTGCTAGGATTTTGACCATTAAAAAATTCAGAAGTATCTTGGCCTATCTTGGGGCCCGGTCAGCTATCATAAATAGATCATAATGCCCTTGATGGGAGTAGCATTCTCAGAAAAATCAATCAAGAAAGTGCTTGCCCTTTGAAGGCGATCCTTGGATAGGCCCATCTGAGAGAAAGCACCATAGAATAAAATATTTGCAAAGCTTCCATTATCTACTAGGACTCTTTTACATCATAGTTCGAGATGGCAATGAAAACAACTACAAGATCATCACATGGGAACAATACTCCATAAGCATCAGTAGTGGAAAAGGTAATAAGCTCTCCTCCTATCCTCTAGCATTTAGGCTAAGGGATTTCCATCTAGACCACCCTAGCATAGGCCTGCCACCTGAAAGAGCTTGCCCCTACAGTAGCCAATTTGCTAAAGATGCTGTCAACGAGGATTCTATTCTGTATAGAGGGTTCGATTATTAGCTAGGATTCTTAACCAGCAACCTCTAAAGTATTTGGTTGACTGATGTAGCTACATAGGTAGCCTCACCAGATCAGCAACTCGATCTATCTTTTTAGGGAGATGCAGTCTTCAATATCATGCTTGTAGTCCCGATGAAACTGGCAATACTTTTAAGGATCTTTCCATACCTTCTTGTTTATCTTTTCTGACCATTGGATGATATCCTAATCTTTGACTTCCATCAGGATCTACCCCTGGGGAGCATTTAAAAAGGAAAAGTTCTCTCAATCAGGTGGCCTAGGACTTATGGATTGATGGTAGAACTTCTTGTCCCGCATCTTCTTTTGCTACTATTTAGAGAAAAGTGTGGGATGGGAGTAGTCCTCTCGGGGACTTTTCCGGTCCCCTTTCTTCTTTTTCTTCTCCACCATGCCTTCCGTGATATTGATATACTTTTCAGCATGAGCCAAGAGCTTGGAAAGGCTTTGAGGAAACTTCTTAGAAAAAAGAAGTAGAAATTGCCCCCATGCAGTCCTCTCTTCAGGGCTAACATGGCAACGGAGGGTTCGAGTTCATGGAGCTCTAGCTTGGCAGCTTTGAAGTGATCGATATAATGATGGAGGGACTTGCCTTCTTCTTGCTGGACAGAGAAGAGGAAGTCGGAGCCTTGCTCGAGTCTCTTGCTACTCTAAAATTAGGTCATGAACCATTGGATGAACTCTTTAAAGGAATGGATCAACCCTAGCGAGAGTCAGGTGTACCAAGTGTATGCTACTTTCCTAGGTGGTTGAGAAGGTCTTGCACATAAGAGCATCCACGTGCTTTGGAGCTGATAAGGGACCTGAAGCTCTCTAGGTGGTCTGATGGGGGACGAAAATAAAATGATGAATGGAGAGTGTTAGCAAGCTAACCAGCAAGCAAACTTGAGCAATTAATTATCAAATAAATGGTCTAAATTAATCCAAGAAAAGAATCTTCACAAGAAGACTAGTTGATCTAAATTACAATACCCGAAATATAGATCTAGTTCAAAATAGAGATTAGGATCTTCATGGCAAGGACACATCACTACTAGGGCAAGTTAACCTTCAAATGATCAGATCTAATGAAGCTTAGGAAGAGTTTTCCTATCAACAATGATGGCTAATTATTTGGTGGAAGAAGGAGCTCTCTTCACTCAAGGATTGAGGTCTAAACTATAAGACTAGCACTCCCTACCTTTAGGACTCACCTTGGCCATGATCCTTGGCTTGGAGACCTTCATCTTGGACTTGGAAAATCAGAGAAAACCTGCATCAAATCAGAGATTAGGCATGGAAGGAGAATTCAAAATTGGAATGGAAACAAGAAGAAGAAGAAAGGAAAAACAAGGAAGTAGAAACTGGCGTTCAAGGAATGATGCTTGGATCTTGGATCAAGCAAGGAGCACTCCACCTTTCAAGCACTCAAAGGACCTCTCACTCCCTTGTCAAACATGAATTTAAACACTCCAACTTAAAGGACTAAATCACTCCAACTAGAAGAACTAAATCACTTCATACAAGAAGAACTCAAGATAGAACTCAACAAGAAAAAAACCTTCATTAATTCTCAAAATATTTCATACATGGAATGCCTTACAAGGGAAGCCTTGGACCCTATTTATAGCCTTAGGGGTCACCCAAAGTGAGGAGGGGAGGTGGGGTTAGGTTAGCTAACTATTTTTAGTTAAATCCAACTCCTTTGGTTACATAGTTGCAACAAAAAACAACTTCTAGGTAAGAGGTTGTAACAACTTGCTATGTGGCACCTAGGTGGCTTTGACATTGCTGATGTGGAGCCCTAGGTGTCATGTGATGTGGCATCTCACTTGGCAAGTTGGTTGGGGGGTTGTTGGGTGAGTGAGGAGTGGTCCCATACTTTCCCTCAAAATGCTTGATGTGTTGTTTCTCATGTCTCCCAAAATGTATCCCATGTGAAGAATAAAATGGGCTTCTAAGAGGTGGCATCATGGGCTTCAAAAGGTGGTATCTTGATTTGCTTGGCTTTGACTTGGGCATGCTTGAAGTTGGTCTTGATCTGGATTGAGTCGACTCAAGGGACTGGCGGCCTTCTTTCATGAGTCAGCTCATGAATTGGTCTTTGTCTTCAAGGGTTTGGTGGGCTTCATTCCAAGGTTCTCATTAATCCTATGTACACTATTTTAGATGAAAAAAATATCAAGAGAATTAGTTAAAAAATATTTTTTTCTTGTTAATGTCCCATCAATTCTCTCGGGTGGAAAAGAGCTCGACTCCGTCTAGTAGGAATCAGTTTGACTTTGGTAATACTCTAGTAGGTCTGGTCGATTCTTTGTAGGTCTTCTCAAGTAATCCATGAGTCTTTAGAATCAGGGCATCCTTGCCAATGAACCAAGTAGCGTTGATAGTCCCTATTTCGGTAGTGATAGTCTTATTGTCTAAGATTCGCTCAATCCTATCTTACTACTTTGGTAACTTGGCTGGTGGACACTCATAAGTTGGCTCACTCTCAAAGATAGAATCAGGCTCGAAAGGCTCACTAGATATCATTGTTGGTTCCTTTAACCTCCTAGATCTGAATTATTGAAAGTGGAATTGATACCAAAGTCGGATGGTCAATCTAGAACATATTAGGTCCAAATTCTCCTTACTATTTTGAAAATGACCTACACCACGAGCATATAATCGTTCAGGTTTGGCCTTACCATGACATAGTCTCCTTCTTGAAATTCTTTGGCTCTTTTATGTGAGTTGATCATATGCTTGTTAATTTCATTGCTCAAATTTTCTTACTAATCATGCATGCATATGACTCTCGCAGTCATGGATACTTATGCATGGGAAAGTCAAATGACATCAAATGACAAAACATAAATGATACCAAAACAAAACAAGCTCTAATGGACTTTATTATCTATGAACTAAACTTTATTGCTAGGAAACCAATGTTCCTAATTTCCAATATTCTCCTAAATGGCTTTGAAAACTCTGGCACACAACTTTAGGTAGGTGGCAGAATCTTAATTTGGTGCCCAATAAATGCCATAATGTCTTCCAAAAGTAATTGTTGAATATTACTGGGACTTGATCAATTGTATGGTGGATGTCCCAGCTGGGTGGATTAGGATTGGGGATGTTCCAGAAGGGTGAACCAGGCTTTGGGCAATTATCAGGGAATTCAATTTCCATCTTCCTTCTCTTACACTTCCATCTTTCAATTCCTACATCTCTTCACTTCCAATCTTCATGTTAAATTCTTTTGCAGGTTCCACAATTTCTTGGGGTTGATCCTTTGAACTTAGTTCTATATTTTCTTTGATGGTCAATACCCCATTAGGTGATCCTTCATTAATCTCTAGATGTAAATCCTCAACAGTGATTAATTCGGGATCCTCTATTATCTCCTTGAATTGTTCTTCATGGCTTTGTTCTTGGATCTCATTTTGATCATTCCCATTATTGATTTCTTTAGGCTGGGTAATTATTTTATCTTCAAATAACTGTTCTTGATCATATTCATCCATAAGGTTAGACCCAGCTTCATAAACTTCTTCCTTAAGTTCTTCAATGGGCTTAGAATTTTTTCTTTTTAGCCCTTCATTTGGACAAGACTTTGATTCTATTTCATCCTTAAATTCTTCAATAGGTTCAGGGATTTTTCCTCTAATATTTTTATGGATTTGGCCTCTTCTTCATCTCCCTCATACTTATTGAATTTGGCAATATAATCAAATACAGGTGTATCATCTTGTCTTAATTTATACCATTGGTTTAAAAGTTTTTGCTCATAATATTTATCTAGGTACTTTTCCCTCAGTTTACTCTTCATTTCTCTCCAAGTATTTATTTTATCCCCACTATAATAACCTTTTCGCTCAAATTCTCCCCAATATGCTTTAGCATGTTGGACTAACTTTGATTTGGCAAATTGACACTTCGTTACTTCCGACATTTCATCAATTTCAAAGTATTGATCCATTTTCTCTTCCCAATCGACATACACTTCAGGATCTAAATTTCCATTGAAAGTGGTTGCATAGGGTCGATTGCTCCTAAAGACTCTCTCCTCCTGATCTACAAAGTCTTGGTAGGGATATCCAGGGTTATACTCAGGGATGAGATCATGACATTGGGCTCTTGGACCAAGGGGAGGTGGACTAGGTGATTCAGGCTCAGCATGGATCCTATGGGCTTCTTCTATGAAGTCATGGTGAAGTCATCTTGAATTGTATTCAGTAGTGAATTCATGATGATGGACTCTTGGACCTCAAGGAATTGATCTAAGTGACTCAGGTTCGGTAGGGGTCATTGGGGTCTCTTCAAGTGTCCCAACATGGTCCTTCACTTGACCTAATTTCTTTCTCATTTGCCCTAATTGCCCATTTATGGTATCAAACTTTTTAGTCAGGGTTTTCAAAAAGAATTCAAGATTAGGATCCATGTATAAAAATAGACTGAGTGGATAGAGATTATAGGACACAGTACAAGGGTAATCAATATAATGGACAAGCAAGCATGACCTAATGCTAGGATTCCTAGACCTAGAGTTTAAGAATACAAGACTTAACTAGGCACTACTTAAGAATGTAATTATCCTGTCCACTGGCCAAGTAAGAGGTGGGGTTGCGGGAGGCTCCTCTCACTTTTGCAAGGTCCTAATTAAAAATTGCAAGTCCGCTTAAGGCATTTGCCATTTGACCACTTGCCTTAGACACCAATTTCAAGGAATAAGTACAAACTCAAATAATGCTTTGTCTTGCCTTGCACTTAAACCCGACTCGTGGGTGTCCCTAGTTTAGGTTCCTACTTAATTTTACTTTAGGGTTTAGGTCAATGCAAATGTGGGTGATTGTTTTGGGCTAAGAAAGGTAATGACCTCCTTCCCTTATATAATATTGAATGCCCTTAATTAGATTTAGGAATGGATGCACAAACAATTCACCAACTAGATAACACAACAACTAGTATTAGCACAAATATGTGATTCAAACCTGAATTTTAAAAAAAAATTAAAATTCAAAAAAATTAAATTTAAAAATTTAGATTTTGAATTTATATTTTAGAAATCAAATTTTAAAATTAAATCTTGAATTAGGATTAAAAATTCATTCTAGAAGTTAGAGTTGTTGCAAGATAGTTTCAGCCCTAACAACTTCTAGTCAACTAGTTTTAAACAAATTCAAATTAAAATTTTAAAATTTAAATAATTAAAATTAAAATTTGAATTATTAGATCCCTTAGTAAAGATTCCAGATTCTAAATTTTGAAATTTAATTCCTGGAATTTGGTTAAGAAATTCGTTTTGAAAGCTAGTTGTAAAAAAATTTAAGCAGGGAATAACTTTCAACTAGCTAGTTTTAAAAATTCAAAATTTAATCTTCTCAAAAATCCAAAAATTTAGAATAAAATTGATTTGGTTAACTCTCAGATAAGAATTCTTGTATTTTAAAGTTTTGACTTCAGATTAACATGAATTTTGGTTGAGAAGGTAGTTTGAAAGCACATGTTAGAAGGTTCCAGCAGTTTAGCTAACTCTTGATAACTTAAATTCAAATTTCGAATTCTTAACTCTAGATCCTTCTAAAATTCAAAAATCATGTGGAATATAAAAAAAACGAAGTCTAGATCTTAGATCTAAAAATTAAAAATTTATAAAAAATATTTTTATATTTTTTTGAAAATTAAATGAAATGGAAGGTAGAAACAAAATTCTGGACAAAACTTCAAAAATGATCTAAGAACTCATATTTTTAAACCCAGAAATCAATGGAAAATACTTTTTTGAATTTTAAATTTAGAATCCTAACATACTAAGGTACTAGAAAAGTATAAAATCCGGGTGAATACTAGAACAGAAATTTCAGCAATCAAACACTTGACCTAGTAGAACCTTAAGCTCTTGATACCAAAAATTGATGGGGGACAAAAATAAAATGATGAATGGAGAGTGTTAGCAAGCTAACCAGAAGCAAACTTGAGCAATTAATTATCAAATAAATGGTCTAAATTAATCCAAGAAAAGAATCTTCATAAGGAGACTAGTTGATCTAAATTACAATACCTGAAATATAGATCTAGTTCAAAATAGAGATTAGGATCTTCATGGCAAGGAAACCATCACTACTAGGCCAAGTTAACCTTCAAATGATCAGATCTAATGTAGCCTAGGAAAAGTTTTCCTACCAACAATGATGGCTAATTATTTGGTGGAAGAAGGAGCTCTCTTCACTCAAGGATTGAGGTCTAAACTATAAGACTAGCACTCCCTACCTTTAGGACTCACCTTGGTTATGATCCTTGGCTTGGAGACCTTCATCTTGGACTTAGAAAATCAGAGAAAACTGCATCAAATCAGAGATTAGGCATGGAAGGAGAATTCAAAATTGGAATGGAAACAAGAAGAAGAAGAAAGGGAAAGCAAGAAAGTAGAAACCGGCGCCTTTAAGGAATGATGCTTGGATCTTGGATCAAGCAAGGAGCACTCCACCTTTCAAGCACTCAAAGGACCTCTCACTCCCTTCTCAAACATGAATTTAAACACTCCAACTTAAAGGACTAAATCACTCAAACTAGAAGAACTAAATCACTCCATACAAGAAGAACTCAAGATAGAACTCAACAAGAAAAAAACCTTCATTAATTCTCAAAATATTTCATACATGGAATGACTTACAAGGGAAGCCTTGGATCCTATTAATAGCCTTAGGGGTCATCCAAAGTGAGGAGGAGAGGTGGGGTTAGGTTAGCTAACCATTTCTAGTTAAATCCAACTCCTTTGGTTACATAGTTGCAACAAGAAACAACTTCTATGTAAGAGGTTGTAACAACTTGCTATGTGGCACCTAGGTGGCTTTGACATTGCTGATGTAGAGCCCTAGGTGTCATGTGATGTGGCATCCCACTTGGCAAGTTGGTTGAGGGTTGTTGGTTGAGTGAGGAGTGGTCCCATGCTTCCCCTCAAAATGCTTGATGTGTTGTTTCTCATGTCTCCCAAAATGTGTCCCATGTGAAGAATAAAATGAGCTTCTAAGAGGTGGCATCATGGGCTTCAAAAGGTGGTATCTTGACTTGCTTGGGCTTTGACTTGGGCATGCTTGAAGTTGGTCTTGATCTGGATTGAGTCGACTCAAGGGACTGGCGGCCTTCTTTCATGAGTCGGCTCATGAATTGGTCTTTGTCTTCAAGGATTTGGGGGGCTTCATTCAAGGTTCTCATTAATCCTAAGTACACTATTTTAGCTAGAAAAAATATCAAGAGAATTAGTTGAAAAATATTTTTTTCTTGTTGATGTCCCATCATGGTCGAATGGGTCAGAGGTATCATTGTAGGCCTCCGCAGTAGGTTCCTTAAAATGGTGAGGCATCAATTTCTCCATAATCTTGTAAGAGAATGGGAGGTGACCACGAATCAAGGTTCACCATCTAAAATTAGATTATGCTGGCAAAGCTCTCTCAGGTAACCGTCCACCTCCTAGAGCTTACGAGTTAGCTGCCTTCACCGCCTAGACCGTTAGGTTGGGTGAGGGCTTGAAGATTCCTCTGGTGAAGAGTCTTGCATAGAGGAGGAGAAAATAGAAACAAGAGAGTTAGATGGGCAGACCTCGTTTGGCTCCTTAGCTAAAGCAGTGACTGTGAGATGTAGCTGGCTAGGGCAAGGCTTGGTAAGGAGCTTGCCTTGCTTTCCAGGTAGATCACCTTACTCTGGGGGCCTCTGGCTCTATGGTCGAGGTGAACCTATGCTTGGCTTTCACCCTAGGCTTGCCTTACACCCCGGGCTATTTACCTTGCTTGGGGGAAGATGGACATGATAAAGATAGGTGGCGGGTTGGCTCTGCCTCCAATCTTGGTGGGGCCTGTTGAAGACTCTATACCAAGGTCATTAGTACTTGGACTTTCTAGGAAAACTATTGGAACTATTCAAGGGTGACAGTTGAGGCAGTCTGGTGTCTTGCTTCTCCCCCTTCCAGCAAAACTAGGGAGGGGGTAGCCAAGGTTACAAACACCTCGACAAGAGAAGATGTGGTGGTCCTCTTTCCTCTGGCCATGGCAAGAACCAAGGATGAGGTAAAACTAGAGGCAAACTCCAAATCTTAATGAAGTTTACAGGCATATGGCCCTTCCTCCAGCACCAATATGTTGTGTCCTTGGGAGGTGGTGCTAACTCAGGCTCGACTCAGACAAGGCTGGAGCTGGAGTGGCTGCTGACATAGAGTCAGGTCTCGTAGGGTCCTATCACCAAGAGTCGGTCCTGCAAAATAAAGAAGACTAGAAAGTCTAACACACCAAGAGTGGGTTTCCAATGGTGGACCCTTCGATATCTAAGTCAGTCTTTTAGAGAGGCAAATAGAGGAGGCTTGGAATCTCCTTTAGATTTGGAGTAAGAGTGGAAGAGGAGCAAGAGAAGAAGCTAAGAAGGGATATGGAATAGAATCTATGAGAAAAGGGAATCTTAGTGTGTATGTGTCTAGCTTCTAAGGAGGTGGCACATTGGTGGTGGAGTTGTGAAGGTTGAGGCATTTAGGAAGTATGTGGGATGGCCTGTAGGAACTTCACTTGTGTGGCAAGCTATAGAAAATTCAATTCAAGGAGCTCAAGGTGTGCTTGGAGGTGAGAGCAAGAAGAATGTTCCTTTATGGTGGAAGGAAGGTACTCTCAGGAAGAGCAAGCTCTCGGTTCCATCTATGTCATCTCCTCTTATTCTTTTCCTTGCATCCTTACCCTGGCCTTCCAGACTTTGTCCTTTCAAACTTACTTGGAGGGTCCTGGAAAATCAATTTATAGGTATGTGCCTAACATGTAAGGACAATAAATGATAGTTGGCATATTCTGTCTATTGTAGGCATACCTAGAGTGGGAGATCATGCCATGGTAGGTGAAGCAGGGAGTGGTGACTGGCATGGCATATCCTTGCAATGAAGCATCCCTCGGGTGGCAAATATTAATAGCTACCGCACTTGGAGCACACGTGGCTAGGAAAATAGGGCAGGCCCAGTTGAAGTCGATGTGCATGCGAGAAGTTGGTGGGCTTGCATCTTTATGCCCAGGTGACGAGGCATTGAGAGGTAGTCCCTTTGCTTGTGTTGGTTGACACATGTCTAGAATTAGTTGGAGTTGGGTGCCATGTTGGACCAACTAGACCAAGACGTATCAGATGGAACCTGGACTACCAGAACTTTAGCAAGATTATTGCTTGCTAAGTTGTTGACCTGCAATCACTAGTACAAGGATCTCTCTATTATGACTGAGTTCCTAGAGAACCTAACGAGTGGGGTATTTAGCCTTTATAGATTCTCAGTCGATAGTTTCATTTTCTGGAAGGCATCATAGAACAAGATGTTGGCAAAACTTTTGTTATTAACCAAAATTAATTTTACATTATAGTTGGCCACCATCATAGAGATCATGACCATATTATTATGTGAGGTTTGAATCCCCCTTATATCATCATCATAAAAGGTAATTGCATTCTTAGCTAAAGAATTGGTTGGTGCTACCTGATACCTCTTTTTAGGTGGCTTCTCATCTCATGCTTCTACTCTCTTGCTTGAGATCATGTCGACTATCCTGATGGTTGGTAGATTACTTAGCTCAAGTTCTTGCTTAGCATATGCTCGATAAATCTCTCCTTTTCTCTATCTATTGATGTACTTGTTAGGTAGCCTTTACAGATCAGGTTCTCAATCTCCTAGTTCAACTATCAATAGTCTTCTATTTCATGACTATGATCTTTATGGAAGTGACAATACTTGCTCTTATCTCTCTTCTCTGGTGGATCTCTTATAGATAGTGGTTGGTGTAGGTAATCTTTATTCTCGAACTTTATCAGTATTTGGGATCAAGGAGCAATCAAAGGGGTATTGTCAATGAATAACCAAGCATGATGATTTGGCTTTGGATTCATTGATAGTTTGGTGACTTCTAGTTGAATGTGAGTTTTTCCTCACGAGCCCACTTCTTCCCACTCTACTTCTTTCCTTCATCCTTTTGGTAGAGAAATAGTTCACCTTGGCTTGGACACATTTTCTTGCATGCATGAGAAGATCAGGCGATCACTTTGAAGTCCACACTTTAAGGCTGACATGGTGATAGACTTGTTGAAGTCTTTGACTTCCAACATGACCACATTAAAGCATGCCACATTGCTTTGAAACATCTCTCCTTCTTTTTACTTAATAGAGAGAGACTATCATTATTTTTTGGCTATGGTCGATGACTGTCAAAGTGTATTATTAGCTGACTACTTAGCTACTGGAAAAAGTGGATAGATTCGGGTAGTTTTCTTTAGAGTTGTCGAGAAGGCCAATCATAATAAAGAATCATATGCACCTTAGAATCTCATGAAGGCCTTATATCCCTCCTCTAGATGATCAACTAGGTCAGTGGAACCATCATAAAGTTCAACTGATGGCATCTTGAATCGATGGGGGATCGACTCAATCATTATTCTTTCAGAAAATAGGAATTGCATATTGAATTATTAAAGTCATTTCAATGGTGGACTTTGGCATAGATATTGCCAAGTTTGGCTTCCAATTCTTGGACTTTCCTTTTAATGTCATCTTCTTACTAAGAGTGATAATTTGGAGGGTGTGCTAGAGTTGAATCCTCTTGAAAATCTTTTGAGAAATGATGGTGATGGTTCCTTTCTTTTTGAGGAAAAATGATTGCTAGATTTCTTCTTCTCCATGGAGTGTTGGTGACTTCTATCCCCTCCATTGGACAAGAGTTAGTGGCTTCAAGGTGATAGTTCAACTGGTAGGGCCATGGGTCAGATAGTAGATTATTAAAGGAGATGGATGGAGCTCATCAATAGTTGGATCTACTCAATAGAGTGTCTAGCCTTTGGTTAATAGCAAATTGAGGATTTCTATCCTTAACTTTTGTTATGCTAGGAGCATTTCAAAAAAATCACCATTAAGAAGTGGAGTTGAGTGAAGATCTTTCACTTGCCATATTTTTGAAAGATTTGGGCAAGCCCTTTTCTAGCACTAATCTATTACTGTATCTTTTCAAGCTGGATAAACTAGATGTGCTGGAATGGCTTTGAGATTTTAAGAATGCTTCCATAGTGGACTTGATCAATACTTGGACCTATAAAAGAAGTCCTTGTCCTTAGAGAAATTGATGGGATTTCTTCAATGAGGGACCTCTGATGCAAGTCAATTTAAGGAGAGACAACAATGAAAAGAAAATAGAGAGAGTGTAAGAAGTCTTTCCTGGAGTTTTTCTTGATCCCCTATTTATAGAGGTTCATGGCTGAGTTGGTTGGATGG
The DNA here is from genome assembly GCA_021397845.1 of Areca catechu. NCBI lineage: Eukaryota > Viridiplantae > Streptophyta > Magnoliopsida > Arecales > Arecaceae > Areca > Areca catechu. Next base: position 137,938,356 of record CM038043.1, read on the forward strand.
TTATAACTATTTATAGGGAAATTATGCTATTAAGAAAGTTGTTAAGTTAGTTATGCAGTTAAGAGGTCAGTTAATTTATATTGTGGTTTGTTACGTATCTATTATATTTCTTGATAACCACTTTATCAACCTTATCGTAGCAGCTCTAATGACTTAAAGAGATATGCTTCATATTAAATGAAGTTATAAAACTCTATATCTAGCACAGGTAAGTGATTAATACTGAGTTGCCAGGTGATCGCTGTTGTAGGTCATCAAAAATAAAAATCTAACTCACTACTATAGCTAAGATGAGTAGGGATCGTATCCTCGGGGATTAAGAACAATTATTTTACGAAGAAAGAAAAGAAAAAATAATTCTTTAGATGGTTAAAAGATAGATGATGGTTTAATTAAAACTAATTAATTTAAATTAAATATAAGATCGAGGGATTTAAATGATAAAAAGATATCTTCGGGTTTCCAGGTAATCACCAATATAAATACTGTATTTGTTATAATCTAAACAATTAAAATTTGTATTTATTTTAGAATCTTTCAAACTAATCCGTAGTACAGGCTAGGCTATCTTATCAAGTACAAACTATATCTTGTTAGGATCATGGCCTATCTTACAAGTATAGGCTATTCAATGCTTAGTTGAAAAGATCATAATAATATATGTAAATAAAAATCTTATAATTAATTGTCTATATTGAAAATGGACCACATCATGTTAGGATAATGATCCATTTCATCTATAGGTAATTAATTTAGAAAATCAAACAAAAAAGAAAGAGAAATTAAAAGCATTTGTTCAATTGCATTGAAGAGAAAATAATTATAAAATTTAATGAAAGGATATCTATACTTTCCTATAAACTACATCTTAGTCATGCAAGGCTCCTGATAATATCTTCTTGAAGATTTGGGACTCTGTCATAGAACTTCCTCTCCTGAAAAACTCTTTTTCTTTATTTCTCTTCCTCTCTCTTAAGCTTAGAACTAAATTACAAAAGAAAAAAAAATTATGTTATAGGGACTGATGCTTGAACTATTGATTGGGGTCCTCCTTTTATATAGCTCGTCAAGAGCTTTCTCTTAGTCAAATTGGAGTCAATCTAGATCAAAATCGGCTATATATCATGAGGAGCAATCTCAGTCATACGATCAGTAGCTTGATGGAGTGATCGATGCTTCCTTTCTGTTGCCCAGCTAAAGCAACCCAAGAGGGAGGGTGAATTAGGTTTCTAAAAATTTTTCAATGAATTAAAAATCAGGTGCTAGTATATTTCCAAGATGTTTGTGTGCTCAATAATAATATGCAGCAAAAGTAATAAACTATAAATAGAATAATGAGTAATCATAAACATAAAAATTTATAGTGGTTCGGTATATCTCAAAATACTACGTCCACTCCCTAAGCTCCCCTTGGAAATTTCACTATAATCCAACCTTGATTACAGTAGATTAATTTTCTAGGCTCACTAATCAAAACCTCTTGGTTTTTACTCAAGGTTAACAAAAACTTAGTTTTTTTTCACTCTAGGCTCGCCAACAATCTTGTTGGTTTTCACATAGGGCTAACCAACAACCTCGGTACTAGTTTCAATCCCTTTGAAACTAGTAACAACAAAATAACTCAAGTACAATATAAGCATAAGCTTTCTTAAAAAGCAAATAAACTTGATGAAGCTCTTGAATGTGGTTGAAAAGCTTTGTCTTCAAGTTATTGAAGCCTCAATCAATGCTTGAAGATGTGGACTTGAAAGATTTTTCTGAATTCAGTGTGCTTGAAGGCTTAAATCTCTCAAAGTATTGAATGCTTGAAGGTTTTCAATGAATGCTCTCATTAGTTTTCCAAAGAATACTTCCCTCTTGTGTTTGGTGGTGTTTAAATACCTTTCCAACCTCTAAAAATCTATTTATAGCTGTTGGAGAGGAGAAACTAGCTATTAACGTGAAATGGGAATGTTCTACACTTCAAAAAACTAGCCATTACTATGCTATTAGACCCGCAAGTGTCGACACTTCAAACCATGAGTCGATACATGAGTCAACACTTGAGTCGACACTAGGTCAAGTATGTTTTTTGAAGCTCTCTGGAATGCACTAGTGCATCAACACTTCTTCTGGTGAGTCGATACTTGAGTCGACACTTCATCACCACGAGTTGACACTTGACCAAACTCCTGAAATCAGCCTGTTCTGTCTCTATTTGATCTCAGGCCTTGAGTCTACACATGAGTTGACACTTGAGTCGACACTTGGCTATTCATGAGTCGACACTTTTATGTGCCAGTTGAAACTTTTTTTGTATATCAGCTCAAGCCTCTATGAGTCGACACTTGACTGACACAGTGTTGAAACTTGTTCAAATTGAAATTGTGAGCTCTTCAAAGTTTTTTTCATGTTCCAAAGTCTATATAGCTTGAAAATTATGATTTTAAGTAACTTCTTCAACTGAATGACAAGCATTTTGATCTTACAATACAAACTAACCTTGACGAGTACCTAAATCTGATAAACATATCTTTAACACATAATTAGTACTCATATATACTTAAGTATTTTGTTATTCATCAAAATCAAGACAATAGAGAGCAAATGCAATGATGTATCAAGATTTTACATAATCAGAGTTGATTGAATATTAGTTTCAATAAGAGCAAATTGGTTTTGAAAAAAATATCAAAACATTGAATTTCAACATGTATCAAGGCAATAGAGAGTCATAAAACCATATGATGTCAGAGCAAGTTTGAAATTGAGTATCAAAGCTGAAATTGAGTAAGTTTTTGAGTGAAAGAGTATCAAAGTGATAAAATTTGTTATTCAAAGCTTTTCAAAGCAAAATGGTTTTAAGAAAAGCATGTATCAGAACTAAAACAGGTTTCAAAGAATGAGTATCAGAGCAAAAGCAGGTTTGAAATGAAATATGAGTATTAGAGCAAACTCTTTAAAGAATAAGAGTATTAGAGCAAATAATATAAAGATAGAGCTCCCCCTCAATACATGATCTGAAAATATTTTTCAAACTTTTCAAATATGGCTCACATGTATTCATATTTTTCAAAAATATCTTCAAAAAGTTTAGAAATTTCTCTCTTTAATACTCTCTCCCTTACTTATTTTTCCCTCTATGTTTATTACTTATTACTTTCTTCTCCCCCTTTTGTACTTTCTTCTCCCCCTTTTTTTATACTTTCTTCTCCCCCTTTTTGTCATCATGAAAAAGGTGAAAACAATACCAAGTAAAGAAATAAGTAACAAACCTCTCCCTCAAGGTAGGGATAAAGTGGAAAGAACAGTAAGAAGAGTATAAAAAGCAATACAAGTAAAGAATGAAGCATGAATACACAAGTGAAAATACTGAAAGCATCATATACATATAACTCCAAATATTTTGAGATACAAAACAAAATATACTCCAAACAAGATAGTATCACTGATACAAGCAAGTAATACACTAATATAAACATACATACTAAGTCTGATACACTGATACAGACTAAACATACATATGAAACACATGTAGAACATAACATACAACTAACTCATATACTGACCACTCCTAGTGGGCTCAGTCCTCATCAGAGGAAGATCCAATCCCTAATACAATAGGTCCAGGAGTCATTGAAGGACAAGGTCATGGCCACATGGGTCGAAGATCTACCAATCTGGTACAAACCACTCTAGGAGTGTCTCCACATCCTCGACCTCCATCTCTAGCTCGTGCTCTCCCTCTGGCTCATGCTGGAGGGGAAACAGTGTCAGGAATAGGGTCAGGAATAGAGACAAGGTCTGGAACTAGGTCGAAGTCAGCAATAATATGATCAGTGTCAAAAGGTGTAATGTCAAAGTCTGGTAAATCCAATGGAGTATCAGCTAGTGTGTGATCAAAAATGGATCTAGATAAGTAGAAATGATATGAAATCCATGAGTATAGAAACTTAACTCCCTAGATAAGGAAGAAACAGGTAGAATTAGAATACACTAAGGGTGTCTTACCAAAATCAAAAAAGGTAGGGAGAACCATAGTAGATGGTGTAGGTAAGTCAAAGTCTAGTAAAGTATCAGATGGATCAGGTAGAGTGATGGCAGTGGTGGTCTGAATGGCATCAATGGAAGTATTAGAATGGTCGGAAGACAGAACGGGTGTGGATATAATGGATGTGCCTAAAAAAACAAAGTCAGAATGGCTAGAGATGATAGGAGTGCTAGGTAAGTTAGGGCTCAAAAGGGTTGGACTCGATGGAACTAAAATAGCCTCATGTGCCAGCATGTCATAAACAACAGTAGGCTCAATCGAATCCATGTCCTGATCAACTCCCGTCTCTGGCTTGGGCTCCACTATAAGATCATCAATATCAAAATGTCCTGAAGGATCATCCTGGTCTACTCCCATCTCTGGATTGTCTGCTGGTGGAGCTGGTGGTGCCGATGGAGAATCTGGCAATGGTGGAGGAGAAGATGGTCTGCCAGGTGTCAGTCTCTGTAGAACAGCCATTGATGTGAACTTTAAGTTGTCACCACAAGTGCACGGTGCGCAGAGTAGCACGTCCAGCAAGTACGGATCGATTCCACGAGGAATTTGTGTTCGAACTGTGTTCAAACCCTCACTTAGATAGGTTGACAAGAATGAGTAAAAGTAAATTAAATAGATGAAATAAGTAATTTAAAGATCTAGGGCTTTGAATCCACTAGATCAATGATTTCAAAACTTTTCTAAGGATCTCTTCTATAAAACCTTTCAACTTCTTCCTTTGTAACAACCAAGTATGGATTATGAAGAGATTTAACTCAACTATAACCCATCAAGATTTTACAAGGAAAGAAAGAAAGAAACAAAAAATAAATTGTTGAGCTATCTATCTTTTATCCTTCTTGCACCAAATCAAGCATGAACTATGAAGGGATTGAAACCCAAATATAGCTCATCAAGTCTCTTGGCAAGAAGTTTAAAAAAGAAAGATAAACTCTTAAAAATTAAAGCCCGAAAAGAAATCCAAAGAAGGCTTCTAATCATGGTCTAGCTTCATTGCCAACCCCAAAAGGTACACTTAGCTAGACATGATTAAAATAAAATTTTAAAAATTAAAATAAAATAAAATGATATAAAATCAATTATACTACTTGTAGAAATATAAATTGCAGGATTTAAATGCAAAATAAAAACTACCCTAATTGCAGGAATTTAAATAGCATAAAATAAATTGCAAGAATGTAATCTATCCTAGTACTGAAATTAAAAATTGCAAGGAAAGAATTTAAAATAAGAAAAGTAATTTTCTATTCCTAATCAAATCTGATTACAAACTATTCAACTCCTAAGCCATTAATAGGGTTGGAGTTAAAATAAAAATAAAAATAAAACTCAAACTCTCTGTGGGAGGAAGAAGGGATGAGAAGGAGAAAGGGGAAGAGAAAAGGAACGACGGGCTTCTGGCTTCTGCCTCTCGGCTCTTCAAGTGTAGGGCAATGGGCTTTTATGTATAGTAGAGCCTGTCACGTCCCGAATTCAGCACCAGAATCGGCTACGCGACCGCCGCACAAATCCTAGGTTTTATCCTAGAGATTATGCAAGGCCAGGTACACAAGAGTCACTTACATCAAAAAAATCTCATTTATCACCAAGCCCGAATATCTGCACAACTATAGAAGAAGAAAGTTGGGTTGTGAGCTTTACAGCCTAATAAGTTTTCCATATGATCACACCAGTAATAATACAATACTAGAAATAGAAAGAACATACTAGCATACCATATCATGTAAGTAAATAGCTTAAATATCATGTATGACAAAATCATGAAAAACCATGTTTTCTTTAGAGTTTTCATTAATCCATCTTTATCTTTAGGGTTCTGGACTAACCACGATCATGCTCCAACCCATGACTGGTAATCTCATAATCGGTCATTTGCTATCCATCGTGGCCAAACTAGCTCTGTACAAGCCCATTAATCAACCTTTTATTCGTGGTCAGGCTAGTCTCATCGACTATTCCTTGTGGTCAGGCTAGTTTCACAATTGACCATTCCTCGTGGTCAAGCTAGCTCACGTATAAAACCCTTGGCTCAGGCTATCTCAGAACTCTATGATCCTATGGCATGGCTAGTCCAAACACTATACTCTCTTTGTTATCACTTTATCAAAACAGGTCATACTGTCAAATCATGTCATCACAAACTTCTCAATGATCGGCATCACGGTCCAACCCATCAAAAGGAAACTTACTCGAATAAACATGATACATGGGAACATAATTAATAATCTCAACACAATATCCATCTCGAGAAATCAAAATATACGATGCAAAACAAACATGCATGCCAATGCTTAAATGCACGGATCAAATCATGCCATGTAAAACAATGTATAGAACTAGTGATCATGTCCAGAATCCTTACCTTCAATCGTTAACCCCAAATATCTGGTATCAATCTATACCCGAGATTCATCCAACACCTTCATGCTTAAAAAGCTGTAAAATCCTAACTGCACGGATTTCAAGAAAAAGGCTTTCCGATCTCCTACTTCAAAATTATATTTTCTCTCCCTTCCTTCTACTCTTCTTCCTCTCTCCTCTTTCTTCTCTCTTTCTCTTTCTTTCTTCTATTCTTCCTCTCTCCTCTTTCTTCTCTCTCTTTCTCTCTCTCTCTCTCTTTCCCTCTCCTCCTCTCTCTTCTGGCTCTCTGCAAGCTCTTCCCTGCCTTCTATTGACGTCCCCTAATAAAAAGAGAAAGAACCAGTCCAAAATCGCATCAAACACCACTCAAAAATTCTCTAAAACCATCAAAAATCTTTCAAGTCGTTAGATCTGAGATCAACACCTCAAACTACGTCCAAATCCGAATTCAAAAGCCTCTGATCAAGCCTAAACTCAGTCAGACTCATCTCAGCCATTCGATCAAGCGATCAGATGGTCCAGATCACTCAGAAAGCCTATGGACCATCGTGGACCACGAGAAACCAGTAGGGAAATGCTTATGAAACGCACAGGAAATGCCTCCAGCATGCCTGCTTCCAGCTGGGCCAAGCCCACATGACCGCGCGGCGTGGGCTTGGGCCGCGCCTCGTGCGCTAGAGCTACGGGCTAGGCCGCGCGTCGCCCGCATCATGCCCACTCGCCCGTCACGTGCTCGCCCGTGCCGCGCTTGGTTGCCCCCGCCTCGCTGCACCCGTGCGCATGCTCATGCCCACGCGCCCGCCTACTCCCGTGCCTGGGCTACGCGCTGGGCCACATGGTGGGTCTAGGCCGATCCATTTAGGTGGGCCGATCAGGCCTTTTTTTTTCTAGGTCGTTACATTCTCCCCCCATTAAAATAATTTCGTCCTCGAAATTAACTTGATTGAGATTTAAATCAGTGCTCCCATCATAATACTTCTAAATCACTACGCTTCCACTGCGCACTCTGATATAATTTACTAAACCATCTAGGTTTACTAATAAATCATTCTAGAATTTCTATCATGTCTTACAAATCATCATGTTAATTTCTTAATCTCTTATGTCAAAATTTTCAAACAATAATGACCTGAATTCAATATCACTCATATCTATCATAGCACTTATACCATAATTTTATGACATCATAACCTGAGCTCTACACCATTATTGTCATATCCTATTACCATCATATCATTATTATTTTAACCACTCGTATCACTATCCCAAATGATCATAACCTAAGCTCTGATACCACTTTGTCATGTCCCGAATCTTGCATCGAAATCGGCTACACGACTGGCCACACAAATCCTAGGTTTTATCCTAGAGATCATTTAAGGCCTAGGTATACAAGAGTCACTTATCTCAAAAAAATCTCATTCATCACCAAGCCCGAATATCTGCACAACTCTATGAAAGAAGAAAGTAGGGTTGTGAACTTTACAGCCCAGTAAGTTTTCTATATGATCACACTAGTAATAATGCAATACTAGAAATAGAAAGAACATACTAGCATACCACATCATGTAAGTAAATAGCTCAAATATCATGTACGACAAAACCATGAAAAACCATATTTTGTTTAGAGTTTTCATTAATCCATCTTTATCTTTAGGGTTGTGGACTAACCACGGTCATGCTCCAACCCATGACTGGTAATCTCATAATTGGCTATTTGCTATCCGCCATGGCCAAACTAGCTTATGTATAAGCCTGTTAATTACCTTTTATTTGTGGTCAGGGTGGTCTCATCGACCATTCCTCATGGTCAGGCTAGTTTCATAATCGACCATTCCTCGTGGTCAAGCTAGCTCACGTACAAAGCCCGTGGCTCAAGCTATCTCAGAACTCCACGATCCCGTGGCATGGCTAGTCCAAACACCGTACTCTCTTTGTCATCACTTTATCAAATCAGGTCGTACTGTCAAATCATGTCATCATAAACTTCTCAATGACCGGCATCACGGTCCAACCCATCAAAAGGAAACTTACTCGAATAAACATGATACATGGGAACATAATTAATAATCTCAACACATTATCCATCTCAAGAAATCAAAATATACGATGCAAAACAAACATGCATGCCAATGCTTATATGTACGGATCAAATCATGCCATGTAAAATAATGTATAGAACTGCTGATCATGTCCAGAATCCTTACCTTCAATCGCTATCCCCAAATATCCGGTATCAATCTATACCAGAGATTCGTCCAACACCTTCATGCTCAAAAGGCTATAAAATCCTAACTGCATGAATTTCAAGAAAAAGGCTTTCCGACTCCTACTTCAAAATTTATATTTTTTCTCCCTTCCTTCTACTCTTCTTCCTCTATCCTCTTTCTTCTCTCTCTTTCTCTTTCTTTCTTCTCTTCTTCCTCTCTCCTCTTTCTTCTCTCTCTTTCTCTTTCTTTCCTCTCCTTCTCTCTTTCTTTCCCTCTCCTCCTATCTTTTCTGGCTCTCTGCAGGCTCTTCCCTACCTTCTATCGATGTCCCCTAATAAAAAAGAAAGAACCAGTCCAAAATTGCATCAAACTCCTCTCAAAAATTCTCTAAAACCATCAAAAACCTTTCTGGCCATTAGATTGAGATCAACACCTCAAACCGCATCCAAATCCGAATCCAAAAGCCTCTGATCAAGTCTAAACTCAGTCAGACTCATCTCAGCCATTTGATCAGGTGATTGGATGATCTAGATCACTCAGAAAGCCCATGGACCATGGTGGACCACGAGAAACCAGTGGGAAAACGCTTATGAAACGCACAGGAAATGCCTCCAGCGTGCTCGCTTCCAGCTGGGCCGAGCCCACATGCCCGCGCGCACCGTGTGTACCATGCGCATGGGCTTGGGCCACGCCTCACACTCCGGCACTATGGGCTGGGCCGTGCATCGCCCGCGTCGCGCCCGCTCACCTGTCGCGCGCTCGCCCGTGCCACACTTGGTTGCCCGTGCCTGCTTGCACCGGCGCGCACGCCCGCGCCCACATGCCCGCCTACTCCCGTGCTTGGGCTGCGTGCTAGGCCATGCGGTGGGTCTAGGCTGGTCCATTTTGGTGGGCCGGCCAGGCCTTCAAACCCTTTAAACTACTTTGGGAAACCAACGTTGGTCTTCTCCCGGTCTCTATCTTCATTCCTGTACCCAACATAACCTCCGCATTCTCATTCCATTTAAACTACTTCGGCGTTATCCCAAACCTTCAGTGTTATCCTTTGAACATCAAGCTCCTTCGAAAATCCAAGCTCCCGACAACAGTTGGACACTGGTGTTGAGATTGGTGAAGTGGTCATGCGGTGGACTGGTGGAATGGAGAACAGGGAGGCGGCTAATGGTGACTTTGAGCATTGGCAGCACATGGTGGCACGGTGGACTACTGGGACGAAGAAGACGGTGGTGAAGGATCCCATGGCAACGAACAAAGTATAGGTGGCCATCTAGGATAGTAGCATGCGGTGTTTGGCTTGGAGAAAGACGTGGTGAATGGTAGAGATGGAAAGAAGACCAGTAGCAGTGAATGTGGTGGCTCTTGTGGTTTTTCTGGCCATTAATGGCCTCTTCGGCAAGCGAGAAGGGTCCCGGCGGTGTGGGGAAGAGCTCCAGCAACTTCTCCGACGAGAACATGGCTTGGTTTGGCCTATGGTCCACAGGCAGGGGTCGTGGACCAGCGGCACTAGAGGATATGGACTGGCTGCTGCTTTGTGGACCATTTGGCTGGCTCACTATGGACCAACTGCATCTATTTCCATGCAGATTCTTTAATAATAACTTAAAAACTCATTTCCCGGCTCAATTGAAGTCCAAATTGTATGCGGTTCATGCCGTTGGATCCCATAAATCATGCTTTTCGCATTGATGGGGTTCCTTTTTTAATATACTGCATAAAAATATTAATTATAATGAATTAAAATGAATGTGATTAATAAATTGATGTATTTATTACTAATTTTTATGTACTTATCACTCCCCCCAACTTAAATCTTACTCGTCCTCGAGTAAAATAAATGATTAAGAAGACTACCAAAACTCTTAATACCTTACACAAGTTTACTTAGACTCAAAGGTTGTTCTCATACCCTTTTTATAAGTAGAAGATTTTTCATTAGATAGTAGATGAAATGGGTCATTGGGATATTAATAGTTTCAAGTAAATTGGTTAAGTACAAACTCCTTATTTCTCTAAATAATTCTTAACCAACTCCTACTATTATTTCTAAATCCTCTATTTCCATGGAGTGATGAGATATCATTTTAGTGCAAGGATGTTCCTCTTATTCTTTCACTTTTTTTCTTTTTTTTCTTTTTACAAATACAGACTGTGCAATGTCTTAATCTCTTAAGCTTTCTATCTAACCCTTGTAACAAGTTTTCGACCAATGTCTCCCAGACTAGTTGGCCTTAGGACACTAGGTGTAGAGCACCCCTTGGGCTTACTGGCTTGAGTCAGAAAGGCTACAAATCAAAACTGGCTGTATAGTAAAATTTCTTCACATCTTCACTTTTTGATGCAAGACTCAAATGTTTACTTAGACGAAGAGGCCTGGTTACTCGGTGGAATAATGTTTAGAACTTGCTTTTATTATCTCTCTTTTTTTTCACTAATAAAGGAAGCTTGCATTTAACAACACCCACACACATCCGAGAAATAGATTCTTCTTCGATGCGAATAGGAGGGTTAGAATTATCTAGAAATTTGATTTCATTCTTACTTACAATTTTTACTTGAGTCTATTAATATTTTTTTCCTCAATATTTTAAAAATTATCTAGACTGTTCAATCAGTTATTTATCAAAAGTGTATGATTCACCTTAAGTCCAAGATTGACAAGTGTAAGTTAATAAGGTGAAGGTAGCTCCAAATATTTACTTATTCTTCTTATTATTCTCCTATAAATAAAAACTGATTCTAAATGTATGCATGATATGGTATAAAAGAAAACAAAGACACCTGAGAAATTTTCTTGAGTTCTCCCCCCAACTTAGCCAATGGAGCCTATTTGAGTCAGGATATGCTAAACCTAAATATGCTAAAAAAAATTATTAGAAAGAAAGAAGCTGGGTTGCCTTCCAGGAGTGCTAAGTTTAAAGTCTTTAGCCAGACCAAGTGGATCTTTTAGATTATGTCGGTTGATACATCCACTAAATTATCAGATATATCTAGCCATGGCGGATGGTTGGTCGAAGTCCAATCAGTAATGTCCCACATGATATCTTTGTTATGTGTATCTATAAGATGTATCATACCTGAAGATGGCTTGGTTGATGGTTTATCCATAAGTATTTCAGTAGGAGGTTTCCATCTCTGGCTGTTTCTATCATCACCAAGTATTTTATCAATGTTTTCATACTCTTGGGTTGGCCAGATACTAGACTCAAGATCGACCTTTTATCGCTAATGTCTATAGATTCATAAATTTCATCTTGGATTACATTTACATCAGCATACTTAGTAGATTTCTGTTCTAAATTGAATATATTCAGATCAATAGTCATGTTCCCAAAAGATAATTTCATAAGTCTATTTTGATAATTGATTTCAGTATTAGCAGTAGCTAGGAATGGTCTTCCTAAAATAACTGGGATATGACCTTTAGGATTTGATACTGGTTCAGTCTCCAAAATGATAAAATCTACAGGGAAGATAAATTTTTCAACCTTGATCAAAACATCTTCTACTATTCCTTTAGGGATTCTAAAAGATTGGTCTGCTAATTGTAATGTGATCCTTGTTGGTTGAAGATTTCCTAATCCCAATTGCTCATAAACTGAATATGGCAAGATATTTACACTAGCCCCTAAATCAAGTAAAGCCTTCTCAATGTGGGTTTCTCCTATGACACATGAAATTGTTGGAGACCTTGGATCCTTGTATTTTATAGGCAATGACTCAACAAGTATGAACTCACACTTGCTGCTAAGAAAGCTTTCTTCGATCATTGGTCATCCTTTTCTTGGTACAAAGATCTTTTAAGAATTTGGCATAAGTCGGAACCTGTTGGATCATGTCTAATAGAGGGATTTACTTGAACTTACTTAAACACCTCTAACATTTTGTTTAAATGTTCTGATTGTTTATTGGACCTTAATCGATTTGGAAAAGGAGCTTTAGAAATTATGGGTACCTGATTTAGTGGACTATTAGTGGTTTCAGCAGCTTGAGTTTGTAAGGTAGGTTGTTCATTAGATAGCTCAGCTGACTCAGTAGTTGAGTCTTTTCTAGTGTCAGATGTTTCTACCTTGTTATCCACTTACTTTCCTGATCTTAAAGTGTGAATAGCATTTACTTGATTGACTTGATTTCCTCTGGGTGGATGACCATTTTGGTTCCTTGGGTTTGGCTTAGGTTGGCTAGGTAGCCTACATCGTTCTCTTTAATTAATGATAGATGCTAGCTGACCCACCTGTATTTCCAGCGGGCTATGGCCTGAGAGTTTGAATTTAGAAGTTGGCCTATGGTTTGCATGAAATTACTCAATGTGGCATTGGTGTCAGCATTGGATTTGGCTAAGGCTTCTAGGCTTTTCTTTAAAGAACTTAGTTTCTTTTCATTAATATTGAAGCCTGGTGGTGGTAGGTTGTTCATTATAGGATTAGGCCTTGGGTTTTGTTGATTGAAGCTAGGACCACCTACATTTCGATTATATGACCATGAGAAATTTGGATGATTCCTCCATCCTGGGTTATATGTGGATGCATAGGGATTGTTCATTGATCTCTAGTATGTAGCATTCACCTGTGCACATCCATTCTCTATTGGATTCATTAGGAGTGGACATTCCTCAAGGACATGGTCTAGTGCATTGCACCTGTTGCCGCTCTCGTCGCCGTGCCCGTGCCACGGATTCGCCGATCCCTCCTGACCGCCTGGCGAGGGAGCCTCCCTTCCTGCGGCGAACCTGCGAAAAAGGGATTAGAGGACCCTGGCCGGGGATCCCGGCGAGGGAGCTCCGACGGTCAAGTCAGTAGACGACGAGAAGGAACAGACTCTCCAGACGGACCCCCGAGAGGGTTCCAGACTTAGAGAGTTTACTAGTGAGAGAGACGCTCTGGGGACCAGAATCTTGGCTGGGCCTCCTTGCCGAGCTCTCGCCCAGTGATTCCCTCTCGGGATCGCTGGTTTTCACTCTCCGGAGCGAGGCCTTTTGCCGTTGCTTCTCCTTTGTCCCCAGGCTTGTTCGCTTACCTCCGTTGTCCCCAGATTCCTCCCTCTTTATCTCCTTTCGTCGTGCGCTTGTCTTTTCCTCCTGGGAGACTTCCCTCCCCTGTCTTCTTCTCTTTTCCATCTTCGGTGAAGGGGGGCCAGGCGGCTTTCCGACCTCGTCCGCCGAGCCCAGCAGGGAAAAGGCAAAGACAGAAGAGAAAAAGGGAGGGCGGCGCTGACAAGGCGGCCGGTCAGGCCTCGGGCCCAGCGAGAGCGCTCTCTCTCCCAAGCATGGGCGCCATCCATCTATAGGGCCTGTTCTGTCAGAACCGTGCCCCTCGGCTGCGGAGCTTGTCGGGCCGATGCAAGTGATGTTCCGCGTGCTGCCGCCCTCCGTACGGGGCGCCGTCTGGGATTCATACGGCCCGAGGGATGGCCTCGGGGCCCGCGACTCTTCCTTGAGATCTTCTCCGTACGAGCGGCCTGACCTCGGCCGAGGTGGGCCCGTCTCCGGGGGCCACCTGGCGAAGAGCGAAGGACCAGCCGACCTCGGCCTAGGTGGACCCCTCCTGGGTGGACACCTGGCGAGGTGGCAGGAGGTCGCCTGGCCTCAGCCGAGGTGGACCCGTCTCCGGGAGGCCACCTGGCAAAGGGGCGAAGGAACAGCCGACCTCGGCCTAGGTGGGCCCCTCCTGGGCAGACACCTGGCGAGGTGGCCGGAGGTCGCCTGGCCTCGGCCGAGGTGGGCCCGTCTCCGGGAGGCCACCTGGCAAAGGGGCGAAGGAACAGCCGACCTCGACCTAGGTGGGCCCCTCCTGTGCGGACACCTGGCGAGGTGGCAGGAGGGCGCCTGGACTCGGTCGAGGTGGGCCCGTCTCCGGGAGGCCACCTGGCGAAGGATGAAGGGTCGGCCGACCTCGGCCCCAGCGGACCCCTCCTGGGTGGACACCTGGCGAGGTGGCAGGAGGTCTCCTGGCTTTGGCCGACCTCACTTGGGCGGATCTCTCCGGGCTTGGGAGCCATCTAGTTGGTAGAGGAGCTCCGATCCGAGCTCGACCTCGGCGGGGGGAGTTTGCCTTAGAAAATTATCGGGCGCTGTAGTCTTGTCAAACCTGGTCTTGAAGACGTGGCGCTGACTCGACCGAAGAAGTCTCCACGTGGCTTGATCGCATTTGACGGTACCTGAGCCTGGCCACATCACTGTCACGACCGTAACAGTTGCCCCCCAGCCCGCCGTTCCGTCGGGGCGTCGTAGAACGGAATGTCGGGATTAAATGCGGACATGACGTGGGGAGGCGAAGATCTTGCATCATAATTGCCACGATCCTCGTCGCCGTGGCTCGATGCGACTGAAAACCTATGGGGAGCCGCCACGCATCGCCCACTTGCCCATAATTAATGCGTCGCTTCGAGGCAGAGGCCGTTACTCTGCTAACGAGGCGTCGATGTCGGGCGTGCGCCCACGTGGCGATCATCCAGTGGCCTGAGATGGAATGACGGGTACGACCGCTGTCGGCTGAGTTTGAAAGGGAGGGGACTTTCCAGAACGAGGCCTTTCCCCTTGCTTCGTGGGCGGTTTGCTGCAGACTAACTCCTGTTGCCTCGCACTCGTCTGGCATATTTTCGGTGAGTGCCCTCATCTTCTCCGGCTCCCTTCCTTCTCTTCCTTTTTCTTTTCTCTTTGATCCTCCGTTCTTCTCTTTTCCATGGCGCGCCGTCGCCATGTCTCTTCCAACCCGGACGAGACCGGTCCATCCCGGCCGAGGACTCCATCTTCTTCCTCCTCAGATGAGGAGACAATCCCGGAGGAGATCCGTCGGCGTCTGCAACCCGGGGGTGTCACCATTGGCATCCCTAGGGGGATCCGGCCTCCTCCGGTTGCTCCTGCCGTCCCCCTTCGCTCTCTTCCGGCTCTTCCTGCTCTTCCTGCACCTCTTTCTCTTCCCGCCGTTCCCTCCGGTCATGCCTCCACCATGACCGAAGGCGATCTTTCTCTGCTCCGGGATGCTTACGGCATCCTGGGGTCCATTCGCTTGTTTGTTTCGCGGTCCGGGGAGCGCGTCACCATGAGTGGCCCCGGCCGCATAGCCTTCTACGAAGACTTCCTCCTTGGGGGTCTTCGGTTTCCTCTGCATCCCTTTTTTCTTTCCTTCCTCAGCCATTTCCGGCTTGTCCCGGCCCAGTTGGCTCCCAATGCCATCTGGGTCATCTTTTCTTTCATTGTCTTCTGTCACTTCCACGGGTTCGTCGCCCATTTCTCCCTCTTCAGGGCCTTGTTCACCCTGAAGAAGTGCTCCACCGATGACGGCTGGTGGTATATTTCGCCCCGGCCCAAGTGTCTCCGGTTCGACATCCCTTCCTCGGTGAAGGGCTGGAAGAGCCGGTTTTTCTTCGCCTCAGTCGAAGATGTCGACTGGGCCTGGAGTGAACCGGACCGGACTCCGAACCGAAATTCTCGGGTCGAGTCGGCGGACCAGGAGTCCTGTTCCCAGCTCCTGAGCGACGTGGTCCCGGCACTCGATGTTCTGCTTTCGGAGCAGAATCTTTTTGAGGCCGGGATCAGTCCCATCCGCGAGACTGGTGAGATTCGGCCCCACTTTGACTTCTGCCCCCCTTTTTCTTCATGACCGAGCTGGCTGACTTTCTGTTCTTTTATGTTGCAGGGATGAAGTTTTCGCTGGAGAACCTCCTGGAGGGCGCAGCCCAGCGAGATGTCACCGAGGTGGACGAGCCCGCGGCGAAGAGGGCTCGTACTGAGGCGAGCCGGGAGGTCATGGCGACGACCGCACCCAGCCCGATTGCCGTCGCTCCCCCGCCCAGGCTGCCCCAGGGCGGGGCCGCTGATGTCCCGGCAATGCGACCTGGTGGCGTCGCTGCTGAGAGGGCCCCACCGCCTGCAGCTCCATCCGGTGCCGGTCCCGTCGTCGCCGCCGTCTCTACAGTGCAGCCGGTGGCCACCGCCAGCCCATCGACCGCGGAATCAGCTGAGGGGGCGGCCAGCGCAGGAGCCGGCCTGACACCTCCGGCACCGGTGATCACCCACCGGGACTCGGTCATCCACGACAAAGGGCTCGTGGAGAAGATCATGGAGTACGCCTCCACCGCCCGGGATCGCCGAGCTCGGGGCGGCCGGGACTACGCAGATGCCCTGCTGGGGATCATCCCGTAGCTTTTCACGATAAGCCCGAGCTCCTTCCTTCCTTTTCTTTCAAGACCTAACTCCTTTTATCCTGACTTGGTTTGCTCTTGCTGGCGCAGATCGGGAACGACGTTCTCCTACTGAGGAACTTCCTCGTAGGGAACGCACAGAGGGACGCCGAGAAGGAGAAGAAGCTCGGCAAGCTCGCGGCCGACGTCAAAGACCTCATGGAGAAGGGGGTCGAGCTGCGAGCCGACAAACAGGCCCTCCAATCTGACCTGGGGCGTTCTGAGGGGCGGAACAAGGAGCTGGAGGCTTCCTTGTCGGAGGAGCGGGCCGCCCACCAACGCCGCACGGAGGAGGACGTGGCGGAGAGGGCTCGCCTGCAGGCCCACTCCCAGTGGCTGGAGTGCCAGTTGGAGGAGGCCCGGCGAGACGCGAGCGCGGCGAGGGACAGGAGTGCGTACATCAACGGACTCCTGGAGGCCGCAAAGCGGGAGGCGCAAGAGGCCGTCCCGAAATTCCGGGCTTCCGATGAGTACACGTCGGAAGTCCGGGAGGCCGCCGTGGACTCCTTTCTGAAGGGGTTCCGGATGTGCCGGGAGAAGGTGAGGGCCCTCTTCCCCGAGCTCGACCTCAGCGAGGTGGTGATCGGAGGCAGAAGGCAGGGAGTCGAGAGCAGGGCTCCTGGAGCGGCCTACGCAACTCCTGCGGCACCGTCGACTGGCGAAGCTGCGGCTCTAGAGCAGCCTCAAGAGCCGGCCGCTGTAGAAGTCGAGGATGCGACGCCTGCGCCCCCGGCAGAGGGCTCCGACCCTGCACCCCACTTAGCCCGGCGCCTGCTTTACTTTGTTGTTGTAGTGTCTTTTCTTTTCTGCATTTTCTTCTTTTTGGGGACTCCCGGCCTGTCGGGACTCCCCACTTGTACTGATCCCTTTTCGTATCAATGAAAGTTTCAGTTTGATAAAATTCCGAGTTCATCTTATCTCACTTTTGTTTTTCCTTCTTTCTGAGATGTTGGCATGTAATGCTTGAAACAATTACAGGCCTGGTCCTTCCATTGCTCAAATCGAAGGTTGGGGCCTCCCGGATCGCATGGCGGCAGAGTAGGCCTTAAGCGGGCCCGTCTTTGGGACTACCTTCATACTTGCGCAGGCAACGCGGTTTCTGCACCGTCTTCCAGGCCGAAGCCCAGGATCTCCGGACTGAGCTCGATGCCGCAGGCTTTCTCAAGCCTTGCGCGGCTTGCTGAGCTGTTCCCCGGACTTGTGTGGGCGAACTGGGTTCTGCGCCACCTTCCAGGTCGAAGCCCAGGATCTCCGGACTGAGCTCGATGCCGCAGGCTTTCTCAAGCCTTGCACGGTTTACTGAGCTGTTCTCCGGGCTTGCGTGGGCGAACTGGGTTCCGCACCACCTTCCAGGCCAAAGCCCAGGATCTCCGGACTGAGCTCGATGCCGCAGGCTTTCTCAAGCCTTGCGCGGCTTGCTGAGCTGTTCTCCGGGCTTGCGTGGGCGAACTGGGTTCCGCGCCACCTTCTAGGTCGAAGCCCAGGATCTCTGGACTGAGCTCGATGCCGCAGGCTTTCTCAAGCCTTGCACGGTTTACTGAGCTATTCTCCGGGCTTGCATGGGCAAACTGGGTTCCGCGCCACCTTCCAGGCCGAAGCCCAGGATCTCCGGACTGAGCTCGATCAGGACAACTGCCTCGGCTCCGAAGATGAGATTGAACGGGGTTTCGTCGGTAGCCATCCTCGGGGTGGTGTGGTATGCCCAGAGGACGCTGGGAAGCTCGTCGGTCCACCTGCCCTTGGCCTGGTCCAGCCGCGTGCGGAGGCCCTGAAGAATGGTCCTGTTCGTGACTTCGGCCTCCCCATTGGTTTGAGGATATGCCACCGAGGTAAAGCGATGCTTGATGCCGAGGTCGCTACAGAATTCTTCGAACTCCCGGCAGTCGAACTGGCGCCCGTTGTCGGTGACCACGGTGTGTGGGAGGCCGAAGCGGCAGACGATGGACTTCCAAAAGAACTTGGCGACGTTTGCTTCAGTGATCCTCGCCAAGGGTTCGGCCTCGACCCACTTCGTGAAGTAGTCGATGGCCACTATCAAGAACTTCCGTTGGCTAGACGTCGGCGGGAATGGGCCCAGGAGGTCCATCCCCCACTGGGCGAACGGCCAGGGGGCTGAGAGCTGGGAGATTAGGTTGGAGGGCTGTCGTTGCACCGTGGCGTGACACTGGCACCGATCGCATTTCTTCACGAAGTCGGCGACGTCTTCCTTCATTGTCTCCCAAAAGTAGCCCTGACGGAGGGCCTTGTATGCCAATTCCCTGCCCCCCACGTGGTTCCCGCAGACGCCTTCGTGGATCTCCTGGAGCACAAGCTTGGCTTCCGTGGGTCCTACGCACTTGAGGAGGGGGTAGGAGTAGGATCTTCGATACAACTGCCCGTCCATCAGGACGAACCGCACGGCCTTCTTCCTAATGAGGCGAGCCACCTCGCGGTCCTCCAGCAGGGTGCCATTGGTGATGTATGCGGCGTACTTGTCTATCCAGCTGGGTTCAGGGCCGACCTGGTGGACCTTCACCGGTGCTTCGAGGCTTGGGACCTCAAGGCGCTCCACATAGGCGCGTCCCAGCATCGTGTCAGGCAGGGTCGCCAGTCGGGAGAGAGCATCCGCGCGGGCGTTCTCCCCGCGGGGGATATGGAAGATGTTGAAGCGTCGGAATCTGGACGCGCCCTCTTTGACGAGCTCCAAGTATCTCGCCATTTGGGGGTTGTGTGCGACGTACTCCCCGGACACCTGCCCCGCCACGAGCTGGGAATCAGTGAAAGCCTTGAGGTTGGTTACGCCCAGCTCGCGGGAGACTCTCAGTCCGGCAAGAAGCGCCTCGTACTCCGCCTGGTTATTTGTCGCGGGGAATTGGAAATGGAGTGCTCATTCGGCGATGAACCCGTTGCTGTTGGCAAGATGAGCCCAGCCCCGCTCCCGCCGGAGTTCGAGGCTCCGTCTACATGGAGGATCCAGGTGTCCTCTCCGGGCTCGTCGGTGCCTATCTCCATCTACCGGCCTGGGGGGCCTTCTTCGGGCTCCTTGCCCAAGCCTGCACATTCGACCAAGAAGTCGGCTAGCACCTGTGCCTTCATAGCCGACCTTGGCCTGTACGTAATGTCGAACTCGCTGAGTTTCAGTGCCCACTTTGCCAATCGCCCCGAGGTGTCAGGTCGGCTGAGCACCGCTTTCAGCGGTTGATCCGTCAGGACAGCGATGGGGTGCGCTTGGAAATAAGGCCTGAGACGCTGGGCAGACACTATTAGCGCAAAAATGAGTTTCTCGGGCCGAGAATACCTGAGCTCCGCGTCACGGAGAAGTTTGCTGGTATAGTACACCGGCCGCTGGGCCCCCTGGCCGTCGGTTCGAACCAGGACTGAGCTGACGGCCTCCGGGGTAACCGCTAGATAGAGGATAAGCTCCTCTCCCTCCTCGGGCCTGGACAGCAATGGTGGCGATGCGAGGGTCTTCTTCAGCTCCTCGAAGGCCTGCTGGCATTCCTCGGTCCAAGCAAAGTCATTCATCTTCCTCAGTACCTTGAAGAAGGGACGGCAACGGTCCGCCGACCTGGAGAAAAAATGGCTGAGGGCCGCAACTCGGTCGGTTAGTTGCTGCACTTGCTTCTTGGAGGCGGGCTGCTCCATATCCAGGATGGCCTGGACCTTCTCCGGGTTGGCCTCGATTCCTCTTTGGGTCACCATAAATCCTAGGAATTTCCCGGCGGAGATGCCAAAGGCGCACTTCGCCGGGTTCAGCTTCATCTGATGGCGTCGGAGGTTGCCGAAGGTCTCTGCCAAGTCAGCCACGTGATCTGACTCGGGTTTGCTCATTACCAGCATGTCGTCCACGTACACCTGCATGTTGCGGCCGATCTGGTCTTTGAAGATTCTATTGACCAGGCGCTGGTACGTTGCCCCCGCGTTCTTGAGGCCAAATGGCATCATCCTGTAGCAAAAAGTTCCACGGTCAGTTATGAAGGCAGTGTGCTCTTCGTCCTCCGGGCTCATTCGGATCTGGTTGTATCTAGAGAAGGCGTCCATGAACGACAGGAGGCGATGCCCTGAGGTGGTGTCGACCAGCTGGTCGATCTTTGGAAGAGGGAAGCTGTCCTTTGGGAAAGCTCGGTTGAGGTCGGTGTAATCCACACAGATCCTCCACTTACCACTACTCTTTCTTACCATGACCACGTTTGCCAGCTAGCTGGGGTACTGGACCTCCCGCACAAAACCGGCGGCGAGGAGCTTCTCCACTTCCTCGTTGATCGCCTTCTGCCTCTCCATGGCGAAGCTTCTCTTCTTCTGGCGGACCGGGCGACAATTTAGGTCTACGTTCAGCTTGTGCATGATGACCTCGGACGGGATGCCCGGCATGTCGGCTGCTGACCAGGCAAACACGTCAGCGTTGGCACGGAGGAACTCCAGCAGGCGGGTTCATTCTTCCTCAGGGAGCTGGGCCCCGACTTGCACCATCTTCAGGGGATCCAAACTGAGGGGAAAAGTCAGCAGGCGCTCTACGGGCCCTCCCCTGGGCTCCTTCTCTTTCAGATCGAGGTCGTCGATATCCTGGGCGAGCTCCGTGCCCCTGGCGCCCGGGACCGTCTGAAGGCAGAGCGGGACTGGCTGGGTCGTCCCCTTCATCTCCCCGGGCCCGGAAGGCGTGGGGAACTGTACCAACAACCTTCTCGTGGAGATGGTGGCGTCCAGTTGGTTGAGCCCGGGATGCCCGAGGATGGCGTTGTAAGGCGAGGGGAGCCTGACGACGGTAAATGTTACTAGGACGGTCGCCTGCCGGGGTGGGGATCCGGCGGTGACCGGGAGAGTGATCTCCCCCTCGACCCCCACGGAGTCCCCTGTGAAACCTACCAGGGGGGTGTGCACCGGTTTCAGCTGATCGTGGGACAAGTTCATGCGAGAGAAAGCATCGTAAAAAAGTACGTCAGCCGAGCTTCCACTATCAACCATGATTCGATGTACAGGATGCTTCGCGATGGTCATCTCGACCACCACGGCATCGTTGTTTACATTGTCATTTCCCTCCCCCCCCGGGGAGGGATTACATCCTCCGGGTTCCCAACTTCCCGGGTTCTCTTCGTCGCTCGACCGGACCCGCGTGAGATCATGCCCACGGGCTTCTCCGTTGGGCGGTTGTCGATCGCAGGGACGGGCGGTAAGGCCGCGAGCGGCTGCCCTTCGAAGGGGGCCTCATTCTTGACGAACTTCCTGAGGTAACCCCTCCTAATCAGCTCCTCGATCTCCCGCTTCAGGTGGCGACACTCCTCTGTGTCGTGCCCGTGCTCGCGGTGGAACTGGCAGTACTTCGATTTGTCTCGGACGGCTCTCGAGTTCTGAGGAGGAGGTCGGTGGAGGTAGCGCTCGCCCTCGATTTCCATGAGGATCTTCGTCTGAGGTGCGAGGAGAGGGGTGTACCTCCGCTCGGGAGTGGCCTCGCCCCTCGGCCTTGGATTCGGGCGAGGGTCGGCAGACGGCCCGGGCCTCCGAGCTCCCGGGGCGTCCCTCGGGAGTGGCTTTTTCGGAGCCTTCCCGTCTAACTCTCGACGGGTGCGGTCAGCCTCCTCCGCTCGGATGTATTTGTGGGCGCGGAGGAGGAGCTCGGAGTACGTCCTGGGCAGCTTCTTGTCCAGGGAGTAGGTCAGGCGGGACGTCTTGAGCCCGCGCTTCAAAGCCAGCATGGCGACGGGCTCGTCCAAGCTGTAGATCTCCAAGGCCGCGGTCTTGAACCGGGTGATGTAGTCCCGGAGCAGCTCCTGGTCCTGCTGGCGGATGGAGAAGAGACTGTCCACCTCTCTCGGCACCTTTCGACAAGCGTCGAAGTGTGCCACGAACCTTCCTTCCAGCTGATGGAAGGAGCAAATGGATCCGGGCTCAAGGCGGGTGAACCAGACTCGAGCGGCCTTCCGGAGGGTTGCCGGGAAGGCGATGCACAGGAGAGCGTCAGTGGCCCCCTGGACCCTCATGAGGGCTTTGTAGCTCTCCAGATGGTCCAGGGGGTCGATGGTCCCGTCGTAGGGATCCACTTGCGGCATGCGGAACCATTTCAGGATCGGTTCTGCCTGGATTTCTTCAGAGAAAGGGGGGCGGGAGTCGTAGCTTGCCGGGTCTGCCGACGAGTTCTGCAGGTCGGCGAATCGGTGGGCGAACTCCGCCAGCTTGCGCTCATGCTCCTCCAGGCGCCTCTCGGCCTGGCACCTGATGGCTTCGTCGGTGGAGTCTTCCACCGAGACTGCGGGTGAAGGGGGCACCGATCGGTCTCGGCACGAGGTCTGGCCTCGGCGTTGCTTACTGCGATGCACCGTTTCGGCCCCGTCGGCTGGGGATCGGCTCTCGTGATCCTCCGAACCGGAGTAGTTTCTCTTTGCGGGAGCTTGGTGGCTCCCCCGGGGGTTGGAGGCGGCCCTCGGATGGGATGGCCTGCCCTGGATGGAGCGCAGGCTCCCACGCTGCCCCGCGGCTCGGGCCGCGGGGGTCCCTGACTATGGCTGGGTGGCCAGGGAGCGTTGCTGATGCTGAAGCTGCTGGACCACTGAGGTCAAGGTCTGTAGCTGCTGGATGACGGCCACAAGGGGTCCGTCCGCCGGGGTAGGCTGCTGTGCAAGAGGAGGGGGAGCCGGAAGCTCCCTCTCCGGGCTGAGGGCCCTGGGGGGGAGTGAACCTCCCCCACGCAGCTGGTGGACGCCTCGCGACCACGAGTGACCACCATCGTCAAAGAGCGTGACACCTGCAGAAAGCTGGCCCCCGCTCGGGTTTGGTGTCCTGCCCCCCTTCCTGGCGTGCCAATCTGTTGCCGCTCTCGTCGCCGCGCCCGTGCCACGGATCCGCCGATCCCTCCTGACCGCCTGGCGAGGGAGCCTCCCTTCCTGCGACGAACCTGCGAAAAAGGGGTTAGAGGACCCTGGCCGGGGATCCCGGCGAGGGAGCTCCGACGGTCAAGTCAGTAGACGACGAGAAGGAACAGACTCTCCAGACGGACCCCCGAGAGGGTTCCAGACTTAGAGAGTTTACTAGTGAGAGAGACGCTCTGGGGACCAGAATCTCAGCTGGGCCTCCTTGCCGAGCTCTCGCCCAGTGATTCCCTCTCGGGATCGCTGGTTTTCACTCTCCGGAGCGAGGCCTTTTGCCGTTGCTTCTCCTTTGTCCCCAGGCTTGTTCGCTTACCTCCGTTGTCCCCAGATTCCTCCCTCTTTATCTCCTTTCGTCGTGCGCTTGTCTTTTCCTCCTGGGAGACTCCCCTCCCCTGTCTTCTTCTCTTTTCCCTCTTCGGTGAAGGGGGGCCAGGCGGCTTTCCGACCTCGTCCGCCGAGCCCAGCAGGGAAAAGGCAAAGACAGAAGAGAAAAAGGGAGGGCGGCACTGACAAGGCGGCCGGTCAGGCCTCGGGCCCAGCGAGAGTGCTCTCTCTCCCAAGCGTGGGCGCCATCCATCTATAGGGCCTGTTCTGTCAGAACCGTGCCCCTCGGCTACGGAGCTTGTCGGGCCGATGCAAGTGATGTTCCGCGTGCTGCCGCCCTCCGTACGGGGCACCGTCTGGGATTCATACGGCCCGAGGGATGGCCTCGGGGCCCGTGACTCTTCCTTGAGATCTTCTCCGTACGGGCGGCCTGACCTCGGCCGAGGTGGGCCCGTCTCCGGGGGCCACCTGGCGAAGAGCGAAGGACCAGCCGACCTCGGCCTAGGTGGACCCCTCCTGGGTGGACACCTGGCGAGGTGGCAGGAGGTCGCCTGGCCTCAGCCGAGGTGGACCCGTCTCCGGGAGGCCACCTGGCAAAGGGGCGAAGGAACAGCCGACCTCGGCCTAGGTGGGCCCCTCCTGGGCGGACACCTGGCGAGGTGGCCGGAGGTCGCCTGGCCTCGGCCGAGGTGGGCCCGTCTTCGGGAGGCCACCTGGCAAAGGGGCGAAGGAACAGCCGACCTCGGCCTAGGTGGGCCCCTCCTGGGCGGACACCTGGCGAGGTGGCAGGAGGGCGCCTGGACTCGGCTGAGGTGGGCCCGTCTCCGGGAGGCCACCTGGCGAAGGACGAAGGGTCGGCCGACCTCGGCCTAAGCGGACTCCTCCTGGGTGGACACCTGGCGAGGTGGCAGGAGGTCTCCTGGCTTTGGCCGACCTCACTTGGGCGGATCTCTCCGGGCTTGGGAGCCATCTAGTTGGTAGAGGAGCTCCGATCTGAGCTCGACCTCGGCGGGGGGAGTTTGCCTTAGAAAATTGCCGGGCGCTGTAGTCTTGTCGAACCTGGTCTTGAAGACGTGGCGCTGACTCGACCGAAGAAGCCTCCACATGGCTCGATCGCATTTGGCGGTACCTGAGCCTGGCCACGTCACTGTCACGGCCGTAACAGCACCCATTACACATTGGTGCAAACACTTGGTTCAAACTGGCTGGTCTCTAAAGTTCTAAGGTCTCTAACCTACGTGTTAAGGTTGCAATTTTAGATTCTGCAGCTAAGGAAGTCTGCATTTGGTGCATTCCATCCCTTGAAGGTGTGGTTCTTTCTGGTTTCCTAGTTATTTTCTATTGTAAGTTCTTTTCAGCTAGGTCCTCTAGAAATTGCCATGCTTCATTGGGTTCTTTATACATGAATTGGCCTTGGCACATAGACTCTAGCATGGTTCTTGAATTAGAATCTAAACCCTCATAAATGATTTGGCATAGTCTCCAAGTTTCTATTCCATGGTGTGGACATTGGGTCAAGAGGTTCTTGAAATGACCAAAGTATTTCCAAAATGACTCACCAGCTAATTCATAAAATTAGTTTATTTCATTTCTAATATTAGCTATTTTATGATGGAAAAAATATTTCTCGAAGAACACTCTTACAAAGCCCTCCCAAGTCATGACAGATTGATTTGGAAGACTATAAAGCCACTTTTTAGCATTATCCTTAAGGATAAAATTGATCAGTCTCAACTTGATTTTGTCCTCTGACAATTGTTGTAGCCTCATGGTTGCACAAGCCTCTTCAAATTCCCTAATAAATATATGTGCATTCTCTATTCCTGTGAATTTTGGAAGCATATTAATCATTTGAGGTTTGATTTCAAAATTATTAGCAGTGGGTTGAGGCAACCTAATGCAAGAAGGTTGGACAGAACCAACTGGATAACATAAATCCTTAAGGAGTTGGGGTTGATTAGTTAAATCCATTATAGAGGTCGTAGGATTTGAAATAGGAATCAAATCAGTTCTAACAAGTCGACTTGATATCCTTCTCCACACAAGAGTTGGAGAATTCACTAAATCTACTATGTCATCTATTTTTTTGAATTTTGCATATTTATGTTTTTTTTAGCTTTTATTTAGAAGCTTTCTTAAAAAATTCTAAATCAATTTAACCTTTTCATACCCTAGGACAACTATGCAACATAACTTCCAATTATGCCAGGACAACCTTATGTCAGGATAGTCAAGATTGAAAATACCTAAAGTAATTTTTTTTTCTTTTCTTTTTTCCAAACAAGTTTCACACAAAATAAATCCTATCTAGGGATAACCTAAAACTAGACAGCTCCTAACTATTGCAAGTCGACCTTCAAGCACTCCAAGTTTGACCAATTCACTAAATTGGCCAGGTAAGTGTAAGATTAGCAGGATCCCCCCGTTGCTTTCCTTAGACACCAATTGGATTGGCCAGGTCAGCGAATGGAACCAATTAAGTAACCACCTTTCTTTGGAAATAAATCCCTGAACCACTTTTCTAGACACCAATTCAATGATTGAATCTAGCTTGGTATAACCCTTAGGTCTCCTTGTCCTAATGAGCTCAGATATTCCTAGGGTCAGCGTCTAATTAATTTTATTTAAAGGCTTGGGTTGATGCAAATGAAGGAGTCTTGTTTGTGGGCTAAGAAAGGGTGATGAAATCTTCACCTTATCTTGTTTAGGTTCATGCCCTTAAAATAATTTAAGAATGCTATGCATAAATAAAATATCAACCAAGTTTAAACTAAATACTAATATTAAACTAAAATCAAAATAAGATAGCTGAAAGAAAAATGAATAGTTTAGATTATGTACCTGGCTTCCAGCACTCACCAACTTAAAAATAAATATTAGACAGATCAAATTAAAGGAAGAATTTAAAATATAATTTAAAACAAACCAATTTCCTGGCAACGGTGCCAAAAACTTGATGTGAACTTTAAGTTATAACCGCAAGCGCACGGTGTGCAGAGTAGCACGTCCAACGAGTACGGGTCGAACCCATGAGGAATCTGTGTTCGAACTGTATTCAAACCCTCACTTAGATAGGCTGACAAGAATGAGCAAAAGTAAACTAAATTGATAAAATAAATAATTTAAAGATCTAGGATTTTTGAATCTACTAGACCAATGATTTTGAAAACTTTTCTAAGGATCTCTTCTATAAAACCTTTCAACTTTCTTTTTTGTAACAACCAAGTATGGATTATAAAGAGATTTAACTCAACTATAACCCATTAAGATTTTACAAAGAAAAAAAGAAAGAAACAAAAAATAAATTATTGAATTATCTATCTTTCATCCTTCTTGCACCGAATCAAGCATGAACTATGAAGGGATTGAAACCCAACTATAGCTCATCAAGTCTCTTGGCAAGAAGTTTAAAAAAGGGAAGATAAACTCTTAAAAATTAAAGCCCAAAAGAAATCCAAAGAAGGGCTTCTAATCATGGTCTAGCTTCATCACCAATCCCAGAAGGTATGCTTAGCTAGATATGATTAAAATAAAGTTTTAAAAATTAAAATAAAATAAAATGATATAAAATCAATTATACAACTTGTGGAAATATAAATTGCAGGATTTAAATGCAAAAATAAAAACTACCCTAATTGTAGGAATTTAAATAGCATAAAATAAATTGCAAGAATGTAATCTATCCTAGTGCTGAAATTAAAATTTACAAGGAAAGAATTTAAAATAAGAAAAGTAATTTTTATTCCTAATCAAATCTGATTACAAACTATACAACTTCTAAGCCATTAACAGAGCTTGGAATTATAATAAAAATAAAAATAAAACTCAAACTCTCTGTAAGAAGAAGAAGGGATGAGAAGGAGAAAGGGGAAGAGAAAAGGAACGATGGGCTTCTGGCTTCTACCTGTCGGCTCTTCAGGTGTTGGAAGACGGGCGTTTATGTATAGCGGAGTCAAACGCGTGACCCCATAGGAAATCAGCGTTGGTCTTCTCCTAGTCTCTATCTTCATTCCCATACCCAACATAACCTCCGCATTCTCATCCCATTTAAACTACTTTGGTGTTATCCTTCGAACATCAAGCTCCTTCGGACATCCAAGCTCCCGACAACAGTTGGACGCTGGTGCTGAGATTGGTGAAGTGGTCATGCAGTGGACTAGTGGCTTGGAGAACAGGGAGTTGGCAAACGGTGACTTTGAGCATTGGCAGCACATGGTGGCATGGTGGACTGGTGGGACGAAGAAGACGGCGGTGAAGGATCCCATGGCGGTGAACAAAGTATAGGTGGTCATCTGGGACAGCAGTAGGCGGTGCTCAGCTTGGAGAAAGATGCGGTGAATGGTAGAGATGGGAAGAAGACCAGCAGCAGCGAATGTGGCAGCTCTTGGGGTTTTTCTGGCCATTAATGGCCTCTCCGGCAAGCAAGAAGGGTCCCGGCGATGTGGGGTAGAGCTCCAGCAACTTCTCCGATGAGAACACGTCTTGGTTTGGTCTGTAGTCCATGGGCGGGGGTCGTGGACCAGTGGCAATGGAGGATATGGACCGGCTGTTGCTTTGTGGACCATTTGGCTAGTTCACTATGGACCAACTGCATCAATTTTCGTGCAGATTCTTTAATAATAACTTCAAAACTCATTTCTCGGCTCATTTGAAGTCCAAATTATACGCGGTTCATGCCGTTGGATCTCATAAATCATGATCTTTGCATCGATGGGGTTCTTTTGTTTAAACACTATATAAAAATATTAATTTTAATAAAATAAAATAAATTTAATTAATAAATTGATGTACTTATTACTAATTTTTATGCACTTATCAGCCATCGTGGTAGCAAACCCTCTTTCATCTCATGAAAACCAAACCTCTTCTCCACATGGATCTGATTGACTTGCTTTCTCAAGGTCTACATGTCTATCTTCAAGTGAGTAATCTTGTCCACTAAAATATCTACTAGAGGTGGCACCTTAGTGTGTGCCGAGACAGAAGGCTCGAGCTGCAACTTAGATGAATCTCGGGATGGCTCAGATGGCCTAGCCTCATCTCCATGTGCCTCCTCCTCTGTAGCAGAATCCTTTTCCTCATCTGAGTTAGGCGTCTATTCAGAAACTCTGTACCTCCAGTGACCTCGATGTCTCTGGTATCCCATACGATGTAAAGACCTCTCATCATATGTGTATGTATGTAGAAGCTCTCTATATTGCCGACCAACAAGATCAAGTCCATAAGCTTGAAATAGTCTGGTGAGTCCCATGTCGTAAGGCAAGCAAAGTCACCTGCTAGTCACCACCTCGTTCATCTGGTGAATCTTCAGTACTGGTAGGTAGACGGGCGACCTCCGAATCAGTGACACCATGACTAAGAGCTCCCTCTCTGTGATAAAGTTGAATCGCCCAGTCTTCAGCAACAAAATCTGGGCCACAATATGCTGAAGGAGTCTCATTTCTACAGACAGCTATGATGCGATAACAATGGCTCCCTCACCCAAGTCATCTCTCTCATGATACATCTGAAGACATTGATTTGGTCTCCAAGTGAATCAGCTATAGTGCCTCTCATGGGTATCTCCCAGATATGGCTCAAAATCTCAGCAAACAATGGAATGGAGATGCCTCTGACCTCTCCAATCCATCCATCACCACCTCTAGCCAAAGTCCCGTAAAACTATCTTATCAAGGCAGGGTAGAACCTCTCTCGGAGAGTGCAGAACTGAACCAGTTCGGCATCCCTCAACCAATCTCTGATCCGAAAATGCTGCTGATCAACAAAGTCAAAATCCAGCCTGCATCTGTCTACAATGGCCTTGGAGGCCATGCGATCTACTCCTGAGATAGGTGGTGGTCAAGTGGGATCATCGTGCTACACTGGAGATCTGCTGGCTGAGGAGCATCAAGCCTTGCCTTAGTGTGACACTCCGCACCTTGAGAAGCAGAATGGGGTCTTTTCGAAACCTATTTCCTGGGCCCCATCATCCAGAGAATAAAGAAATATAAAAGGGAAAGGGAAACAAGAGCTAGAATCATGGTCAAACTGTGAGAAATAGAGGGATACAAGAGGGAAACGGGCTTAATCCCAAAAAGGAAGCATTAGAACCCTAAACAAAGACTAACATAAGCTAGGGCACAATGAGGGCAAGTGTCGGCTCAGAGGAGATGGGAGGAAAATGACCATCAGCCTTGTTTAAGAATAGTTCATGACGATCAAGTGTCGATACTTTAGCAAGTGTCAAGTATCGACACTTCAGTGAGCTGATAGTTTCAAGTATCGACACCTAAAGAAGATCAAAGAAAGACAAAAAAAATCATAGAAAAATTAGGGGAGATGATTTGAATGGTCAACTATGATTGATCACGAGTTTCAAGATCATGAGGTCAAGAAATTTTTTAAAAGGAATTCTAAAGGTCATAAAGAATGATCAAGATCTAATTAAAAGGATCAATGATCCCTAATTCTCTTCTAATCAAATAGAGCCTATCTTCATTGAGTGGCTTGGTCAGTATATTAGCTAGTTACTTTTTAGTGCTGACAAATTCAAGCAAAACATCATTATTTTGAACATGATCTCTAATAAAGTGATGTTTAATCTCTATGTGTTTACTTCTAGAATGTTGCACAGGGTTTTACTTAAGTTGATTGCACTAGTGTTGTCACATCTAATAGGTATTTTAGTTAATTTAATGTCAAAATCTTTGAGTTATTGTTTAATCCACAAGATTTTGACACAATAACTTTCAGCTGCAATATACTCAGCTTCAGTTGTAGATAGTGCAACTGAATTTTGTTTCTTGCTAAACCAAGAGATAAATTAACTCCAAGAAATTGACAGGTTCCTGAGTGCTTTTTCTATCTAGTTTATACCCAATGAAATCATCATCAGTATAAGCAATCAATTCTATTACAGAGTCCTTAGAGTACCACAAACCAATGTCAATAGCACCAAATAGATATCTAAGTATGCATTTGACAAACAATAAATGAGATTCTTTAGGTTCAAACTGGTACCTTGCACACATACATACACTAAACATAATATATGGCCTATTTGTAGTTAAATACAATAATGAGCTATTGACTCTTGGCTTGATTTTGATGAATAACAAAATACTTAAATATATTTAAGTACTAATTATATGTGTTAAAAATATGTTTATCAGAATAAGGAGCTCATCAAAGTTGTAGTATCGAAATTCTTGTTAGTCAGTTGAAAAAGTCACTTATGCTAATGGATTTTCAAGTTACATGAATTTTGGAATATAAGAAAGACTTTGAAGGACTCAAATTTTGAATTTGGACAAGTTTCAGCATTATTTTAGTCTAGTATCAACTCATGGTGACCAAGTGTCGACTCTGGTGTCGATTCATAAAAGCTTGAGCTGATACATAGAAAATGTTTCAGCGGCATGCAGAAGTATTGACTCATGAACAACTAAGTATCGACTCAAGTGTTGACTCATGCATAGCCAAGTGTCGACTCAAGGCCTGAGACGAAATAGAATATAGAACATGCTGATTTCAGGATTTTGGTTAAGTATCGGCTCATGAAGATGAAGTGTCGACTCAAGTGTCAACTCGTCAGAAAAAGTGTTGATGCACTAGTACATTCCAGAGAGCTTTAGAAGACTTATTTGAGCTAGTGTCAACTCAAGTATCGACTAATGGACTGAAGTGTCAACACTTGCAGGTCTGACAGCACAGTAACGACTAGTTTTTTGAAGTATAGAACTTCTCCATTTTATGTCTAATGGCAATTTTCTCCTCTCCAACAGCTATAAATGGTTTTTTAAGGATTGGAAAGGTATTTAAACTTCACAAAACAGAAGTGATGCAGAACTATATATGCATGCAATTATTTTTTTATATTTTTAAATATTGAGTTATAAGTTTTAATCCCGAAGATCAGACTAAGGAATGATGTAAAGAGTTCTATATGAAAATAAAAAGCGAAAAGCATGCATAACAGGACCTAAAAAGTAATGGAAAGAGGATCGCTGAGGCTGAGAAGTCTCGGTTGGGCCAGTTCATCTGCAATAAAGCATCTGGCAGGCAGAGAGGATGTACTTGACAATGGTAGATGCGTCTGGTGCAGATCGTATGCGAAGAGGTCGCTCTCACTCCTGGATGTGGCTTGGAAAATCAAGCCAGAGACCCATGGATTCCTGGCTTTCTACTCGATGATCCGATTGCGGCCCAGCTGGAGTCGTTGGATTCGTTGGAGTCGAGGGACCTACAAACAGCCATTCTAGGATGAGAAAACAAAGCACAAGTGGAGAGCTAATTGAAAAACTAGCAAAGGGAAGATGGGATTTGAGGAGGGCAGCTAGGACTTGGAGTGGTAGATGGAGGTTGGAGGCAGGTGCAGGACACCGGGAAGAAGAAGGGCTCACATAGAATCCCTTTAAGCACATAGCAGGTAGCACACAACAATTGGAGAAATTCAATATTATTTCATGATAAAATTGTCTTGATACAAGAGATTAGAGCCTCTTAAATAGACTCTTAGACTTGGCCCCAAGTAAGGTTAAAAGAGACTTTACATAGGACTTTTAATCCAAATCAAACACTAGCTAGAAAACATGATAGGCTAGGTAGAAAAAATCCCTAAATTTCCTCCCTCTCTCACTTGCTTTGGTCGGCAAAGGGAGGTAACCCTAGTGGCTGACCAAGGGGTGATGCAGAAATGAAGGGGTAGGGATGCTAGGATGGGATGCTTATGGGTGCTTATGATGCAAAGGGATTTTTTTTTTTTTTAGTTGAAGAGTTTTATATGTTTACTTAGGGTTTTGATTCCGATCATAAGCAAAAAACTAGAAATAAGAGAAATGAATACGGAAGCTTACACTAGCAGTTCAGATCCCTAAACAGTGAAAACGAGAACAGGATCCCGGGATTAAGAAACCCCGGTAGGACTAGCTCGAAACACAATACCTACTTAGGAGATAGAGAGAGCAAACCTCACACGTCTGAAGTGCCCGATGCAGAGATCGCTCAACTTGGTGGATGCGGCCTGGATGCCTGAGCAGTCGAACCCGTGGTAGCATTAGCTTTCGGTCGGAAGGTCACGATGGCAAAGCCGACTGTCTCCGGTACCCAAGATGCCAGGGAGGACCTGTAGGCAAACAAAATAAGGATTAGCGAACTGGAGAGATGCATAGAAAGGGACTGAGATGGGGTTGAGAAGGGGCTTCGAGCCCGGTGTTCGGCTGGATTCCGAAGTCGAAGACGGAGATAACTTGGGGCCTCACACCCCGTGATGTCCCGGAGGACGAAGGATTGTGGCCTCACACCATGCGACGTCCAAGAGGACGAAGGATTCGCGATGCCCTGGGGCGACGGACAAGTGGCCTCACACCACTCGACATCCTTGGGGACGAAGGAAACTTCACTCAACCTAGTCTAAGAGACAAGGGTTGGAGGATAGAAAACTCAAACTTTTTTTTTCATTAATCATTCACTTTTTTTTTTACAATGGAGGGGGTTGGGTCCTTTAAATAGGCACCCAAGGCCCATTTTGAAATTCAAATGCAAGAATACAAAATTTCTTCTTCTTTTTCTTGAATGGGCATGGCATGAAGCAAGGCTAGGAGGAGGGATCATGGGCCTTGAAGTTGGAAAGAATCTTCATTGTTTTGGAAAAAGACATGAAAAGGGGCTTGTAGCATGGCTTATGTTCTTCTTCCTTCCTTTGTTGCACACCCTTTCTTTGGTATAAGGCTTGACATGGGGAGTGTTAGGTGGAGGCGCACAAGGATCTTGTCTCTCCTTTCCAAAGAGGTTGAAGCAATTTGAGAAGAAGACTTGATTGGAGGGCTTGAAGCAAGGGATTTGAATTCCCCACTTCAACTCCCATTGACTTCCACCTTGGCCGACCACCCTTGCATGGCAATGAGCTTGATAGGGGGAGGGGAAAAAGGCTAGAGCCAAGTGAAGTGGTCCTCCCCATTGGGCATCCTTGCATGCCAAGTGTGCTGCCCACATGGCAAGATGTCATGGCGCCATGTAGGATGCACAGGTGGGCCCTGAGCTGACTTGGATTCTTTCCTTACTTGCTTCCAAGGAGACTAAATTTTAAGACCCACTCTTGCAATTGACCCATACTTCTAAGAGACTCAGACTGGACTCAATTTATGACTCGACTTAGTACAGGACTCAATTTTGACTTAATTGGTCAAGGTACAGACTCAATTCAAAGCAAAAGATAATTACAAATTTGAGGCTTGAAGCCTTATTACAAGACACAAAGAAGTGGAACCCTAATCTAAGATCCACAAAGGGTTGAGGAGCCTTTGTCAGATCCTGGTGCCCACACCAAGGGGTGGTGAGCATAAGCTTGGTGCCCCTTGGTTCTCTTCTTGGGCCCTGATTGGCCTAATCTGCTTCAGGCTACGGTCTAGGGCTTCAAGGTTTCAACATTGTCTTCCAGGCTTATGATTTTCTTCTCCTAGGCCTTCCATGATCTTCAAAGCTTCTAGTTGGGTTGGACTCCACTTAGACTGGTTGGTCTTCACTTGTACTTGGATTGGCATGTCTTCACTTGTACTTGGATTGACATGTACTAAAGTCCGAAGGATGACTAGCTCAACATGAGCTGCTAGTATAGGACTCAAGTAATAATAAAAAAATAACTCAGATGGACTAAGCCTTTATTACAAATGGACTCAGATGCTGCTAATTAATCCACAGAGGGTTGAGAAGCCTCTGTCTTATTCTGGTGCCTCTGGTGTCCCCACCAATTCTTCCGGGATGGGAGGAACTCGATCCTATCGAGTAAGGATCACACTGGCTCACATATCTCTCGAGAAGGTCTGGGTTGAGGTGCTGCAAGTCTTCTTGATAAAATCATGAACCGTTCAACTCTGGCCGGCCTTGCCATTGGACCAAGTAGCATTGATAGCTGTGACCCGGGTCATTATGGCTTGATCATCCAGGATACGCTCGATCCGTTCTCCTCTTTTAGGCCAAATAATTGGTGGACACTCTGGGTTAGGGTCACTCTCAATGGAAGGAATAGGTTCGAAGGCCTCACTGGGTATCGCTGTCGGTTCTCTATACTCAACCAGGTTTGAGATATTTAAGGTAGAACTAATGCCCAAATCCGGAGACAAATCTAACACAGGCATTTGGTCCAACCCTTTCTATCACTTTAAAAGGTCCGGCTCTGTGAGCATGAATCTTCTTCTTAGGCCTAAGCCTAACCAAGATAGAATCCACTACATCAAATTCCTTGGCCCTTCTTAGGGAATTAGCCAGTTTCTTTCAAAATTAGTGCAGGTGGTGAACATGCTGGGCACATGCAGACTCCTAACAGGTGATGCAAAGGACTCATACCAACACCTAACCGACTCGACTATGCATTCCTATCGAAAGAGGTTTATTAGGTCTTAACCACAACTTGGGTATTATGCATGAGTCATGGTTGATGGATGACATGCAGAAAAAAAATTGCTAGTAACTCCTAATAAATGCCAGAGGGTCTGCCAAAAGTAGGTAGCAAAAGGGATGGGCTCTATGGATTATTGTAACTAGTAACCTTAACAAAATGTAATCTAATAGTTCTAGACACATGAGATGACTCAAGAAAGGGTAGGAATAGGAAGGGGATTTAGGGACTGGTTCTGGGCTAAAGAGACTGACTTTAATGTATGAATATGGAGTTATATTTATGGGCAAGAAAAGGTCCATGCTATGGAAGGATGGGTTAAGAATTTCTAGGAAGAGATCTTCAATAGGAATGGCAGGAAGAGATTCATCCTGAGGGCAATGGGTTAAGTAAGCCAAATCCTCAATAAAGTCTTCTAGTTCATGGAATATAAGACTAGGCTCTACAATTAGGCCCTTTTTATAGTGTTTCCTCAGGTAAAACCCTACTATGAGGTTCTCTTCCTTTAATTGGTCCTCTACTGCAGGTTCAATCTGGGTGTGGTCAGAGTTAGCTAACTCTGGATTGGCTTCTACCTGGGTACCTACGGGGTCAACTAATTTTAGGTCTTCTAGGGATGTCTCATCTTCTCCCTCATACTCATCCACTAAGTTCACATCAGCTTCATACACTTCCACCTTAATGTAAGCCTTGTGAATGAAAGGGTTGGTAGGAAAAGGTCAGCTAAGGAAAAATTATCTAGGTCATGGCTTTTGATTATGGGCACTACTCCTAGAAGGTTCAGGTTACCTAAGGGATAGTGGCCTACTACTGGGCTCATATTTAGGAGTACTAATCCTATGGGGTTCAAGTTGACTAGGGAAAACATGACTAGTACTAGGCTGATACCTAGGGGTTATGGGCTCCCTGGGCTCATAGGACAAGGGCGCAGATCTATGGGTCATGGAATTATAGGATCTGGGGTCATAGGACTTTGGGTCAGCTCTATGGGTCTTGGGTCTACTGGGCTCATGGGCTATGGGCTCATAGGTTCTAGAGTCATAGGATTTGGAGTCATAAGATCTATAGGTTGTGGGTATACTAGGCTTATAGGGAGTGGGTGCATAGGACCTATGTTCATAGGTTTTGGGTACATAGGTTCTAGGTTCATATAATTTTGGTAGTGTGGGTAAAGGTGGCTCAAGTTTGGAGCTAGTCTGGATCCTATGGGTTTTCCCTACCTGATCAAACCTATTGTCTAAGTGGTCAAGTCTATCATGGATTCTGGTATTGGACTAGGTCAATTGAGTCATCTGGGTAGTCATCTGGGCCATGGATTGGGCTAGTTGCTCAGTGAGTGCATTAATCTTGACTTCTAGGTTATCCATTGGTTTAACCAAAGGTAGAGATGGTGGATGATATGATGCTCCTGATCTAGTGCTCATGCAAGACTCAACACTGACTCGACTATAGCTACCTAGACCTAGAGCCCAATCAGAATGGATTGACTTAACTTACACACAACTCAAATCCTAATCCTTCAATCTGGCTAGGTAAGAGGTGGGATGGTGGGAGGCCCTCCTGCTCTCGTAGGGACCAATTAAGGAACCACCATTCTGCTTAGGTCGTTTGACACTGAACCTCTTGCCTAGATACTAGAATCTAGTAATAGGAGATGAATTGGGTGCACTAGTCATCCCATAATGACAGAACCTGACCGATGGGTGTCCCTAGCCCACTAGGACAA
Organism: Areca catechu; assembly: GCA_021397845.1. Classification (NCBI taxonomy): domain Eukaryota; kingdom Viridiplantae; phylum Streptophyta; class Magnoliopsida; order Arecales; family Arecaceae; genus Areca; species Areca catechu. The sequence continues at coordinate 137,975,395 of CM038043.1, forward strand.
ATTAAGTCTAGTTAATTTTAAATTAGGCTTGGGACCGAATGCAATGGATGTGGTTTTGGACTAAGGAGAGGTTATCAACCCCTCCCCTTATCTGACATATAGAAAGTGCCCTTAAAGTAATTTATGCAATGATGGCAGGCATATGAAGATGCAAATTAGGATTGAGGTGTTTTGGTATTTTTGAATATATGTAAATTTTTTTTATTTCAAGATTTTTCTTAAATAAAAAGATAATTGTAGATTATGATCTAATATGCAAGAAATATACTAAAATTAAATATATGCAAAGATTATACTAAAAAAATTCCTGAACTTTTCGAAATCGACTTTGCTGCCAAAATAGAGTAGAACTATTCTCAGGCAGTTTTTCGGATGGGAGAAAATTCATAGATTGAGATAATTTTTTAGAAAATTCTAAAAATTAATTTGAATTATGAGGAATTCATAAAAATAAATTTCAGAATTTTCTGAGTTTCATGCATGTATAAACAATTAAAATAACAGGATATATACTGAAAGGCCGAAAATGAAAAAAAAAAACCTAAGGAACTCTTTGTGTTCTTCTTCAGGGATCAATTCACAGTAGCACCCCTACTGCCATAGGAGATCTTGTTGATTAGGAAAGAGGGTTTTGAAGCCCTACTAGTCTCCTATGACCGGACGGCCATGGTGAAGCACCCGATCCGAATATCCAAAGAGAACTGAGCGCAAAACAGGCTTTGATACCAAATAATGCGGAACTATATATGCATGCAATTAGTTTTTTATGATTTTAAATATTGAGTTATAAGTTTTAATCCTAAAGATCAGACTAAGGAATGATGTAAAGAGTTCTATATGAAAATAAGAAGCTAAAAGCATGCATAACAGGACCTAAAAAGCAATGGAAAGAGGACCGCCGAGGCTGAGAAGTCTCGGTTGGGCCAGTTCATCTGCAATAAAGCATCTGGTAGGCAGAGGGGGTGTACCTGATAATAGTACATGTGCCTGGTGTAGATCATATCCGAAGAGGTCGCTCTCACTCTCGGATATGGCCAGGAAAATCAAGCCAGAGACCTGCGAATTCCCGGCTTTTTGCTCGATGATCCGATTGCAGCCCAGCTGGAGTCGTTAGATTCATCGAAGTCGAGGGACCTGCAAACAACCATTCTAGGGTGAGAAAACAAAGCACAGGTGGAGAGTTAATTAAAAAACTAGCAAAGGTAAGATGGGATTTGAGGAGGGTGGCTAGGGCTTGGAGTGGCAGATGGAGGTTGGAGGCAAGCGCAGGACACTGGGAAGAAGGGCTCACACAGAATCCCTTTAAGCACATAGCAGGTAGCACACAGCAATTGGAGAAATTCTATATTATTTCATGATAAAATTGTCTTGATACAAGAGATTAGAGCCTCTTAAATAGACTCTTAGACTTGGCCCCAAGTAAGGTTAAAAGAGACTTTACATAGGACTTTTAATACAAATCAAACATTAGCTAGAAAACATGATGGGCTAGATAGAAAAAATCCCTAAATCCCTCCCTCTCTCACTTGCCTTGGTTGGCCAAGGGAGGTGACCCTAGTGGCTGACCAAGGGGTGGTGAGCATAAGCTTGGCACCCCTTGGTTCTCCTCTTAGGCCCTGATTGGCCTAATCTGCTTCAGGCTGCGGTCCAGGGCTTCAGGGTTTCAAAATTGTCTTCCAGGCTTCTGATTTTCTTCTCCACGCCTTCCATGGTCTTCAAAGCTTCTAGTTGGATTGGACTCCACTTGGACTAGTTGGTCTTCACTTGTACTGGGCTAGCATTTCTTCACTTGTACTTGGACTGACATGTACTTAACTCCGAAGGATGACTAGCTCAACATGAGCTGACTAGTACAGGACAAAAGTAATAATAAAAAAATAACTCAAATGGACTAACCTTAATTACAAATAGACCCAGATGCTGCTAATTAATCCATAGAGGATTGAGAAGCCTCTGTCTTATTCTGGTACCTCTGGTGTCCCCACCAAGAAGAGGAAAGCATTCATTGAGTAACTATTGAAGAATTAATTGCATACACCTTAAGCATTCAATACTTTTGAGTGAGTTGAGCCTTCAAGTATTCAAGAGCATTCAAGTCCACATCTTCAAGTATTGATTGAGATTTCAACAACTTGAAGACAAGCTTCTCAATAACATTCAAGAGCTTTATCGAGTTTATTTACTTTTGGAAAAAGCTTATTATATTTTTATATTATACTTGAATTATTTCTATTGCTACTAGTTTCAAGTGGATTAAAACTAGTATTAAGGTTTGTTGGTGAGCCTTGAGTGAAAACCAACTTGATTTGTCGATAAGCCTTGCATGAAAACCAACAAGGTTGTTGGTGAGCCTAGAGTGAAAAATTAACTAGGCTTTTGGTTAGCCTTGGGTAAAAACCAAGGGATTTTGATTAGTGAGCCTAGAAAACTAATCTACTATAATCAAGGTTGGATTATAGTAAAAATCCCAAGAAAAGCTTGGAGAGTGGAGTAGGTATTTTGGGATACACCAAATCACTATAAATTTCTGTATTTATGATTGCTTATTACTTTTTCTGTATTTACTTTATTACTTCTGCTGCATATTATTATTAAGCACATAAACACTTCGGAAACACACTAGCATCTATTTTTAATTCATTCAAAAGTTTTAGAAACCCAAATCATCCTCCCTCTTGGATTGCTTTAGCTGGACAACAAGTGGTATTAGAGCCTTGTACTCAGCTAAGTAGGTCTAACTGCCTTGAGTAAAGATTTATGGTAGTCCTAATAGGTACTAGTGTTGTTGAGGGTCAAGCCTCAAATAGACCATCATTTTTCAATGGCACAAACTACACATATTGAAAAATATGCATGCACATTTACATGCATTCTATTGATTATAATCTTTGGAAAGTGATAGTTAAAGGTCCACATGTTCCTTCAATTATGGTTAATGGCATTTCTATTCCAAAGCTTGAAGAAGATTAGGATGAAAATGATATTAAGCAATCTAAGCTTAATGCCAAAGCAATGAACTTAATTTATCGTGCATTGGATCCTAGCGAATTGAATAGGATTTTTACTTGTGCATCGATAAAGAAAATATGGGACACACTTGAGGTTACATATGAGGGTACCCATCAAGTAAAAAATATAAAAGTAAATATGCTTGTGCACTCATACGAAATATTTAGAATGGACCCTAATGAATCCATCACTGATATGTATACAAGATTTACTAATATTATTAATGGAATGAGAAGTCTTGGCAAAGTAATGTCTAATGCTGATTTGGTTAACAAAATTCTCAAGTCTTTGCCATCTTCATGGGATTCAAAGATGATGACGATCCAAGAAGCGATAGATGTTGAAACCCTATCCTTGGAGTAGCTCATAGGTTCACTCATGACCTATGAATTGAACTTAAAGCAAAAAGTAGTGGATACAGATAGAAAGAAGAAAATTATTGTCCTCAAATCCACTACACCAAAGGAACCTTCAGGTGAGGAGTCGGAAGAAAGTGAAGATAAAGATAAGGAGGCTCTAGTGGCTAGAAAATTTAGGAGATTCATGAGGAAGAAGAAGTACTCATACAAAAAGAAGCTACACAAAGGAGAGCCTAGCAAGGACAAAAACAAGGACAAAGAAAAAGAAAAGGTGAAGGAGAAGGACCACCCCATCTGCTTTGAATGCAAAAAGCTCGGTCATTACAAGTTCAATTGTCCTCTCCTCAAGAAGCTTAAAAAGAAATACAAGAAGAAGGCGATGATGGCTACTTGGAGCGAAAGTTAAGACTCCAGTTCGGAGGAAGAGCAGCAAGAAGTTGCCAACCTTTGCCTCATGGCAAATGAAAATAAGGTACAATCCAAATCTGAATTTACTTTTGAAGAGCTTAGAGATGTTTTTGATGAACTTGTGCATGAATATAAATTATTAAAATTAAGCACAAGAAATTAATGAAGCAAGTTGATTCTTTTTCTTTTGAAAATAATAATCTTGGAAATGAAAACAAAGAAGGTTGCTATTTTAGAAAAGGAAAAGAATGCTCTCTTAAAAGAGAGAGAAATTCTTAATAAACCCAAGGTTTTTGTTTTAAATAATGAGCTTATAAAGAAGAACAAAGACTTTGCATTGGAGCAAAAAAATTTAAAGAAGAGCTTGATAGAGTCAAGCCTTTTATTGAAAAATTCATATTTAGTTCTGAAGAATTGAATCTATTATTGAATAGTCAACGTGCAATTTTTAACAAAGCTGGTTTGGGGTATAAACCTCAAAAACAACAAAATTATTTCAAGAATTTCTTTGTTCCAGCCTCATCTAATATTACTTGTTTTAGTTGCGGTAATCTTGTCATAAAGCATATCAATGTAATATAAAAAAGGTAAACAAATCAAGAAAAGTTTGGATTCTAAAGGAACCATCATTACTAACCTTAAAGGATCCATGATGGCTTGGGTGCCTAAAGTATCAACTTGATCTTTTTTGTAGTATGTCTTGCAACTAAGGAGAAAAGAAGAATATGGTATCTTGATGGTGGTTGCTTAAGATACATGATGGGAGATGTGAAGCAATTCACCTCTCTTGAAGCTTTAAATAGGCGAAATGTGACCTTTGGAGATAATGAAAAAGGTAAAATCATTGGTATTGGTAAAGTTCACATTTCTCCATCTACTTTTATTGATAATGTGTTATTAGAAGAAGGTTTAAAGCATAATTTACTAAGTATTAGCCAATTTTTTGATAAAGATTTTAAAGTTATTTTTGAATCATCACTTTGCATGGTATCTAGTCTTAGTGATGATGGGTTGAAATTCATTGGAAATAGGCATAGCAACATCTATCTAGTTGATCTTGACAATCTTCCTATACAAGATGGTAATGCCTAGTTGCAATGGATGCCAAAATCAATGAGACTAGCTAGTTATGGCATCGTAGATTTGGGCATGCTCGCATGCATTTACTTTTCAAATTATGCAAAAAGAATTTAGTAAAATATTTTCCAAAACTTAGATTTGAAAAAGACAAGATTTGTCAGGCTTGCCAATATAGTAAACAAAAGAACTTCTTTTAAATCTAATGGAATTATTTCAACTACTAGGCCACTAGAACTACACCATATGGATCTTTTTGGGCCAACTAGGACCACAAGCCTAGGAGGCAAGAGATTTGGTTTAGTTATAGTTGATGATTTATCATGTTTTACTTGGATTTTGTTCTTATCTCATAAAGATGAATCTTTTTCTACTTTTATAAAGTTTTATAGAAAAGTTTCAAATGAAAATAGTACCTCTATTATTTGCATTCAAAGCGATCATGGAACCAAATTTAAAAATAAGGATTTTGAAGATTTTTGCAATGAAAAAGGTACTGAATACAACATATCTGCACCTAGAACACCTCAATAAAATGGGATAGTAAAAAAAAAAAAAAACTTTAGAAGAAATGACATGCACTATGCTTTGCGAAAATGACCTCCTTAGATATTTTTGGGCTGAAGCAGTCTACACTGCATGTTACATTTTAAACCGAGTTTTAATCTGGCCGATTTTAAAGAAAACACCCTATGGATTTTGGAAAGGAAGAAAACCTACCCTGAAGTATTTTTGTGTGTTTGGTTATCGATGTTTCATATTAAACAATGGCAAAGATAAATTAAGTAAATTTGATGCCAAGTCAGATGAAGGTATCTTTTTAGGATACTCAACATCTAGAAAGGCATACAAGGTATTTAATAAAAAAATTTATCGTAGAAGAATCCATGCATGTTGTATTTGAAGAATCTGGTAACAAGTCCTCTACAAAAGAGGATATTTTTGATGATATTGTAGGTATTCAAGGACTTGAGAAGCTGACTTTGAATGATCTTCCTTCCAAAGAGAATGAGGAAGATCAAAGCAAGGAGAATGAAGAAGAAATCTTAAGACCTTCACTAGAATACAAGGACCTACCTAAGGAATGGAGGTATACTCATGGACACCCTAAGAAACTAATCTTAGGTGATCCATCAAAAGGGATAACAACTTGATCTTTTTTTAGAAATGAATGTGATTATCTTGCTTTTGTATCTTAAATAGAATCTAAAAGTATAGAAGAAGCTGAAAAAGATCCTTATTAGATGAATGATATGCAAGAAGAATTAATCCAATTTAAAAGAAATAAGGTTTGGACATTAATAGAAAAACCATCCAATACTTCTATAATAGGCACTAAATGGGTGTATAGAAATAAGTTAGATAAAAATAGAATTGTAACTAGGAATAAGGCTAGACTAATTGCTAAAAGCTACAATCAGGAGGAAGGCATTGATTTTGATGAAATTTTTATTCCTGTTGCTAGACTTGAAGCAATTAGACTTTTACTAGCATTTGCATGTTTCATGGATTTTAAATTATTTCAAATAGATGTTAAAAATACCTTTTTAAATGGATACATAGCAAAAGAGGTATATGTAGAACAACCTCTTGGTTTTGAAAATCATGCATATCCTGACCATGTTTTCAAATTACATAAATCCGTTTATGGTTTAAAACAAGCCCCACATGCATGGTATAAAGATTAAGCAAATTTCTAATTAATAATGGCTTTACTAGGGGACATGTAGATACTACTTTGTTTCTAAAGAAAAATGCTAATGACCTCTTAGTAGTACAAATCTATTGTATTTAATTGGAAGTACGCTAGATATCATGTTTAGTGTATGCATGTATGCAAGATATCAGTCTGAACCAAAAGACTCTCATTTATTGGCTATCAAACGAATACTTAGATATCTATCGGGCACTATTGACATTGGTTTATGGTATTATAAGGACTCTGTAATAGATTTGATTGCTTATTTTGATGCTAATTTTGCTGATTATAAATTAGATAGAAAAAGCATATTTGGAACTTGTCAATTTCTTGGAGTAAATTTAATCTCCTGATTTAGTAAGAAATAAAATTCAGTTGCACCATCTATAGCTGAATCTGAGTATATTGCAGCTGGAAGTTATTGTGCTCAAATCTTGTGAATTAAATAATAACTCAAAGATTTTGGCATTAAATTAACTATAATACCTATTAGATGTGACAACACAAGTGCGATAAACTTAACTAAAATCTTGTGCAATATTCAAGAAGTAAACACATAGAGATTAGATATCACTTTATTAGAGATCATGTTCAAAATAATGATGTTTTGCTTGAATTTGTTTGTACTGAAAAGCAATTAGCTGATATACTGACTAAGCCACTCAGTGAAGATAGGTTCTATGTGATTAGAAGAGAATTAGGGGGTCATTGATCCTTTTAATTAGATCTCAATCATTCTTTATGACCTTTGGAGTTTTCTTTAAAAATTTCTTGATCTCATGATCTTGAAACTCTTGATCAATCATAATTGATCTTTCAAATCATCTCTCCTGATTTTCCTATGATTTTTCTTATTTTTCTTTGATTTTCTTCAGGTGTTGATACTTGGAAGTGTCGATTCACTGAAATATCGACACTTGACACTTACTGAAATGTCGACACTTGATCGATGTGAATAGTTTCAAATAGGGATGATGGTCTTTTTTCTTAGCATTTTCTTTGAGACAACACCTACCCCCTTTATGCCCTAGCTTCCGTTAGTCCCCGTTTAGGGTTCTAACATTTCCTTTATGAGCTCGAGCCCATTTTCTCCATTTTGGTATTTCATTGTTTTCTGGACAATGGGGCCCAGGAAATAGCTTGTGAGGAGACCTCGTTCAGTTTCTCAGGATGCAGAGTGATGCACCAAGGTAAGGCATGATGAACAGCCAGCAGATATTGCAGCACAGCATGATGTTCTCACTCGACCACCACCAGTCCCAGGAGCAAATCGCATGGCCTCCAAGGCCATTGTAGGTGGACGTAGAGTGGACTTTGATTTTGTTGATAGGTAGCATTTCAGGATCAGAGACTGGTTGAGGGATGCTGGTTTGGTTCATTTTTGCACTCTTTGAGAGAGATTTTACCTAGGCTTGATGAGACAGCTCTACGAAACTTTGGCCACGAGTGGTGATGGATGGGTTGGAGAGGTTAGAGGTGTCTCCTTCTCTTATCTACTGAGATTCTGAGCCGCATCTAGGAGATACCCATGAGAGGCACTATAGCTGATTCACTTAGAGATCGGATCGGTGACTTCAGATGCATCTTGGAGAGAGAAGACATAGGTGAGGGAGCCACTGTTGTAGCCTCGTAGCTATTTGTGATGAGACTTCTTCATCATATCATGGCCCGGATTCTATTACCGAAGACTGGGAGATTTGATATTATTATAGAGAGAGCTCTTAGTTATGATTGCTTTGATTCAAAGGATGCTCGTCTGCTTACCAGTATGATGGTTCACAGATGACAGAGGCAGCGACAAGAAGATGACTCTGCTTGCCTTATGGCATGGGACTTACAAGACTATTTCGAGTTTATGGAGCTGATCTTGTAGGAGAGCCGTACAGAGAGCTTCTTCATATTGACACATATGATGAGAGATCCTTGCATCGGATGGGTTACCACAGATACCGATGTCACTGGAGGCATAGAGTTTCTGGACAGGTGCCTAATCGGATGAGGATGCTGTTGTTGAGGAGGAGGAGACATAGGGAGATGATGCTGGGCCATCTAAGCCACCTCGAGATTCACCTAAGATGCAGCCCGAGCCTTCTATCTTGGCACACACTGAGGTGCCACCTCCAGCAGATGTTTTTGAGGATAGGATCACTCGCTTGGAGACAGAGATGCAGACCCTGAGATAGAGAGTTGATTAGATTCATATGGAGATGAGTTTTGGATTTCAGGAGATAAGAGAGGGGTTTGCTACCATGATGGCTGCTTTGCAAAGACTGACTCCTAGTGGACCATCTTCCTCTCCATCATCACCAGATTCTCCACCAGCACCACCAACACCACCAGCAGATGATCTGAAGATGGGTGCTGATCAGGATGATTCGTCGGTAGATTTTGATATTGATGATTTTATGGCGGAGCCTGAGCTAGAGACAAGAGTTGATCAAGACACTGTGCCTGCTGCTAATGACATGAGGACTTCTTAGGCTGTTCCTACTCCATCTAATCCTACCCTTCTGAGTCCTGTCTTACCCTATACTCCTATCATACCCAGTGCTGCTGATTCTATCCCTTTAGATACATCCATTCTGAGCACTGCATCCACACTAGTTCTGTCTTTAGATCCATTTCTTTCATTGACTTACCTACACCATCTATCTTTGTTCCCCTACCTTTTCTGATAGGACACCCCTTGTACATTCCACTTCTTTACTCATTTCTTCATTATCCAGGGAATTAGGTTTCTATACTCCTGGATTTCATATTCTTTCCACTTCATTTGGACCTATTTTTGACATCACACCTTCTATCATTGACACTGATCTTATTATTCCTGACCCTGTTCCATTTTTTGACCCTATTCCTGACACTGGTTCCCCTCTAGCACGAGTCAGAGGGAGAGCACGAGTTAGAGGCAGAGGCCATAGACGTGGAGACACTCCTAGAGCCGTTCGTACTAGATTAGTAGATCTTCAGCCCATGTGGCCATGACCTCATCCTTCTAGATCTACTGGACCTATTGTATTAGAGATTAGGTTTTCCTCTGATGAGGACAGTGCCCACTAGGACTGGTCAGGGTATCAGTTAGAAGTATATTATCTTTGTATCAAATTTTGTATCAATGTATCATATTTTGTATGTTGTTTGTATCAATGTATACATCTCTCTTGTATCACAAAACATTTGAAATTATATATATGATGCTTTTAGTATTTCTTCTTGTGTATTCAAAAAGGGGGAGATAGTATTATATATAATGCTTTATTTGTATTTGCTTTAAATACTCTTCTTACTATTCTTTCCACTTTATCCCTATATTGAGGGAGAGCTTTGTTACTTATTTCTCCACTTTGTACTGCTTTTTCACCTTTTTTTCATGATGACGAAAAGGAGGAGATAGTATTGATGGAAGAAAGTACAAAATAGGAAGAGAAGAAAGTAATAAGTGATAAACATAGAAGGAAGAATAAGTAAGGAGGAGAAGGTACTAATTTTTGAAAATGGAAATCTTTGAAAAATGCTAATACATATTTGAAAAGTTTGAAAAATATTTTTCAGATCAAGTGTTGAGGGAGAGCTTTATCTTTATCATATTTGCTTGATACGTTTATTCCTTAAAGATTTTGCTCTAACACTTACATTTCCTTTCAAACATAATTTTGGCTCTGATATTCGTTCTTTCAAATCTATTTTAGCTCTGATATATGTTTTTTTCTCAAAACCAATTTGCTCTAATTATGCATGATTATTATCCATCTTGCTCCGAGTGAAACTAATGTTCAATCAATTTTGTTTATGTAAAAATTTCGATACATCATTGCATTTGCTCTAGCTATGCATTATTGCTATTCTTTTTGCTCTGATTGAAGTTATGCATATGATCTGACACATTGTAGTTATGTGAATTGAACTCATTCAAGTTATTTACTCTATAATAGTCATTACAACTTTGCTCTAATACTAATAGCCAATTGCTCTGATACTTATTGCAAATCTTTTGAGCTTACTATGTGATGCGGGACTAATCAGCATGCAAATAATTTTTCCTTTTTATTTTTTAGAGGTTTAAGAAGAGTTTGTATTCCCAAAATTCAGCCAAAGAATAAAAGGGAGATTATGCAATAATTAAGAAGGAAGCATGCAAAGAAGACCCTAAAAGGTGAAGAAACTAGGACCCCAGGGCTAGGAAACCCCGGTAGGACTAGCTCTTCCTTAATAACCTAGACTAGAGAGATAGGGGGTGTGTACTTGGCAAGATCTGATGCACCTGACACCGAGATCGCTCCACTCATGGATGCGGCCTGGAAGAAGAAGCAATCAACCACGGGTTTTTGGCTTTTCATCCACTCCTTCGAAGGCTGGGCAAATGGAATTCGATTGTCATGAAATCGGAGGGACCTGCAAAACATCGAGTGAAGATTTAGGGAAAAACAAGAAACAAGGGAAAGAAAGAAGGGAAGATGGGGTAGAGAGGGCTGAAGGAGGGGGCGACCAAAATGGATGAAGATGGTTCCATGGCGGCGGCTTGGACTTTCTTGGATAGGTAGGGCCTCACACCCTTTGATGCTCAAAGAGCAAAGGCAGCACTCCCTCACGGAGATCGATGTTCATAAGAACAAAGGCAAAATAGAAGAAGAACACTAAATTTTCATTCCATTATTCATGAAAAAATACATATGGTAGGCCCTTTATATAGACCTACAAAACTTAGGGCCTAAGTAAGGTATATAAGAAATTTTACAAGAGTTTTAGACCCACCCAAACCTTGACTTGAATATATGGTAACCTGGTATGAGACAACTCACACCCTCCCTCTTTTCTTAAGAAAGAAGTTGGCCAAGAGGGGACTACGAGGGCATAGACTTTCATGAAGAGCATGGGCCTTGGGGCAGCCCACTTCAGTCCTGGGCAGGCTCTAGGGTTTCTTCTGGTGTCCGTCTTTTCGGTAGGCTGATGTTGCTGTCATCCTGGTCTTCAATGGTGATGATCTCAAGGTCCTTCTCATGCAATCCAAGGTGGCTCATTCAAGTATGACTAGTACTCCTTGTAGTTGTCAAATTATTACTCTGGCTAGGGTCCATCAGTGGCTTGAGCCTTCTTCTTGCTGAACTGGACTGGACTCAATTACAAAATTGATGAAAGAAAACCATTCAGGACTCAACTAATAATTAGCTCAAAGTGAGCTATACATGTCCCAACTAACTCAAAACCCTAATGGAATGAGTCAAACCTTGAATACAGGACTCATATGATAAGGCCCAAAACATAACTCAGGGCCAAAAACAAGATGCAAATCAATAGGACTCAACTGAAAGTCCTAAGAACTCTAATCAGATAACCACATGGGATTGAGAAGCCTTTGCCTAATCTTGGTGCCTGCACCACTATGTTTATAAACTTAAAGATTTTGTCATCATCAAAAAAGAGAGATTATTGAATCCTGGCTTGATTTTGATGAATAACAAAATACTTAAATATATTTGAGTACTAATTATATGTATTAAAAGTGTGTTTATCATAATAAGTTACTCATCAAAGTTATAGTGTCTAAATGCTTATCAATTAGTTGAAAAAGTCACTTATGCTAATGGATTTTCAAGTTACATGGACTTTGGAATATAAAAAAGACTTTGAAGGATTCAAATTTTGAATTTGGATAAGTTTTAGCATTATTTCAGTCTAGTGTCGACTCATGGTGACTAAGTCTTGACTCAGGTGTCGACTCATAGAAGCTTAAGCTGATATATAGAAAATGTTTCTGCCGGCATGCAGAAGTGTTCGACTCATGAACAACCAAGTGTCGACTCATGGACAGCCCAGTATCGACTCAAGGCCTGAGACCAAACAGAATATAGAACATGTTGATTTCAGGAGTTTGGTTAAGTGTCGACTCATGAAGATGAAGTATCGACTCAAGTATTGACTCACCAAAAGAAGTGTCGATGCACCAGTGCATTCCAGAGAGCTTCAAAAGGTTTATTTGAACTAGTGTCGACTCAGGTGTCGAGTCATGTGTCGAGTCATGGACTGAAGTGTCGATACTTGCAGGTCTAACAACACAGTAATAGCTAGTTTTTTGAAGTACAGAACTTTCCCATTTTGTATCTAACAGTTATTTTCTCCTCTTCAATGGCTATAAATGATTTTTTAAGGATTAGAAAGGTATTTAAACTCCATAAAATACAAGAGGGAAGCATTCATTGAGTAACTATTGAAGAATTAATTGCATACACCTTAAGCATTCAATACTTTTAAGTGAGTTGAGCCTTTAAGTATTCAAGAGCATTCAAGTCCACATCTTCAAGCAGTGATCGAGGATTCAATAACTTGAAGACAAGCTTGTTAATAACATTCAAGAGCTTCATCGAGTTTATTTTCTTTTTGAGAAAGCTTATTGTATTTTTACATTATACTTGAGTTTTCTCTATTGCTACTAGTTTCAAGTGGATTGAAACTAGTATTGAGGTTTGTTGATGAGCCTTGAGTGAAAACCAACTTGGTTTGTTGGTAAGCCTTAAGTAAAAGCCAACAAGGTTGTTGGTGAGCCTAGAGTGAAAAACCAACTAGATTTTTAGTTAGCCTTGAATAAAAACCAAGGGATTTTGATTAGTGAGCTCGGAATGATAATATGCTATAATCAAGGTTGGATTATAGTGAAATTCCTAAGAGAAGCTTAGAGAGTGGATGTAGGTGTTTTGGGATACACCGAACTACTATAAATTTCTAATTTTGTGATTGATTATTACTCTTTCTACATTTACTTTACTACTTCTGTTGTATATTATTATTTAGCAAACACATACTTTGGAAACACACTAGCACCTATTTTTAATTCATTCAAAAACCCAATTCACCCCCCTCTTGGGTTGCTTTAGCTAAGCAACATGAGCCAATGATATCTCTATAAAATTTTTGATCAATACTCTTACCAGATTCATCTTTTTCAAGCTTGCATGAAGGGCTCATTGGTGTGCCAAGAAGTTTTGTCTTCTCCATCCCAAACTTTTTCATTATTTTCTTGATGTACTTAGCTTGGTTGATGAAGATCCCTTCTTTGGTTTATTTGATTTGGAGTCCAAGGAAGTAGCTTAATTCTTCCATCATGCTCATCTCGAACTCATCCTGCATAAGCTTAGTAAACTCTTAACAAAGAGCTTCATTAGTGGCACCAAATATAATGTCATCAACATAGATTTGTACCACTAGGAGGTCATCAGCTTTTCTCTTTAGAAACAAAGTAGTATCTACATGTCCCCTAGTAAAGCCATTATTAATCAAAAATTTGTTTAATCATTCATACCAAGCACATGGGGCCTATTTTAAACATAAAGAGCTTTATGCAATTTGAAAACATGGTCAGGATATGGATGATCTTCAAAACCAAGAGGTTGTTCTACATATACCTCTTCTGTTATGTATCCTTTAAAAATATACTTTTAACATCCATTATAATTAAATTAAAATCCATGAAACATGCAAATTCAAGTAAAAGTCTAATTGCTTCAAGTCTAGCAATAGGAGCAAAAGTTTCATTAAAATCAATACCTTCCTCTTGATTGTAGCCTTTAGTAACTAGTCTAGCTTTGTTCCTGATGACAATACCATTTCTAGCTCAAGCATAGATATCATACAATACAAAATTAAGTAGAATTTATGGAAACCATATAATTTTGGCATAAACATAGAGAAGAGAGTCTAGAAGTAGAAATCATGACATTCACTTGAAATAGCTTAAAATATATCAACCAAAAGTAAGTGAAAGTCTTATAGCTACAAGTTTAATCATGTGTACATAAGATTCATTAAATTTTTTTTTCTTGTTCATGATCGCATCCATTGGCTATAAATCTTGATTTGATTCTAGTTAAGCAGTTAAGACAATTATCAAAGCTACTAGTAACACATAGAGAATATTTAGATGTAACCTTGAAACATTTATCATAAAATGACTAATACTCAATAAGTTTTGTTTCAACTAATACTTTTTCAATAAACATGGAAAGAGATATTTATATTTCACCAATATAGCTAGTCCTTCCTTTACCATTATATCCAAATGTAGCTGGTCCACTCTTCATATGTCTTGTACAACCACTATTCAAGTACCTCTTTCTTTCTTCTTGTTGGGCTACAAGACATTTTTGCAAAATATATCAAGTGGACAGTTTTGGTACCCAAGCTTTCTTGGATCCTTTTGGGTTAGTGTTCATGATTTCTTTTGGAACCCAAATCCTATTGGAAGTATTCGATTTTCTTTTGTTACACATATATGCTTTATATCCCATTTTCCACAACAATGGCATGCAATACTAAAAGATGCAGGAACAAAATAATTTTTGAAATACTTCTATTATTTTTTAGGTTTATACCCCAAACCGACTTTGTTGAAAACTGCATGTTGACTATTCAATAATAGATTCAATTTTTTAGAGCTAAACATGAATTTTTTAGTAAAAAACTTGACTCTATTAAGCTCTTCTTCAAACTTCTTGTTCTCCAATTCAAGGTCTTTGTTCTTCTTCATAAGCTCATCATTGAAACAAAAATCTTGGATCTTTTTAGAATTTCTATCTTTTTTGAGAGATAATTTTTTTTCTTTTCCAAAATAGCAACCTTGGCTTTTAATTCTTTATTTTCATTTCCAAGATTATTGTTTTCAAAAGAAAAAGAATCAACTTACTTCTCTAATTTCTTGTGCTTAATTTTTAATATTTTATATTCATGCACAAGATCTTCAAAAGCATCTCTTAATTCATCAAAGGTAAAGTCAAGTTCGGAATTTACCTCTTCCTTATTTGCCATGAGACAAAGATTGGCTATTTTTTATGCTTGTTCCTCCTCGGAGCTTGAGTCCTCACTGTCACTCCAAGTTGCCATCATTTCCTTCTTCTTGAACTTCTTTTTGGCATTCTTTCTCATGAATGATTTGAATTTTCTAGCTACAAGAGCTTTCTTGTCTTCTTCTCCCTCTTTCGAATCCTCACTTGATTCTTCGTTAGTTGTTGAGGCCTTGAGGGCATTTTTTTTCTTTTTCTTCTCATCAGCATCTACTTCCTTTTGCTTTTGGTTCAACTCATAAGTCATGAGTGAACCGATGAGTTGCCCCAAAGGTAGGGTTTCAACATCTTTTGCTTCTTGAATGGCCATTGATGTGGCAAGATCGCTGACGTGGAGAAATTTGCGGGCGCCATGTAGAGAGGGACGCCACGTCGACCCTTTGGCTCGGACCCCATTGCCGAGATAAGCCGAACTCCCCTATGGCAGTAGATGGAGCCCGGTCCTTCACCAGGTCGAGCTCATGAGCTCGGCGCCTAGGCCGGAGCCGACATCCACCCTCCAGAGGAGACCCTCGGAGGTTAGTGCCCCCCTCGGTCAAGGTCGAGCCAAGAGCTCACCCGCCGAGGTCGAGCCTCTCCGAGTGCGCGCCCTCTAGACCGGGTCTGCCAACATCCGCCCTCTAGAGGAGACCCTTGGAGGTTAGTGCCCCCCCAGTCGAGGTCGAGCTAAGAGCTCACCCGCCGAGGTCGAGCCTCTCCAAGTGCGCGCCCTTTGGACCGGGTCCGCCGACATCCGTCCTCCAGAGGAGACCATCGGAGGTTAGTGCCCCCCCGGTCGAGGTCGAGCCTCTCCGAGTGCACACCCTCTGGACCGGGTCCGCTGACATCCACCCTCTAGAGGAGACCCTCGGAGGTTAGTGCCCCCTGGTTGAGGTCGAGCCAAGAGCTTACCCACTAAGGTCGAGCCTCTCCGAGTGCACGCCCTCTGGACTAGGTCTGCCGACATCCGCCCTCTAGAGGAGGCCCTCGGAGGTTAGTACCCCACGGTCGAGGTCGAGCCAAGAGCTCACCCGCCGAGGTCGAGCCTCTCCGAGTGCGTGCCCTCTAGACCGGGTCCGCCGATATCCGCCCTCCAGAGGAGACCATCGGAGGTTAGTTCCCCCCCGGTCGAGGTCGAGCCTCTCCGAGTGCACACCCTCTGGACCGGGTCCGCCGACATCCACCCTCTAGAGGAGACCCTCGGAGGTTAGTGCCCCCTGGTTGAGGTCGAGCCAAGAGCTCACCCGCCAAGGTCGAGCCTCTCCGAGTGCACGCCCTCTGGACTAGGTCCACCGACATCCGCCCTCTAGAGGAGGCCCTCGGAGGTTAGTACCCCGCGGTCGAGGTCGAGCCAAGAGCTCACCCGCCGAGGTCGAGCCTCTCCGAGTGCACGCCCTCTGGATCGGGTCCGCTGACATCCACCCTTCTCCACCTGGCCACCCCCGCAAGCCCGGAGCACCTAGGATGGAGTGAGCCCTACCGTCCCAGCTCGGCCCTAACCCGGAAGAAGTCCTCACTAGCCGAGGGCACAGACGAGCCTCCCAAGGACCATACCAGAATGCCTATCAGGCCGTACTGGCTACCTAACATCACCAGTTACACCAAAAAGGCAACCACTTAGATCACCCAGGAAAGAAGACCATCCGGGAGATTCGAACCCCATGGGCGGTGGCCCGCCATTCGAGATGTCCCTGATTTCCCAGAATAAGGCAACCATGAAGGAGTGTCGGAGCGCCTGACAGCACCTTATCATGAAATAGGAAAGGGCTTCCTGGGACACCGCCGCGCGTGTTTGACAGCCCAACAGGAATCCCGAAACAAGCTCCCAATGGCCAGTCTTCGACTACAAAGAACGATCGGCACCCCCCAAGGGGGGGAGGTAACAGTAACAACAAAAAAAATAACAACGAAAAAAAAAAGAGACAGAATGACCACTCACCACCAAGACAAGGCAAGCTCAACCAAAAGAGCAAAAGGCCATCACCACCACGAATGGAGGGAACGGAGGGGCTCAAGGAGAGGCGGAGGAACAGAGCGTCCCTCTATCCTCGCTACCAATCTCCCCCTGCAACATTCACACACCTTCACACACACATCTTTCACTCCTCCTAGCGTGGAGTCCATGAAGAGGGGCCCAGCCAGGAGGATCTGTTCCCCTGGACCGTCACTGACTTGATCGTCGGAGTGCCCCTGCTGGAAACCCAGGCCCGGGTCTCTAACCATTGTCTCGTAGGCCCTAGAGCAGAGGACCACCGGACGGCGGAAGGCGGGGACCCAGGAGCCGAGCGCGACAGGAAGGCGGGAGGAGCGCACCCCGACATGATAGCTACGAGCCACGACAGTCTTGGCGGCAACAGATTGGCGTGCCAAGAAGGGGGGAGGATGGGTATGACTAATCCTTTCACCACCCCCCAGGGCTACACTCCCTAGAAGAGCGGTGACGACACAGGTTGGAAAGGCCGATAGACAGGTGACCTTTTCCCATCCCCCCGCAGTATATCACTTCCCCTGTCCCCTTCGATGGGGAAGCTGTTGACGAAACCACTAGGCACGTGGCGAAAGTATGCTTGAGGAAGCATAAGCACCAGCTGGTGGGGTTCTTCCCCCCTAGCTGGACCGTCAACGCACGGGGCTCAGCTGTCGGGCCCTAGGGCTGTAGTGCCCGCTGCCGGAGAAGCCCTCCACCGGCCATAGTGATATCACAAGGCATCGCAACGGTGAATAGAAGACCCATCTCTCAAGATTCATGGCGGGGGGCAGACTCCAGGCGGGGGCCCCGAATGCTTGTCAGTCCCCCATCGCCTCCGACTACCAACGACCACACCACTGCGCAAGTGGCAGACGTTATCACCCGAAGAATTGCACATGCACCCAAGGAGACTCAGGAGGTGAAAAGCCTCGGGGATAACCTCCTCGCTATGCGACAAGGAGAAAGTAAAAGAAGAAAGCTAAACCAGGAGACCGCGATCGATGACACGATGGTGGCAAACCACCATGCGAAGACCCCTGCGAGATGGCCCAAGTCCCACCATGAGAAATTCATCACTTCGAAGAACTTGGCGGTGTGAGGTTCCCCGAGAGCGGAGAGCCCACAGCCCGCAGAGACACTCCCGATGAGGTAATTCCCCTCACCAACAATTATGATGACGATTTTTCTCTTTGCATGGGCGTCTGCATGTTTTATAAGAAAGGGTCGACAACGTCCCCGAGCCCAGCTCCAAGACATCAAAGAAATCGCGAGCCACGTAGCTCCCACTTCTCGGCGCCCCCGAGCCTAGCTCCAGGACACCAGAGGGACTTTGAGCCACGTTGCTCTCCAACTCCAAGCATCCCCGAGCCCAGCTCTAGGATGTCGAAGAAATTTCGAGCCACGTAGCTCCCACTTCTCGGCACCCCCGAGCCTAGCTCCAGGATCCTAGAGAGACTTTGAGCCACGTAGCTCTTTAACCCCAAGCATCCCCGACCAGCTCCAGGATGTCAAAGAAATCAGGAGCCACGTAGCTCCCACTTCCTGGCGCCCCAAAGCCTAGCTCCAGGATGCTAGAGGGACTTTAAGCCACGTAGCTCTCCAACTCCAAGCATCCCTGAGCCCAGCTCCAAGACATCAAAGAAATTTCGAGCCACGTAGCTCCCACTTCCCGACGCCCCCGAGCCTAGCTCCAGGATGCCAGGGAGACTTTGAGCCACGTAGCTCTCCAACTCCAGGCATCCCCGAGCCCAGCTCCAGGATGCCAAAGAAATTTCGAGCCACATAGCTCCCACTTTCCGATGCCCCCGAGCCTAGCTCCAGGATGCCAGGGAGACTTTGAGCCACGTAGCTCTTCAACTCCAAGCATCCCCGAGCCCAGCTCCAGGACATCGAAGAAATCTCGAGCCAAGCAGCTCTCCATCTCAAACGTCTCTGAGCCTAGCTCAGAGATGCCAAGGGATCACGGGGCCACATAGCTCCCGTCAATGCCTCAAGCCTAGCTCCAAGGCACCAAAGACCTAAGCCAAGATCTCAGTCAATCCCTGGGCCTGAGCCTAGCTCCACGTCTAGGAAGGCCTCGAGCCTAGCTCCAAGGAAACCAAGATCGCTAACCCCCCTACCCTGATCTCCTCGCTCGAAAAGAAAACAGGAGGGGAAGGAAAGAAAGGGAACAAAGGGAGGAAGCCCGACAGCCCTCCTCTCTAATCTCCCCTCTCGAAAAGAAGGCGAGAGGGGAAGGAAAGAAAGAGAGCAAAAATGGGGGTCCAGCCAGCTTCTCTCTCTTGATCTCCCCACTCTAAAAAAAAAAAGAAAGAAGAAGAAAATGAAAATGAAAAGAAAGATGAACGAAAGAAGAGTGGGGAAGGAAAGAAAATGGGGATGAGAAGAAAATACAGCACCATCAAAACTACAGCTCTCAGCAATCTCCGTCCCTGAGCCCAGTTCCAGGACATCTTCTCAAGACCGGAGCTCAGATCTCCGGCCAAGGGAACTTCGAGCCAAGTCGCTCTCAGCAATCTCCGTCCCCGAGCCCAGCTCCAAGACATCTTCTCAAGACCGGAGCTCAAATCTCCGGCCAAGGAAACTTCGAGCCAAGCTGCTCTCAGCAATCTCCATCCCTGAGCCCAGCTCCAGGACATCTTCTCAAGACTGGAGCTCAGATCTCCGGCCAAGGGAACTTCAAGCCAAGCCGCTCTCAGCAATCTCCGTCCCCGAGCCCAGCTCTAGGACACCTTCGCAAGATCGAAGCTCAGATCTTCATCCAAGGGAACTTCAAGCCAAGCCACTCTCAGCAATATCTGTCCCCAAGCCCAGCTCCAGGATATCTTCTCAAGATCGGAGCTCAGATCTCCGGTCAAGGGAACTTCGAGCCGAGCCGCTCTCAGCAATATCCATCCCCGAGCCCAGCTCTGGGACATCTTCTCAAGACCGGAGCTCAGATCTCTGGACAAGGAAACTTCGAGCCAAGCCACTCTCAGCAATATCTGTCCCTGAGCCCAGCTCCAGGACATCTTCTCAAGACCGGAGCTCAGATCTTCGGCCAAGAGAACTTCGAGCCGAGCTGCTCTCAGCAATCTCCGTCCCCGAGTCCAGCTCCAGGACATCTTCTCAAGACCGGAGCTCAGATCTCTGGCCAAGGAAACTTCGAGCCAAGCCACTCTCAGCAATCTCCGTCCGCGAGCCCAGCTCCAAGACATCTTCTCAAGACCGGAGCTCAAATCTCTAGCCAAGGGAACTTCGAGCCAAGTCGCTCTCAGCAATCTCCATCCCCGAGCCCAGCTCCAGGACATCTTCTCAAGACCGGAGCTTAGATCTCCGGCCAAGGGAACTTCGAGCCGAGCCGCTCTCAGCAATATCCATCCCTGAGACTAGCTCCGGGACATCTTCTCATGACCGAAGCTCAGATCTCACGACCGTCGACCAACGGCATCTTCGAGCCTAGTGGCCCGCGAGTACCTCAACCTCAGACAAGGAGAAGCCCTTCTCTCTGAAGTCCCCAAGCAAAAAAAATAAAAAGGGAGAAAGAAGAAGAGAGGGGAAGAGGGAAGGATAGAGAAAGAGTCTCTGACAAAGCAATCCAAGCTTTATTGATCAAATACAAATTACAAGTATTTTCTGGGCCCCGACATGTCGGAAGACCCTGAACAAGTACAAGAAGCAAAGAAGTACAAACTGAAGCAAAGAAAAGAGAAGAAGTCATTCCGCACCGGCTGGCTTTTCTGCTAGGTCCAGAGGGTGGCTGCCCCCACCGTCAGGGGCTCCTGGCTCAGTCGCCCCGGCCTCAGGAGAACCACCCCTGGCTGGTGTCGAAGGCTCTGACCCAACGACCTGCTCGTCGACCTCCTTCGAAGCCGAGGGGTATCTGAGGCAATCGCGGTGCTTGTCAGGAACAAATGACTCGACCCAACCGTGTAGGTACATGAACCCCTTGTAAAAGGAGTCCGACACCATCTGCTGGATGTCGGCGACGAACTCCTCCAAAGCCTTAAAGTTGGCGATGGCCCTTTTGGCATCCTTCTCGGCTGCAGCAGCCACCTTCTCCAGCTTGATAGCCCTCAACTTGGCTACCTCCGTCGAGCTAACCGTCGCCTTTGTCACTTTTTCAGCAGTGGCAAGCTTCTCTCGCATGCCCGCCAGCTCCGCCTGGGCAGCCTGGGTGGTCTCCTTGTGCCTGTCGGCCTCGGCACTGTACCAGTTCAACTTCTTCTCGACGACGGAGAGGTCATCGATTGCCTTCTTTGAATGGCTACACTCTAGATCGCAGGCCATCGAGAGTCCTTTCGCTCGCCCCTCAGCATCGACGAGCTCTTCTTCGAGGTCCTTGATCTTCAACTCAAGGGCCCCGCTGGCACCGGCCTTCTCTTTCAGGTCGGTCTTTAAAGATTCGATCTCGATGACTCATTGTCGCTCGAGGCGATCCCAACTCTGAAAGTGCTCCCTGAGGAAGAGGGCCTCAGCATCGATCTGCATACAAAAAAAAAAAGGAAAAAAAGGGATGAAAAAATGAAAATGATGAATGAAAGTGACTAGAGAAAAATGAAGAGCAAGCAAAAGAGGCGAAGGAACTCACCGAGTATAGCTGAGAAAAGAGGATCTTGAAGACATCGGCCACGTGCATTCCGGCCATGTCTTGTTGGTCACACGCCTGGATGGAGAAGTCCATCAAGTGTTTGGCAAGCTCAGGGCTCCGAAGGACCGAGTTCCCCGACCCTATTTGGAAGGGGAGGTAACGTTGTCCCTCCTCCCTCCGACTCTCTCTGGGGTGGGGCAGCCATGCATCGCCAACAGAAGGCCCCCCGGGGGCAGGCTGGGAGACCGAGGCAGACGCAGGCGGTACAACTATCACAGCCTCGGAAGTGGCCCGGGTCTCCCCACCCCTGGCATCGATAGCGGACGGACCCAGAGGGGGGCAAGGCGCAGCAGCAGTGGCAGCGGCTCTCGCACGGACCACTACCTCAGGCTCTGCAGCAGGGATTTGCTGTGATGGCTCTGGGGCCATGGGAGCTGCCCTCTCCACTGGTGCAGGAGTGGTGCAGGCCACCTCTGAGCTCGAGCCGATAGTCACGGTCGAGCTCAGCCCAACCACCACTGCCGGGGCAGCCGCAGGTGTGCACTCACCTCGGGGCCGCCTGGAAGCGGCTCCGCAGCCAATCCTGCCGGCCGCCTCTTCTTGGTAATGGCCAGGAGATCTCTCTCAGAGAATATCATACCTGCACACAATATACACAATGGTTAGAACCTGTGGAAAACTGCACAAAGATCACGTAAAGGAAGGAAAAGAGCAATGTTCAGGCCAGACTCACCCGACCCATTCGCTGGGTCGACCCCAGAGTCGGCGAGGTTCTACTTAGACAACAGGACCTCGAGAGAAGGAATCTGCGCACTACGGAGCTGCTCGTAGTCATCTCGGTCAGCCGCATTGACGACAGAGTTTTGGTTGGGGGACTGCTCCGGATCACTCCAAACCCAGTCAACTCCCTCGACCTCGATAAAGAAGAACTTACTCTTCCATCCTTTGACGGAGGAGGGGAGCTCAAACTTAATACCCCTCGAGCAGGAAGCTAAAGACCACTAGCCATCTTTGGTTGGGTGACGTTTCAGGGCGAAGAAGGCCCTGAACAAAGAAAATCGGGCCACGAACCCATGAAGTTGACAGAGCACAATGAAGGAGAAGATGACCCTAATGGCGTTTGGTACCAGCTGCACCGGGACCAAACGATAGTTGTCCAAGACTAACAAAAAGAAGGGATGGAAAGAAAAGCGGAGACCTCCAGAGAAGGTCCCCTCATAGAAGGCAAGACGGCTCGGGCCACTCGAAGTAACCCGCTCCCCCGGATGAGGGATCATAAGTCGGACAGAATGAAGGATGCCATAGACATCCCGGATAGTCCCGAGTTCTCCAGCGGTGATCGAGGAGGCAACCCCACCGGGACATGTAGACCGAGCAGACTTAGGGACAGGAGCAGAAGGAGGGGGAAAAGAAGAACCCGACCCCGGTTCCCTAATAAGAACCGGGCCGAGAGGATGCCTCCCACCGAGTTCGTAGCGAGCTACGTCTCCCTCCCCATCAGAAGAAGAGGAAGAAGACGCCGGCCTCCGTTCGGAAGGACCAGCCTCACCCTGATCAGTGGAGGGACAGAAGCCCAGACCAAAACGGGACATCCTCAAAAACAAAGAAGAAGAAGAAGAAAAAGGGAAACACAAGGTCGAAGACCGAAGAAGAAACCACGGACCTCGAGAGGGAACCCTACTCTATCGGGTGGAAGAAAGAGGAAGAAGCTAACCTGTTGCCTTGAGAAGAAACTTGGGGTGATGGGGAAGAATAAGAAGCTTGGGTACGGCAGCAGCAGGCACAGAGAATTCGAAAAGAATAGATTGTTCGAGTAAGGCCCTCCTTTCACTCCGAAATGACCCAAGGAGTCCATATCGCGTCAACCGCTCATCAATAGATCTGCGCCACGTGTCATCCATCGGAGAGAATGGCATCCCGGCCGCTCTGAATTCTGTGCCAGCATTAACTGCTCCTCGGACGTGGCCAGGAGGCACCCCCGCATTGCCCCGCAGGAGTGGTCCCCGAAGTGCCAGCAGTCACGGCCATCATTGTAACCGATCTTTACCTTTCCATGTCAGCATCGCAATTACTCCCTTCGGCCTGAACGCTGCGCACTAACAAGCCTCGAGAGTGGGGGGCAAATGATGTGGCAAGATCGCTGACATGGAGAAATCTGCGGGTGCCATGTGGAGCGGGATGCCACGTCGACCCTCTGGCTCGGATCCCATTGCCGAGATGAGCTGAACTCCCCCATGGCAGCAGATGGAGCACGGTCCTCCGCCAGGTCGAGCTCATGAGCTCGGTGCCTAGGTCGGAGCTGACATCCACCCTCCAGAGGAGACCCTCAGAGGTTAGTGCCCCCCCGCCGAGGTCGAGCCAAGAGCTCGGCGCCTAGGTCGGAGCTGACATCCACCCTCCAGAGGAGACCCTCAGAGGTTAGTGCCCCCCCGCCGAGGTCGAGCCACCCGCCGAGGTCGAGCCTCTCCGAGTGCGCGCCCTCTGGACCAGGTCCGTCGACATCCGCCCTCCAAAGGAGACCCTCGGAGGTTAGTGCCCCCCAGGTCGAGTCGAGCCAAGAGCTCACCCACCGAGGTCGAGCCTCTCCGAGTGCACACCTTCTGGACCGGGTTCGTCGACATCCGCCCTCCAGAGGAGACCCTCAGAGGTTAGTGCCACCCCGGTCGAGGTCGAGCCAAGAGCTCACCCGCCATGTTCGAGCCTCTCCGAGTGCGCGCCCTCTGGACCGGGTCCACCGACATCCACCCTCCAGAAGAGACCCTCGGAGGTTAGTGCCCCCCCGGTCGAGGTCGAGCCAAGAGCTCACCCGCCGAGGTCGAGCCTCTCCGAGTGCGTGCCCTCTAGACCGGGTCCGCCGACATCCACCCTCCAGAGGAGGCCCTCGAAGGTTAGCGCCCCGCAGTCGAGGTCGAGCCAAGAGCTCACCCGCCGAGGTCGAGCCTCTCCGAGTGCACGCCCTCTGGACCGGGTCCGCCGACATCCGCCCTTCTCCACCTGGCCGCCCTCGCAAGCCCGCAGCACCTAGGATGGAGTGAGCCCTGTCGTCCAAGCTCGGCCCCAACCCGGAAGAAGTCCTCACCAGCTGAGGGCACCGGCGAGCCTCTCGAGGACCGTACCAGAATGCCTCTCAGGCCATACTGGCTACCTGACACCACCAGTTACACCAAAAAGGCAAGCAACGCGCCAATTAACCAATGCACAATAAGCTAGGGTCCAATGCATAATAAAGCAAATTCATTACTTTGGCATTAAGCTCAGATTGCTTAATCCCGTTTTCATCCCAATCTTCTTTAAGCTTTGGAATGGAAATGCCATTAACCATTATCGAAGGAACATGGGGACCTCTAACTACCACTCTCCAAAGATTATAATCAATAGAATGCATGTAAATGTGCATGAATATTTTCTATGAAGGAAAACCTGGTGTACCGGACACCTACCCTAGGCATGCAATACTAGGAAACAGGTATTGCATAATTAAAATTTTTTAAATATGCAACGGAGAGTACCTACTCATGCACAGGATCTAACATAACATGAAGCATGTAACAATTACAGAGGCATGTATAGGCAACTGCAATAATATAAACAGTATGATAAAATCTAGATCTAAGCATGCATGATAACCAAAATAAAATCATACCTGACCGAAGCCAAAACCCTCAGTCTTCAGATCAGATCAGCAGCAACCGGTCGAACTCCTTCAACAACAAATAAGGTTTGCAACAACAGAATAAGATCTGCAACAACAACATAAGAGGAAAAATCCGACTTCTCGAGGTGTCCAAGCATCCACCCTCTAGAGTATCCACGCGCAGGGCTCTCGCTGATCCGACTCCCAGAAGAATGCTAGTCTTTCGGGAATCAATAAATAGGACACGGACAGGTAAAGCAGGGAATATCAAATAATCCTCATGAACGGTCTTCTCCAAGACATCCTAAACTCCACCAAATAAGCACACACCAGAAAACTTAGAAAAAAGGAATGATATCACGGAGCACAACGAGTTTCTGCAATGAAAAATCCGTCCCAAAATAAAACTCTGCTCCTCTCTTATATCGCTCGGCCTGTTTTCAGCAACTTGCTCTCTCTTGCACGCCCATGGCCTGCTGCACCAATCTGGATCAAACGGCTTGCTGCTCCAAACTGGATCGCACGGCCAGTTGCTCCCATCATAGACCGCACACCTCTTCCTCCCCTCACCCTCTCTTACGGCCTTCAACCAAGAACACTTGCTGGAAGAGAACCACAAAGCAGAGAGCATCCAAGAAGGCATACCACTGGGAGAAGGCAAAGCATACGAGAAGAACCAATCTTTTCCTCACACCCTGCTGCTGCTTTCATACAAACTCACGATCTGCTTCAATCAAGAACTGCACGCCACTTCCTGAGAGCTTCATGCTGCCAAGATAAACTGTGAAGGAGGGAAGACGCCCAAGAAGGTCGGGAAGATGCTGTGAAGGCCATGTAAACACCAAGTAGAGAAGTCTAGATGAAACCAAAAAAACTGGGATAGCTTTGATCGGTGGTGGTGGCTGGGACTGCTTCTTGTTCTTCGCACTCTTTTTTTTCACCTCTTGGCGTTCAACCATCAAGCTATATTTATAGGCAGAGAAACCAATCCGTGCAGGAGAAGAACTGGGCCGAGAGGAGGAAAGGCATCGCTGGAGAGAGAACATTTGAGACGAATCTAGCAAGACTTCAAACCAGTGATCAGGGCAATCCGAGAGAGAACCCGTTCAATCGGTAAAATGGGCAATTAGGATAAAACACAAATACCGTGGAACCAAGGGAGCCATCAAACCGGTTTATTAAACCAAGTTTAAAAATCGGTTCTACCAAACCCAATGAATAATAAAATTCGGTTTAGTCCTAGTCTACCGGGAACAATTCCTGGTTGACGCAAACCCATCCTGGTCGATCCAAATCAGACCAGAAAAATCCAATGTGTGCTCAATCAGTCTGTTTGACCTAAATATCGAAACGATTCCCAATCGTTGATCGGTTTCTGGATCAGAAAGAAATCCACGATGGCATGTGACCTCATAGGTTTGAACCTAAATGGTAGCACTGGAATACTTCCAGTACCAGCATAAGATACCATCTAGCAATGGGTCCCGGCATCCAGATAGGCCAAAGATGCGAGAGCAATCTATCGAACCTCTAGTATATGGATATCGTATAATTCATCCCTTTGACCTTCAATGCTCAAGATGACCTAAGGTTAGACTCCCAACCCTAACTGAGTCAATCCACAACATGTCTCAACCTCGCAAGTCTAGTGACTCCTTACTAGGACTATCTTGGCCAAGGATTTGCTAAACTGAGACACTGCGAGACATTCAATCCAAACAATTTGGATAGGTCAATTTCATCTTGGTCTACCACTGCTCCACAAGTACTTGCCTATACCCAGAAACCTTCCATCACTGGATTAGAAATCCGGTTAGTCCGGCACCAAAGCACAGGGAGTTACTTGCAAGCTACCATGGTAACCTCAGGTCGGAGGGATACATATACTCATATCCAATCGCGAGCAATCCTTTGGCAGAAAAGGAGCTCTACGGAGTCACGTTCAATGATGTGTCTCACATCTCACTTGCAGATCGCATCAGTGTCACCACACTCCTTTGGTCAAGAGGACAACCAAACGATGTGAACCACAATAATCTACACTTGATACATTGCCATCCTATACAATGTATCTTTTGGTTGTGAACCTTTTAAAGGACCACTTGATATATCCTCTCTATATCGAAGTCAGTGCAGTCCTAAGGACTTCATCACATAAATTGAGTTCATTATAGGGAAATGAATGATGTGATGAGCTGCCAAAATAAAGTTTTATTAATTCATATACAGATTATAATACTGAGCACAACCGCCTACAACCTAGGCGATTGACTTTGGGACACAATTTCCAATAACTCCCACTTGTATTAAAGCCAATCAGAACAGTATCTAATACCCATTTTCCTTTGTCGAACTCTTTGATTCTGAGGGCTTTAGTGAACGGGTTGGTCAAACTTTCCTTTCCATCGATCTTCATAAGATTGTTGTCGTCTCGTTCCATGATCTCTTGCATGAGGTGATAGCGCCGTAAAATATGCTTAGTGTGGTGATATGACTTTGGCTTTTTAGCTTGAGTAATGGCCCCTGTGCTATCACAATACATAGGAACAGGATCATCTAGGGAAGGTGCCACCCCTAGCTTTCCAAGGAATTTTCGCAACCACACGACTTTCTTTATCGCATATGATGCTGCAAAGTACTCTGCTTCGCTTACCGAGTCTGCAACAGTTGCCTGCTTGGAACTCTTCCAGCAGATCACTCCTCCATTCATGGTAAACACAAATCCTGACACACTCTTTCTATCATCTCTGTCTGACTGGAAATTGGAGTCAGTATACCCCACAAGTTTCAAGACAAGTCTCCATAAATCAGCCATTGGTCCTTAGTATTTCTCAAATACTTTAGGATGGTTTTAACCACCTTCCAATGCGCCTCACCTGGGTCAGACTGGTATCTGCTCACTACTCCTAGTGAGTATGACATGTCTGGTCTAGTACATGTCATAGCATCATATAGCCTACTGCCGAAGCATAAGGAACTCTACTCATGCGCTCTCTTTCCTCAGAAGTTGTCACACAATCCTTCTTGGAAAGAGTAATTCCATAACCTATCAGGAGATAGCCTTTCATGAAATTTTCCATGCTGAACCGTTTCAGCATGGTATCAATGTACGTAGACTGGGACAATCCCAGAAACCTCTTAGATCATCTCTATAGATCTTCATACCCAATATGTAAGAAGTTTCACCCAAGTCCTTCATGGAGAACTGAGATGATAACCAGGCCTTTATTCCTTGCAATGCTACGATGTCATTCCCGATTAAGAGAATGTCATCAATATATAGTACCAGGAATACAATCACAGAACTATTAACCTACTTATAGATGCAGTGTTCCTCTCCGTTCATAACGAAGTCATATGATTTGATACATCTATCAAAATGCATGTTCCAACTTCGAGATGCTTGCTTGAGTCCATGAATGGACCTCTGTAATTTGCACACTTTTGACTCATCTGTGGATGTGAACCCTTTAGGCTGTATCATATACACCTCCTCATCCAGCTCCCCATTCAAGAAAGCAGTTCGGACATCCATCAGCCAGATTTTGTAATCAAAATGTGCTGCCAAAGCAAGCATGATCCGAATGGACTTGAGCATTGTCACAGGGAAGAATATCTCATCATAATCGATACCATATCGCTGACGATATCCCTTGGCAACCAGACGGGCTTCATAGGTCTCCACCTTCCTATCTGAGCCCATTTTTCTCTTGAAAATCTACTTGCACCCGATAGGTTTTATCCCTTCAGGTGGATCAACCAATGTCCATACATTGTTGATCTCCATGGACTCTATCTCAGATCGCAGGGCTCCACTTCAAAGTCAGATCTCTGAAGTGCATCCATATAGGTAATCGGATCCTCATTGAGCTCAATGGGATCACCGTCCCGGACCAAGAAACCATAGTATCTGTCCGGCCATTGCGGTACTCTACTGGATCTCCTAATAATGGGTTTCGGGTGTGATCCAATCATAGCCGGTTCTATGATGTCCTTAGAGTGTGCAGGTTCTTCCACTGGTTGAACTTCACCAAATTCAATCTTAGAGGCTACAGTTCCTTCTCCAAGGAACTCCTTTTCCAAAAAGATAGCCCTAAGAGCAATGAACACTTTCCGTTCGTCCTCCAAGTAGAAGAAATATCCTTTTGTTTTCTTAGGGTACCCAATAAACAGGCACCGATCAGACCTAGGACCAAGTTTATCTGAGTCTAAATGCTTTACATAAGCCGGACAATCCCAGACCCGAAGGTATGAAATTGAGGGCTTATGTCCAGTCCATAACTGATATGGAGTGGAGACAATAGACTTACTCGGAACATTATTCAGCAAGTAACAAGCTGTCTCAAGTGCATATCCCTAGAAGGACAGCGACAGAGTTGCAAAACCCATCATGGATCGAACCATGTCCAACAGGGTTCGATTCCTCCTTTTGGACACACCATTCAACTGAGGTGTTCCTGGAGGAGTCCACTGAGAGAGAATCCCATTCTCCTCAAGATATGTCATGAACTCATCGGATAGGTATTCACCGTCTCGATCAAATCAAAGGGTTTTAATACTCTTTCCAGTTTGTTTCTCCATTTCATTACGATATCGTTTGAACATTCAAATGACTCAGATTTATGTCTCATCAAAAAAACATAACCATAATAGAAAGGTCATCTGTAAATATAATGAAATATCTATATCCACCTCTGGTACTTACTTTCATGGGTCCACATACATCAGTATATTTGAGACTCAAAAGTTCTATAGCTCGTTCACCTTTTCCATTAAAAGATGACTTGGTTATTTTACCAAGCAAACAAGATACACAAGTGGGCAGTGAGTCAGAATCACTGACCTCGAGGAGGCCAACTCCTCACAACTTGTTTATCCTATTCTGGTTAACATGACCTAGTCTACAGTGCCATAGATACAAGTCATGACATTTTCTATCCTTGGGCTGTGCGGGTCCATGGACACCTGATAAAGAGGACAGTTCTTTTTCTAGTATCCCTACTTCTTACAATAGAAGCACTCTGCACTAGCTTGATCAACTTTCACTTTCTTGGTCTGACTTGTGCCAGGAGCACTCCGCACCTTCTTTCCCTTACTTTTCTTCTTCCCTTTCTCAAAGGGACGATGACCTCTAGAACCTCCCACTAAATGCACCTCCAATCGGTGATCTTTCTCATAAATCTGCAACAACCCCATCAAAACATGATAATTGACTGCAGGTTATCATTCTATAATGATCGAGAGGGATAAGATAGAAAGAGGGTAGAGAATTCAGAATCGCATCCTTGCCGAGTTGCTCGTGCAAGGGACATCCGAGCTTGCCCAATCGTTCGATCATCTCGATCATGTACAATACATGATTAGTAACTGAACCGCCATTTCGTATTTTGACATTATGGATGGCACAAGACACTTTGTATCACTCCACATCGTTTGGCATACCAAAAGATTCCTTTAACTTTGAAGGATTTTGTCTGACTGGGCCTCCTCGAATTTGCGACTGAACTCGTCGTTCATTGCCGCCAACATTATGTATCGGAAAGTAGTCCGATCAGAAACCCACTTCAAATAAGTGTCATGATCGAACTCCGAGCATTGGCAGGAGGGATTTCGGGTGCTGGATCCATTATCATATAAAGGATCCGCTCGTGCTCCAGGACTATCCTCAATCTTCGATACCAGATATCAAAATTGGGACCCTTTCTTGCTATCGAGAAGTAACTAGAATGATAGGTTCGAAGACTTCTGAAGGAAAATCTAAGACCATATCAGTATATGAATTAATCAATTAAACCAAAAGACTTGGACTTTAGTCTAAAGGTCCCACCGACTAATTTTCCAGATTGGGAGCATCTAACTCCAATCTGTGAAATCATCATTTCATAGTGGGTACTGAAATCCAATAGACCACGTATGAGCCTGACTTTGGCCGGCTCACCCATACATGCCTAAAGGTAGGTTCTCTAACCAATTGCTTCCCTAAGCAATTTCCAGTAATAAGTTTTGCCCCACAGAATTCCCAATCGGCCTTTGGGCCTCCTATTGCGGGTCTCTGGTTAGGTCCAACCATCAATATGACAAATCCAATACTTCCAGCTAACGAATGACCATGCCCGACTTTGGCCGGCCTACCTGATCACCGTTAAGAAGGTTGCACTGAACCATCATCTATGAGAGAGTAATTCCAGTAACCAGATGCACACCCATTCTTTAGAACTACCGATGTACACCAAGCTAAAGGACACATTACTAACCCACTCAATGGGAGGCTGACACCATCAACTCATTGACTTAGTCTTTTTCAGGACCTAATAATTTTAGAGGATCTTAATTAGATTGTGATTGAAGAATAGAGAGAAAACATGGATCAACCTCCCACTGATCAAATCAATTCTCATGAGGGTTGAATTCAATTAAATAAATTGGTCCATGGGCACCTAAAAGATCAGACAGGCTGATTAACTTGGGTGACATGGGTTAACTCGAATCAATAAGCTCTTCTAATCAATTCTGGTTGATCACATTGGCTAGGTAGGTAAGATCATGGATAAGTAACTGCCATTAACCGTCTTTTCTAGACACCAACCAACTTGACCAGGAAAGAGGTAGCCTCATGCAACCATGATCAAAAATGCCAAACCTACCTAGACACCAATCGATTAACCAGACTCAATTAGACCAGCCTAAGGACTCGGACTTTCCACAGAGCCACTAATTAGATCCATTTAAAAGAATGGACTAACACATCTAACTATTAGATAGATGCTAAAGAGAAGGTCTTTAATCAGCATTTGATTTATTCTCTTAAGTCCAATTCAACTAACCTTAGGTCTAACCCAATAAATGGACCCAATCAGATAGCTAACCCAATTAACCAAGATGGCTTTTTCAAATGACATTAGGTTTCATAAACTATAATTAGTCTTATCATTTTGATTAATCTTTCAATTCATAATTGTTAGATTATAAGCCATCTTTTAATTAAAACATTTTTAATTAAATTTATGTAAAACTCTTTTTACATGTTTCATGCATCATATCTAGTTTCATCATATCAATTATAATATTGCAAGCCCTAAACATTTTAGACATGCCAATGTTTATGAATCAAGATTCAAACACTTTTAATACCATAGGTTTCCTTTAAGGATCCTTTTGAAAAGGCCAACACAGATGAACCGCCCCGTTCCATAAAAATTAGGGATTTTAAACCCTGATTAATCTGGACACACGGCCATGGTGAAGGTCTCAACTAGGTTCCTAAAAGTAATCCCTAATACATGCAATCATGATATGCTACACATGAACCTGTGGCTCTGATACTACTGAAGGAAAACCTGGTGTACCGAACGCCTACCCTAGGCATGCAATACTAGGGAACAGGTATTGCATAATTAAAATTTTTTAAGCATGCAGTGAAAAGTACCTACTCATGCACAGGATCTAACATAACATGAAGCATGTAACAATTACAGAGGCATGTATAGGCAACTGCAATAATATAAACAGTATGATAAAACCTATATCTAAGCATGCATGATAACCAAAATAAAATCATACCTGACCGAAGCCAAAACTTTCAGTCTTCAGATCAGATCAGCAGCAATCGGTCGAACTCCTTCAACAACAAATAAGGTTTGCAACAACAGAATAAGATCTGCAACAACAGCATAAGAGGAACAATCCGACCTCTTGAGGTGTCCAAGCATCCACCCTCTAGAGTATCCACGTGCAGGGCTCTCGTTGATCCGACTCTAGAAGGATGCTAGTCCTTCGGGAATCAATAAACAGGATATGGATAGGTGGAGCAGGGAATATTAAATAATCCTCGTAGACGGTCTTCTCCAAGACCTCCTGAACTCCACTAAATAAGCACACACTAGAAAACTTAGAAAACAGGGAATGATATCATGAGCACGACGAGTTTCTGCAAAGAAAAATCCATCCCAAAATAAAACTCTGCTCCTCTTTTATATCGCTCGACTTGTTTTCAGCAACTTGCTCTCTCGCACGCCCATGGCCTGCTGCACCAATCTGGATCGAACGGCTTGCTGCTCAAACTGGATCGCACGGCCAGCTGCTCCCATCATAGACCGCACACCTCTTCCTCCCCTCACCCTCTCTTACGGCCTTCAACCAAGAACACTTGCTGGAAGAGAACCACACAGCAGAGAGCATCCAAGAAGGCATACCATCGGGAGAAGGCAAAGCATATGGGAAGAACCAATCTTTTCCTCACACCCTGCTGTTGCTTTCACACTACCTCACGATCTGCTTCAATCAAGAACTGCACGCCACTTCTTGAGAGCTTCATGCTGCCAAGATAAACCGTGAAGGAGGGAAGACGCCCAAGAACGTCGGGAAGATGCTGTGAAGGCCATGTAAACACCGAGTAGAGAAGTTGGAATGAAACCAAAAAAACTGGGATAGCTTTAATCGGTGGTGGTGGCTGGGACTGCTTCTTGTTCTCCGCACTCTTTTTTTTCACCTCTTGGCGTTCAACTATCATGCTATACTTATAGGCAGACAAACCAATCCGTGCGGGAGAAGAACTGGGCCAAGAGGAGGAAAGGCGTCGCGGGAGAGCACTTGAGACGAATCCAGCAAGACTTCAAACCGGTGATCAGGGCAATCCGAGAGAACAAATTCAATCGATAAAATTGGTAATTGGGATAACACACAAATACCGTGGAACCAATAGAGCCATCAAACCGGTTTATTAAACCAAGTTTAAAAACCGGTTCTACCAAACCCAATGAATAATAAAATTTGGTTCAGTCCTGGTCTACCAGGAACAATTCTTGATTGATCCAAACCCATCCTGGTCGATCCAAATCAGACCAGAAAAATTCAATATGTGCTCAATCAGTCCGTTTGACCTGAATACCGAATGATTCCTGATCGTTGATCGGTTCCTGGATCAGAAAGAGATCCTCGATGGCATGTGACCTCATAGGTTCATAGGTTCGAACCTAAATGGTAGCATTGGAATACTTCCAGTACCAATACAATATACCATCTAGCAATGGGTCCCGGCGTCCGGATAGACCGAAGATGCGAGAGCAATCTATCGAACCTCTGGCATATGGTTATCGTATAATTCATCCCTTTGACCTTCGATGCTCAAGATGACCTAGGATTAGACTGCCAACCCTAACTGAGTCAATCCACAACATGTCTCAACCTCGCAAGTCCAGTGACTCCTCACTAGGACTACCTTGTCAAGGATTTGCTAAATTGAGACACTACAAGACATTCAATCCAAACAATTTGGACAGGTCAATTCTATCTTGGTCTACCACTGCTTCGCAAGTACTTGCCTGTACCCAGAAACCTTCCATCACCGAAATAGAAATCCGGGTAGTCCGACACCAAAGCACAGGGAGTTGCTTGCAAGCTACCATGGTGACCTTAGGTCGGAGGGATACATATACCCATATCTAATCACGAGCAATCCTTTGGCAGAAAAGGAGCTCTACGGAGTCACATTCAATGATATGTCACACATCCCACTTGCAGATCACATCAGTGTCACCACACTCCTTTGGTCAAGAGGATAACCAAACGATGTGAACCACAATAACCTACACTTGATACATTGCCATCCTATACAATGTATCCTTTGGTTGTGAACCTTTTAAAGGACCACTCGATATATCCTCTCTATATCGAAGTCAGTGCAGTCCTAAGAACTTCATCACATAAATTGAGTTCATTACATGAAAATGAATGATGTGATGAGCTACCAAAATAAAGTTTTATTAATTCATATACAGATTATAATACTGAGCACAACCGCCTACAACCTAGGCGATAGGCTTTGGGACACAATTCCCAACATTCCAATACATGTAGTTTGTGCCATTAAAAAATGGTGGTCTATTTAAGGCTTGACCCTCAACAATACTAGAACCTATTTGGGCTACCATAAATCTTTTACTCAAGGTGGTTAGACCTACTTAGCTGAGAACTAGCTCTGATACCACTTGTTGTCCAGCTAAAGCAATCTAAGAAGAAGGGTGAATTGGGTTCCTAAAAATTTTTCAATGAATTAAAAACCAGGTGCTAGTGTGTTTCCAAGATGTTTTTGTGTTCCATAATAATATGCAGCTAAAGTAATGAAGTAAATGCAGAAAGAATAATAAGCAATCACAAACACAAAAATTTATAGTGGTTCGGTGTTTCTCAAAACACCTATGTCCACTCCCCAAGCTCCCCTTGGAAATTTTACTATAATCCAATCTTGATTACAGCAGATTAGTTTTTTGGGCTTACTAATCAAAACTTCTTGGTTTTTACTTAAGGCTAACCAAAAACCTAGTTGATTTTTTACTCTAGGCTCACCAACAACCTTGTTGGTTTTCACATAGGGTTAACCAACAGCCTCAGTACTATTTTCAATCTCCTTGAAACTAGTAAGAATAAAATAACTAAAGTACAATATAAGAATAATAATAAGCTTTCTCAAAAAGCAAATAAACTCAATAAAGCTCTTGAATGTGGTTGAAAAGCTTTGTTTTCAAGTTGTTGAAGTTTCAATCAATGCTTGAAGATGTGGACTTGAAAGCTTTTTCTGAATTTAGTGTGCTTGAAGGCTCAAATCTCTCAAAGAATTGAATGCTTGAAGGTTTTTAATAAATGCTCTCATTAGTTTTCCAAAGAATAATTTTTTCTTATGTTTGGTAGTGTTTAAATACCTTTTCAACCCCTAAAAATCTATTTATAGCCATTGGAGAGGAGAAACTAGCCGTTAGACATGAAATGGGAATTTCTGTACTTCAAAAAACTAGCCATTATTGTGCTATCAGACCCACGAGTGTCGACACTTTAGACCATGAGTCGACACATGAGTCGATACTCGGGTAAGTGTGTCTTTTGAAGCTCTCTGGAATGCATTGGTGCGTTGACACTTCTTCTGGTGAGTCGACACTTGAGTCGACACTT
Source organism: Areca catechu (assembly GCA_021397845.1). Classification (NCBI taxonomy): domain Eukaryota; kingdom Viridiplantae; phylum Streptophyta; class Magnoliopsida; order Arecales; family Arecaceae; genus Areca; species Areca catechu. The sequence goes on from CM038043.1 coordinate 138,011,874, forward strand.
CATCACCATGGTCGACACTTGACCAAACTCCTGAAATCAGCATGTTCTATATCCTGTTTGGTCTCAGGCCTTGAGTCAACACATGAGTCGACATTAGCTGTTCATGAGTCGACACTTCTGCATGCTAGCTGAAACTTTTTCTGTGTATCAGCTCAAGCCTCTGTGAGTCGACACCTGAGTCAACACTTGACTGACACAGTGCTGAAACTTATCCAAACTGAAATTTTGAGCTCTTCAAAGTCTTTCTCATGTTCCAAAGTTAATGTAGCTTAAAAATTTATGATCTTAAGTAACTTCTTCAACTGAATGACAAGCATTTCGATCTTATAATACAAACTAACCTTGATGAATACCTAAATTAAATAAACACACCTTTAATACATAATTAGAACTCATATATACTTAAGTATTTTGCTATTCATCAAAATCAAGACAGGAGTCAACACTTTCCTTCTCAGGCAATCGAGTCTCATTCACAGATCGAATCCTATATGTGTGGGACTCCTCCCATTAGGGTTTGAGTCTTTGGCTTCTCTTGGTCCCAGGTGGATTGTGGTAGTGGTGGATGGCAATAGCACGATAAAGGGAAGTTTGGCTGGTGGCTTGCACGGTGGTAGGGTGATCGAACAATAGAGGAGGATAGTGGGAGATGGTGACAGTCTAGTGAGGAGAGATGATGGCCCGTAGTAGTTTGGGATAGGGATAAGGATGGCGGTGGCATTGCCGGTGGTGGGATGATGATGATGGGTGTTCACGATGATCTCCTAGGATAAGGAGCATGGCTCCGATTTAGTGTCTTGGTAGCTTCTCCGAGATGACGAAGAAGATGGAGAGGAGGGCAGCATGGCTGGTGGTGTCTGGATAGTGGTCGATCGATGACGATAGGCAGATGATGGCATGGATTTCTTGGAGAAAGAAGAAATAGGCTGTGATGATTTCTTGATAGCTTTTTCGGCTATGATGGGTGCTCAGCGGCTCTTCTGGCCCTGGGCGACTCCTCGATAATGAGGGGGAGGTCTCCGGTGGCTTCTCTCTAATGGCGATACAGCTCGTTAAGGCTGATGGTCCATGAAATGGCCCTGTGGACCGGTAGCAATGGCTACCATGGACTATTAGGCATTTTTGTAAACTAGGCATCGATCCATGGTAGACCGGCTGCCTTAATAGTTACGAAATATTTAGTCAAATTGATTTTTTTTGATATCGAGCCAATTTTCACTCTGATTTGAGTGTTGTTGGTATCGTTGGATTTCAAAAATTAAGCTCTTTCCATTCATGAACTCCTTTTTGATAAAAAATAATAAAAAATATTAATTCTTAATAAATATAGATCAATTAATATTTATTTTAGTATTTAAATTAGGATATTTAATAGTCTTATCATTAGGTATCCAGTGCCTTAATAAAGGTCATCTTTTAACTGATAGACATCCTATACATTGGTGGGAGATCGACTCTTGGTTGTCAAGTATCCTGTTCCTCAATAAAAGATTGGCCCTAGGTTGATAAACATCCTGCATTTTGGTGAGAGATCGATTCTCGACTGTTAGGCAACCTGTGTATTGCTCAGCAAGCAACCCAAGAGAGGGTTATGAATTAAGTTTTTCAAAACTTTTAGCAAGTTTGTGCTGAATTTGAAAAGCAATGAAGTAATTATATTGCAAAGTATGGTGTAGATTATAGCTATATATAAAGCTTGAAATAAAAAGAGAACAAGAGCAAAGCATACAAATACAAGCTTCTATAGCAGTTCGGTACACCCCAAGCACCTATATTCACTCTACAAGAATTTTTAAAAAAATTCACTATAATCCCTCAAGATTATAATCAATTATGTTTCAGGCTCACAAATCAAACTCTTGTCAGTTTTCCTATTTAGGCTCACCAACACAACCTTACAACAAGCCAACTGTAAGCTTTCAATCCAATTTAAAGGCTTGGAAGGGCCTATCACCTAGTTTCAATTCTCTTGAAACTAATTACAACCAAAAATCAAAGTACAAAAAGGATGAAACCCAAAAAACTCTTTAAAAGAGCAAAAGAAAAGTCGATGAAGCTTATTGGTAGAATCTCTGTGTTGTCTCCTTCAATGAAAAGCCTCTATGATTATAATGATTATTGGTTGTTGAGATTTGAAGATACATTCTTTAAAAACAAAGACTTTTCTTTTCGAAAGTTAGCTCTTGGAAAATTTTCTTGGAAGCACTTGACTTTCTTTAAGTTTTTCTTACTTTTTTAATAAGTTTGGTGAGGAATAAATATACTTGAAGTCTTCAAAAAATCAATTATGGCCATTGGAGAGCAAGAACTAGCTATTTGACACAATGTCCAAATTTTTGCAGTTCTAAAAGTATAGCTATTACTATGCTACCAGACCTGTAAGTGTCAACATTTGAGTCTATAAGTTTATACCATGAGTCAACACTTAGTCTAGGTATCAACACTTGGGCTGTTTAAAAAAATATTGCTCTCTACAATCATCCTGTGATATCGATACTTGAGTTATGAGTCAATCCTTGAGTCGACAACTTGAGTCCACACTTGAAATCCAGGTGTCGATACTTCAACTTGTTCCAAAAATTAGCTTTACGTTATTTCCTGTGGCTTCGATACTTAGTGCATGAGCTGACCTATGAGTCAATACTTGAACAATAAGTGTTGACACCTGGGTGTGCCAGCTGAAACTTTATGTGCCATTGCTTTTTCTTTTCTAGATCTTTTTTTTGAGGGTCGATACTTAAAATCCTTAAGTTGATACTTGACCTATGTGACAACCAAAATGTGTACCAAACTCTGAATTTTGAAACCTTGGCATATATTCTTCCATTCTAACCTTTAATTATCTAATAATATATAGTTTCCTTTGCTTTTTACTGGTGAAGATATCTTAAAAATATAAAATTTTCATATCTAAGGGTTGATCATTTGAGTTCATTATTTATAAGTTTGAAGGATATCTAAAATATCAATCTCACAACTCCAACAAAATATTAGAACTTCATATGTACTCAACCTTTTGTTATTCATCAAAATCTAGGCCAGAGTCAACAATCTTCTTCTTTTTGATGATAACGAAATGTTAAGTATATAATCATAAAGAGTTTAAAGTATTAGAGTATGTGGGACTTAATTATGAATGTTGGTGCCATGATAAGATTGATTTTCAAATTTTTTACATATTAAGATGATTTATTGCAAATGTTCCTCCAAATTATTAGACATAAGTATATCAAAACATAATTGTTTATAATAAGTTAAAGTACTAGAGCATGAACTTATGTATCGGGGCATTAATGTATTGAGTTCATGAACATCCTCTTTGATAAGTCTATTAATTATCATAATTTAACCATCAAAATAAATATTAATTAATTTATATTTATTAAGAATTGATATTTTTATTAATATTTTATAGAAAAGAAGTTCATGAATTGAAAGAGCTTAATTTTTGAAGTCAACGGTACAGACAGCACTCAAATCGGAGTTCAAATGAACCTAGAATCAGAGTTTGAAATTTATTAAAAAAACATGAATATTAAAGTAGCCGATCCATCATGGATTGACTGCTTGGTCTACGAAATACTCCATGGCTTATAGGTAGCCATTATTATCGATCCATGGATCCTATCCCATGGATCGTCAGCCTTCTTAAGCATCGTTTTCATTGGAGAAGCCATCCGATTGCCGCCTATTATCGGAGACATGCTTGAAAAGCCACTGAGCACCTATGCATGGCCCAAGAAACAAAATCCAAGCCATCGGCCATGACCGACATCCCTTCCATCCACTAGTCTGCCTCCTGCCATAGCTGCAAGTCATCGACCTTCTTCCCATCTCTGTTAACCACCTACCACCGCCCTCCCTCTATCATCTTCGTCTTTCTGCCATCGGAGATGCCGTTATGGTGCTGCCATGACCAAACGACCATTCTTCCAGTGAGATGCTTCCAAGATCGTAGTCCACCACCATCTTCTTCCTCTCTTTCCAGCCATCTAGTCATCCAAAACCATCACCATCGCTAGCCACCATCCTCTATCATCCTCTTCTTTGGTCGATCCGCCGCTCTAGCACCACCATGTTTGTCATTCTCTACCCAGCTATCTACCATTGTTCTCTTCTAGCAGCCCAAAGCCACCGTCGTCACTGCCTGTCACCATCCGATGATGCTACCACCTTCATTGCCATTCCAAAGCTATTGACCATCATCATCCCACTCTTCTCCTCTGATTCAAGGAAACATGAGATGGTGAGAAGCCTCATGGATGAAGAGTCATCTTCGACCAACTCTAGCGGTGGCAGAAATCTTGTGGGCATTCTGGTGGTCCCATTTCCAATTGAGAGAAGGAAAACATAGCTATATTTGGGCACAATTAGATGGGCTAGTGACCTTTGGATCACAAGTTTTGAGCTACAGATCATCTTCCAATGCTGAGAAGCCCCTATGTGATCAAATATTAAATTGAAGAGGAATTGGACACTAATTTTGATATGGATTGAGCCTAACCATACCGATCCAATCATTGGTTTATGGTGAAACTTAATCTTAGTCGTTCATATGTTCTTTTGTTTAGTCCCATATCAGAAAAACATCAAAATCGTTTCCTTGTTAAACCATATAAAAAGGTCCCCATATCTCTACCTCAGGGCAAGCTAGGAAGCCAAGATCAATTCTACCGACAAAAATTCTATTTTATTTTTCTTTTTGTAATTAGTTTAGGCTTGGTGAGAGAGAGGGAGAGGAATAAAGAAAAGAGTTCTTTAGGAGAGGAGGTGCTATGACAGAGCCTCGAGTCTCCAAGAAGATGTGTCTAGGAGCCATGCTTGACTGAGGTGCAGTCCATAAGAAAGTATAGGTTTCCATACATTAGTTTTGTATTTTTTTTCTCTATTCTATGTGATCAAATAAAACTTTAAATTATTTTACTCTTTCATATTTGATTTTTTAAAATTAATAATCTAGGCATGATGGATCATGATCCTAAACAATATGGTTCATGCTCAACATAGCTAATTGATTATAGGATTTTCATCCACTTCTCTTGTTAGGATCTTTTCAACTCAATCATTGGATAGTATATGCTTGTGAGATGAGCCATGATCCTAATAAGATATGGTTTGTACTTGGCAAGATAGTCTATGCTAGAAATTAGTTTGAAGGATTTCGAAATAATTATGGACTTTGATTGCTTAGATTAAAACATATGCATGACTTGTGTTTGTGATTACCTGAAATCTAAAGATATCTTTTTATCATTTAAACCTCTTAATTTCATATTTAATTTAAGTTAATTAGTTTTAATTAAACCATTATCTATCTTCTAAAATTTTAAATATTTATTTCTTTCTTTACTTTCTTCGTGAAATAATTATCCTTGATCCTCGAGGATACGATCCCGACTCACCCTAGTTATGGTAGTGAGTTAGATCTTATTTTTGACCGTATATGATAGCAATCAAATTTTGACATCATTGCCAGAAATCAAGACATGATTATTTTACAAAAAAAGAAAAAAATTCTTTTTTTATTTTTGTTATTGCCCTTTTTAGTTTCATTATCTTTTTTCATTGCCTTAATTATTAGATATTTTTATTTTTTATTAACATAAAAAAATTCTTTCATTCTTTTCACAAATCAACTCCTAATTCAATTAACTTTTTTAATTAAACTATCTTAAATAACCTGAAAAGATAACAAAAGACATCATTCCATAAAACGTAATTAATTTAAGGAAACAAATAATAAACCATAAAAAACTTCTTGACTTGTTTGGACACCTTTCTTGATTTGCATTGCATTTCCATAAGATACTTTAAGGATACAACCCCTGAACAACATAAGGTTGGAATTTCATCATCCTTTCTTGGTCCATAAAGCACCACCCTGTATATTACATTGACCTAGACTTAATTTAAAATCTATTAGATGTTAGCCCTTAAGGATTTTTAAGCTCACTAGGACAAGGGACCTTGAGAGTTGGACTAGCTCAGAATTAATTGGTTAACTGGTATCTAGAAAAGGAGTTCAAGGATGATGCAGTCCTAAAGAAGGTGATTCTTTAATTGGTTCTGTTGTCTGACTTGGCTAATTTATTTGGTATCTAAGGAAAGCAACAAGAGGATCCCCACTGACCTTACCCTTACTTGGCCAGTGGCTAGTTAGTATCTGACTTCGAAAGCTCAAAGGCAACCTTGGCAGTTAGGAGCTATCTAGATATAGGATAATTCCAGGATAGAGAGTCCATTGATTGCCAACTTATTTTGCTAATAGAAATCTAACCTATTTAAGACACTCTTCTCTATAATCTCTAGATTTAAGACTCCTTAGATTTGCATCTTTAGACTTCTTCTCCCTTTCTTTCCTCTCCTTCTCCCCTCTTCCTCCATATAATATGAAAAAGCTAATAAAAAATCTTTTTTTTTTTTACTAAGACAAAACGATGATTGGTCAGATACAGTTTTAACTGTATAAGATTAAAAGGTCATGGATCCCACTAAACGATCCAAAAATCTAATGGATTACTGTTGCCCAAATTCTATTGAATGATCTCAAACCCTACAAGATTATTAGTACAAGATTGACTATGATTGATCATTTAGAATGAGAGTTCAAGCTAACAATTTATGTATCAACCATAATAGATTGATATGCATCCTAAATTCATGAGATTTGAAGATGCATACAATCATACAAGGGAACCTGAAGGAACTATACTAGCATCTATGATCCATAGGATTGAGGAGATCCTAGAATGTAAATGATATACTCAATTTCACTATATGCCAGCACCTATGTGCACGACATGTGATGCACCAGACCATGTTGTACAGGAATGTCCTTACTTGATGCATCCAATCCAAAATGGGTTCACACAGGAGAGTGAAGCCAATAACATATACAATTGAACCTTATGCCCCAACCTATAACCTAAGATGGGATCATCATCCCGATTTTGTGTGGTCACAAGATGCAATACTAGAAGCCTATCATTTTGATCAGCCCTATCCAAGGCTCAGCCAAGTACTGAATAATCAACCAGGATTAGATCTTAAGGAAGAACCTAGTCCCTTAGAAAAAGCCCTAGAAGCTTTGGTTAAATCCTGTGTTGACCTTGATGCTATAATTAAGAGCACAAATGCTATCTTAAATAGTTTTTTGCAGACCATAGGCCAACATATAACTTTGAACACCTAGATTAGTACCCTTTTGGAGATGAAATTAGAACCATTAGCCATAGCTACGAGTAAAGAAGAGCTACCTAGTCAACTCAAGAGTCATTTTAAGGGACAATACCTAACTAAAAATTTTAATGTTGGTGTAACTATCCCTAAACAATTGATTATGACTCTCGAGAATGAATTAATCATGGAGCAACCCTATACAACTAAAGAGACTGATGGGGGACGAATTTGATGAAATGGGTGTGTGGAGATGTGATATACTTACCTAGCAACAATATACTAGCATTAGAGCTCCAGATACGGTCGGATTCATGGATGGAAGAGATGAAGAATTTCGAGCTAGGAACTAGGTGAGTAGAAAATCTGACACCCTTATGCAATCTTCCTTTCAAAAAAATAAAAGAGATGATCTAAGGGCATAGAAACCCTCAAACTAGGCTAAGCTACCTTTAAGAACCTCAGATCTAAGGATCAAGAGGGTCTATTCCCAACAATGAGAAGAAATCAAAGCTCAAATGGAAGGAAAACACTCACCACTCAAGAATTGAAGGCTAGAGACAAGATCTACACTCCCTTCTTAGATTTACCATTGGAGCTTTGATCCATGGCATGGAGCCTTCATCATCATCTTCAAATCACCAAGAAGAACCTGCAAAGAGTCAAGGTAAGGTCGAAATTCAAAGAAATTAATGGAAAACGGAAGGAATCAACAAGAGAAGTGAAGAGAGTTGCTAGAATTTTTGGGCAACACTTCCTCTTCTTCTTGGACTACTTGGATCTTATGTAGAAAAACTTGAAAATGGAATTATGGCCCTCCAAACTCAAAGCACTCACTCAAATTCAAGATCAAACTCAACACTCCAACTCAAACTTAAAGAAAACACTCAAAATTCTAGGAAGAACTCAAGAGAACTTGGCAAGATGGAAGAGAACTCAAACAAGGAAGCTTTCATTCAACTCAAATCATTCATTGCTTTACAAGAGGAGGCCTTGGTCCTATTTATAGGCCAAGGGCAGCCATAATGGGTGGGTTAAGGAGACAACTAATTCAAACTTAGTTGATAATTAATTACATGATTAGTTCCTAATCTAACTAATCATAACAAGAGAAAGTCCTAGAAGTTCCATGTGGCGCCATCTCCTTGCAACACTTGTCTTCATCTAATCCTTCCACATGTTCTTTAAGGTTTGGTCCTTCAATTAGGCTTCAAGGTAGAAGATTTCTTCATAGCTTGGCTGGCCCATGGGCTTGGAAAAGGAATCTTCACTTGATTTTGGCTTTAAACAATTTGATCTTGCTTCATGGAATTAGGAGTCTTCAAGAGGTGCTTCATACATTTATGGGAACCTAAAAAAAAAGATTGGACTACAACCAAAGATTATTAGTTTGTAATTTCATCCTCTTGCCAATGTCCTCATTAATTCTTCTCGGGTGAAAAGAACTCGGCCCTGATGAGTATGGATCATTTTGGCTTTGGTAGTATTCAAGTAGATCTGGATTGATCCTTCGTAGTTCTTCTTGAGTGATTCATGAATTTTCAGAATCAGGTCTACCTTGCCAATGGACCAAGTATTATTGGTAATCTTTATTCTAGGTAGTGACAATCTTGTCATCTATGACCCTTTCAATTCTTTCTCCCCACTTTGGTAGTGTGGCTGGTGGACACTCCAGGGTTGGTTCACTCTCAAGGGATGGATCAGGTTCTAAGAACACACTTGAAATCATTGTGGGCTTCTTGTATCCTACCAGATCTGAGATGTTAAAAGTAGAGCTAATGCTAAAATCAGAAGGTAGGTCCAGCACATAAGCATTAGGTCCGATTCTTTTTATTACTTTGAAAGGACCAGCACCATGGACGTGGAGTTTCTTTATAGTTTTCGATGAAAACTGTTCAGGTTTTAGCCTGATCATCACAAAGTCCCCTACTTGAAATTCTTTGGCCCTTCTATGAGAATCAGCCATATGCTTGTAGCTCTCATTGCTTATTTAGATTTTCTTGCTAACCTCTTTATGTAGATCCCTAAGATATTATCCATATGATTCGGCAGACTTATGCATGGATGACACCAAATGACAAAACAAACTCAAATGATACTAAACTAAAAGACAAGCTCAAATGGGCTTTATTAACTAATGATTGAACTTTTTATTTTTGGCTAGGAAACAAAGTTCCTAATTTCTAATGGTGGGTGAAAGAATTCAGTTTATCTCCAGATTTGTGTCATAGGGCTTTCTAAAATTGCTGATGACTCCGATAACCTTATTTGACACAGCAGGGTTTGGTAGGTTCTACAACATATCCACTTCTTCTAGAAATGGTTTGGCCACTCTAGAAATATCAAAAATTTGTGAATAGGGTAAAAAGTGTGCCATCTTGGAATGTTGGGTTGGGTTCATCCTATATCGTGAGACTGAATTGATAGCATGCTAGTTGTCCTAAGATGAAAAGCGATCAAAAAAAGTTTTAGAAAGTTTGACTTGAATTTCCTCTAAGATTTTTATGACTTCTTGGGTTCATTCCTTAAGGTTTTGCTTCTGGACTTCCTAATAGGTCATCACCCCAATTCATGATTCCTTAATGATTTCTTGTCTTGAACCCTTATCATTGATTAACATTAATTCTTGGTCCTCTTCTTTTATCTCCTCAGGTTGTTCTTCATGATTTTGTTTCTGGGCTTCCTTAAGGGTCAAAATCCACATGGGTGATCCTTGATTTCTTTCTCCATATCCTTGGAATTAATTAAATTTAACCTTTGCTTCTTCTCTTTCAAGTCACTAAACCCTCTTTTGATATTGTCCTTAGGTGGGAACGAGTTAATGACAAGCTTCTTTCCTAGATGGGTGAAGGCACAAGAATTGGATTGACCATATAAAGTTACATCATGGTCATATAACCATGGTCTACCCAAAATAATACTACCTACCACCATGGGAAGAATATCATACCAGACTTATTCCTGATAGGACTAGATTTGAATGGGAACCTTGCATCTGGACTTGATGGGGATTGAAGCAGAATCTATCCAAGAGACTTTAGATGGATTAGGATATGGGATAGGGGTCAAGCCTAAGTCTCTAAGGGCTTTGGTTGAAATCGTATTTATACAACTCCCATTATCTATAATGATTTTATAGACTTTCTCCCCTATCTTGGCAAATGTTTGGAGGATGTTAGTCCTTCTCCAATCCTCCTTCTCCTTAATTTGGATCAAAATTCTAACAACACCTGATGTCTTATCATAACCCCCTTCTTCTTCTTCATCATCATACTCATTGATCAGATTGGATTCAACCTCATATACTTCTTCAAACTCTTCAGTGGGATCAGTCTTTTCATCAACTAGCTCTCCTATATGTAAAGATCGGGTAGGGCATTGGCTAGCAAGGTGTCTCATTTTGTGACATTTGAAATATTGGACATTTGGGCTACCACTCTTTTGAACTTCAGGGGTGTTACCCTTGTCACTTGATTGGCTCGATGGGGCTGGAGGGGTGGTGCGGTTTTGACATAATTGGTTGAACCCTAGTTTCTGAATAGGGGTACTAACATTAGTTGGTTCAGGTCATCGAGCTATTGGTCCCCTATGAAATCTTTCACAATCCCTGGCTATCTGGTAGGCTTGATCTAGGTCAGTGACTTCCCTTAAAAATAATTTTATTTGAATTTCCTCTCTTAGACTAGCTCTAAACCTAGATAGTGTCACAGCTGCTAGCTCATTAATGTTGCATCTCATGGTAAACTCATCAAATTTGGTAATGTACTCTGATATAGTCTTAGTACCCTGATACAATCTTTGCCATTGGTCTAACAATCTCTGATGGTAGGACATAGGGAGTTACTTCTCTCTCAGCTTAGTTTTCATTACTCTCCATGTGGTTATAGGCATGTCTCCTCTTTGTTTAATTATTCTCTCGACATTCTCACAGTATAACCAGCTTGTTGAACCAATTTAAGCTTGGCAAATTTGTACTTTTTATCCTCGGTCATTTCATACTACTCGAAGTATTGGTCCATCTCTCCCTCCCAATCAATGTAGGCTTTAGGGTCCAGGCTTCCATCAAAGATAGGAGCCTCTAATCTAATGTTCCTCATCATCCTTTCATCTTAATCGAAGTGGTCTTGGTAGGGTTGCCTAGGAGTGGGCTCAAGAGTGTAGTCATAACGTTGGGCTCGATGAGTTGGTCTAGGGAAATCAGGTTCAACATGGGCTTTATGGGCTTCTTCTATGAAATCAAAGCGAAGCCTTCTTGGGTTGTACCCAGGGGTGTGCTCAAAATATTGGGCTCTTGGTCCTCTTGGGATTGACTTAGATGACTCGGGTTCAATAGGGGTCTTATCAAGGGTCCCAACTCTCTCTTTGACTTGACCTAGTTCCTTGTTAATTTGCCCTAATTGCTCAGTTACATGGTCAAATTTTTCACTTAGGGTCTTCATGATGAGTTCAAGATTGGGATCCATAGGTAACAACCAGACTGAGAGTGGACTTTGATATAGAGCTTATAGTACACAGTACAAGGGTAAACAATACAATGGACAAGCAAGCAAGACCTAATTCTAGGGTTCCTAAACCTAAAAGTTCAAAATACAAGACTTAACTAGGTACTACTTAAGTATGTAATTAACCTGTTCACTGGCCAGGTAAGAGGTGGGGTTGCGGGAGGCTCCCCTCACTTTCACGAGGTCCTAATTAAAAATCTTAAGTCTGCTTAAGGCATTTGCCATTTGACCTCTAGCCTTAGACACCAATTTCAAGGAATAAGTACAAGCTCAAATAATACTTTGTCTTACCTTGCACTTGAACCCGAATCGTGGGAGTCCCTAGTTTAGGTTCCTACTTAATTTTACTTAGGGTTTAGATTAATGCAAATGTGGGTGATTGTTTTGGGCTAAGGAAAGGTAATGACTTCCTTCCCTTATGTAATATTGATTGCCCTTAGGATATTTTAAAAATGGATGCAAACAATTTCAGCAAAACAATGAGCACAATCATAAATACATGAGTTTTTAACCTAATTTTGAAATTTCAAATAATGAAAATTTAAATTGGGTAATTCAAATCTTGAAGTCTAGATAAAATTTAAAAATTTTAATTTCAAAATTTGATTAGAAAATTCATCCTTGGAAGCAAAGTGGTTAAAATATAAATTTCAGCTTCCAACTAACCTCCAGCTAACCTCAATTTGAAAATTCAAAATTTAAAATTTTTAAATCCAAAAATTCAAAATAAAAATGACTTGGTTAGTTCTCAGATATAGAATCCTTGATTTTATATTTTGACTTCAAATTAATTCGAATTTTGGTTGATAAGGTTGTTTGAAAACAGTTGCCAGAAGATTCTAGCAGTTTAGCTAACTCTTAACAACCTGAATTCAAATTTCAAATTTCGAGCTATAAACCTCTCTAAAATTTAAAATTCTGATATAAAATTCAAAAATTAAAAAAAATATTTTTGTATTTTTTTGAAAAATAAGGAAATGGAAGGCAGAAACAAAATTCTGGACAGAACTACAGAAATAACCTAAGAACTTATATTTTCAAATCCAAAAATAAAGGAAAATATTTTTTTTGAATTTTATATTTCGAATCCTAACACAAAGGTACTAGGAAAGTATTTGTTTTGGATTTTTTTTGATCAATTTAAAAAATACAAAAAATCACTGAATCTCGGAAGACAGTGAGACATAATTTTCAGCAGCTTGCAAAGCTTAACTGAGAACAAAGATCTGATACCAAAAATTGATGGGAGACGAATTTGATAAAATGGGTGTGTGGAGATGTAATCTACTTACCTAGCAACAATATACTAGCATTAGAGCTCTAGATATGGCTAGATTCATGGGTGGAAGGGATGAAAAATCTCAAGCTAGGAACTAGGTGAGCAAAAAATCTGACACCCTTATGCAATCTTCTTTCAAAAAAATAAAAGAGAGGATCTAAGGGCATAGAAACTCTCAAACTAAGCTAAGCTATCTTTAAGAACCTCAGATCTAAGGATCAAGAGGGTCTACTCCTAACAATGGAAAGAAATCAAAGCTCAAATGGAAGGAAAATACTCATCACTCAAGAATTGAAGGCTAGCGACAAGATCTACACTCCCTTCTTAGATTTACCATTGGAGCTTTGATCCATGGCATGGAGCCTTCATCATCATCTTCAAATCACCAAGAAGAACCTGCAAAGAGTCAAGGTAAGGTCGAAATTCAAAGAAATTAATAGAAAAAGGAAGGAATCAACAAAAGAAGTGAAGAGGGTTGCTGGAATTTTTGGACAGCACTTCCTCTTCTTCTTGGGCTACTTGGATCTTATATAGAAAAACTTGGAAATGGAACTATGGCCCTCCAGACTCAAATCACTCACTCAAATTCAAGATCAAACTCAACACTCCAACTCAAACTTAAAGAAAACACTCAAAATTCTAAGAAGAACTCAAGAGAACTTGGCAAGATGGAAGAGAACTCAAACAAGAAAGCTTTCATTCAACTCAAATCATTCATTGCTTTACAAGAGGAGGCCTTGGTCCTATTTAGAGGCCAAGGGAAACCATAATGGATGGGTTAAGGAGCCAACTAATTCATATTTAGTTGATAATTAATTACATGATTAGTTTCTAGTCTAACTAATCCTAACAAGAGAAAGTTCTAGAAGCTCCATGTGGCACCATCTCCTTGCCACACTTGTCTTCATCTAATCCTTCCACATGTTCTTTAAGGTTTAGTCTTTCTGTTGGCTCCACCCAGTGATTTTGATGAATAACAAAACATTGAGTACATATTGTATTCTAATGAGGATTTCAAGTTGTGAGTTTTCAGGAAGAAAGCATCTCAAAATTCTAAAAACTTATGGTGTATGGCATGCAATGGCACGGAGCAATTCTCACATATCCGGGCATTCTCTTCATTGAAAAAGGGTTATAATTGCTTAACTATTATGTGTTTATGCATTCATGAACTTTATTTTGATTTCGAGGCTTTTACACTTGAATCTGGATGTTTTCAGTCTCAAGTGTCGACACCTGGACAGTCAAGTGTCGACACTTCAGCATTTGGCACGGACAAAAATCCTTGGCATGCCAAGTGTCGACACCAAGTGTCGACACTTAGGTTCCAAGTGTCGACTCAAGGCCTGAGATTTTTGAAAATACAGAACTTTGTTGGTTCGAAGATTTTTGTGTCAAGTGTCGACACCTGTGCATCAAGTGTCGACACTTGAATGTTCAAGTGTCGACTCCTAGAAATCAAGTGTCGACACCTGACAGCCAAGTGTCGACACCTGATAGCCAAGTGTCGACACTTGCAGCCTGACAGCTCTAACGGATCTATTTTTCTGGCTTGCAGAAATTGGTTTTCAAGCTTCAAACGGCTATTTCCAATGCTCCAACGGTCACAAACCATTTTTAGAAGGTTTTTGGTGTATTTAATCTCCACCAACCTCATTTTAAAAGAAGAGAAGTGAAGAGAAGAAAAGAAAAAGAAGAGAAAGCAAGAGAGAAGTCTATTCAAGAGCATTCAAGTCCACTCAAAAGCCAAAAAGCCAATATTCTCTCCAAACTTCAAATCAAAAGCCTCTTCTAGCTTGATTCCACTGAAAAAGCCTACTAGCTCAACTTTACTACTTTCCAAAAGGAGGCAACTTGAAGAAGAGTGAAGTCAAAGCATCCTTTGGGCTTCAAAGATTCCAATCTACTCTTGAAGAGAGTTTGTTGTAGCTTTTAAATTTCATATCTGTTTTATTGTGCTTTAACCTTGCTTTCAAGGGTGTCTTGAAAGAAGGTTATTGTGGTTTGTTGGTGAGCCAAAGTGTTAAAACCAACTAGGGTTAACTTGTGAGCCCGAAGACAAAACAAGTATTTAGGTTTGTTGGTGAGCCTAGGTGATAAAACCAACTTAGGTTTTGACTTGTGAGCCTTGTGAAAAACAAGTCAACTGTAATCTGGTATGGATTATAGTGGAATTCCCAAGGGTGGCTTGGGGAGTGGATGTAGGTGCTAGGTTTGCACCGAACCACTATAAACCTTGTGTTTGTGTGTGATTGCTCTTTTCCTCTCGTATTCTTTAATTAATTGCTATCATCTTGCATCTAATTTATTATTGCTCACAAGCACCACTAGACCTTCACTTTATTGTGTTAAATTTTTTAAAAACCCAATTCACCCCCCCTCTTGGGCTCCATTTCTGGGCAACAAGTGGTATCAGAGCACCGGTACTCTCTTGTAGGTCCAAGGATCTTGAGTAAAAGATCATGGCAGCCCCAATAGGCATGGGTATTGTTGAAGGTCAAGCTTCAAACCGTCCCCCACTTTTTAATGGCACAAATTACACATACTGGAAGACACGCATGCGCATATTTATACAAGCTCTTGATTATAATTTGTGGAGAACAATAGTAAAAGGTCCTCATCAGCCTACAATGATGATTAATGGCATTCTCACCCCTAAAATGGAAGATGATTGGGATGAGAATGACATTAAGCAAATTGAGCTTAATGCTAAGGCAATGAACCTTTTATTTTGCTCTCTTGATCCTAGTGAGTTTAATAGAATATCAAACTGTCTCTCCGCAAAGGAGATTTGGGATACACTTGAGGTTACCCATGAGGGTACACACCAAGTGAAGACCACCAAGGTTAACATGCTAATTCACACATATGAGATGTTTAAAATGGAACCTACTGAGTCTATCAGTGAGATGTATACTAGGTTCACAAACATTGTGAATGGCATGAGAAGTTTAGGAAAAATAATTTCTAACGGTGAACTTGTGAATAAACTTCTCAGGTCTCTACCAGCTTCATGGGATGCAAAGGTCACTGCAATTGAAGAAGCAAAAGATGTCAACACTCTCCCGCTGGAACAACTGTTGGGTTCTTTGATGACATATGAACTATCCCTCAAACAGAAGAACGGAGAGGTGGATAAAAAGAAAAAGACAATAGCATTCAAATCTACTACCAGAGAAGACTCGAGTGAAGACTCTGAAGAGGATGACGAAGAAGATGAAACAGCTATGTTAGCAAGGAAATTCAAAAGGTTTATGAGGAAAAAAAAATTCAATTACAAAAAGAAACCTCTGAAAGGTGAGCCGAGTAAAGAAAAAGATAAGGAAAAAAAGAGCAGCCCACATGTTTTGAGTGCAAGAAGCCAGGGCATTTCAAGGTAGACTGCCCCTTACTAAAGAAAAGCAGAAGAAAGCTAAAAAAGAAGGCCATGATGGCAACCTGGAGTGAAAGTGAAGACTCCAGCTCTGAGGAAGAACAACAGGAAGTAGCAAATTTCTGTCTAATGGCCGATCAAGAAGAGGTATGCTCTGAAACCGAAAATAAATTATCTTTTGATGAGCTTCATGAAATTTTTGATGAACTAGTCATAGAATTTCAAAAATTAAAGTCAAAACATAAAGACTTAAAGAAGCAAAATCTGGAACTAGCTAAAACAAACAACAACCTTACAAATGAAAATGAATACCTTCTAATACAAAATAAAAATTTAAATGATAAGATTATGGCTCTTGAAAATGAAAAGAATATATTTGAAAAGAAAAGTAGCTTACTTTCAAATGATAAATTGTCAAGACAAAGCAAAGAAACTTTAATGGAAAACAAAAGATATAAAGAGGAAATCGATAAACTAAAGTTTTTGTTGAAAAATTTACTTACAGTTCTGAAAAGTTAAATCTACTACTAAATAACCAAAGAGCAGTGTTTGACAAAGCTGGATTATGATTCAGAACTCATAAGAAACAGAAACTCTTTAAAAAATTTTTTGTGCCTGCATCTTCATCAATTACATGCTATACTTGTGGTGTTAAAGGACATAAATCTTATATGTGCAACAAAAGAAAATTAAGGAACACTAAGAAAGTTTGGGTTCCAAAAGGAACAAATGCCACTAACCAAAAAGGACCCAAGATGGCTTGGGTACCTAAAGTCTCCACTTGATCTTTATTGCAGGTATGCCTTGCAACCAACAAGAAAAGAATGTGGTACCTTGATAGCGGTTGCTCAAGGCATACGACAGGAGATGTGGAGCAGTTCTCATCACTCACATATCAAAATGGTGGCAATGTAACTTTTGGTGATAATGGAAAGGGCAAAATCATCGGTATTGGTAAAATCCATATCACCCCTACCTCTTATATTGATAATGTTTTATATGTTGATGGATTAAAACATAACTTGCTAAGTATTAGTCAATTTTGTGACAAAAATTTTAAAGTTGTTTTTGAATCTTCTTTGTGCATTGTTTCTAGTCTAGATGACAATGGCATTAAGTTCATCGGTCATAGGCATGGAATATTTATATGGTTGATCTTGATGATCTCCCTATTCAGAAAGGTCAATGTCTAGTGGCAATGGAAGCCAAGATCGATGAAACTAGTTGGCTTTGGCATCGTAGACTAGGACATGCTAGCATGCATTTAATTTCAAAACTTAGCAAAAAGAATTTAGTAAAAGATTTGCCTAAATTCAATTTTGAAAAAGATAAGATTTGCAGTGCATGTCAACTTGGAAAACAAACAAAATCTTCTTTCAAACCTAAAGGAGTAATCTTTACATCCAGACCTTTGGAATTGCTTCATATGGACCTCTTTGGGCCTACTAGAACATCTAGTTTGGGAGGTAAGAAGTTTGGTCTAGTCATTGTAGATGATTTCTCACGTTTTACTTGGGTCATGTTTTTAGCACATAAAGATGAAATGTTTTCTGAATTTATAAGATTTCACAAAAGAGTTTTAAATGAAAAAGGTGTTTCAGTAATTTCTTTAAGAAGTGATCATGGAACTGAATTTGAAAATGCCGATTTTAATAAATTCTGTATTGAAAATGGAATTAATCACAATTTTTCTGCACCTAGGACACCTCAACAAAATGGGGTAGTAGAAAAAAAAATAGAACTCTTGAAGAAATGGCTCGCACCATGCTTTGTGAAAATGATTTACCTAGATACTTTTGGGCGGAAGCCATAAATACTGCATGCTATATTTTAAATCGTGTTTTAATTCGACCGATTTTAAAGAAAACCCCTTATGAGCTTTGGAAGGGTAGAAAACCTTCAATCCGTTATTTTCATGTTTTTGGATGCCGTTGTTTCATCTTAAACAATGGTAAAGATAATCTAAGTAAATTTGATGCCAAATCAGATGAGGGAGTCTTTCTAGGCTACTCCACATCTAGTAAGGCATACAGGGTCTTCAACAGAAGGACACTTGTTGTTGAAGAATCCATTCATGTAGTATTTGATGAAACTAACCAAAAATCTTCAAGAAAAGAAGATGTACTTTTTGATGAATCAGGTAACAAGAAAACTGAAGAAATAAACAACAATGAAGGACTTACCAAGGAACAAAATGATGATCAAAACACTGACGGAGATCAAGCACAAGGTGATGAAGATACATCAACTATTGATCCTTTACCAAAAGAATGGAGGTATGCTCATGGACACCCAAAAGAACTAATTATAGGTGATCCATCTAAAGGTGTAAGTACTCGATCATCTCTTAGAAATATTTGTGATTACTTAGCTTTTGTGTCTCAAATTGAACCTAAAACTATTGAGGAAGCTGAATGTGATAGTAATTGGATAAATGCTATGCAAGATGAACTTAATCAATTTAAAAGGAACAATGTTTGGACACTAGTAGATAGGCCTTCAAACACATCAATTATTGGCACAAAATGGGTTTTTCGAAATAAACTTGATGAAAATGGAATAGTAATTAGAAATAAAGCTAGACTAGTTGCCAAAGGATACAATCAGGAGGAAGGGATAGATTTTGATGAAACCTTTGCTCCTGTGGCTAGACTTGAGGCAATTAGGCTATTGTTGGCTTTTTCCTGTTTCATGAACTTTAAACTGTATCAGATGGATGTTAAAAGTGCTTTCTTAAATAGATTAATTGAAGAAGAAGTTTATGTTGAACAACCCCCTGGTTTTGAAAATTCTGAATTTCCAAATCATGTTTATAAACTTCATAAAGCTTTATATGGATTAAAACAAGCTCCAAGAGCTTGGTATGATCGATTAAGCTCCTTTTTGCTGAAAAACAATTTCACTAGAGGTAATGTAGATAAAACATTATTTTTAAAGAAGAAGAATGATGATCTCTTAGTAGTACAAATCTATGTTGATGATATAATATTTGGTGCTACTAATGAATCTCTTTGTCAAGATTTTGCAAGTCTAATGCAGGGTGAGTTCGAGATGAACATGATGGGAGAACTGAATTTCTTCCTCGGACTCCAGATAAGGCAAACCAAAGAGGGGATCTTCATCAACCAAACAAAATACACAAGAGAAATACTCAAGAAGTTTGGGATGGAGAACACTAAGCCATTAGGTACCCCTATGAGCTCCACATGTAGACTTGACAAGGATGAATCAGGTAAGTCAATAGACCAAAAATTATATCGTGGCATGATTGGTTCATTATTATATCTTACTGCCAGTAGGCCAGATATCATGTTTAGTGTCTGTATGTGTGCTAGATATCAGTCCAATCCTAAAGAGTCTCATCTTTTGGCTGTTAAACGCATACTTAGATATCTATCTGGCTCAATTGAAATTGGTTTATGGTACTCTAGAGATTCTTCATTTAATTTAATTGCTTATTCTGATGCTGATTTTGCTGGGTGTAAACTTGATCGTAAAAGTACTAGTGGAACTGTCAGTTTCTTGGAGTAAATTTGATCTCCTGGAGTAGCAAGAAACAGAACTCAGTTGCTCTATCTATGGTGGAAGCCGAATATATAGCAGCTGGGAGCTGTTGTGCTCAAATCCTCTGGATCAAACAACAACTCGAAGATTTTGGCATTAAACTAACTAAGACACCCATAAGATGTGACAATACTAGTGCAATCAACCTATCTAAAAATCCTGTGCAACATTCAAGAAGTAAACACATTGAAATAAGACATCATTTCATAAGAGATCATGTACAAAACTCTAATGTAATTCTTGATTTTGTTTGTACTAATGATCAGTTAGCTGATGTGTTTACAAAGCCTTTGAGTGAGGATATGTTCTGTTTGATTAGAAGAGAGTTAGGTGTCATTGATCCATTCTCCTAGGACTCTCTTAGTATCATTTTACCTAATTCCTAAAGCTCAAAACCTATTGTTTAAAACCCCAAAAATTTGTCAAGATTTTTTCTATTTTTTTCAGTTTTTCTCGAATTTTTGGCCAAGTGTCGACACTTGGAAAGTGTCAAGTGTCGACACCTGACCAAGTGTCGACACTTGACAAATCCGAAGTGTCGACACTTACGAATCTGAACTGTTTTTAAACGACCGAACAAAGGGTTTTTTGAAAATTTTCTTCCCACCAGATTTCTTGGAACAGTGGTCCCCCCTGTCCAAATCCATCCTTTCACTCCTCAATCCTTCACAAATCAGGTATTTTCCCTCTCTAATTTCGTTTTTACTTTTCTATGTTTTTAATTTTATTGTTTTCGAACCAAACAACCATGTTTTGGGTTTTCGAATATTTTTCTTGAATCTAACCGGATTTTTGCATGTTTTAGTGAATTTCTAAAACTCCATTTGAGGGAATAATGTTTTAGATTTGTTTTTCTCGGATTTCCCTCATCTTTTGGGCATTTTTCAACCCTTTTTCACAAAAATCATTGTTTCATCAATTTTGGGCAAAATAAATTGGGTTTTCATTTAATTTAAGCATACTAAATCCATTTATTGATGATTTAGAAAGGTTTTTAGTAATACATTTGCAACATTTTCGCTATTTGCAAAAACCCTAAGTGATTAAAACCCAAATCCCATGGTTTTTGACCTTACAAAAATAATTTTTTTTTGGGATTCAAATGTGTTCCACCTAACAAAAATTTTTCCTACAAATTTTTCTCAAAAATTTTGTCATTTGATCAAAATTTATTGATTATGGTTTTCGAAACCTATCTGAACTCTAATATCAAACTATGGCCAGTCCTTTGTTCTAAACCCTTCTTCATTCTTCCTGGTCAGTTGGCTGATATGGGTCCTAGGAAGAGACTTGCAGTTAGGGCGAGGCCTAGTCAGGGTACTGAGAGGAGGTTGAAGGCCAGATTTGATCCCGCACAGCAGAGTAGTACAGCCACTCCGAGCTCCCCCCCTGCAGAGAGGATGGCAGGGAAGTCTGTAGCTTCAGGGAGGAGAGTTGATCTACAGTGTTTCGACAGGCACCACTTTGGCATTAGGGAGATACTCACAGATGCAGGACTAGTACCCTTCTGCACCATGCAGGAGAGATACTATCCTCACCTGGTGAGGGAGTTCTACGGTGCACTGGACTGTCGGCGACTTTTATGGACGACATTCGTCAGGGGTACACAGATTTCTTTGACTGATGAGCTGCTGAGCCGAGTATGGGAGATACCCGGAGAGGAGTCTGTGCATTTTCTGTTGATGATAGAGAGGCGGCTTTCAGATGCATCCTTGAGCGAGAGGATGTTCGCGGTATCTCAGTGGTTACCGCGAACCAGTTATCTTTAGAGATGCGACTGCTGCACCACATTACTGCACGGATCCTTCTACCGAAGACTGGCAGATTCGATTTCATCACCGAGAGAGAGCTGATGTTGATGACCAGTCTGATCGAGAGGAGACAGATTGATATACCCACCTTGATGCTATCACAGATGCATGATGCTGCCACTCAGCGCCGACACTGTTTGCCATATGGGATGGCACTGACCCGTCTTTTCAGAGCTTGTGGAGTATCATTGGAGGGGGAGATCCCCAAAGAGATACTACACACAGATGTATATGATGAGAGGTCACTGCACCGGATGGGATTCAGGATGGTTGGAGGTCGATGGGTTCGGAGAGAGTCTGGCCAGGAGCCAATGAGGAGGATGAGATTCGAGAGGCTGAGGCTGGACCATCTGAGCCAGCAGTTCTTCCTCCAGTAGATGTGCCATCGACACAGGCAGAGCACCTGTCGCTTGATGCTTCAGCTCCTCCACCACCATCGACAGGATTATCCTTTGAGGAGCATGCTAGAGCACAGTTCTCACAGATCAGAGGAGAGGTGACTCAGCTGTGTAGCGAGGTCGAGCTTCTACGAGCACAGACTACCTCGGAGCATGCTGAGATTCGCAGATCCATGGAGGAGGGATTTACACGCATTGAGAGTCTATTGAGATCACTTATACCTCCTGCTGCACCTGCACTTGCTCGATCTGATGATGATGATGATGATGATGATGATGATGGCGGCGATCACCAGAGCGACCATGCTGATTTTGCTGACGGCGGTGATCAGGATGTTGACCGAGCCACTGAGGTAGTGGGCACTGACAGCGACAGTGTAGGCGGAGCCGATGCTTATGAGGTGGTCAGTCGAGATCCTCCTACTACACCTGCTCCTTCTACTGCACTGGTTGACTTCGTACGGATCCTATTGAGCCAGCTGATCGTCTTTCACCTCCTTCTACCAGATCTTCTAGGGTTGTACCCGCTTTTGGTCCTACTGGCCGTACCAGGAGTCTTAGAGCTTTAGCACCTCCTAGGGCTTTAGCCACCAGATCTAGGATTAGTGCTCCTTTCAGTCTTGATGTTCCATCTGATGAGGACTAGTCTCACAGATGTCTGTTTCAGATCTTATTTTGTATGTTTGATACTTAATTGACTCTATTTATCTATGTATGTTTCAGCTCTTTTGTACTGAAAATTTATCTCATATATATATATGTGTTTTTGATCAGAACTCTGTTATCTTGAAAATTTTGTGCTTCAGTTTATCATTCTTTAGCTCTGATACTCTTTATAATGATATATTTTAACTCTGATATTCTTGGATATTAGCATAATTTCAACTCTGATATTTGTTTCTCTACTCTTTTTTTATCCATGCTAATTGTGAGGGGGAGGTTATTCCCTTTTCTTATGATTGACAAAAAGGGGGAGAAAAAGTAATGATTTTAATTTTATTGAGAACAAGTATTTGATTTTATGAAGAACAAGAATATTGATTTTTATTGAGAAAAGGTGCATTATATTGATTATATTGATTTCACCTTGCAAGAATCTTTGAAGTTTACCTTAATAAGAAGTATCTAATTAAGGGGGAGATTGTTTCCTCCTATCTATAAAGTTGTTATCTCTATTGTGACTAAAATTCATGTATATAAATTAAATGTTTAAGTTTGAACTATATTGTCTCTTTTTCTCAAGGTTTTGTCATCATCAAAAAGGGAAAGATTGTTGGCTCCACCCAGTGATTTTGATGAATAACAAAATATTGAGTACATATTGTATTCTAATGAGGATTTCAAGTTGTGAGTTTTCAGGAAGAAAGCACCTCAAAATTCTAAAAACTTATGGTGTATGGCACGCAATGGCACGGAGCAATTCTCACATATCCGAACATTCTTTCATTGAAAAAGGGCTTATAATTGCTTAACTATTATGTGTTTATGCATTCATGAACTTTATTTTTGATTTCGAGGCTTTTACACTTGAATCTGGATGTTTTCAGTCTCAAGTGTCGACACCTGGACAGTCAAGTATCGACACTTCAGCATTTGGCATGGACAAAAATCCTTGGCACGCAAGTGTCGACACCTATATTCAAGTATCGACACCAAGTGTCGACACTTAGGTTCCAAGTGTCGACTCAAGGCCTGAGATTTTTGAAAATACAGAACTTTGTTGGTTCGAGGATTTTTGTGTCAAGTGTCGACACCTGTGCATCAAGTGTCGACACTTGAATGTTCAAGTGTCGACTCCCAAAAATCAAGTGTCGACACCTGACAGCCAAGTGTCGATACCTGATAGCCAAGTGTCGACACTTGTAGCCTGACAGCTCTAACGGATCTATTTTTCTGGCGTGCAGAAATTGGTTTTCAAGCTTCAAACGGCTATTTCCAATGCTCCAACGGTCACAAACCATTTTTAGAAGGTTTTTGGTATATTTAATCTCCACCAACCTCATTTTAAAAGAAGAGAAGTGAAGAGAAGAAAAGAAAAAGAAGAGAAAGCAAGAGAGAAGTCTATTCAAGAGCATTCAAGTCCACTCAAAAGCCAAAAAGCCAATATTCTCTCCAAACTTCAAATCAAAAGCCTCTTCTAGCTTGATTCCACTGAAAAAGCCTACTAGCTCAACTTTACTACTTTCCAGAAGGAGGCAACTTGAAGAAGAGTGAAGTCAAAGCATCCTTTGGACTTCAAAGATTCCAATCTACTCTTGAAGAGAGTTTGTTGTAGCTTTTAAATTTCATATCTGTTTTATTGTACTTTAACCTTGCTTTCAAGGGTGTCTTGAAAGAAGGTTATTGTGGTTTGTTGGTGAGCCAATGTGTTAAAACCAACTAGGGTTAACTTGTGAGCCCGAAGACAAAACAAGTATTTAGGTTTGTTTGTGAGCCTAGGTGATAAAACCAACTTAGGTTTTGACTTGTGAGCCTTGTGAAAACAAGTCAACTGTAATCTGGTGTGGATTATAGTGGAATTCCCAAGGGTAGCTTGGGGAGTGGATGTAGGTGCTAGGTTTGCACCGAACCACTATAAACCTTGTGTTTGTGTGTGATTACTCTTTTCCTCTCGTATTCTTTAATTAATTGCTATCATCTTGCATCTAATTTATTATTGCTCACAAGCACCACTAGACCTTCACTTTATTATGTTAAATTTTTTAAAGACCCAATTCACCCCCCCTCTTGTGCTCCATTTCTGGGCAACACTTTCAATTAGGCTTCAAGGTAGAAGATTTCTTCATTGCTTGGTCGGCCCATGGGCTTGGAAAAGGAATCTTCACTTGATTTTAGCTTTAAACAATTCAATCTTACTTCATGGAAATAGGAGTCTTCAAGAGGTGCTTCATACATTTGTGGAAACCTAAAAAAAAAGATTGGACTACAACCAAAGATTATTAGTTCGTAATTTCTTCCTCTTGCCAATGTCCTTATTAGAGACCAACCTAGATAATTTGACTAAGATAGAAATTTATGAAGAGAAATAAAAAAGGAGGAATGAACCACTAATCACTATCATAGGCGATCAAGAATAAAACCTAACTCACTACTATAGCTAAGGTGAGTAGGAATCATATCCTTGGAAATCAAGGATAATTATTTTATGAAGAAAGTTAAAAAAAATATTTAGATTTTTACAAATGAGATAATAGTTTAATTAAAACTAATCAATTAAAATTAAACATGAGATCAAGGGATTTATATGATAAAAAAGTCTTCGAGTTTTCAGGTAATCACAAACACAAGTCATGCTTATATTCTAATCTAAGCAATTAAAGTCCATAATTATTTTGGAATCCTTTAAACTAATCCCTAGCATAGACTATCTTGCCAAGTATGAACCATATCTTGTCAAAATCATGGCCCGTCCTAGAAGTATAGGTATCCAATGATTAAGTTGAAATGACCCTAACAAGACAAGTGGATGCAAATCTTAGAATCAATTATCTATGTTGAGCATGGACCATATCGTATTAGGATCATGATCCATCTCACCTAAAAAATTAATTATAGGAAATCAAATAGGAAAGAGTAACAAGAATTTAAAGCTTTATTTGATCACATATAATAGAGAAAACAAATACATAACTAAAGTATGGAAACCTGTACTTCCCTACAGATTGCATCTAAGTCGAGCATGGCTCCTAGATACATCTTCTTGAGGATTCGAGGCTCTGTCATAGTATCTCCTTTCCTGATGAATCTCTTTTCTTTATTCCTCTCCCTCTCTCTTAAAGCCTAAACTAATTACAAAAGAAAAATAAAATAAAATAATATTGGAGGAATTAATGATCAGCTTTTTGCCTGGCTCTTTATGTAAAGATATAGGGGCCTTTTTGTAGGGTTTAATAAGGGATCAATTTTCATATTTTTCTAGTATGGGACTAAACAAGAAAATCAAATGAGTGGATAAGATTTAATTTTACAGGACTCAACGGTTAGATCTAAATATGCCCAATGCCAATAGTGTTAGGCTTCTATCTCCCGTTCCAACTGATGTTTGACCAGTCAAGATTTCTCCAACCATTGGATCTAAATAAAACATCAAAAAATCATTCCATCGCCAATGATCATACCTATTTTTAATTGGATTTAATTTTGACCATTGGATTGAAATCGAATGGCGGGATCATGTCTTTCTCCTTCTATCGATGAACAGGACCTCCATTGCCCAAACACCATCACCAGCTTTGGATCTTTGTTGGAACCTCCTCGCACGCCGTCATCGGAACCACCACCGGGGTCTTGCCAGAACTGCCTGTGCACTGCCACTGTCGGGATCACCACCAACGTCACTGCTGGAACCACCATTGAACCCCTGTTGCCACTGCTGGATGCTTACTATTTTTTTCTTTCGATCGCTCACCCCATCATCGAACTAATCCCTCCATCACTTCGATTACCTGCCTCAAAAGCTTTTCTAGAGCCATCTCGCGTGGCCATCACCTCACTGGAATCCTTGTTGTTGCTATTGCCATGAACCATGGATCTTTTGGAATGACCATGAGCTAAGGTCACTAGATCTATACATTGTCACTGTCTTCGCTACACCACAGGCCTCTCTAGATGTCATGGTGTGGTCATTGGCCATCCTTGCTATCGATGGTTGATGGAATCGACCCATGGTCCACGGGTTTCAACCGTGGATCATGGGTAATAGATGCTGATGGACTGCTTAGTGTCTTGTAAACCAGAGAGCCGGTCCATGATGGATCGGCTACTTTAAAATTAATGCCATTTTCTTAATAAACTTCAAACTTTGATTCTTGACTTATTTGAACTCTGATTTGAGTACCATTTACGTATTTAAATTCTAAAAATTGCACTCTTGCCATCCATAGACTCCTTTTCTATAAAATACTATTAAAAAATATTAAAGATTAAATTATGATATTTAGTAGACTTATCATATCCCCCTACTTAATTATTGCTAGTCCCTTAGCAATGTAATTAAGATATAAGTATTAATTTTTTCATCATGTGTCATGAAGCTTCTCCTTTAGATCTAGGCTTATGGTCAAAAGAAGTTAGTTAGCATTGCTAACTAGGTATTAAGTTTCTGAAGTAAATTTCACAGTTAGAAACTTTCTTAGAATTTATCCAAAGGTCTACAGTACTTGTATTTATGATCGCTAACTTAGTATTTCAGTGCTAGATTATAAAGAATAATTATATCTTTATTTATCACTTACTTTTGATTAATTTTCTATACACTCCTCAAATTAAGCATATGAACTAAGGTAGCTTTCATACCACCTATTTTTTTTTTAGCAATGTCTTTATAATACCCACTTTTTGACCTGAACAACAATACTTACTTAAGTGAAGGTGCCCAGTTACTAGGTGGGAAACCAATATTTAGAACTTGCCCCCTTATTTTTTTCTTTTCTTTTTTTATATTTTTTTAGGCAGGTAGTTCTTCCCCAAATTTAAGTTAAATGGGGGGTATATATCAATTACCAAGTTTTCAGTAATAATTGAATCTTTAATTGGCCTTACAACTAATATCTACTTTACCTCATTAGTGAGCATATGTGATGGAGGTGCTAATATCCTTTTGGTGACCTAAGTAGGTAGCTAAAAGTTTTACCAGCTAGTTTACTCCTTGACTCACTACAATAGTTAGCAAATACTGTCTAACACTATTATCCTTTTTCTAATCTATTTTGTTGAAGAATATCTTTTATAGCACATATTTTATAAAAACTTTCCCCATAAATTTTTCAAATTTTTTTAAAATTTTTAAAAAGACTTTTAAAATAAATTTTAAATTTTTTAAAAGGTTTTTCCCTTATCCTCCAACTTAATTTTTATCGTCCTCAATAGAGTAAGAAAAAATTGGAATATGAAAGTAAGACAAGGAGAGGTACCACCTGGATTATATATGTATCATGAATTGCCAGGTGCATCTGTATAGAGTGGTTCATTATTCCTAAAAAAATGGAAATCGCTAAAGCAAATATCAATAAAAAGATTGACTTGCCTCCTAACAAGCATTAAGTTTAACATCTTCAGCCAGACCTTTTAGGATTTTCATCTTATTCTTGCTCGAGTCTTGACATGGGTTTGTAATTCCCTACGTGATTTAGGTTTAGCTTTAGGATATTTTCTGCATGGGACCATTAGGTAGCCGTTCCTTTGATAGCTAACAATTCTTTCCTTAAATTAGATCTAGGTATAATGTCAGTACTAGTTGGGGTTCTAATAGACCTAGATCTATGTACTAAATTTGCTCAATGTATGAAGGGAGTATTTTAGGATCCCCATTCGATGCCTTCTTCTTAATAGGCAAAGGTTCAACCAAAGTCATAAAGGGTTCAGCTAATAATTTAGATCTTGGTACAAGCCCTTTTTGATATATAATTTGGTACTTTCTTCAAATCAATATCAACTCTGTCTCTATACATCATTTCAATATTAGAGATAAATTTTGGAGGCAGTTCTCAAAAATAGTGCCAAATACAGAAAAATCAGATATAAAAGTTTTAAATTTGTTAACCCCCATATGTGTAATGTCCTATCCAATAGCTTCTTTATGTATGTTTAGAACATCAATAATTTGGGCTTCTCAATTGTACATTATCGGTAGGGTATCAGTAGATGCGATAGAAAGTGACTTTAATTCTAGATTAGGTGGTGATTCTAATGAGAGACCTATTGGGGCTTTGGATGATGGCTCATATTTCTTGATCTAAAGTGGGGTGGTGTTGGGATAGGGTATTTCTACTAGATCATTCCTCTCTAGGGCACATCGCTCTATATCAAGATCATCCACCTTAAAGTGAGCCAGACTAGGGTTTAACGAATCATGGAAAAAACTTTTATGTAAGGCTTCCTTTATTGTATTCTATATTTGTGATCCTTGGGAAGTCTTAATTGATTCCATCATTACACCATTTGTTCTTCCTTTCCATTAAAAATAATGGATGATTCTAGGGCACTTGAGATTGGGACCATAGGTAAGTTGGGTGATGATGGAAGTGGTTCATCTCTCCTTTCTGATTTTTCTTCATAAGTTTCTACCTCAGTCAAGTTTTTTAGGTTGGTCTCTTTGGTTGTACAGATTGCTCTATGACCAATTCATTTTCGAGAGTTATAATCGATTATTTAGGGATAGTCACACCGATATTAAAATTTCTAATTAGGTATTGTCCCTCAGAATGACTCTCGAGTTGACTAGGCAATTCTTCTTCACTCGTAGCTATGGCCAATGGTTTTCATTACATATCCAAATATGCAATAGTCTGGGTGTTAGGAGTTATATGTTGGCCCGTGGTCTGCATGAAACTATTCAAGATAGCATTGGTGCTCTTAATTATAGCATCAAGGTCAGCACGATATTTAGCTAGAGCTTCTAGGACTTTTTCTAGGGTACTAGATTCCTCTTAAGATCTAATCCTGGTTGATGATTAAGTACTTGGTGGACCTAGGGTAGGGCTGGTCAAAATTAGGGGTTCTTAGTGTTGCATCTTATAACCATACAAAATTGGGATGACAATCCCACCCTGGGTTAGACGTTGGGATATAAGGTTCAGTTATATATCTATTATTGGCTACACTCTCCTATGTAAACCCATTTTGAATTGGATGTATCAAGTAAGGACATTCCTCTATAACATGGTCTGGTGAGCCACATGCCATGCATATAAGTGCTGGCACATGGTGACATTAAGTATATCCTTTATGTTTTATGACTTTTTCAATCCTATGGATCATAGATACCAGTTTAGTTTCTTTGGGTTCCCTTGTATGATTATATGCATCTTCAAATCTCATGAAATTAGGGTACATATCAATCTATTATGATTAAGTCATAAAGTTGTTAGCTAGGGATCTGATACTAAACGGTCGAACAGAGTCAATCTTGTACCAATAATCTTGTAAGGTTTGAGATTGTTCAATAGGATATGGATAGCAATAATCCATTAAGCTCTTTGGTCATTTAATAGAATCTATGACCTTTTAATCTTATATGGTTTAGCTTGTATCTGACCAATCATCATTCTGTCTTAGCATGATTTTTTTTAATTTTTTTAATAGAAAAGAAAAAAAAGAAAGAAAGAGAAGAACTCTAAAGATGAGAAACCTAAAGGATCCTAAATCTATAGATGATAGAGAAAGGTAGTTTAATTAGGTTAAAATTTTATTAGCACAAACAAGTTATCACATAATGGACTCTCTATCCTAAGGTTATCCTATGTCTAGACAGCTCCTAACTGTCAAGGTTATCTTTGAGCCTTCGAAGTCAAATACTAACTAGCCACAGGCTAGGTAAGGATAAGGTCGGTGGGGGTCCCGCCGTTGCTTTCCTTAGATACTAAGTAAATTGGCCAAGTTAAACAATCGAACCAATTAAAAACCACCTTTCTTCAAGACTACATCATCTTTGTTGCCTAGCGAAGCAATCCAAAAGGGGGTGAATTGGGTTTTAAAAACTTTTTGCAATGATTTAAACAAGTATGTATCATTCAAATACAATAAAGGTGCTAGTGATTCAAGTGTATGTGTGCTTGAAGATATGTAGCAAAATTAGTAAAATAAATGTAAATAAATAAGATCAAATAATAAGAGAGAGCAAGTAACCACAAACATAAAGATATATTATGGTTCAGTGCACACCAAAGTACCTACATCTACTTCCTAAGATCTACTTGGAAATTTTACATAATCCCACTTGATTACAGCCGATTAGTTTTCCGGGCTCACTAATCACAACCCTTTTATTTTCATAAGGCTAACCAAAAATCTCTTGGTTTTCTTGAGGCTCACCAAAAACCTCTTGATTTTTTGGAATAACCAAAAACCTAGTTGGTTTTCACAAGGCTCACCGACAACCTAAGTTGGTTTTTGAAACAAGGCTCACTAACAACCCAAGCACTAATTTCAAACCACTTGAAACTAGGAACAACAATAAAGTTGAATACAAAACAATAATACAATCAAGCTTTCAAAAATAAAGCAAATATCTCTTTGAAGCTCTTTGATTATTATTGAAGATGCTTATCTTCAAGTTGTTGAAGCCTTAATAGATGCTTGAAGGATAGACTTGAATGCTTCTTGAAAGCTTTTGAATGCTTGAAGGCTCAACTTCATTCAAATGTAGTGAATACTCAATAAATTTTCTTTAGTGTTCATTAGTTGCTCATAAGTTACTTCCCTCTTGAGTTTGGTCCACTTTAAATACCTTTTCAAGCCTTAAATAACTATTTTTGACCATTGGAGAGGTGAAAATAGCCGTTAGTGATGAAAAGAACCATTTCTGTGCTTCAAAAAACTAGTCATTACTATTCATCCAGATTTACAAGTATTGGCACTTCAGGTCATAAGTTGATACATGAGTCAACATTAGGTCAAAATTATCTTTTGAAGCTCTATGGAATGCACTGGTGCATCAATACTTCTTCTGGTGAGTCGACACTTAAGTCGATACTTCATCTTCATGAGTCGACACTAAAGAAAAGACTTGAATTCAGCATGTTCTGTATCAAATTTGTCTCAATCCTTGAGTCGACACTTGAGCTTCATGAGTCGACACTTCATTTGTGCCAGCTAAAACTTCTTTTGCATAGCAGCTCAAGCTTCTGTGAGTTGACATCTTGAGTCGACACTTCACTTCCATGAGTCGAAACTTGGCTGAAACTTTCCTGAAACTCTTCTAAAACTCTGCTAAAACTTAGTTAAACTTAAGATTTAAGTCCTTTAAGATTATTCTTATGTACCAAGGTCTATTTAACTTGAAATTTCATCCATAAAACTGACTTCTTCAACAAGATGACAAGCAATTAAACATGAGTACCCTGTTCTAATAAACACACTTTTAACATACAGTTAGTGCTCAAATATACTTAAGTATCTTGTTATTCACCAAAATCAATACAGGAATCAACAATCATTGAATCCTTTTCCTAGATACTAGTTAACCAGTTAATTCCAAGCTAGTCTAACTCTTAGGGTCCCTTGTCCTAGTGAGCTTAAAAATCCTTAGGAGTGAGCTTAAAAATCCTTAGGAGCCAACATCTAATTGATTTTAAATTAAGGTTTAGATCAATGCAATATGCAGGATGGTGGTTTGTGGGCCAAGAAAGGGTGATGAAATTTTCACTTTATATTGTTTAGAGGTTATGCCCTTAAAGTGTTTTATAGAAAAGTAATGTAAATCAAGCAAGGTATCCAAAAAAGTTAGAAAGTTTTTAAAGTTTAGTATTTATTTTCTTAAATTAATTAAGTTTTATAGAAGGATATCTTTTGTTATCTTTTTGATTATTTAATGTTAGTTAATTAAAAGAAACAAGTTAATTAGGATAGGAGTTGATTTATGAAAAAAATGAAAGTAATTTTTATATGTTAATAAGAAAATAAGGAATTCTAATAATTAAGGCAACTAAAAAAGGCAATGAACTAAAGAGAGCAATAATTATATTAAAAAAAAATTATCTTTTTTTTGTAAAACAATCATACCTAGATTCCTGGCAACAATATCAAAATTTGATCACTATCGTAGGCGATCAAAAATAAATCCTAACTCACTATTATAGCTAGGATAAGTAGGATCATATCTTCGGTGATCAAAGATAATTATTTTATGAAGAAAGTAAAGGAAAAAATAAATTTTTAAATTTTTAAAAGTAAGATAATAATTTAATTAAAACTAATCAATTAAAATTAAACATAAGATCGAGGGGTTTATATGATAAAAAGATATCTTCAAGTTTCTAGGTAATCATAAATACAAGTCATGCATATGTTCTAATCTAAATAATCAAAGTCTATAATTATTTCAGAATACTTTAAACTAATTCCTAGCATAGACTATCTTGCCGAGTACAAACTATATCTTATTAGGATAATGGCTCGTTCCACAAGTATAGGCTATCCAACAATTAAGTTGAAAAGACTCTAACAAGATAAGTGGATGAAAATCCTAGAATCAATTATCTATGTTGAGCATGTACCATATCATAGTAGGATTATGATCCATCCCACCTAGATAATTAATTGTAGGAAATCAAATAAGAAAGAGTAACAAGAATTTAAAGCTTTATTTGATCGCATAGAATAAAGAAAACAAATACAAAACTAAAGTACAAAAACCCGTACTTCCCTGTAGACTGCACCTCAGTCGAGCATGGCCCTTGGATACATCTTCTTGGAGATTTAGGGCTCTGTCACAGCACTTCCTCTCTTGAAGAATCTCTTTTCTTTATTCCTCTCCCTCTCTCTCTCAAAGCCTAAACTAATTACAGGAAGAAAAATATTGCTTGTGGAATTGATGATCGGCTTTCTGTCTGCCTCCTGAGGTAGAGATACACGGGCCTTTTTGTAGGGTTTAACAAGGGAGTGATTTTCATGTTTTTCAAGTATGGGACTAAATAAAAGAATCAAATGAGAGGCTGAGATTTAATTTTACAGGACTTAACGTTAGATCTGAATATGCCCATTCCCAATTGTGTTAGGCTTCTATCTCCCATTCCAACTAATGTTTGACTAGTCAGGATTTCTCTAACCATTGGATCTAGATCAAACATCAAAAAATCATTCCACCGCCCCATGATTAAACCTATTTTTAATTGGATTTAATTTTGATCATTGGATTGAAATCAAATGGCGGGATCATGTCTTTCTCCTTCCTTCAATGAATAGGACCTCCATCACCCAAACACCGTCACCAGCTTTGGATCTTCGTTGGAACCTCCTCGCATACCATCATTGAAACAACCAATAGGATCTCGCTAGAACTGCCTATGCACTACCACTACCAGGATCACCACTGATGTCATCGTTGGAACCACCGTTGAACCCCTATTGCCACTACTAGATGCTTACTATTTTTTTCTTCCAATCGCTCGCCCTGTCATCAAACTGATCCCTCCATCACTTCAATTACTTACCTTAAAAGCTTTGCTGGAGCCATCTCACATAGCCATCAGCTCACCGGAATCCCTGTTGCTGCTGCTGCCATGAGCCATGGATCTTTTGGATTGACCATGAGCTATGGTCACCAGATTTATACATTGCCACCATCTTTGCCACATCATGGGCCTCATTGGATGTCATCGGGTGATCGTCGGCCGTCCTCATGATCGGTGGTTGACGAAATCACCCCGTGGTCCATGAGGTTCAGCCATCGACCATGGGTAATAGATGCTCATGGATTGCTCGGCATCTTGTGAACTAGATAGCCAATCCATGGTGGACCAGCTGCTTGAAAATTCATACCATTTTCTTAATACATTTGAAACTTTGATTTCTAGCTCATTTGAACTTCGATTTGAGTACCGCTTGCACCATTGGATTCCAAAAATCGAGCTCTTTTCATCCATAGATTCTTTTTCTACAAAATACTGAAAACAAGTATCAATTCTTAATAATTATAGATTAATTAATATTTATTTTAAAGGTTAAATTGGGATATTTAGTAGACTTATCAACCACTTCTATCATTATCCAACTTACCTATAATCCCAATCCCAAGAACCCTAGAATCTCAAAAAAGAGCTACGTACCTAAAAAAAGAGAAAAAGAGGAAAAGAGAAAAAGAAAAAATTTGGCTCTTCTAGATTTGTTTGCATGATCTTCTATATTTTTTATAGGATCCCCTACTTAGAACTTTGGCTCTAACTTTGGGATAAATAATCTCAACTCATCCCTAAATAACAAAAAAATAGTTTGCATGCATAAGTCATCCCGCATCATCTCCTTTTTATCGGTTCAGTTGTTCCACATTTTCCCAGTACAATCTAGCTTGTCGAACTAGCCTAAGCTTAGCAAATTTAAATTTTTTCTCCTCTGACATCTCATACCATTCGAAGTACTGGTCCATGTCACTCTTCCAATCAGTATAAACCTTAGGATCTAAACTTTCATAAAAAATAGGTGCATCAAGTCATATATTCATAAGGATCCTTTCTTCCTGGTCATTCACATCAGGGGTTTGGCGCCTACGAATAGGGTCAAGTGTAACTTCCCTACTTTGGGCCTCTTGGACCTGGGGGAGTGGGTCTAGGTGTCTTAGATCTAAATGGGTTGCATGGGATTCCTCAATTTTACCTAATCTCTAGTCCATTGGTCAAATCTAGCATTGAGTTGCCTAAATTGCTCAGTCATAGATCTCATTAAATTTTCAATATTACGATCCATAGTGGGATTGGGTTCGGTTTGAGTATGCTGATATGGTGTTCCTGATCTAGTGGCCATGCAATGCACATCACAAAATCGAACTAGGGTTTCCTAGACCTAGAGCTCAAGTAGAGTGGGTTAGCTCAATTTACAACCAATTCAGCAATTACCCTCTCCACTGGCCAGGTAAGAGGTGAGATCGTGGGAGGCTCCCCCTGCTCTCGTAGGATCCTAATTAAAAAAATGAGACCACTTAGGGCATTTGTCTCTGGATCTCTAGCCTTAGATACTGGATTCAAGAGATAATCAAATGATTGGGCACACTAGCTTTCACACAATACTTGGAACCCGACCTTATTGGTGTCCCTAAGCTGCTTTAGGTTTCTAATTGATTTTAATTAGGCATAGGTTCGATGCAAAGGTGATTGTTTTGGACCCAGGAAAGGTGATGAAATCATTCCCTGATCTGACAGAGTAAGAGTGCCTTTAAGTTGATTTCAGTTATGATGCATGCACATGAAACATTAATGCACAATAAAACTAAAATACAAATTAACAGAAAATAATTTTTTTCTTATTTTTTCTATAATTAGATGACAAACTAGTAGAGGATTAACATAAAATTAAATAATATTTTTTTGTATTTTTTAATGATGGTTTTTATGAAATTTAATCTCGGCCTAGAACTAAGTATGCAGAAATTTCAGCAACTAGTAATTAAACCCTTGTTTAACCTGCTCAAATACCAAAGATGATGCTGGACCAAAGATGCAAAATAAAACTAATAATTCTAAGATTGACTATCAGTAATTAAGTAGAGATTAATTTTTTATAATTTACAAAAATAAGACTCAAAGTATTTAGATGAATTTAACTAGTCAACTAGTTATGCTACCCGCAAAGCAAATCAACAAAACTAACTACGAATCAGGACTTGGTGATTAAGAAATCACCTAAACTAGGGTTTTGACTTTCAAAGAGTCAGAGATAAAGAGTTGAGGAGGGTTTTGATTTACCAACGAAGATTTGCAGTGCTCTTGTAGTGGATCAGATTCAGCAC
Source organism: Areca catechu (assembly GCA_021397845.1). Classification (NCBI taxonomy): domain Eukaryota; kingdom Viridiplantae; phylum Streptophyta; class Magnoliopsida; order Arecales; family Arecaceae; genus Areca; species Areca catechu. The sequence goes on from CM038043.1 coordinate 138,048,195, forward strand.
TCTAGGATTCGTGGCAGAACTTCAGGATTATTGATCTTCAGGCTCCGATCTTCAACTTGATTGGTTCCAAGGCAAGAACACCTTTACTTTAGATCTTGATCACCTGAAATCACTCACAAGAAAACAAGTTAGAAGGCAGAGAAGGAAGGAAAGATGGGAAGAAAGAAAGTAAGAGAAGGAAGGAGGTGGATTAGGGTTTCTTGGATGGCTGGAAGTTGGATAGTTGGATAGATGGGCCTCGCGCCCTGGGACCTCATGGCCCCTCCCTCACGGAGTTCGATGCCCTCATGGCAAAGGAATTGAAGAGAAAATTCTCACTTTATTTCATAAAAAAATATGCCATACAAGGGGGTTTGGGGGTGGTATTTATAGATTACAAGCAAGTGAAGTATGGGCTACAAATTCTTGAGTTCTTGTTGAAAGAGCAAAAAACTCCTGGAGTTGGCTTTCCTTGGACATCAAAGACCCCTGAATTCTCCTCTTGGCATCTAGAAGTCTTGGCATTGAGTCCTCCTTGGACTTCTTCCATGTGGACGACAAGAGATGATTGACTTCATCCAAGCTAGGCGACAAGACCTCTTAATGATGGATCAATGATGGGCGGCCAAGATGAATTTCTTGGTTGGAAATTTATGTTGGAGTCTTGAATTTTTATATGAAGGAACTCTTGAAGTTGATGGCTTCTTGGGTTCTCGGACTCTTGAGATATGAAACTTCCTTGCAATTCAAACACTTAGTTTCTTGAATTGGCGCCCATGTGAATCTCCTTGTGGCCGACCAAGATGATGCCATGTGAGATGGTGAGGTGGCATAGCATGATGATGTGGCAAGTGACATGGCATGGTGACATGGCATGGGCGTCCAAGAAGATGATATGGCATGTGATGATGTGGCAAGATGTTGTGGCGCCATGTGATGTCTTGAAGTGATCTCCCCTTGTAATGTCGGTCAAGACCCTAACTAATTACAGGACTCGATTGAAACCAACTAACTAATTAAGAGATCCAATTGAACTAATTTCAAATCCACTTGATCAAATTAAACTAATTTTGATCAAAGACATAACTAACCCTCAATCACATGGCAAAACAATTCAAAATAAAAATTGACTAGATTTATATATATATACAGGTCTCAATTGGGTTCAGGGGTTTATTCACAAGATTAGACTTGTATAGGACTCAACAGAATTTGGGGTTTAGGGCTTAGTCACAGGTGATCCACAGGGATGTGGGATTGACCTGTCATCTCTTTCTGGCCCTGGTGTCCACACTACCTTCTTCCTACTAGAAACTACCATGGCGGTAGCATTCTTCATAGATGCAAGGCTTTGGCCATCATAAGTCTCTATTGGCTTACATCAGAAGGTGATGAATTTTTCCTATTCGATGCTGAGATGGCAAGGGGAGTTGAAAGAGGCCAACTCACCTTGGATAGGTGAGCAGCTGGAGGAGTCCATGTGCAAGGCACACGATAGATTTGCATGGGCAAGCTAGCATGGGATGTCACCTACTATCATGCACCAAGGCTATCTTAGGTTGATACTTGACTAGGTGGATCTAAGGAAGATGTCCAAAGATTAATGATGATGAGAAGATTGACTTATTAGACATGTCATGAACTTGATAAGATAATTTGGCTCATGAGAGTCACGGGTATAGCCTTTGCATCATCCCAAAGAAATATGCAATTGGCATGTTAAAACATGAGAAAATGTTAGTAAAGATTGAATCCAAAGTCAAAGCTCAGGATTTGGAAGTGTTGTGATGAATCAGATGGACTAGTCAAAAAGGCTCATCTTAAAGCCTAAAAGCTAACTAGTCGATAAGATAACCATTGGCCGACTAAAACTCATTAGTCTGACTGACTCATAAAGTCCGACCAACATAAGAACATAATGATTGGTCAGCAACTCAATTCATCGACGATTCAAGAAAAACAAGGCTAGCAAGAAAAGGAATCGTTATCCTAATAGGATAACAACTAACTATTATAATGAACCCCAGTCAGTTTCAATGGTGTAACATTGGAACTAATATTTTTCAACTGAATTCAGTTAAAGCAAATGCCTATAAATACCGATAAGATGGGATCTCCGAGTCAAGTAAGAAAAAGTACTAGCTGAAGTACTCCTGACTTTACTTTGCTTCTTCAAGATTCTATCTATTGATCGAACCCTTGTTGACTTAAGCATTGGAGTGTCTCTCACCAGAAATTTCTCGATGAGTGGGTGTGTTTTGCAGGAGCTTCAAGAAGATTTGCTAGCAAATTTGATGGTGTAAAGGGACCGCTCGGGTTCAGCATCGACAGATTGGCATGTCAGGAAGGGGGAAGAATGTTGCCCAGGTGGCTTCCCAAGAGCGGGGGTGAATTGGAATTATAAAAAATTTTCACAAGGATGTGCAATTTGAAATCTTTTTGGGTGTTGTGGTGCAATATGCAATGCATAAGTAATTAAGTAAAAGCAATAAGGTAAAGTAAGCACCAACACAAACACAAGGAAATTTAGAGAGGTTCGGAGCAACTGGCTCCTACATCCACTACCCAAGGATCACTTGGGATTTCCACTATATCCCCCAACTAGAATATAGTCAGATTGCTTTACAAGGTTCACAATCCAAAACTATACACTTTGGTTTTACCGGGATCATCAATAAAACCCTAACTTCCTTTGGTTTTAAACGAGATAACCAAAGAAAACCCTACACTTGGTTTTATACTGGGATCACCAAGAACCAAACTTAGGTTTTCACAAGGTTCACCTAAAAACCTTTAATCATCTCTTAAGACACAGCCCCTTGCTATTCTTAGACAGAAAACAAAGATATAAGAGAAATATAAAGCAACTACACAACAAATCGTGTTTGTTAAAATGTTGCCGATGTAAATCAAGGTGAAGCCTAGCATTGAATGCTCTTTAGTGCTCTTCAAGCTGCTTCTAATCTTCTTCAATGAGTGGATTCAATGATGAAGAGAAGTTGGTGGAGCTTTGAATCCTATCTTGAATGCTCTTGAAGTAGGTTGGTGAAAGACTTGAAGGCCTTTCAAATTTCTAAGATAAATCAATAATAATCCCTCAAAAAATTGTTTTATCCATCAAAAGTAATCCATTTTATAGTTTTCCATGAGATATAGCCATTGCAGGGCCTACGGATTCGAAAAAGAGCTGTTGGAGACCATTTGGAATTCAAAAATCACTTTGAGTAACTAGCCATTAGAGTGCAGAAAATGGTCACTCGAGTCAGCTCGAGGTCTACGAGTCGGCTCGAAGTCTTAGATAGCCCAAACAAAATTTTTATGCGAGTCGGCTCTTCAAGCTGGAGTCGGCTCGAACCTTAAATCAATTCAAAACAACAATTTACTTGAGTCTGCTCTTCAGGGCAGAGTTGGCTCGAAGTCTCAATCACCAACAAATATAACTCTAGACGAGTCGGCTCTTGGAGCTCTAGTCGGCTCAAGATCTCAGGCTTCAAAAATATGTATTCTTCTATGAGTCGGCTCTTGGGGCTTGAGTGGGCTTGAGATACTGAAACTCTGAAATTTCTTTGTGCCATCCCACAAGGAGTCGACTCTTGATTCATGAGTCGGCTCTTGCCAAAACTTCCTTCAATGCTTCAAACTTCTCCAAAATTCTTCTACATTTGAATCCAACAAGTGCTAATCTACTCACTCTTATTTTTACAATTTTACAGCCCTTTTACAAGATTACATAGTTGAAAAATTAGGGCTTTTACAATTTAAAGTATATAAGAGTCTTTACAAACTTGAATTACCTTTCAACCAATTTGAAAACCAATTAAATCATTTTCCTACAAAAACTTCTCAAGTAATTGAAAGAATTAGTAACATATACATGCTCCAATATTTTGTGATCATCAAAATCATTTCAAGGGTCAACAATCTCTCCCTTTTTATGATAACAAAACACTAGGCATGAACAGGATTAAAAAAAAAAACACTTTACAATTACTATGTACCATATGTATCAAATGATATTTAACATAGTGTGTATCAAACCAAATTGAGTATCAAATTGTTGAACTGATAAGTATTAATACAATGTATCACGATATATCATATGTATCAATACAATGTATCACAATGTATCATATGTATCAATACAATGTATCACAATGTATCATATGTATCATCAAAATACTAAGTATCGAAACTTCAAAAAATTAACTTTAATTGAAGTAAGTTTTATGAAAACTTAACATAAGCTCCCCCTCACTAATGTAATAATATTTCTTCATATTTTTTTCATATTCATATTCACATTCATTCACATTTTATTTTCATTTATATCTTCACACTTTCATGCTCATTCACATTTTCTCCCTTCTCCCCCTTATTGTCATAAACAAAAGGTATAAAAAGGAGAACAGACATTCACAAAATAGATCATTCTCAACATGGATCATAAAAAGATATATATATATATATATATATATATATGGAAAGTGTTGCTGCCAAGATCGTCGTGGCCTATAGCTGCTGTCAGCACCAGAGTGCGCTTCTCCTGCCGTCTACTGCCCTCGGGTCCCAAACCTCCATGCTGGGTGTGGCCGTCTTGCCGCTCGGCGGTCCTCCGCTCCCAGACCTGCGAGATAGGGGTTAGAGATCCGGGCCGGGGTTTCCGGCGGGGTCACTCCGATGATCAAGTCAGTGATGATCCAGGAGAACAGATCCTCCTGGTCGGGCCCCTCTTGATGGACTCCGCACTAGGATGAGTGGAAAATGTGTGTGAAGGTAAAAACATTGCAGGGAGAGAGTGATAGCGGGACAGAGGGGTGCCCTGTTCCTCCGCCTCTCCTTGTATCCCTCGCTTTCCTTCAACTATGGTGGTAGTGGCACTTCGCCCTCTTGGTCGGGCTTGCGCTTGTGCTCGAGGTGGTGGTGGTGCCATGCCCCCCTTGCCGGTGGGGGTTGCATACTTTTTTTTTTCTCTGGCCTGTCCCTTGGAGTTGTTGTGTTACCTCCGAGTTTGTTGCAAACTAGGTTACCGTTGGGCGCTTATCTCGAGACCCCCACCGGGCTGTCAGGCGCATGCGGTGGTGTCCCGAGGAGTCTTTCCTGATTCATGATAAGGAGAGTTGTCAGGCGCTCTGGCACTCCTCTTGGCTATCTTATTCCGAGAAATTTGGTAGCACCTCGAACGGCGGGCCGCCACCCACGGGATTCGATATTCCGGTTGGCTTTTTCTCTTGGGTGATTTGAGTGGTTGGTGAGGAGTATGGCATCTCGATCAACATGCTTCTTGCCTTTCTGGTGTAACTGGCGGTCGCAGATGGTCAGTACGACCTGGAAGGCGCTTCGGTGCAGTCCTCGGGTGGCTCGTCGATGTTCTGGGCTGGTGAGGACCTCGTCCGGGCTGGGGCCAAGCTGGGATGGCAAGACTCACTCCGACCTAGATGCTCCAAGCTTGCAGGGGTGCCTTGGTGGAGGAGGGCAGAGTGCGGGCCCGATCCGAAGGGTGCACGCTTAGAGAGGCTCCACATCGGCGGGTGAGTGTTGGGCTCGACCTCGACTGCACGGCACTAACCTCCGAGGGTCTCACTCCGGAGGGTGGAAGGCGGACCCAGTCCAGAGGGCACACGCTCGGAGAGGCTCCATATCGACGAGTGAGCTCTTGGCTCGACCTTGACCATAGGGCACAAGCCTTCGAGGGTCTCATTCTGGAGGGTAGAAGGTGGACCTGGTCTAGAGGGCGCGCGCTAAGAGAGGCTCCACATCGGCGGGTGAGCTCTTGGCTCGACCTCGACTGCAGGGCACTAGCCTCCAAGGGTCTCACTCTAGAGGGTGGAAGGCAGACCCAGTCCTCAGGGCGTGCGCTCGGAGAGGCTCCACATCGCTGGGTGAGCTCTTGGCTCGACCTCGATCGCAGGGCACTAGCCTCCGAGGGTCTCGCTCTGGAGGGCGGAAGGCGAACCTGGTCCAGAGAGCGCGTGCTCGGAGAGGCTCCACATCGACGAGTGAGCTCTTGGCTCGACCTCGACCGCAGCGCACTAGCCTCCAAGGGTCTCGCTTTAGAGGGCAGAAGATGGCTTCGACCTAGGCATCCCGGGCTTGCGGGCACGACCTGGTAGAGGACTGAGCTCGACTTGTTCTGAGGAAGCTCAGCTCAGCTCGGTAGTGGGATCCGGGCTGGAGAATCGATGTGGCATCTTTTCTTGACGTGGTGCCTACCGGTTCCTCCATGTCAGCAATCCCTTCACATCATTTGCCCCCCACTCCCGAGGCCCATTAGTGCGCAAGACTCGGGTCGAAAGTAGTAATTACGGTGTTGACATGGAAAGGAAAAAATCTAGCATGATGATGGCCATGATTGCTGGTGCTTCGGGGACCGACCATGCGGACCAATGCGGGGATGCCATGTGGCCACATCCGAGGAGCAGTTAATGTTGGCATAGAATGCAGAGCAGCCGGGATGGCATTCTCACCAATGGATGGCACGTGGCATAGATCCATGGGCGGAAGGGTTGAATCAGTACAAATCCCTCGGGTCATTTCAAAATGAAAGGAGGGCCTTACCCGAACCATCCATTCTTTTTGAATTCTCCGTGCCTGCTGCCGCCGCGCTCAAGCTTCTTCCTCCTTCCAGTCGCCCCAAATTTTCTAAGGCAACAGGTTAGCTTCTTCTCCCTCCTTCCCTCGCTAGAATAAGGTTTTTTCCTGGGATGTGGAGTCTTCTTTAGGTCGAGTCTTCTCTTTTGCTCGTTCTCAAGGATGTCCCATTATGGTCCAGGCCTCCGCCCCTCCACTAATCAAGGTGAGGCCGGTACCCTCCGAGCAGAGGCCGGCATCTTCTTCTTCTTCTTCTGATGGAGAGGAAGATGCAACTTGCTTTGAGCTCAGTAGGAGGCATCCTCCCGGTTTGGTACTTATCAGGGAACCGGAAACTGGCCCTTCTTTTCCTCCTCCTTCTCCTTCTGTACCTGTCTTTGAGTCAATCCGATCCACAGGTCCTGGTGGGGTCGCCTCGATGATCACTGCTGGGGAATTGAGGACCGTCCAGGATGTCTATGGCATCCCAGCTTCCGTTCGGCTCATGATCCCCCATCTGGGGGAACGGGTCACTTCCAGTAGCTCGGGCCATCTTGCATTTTATGAGGGGACATTCTCTAGGGGTCTCCAATTTTCCTTCCATCCTTTCTTCTTGTCTGTCCTGGATAATTATCGTCTGGTCCCCGCACAGCTAGTGCCAAACGCCATTAGGATCGTTTTTTCCTTCATTGTGCTTTGTCACCTTCACGGGTTCGTTGCATGCTTTTCCTTGTTCAGGGCTTTCTTTGCCTTGAAGTACCACCCAACCGAGGATGGGTGATGGTCCTTGTCCTCCCGCCCGAAGGGCATCAAGTTCGAGCTTCCCTCTTCCATCAGGGGATGGAAGAGCAAGTTTTTCTTTGTTGAGGTCGAGGGAGTTGACTGGGTTTGGAGCGATCCGGACAAGTCCTCCAACCAAAATTCTGTGGTCGATGCGGCTGACCAGGATGATTACGAGTAGCTCCGCACCATCCAGATTCCTCCTTTGGAGGTCCTATTGTCTGAGCAGAACCTTGCCGACTCCAGGTTCAACCCAACGAATGGGTTGGGTGAGTTCGACCTGAACTTTTCTTTTCTTTTTTCTTGCACTTCTTGCACTTCTTTCACTATCCTCCATAGATTCTAACTATTGTGTGGTATGCATGCAGAAATGATCTTCTCCGAGAATGACCTCTTGGCAATCACCAAGAAGAGGCCACCGACCGGGTTGGCCGGGGAGCCTTCGTCGAGGTGGGCGCAGAGTGAGAGCATCCCTGCGGCCGCCCCCACGGTGGTGATTGGTCTGAGCTCGGGAGCTCCAGCAGTTCGAGTTCAGAGGTGTCCCGCGCTGCTCCTGTGACGGTGGAGAGGGTAGCTTCCGCGGCACCAAGGCCAACCCAGCAGGCCCCAGCTACAGAGCCTGAGGTAGTTGTCTGGGCGAGGGCCGTGGCTACTACCGCTGCACCCTACCATCCTCCGAGTCCGCCCATTGCTGATGTCAGGGGTGAGGAGACCCGGGCCGTGCCCAGGGCCACAATGGAGGTGCCGCCTGCACCAGCACCAGCTTCTTAGTCTACCCCCCAGGGTCCTTCAGTTATTGAGGCGAGGCTGTCTACCCCTGGAGAGGGCAGGAGGGAGGAGGCACGACGCTGCCTCCCCTTTAGGATGGGGCCGGAGAGCTCTTTCCTCCAGAGCCCCGAGTTAGCCGAGCGTGTGATGGATTTCTCAATCCAGCTATGCGACTTGCAAGAGATGGCCAGGATGCGGCTGTCCGATGTTATCAGCAACATCTTTCCCCAGCTGTACTCAGTGAGCTATCCCCCTCTTTCTCTTCTTCTCTTTCTCTTTTCTTCTTTTTTTTTTTTAGCTGACCTCTTTTCATGGTGCAGATCGGCGCCGAGGCCCTCTACATCAAGGGCTACCACCAGAGCTAGGAGCGTCTCGAGCAGCAGCAGGCCACCGAGATCAAGTCTTTGAAGGTTGACCTGAAAGGGAAGGTCGGGGCAAACGGGGTCCTTGAGTCGAAGGTCAAGGACCTTGAGAAAGAGCTCACCGATGCTGAGGGGCGAGCGAAGGCACTCCTGATGGCTCATGACCTGGAGCAGAGCCGTTTGAAGAAGGCAATCGACGATCTCTCCGTCATCGAGAAAAAGCTTAACTGGTGCAGTGCCGAGGCCGATCGGCACAAGGAGATCGCCCAAGCTGCCCAGACAAAGCTGGCAGCTATGAAGGAGAGACTTGCCATGGTTGAGAAGGCGACAGAGACGGTAGCTAACTTGGCAGAGGCAGCCAGGTCGGATGCCGTCGAGTCGAAAAGGGTGGCCGCTAAGGCCACAAAGGGTGCTGAGGATGCTGTCGCCAGATTCAAGGCTTCGGAGGACTTCGTCGTTGAAATCCAGTAGATGATGTCAGATTCCTTTTACAAGGGTTTCATGTACCTGCACGACGGGTGGAGGCGCTTATCCCTGACAAAGACCACGGCCGCCTTAGGTACCTTTCGACCTCGGAGGCGGAGGCCAACGAGGAGGTCATCGCAGGAGCCGCGGGCCCAGAGCGTTCGACGCTAGCTGAGAGTGATCCTTCCAGAGTTGGGGTAGCTCAGCAGGAGACTTCTCGGCCTCAGGACCCAGCAGAGAAACTGGCCAGCGTGGAGTGACCTTTTTCTTGCTTTGTTTTGTACTTTTATTTCTTGCTTTCAGCCAGGGTCACCCGGCATGTCGGGGGCCCAGAAAATACTTGTAATTTGTGTTCGGTCAATGAAACTTAAGTTACTTTGCCATCTATTTTCTTTCACTCCCTTCTCTTTTCCCCTTCTTTTTTTTTCTCTTCTTTTTTTTTTATGGGGAGATCAGAGAGAAGGTCTGCACCTTACTTGGGGCCAAGTTATGACACTTGAGAGCTGTTGGGCTCGAAGGTGTTGTTGACTGAGAGCTATGTAGCTCGGAGGTCCCTTGGCCGGAGATCTGAGCTTCGATCTTGAGAAGGCATCCTGGAGCTGGGCTCTGGGGACGTTGATGATTAAGAGCTGTGTGGCTCGAGGTTCTTTTGGCCAGAGATCTGAGCTCCGATCTTGAGAAGGCATCCTGAAGCTAGGCTCGGGGACGTTAATGACTGAGAGCTGCATGGCTCGAGGTTCTCTTGGCCGAAAATCTTAGCCCAGTCTTGAGAAGGCATCCTAAGCTGGGCTCGGGGATGTTGATGACTGAGAGCTGCGTGGCTCGAGGTTCTCTTGGCCGAAGATCTGAGCTCCGGTCTGAGAAGGCATCCTGGAGCTGGGCTCGAGGACATTGATGACTGAGAGCTACGTGGTTCGAGGTTCTCTTGGCCAGAGATCTGAGCTCCGGTCTTAAGAAGGCATACTGGAGCTAAGCTCGGGGACGTTGATGACTGAGAGCTGCATGGCTCGAGGTTCTCTTGGCCAAAGATCTGAGCTCCGGTCTTAAGAAGGCATCCTGGAACTAGGCTCGGGGGCGTTGATGACTGAGAGATACTTGGCTCAAAGTTCTCTTGGTCGGAGATCTAAGCTCCAGTCTTGAGAAGGGAAGGTGGTAGCTTCGATGACACTATATTTTCCTCTTGTTCTCTCTTTCTTTCCTTCCCCTATCTTCTTTCTTTCTCTTTTTTTCTCTTTTTTTTTTCTTTTTTTTTTTTAGAGTGGGGAGATCAGAGAAGAGGATGCTGGCTGTGCCCCCATTTTGTTCTCTTTCTTTCCTTCCCCTCTCGTCTTCTTTTCGAGTGGGGAGATCAGAGAAGGGGGTTACCGGTCTTGATTGCCTTGGAGCTAGGCTCGAGGCCTTCCTGGACGTGGAGCTAGGCTCGGGCCCAGGGGTTGCCTGAGATCTTGGCTTAGGTCTTTAGTACCTTGGAGCTAGGCTCGAGGCGTTGATGGGAGCTACGTGGCCCCATGATCTCTTGGCATCTCGGAGTTGGGCTCGGAGATGTTTGAGATGGAGAGCGGCTTGGCTCGAAATTTTCTTGGCCGGAGATCTGAGCTCTAGTCTTGAGCCGGTGCCCTGGAGCTGGGCTCGGGGATGCTTGGAATTGGGAGCTACGTGGCTCGAAGTTCTTTGACGTCCTGGTGCTGGGCTCGGGGATGCTTGGAATTGGGAGCTACGTGCCTCAAAGTTCTTTGACATCCTGGAGCTGGGCTCGGGGATGCTTGGGATTGGGAGCTACATGGTTCGAAGTTCTTTGACGTCCTGGAGCTGGGCTCGGGGATGCTCGAAATTAGGAGCTATGTGGCTTGAAGTTCTTTGATGTCTGGAGCTGGGCTCGGGAATGCTTGGAATTGGGAGCTACGTGGCTCGAAGTTCTTTGATGTCCTGGAGCTGGGCTCGGAGATGCTTGGAATTGGGAGCTACGTGGCTCGAAGTTCTTTGACATCCTGGAGCTGGGGTCGAGGATGCTCGGAATTGGGAGCTACGTGGCTCGAAGTTCTTTGATGTCCTGGAGCTGGGCTCGGGGGCGCCGTCGATTCTTTCCTACAAGACATGCGGATACCCATGGAAAGGAAAAATCGTTATTATGATTGTTGGTAAAGGAACTTACCTTATTGGGGGCATCTTTGTAGGCTGCTGGCCCTCCTCCCACGAGGAGCCTAATGCCGTCGAGTTCTTCGAAGTAATGGGCCCCTCGTTATGGAGCTTCGACCGCCTCGTGGGGGCCTTCCCACGGTGGCTCGCGGCCATCGTCCCGGTGTCTGTGGCATCTTTATTTACCTTTCTCCTTTGCTCTCTTCTCCCCTCATGGTGGGGTGATTACCATCGGGGCCTCCTGCCCCCCGAGTCTTCTTGGATGCATGCGCGATTCTCCAGGCAGTCACGCCCACCAGTTTCGCATTGGGGTGACTGTCGGTGGTCGAAGCTGATGAGAGAGTGGCGAGTGCTTGGGGCCTCGCTTGGGGTCTGCCCCCCCGCAAACCTTCGGAGGAGAGCCTCCTTGACGAGCTTCTCGATCTCCTGCTCACGGTTGCAACATTTTTCGATGCCATGGCCGTGATCGCAGTGAAAGCGAGATGCTCCACCTCGCCATAACCGGTGAAGGGCTTCACCGGTGGTGGGCATTGTAGTACAGTGGCTCGCTGGCTGAGCCTCGCATGCTGATGAATTGGTGGAAGAATCCCACCGTCTTGCGCTCATGCTTCTCCAGACACACTTTTGCTGTGTGCTTGATGGTTTCGTTAGCGGATTCCCCATCGAAAGTGGACGAGGGGGTGACGTCCTGGAGAGCCTAGAGAAGATCACCAATTTGTTGACCTTTCTAGCTTGTGTCATCATCGTTCATCACCGTTCTCCCCTTCCTGGCATGCCAATCTATTGCCTCCAAGATTGTCGTGCCCCGTAGCTACTGTCGGCGCCGGAGTGTGCTTCTCCTTCCGCCTACTGCCTCGGGTCCCGGACCTCCATGCTGGGTGTGGCCGTCTTGCCGCTCGGCGGTCCTCCGCTCCCAGACCTGCGAGACAGGGGTTAGAGACCCGGGCCGGGGTTTCCGGTGGGGGCACTCCGATGATCAAGTCAGTGACGATCTAGGAGAACAGATCCTCCTGGTCGGCCCCTCTTGATGGACTCCACACTAGGAGGAGTGCAAAATGTGTGTGAAGGTGAAAACGTTGCAGGGGGAGAGTGATAGCGGGGACAGATGGTGCCCTATTCCTCTGGCTCTCCTTGTATCCCTCACTTTCCTTCAACTATGGTGGTAGTGGAGCTTCGCCCTCTTGGTCGGGCTTGCTCTTGTGCTCGTGGTGGTGGTGGTGCCATGCCCCCCTTGCTGGCGGGGGTTGCACACTTTTTTTTTTCTCTAGCCTGTCCCTTGGAGTTGTTGTATTACCTCCGAGTTTGTTGCATACTAGGTTACCGTTGGACGCTTGTCTCGGGACCCCCACCGGGCTATCAAGTGCATGCGATGGTATCCCGAGGAATCTTTCCTGATTCATGATAAGGAGAGTTGTCAGGCGCTTCGGCACTCTTCTTGGCTATCTCATTCCGGGAAATTTGGAAGCACCTCGAATGGCAGGCCATCGCCCACGGGATTCGGATCTTCCGGTTGGCTTCTTCTCTTGGTTGATTTGAGTGGTTGGTGAGCAGTGTGGTATCTCGATCAATATGCTGCTTGCCTTTCTGGTGTAACTGGCGGTCGTAGGTGGTCAGTATGGCCTAGAAGGTGTTTCGGTGCAGTCCTCGGGTGGTTCGCTGGTGTTCTGGGCTGGTGAGGACCTCGTCCGGGCTGGGGCGAGCTGGGATAGCATGTCTCACTTCGACCTAGATGCTCTGAGTTTGCGATGGTGCCTTGGTGGAGGAGGGCAGAGTGCGGGCCTGGTCCGGAAGGCGCACGCTCGGAGAGGCTCCACATCGGCGGGTGAGCGCTGGGCTCGACCTCGACCGTAGGGCACTAACCTCTGAGGGTCTCACTCTGGAGGGCGGAAGGCGGACCCGGTCCAGAGGGCGCGTGCTCGAAGAGGCTCCATATCACGGGTGAGCTTTGGCTCGACCTCAACTGCAAGGCACTAGCCTCCGAGGATCTCACTTTGGAGGGCAGAAGGCGACCCGGTCCAGAGGGCGCGCGCTTGAAGAGGCTCCACATCGGGGGTGAGCTCTTGTCTCGACCTCGATTGCAGGGCACTAGCCTCCGAGGGTCTTGCTTTGGAGGGTGGAAGGCGGACCCGGTCCAGAGGGCGCGCGCTCGGAGAGGCTCCACATCGATGGGTGAGCTCTTGGCTTGACCTCGATCGTAGGGCACTAGCCTCTGAGGGTCTCGCTTTGGAGGGTGAAAGGCGACTCGGTCCAGAGGGCGCGCGCTCGGAGAGGTTCCACATCGGCGGGTGAGCTCTTGGCTCGACCTCGACCGCAGGGCACTAGCCTCCGAGGGTCTCGCTCTGGAGGGCAGAAGATGGCGCCAACCTAGGCATCCCAAGGCTTGTGGGCATGACCTGGCGGAGGACTGAGCTCGACTTGTTGTTCTGAGGAAGCTCAGCTCAGCTTGGTAGTGGGATCCGGGCTAGAGAATTGATGTGGCATCTTTTCTTGATGTGGCACCTGCCGGTTCCTCCACGTCAGTGATCCCTTCACATCAGAAAGTATCTGTACATAAGTGATACAATACAAATGTGCCTCTGGCACGACAAAAGTAGTATCACAACAACAAGAACATGAAAATCATAAAGTCCTAAAACATCAAAAGGAAGGACTAGGGTCATCATCACTAGGCTCTTCCTCACTAGAGGAGGAACTGACCTCTAAAATGCCTGGAGCAGGCCTAAACTTAGGAAACCTAGGCCTAAGGTCCTTGAGTCTAGTCCTAACAGGAGTAGTAGTCCTAGAAGTTTTAGGTTTGGCTTTAACTTTAGGTTCAGATGATATTACAATAGGAGTAGGTCTATCAGTATGAAGATCAAAAGACAAGGCGAGAGTATTGGTGGTAGACAAAATCTCTGTTGCTGGAGTGTCTCCAACGTCATAACTAAGAATCTCAATACCAGTCCGAGCCTCAGCAGGAGTAGCTCTGTTGGATATCAGTGAAGTGTGATGCCTTCCCTGCCCGTAATCTGTGCGAATGTCTGGTGCTACTGTAGAAGTAGTAGGTACAGACTGAGTAGCTACTATAAGTTGCTGAAGAATAGCCATGATATCCTAAAAACCCAGGTGCATCTCTGACTGAAGTGCAGATATCCTGGCATCAGTCTCAGATCTCCCTCTTTGAAGACTCGAGATCTCATCCAGTACACACTGCAGTCTGTCATCATCACCCGGTCCAATAGCTGTCGATCCTCTGACAGGTGATCGAGGAGTAGAAGGAGCTATCTCTGAAGGTCCAGCCTCATCAACATGTATCTCTACCTCTGCATCCTATCCCTGTGCTACCTGATCATCCTCATCTAAGTCATCATCTGAATGAGTCACTAGAGGACCTGAGCTCTTCCTAATCCAGTTACCCTCAACCTTTACAAATCCCATCCAAGTCAAAGACTTTAAGTTGTATTTGTCTGTATGCAAAAGTGGTCTACTGTCCTCCCAAACAAATCAACCTAGGAATCCTAAAATAGTAGGGTAAACACCATTCTGTATGGAAGACATGCTCGTGCCCTTCGAGCAACTTCCCTCATCTGCGATAACATGATGAACGGTAAATTGAGGGCCTCCCCCTCAACCAAGCATCTCATGAAGACTATGTCTCTCTCGCTCACCCAGTCGAATCTCCCAGTCCGGGGTAGAAAGATATGGCTAATAATGTTATGTAGCAACCTCATCTCTAAAGAGAGTTGGTTGGCATGCACTAACATGAATTACCCCTTTTACATTTGTTCTTTCAAGAACAACTCTCAATGTCTTTTGCTTGTCCTTCAACACTAGGTAGCTCTCACCCTCTTTAGGTATATGAAGAACACTAAACAGTTTATGTTCACTGATTTCAATATGCTTTCCCTTCACAGTAGCTTCAATGTGAAATGCATCCAAAGACATGTTCTCAAAAAATTGTCTAACAAGGTTAGGATATGTGAAAGATTGAGCATACAAAAGTCTTTCCAACCTTGTCTAATCAACCAATCACCAATGTGCAAGTTTTCTTGTTCTAGAAATGAGAAATCAATGCATCTACCCAAGGTAACTTGCCTATTTCCCATCAATATTACCTGCCTTGGTGCCTCTTGCTCTTCTTCATGTTTTTCTTGATGTTCCTCTTTCAGATTTGAAGTATCCAACCTATGCTTTGTCCTTCTTTCCTCTGCCACTAACCGAATGACTCTTCTAGGTTTCTTGGCCATGGCTTTCCTAGGAGCCATCTAGGTTAGATCAGGATTTTTGAAGGTTATGGAGGTGTTCTAGGAGCTTTTCCTAGATTAAGGAGAGGAGTCGGCCAAGGGAAAATGAGAAAGGAGGAAAGAAATAGTGATTTCAAACCTATGAAGCCCTATCTAAAAAACCCTCAGCCCGACTCTTGAGTCGGCTCGCCGAAACACCTGGTAACTCGAGTCGACTCGAGCCTAAACTTAGCTCAAAACTCAAAAAAAAGGTAAAATTAATTTCTATGGACTTCTTATCACTAAAGAGATTATCATAAGCTCTAAAAGGAAATTTGAAATGTCTAAATAATTTTTCCTTATTTTTTTTTGAAAAATTAGGTCAAAACATTCAGAATGGGTCACATAGGCCTAATTCGTCTCTAATTTTTTCAAATCTATCTTGACTAAGGGTTTAGTAAAAATATCAGCAAGTTGATCTTTAGTAGGTACAAATTCTAATTCAACGATATTATTTAAAATATGATCTCGAATGAAATGATGTCTAATTTCTATATGCTTAGTTCGAGAATTCTGAATTGGATTTCTAGATAAATTAATAACACTAGTGTTATCATATTTAATAGGAATTTTAGATTGGACAACACCATAATCTTCTAGTTGTTGCTTGATCTATAACTTGAGTACAACAGCTCCCTGTAGCCATATATTTGCCTCAGCAATAGACAGTGCTATAGAGTTCTGTTTATGATAGTGCCATGAAATCAAGTTGACACCTAAAATTGACAAGTGCCACTTGTGCTTTTTCTATCAATTTTATAGCCTCCATAATCAACATCAGAATAACTAATTAATTTCAATAATGTATGCTTAGAGTACCATAAACCTAGATTGCATGTGCCTTTAAGATACTTAATGATTCTTTTAACAGCTATGATGTATGACTCTTTTGGATTAGATTGAAAAATGCACACATACAAACACTAAATAAAATATCATGTCTACTAGCTGTTAGATAAAGTAAAGAACCGATCATACCTTTATACAGCTTTTGATCAACATTTGTGCCATTCTCATCTTTATCAAGTCTACATGCAGGATTCATGGATGTTCTAATTTCTTTGCTTGATTCCATGCCAAACTTTTTGATAATCTCTTTGATATATTTGGCCTGGTTGATCAGGATACCTTCCTTAGATTATTTGATCTAAAGCCCGAGGAAGTAACTCAGCTCACCCATCAAGCTCATTTCAAATTCACCTTACATTAACTTAGCAAAGTCTTGACACAAAGATTCATCAGTAGATCCAAATATAATATCATCAACATAAATTTGAACAAATAAAATATCATTATCTTTTCTTTGAATAAACAATGTGGTGTCAACACTTCCTCTTACAAAATCATTTACAATTAAACTTACTTAGTCTGTCATACTAGGCTCTAGGTGCCTGTTTCATACCATACAAAGCTTTATTTAATTTGAAAACATGATTTGGAAATGTGTGATCAATAAAACCTGGTGGTTGTTCGACAAAAACTTCTTCAGATAGAAAACCTAGCTACTGGTTCATAAGTCTCATCAAAATTTATTCCCTCTTCTTGATTATATTATTGTGCTACCAGTCTAGCCTTATTCCTAATTACATTACCTTGCTCATCTAGTTTATTTCTATAAACCCATCTAGTATCTATAACATGATAGTCATTAGGTTTTTCTACTAGGGTCCAAATATTATTCCTCCTAAATTGGTTTAACTCATCATGCATGGCTAACATCCAATTAGGATCAGTTTCAGCTTCTTCTATAGTGTGTGGTTCTGCATGAGAAATACAAGCAATTAAGTCATGTGCATCTCTATGTGCATATCTAGTTCTAACACCTTGAGATGGGTCTCCTATAATTAGTTCTTTGGGATGTGAATTGTTGGCGTGGAGTCCCTGGATCGACCGGTCAGAGCCGCTGTGTCGCAGGACCGCTTCCTGGTTCACCTGCAAAACAGGTCCCTTGCTGGAGTTGTTCCGGCGGAGGACACTCCGATGCCTAAGTCAGTGGCAGATTCCAGCCATAGAATGGGAAGATGTTGAGAGTGGAAGAGAAAAAGAGTTCTTGGATATTGAAAGTGTATGTGTGCGAGATTATTCACGCGTACCTCACGAGCCATCCTTCTTACCCATATTTAAAAGATGGCCTCCGGTCTGTGGCCTGCTCTTTTCCCAGATATCATGGAGAGCCGATCTCTCCCATGATTGGTGATCGTGGGTTGTCAATGAGTGGTTTCGGCCAGATCGAAGGCGTGGCTGTAAGAATTGCGCGCCATGATCATGGCATGATGAGTGTCGATTGTAATCATTGGTTACAGTTTCCTTTTTGGAACAGATTGTGGTTCAAGCTTTGGATTTCTCCTTGTATGGGCCGAAGGCTTGGTATTTTTCTAAGGCCGGAGATCATGTCTATGGCGGGGACCGAAGTTCGTGTCTTCGAAAGTCGATGAGTAGTTCAGACTTTGGTCGGGGCCGAAGGTGCTACCCGAAGGACTGGCCTTCGGATGTTGTAGTTCGGTGTGAAGCCTTGAGTTGCTTACGGTTGGCCTTCGCTTAGTCCGAAGTCCGTAGTCCAGAGAACCGGGGCTTCGATAAGTCGAACCGGAGCCTGGTTCGTAGCTGAACCAGGATATTCCAACATGAATGTACATACCTTCATTCTTTGGGTATATCATCATGATTTTTGCTTACCTCTTCTTCATGTAGTTCACTTGTTTGTTTGTCTTGAGAGTCAAATCCTTCAGTCCATGTTCTAGTGTACTTGCATCATCATCAGCATGATCTTCTTTTCTAGAAGAAGTAATATCAGATTCATTGAAAACAATATATATTGATTCTTCCATAGTCAAAGTTCTTTTGTTGAAAACTCAATAGGCTTTACTATTTAAAGAATATCCAAGAAAAATAGCCTCATCGGATTTTGCATCAAATTTATCAAGGTTATCTTTTCCATTATTAAGAACAAAATATATACAGCCAAAAACATGGAAATATTTGATATTAGGCTTTCTATTGTTCCGCAGTTCATAGGAGATTTTTCTAATGATAGGTCTAATCAAAACTCTATTCAAGATTTAGCAAGCGGTATTTACAGCTTCTGTCCAAAAGTATTTTGGAAGATTTCCTACATAAAGTATTGTTCTGGACATCTCTTCTAAAGTACGATATTTTCTTTCTACAACACCATTTTGCTGTGGTGTTCTAGGAGCTGAGAAGTTGTGGTCAATACCGTGCTTTTTGCAAAAGTGATTAAAATGTTGATTTTCAAATTCAGTACCATGATCACTATGAATAGAAATAATAGACAGATTTTTCAAATTTGAAACTCTTTTATAAAACTTTTTGAATACTTTGAAAGTTTCATCTTTATGTGAATAAACAAAATCCATGTGTATCTTGAAAAATCATCTACAATCACAAGGCCATATTTCATACCACCTAGGTTTGTTGTCCTAGCAGGTCCAAATAGGTCCATGTGAAGTAGCTCTAAGGGTCTAGTAGTAGAAACAATATTTTTGGATTTAAAACTCTCCCTCACTTGCTTTCCTAATTGATAAGCATCGCAAACATAATCAAAATTAACTTTAAACTTTGGCAACCCTTTGACTAAATCTTTTGAAATAAGTTTTGCTATAGTATCCATACTAGCATGTCCAAGTCGTCTATGCCATAGTAAACTTAATTCTTTGCTCTTGTCATTCATTACTACAAGACTTGTATTGCTTGACATAGCCAGATCATTAAGATCTACTACATAAATATTACCAAGTCTATGTCCGATGAATTTTGTACTAGAGTCAAGTGGATCAACTACTATACACATTGAAGACTTGAAGAAAATATTAAAATCAATATCACAAAGCTGACTAATACTCAAAAGATTATGTTTTAATTTTTCTACAAGTAACACATTTTCAATAAATGTAGAAGGAGTAATTTTGATTTTACCAATACCGATTATCCTTTCTTTGCGATTATCACCAAAGGTTACCATTCCACCATCTTTTTGTTCTAGGATGAAGAATTGATAAATCACCCATCATGTATCTTGAGCAGTCACTATCGAGGTACCATCTTTTCTTTATATTTGAGGCTGCAAGATATCCCTGCAAAACAATCATGTAATAGATTTAGGTACCCAAGCTTTCTTGGGTCCTTGCAAGTCAGTAGAAATGGTTCCTTTTGGAACCCAAATTTTCTTGGCTTTCTTCTTATCATTATATTTCAAATGACACTCAAATGCTTTATGACCAATATTATTACAAGCATAGCATACAATTCTTGGCTTTGAATAAAAAGTATGTGATGATGCAAATTTAGGTCTAAATTGTTTTGAAGTAATAAACTTAGGAGCATATGATATAGATGTAGAAAATTTATTTGAAATTAAACCTTTGTAACCTATTCCAAATTTGTTATTTGTCTCTCTTTGATCTTTCAAAATTAGTTCAAGCTTATTGGAACTTAGGATTAATTTTTCAACTAAAGGCTTAAGCTTTTGAACTTCCTTTTTCAAATCATCATTTTTATTTAGCAAACTTTTGTTTTTCTCAAGAAGCTCTTCTTTTTCAAATTGGGTGTTTTTAAGTCTTTCACACATTAAACTTAATTCCCTTTACAAAATCTTATTTCTTTCACCAAATTCATCTTTATCCTTTTCATTATATCACAATGGTTTTTCAAAGTTTTCATTTTCAAACCAACCTTTTTATATTCTACTAATAATTCACAGAATGCATTATGCAGCTCATCATATGTAAATTCTAAATTAGGTTCAGAAGTAGTTACCTCATCCTCCAAACCCATAAGATAGATCTGAGTAGTTTTTGTTGTTTCTTTATCCTCTTCAGTGGATGTAGATTCATCACTATCACTCCGTGCTACAAGCATTGCATTCTTCTTCTTTCTCTTTATCATCTTTTTCTTTGCTTCAGGATAGTTAGGACGTATATGTCCCGGTTTCTTGCACTCATAGCAGATTGGAATTTGATCTTTATCTTTATCCTTTTCCTTTTCTTTGTCCTTTTCTCTTTCTCTTCCAAAATCTCCTTTTTTAAATTGCTTCCTCCATCTATTTGTTCTTCTTCTGCCCATAAACCTTTTAAACTTTTTCATTACAAGGATTATCTCAACATTTTCAAGATCATCATCATCAATGAATCTGAATTTTCATTCTTATCTTCTTCAGTAGCTTTAAATGCTATAGCTTTCTTTCTTTTAGAATCTTCATCAGTCCATTGTTGCATGGCTAATTCATGAGTAATTAGTGATCCAAGCAAATCATCCAGTGCTAGGGTATTCAGGTCCTTTGCCTCTTGAATGGCTGTCACTTTAGCTTCCCATTTATCTAGCAAGGATCTCAAAACATTTTGAAAAGATCAGCATTAGTGTAAGTCCTACCAAGACTTTTGAGACCATTGATAATATCAGTAAAATAAGTGTACATAGTGGATATAGTTTCATTAGGATCCATCTTAAATAATTCATAGTTGTGCACAAGAAGATTAATTTTTGATGCTTAACTTGTGATATGCCTTCATGTGTAATCTCAAGCTTATCCCAAATTTCTTTAGCAGAATTACAAGTTGAAATTTTGTTAAACTCATTTGGATCCAAAGTACAATATAGCAAATTCATAGCTTTGGCATTCAGCTCAGCTAACTTCATATCATTTTCATCCCATTCATCTTCTGGTTTATGAACCTCAATATCATTAACTCTAACAGTGGATGTGTGAGGTCCTTTCAAAATAATTTTCCATAAATAAAAGTCTACGACTTGAATGTATATTTTCATTCTCGCCTTCCAATATGTATAATTGGTTCCAGTGAAAAGTGGATGTCGATTTGTAGATTGGCCTTCGGCCAAAGAAGTGCTCATGGGATGTGCCATCTATCTTTACTCTAAGTAATTTTCAGAAACTCTGCTCTGATACCACTTGTCGCCTAGGTGGCTTCCCAAGAGAGGGGTAAATTAGGATTATAAAAACTTTTCACAAGTATGTGCAATTTGAAATCCTTTTGGGTGTTGTGGTGCAATATGCAATGCGGAAGTAATTAAGTAAAGCAATAAGGTAAAGTAAGCACCAACATAAACACAAGAAAATTTAGAGTGGTTTGGAGCAACCGGCTCCTAAGTCCACTACCCAAGGACCACTTGGGATTTCACTATATCCCCCAACTGAAATACAGTCGGATTGTTTTACAATGCTCAGACCTATACACTTTGGTTTTATCAGGATCACCAAAGAAACCCTAACTTCCTTTGGTTTTAAACGGGATCACCAAAGAAAACCCTATACTTTGTTTTATACCGGGATCACCAAGAACCCAACTTAGATTTTTACAAGGTTCACCTAGAAACCTTTAACCATCTCTTAAGATACAGCCCCTTATTGTTCTTAGAGAGAAAACAAAGATATAAGAGAAATGTAAAGCAACTACACAACAAACCGAGTTTGTTAAAATGTTGCCGATGTAGATCAAGGTGAAGCTTATCTTTGAATTCTCTTTAATGCTCTTCAAGTTGCTTCTAATCTTCTTCAATGAGTGGATTTAATGATGAAGAGAAGTTGGTGGAGCTTTGAATCTTATCTTGAATGCTCTTGAAGTAGGTTGATGAAAGACTTGAAGGATTTTCAAATTTTCAAGATAAATCAATAATAATCCCTCAAAAAATTGTTTTATCCATCAAAAGTATTCCTTTTATAGTTTTTCATAATATATAGCCATTGTAGGGCTTAGGGATTCGAAAAAGAGCTATTGGAGATCATTTGGATTTCAAAAATCACTTTTAGCAACTAGCCGTTAGAGTACAGAAAACGATCACTCGAGTCGGCTCGAGATCCACGAGTCGGCTCTAAGTCTCAGACAGCCCAAACAAAATTTCTGTGCAAGTCGACTCTTCAAGCTGGAGTCAGCTCGAACCTTCAATTAATTCAAAACAATAATTTACTTAGTCGGCTCTTTAGGGCAGAGTCAGCTCAAAGTCTCAATCACCAACAAATATAACTTTGGACAAGTCAGCTCTTGGAGCTCGAGTTAGCTCGAGATCTCAAGCTTCAAAAACATGTATTCTTCTATGAGTCAGCTCTTTGGGCTTGAGTCCACTTGAGGTACTGAAATCTGAAATTTCTTTATGCCGTGTTACAAGGAGTCGGCTCTTGATCCATGAGTCAGCTCTTACCAAAACTTCATTCAATGCTTCAAACTTCTCCAAAATTCTTCTACACTTGAATCCAACAAGAGCTAATCTACTCACTCTTATTTTTATAATTTTACAGCCCTTTTACAAGATTATATAGTTGAAAAATTAGGATTTTATAATTTAAAGTATATAAGAGTCTATACAAACTTGAATTACCTTTCAACCAATTTGAAAACCAATTAAACCATTTTCCTACAAAAACTTCTCAAGTAATTGAAAGAATTAGTAACATATATATGCTCCAATATTTTGTGATCATCAAAATCATTCCAAGGGTCAACAAAGAAGAATTGAAATCTTGAAAAAGAATCTTGGAAAAGAAAATGATTAAAAAAAGAGTGCATAACACTTTGGCTGGAAGAGATCATCTGCCATCCAAGAAGAATGATCCACCCTTGGAAGGTGAAGATGCTACTCACACAATGAGTATAGGGCAATAGCATATCAGCATCCTCTTGGACAAAATGGAGGTTCTACCTGCTACTGTCCAGAATATCCAAGAAGTCATGGTTAGTGGGCAATAGTGATCGATTACCTCAAGATGTAATCGATGATCTCCTTTATAAGAAGCTCGACGATAAGAGCCAAGTCTGTGTTCTCAACATCATCACTCCTTGAATCAGCATACTCCCGTATGACAAGGCTCTCGACTTCATGAGATGGAGAAGGTCGACTCAGGGGAAAACATTAGAGATCTTTTTCTATATCCTCTAACAATTCTACCCCAAGAAATTTCCATCGGAGCAATGGAAGTCAACGAAACGATGACTTCGAAATGAAGTTCTAGGAGTTGGAATTGCAAATTGCCAAACTTGACGTTTGACAGTGGAACGATGAATGGCTGATAGCCTATGATTCATGGCCACCCTTTTTTAGAAGAATTATGGAAGAAATGATTTCATCCCACTTCTACGATGGAACCACTGATCTTCTCGACCATCTGGGTAGCTTCAATGCCTATATGATGATTTAGGGGGCAACTAATGTCCTCCATTATCTTGCTTTTTCGTGACCCTCAAGACGGTCGCATGGATGTGGTATTCTAGCCTCTGGCCAGGTACCATTAATTCCTTTAATCAATTAGAAAAACTATTCATGGCTCATTTTAGGATCAGTAGGAAGATGTCGCATAATTTGAATAGCCTCTTCTTCATCGAGCAACAAGAAGGCAAAACTCTAAGAGATTGTGGCTTGCTTCAATTCTACCATGTCAAGATCCTGGATCTCAACGAGTATGTCGCCATGTCTGCCATGAAGAAGGGACATTGATCATCTAGATTTACTTTCTCTCTGGATAAGAAATTCCCTACCAGTGACTCTAAACTACTGGCACATGCAAAAAAATATATGCAAGCTGAAGAACAAGCTGCCAGTTAGCACCAAGTGAAAGGGACGACTGCTTCAAAGAAAAAGAATCCAAAAACAATGAGTCACACCCCCCAGCAATGATGATACCTTAACTGAATGGCATAGTCCAAAGTCAAAGAACCTGGTTGGGAAGTTCAACACATACACTCCTCTGCCTCTTCCAAGAGAGAAAATATTGATGGAGATTGAGAAGGAAAGCTTTCTCCAAAGATCCTAGTTGATGCGAGCACCTCCAACCTCACACAACAAGGCCAAATACTATCAGTTTCACAGAGACCATGGGCACACCATAGAAGAGTGCATCCAGTTAAAATATGAGATAGAAGGCTTGATCAAACGTGGGTACATGGAAAAGTATATCCATAGCCAAGAATGCTAGGCTGAGGTTGCTACCTAGAAGTAGATTATCGATGGTGCAGAGCTTCCTAATCAGCAACCCACTGATGGAATGGTCGGCATGCTGCACTATCGATCAAGCTTTGGAGAAGAAAGTGCTCTGAAAAGATCCCGGAATAATAATGCCATCAGCTTCTCTGATGACGACCTATAGGGAGTTCAAGTGATGCGGGACAAGGACGGGGGAGGATCGCTGGCGAGCATAGAAGTCACCAGAAGATTAGGGCTTATACTCAAGAACCAGGAACCCGGGTGTCACACCCAATCCAATCCGGAGAAAACTCAAAACTCAGATCAAAATATTATTTTGTTTGTATTCATAAGAAAAAAGATGTTTAATACAAGAGGAGAGGGGCGGTATTTATAGATCCACCCCAGAGTACATTACTTGAGGGCTAAGAAATCCTAACTTGTGGGCCAAGAAACCTGATGGACCGGTCAACAGTGGGCCTGTCTTAGGCTGGAGCTCTCTCTTGCGGGCTTGGTGGCATGAAAGGGTCCAGGTGCATGAAGGCCGGCTCTGGTTGGAGGGGTCTGGTGAATCTCCTGGCTGCTGATGACTCTCCTCTTGACTTGAACAACTTAACAGGACTCTTGACTGAACTAAAATGACTGGACCTGACTAAGTGGACTCAACTGACATAGTTATCCCACTTTATTACAAGACTCAATTGGCTCACTTTGACTAAAGTGACACAGGACTAATGGACTCAAATAAAATAAAATAGACTCTCGGTCCACTTCGGATCCCCATCATTTTCCTGCGGTGGGGAGAACTCGACTCCATCGAGTCAGACTCAATGGGGATTTGATGGAACCGAATCCAAGCATATCAAAAGACAAACCCATAAAACAGATACAATCAAATAAACCCAAAAATATCCAAATAAACTTGAAATAAAGAGGGGCTCTAGGAACCGTGCCACTCTGAAATTGGTGCTACTCTGAAATCTGTGTAGCCTTGAAGATCGTGCATCTTTGAGGACTGTGCGCTCTGAGGAGTGTGCAGTATGCAGCTTTGAGATCCCTATGGTCCTGCTCTGAGATTTGTGTAGAACCTAAAGTCGGCATCATGAACGTGGACTGCTTTCACATTCATGCCAATGCTTTTTTTTTTTTCTGGAACAGGGGAGGCAGACTGAGGGGCTCGCTGGCATCGGCGCTGGGCAGAGGACAATGCCGGCATGCAAGGAAGTTGGCCGGATGAACTGGTTCCGGTAGCTGGTGGTGTCGGGCGGATCTGCGGTACGGGCAACGACGGTGGGCGTGCGACAGCCGTGCGATGCATTCTGATGTCATGGATGGGGGTGTTGGGGTCACGGGACGGAGGCAAACATGGTGTCTCTTCGGTGGCTGGTGACGGTGGATTCGGACGGGGACCTCGCCTTTGGCCGGTGGCTCTCCGAGGCTTCATGGATGGAAGGACGGTGGGGCATAGGCCAGCATTGGCATCAGCTAGAGAGAAGAGGGATCCCCGGTCATCGGCTGCTGGCAATGGATCTGGCGGGAGGCATCGATCGGATGCGGGGATGGGTCCGACGGGATGGAGCAGCTGTGGCGCTCCGGTTGGGTGGGAGGGGCGATGGGGCTCCGATCCGAGGGAGGGGTTTACAAGGTGTGGCGTCGGCTACTGGCGGTGAGCAGGAAGAGGGCGTCGATGATGATCTTTGGTGTCCGGTTGGTGGTGGTGGACGGTTAGAGCACTGACAGTGAAGATGAACTGTAGCTCATCACATATTGTATTTCTCTAAAATTGAACTCTTTCCTTGTGATGAAGTCCTTAGGGCTACACTATTTTCGATACAGAGAGGATGTATCGACTGGTCCTTAAACCTTGTTCACAGCCAAAGGATATATTGTTCTGGACGGCAATATATCAAGTATAGGTTGTTGCAGTTCACATCGTTTGGTTGTCCTCTTGACCAAATGAGTGTGGTGACACTGATGTGATCTACAAGTGGGATATATGATATCTCATTGAACGTGACTCTATGAAACCCCTTTCTTCCAAAGGGATACTCACGATTGAATATGGGTATATGTGTCCCTCTGACCTGAGGTCATCACGGTAGCTTGCAAGCAACTCCCTGTGCTTTGGTGCCGACTACCGGATTTTTAATTCGGTGATGGAAGGTTTCTGGGTACAGGCAAGTACTTGTGGAGCAGTGATGGACCAAGATGGAATTGACTGTCCGAACAATTTGGATTGAATGTCTCGCTGTATCTCAATTTAGCAAATCCTCGACTGGGGTAGCCCTAGTGAAGAGTCACTGGGCTTGCAAGATTGAGACACGTTGTCGACTGACTCAGTTTGGGTTGGCAGCCCAATATCAGTCGTCCTGAGCATTAGAGGTCAAAGGGATAAAATATACAGTAACCATATGCCCGAGGTTCGATAGTATGCTCCCGCATCTTCGACCTATCCGGATGCCGGGACCCATTGCTAGATGGTTTCCTGTGCTGGTACTGGAATTGTTCCAGTACTACCGTTTAGGTTCGAACCTATGAGGTCACACGCCATAGAGGATAACTCTCTGATCCGGATACCGATTACGATTGGAATCGTCTCGATTTTATGGTCGCGGTATTTTTTGAGCACTCTTTTCCCGGTCCTGCCCTCGTTTGCGTCAACCAAAAATTATTCCGGGCTGACCAAGTCTGCGCCAGGATTTTTCTGAATCAGTTTTGAACTGATTCGGAGCTAAATTCGGCCTTCAATTGGTTGTGAACCAATTGAACTAAATTTAATTGGGCTTGGACCAGTTCAAATTAAATAAACCGAATTTATTTGGGTTTAATGGGATTTGTTTGAACCATTGGATTGAACCAGTTTTTTTTTTGGACCGATGTTTTTTTCCATTTGACTGGTTTGCATGCTGATTTTTCATGCTGGGCATTTTCATGGCCGTGGAAGCCATTCGACGTCCCTTTATCTCCCTCCATCGATTACCCTTAAACCCATTTAATTAGTCCTAATGACTGGTTTATTGGTGTTAAACCCTTTGGCATCTTTTGGCCTCCCAGGAGTTTCCATTTGCTCCTTGCTGCTGCCTCTTTTTAAACTCGCTGCAGTCCCCTGGTTCAACGTGCTCTGTTTCATTTTTTTTTGTCACCTGTGAGGAGAAAAAGGGCTGTGAGAGTTCCTTTTGCTGGCAGAATATCCCTTCCCTTTCCACCGGTGAAGTTGGGGACTGAGGTTTGGAGAGATCTAGGGAGAGAAACAAGCTTTGATCCTTGTTGACTGTAGTGCTCAAATCGATTCATTGCAGCAAACCAGAGTTGCTGCCTTCCACCGTGACTAAGTTCCATTCTGCGGCTAGCACCGCGCAAGGGAGAGGATCCGTGAGCCCTTGGCGATTCTCCCCTCTGAGGCAGTATCTCTTTACTCCTGGGAGCAAAAGACTCGAACCAGATTTGCTGTTGCTGCTCCAAATTCAAAGAACCAACTTGCTATTTTTCCTGCAGTAGAAATTATTTTTCAGCAAATTTTGGTTGTTTTGGTAGATCCTTTTGGTGCTTTTCCTTTGCAGATTTTGGTTGAAGATCAAAGCACATCTTCCCCCCTTGCTGCTGTTCCGATTTGGGAGGAAAAGGAGGTCCTATTGCCACCTTTTGGTTACTGTTTTGAAGGACAAAAACAGGGACTTCAACGTGCTGGAGGTTGAAGACAACGGGAATAAAGTTATTCCCGCTATTCCTGCAATACCAGCTCTATTCCAGACTTATTCCGGGAGGGAATAAGGTATTGTTTTTATTTCCTTTTCTCATGCATATGTAGATCTGGATTTGTAAATATTTTATAAATATTCCATATCCATATTATTACATGTTTTAGTCTGTACATGCTTCCAGATTATGTTAGATCCTGCGTGGAGCATGTTTTAGCTGGGCATTTTAAAACTGTTTTAAAATACTTACCTGCTCCCTAATGTTGCATGCTTAGGGTAGGCACCTGCAAATGAACAATTCTACTTTCAATGGTATCAGAGCCAGGTTGACAGGTGTAACATAATCTTAATGCATGTTAGATTAAAAATAGTTTAATCTATTTTTGTATCCTGATAGTACTTTTAGGAACCTAGTTGAGACCTTCACCATGACCGTGTGTCTTTGACACGAAACGGATCGTCTGTGTTGGCCTTTTCAGAAGGATCCTTTAAGGAAATCTTGGAATTAAAATTATTTTAGTTCAGATACAATTTTGACATGTCTTTTAAATTATTGGGCCATGAAATGTTTATAAAATAAAATCTAGATATGATGCATGATTTTGTAATGTAAAAAAAAAAAAAATGTTTTACATTGACACTTAATTAAAAATGTTTTGATTAAATGTATGGCTTATTAAAATAAAATATTAGGTTTATGAAATCTAATTTGACATGAATAAGCCATTTTGGGTTAATTGGGTTAGTTATCTAATTGGGTCCTTAACTGGGCTAGACCTAGGTTTAGTTGAACCGAATAAAAGAAGATTAATCAAAAGTTGATTAAGGTCCTTCTTTAGAACTATCTAATAGTTAGAATAGTTGATCCGTTCATCTAAAATGGATCCAATTAGTGGCTCTGTGGATGCCCGAGTCTTTAGGCTAATCTGATCGGGTCTGGTAAACCGACTGGTGTAGAGGTAGGTTTGGCATTTGTGATCATGGTTGTATGAGGCTACCTCTTTCCTGGCCAACTTGGTTGGTGTCTAGGAAAGATGGTTAATGGCGGATACTCACCCATGATTTCACCTACCTGGCTAGTCGAGTCAACCATAACTGATTGGAAAAGCTTAATGACTCGAGTTAACCCATGTCACCCAGGTTGATCGGTCTGACTGATCTTTAGGTGCCCATGGATCATTAGTTGATTTATTTCAACCCTCCTGAAATCTGATTGACTCAGTGGGAGGATGATCCATGTCCTTGTCTCTTCTCTTCTGTCACAACTAAAAATCCTCTAAAATTATTAGGTCCTTAAAAGACTAAGTCAAAGGGTTGACAGTGTCTTAGCCTCCAATTAAGTTGGATAGAAATATGTCCACTAGCTTGGTGTGCATCGGCAGTTCCATAGAACGGGTGTACATCCGGCACTGGAATTTCTATCTGATCGATGATGGTTCAGTGCAACCTCCTTAACGGGACCAGGTGAGCCGGCCATAGTCGGGCTTGGTCTTTAGTTAGCTGGAAGCATTGGATTTGTCATTTTAATGGTTGGACCTAACCAGAGACCCGCAATAGGAGGTCCCTAGGCCGATTGGGGTGTTCTCTGGGGCAAAATAAAATACTGAAAATTGTTTAGGGAAACAATTGGTTTACGAACCTACCTTTAGGCTCGTATGGATGAGCTGGCCATAGTCGGGCTCATGCGAGGCCTATTGGATTTCAGTACCCACTTGAAAAAATGTTGTTTTCACGGATTGGAGTCAGAGGCTACCAATCTGAAAAATTAGTGGGAGAAAACTTTAGACTAAAGTCCAAGTCTTTTGGTTAAGTTATTAATTCATAAACTAATTTGGTCTTGTTTTCTTTTCAGATGTCTTCAAACTTGTCGCTCCGGTCACTTCTCGATAACGAGAAGTTGAAGGGTCATAACTTCGATACTTGGTATCGAAGGTTAAGAATTGTTCTGGAGCATGAACGATCCTCTATGTGATAACGGATCCGGCGCCTGAAATCCCTCCTGCAAATGCATGGAGTGCGGTCAGAGACGCTTACTTGAAGTGGGTTTCTGATCGGACTACTGTCCGTTGCATTATGCTTGCTGCGATGAACGACGAGTTTAGTCGCAAATTCGAGGAGGCCCAACCTGATGAAATCCTTCAAAAATTGAAGGAATCCTTCAGCACCCCGGATGATGTAGAACGGTACAAAGTGTCTTGTGCCATCTACAACTCCAAGATGCCGAATGGTGGTTCAGTCACTGATCATGTATTGTACATGATTGAGCTGATTGAAAAACTGGGCAAACTCGGATGCCCCTTGCACGAGCAGCTCGGCAAGGATGCGATCCTGAATTCTCTTCCCTCCTCCTATCTTGACTTTCTTGATCATTATAGAATGAACAAGCTGCAGTCAACTACCATGGTCTTTTGGGGTTGCTGCAGACTTTCGAGAAAACCACCAACTTAATAAGGGGTGGTGAATTTAGTGGGAGGAAGTAGAGGTCGTCGTCCCTTTAAGAAAGGGAAGAAGAAAATAAATAAAAAGGGAAAGAAGGTGCAGAATGCTCCTGGCCCGAGTCAGACCAGGAAGTTTAAGGCTGATCAGTCTTCTGCAGAGTGCTTCTACTGCAAGAAGAAGGGACACTGGAAGAGGAACTGTCTTTTTATATTGCGTCCCTTGATCCGAACAGGCCGAGAAAGCAGAAGTCTGCTGAACAAGGTATTTATATGATAAAACCTTGTAATTACTCAATTGTTGATACTGCTAACTGGGTATTGATACTGGTAGTCCAATTCATGTTTGTAATTCGTTACAGGGACTTCAAGTTAGCAAAAGATTTGAAGATGGAGAACAGTTTCTGAGCATCGAGAATGGAAATCGTGTTCCAGTACTGGCGGTTGGAGTCCTGCGTCTTGTCTTTGAGTCTTGTACTGTCGAACTAGTCGACTGTCACTATTATCCTAGTTTCATTATGTGCATAATCTCTGTAGGCCTTTTGGCCAATTATGGTTTTGAACTATCAATAAAAGAAGATTTTTGCAATATTATTTTGAATAATGCTGTTATAATGAAAGCTAGATTAAATAATGGCATATATGTACTATCAAGGCCTGTTAGTGTAATGTACACTTCAAGCAAACGCCCAAGGTTAGACAATGTCAATAATCTGTATCTTTGGCACTGTAGACTAGGTCATATTAACCAAAATAGGATAAACAAGATGCGAGGAGATGGACTTCTCGAGGTCAGTGATTCTGAATCACTGCCCACTTGTGAATCCTGTTTACTTGGTAAAATGACCAAGTCACCTTTTTCTGGAAAAGGTGAACGATCTACAGAACTCTTAAGTCTAATACATACTGATGTATGTGGACCAATGACAATAAGTGCCAAAGGAGGATACAAATATTTCATTACATTTACAGACGACTTTTCGAGGTTCGGTTATGTCTTTCTAATGAGACATAAGTCTGAGTCGTTTGAAATGTTCAAACGATACCGTAATGAAGTAGAAAAGCAAACTGGAAAAAGCATTAAAATCCTTCGATCTGATCAAGGTGGTGAATACTTATCTGGTGCATTTTTGACATATATTGAGGAGAATGGAATTCTCTCTCAGTGGACTCCTCCAGGAACACCACAGTTGAATGGTGTGTCCGA
The DNA here is from genome assembly GCA_021397845.1 of Areca catechu. Taxonomy (NCBI): domain Eukaryota; kingdom Viridiplantae; phylum Streptophyta; class Magnoliopsida; order Arecales; family Arecaceae; genus Areca; species Areca catechu. Next base: position 138,079,779 of record CM038043.1, read on the forward strand.
AAGGAGGAATCGAACCTTGTTGGACATGGTTCGATCAATGATGGGCTTTGCAACTCTGCCGCTATCCTTTTGGGGATATGCACTTCAGACAGCCTGTTACTTGTTAAATAATGTTCCGAGTAAGTCTGTTGTCTCCACTCCGTATGAGATGTGGAATGGACGTAAACCTTCAATCTCACACCTTCGGGTCTGGGGTTGTCCAGCTTACGTAAAACGTTTAGACACAGACAAACTTGGTCCTAAGTTTGACAGGTGTTTATTCATTGGTTATCCTAAGGAAACCAAAGGGTATTTCTTCTATTTGGAGAATGAACAAAAAGTGTTCGTTGCTCTTAGAGCTATCTTTTTGGAAAAGGAGTTCCTTGGAGAAGGAACTATAGCCTCTAAGATTGAACTTGATGAAGTTCAGCCAATAGAAGAACCTGCACACTCTAAGGACATCGTGGAACCGGCTGTGATTGACTCACACCCTGAACCCATTAGGAATCTGGTAGAATACCGCGTCAGCCGGACAGATCTACGGTTTCTTGGTCCGGGACGGCGATCCCATTGAGCTCGATGAGAACAATGAGGATCCGATCACCTATATGGATGCACTTCAGAGATCTGACTCTGAGGCATGGCTTGGAGCCATGCAATCCGAAATGGAGTCCATGGAAATCAACAATGTTTGGACATTGGTTGATCTGCCTGAAGGAATAAAACCATCGGGTGTAAATGGATCTTCAAGAGGAAAAGGGGTGCAGATGGAAGGTAGAAACCTATAAAGCCCGTCTGGTTGCCAAGGGGTATCGTCAGCGATATGGTATCGATTATGACGAGACATTCTCCCTGTGGCAATGCTCAAGTCTATTCGGATCATGCTTGCTTTGGCAGCATATTTTGATTACGAGATCTGGCAGATGGATGTCCGAACCGCTTTCCTAAATGGGAGCTGGAAGAAGAGGTGTATATGATACAGCCTGAAGGGTTCACATCCATAGATGAATCAAAAGTATGCAAGTTGCATAGGTCCATCTATGGACTCAAGCAAGCATCTCGAAGTTGGAACTTACGGTTTGATAGGTGTATCAAATCGTATGGCTTCATTAAGAACCGAGAAGAACCGTGCATCTATAAATGGATTAATGGTTCTGTGATTGTATTCCTAGTACTGTATGTTGACGACATTCTCTTAATCGGGAATGATGTCGCAGCATTACAAGGAATAAAGGTCTGGTTATCATCTCAGTTCTCCATGAAGGACTTGGGTGAAGCTTCTTACATACTAGGTATGAAGATCTATAGAGATAGATCCAAGAAGCTTTTGGGACTGTCCCAGTCTACATACTAGACACCATGCTGAAACGGTTCAGCATGAAAATTCCAAGAAAGGCTATCTTCCGATAGGTTCTGGAATTACTCTTTCCAAAAAGGATTGTGCGACAACTCCTGAGGAAAGAGAGCGCATGAGTAAAGTACCTTATGCTTCTGCAGTAGGCTCTATCATGTATGCTATGACTTGTACCAGACCAGACGTGGCATACTCACTAGGAGTAGTGAGTAGATACCTGTCTGACCTAAGTGAGGCGCATTGGAAGGTGGTTAAGACCATCCTTAAGTATTTAAGAAATACTAAAGATCAATGGCTGATTTATGGAGAACCTGACTTGAAACTTGTGGGGTACACTGACTCCAGTTTCCAGTCAGATAGAGATGATAGCAAGAGTGTGTCAGGGTTTGTATTTACCCTGAACGGAGGAGCGATCTGCTGGAAAAGTTCTAAGCAGGCAACTATTGCAGACTCGGTATGCGAAGCAGAATATATTGCAGCATCAGATGCAGCAAAGGAAGCTGTGTGGTTGCGGAAGTTCCTTCGAGAGCTAGGGGTGGCACCTTCCCTAGATGGTCCTGTTCCGGTGTACTGTGACAGCACTGGAGCCATTGCTCAAGCTAAGGAGCCGAAAGCTCATCACCGCACCAAGCACATATTGCGGCGCTACCACCTCATACGAGAAATCATGGAGTGAGGCGACATCAATCTTTTGAAGATCGATGGAAAAGAAAATCTGGCCGACCCCTTCACTAAAGCCCTTGGAATCAAAGAGCTCGACTTTTGTAAATGGGAAATGGGTATAAGATACTCTTTAATTGGCTTTAGTACAGTGGGAGTTGTTGGGAATTGTGTCCCAAAGCCAATCGCCTGGGTTGTAGGCGGTTGTGCTGAGTATTGTATTCATTTTATGAATTAATAAAATTATTATTTGGCAGCTCATCACATATTGTATTTCTCTAAAATTGAACTCTTTCCTTGTGATGAAGTCCTTAGGGCTACACTATTTTCGATACAGAGAGGATGTATCGACTGGTCCTTAAACCTTGTTCACAGCCAAAGGATATATTGTTCTGGACGGCAATATATCAAGTATAGGTTGTTGCAGTTCACATCGTTTGATTGTCCTCTTGACCAAATGAGTGTGGTGACACTGATGTGATCTGCAAGTGAGATATATGATATCTCATTGAACGTGACTCCGTGAAACCCTTTTTTCAAAGGGATACTCACGATTGGATATGGGTATATGTGTCCCTCTGACCTGAGGTCATCACGGTAGCTTGCAAGGAACTCCCTGTGCTTTGGTGCCGGACTACCCGGATTTTTAATCCAGTGACGAAGGTTTCTGGGTACAGGCAAGTACTTGTGGAGCAGTGATGGACCAAGATGGAATTGACCTGTCCGAACAATTTGGATTGAATGTCTCGCTGTATCTCAATTTAGCAAATCCTCGGCCGAGGTAGCCCTAGTGAAGAGTCACTGGGCTTGCAAGATTGAGACACATTGTCGACTGACTCAGTTTGGGTTGGCAGCCCAATATCAGTCGTCCTGAGCATTAGAGGTCAAAGGGATAAAATATACAGTAACCATATGCCCGAGGTTCGATAGTATGCTCCCGCATCTTAGACCTATCCGGACATCGGGATCCATTACTAGATGGTTTCCTGTGCTGGTACTGGAATCGTTCCAGTACTACCGTTTAGGTTCGAACCTATGAGGTCACACGCCACAGAGGATAACTCTCTGATCCGGATACCGATTACGATTGGAATCGTTCGGTTTTATGATCATGGTATTTTTTGAGCACTCTTTTCCCGGTCCTGCCCTCGTTTGCGTCAACCGAAAATTGTTCCGGGCTGACCAGGTCTGCGCCAGGATTTTTCTGAATCAGTTTTGAATTGATTCGGAGCTAAATTCGGCCTTCAATTGGTTGTGAACCAATTGAACTAAATTTAATTAGGCTTGGACCAGTTCAAATTAAATTAAACCAATTTATTTGGGTTTAATGGGATTTGTTTGAACCATTGGATTGAACCAGTTTTTTTTTTTGGACCGATGTTTTTTTCCATTTGACCGGTTTGCACGCTGATTTTTCATGCTGGGCATTTTCATGGCCGTGGAAGCCATTCGGCATCCCTTTATCTCCCTCCACTGATTACCCTTAAACCCATTTAATTAGTCCTAATGACTGGTTTATTGGTGTTAAATCCTTTGGCATCTTTTGGCCTCCCAGGAGTTTCCATTTGCTCCTTGCTGCTGCCTCTTTTTAAACTCGCTGCAGTCCCCTGGTTCAACGTGCTCTGTTTCATTTTTTTTTGTCACCGTGTGAGGAGAAAAAGGGCTGTGAGAGTTCCTTTTGCTGGTAGAATATCCCTTCCCTTTCCACCGGTGAAGTTGGGGGCTGAGGTTTGGAGAGATCTAGGGAGAGAAACAAGCTTTGATCCTTGTTGACTGTAGTGCTCAAATCGATTCATTGCAGCAAACCAGAGTTGCTGCCTTCCACCATGACTAAGTTCCATTCTGCGGCTAGCACCGCGCAAGGGAGAGGATCCGTGAGCCCCTGGCGATTCTCCCCTCTAGAGGGAGTATCTCTTTACTTCTGGGAGCAAAAGACTCGAACCAGATTTGCTGTTGCTGCTCCAAATTCAAAGAACCAACTTGCTGTTTTTCCTGCAGCAGAAATTATTTTTCAGCAAATTTTGGTTGTTTTGGTAGATCCTTTTGGTGCTTTTCCTTTGCAGATTTTGGTTGAAGATCAAAGCACATCTTCCCCCCTTGCTGCTGTTCCGATTTGGGAGGAAAAGGAGGTCCTATTGCCACCTTTTGGTTACTATTTTGAAGGACAAAAACAGGACTTCAACGTGCTGGAGGTTGAAGACAACGGGAATAAAGTTATTCCCGCTATTCCTGCAATACCAGCTCTATTCCAGACTTATTCCAGGAGGGAATAAGGTATTATTTTTATTTCTTTTCTCATGCATATGTAGATCTGGATTTGTAAAATATTTTATAAATATTCCATACCCATATTATTTCATGTTTTAGTCTGTACATGCTTCCAGATTATGTTAGATCCTGCATGGAGCATGTTTTAGTTGGGCATTTTAAAACTGTTTTAAAATACTTACCTGCTCCCTAATGTTGCATGCTTAGGGTAGGCACCTGCAAATGAACAATTCTACTTTCAAAGAAACCCTAACTTGTGGGCCAAGAAATCCTGGTGGACTGGTCAACAATGGGCCTGTCTTGGGCTGGAGCTCTCTCTTGCGGGCTTGGCGGCATGAAAGGGTCTAGGTGCATGAAGGCCGGCTTTGGTTGGAGGGGTCTGGTGAATCTCCTGGTTGCTGATGACTCTCCTCTTGACTTGAACAACTTAACAGGACTCTTGACTGAACTAAAATGACTAGACCTGACTAAGTGGACTCAACTGACTTAGTTATCCCACTTTATTACAGAACTCAATTGGCTCACTTTGACTAAAGTGACATAGGACTAATGGATTAAAATAAAATAAAATAGACTCTCGGTCCACTTCGGATCCCCATCATCAAGTATCTCATGATGATTTTGTAGTTGTTTCTGCTATCATTGTAAACTATGATGTAAGAAGAATTTTATTGGATAATGGAAGCTCAACTAAGATTTTACTCTATGATATTTTTCTTAAGATGAATTTATCAAGGAACAAATTGCAAAGAACCTCAACACCCCTTACTAGGTTTGGAGGGAATCCGGTAGGAGTGGAAGGGGAGATAACCCTCCCTGTGACATTGGAATGGAACCTCGATAGAAAATGCTTCCAATCACTTTCATGGTCGTCCTAACATCCTTTGCATATAACTCCATTTTAGGATGACTAGCCTTAAATAAATTCCAAGCAATTGTCTCAACTTACCACTTATTGGTACGATCCTGACTAAGAACAGAATCAAAGAAATGAAAGGAGATCAGAGAGTGGCTCAACAATACTTGATGTTCAAGATAGACAACCAGTCGACAAAATGACATTAGAATAGCTAGATCAATGGAATCAGATAGAAGGAAGTGGAGAGCCAGTCGAAAGGACTATCCCTATACCTCTCATAAAAGAAGATCCGACTAAGGTTATGCAAATTGGAAGCCTGCTCGATGAGGATATGAGGTCAAGATTAATTGACTTCCTACAGAGCAACTCTGATATCTTTGCATGGTCGGATAATGATATATTGGAAATCCCTCCAAAAGTCATCACTCATCAGTTGAGGGTCGATGCAGGATGTAGGCTTGTTCGGCAGAAGAAAAGAAACTTTGCCCTTGAAAGGCAAAAACTTATCAATGAGAAATGGCTAAACTTCTTGATGCAGGATTTATAAGAGAGACTCATTATCCAGACTAGCTCGCTAATATAGTAATGGTAAGAAAAGCCAATGGTAAGTGAAGAATTTGTATTGATTATACTGATCTTAACAAAACTTGCCTGAAAGATAGTTTTTCCCTTCAAAGATAGATCAGCTTGTTGATGCCACAGTTGGACATAAACTTCTAAGCTTTATGGATGCCTTTTTTGGCTATAACCAAATCTGGATGGATCTCAAAGATGAGGAGAAGATGGCTTTTATAATTGAAAGGGGACTATATTGCTATAAGGTGATGTCATTCAGCTTAAAGAATGTCGGTGCAACATACCAGTAGTTGGTCAACAAAATTTTTGAAAAATAGCTTGGAAAAACCATGGAAGCATATGTTGATGATATGATAGTCAAGATCATTCAGGTCGATAATCATATTAGAGACCTGAAGGAGGCCTTCGATGTGTTGAGAAGACATCGGATGAAGCTAAATCCAATCAAGTGCATCCTTGGAGTTACGTTAGGGAAGTTTCTCGACTTCTTTATTACTAATCGGGAATAGAAGCCAATCCTGAAAAATCTAAGCAATCCTTGATATGAGACATCCATCCAACAAGAAGGAGGTATAGCAACTGATAGGATGGATAGCATCATTAAGTCGATTCATTACTCGATCGGCAGAAAGATGCCTTCATTTCTTCAAAGCCATACGATAGACAAGGAGCTTTAAGTGGTCAAAAATTATCAACAAGCTTTTAAAAAATTAAAGAAGTATCTAATTAATCCACCACTGCTTGCGAAGCTCAAAGAAGGAGAAATATTATACCTTTACCTCTCTAGATCAAATGAGGCTATCAACTTGGTGCTTGTAAAAAAGGAGTCAGATAATTCACACAAGCCCATTTACTACACTAGTAAAGTATTGCATGACACTGAGGTAAGATACCCAAAGGCGTAGAAGTTGATTTATGCATTAGTGATAGTGCAAAGTGCCTAAGGCCTTATTTCCAATCCCATTCGGTCATTGTATTGATGAATCAATCGATAAAGGCCATCCTCTGATGCCCCAATACATTTGGAAGGATCGCCAAATAGGCCATCAAACTAGGCAAGTTCAACATCACATATCAGCCACGACCAGCAATGAAGGCACAAGTACTAGCTAATTTTTTTGCCTAATACACCTGGGGCGATGAAGAAGCCGAACACCAAATTGTCGATGAATGGATCATGGAGCTCCCCGATCTCACATAGATACTCCATGTAGATGGAGCATCTAATTCCTTTGATTGTGATGCAGGGTTAATCCAAACTAGTCCAGAAGGAGATATCATTGAATATGCCCTTTGTTTCTCTTTTCAAGCATCAAATAATCAAGCAGAATACGAGGCCCTTCATGCAGGACTAAGAGTTTCCAAGAAACTAGGTGTTCGGAGGATGAGTCTTCTTGGACTCCCAATTGGTGGTGAACCAAGTCAAGGAAGAATTTGAAGCTTGTGATATTCCATGATTAAATATTTAGAAAAGGTATGGGATTTCATCATCGAATTTTATTTCTTTAAGATATTCCATGTCCCACAAAGTGAGAACTCCCAAGTCGATGTACTCTCCTTACTGGCTACCAAGACTCCTGATGACCTTGGTCGAACATTCATTGAATACTTGGAAGTTTCCAGTATAATGAGCGAGAGTTTATGTATACATCAAGTAGAATAGGAGCCTTGTTGGATGGATTTGATTATGGTCTATCTGAAGGAAGGAAGACTGCTAGAAGGAGCCGTTGAAGCCAAGTAGATAAGGTGGATGGCTTTGCAATATATCATCCTCGAAGGAAATCTCTACAAAAGGTCATTCACACAACCTTTGCTAAAATGCTTAGGGCCATCGGATGTCGATTATGCCCTAAGAGAAGTACATAAAGGTATATGCAGTGATCATTTGGGGGGCAGATATCTGGCTTATAAAATCATACATCAAGGATACTATTGGCCAACCATTCAAAAAGATGTCGCTGACTTCATCAAGAAATGTGATCAATGCCAAACATACTCCAACATTCAAAGATGCCTGGTGAGTCATCTAGTTCAATTAACTACTCCATGACTATTCACCCAGTGGGAATGGATAATCTTGGGCCTTTCCCTCCAACCTCCAATCAGAGAAAATTTGTAATTGTAGCCATTGACTACTTTACCAAATGGGTCGAGGCTAAACCTTTGGCCCACATCACTAAGGGGAAGGTAGAGAGCTTTGTTAGAAACTCTATAATCTATCGATTCGGAATCCCTTATACCATCATCATCGACATTGGATGACAGTTCGACAACCAGAAGTTCAAGGACTTTTGTGCCTAACACCACATTCTTCATAAGTTGACCTCTGTCGGACATCTCAAGCAAATGATAAAGTCGAATTGACCAATAGGACTATCCTCCATGGCCTAAAAACTAGACTGAATGAGGTGAAAAGACTTTGGACCGAAGAGTTAAATTTGGTTCTCTAGGCATATCGAACGACTCCTCGGACTACCACCAGAGAACCACTATTTAGACTGACCTTCGAGAGTGAAGTAGTGATACCTATGGAAGTATCTTTGCAATCCTTGAGGATTGATCATTTTGTAGAACCAAATAATTCAGAGCGATAGACAGCCAATCTAGATCTGCTCGAAGGCACAAGGCTTCAAGCTCAAATGAAAATGGCAGTGTTTCAACAAAGAGTCACCAGATACTACAACGCCCGAGTTAAGACTTGAATCTTCCGACCTAGAGACTTGGTGCTACAAAAGTCCGAAATATCATGACCTACAGAATAAGGGAAGTTAGCCCTCTAATTGGGAAGGACCCTATCGAGTCACTGAAGTAATCAACCCGAAACCTATCAGATTAAAAGTCTGCATGATTACTAAATAACTCGATGTGGAATGTAAAAAATCTTCACAAATATTATCAATAAAGAGCTCTTCCAATTCTTTTTCTCTAAGTCTTGTTACAAATAGTCAGTCCTAACTCTCCAACTCACATCCGACAAAATATAAAGGGTTGGTCTAATTAACTGACTCAATCGGTACAATTATGGAGTTAATCTAACTCACTGACTCAATCGATATTCCTGACAGAGAGAAAGAGTCGACCTAGCCCGTTGACTCACATCCGACATAATATGGTATGATATGATCAACTAGTAGAATCGGTGCATTTGAGAGAAACAAAATCAATCTCAATCAACTTAATTGATTTATTCAAAGATAATCGACCCAATCAGCTAAGCTCAACTTAGCCACTAGTCCAAATTTATCGGATTCCTAATCCATCAAAAGCTAGTACTTGGCAAAAAAAGATGATGACATCAACATTGCAAGGGAGTATCTAAGGTACTATCTGACAAGTTTATACTTGAAAATTTTTGCACACAAAAAGTTCAAAAGCAAGAAGACATTGAAGAAGAAAAGGATCTTTCATTGATCATTAAAAAAGGATTGATACATTTATTCAGAAATATGAAGAAGACATAAAGTACAATCATTCTTGACCCTCAATCACATCTTCTGCATGACCTTCTCCTACTTGGTTAGCCACCTCAGAGAGGACGAACACTTCTAGCTCTGTAGCTGCCTGAGGTTTGTCATCCTCTTTGTCTTCCTCAGCCATGATGACCCCGGATAGGTCCAAGTTAGGATAAAGTTTTTTGACTTTATCTAGGCAATCTTGGAAACCCATCTGGTAGCTGACCACTCCAGCCTCTATCATTTCATCATCAAAAGCCTAGGATTTCCTATATTCCTCAATAGCTTGATGAGCAGCATGAGTGAGCTTCTCTTTAGTAGGAGTCACTTTTTCTTTGGCAGCTAGCTTCTGAGTCAAAACCTCTTTGAACTTTTGAAGACTCTCCTTTATTAACACTTCGGTTGAGTAGAGCTTCTTCTTCTTTTTCTTCTTCTTCTTCTTCTTCTTTATCTTAGCATTTGACTCAGTCATTTTTGCTTGCACCACCTTCAATTTTTTCTCTAAGGAAAGATTGTTAGCAACGCTTTGCTCCAACTTGCCTTCTAGAGTTTGTTTAAGCTCCTCGACAACTTCTTTCTCAATTTTTGCTGCCTCTAGTTGATCCCGGAGGTTATGACTGAGGTCTATGAATCTAGAAATACTCTCTTCAATCAAAGAGATTTCATGGATGAACTGCACTACAATGACAAACAAAGTTAGTTATGTTCATTATATCAGTACGAGAAGATAAAGAGCACACTTTACCTTAAGAAAACTTGGGTAGATGGAAGGAACGACATCCTCCAATCGTCGAGCTTTAGTTGCCTCCTAATCTTTTAGGAGTATGATGGCCTTCAATAACCATTAGGCCAATTTGGGATTATCCAATCCCATTTTGTCAGCATAGATGTTGAAGTCTATGACTTGATCTTCTTTGACAGGTTGGTCCCTTCCTCTGATTCCACTTGGGGAGCCTCGCCTTTATCATACCGGCAAGGCTAAGATGATGAAGGGCCAATGTCAGAAGTTGCTATCAGCTGCTCTGTGGGTTGAATGACAGAACGACCGTTGGGTGGAGCTCAGTCAGAGATGTGTCATCGTCATCCATAGTACTCCTAAATATTATTAGAGTACTCACTCTAGCTGGGACCCTTGAAGGGGCATGGGCTGCTCTAGTCCTTTTCAGTCTCTCTAACTTTGTTGGAGGGGCAATGGCTTGCCTCTTCTTGATAGCTTGGCGGAGCTTCCTGCCATCAGGTTTCATCTTTGCATCTACAAATAAAAAAAGACATCAGCCAATCTATCAAAAAATAATAATAAATAAAAGATAGAAAAATAGTGGTTCAATGTCATGTACCTAAAGAAGAAGACATGCTAATTCGAGCCAGGTATAGGCTCTGCTCATTTAGCAACTCCTTCATCGGAGGGACTTTGACTCCAAGGAGCTTCTTGTAGTCCTCTTGATCAACCACTAAGACTTTTTTACCATCGTTCTGGGTTAGACGGGGCTCCCTCCACTCGGTACTGAAATCTCAAGGATGGTGATATATAAGGTAAAAGAAGCAAGGCTTCCAATCATGAATGGCCGACGGAAGCCCCACAACAAATTTTTGACCGGGATGGGGGCTGATGACCCACCACCCTTAGCCATGGAAATTGTTCTTCAAGATGAAGAAGGCAATGAAAAGGGAAGTCCTAGGCTCTATTTGGAGATCATAACAAAGGACTAGGAAGGCACAGATGATCCGAATATTGTTTGGAGTTAGCTATGTAGGGACTACATGATATAAGTTAAAAATCCTAACGAAGAAAGGGTAAAGTGGAAAACAAAGACCAACCTTTAAGTGGTCTTCGTACACACTATACTACAAGGTGGCGACTGATCTATCCTCTCACCAGAGTGAGGGATGACCACAACAAAATCCTGCAGAATTTTGTAGTAACTCTGCAAGGTAGAGATGCTAGACTCACTAAGGGTGCTCCTAATGGACTCTAATCCTGGTTCATTCCTGTAAGGACCCCTTCTCCTTGGTGGACTAGGGCTATCGGAAGACCTATCTCCTACCTAACTAGTGGCAGATCTACCGGTGGCAGGAACTCCTAAGGTTCTAACCATAATGAAGGGAAAGAATCTAACCTAGAAAGGGAAGGTCTAGGGAGGAGGAAGAGATGAAGGATGGATGGCTTGTAGAATGGCGTAAAGATCCAACCTGAAAAAGGGGAAATCCTTTATATAGGTGACTACGATAGCCTTGATTTCTTCCTAGAATGGCATGGAATGCTCTCGATTGTACCATGTATACAGATCTTAACCAAAAGATATGATGCCGATGAAAAGAAGCCGATACGATGGGAGGAAATCCAATGTGTCAGTATCGATCCACGAGAGTTCGAAAAGCAGAGATAAGAGAACGATGACATTTGTGATAGTATCTTTGTACGACATCGACGATCCTGATCGTGCCACAAATCGGAGCCTCTATCAGATGCCAGCAAAAGGAATATCGACACAACTCCTAGATCCAAGGGATAATCCTTCTACCAGTAAAAATCTGATACCTGGAAATGGCGTTGTGTCCCAAAAAGTGGCAAATTAATGATGCCAACTAATTTTGAGATTTGCCATCATTGAAGGATATCTTCTCTCCAATAAGGATGTGGGTAAAAAAAGAAAAAGAGAAAAAAATAAGAAAAGAAAAAAAATTTGATCATCATTAACTTCCATCTTTCAAGGCCTTAAATATGCCTTGAAATTGGGAGTGGGGGGCAAGTATTGTGATGAATCGATGAACTAATCAAAAAAGCTCATCATAAAGGCCAAAAGCTGACTAGCCAACAAGATAACAATTGGCCGACCAAAACTCATTAGTCCACTAACTCATAAAGTTTGACCAATATAAGGATAGAATGATGGGTTAGCAATTCAATTTGTCGACCGATTTAAGAAGAACAGGCTGGTAAGAAAAGGAATCGTTATCCTAACAGGATAACAACTAACCATTATAACGAACCCCAGTCAGTTTCAACGGCATAACGTTGGAACTAACCTTTTCCAACTGAATTCCGTTAAGGTGAATGCCTATAAATATCGATAAGAGGGGATCTCCGAGGTAAGTAAAAAAATATAGGCTGAAGTATTCCTGACTCTACTTTAGCTTCTTCAAGATTCTATCTGTTGATCGAACCCTTGCTGACTTAAGAATCGGAGTGTCCCCTACTAAAATCCTCCGATGAGTAGGTTTGTTTTGAAGGAGTTTTGGAAAGATTGGCTAGCAAATCTGATTGTGCAAAGCGACCGCTTGGGTTCGGCATCAACAGGAAGGTAAAAGGGAGGAACTTTTCACCACAAAGTTTTCCAAGTTGTTCACATGTAAAGCAAGAGGATGCCTAATAGGAAAACAAAGAAATGAAAAAAAAAGCTACAAACAATTGCTTAGGAGTTGGGATTCGTGTGAACTTGATCCATGTTGAAAAATGTTAATCTAAAAAAATCTCAAAAGCTGATCATTTCAAAATCTTTGAATATGTTGCTTATTCATACATTCTAAAGGAGAATCGAGACAAACTAGATGAAAAAGAAGAAAAACGCATCTTCATTGGATACAGTAATGAATCAAAAGGATACCATCTCCTTCCTGAATCAAAATAACTAATTATTTCAAGACATGTCATCTTTAATGAGGGAGCAAACTAGTAATGGAGCACAGATGCAACTAGAGGAGTTCAACTTCTTGAAAAAACCCATGAGATCAATAAAAGTGATCCAAGCCCAAGTACACAACCATTAATGTCCCAGTATGATCAAGAAAAAGAAGAGGAAGAGGAAGAGATGCCCAAGTACTTTTTTCTTGTGAATCTAAATTATTAGAAGAAGTTGCTAAAGAAGAAGCATGGAGAAAAGGCATGGATGAGGAAGTTAAGATGATCAAGAAGAATCGTACATGGGAGCTTACGAAGAAGTTTGAAGATAGAGAGATTATTGGGTTGAAGTGGATCTATAAGATCAAATATAATGAAGATAGATTAATTCAAAAGTACAAAGCCCAGCTTATCGCCAAAAGATACTCTTAACAACCCGACATCTACTTCAACAAGACTGTTGCTATAGTAGTGTGCATGGAAACTATAAGAATTGTTCTTGCACTAGAAGCTTAACTAAAGTTGCAAGTTTGTCAACTAGACATCAAATCCATTTTTCTCAATAAAGAAATTGAAGAAGTCTACGTGGGGCAGCCACAAGGCTACAAAGTTTAAGGTGAAGAAGACAAGGTATATTACTTGAAAAAGGCTCTTTATGAACTCAAGCAACCTCCTTGTACATGGAATAGCAAGATCAATAAGTATCTTATTGAGCATGGATTCCTTAAAAGCCCAAGCGAGCTATCTTTGTACATGAAAATGCAAGGTAACCACTTTCTCATTCCGTGTTTATATGTGGATGATCTAATCTACAGAGGAAACAACTCAAAGGTGATTGAAGATTTTAAAAAGGCCATGATGCAAGAATATGAAATGACTGATCTTGGTCTTTTGAGATTTTTCCTCGATATGGAAGTGAAGCAAGGGCCTGGAAGAATTTTCACCTCTCAAGAAAAAATATGCTGATAATCCATTAAAATAATTTAACATAAAAGATTTCAAGCCATTTGCCACATCTATGGCAATGAACAAAAAGCTATCCAAGGAAGATGGCAAGGAGAAAGTAGATGTAATAATCTATAGAAGTCTCATTGGCTTGTTGAACTATTCACAAATACAAGGCCTGACATCGTATATGTGGTTAGCAAAGGTCATTTCACTGCTGCAAAAAGATTCATGAGCAATCCTAGCAAAGATCATTTCACTGCTGCAAAAAGAATTTTAAGATATGTTAAGGGCACAAAGAATTTCAGCATTCTATATGAGGTAGAGAAAGATTATAATTTAACTGGCTACACATATAGCGATTGGGTTGGAAGATTCGATGATTGAAGAAGCATAAGTGGAGATGTATCCTACTTGGTTCTAAAGCAATTTCATGGGCATCAAAGAAGCAAAAGACAATTGCACTTCCTTTCGCTGAAGCTAAATATATTGTCATAACAAGTGTTGCATGTGAAGCTGTATGGCTAAGAAGAATTTTGAAAGATCTGCAACAAATTTCCAAGGCTCCAATAAAAATTTATTATGATAATATGTCTATAATCACTATGACAAAAAATCTAGTATTCTATAGTCGCACAAAATATATTGAAATTCATCATCACTTCATCCATGAGCTTGTGGACAAAGGAGAGATCAAGATAGAATTTTGCAAGACTGAAATGCAATTTGCTAATATTTTTACCAAACCCATTCCAACATAAAAGTTTACCAAGTTTAGAGATATACATAGAGTTTATGATTTTTCAAGATCAAAGGGAAGTGTTGAAAAATATTAGCCTAGAAAAATCCTGAAAAAAGAAGAAATGTTTAGATGGTATTAAATTATCTTGGAAATATATAGATATTATATAAAATTCTAGAAAAAGGAGTCAAAGTTATTTGGATACTAATATCAAAAAAATCTAGATCAAAGTCTAGAAACCTACATCAACTACTATAAATAGATATACTTCCTTTAACATTTATAATCAAAAATCAAGTAAGAAAATCTTTCAATCAAATTCCTATAATTCTCGACCTTCTTGCCAATCATTCTTTTACTATATCATATATATTACACATCAACAATCCTCTCAACCACAATCCAACAATATCCAAACCTATTATCCTTTTCATCAAAACCCTATTATCCTTTGTAAAATACATGGTATATTACCTTCTAGTTCCCTCTCTCTCTTTCTCTCTCTATATATAACGAGATGTTATCCCATCTCCATATTGATATCTATATTATAGATATATATAAAAGTATTAATTTAATAATCAAATTATCTTTATTCATTTAAAATTGATATTTTATATATCATTTATAGGAAAGGAGAGTACCAATGTGAAGAGCTTGATTTATGAGTTCAAACAAAACAAGTTTGAAGTAAATCTGATTTAAAATGAGCCTAGAATTGATTTTTTAAAAATTAAAAATGAATTACATGAAATTTAAAGTAATCGGTCCATCATGGATCGGTTGCTTGGTCCACAGAATCATGCCAGTCCACAGGAAGCCATTTTTGTCGATCCATAGTGCAGAACCGTGGACCATGGGGCGATTCCAGCTACCTCTTCATCAGATCCTTTCATCCCCGGCACTGTCCATCATAGAAGCTCATCGTCGGCCACCTCCATTGCCTGGAGAACCACCAGAAGCCATCATTCCTCACGGTTTCCCCTGTTCCACACCACCTCTACCATCCATGACCACAACGCTGAATCCATCGTTCCCAGCCTCTCTCCCATCTCCGACCACCATCCCAAGCCCTTCTCCCATCTTTGGTCACCTTTCCCAGCCATTCTCTCATCTCCACCACCGATCGACATGTCTTCTTCTCTATAGTGGCCGTGATTCTAGCAGTTTCGATGACAGCAGCGCGAGGTGACGACCGCGGCAAGGTCTCAAGAATTTTGGTGATAGTAGCCATGATCCAAGGTGCTGACAACGGATCTCAGACCAAACCCATCAAGAAGGAAGGGGCACGCATGGATCTCAAAACATCCAATGAAAGGAAGGATCTACACGAATCTCAAAGCAATCCAAGAGTTGAAATTATTGGGATTTGGATTTTATACTTTTAGTCCTTTAGTTTAGTCCCACATTGGATACCCATGAAATCCTCTCTCTAGTAAAACTCTATAAAATGATTCCTATGCCTCTACTTGGGGAAGAAACTCTCCCCTAGAGTCCCTTAGAGCCTTTGCATAGGGGACAGAAGGGGATCAACTTAAAAGTGGGTTAGTATTGAAGTGCGGGAGGGAAGAGGTGGTTCTGAGTCTTCTGTATTTCTTATTCTACAATAAAAGAGTATGTTTTTCTTTCGCATTTATTTATTCTCTTTTATTCACCTTTTATTATTCTTTAATATTAGATTGAGGTTAGGGACAACTCTTGCTTTCCAAAGACGCACCGTGATCTATTATAGGTATGGGGCATACCGAGGAAAGAAGAGTTGGATACCTAGTGCCTCCCAAAGACATGTCATGATCTATTATAGGTACGGGGCATGCCAAGGGAAGATAGGTAAATTTCTAAAATCAATTACATTTTGGTTATAAGAGAAATATAATTTAGCATTGCACAATCACTCTTCCTCTCCTGAAATACACCCTCTCACGTACTTCACCCTTAAAAGTAGTTTATGTCTTGTTTAATTTTGCTCAACAACAACTACTTTTCTTTTCTTTTTAAATTATAACTTAGCCTTAGGGTCTTTAAGGATACAATCCCGACTCACCCTAGCTACGGAGTTGAGTTCGTGAATTATTTTTGATCGCCTATGACAGCAATCTAATTTTGGCATCATTGCCGGGGACCATAGGCATGGTTATGATTTAAAAATCAAAAAAAGGAGAAAAAATATATAAAAAGGTATAAAGAAATTAGTTAATTACTTTTTACTGCTCTCCTAACCACTTGTACTGGATATCTATTTTCTTTGCATTGCATGATTCATAAAAATCTTAAGGGCACTAAATCCCTAAACAACATAAGGTGGGGACGTCATTACCCTTCTTTGGCCTACAAACCATCACCCTACGTATTGCATTGACCTAAGCCTTAAAATTAAAATCAATTAGACGTTGGCTGCTAAGGATTTTTAAGCTCACTAGGACAAGGGACCCTAAGAGCTGGAATAGCTTAGAATCAATTAGTTCACTATGTATAAGGAAAGAGGTTCAAGGATGATGTAGTCCTAAAGAAATGTGGTTCTTTAATTGGTTCCATTGTCTGACTTGGCCAATTAATTTGGTATCTAAGAAAAGCAACGAGGGAACCCCACCGAACTTACCCTTACCTAGCCAGTGGGTAGTTGGTATCTAACTTCGAAGACTCAAAGGCAACCTTCGAATAGTTAGGAGTTATCTAGAACTAGGGACCCTAGGATAGAGAGTCCATTGATTACTAACTTGTTTGTAATTAACCTAGAACTTTAACTAATACTCTTTCTCTATCACTCCTAGCTTTAGGACTCCTTAGGCTCTCATCTCTAGTCTTCTTCTCTATCTTTCTTCTCTCTTCTTCTCTCCCTCTCTTCTTTAAAAAAAAATATATTAAAAAAAAACTTAGAAGAGGATTGCTCTGATCTAGAACCTTTGATTAAATATTCCAAAATCATCAGAATAATCCAATGAATTGGAGCAATGCTAGGAACATGTATCTCAATAGTAGAGTAGATAAGTTGTCCCATGCCTTCGATGCCATACCCTATGAACTTGATCAACTACCAACTATTAGACATTCTTCTACTCCATCCTTTTTTTCTACACAATAGGCATGCTCCATATATTCCAGTCCAACTCACTTTGTGAGTGAATATCCAACCATGTACTAATTTCCTGAGTCTAGGTATGACCAAGTTTATCAAGATCAGACTCATATGGCCTATAGATCAGGAGAAAACCCATAGTTTAATGCTTATAACCCAGGTTATGGGGCTCAACTAGATTTGTCATGATAACCACACCTAGTGGTTACCCTGGTACCACAAAGACCTCTATTTGTAGATGGATCATATTACAATCAGCTTATCCATGTTATCAACCTTCTCCCAATTATAACTTATCATTTCAAGAGAAGGTTCTGCAAGCAATAGATATAATCAAAAAAATTGGTCATACCCGATCTCTCCAACTGATCAACCCAAAAGTCGATAAATTTGCCCAATATAAACAATCAATCATACTTCAACAGCAATCTATCGATGAGCTTATAAATCAAACTGATTGATTATTAATTAAAATTGATAGGGAGAAGGTCAGAACATTGCCTAGTCACTTTGAGAGTAATTTAGAGGATACTATCAAGTTAAAGATTCTAATGACCTTTAATTTTTTTTGAATAATTAATTATAACTCTCATGAATGAATTAGTCACGGATCAACCCTACACCATCATAGAGATCCATATAGATAATTCGATTGAGGCAGAGAAACCAAACTGGTGGGACGAACCACTTCCATCATCATCCTACTCATCGATGGCCCTCTTTCCAAGTACCCTAGAATCATCCACTCCTTTTTATGGGATGGAAGAAGAAATTGATGATATGATGAAATTAATTAAGGATCCCTAGGAACCACAATAGAATAACATAACAAGGGAAGACATACCTCCAATTTATCCCTAGAAGTCATTAGCTCCCTATATGGCTCATTGTGAGGTAGATAATTTTAATGTAGATGGATAAATCATATGGAGGGATTACCTATTCGATCTACCACATTTCAAACTCACCCCATTTTTGATGGAACAATATGAACCAACACCTAGCCCCCTAATAGCTCCTCCGTTAGAATCACCACTGAATCTAGAATTAAAGCCATTTCCTGTTACACTTATTGATAACCTACCAGTGATATCTAACCAGGAAGACCAAATAGTTTGTGTTCTGAAGATGTACAGAAAAGTTGTTAGATGGGATGTTTATGAAATGAGAGATAATAAACTTAAAGATTTTATAGCTGATTTCACTATATTTGGCACTACTTTCAAGGATCACCTCCAAATTCTATCTTTTATTCTAAAATAATGTATGGAGATAGACTTACAATTAACTTGGACAAAGTGCAATCAGGAAAGGGATTAGGGTAGATCATTTTGAAGTTAGAAAAATTTCTAAGCTACCACCTCCGCTCTCGGCCCAACACACACAATCCCTTCATAGTCATCAACCAAATTATAATAATACTTTTAAATCTTGATCTAGTATGCTTGCCCGGTGCACTCTATGGATCAAGGAAACTCGTTGTCAAAAATTCTATGAACGTTTTTTTGCCTTGATGACAAGGCCTCCTACTTAGTCCTATCTTCTAAAAATCTGGAGGAACGTATCCAAGTTCAATATTAGTAACACTACCTCATAGCGTCCAGCTAAAGACGTTAAACTTAGCACTGGTTGGGAGGCAACCCAACAATCTCATCTTCTTTTTTAGTACAATTTCAGGAACTTAGGTGGAAGAACAAGAGCTTGTTACTTCATGAAGCCCTCTTCAACTCCCAAAGCATATTCACTCCAAGTGTATTCTTTCCTATTATACCTTTTATTTTCTTTCTAACTCTATTGAGGACAATGTCAATTAAGTTGGGAGGAGAAAATCTTGACTTGCTTAGATCTTCGAATAAGGTTAGGAATGATTATGTTATGAGTATTGTCTCGAACTAGAGTTCCATAAGCACCCTAATCAATGATTGATTAATGATCTAGATAATACTAGAGATGCTGAGAGATAAATTATTAATAAAACTCAATAAATGGCAGGGTTTAAATCATAAATAATTTTATTGAGCAATTCCAAAACATTCTAACTATTGATCTCAATGAATATCCACTTTATGGGGGTATAAATTAAAAGACCAAGTATGCTAAAGTTTTTTCTTGAAAAAAAAAGGGGTTAGTCTCGCCTCACAGTTTTGCTTGAACTCTTACTGAGTAACTGGGCCCCTTCGCCGAAGTAAGCATTATGGTTCACGTCAAAAGGTGAGAAGGTCAAGAAATCTGTTAAGCAATGGTACCTTTCTAAGTAACTAGGCTCCTTTGCCTAAGTAAGCATTGTGGTTCATGTCAAAAGAAAAGAATATAAATATTTAAGAGGCTAGGACATGGAACTATACTCATAAAAGAAGAAGAAGAAGAAGAAAGGAGAAAACTAGCTGGCAAAAAGATACTTCACTAAATCCCTAGAAAGTTAGAGGATTCAAAGAGTGAGATGGAAAGTTGGCAAAAGAAGAACTCTATAAATCTTTATGAGCTCCACCCGACCATTAATTGAGTTGAATTAATAAGCCGATGAAGTATCTCAGTAATGGTATAGCAATGTATCAATTATCTTTAGGGCTGCGTAGGTTAACATCCAATTCAAGGACAGGTTGATACACATTACTAATCTATCTACTTTACTCAAGGATGAGCAAAGTTCAAGTTGGGGGATATGATAACTATATTATAAATATATATAAAAGTATTAATTTAATAATCAAATTATCTTTATTTATTTAAAATTGGTACTTTTATATATCGTTTGTAGGAAAGGAGAGAACCAACGTGAAGAGCTCGATTTATAGGCTCAAACGAAATAAGTTTGAAGCAAATCTGATTTAAAATGAGCCCAAAATTAATTTTTTAAGGATTAATAAATGAATTGCATGATATTTAAAGCAGCCAATCTATCCTGGACCGGTTGCTTGGTCCATAGAATACATGTCAATCCACAGGAAGCCATTTTTCTCGGTCCATGGTGCAGAACCATGGACTATGGGGCAATTTCAGCTACCTCTTCGCTGGATCTTCTCATCCCCGGCACCGTCCATCATTGGAGCTCATCACCGGCCACCTCCATCGCCTGGAGAACCACCAGAAGTTGCAGTTCCTTACAGTTTCCCCTGTTCCACACTGCTACTGCCATCCATGACCACACCGCTAGATCCACCATTCCTAGCCGCTCTCCCATCTTTGGCCATCGTCCCAAGCCCTTCTCCCATCTCTGATCACCTTTTCCGGCCATTCTCTCATCTCCACCACCGATTGACATGTCTTCTTCCCTGCAGTGGCTGTGGTTCCAGCAGTTATGGTGATGGCGGTGCAAGGTGACAATGGCGGCAAGGTCTCGATGGTGTAGTGAAGTTCCGGCGAAGGTTCAGCTCAAGAATTTCGATGATAGCAGCCATGATCCAAGGTGCTGACATCGGATCTTAAACCAAACCTATCAGGAAGGGGCATGCATGGATCTCAGAGCATCCAATGGAAGGAAGGATCTGCATGATTCTTAAAGCAATCCAAGAGTTGAAATTATTGGGATTTGGATTCCATACTTTTGGTCCTTTAGTTTAGTAACATTGGATACCCATGAAATCCTCTCTCTTGTAAAACTCTATAAAAAAGTTCTTATGCCTCTACTTGGGGAAGCAACTCTCCCCGGAGTCCCTTAAAGCCTTTGCATAAGGGACAGGAGGGATCAACTTAAAAGTGGGTTAGTATTGAAGTGGGGGAGGGTAGAGCTGGTTCTCAGTCTTTTGTATTTCTTGTTCTGCAATAAAAAAATATGTTTTTCTTTTTGCATTAATTTGTTCTCATTTATTCGCCTTTTATTATGCTTTAATAGTAGATTGAGGTTAAGACAATTCTTGCTTTCCAAAGACGTGCCACGATCTGTTATAGGTACGGGACATACCAAGGAAAGAAGAGTTAAATACCTAGCGTCTCCCAAAGACGTGCCGTGATCTGTTATAGATACGCAGCGCGTCAAGGGAAGACAGGTAAATCTCTAAAATCAATTACATTTTAGTTATAAGAGAAATACAATTTAGCAATGCACAATCACTCTTCCTCTCTTGAAATACTCCCTCTCACTTCACCCTTAAACATAGTTTATCTTTTGTTTAATTTTGCTCAACAACAACTACTTTTCTTTTCTTTTTAAATCATAACTTAGCCATCCCTGAGGATACGATCCCGACTCACCTTAGCTATAGAGTTGAGTTGGTGAATTATTTTTGACCACCTACGACATGGATCATATATGCATGACTATGAGAGAACTTCATCCTCGTACTTACAACTGGCCTGGTAAAATAAAGTTGAAAAATGAGCAATCTCGTCCCATCTTCCTCGAGGAAAAGAAGAGAATCAAGTGGACTTGGGGATTTTTGGGAATCATGACTTGATGCAGAGGGACCAACGAGGGCTTCTCTTTAGTCTTGACCTGAGAAGGACATTCACCTTATCCATCAGAGGACTGCTCCAATAACAGATAATGGAGAACTAGTCCCTTAGAAAAATATCCAAACAAATATTCTCTCCGAATCTGTAAAGCCATGTAATAAGAACCTCAGTAAAAGAGAATATTATCTGCGGTCATGAACAATCTATGCATATTCTCGAAGATAAACCAAAGCATTGTATTACGATCTCTGTAGGGACCATGCATTGTCTGTCAAAAGAGTTCTTTTACTAGCCACAAGTAGCTCTTAGACAGAGAACAATTACTACATATAGGGCTCCTATTGTATCAAGAACCACCACAACATCAAGCCACGTATTACAAGAATGGAGGCAAATCGTAGGCATAGAGGCTTCAAGGGGAAGATGATGATGCCCTTGTACCGGGCACCAAAGCCCTCTATAGTCCAAGTTAGTAGCAAGGTTAAGCCCACTCCATCTTCTTTGAGTACTGCCTCGTTGTGTTATGTTGGAGAGGATGAGGTCCTCAACCCTGCAGCCAAGCAGAAGGCTTCCTCTGTGAAGAAGGAAGGAGGTGATTTCAGTGTTGGAGGTGCTGTTGGTGGAGAAGATAGCATCGACAAGAGGGCTGCAGCTTATATCTCCTGTGTTCAAGAGCGTTTCAAGCTCGAGCTGATCGATTGCGAAAGAAGGAAGTATTACTAACCCTGGGTGCAGTGAAGAATAAACATTAGGGCTTATATATTGTTGTATTTTAGCTGTCTTACGTCAATCTTATCATCTCTAAAGTACGGTCCAAGTGTCCAACCATTAAAGTTGATGTGCTTCCACTTATAGTTGATCTTAAAGTTGTATCACATGTTGGTTATGTCTGTCTACCTGTGAATTAAGTTCAGATCAAAAAGCATAAATTGGACCTATATAGAACTTGAAAGTATCATCACCATTCTGGATCATGTTTGAATAACCCATTTTACATAACCTGGCTGTTTTGCGTTCCTCTTAATCGAAAGCATAGTTATGTAACTTGAATAGAAAGTGATCTCTCTCTCTCTCTCTCTCTCTCTCTCTCTCTCTCTCTCTCTCTCTCTCTCTCTCTCTCTCTCATCTTGTTAATTATTTCCTGCCCCTGCCACTACCAGTCAGCAGGCAGTCTTTTGTTCTTAATTGCCTGGGCAATTAAAAAATAATTACCTGTGGCAATGAAGAAATTAGCCATTTTGCAAACCAGGGTTCTCAAGGCTAAATAAGCGATTGCAATTCAAACCAGTGAAGGACCTCATTAATCATCTCTTGATCTGCATCCATATTTAATCAAATCTTTTAAGTTTTGGTTTTACTTATTAGTAAAATTTATAATTAAGCTTAACTGTTTTTACCAATAAATTGTTAGCCATTTTATAAATTTCAAAGATTAGTCAAAGCACGTCTATTCTTGCACTCTTATATCCATCAAACCAGCCACTCGTGGACAACTTTCTGCTCTGATAAATTTGCTCCCAGATCAGCTTGCGCATGGCTCATATCACTTCAAGTTTGGCTTTGTTAGACCCTTCTCCGGCAGGAGTTGATCACTTGCAACTGGTTACTCACTAATCCAAACAAAGAATTTGCATATCATATCGCACAAAATCATATATTCAGCATGACATTTAACATATATACTTTCGCCATTCAACAATAAAATCTACTCCACAAGACCAAGCAAAAATATATGATGTTATTAATTTTACACCGCAAAATTCATTTCCTTTTCAATACACCATAATTCCAAAAAATAAAGATATTTGGTTGGCTAATCAGCATTTGGTATTTGAATACAACCTGTTCTCGTGCAAGTATATTAGGGGGTGTTTGGTTGGGAGATTTGGAGCCTGGAATGGGAATGGCAATGGATGATTTCTTTTCCAACCAGGTTGGGAGAGTCCTATTCCTATTCCAATTCCAAGATGGAAAGGAATGACTAAATCCTCCCAAAACTCAATCCTAATTCTTCTTTAAAGGTTCAAATCTTCATTTAGATAATGATTCTTGTTACTAAATCACTTTTACTTGAAGCTCTGGCGAAGTCGAAGATTTTGCCATTTTTTTTGGTGGAAAGGGATCTCTCTCTACTGAGCGCTACTCTCGGATGGAGAGACTTGCAAAGAAACCTAGACTAAGGGTACCAGCAGGGATACTCTGATGCTCAAGTTAGTTTGGTATCTGGACAACAGTCGGAGCCATGATGGATGACCATGAAAGGGTTGGAAAACTAGTGTCACTACAGTAAAAGGGTAAAAAGCCGACCCATTTCTTCCGATGCTTCCAGTGGTGTCGGGAGACTTTGCAACCCGCCGACGCTTTTGAAAAGCATCGATATCCTCCGCAACCCGTCGACGCTTTTAAGCGTCACCAAGTATCCTACGTTTACTGACGCTTAAAAGCATCGCCAGATTTATAAAATCGTCGTTAAAATTTGAAACTACCGACTCTTATAACCGTCGCTGGGAGCGTCGCCGGATTTTCGAAATTTCCTTTTCCACCCCGAGCCATGGATCCCGCCATTTACCTGATCCGCCGACCTAGCTCTCCTCGTCCTTCTCCTCCTCCGCTCGATCCACTGACCTAGCACCTCCTCCGCTCGATCTGCCGACCTAGCCCCTACTCCTCCTCCTCCTCCAATCCGTGTCCTAAATCCCATGCTCGATCCGCCGGCGCAACCTCCTCCTCCATCGATCCCTCCCTCCTCCTCTTACTCGATCGGCCGGTAGCACTCCCATCTCTTCCGTCAACTCCTCGCACACCGGCCACCTCGATCCCTCTCTGTTCTTCAAATCCATGGATTTGTATTTGTTTTGTTTTGTTTCTTTTTTTTTTGCCTATTATTACTTGTTTTGTTTTGTTTTTTTTGTCTATTATTTTTCTGTTGGGTTGGCTAACAAACAACGTAATAACTCAAGATCAGAGCTTCGGCTTATCTTCCATGATGTTCATACGCGTGATTTTAAAAATTTATTTGTTGTATAAGAGATACATTAAAATAATTAGGAAAATGTTACAGTCATACCATGGTACAGGAGGTTGATTATTTTTACTACATTGATTGTATTAAAATTCATTAACATAAATTTGCATTGTGCTCTGTAATTATAACATGATTGATATCACCAACTATAAGATGAGTCTATTTCTTTTAAATTTAATTTCTTTGCATGTGATTTTCAGCCCTTGGAAAAAAGTCATGGTGGCTAAATTAATTACTTTGGATGAGAAAAGGGTAGCTACTCTAGAACAAATAAGGTCCGAAGAGCTTTAAGGAAGGACCGAAGGATAGTTTGGGAAACAATACTTAATTCCTTTGGATCATAAAAGATTTGACACATAATTGCCAAATTGGGAAGGACTATTTGTGGTACATCATGTGCAACCTGTGCAACCAGGTAGGGTGTATCAGTTAAGAAACTTAGATAGAAATATACATGATCAAATAATTCATGAAAAATATTTAAAGAGATATCATTTTACAATTTGGGAAGCATAGAAAGATGAGTAAAAGATTGGTCAAAGAGGTCAATTATCTATGAATTAATATTTTAAATATCAGTTTTAGAAAAGTTTGACTAAAGAGCCAAATAATCAAAATAAAAATTTGGTTAAAGCCATATAAATGAAAATAGACTTAGCTAACAAGGTTGAACATTTTAAAGACAAGTCGGCTCAAGTAGCCGAAAGATATTGAGTAGACCTATAAATTCTTGAGGGCCGACTAAAGAGAGTTCCATTGATGCAACATTTGCACTTCCAAGGGCTCTAAATTATGTGCTTGCTATAGTAGTTCTAGGAGGTGAGTTGATAACTATGTTAGTTGATATTCATAGTCCTCTAAGGTTTTCAAGTCTGGCACATACAAATCATTGTGGTAGGTGCATTGTTTTTGCAGAGCTACAATTTTGGCTTTGCATTTAGAAACTTTGTTCTCCCTTTCGATCAGTTTTTTGTTTTTCAATAGCTGGTTCGATTACCTTTCAAAGTTGTCAATGGTTGGCTGAAATTTATAAAGTAAAAATGATAATAGTAGTGGCGGGTGGTGGTCATAATTAATAACCTTAGAATGGATGGCTATATTAGAAATTTATGTACAACCTACTAACCCTATGTAGAACTAACTTGAAATGTAGTCTTGAATGAGACAAATAAATTCAGTAAACTAATCTTTCATTTTGGATTCTAAGTTAACCCTATCTATGATTCATAATCTTGTTGTTGTTGGTAGTTTTTATGTCATATAGAACTACTTGTTTTGTTATTATTTTCTTATCAAGTGTTTGCTTGGAGAGTAAAGAAGCTCTGTAACCAATGTCAAAATTGGTTTAAGGTTTATATATGGAGGCTATGATGATTATGCAATGTATGTTTGGCTGATTCAACTGTTTCTAATGGCAACAATCTTAGATGGCCTTCTTTTGTAGGCAACCGATTGTAGTCGTTTTGATTTAGTTGCAGATTAAATAGTATATAACTGAGCATCGTCCTTATTTTTTATTATTTATTGTTCTTTTTCTTAGTAGATGATTTATATTTCTTTATAAATTTCTTAGTATATACCTTCATCTCATTATTATAAATCTTTTATTTCAATACCATCTATACCTTTGTTACGATCAATTATGATTTTTTAAATATTTTTTAAAAAACTTGCATTGTATAGAAACATAGACTCATCAATTGATTAAAGTACATATTCTACAGCATCTGTATAATTATTTTATTTTTGTATGGATGGGAGAAATATGTATAGTGGTCAATTGATTATCCAGTTTGGACAGTTTGAGAATTGTAAATAATTTTATAGGTGCTTATAGTAATCAAACGGTATAGATAGAGTTCCAGATATATTTCGGATAGCATTTCTTTTAGTTCTCCTCATACATTTATTTGTATGGCGAGAACTAAAAAAAAATGCTGCTAAAATTTTTCTGGAACTTCTATTACGTATCCTTTGATTACTGTAAATGACCTATATAATTAATGTAATTCTTGAATGGGACAGGACCTCTTTATCTATTAGTTGATGATAGGGTATATTTAATAATACTGTAATTGATCTATTGAATAAAGTTATTTTAAATTTATTCTGTTCTTACAAATATTTGTTTATTTCAGTTAATTTTATCTTACAATGGATAAGAGTTGGAAAACTAAATCGAGGAATAGCAAAGAATATCTGGATGGAGTTCAGGATTTTATTAAATTTGGTATGGAAAGAAGTAGTATCAATAGGAAGATTTTATGTCCATGTCGAAAATGTGTAAATTCTAGTTCTCTATATCTAAATATTGTTGAAGAATATTTGGTATGGAATGATTTTTTAAGAGTTTATACAGAGTAGTTTTTTCATGGAGAGTCAAGGTTACCATCTACATGTAACCAAACCTCTAATATGGAACATATACCTGATTTTGGATCCAGTAACCAACAAAAAAATTTTGCAAGAGATGATGATATCAGGGGTTTGCTCAGAGATGCTTTTGAATATGGTACTCAAAATCCTGGAGATTTCAATAGAGGACAAGTAGCATATGGGGTACCGATGGTCCTATATTTACTAAATCTATACATAATGAGGAGCCGATACCCCCAACTAATGTTGGGACATATCATTATCAGAAGTTGATAAGAGATGTAGATCAAGACTTATATGCTAGTTGCAAGAACTTTTCAAAAAAAAAAAATTTTGTATATTTATTTCATATAAAATACTTGAATAGATAGTCTGGCAAGAGTTTTACTATGTTGCTAAAGTTATTAAAGGATGCATTTCCTGAAGGTACTAGTTTACCAACATCTTGTTATGAAGCCAAAAAATTAGTAAAAGAATTGGATCTTGAATACAAAAAGATTCATAGCTATCCAAATAATTGGATATTATATCGGGGAGAACATACCAATCAAGAGTCGTGCCATGTGTGTGGATGTTCATGATGGATGAAGCAAAAAAAAAAGAGAGTGAGGGATTAGATGAATCGGATGCAATATAAATTAAACAAAAGCCGGTGAAGGTATTACATTATTTTTCTCTTGTACCTAGATTAAAAAGGATCTATGAATCATCACCTTAGATACAGCAGTGTTCGAGGATCCGGATAATTTTTTGAAGTTGAAAATGATGATGATATAATCATAGCATCTACCCATCAGCATACTAAACAATTATAGAAGAAAAGAAGCATATTCTTTGACTTACCTTATTGGGAGCATAATATACTCCGGCATGATCTTGATGTTATGCATATAGAAAAGAATATTTGTGATAATTTGATTGGAACAATATTAAATCTTGATAGAAAGACTAAAGATAATATGCAGGCATGTCTTGATTTAAAAGAAATGGGTATCCGACATGAACTTTATCCACAAGTGCTTGCAAATGATAGAACTTATATCCCTTATACATGTTATACAATGTCTAGTCAAGAAAAAGATCTCTTCCTAACAGTTTTAAAGAATATTAAGGTTCCTGATGGATATTTATCAAATATTTCATGATGTGTGTGAATCTGAAAGAGCGAAAAATTTCAAATCTTAAAAGTCATGATGGACATATACTAATGCAAGATATTCTTCTATTGGCTTTAAGGTCGTCAATGCCGAAATAAGTTATTACGATTGTTTTTCAGTTATCATTGTTCTTCAAGGCATTATGTTCTAAGGTTCTTGATCAGTTACAGTCTCAAGTCATACTTACGTTATGTCAGATGGAAAAGATTTTTCCTTCTAGAATTTTTATGATTATGGTTCATCTACTCATTTACCTAGCTTCGGAAGCTAAACTTGGTGGACCGGTGCAGTACAGATGGATGTACCCTATTGAAAGGTAATGCTGTAAAACTAAAATTTCATAATTTAGATAACTTTTTCATTATTTAATGTGATATTAATATTAAAATTTTAATAAATATCATACTTTTTGAAGGTATCTTATACGTTTGAAGGATTATGTACGAAACAAAGCCCATCCTGAGGGCTCAATAGCAGAGGGATATATTGCTGAAGAGTGTTTAACATTTTGTTCAAGATATCTCGAAGGTGTAGAGACTGTATTCAATCGACCTCAACGTCATGGTAATATTATGGAGAATACAGATCTATACAAATTTACATCATCTGGAAGATTTATAGGAAAAGCTAAAAGTATTGTTCTTGATAATAAATCCTTGTCACAAGCACACCGTTATGTATTGCTACATAGTGACACAATATCTACTATCACAGGTTAGTTTATTTACACATGGATAATACTAAATATTAGACATATTGTTGTCAAACTTATATTTGATTGTCATGCAGTGAATTTTTAGCTGTACAATGACAAGTCAATCATTCCACTCATCCTAATCCAAGGATTGAACAAAGATGGTTGTTAAGTGATTCCTTAATTGGCTTGCCAATCATGTTTGTATATATAAGTCATAAAATAATTTTACATATATTTAACATCGAATAAGTAATCGATAATTGATATTATATTTTCTAGGTACCGGTACTGATGGAGAAAAATTGTTCAGTAGAACTAATAGCACTTGCCAGAGGTCCTAATTATATTGTGAACAAATATAATGGTTTTATTATAAATGGCTTCAAATTCATACCAAGGAGCGTGAGAAATTTAGAAAAAATCATAATAGTGGTGTTATGGTAGAAGCAGATGGAAAATCTTATTATGGTATACTTAAAGATATTTTTGAGTTGAATTATTATAGAAATTTTAAAGTTGTATTATTTTGATGCGATTGGGTGGATATAAATATACCAAGAGGTTTGAAAAATGGACTCAAATGGAT
This sequence comes from Areca catechu, assembly GCA_021397845.1. Taxonomy (NCBI): domain Eukaryota; kingdom Viridiplantae; phylum Streptophyta; class Magnoliopsida; order Arecales; family Arecaceae; genus Areca; species Areca catechu. Next base: position 138,109,542 of record CM038043.1, read on the forward strand.
TCATACTTGTCAATTTTTCAAGATTGATACATATGGGTATGTTATTGAAGGATGATCCATTTATCTTTTCATCTCAAGCTCGACAAGTTTTTTATGTACAAGACTCGAAAGATAAAGAATGGACTACTGTTATTAAGACAAAACCCAGAGACTTGTATGACATGGGAAAAAGGGTGGAAGAAGATTATGATGATACTTACACTCAGTGTATGCCTTATAATATTGTGCCGGATGATCATATAAATGATACAACCATTTTGGTTAGGTTGGATTCCGAAGAAGGTAAAACTGGTTGATTATGAAAAGTAAGTAGTTTATAAGATGGTTTATATTTTTGCATAAATGATTATATTATCTTTTAAATTACAATTCATTTCCATTATAATTTGATTATAATGTTAACTGACTTGGTTTTAAATAATGCATGTTAGGTACACCATGCCTCGAAGGAAGCGCCTATCGGATGTACAGTTTCAGTTTTCTCAGATCAAGGCTGGTACTTCATCACAGCAGCCCGATGAGCATTGATTAGTTTCACATCGGTCTGATGCTAGTCCATCCATTTTGTACATCCGACGGAGGGTGGTACCTCTCCATCTCAGGACGACGCCATTCCCTCCGAGTCAGCACATCACGATCCTCCTATGGATTATCCTGATAACGAGCCTATCGTCGATGACATACAGATATAGGGTAATTTAATAATTTCATCCCATTTCAATTTATACATATGCAATAGTTTTGATATATAATTTTTTGTATTTTTTTTTATATGGATCCGGGAGAGTTAGGCAGAGGTGAGGAGCCACACTAGTCAGTGATGTGTGGCAGTTACTTGAGGGCAAGAGGATAGTCATAGAGTGCAACAAGCTAGGCCAGCCTATTAAGAAAGCTGCTAGCTTGTTGACTAGTTTTCTTGGGACAGTAGCATGCCGGGATCAGCTATGTCCCCTAAATTATTCGAAGTGGAACAACATGCTTTCTGCCTATAAAGTAGAGATGCTACGAGTTGTGCAGGTAAAAAAATTGTTATATTATTTTATATCTTAGTTTTTTAACAATTGAATTGCTTATTTCATTTAATACTTATTTTATTATTTATTTAAATTGTAGAGCAAGTTCGTTCTCCCTCCAAATTCTTCTGATTTTGTGCTTAAGTCTCTCAATCGCAAGTGAAAAGAATATAGGGCAAAGTTGAAGGGTGACTACAAGCTAGAGGGTAGGACAGAGAGCAGGTTACAGCTACCTGTCCTCCTATGTTCACCCTCATCAATGGAGGGAGCTGATGTAATATTGGTTCTCTGAGAGAGCACAGATTGTGTAGCATCATCAAACATATAAATTTATTAATTTTCATTCATCCTAATTATATTTATACAATATATAACATAATTTTAATTTATTTTTGTAAACATATTCTGCTATTAGTAAAGCTGCACGAGTAGCTCAGTCTGTTCCTCAAACAGCGGGGTCCAAGAGTTATGCATGGCTCAGGCATGAGTTTGTATGTTTCTCATCCTATAATACTTTTACTATACTTTTAGTTATAACATCATGTATCATCATGTATCATGCATGTGCCATGTATCATGGTATGGGATATAAGATGTATTATTTATAATTTTTTTATAACATTTATTCTTTCTATAGGCTGATCAGCACGGGAGGGAGCCTGGTGAGGTGGAGTTCTATCGGATGACTCACATTCACTAGGATAGCAGTTTTGTTCGGGAGGAGTCCAGAGATATATATGTATTTTTTTTATTTATATTATATCATGATTTATAATTTTTTTTATTAAGTATTGATATATGATTTTTTATAAAACATAGGATAGGACTACCTCTATGATCGCCGAGCGGGTTGGCAAGGCTACCTCATCTAATAAGAGCAGTCGCATCGAGGTCGAGGTATTCTCAGAGTTGATGGGACCAGAGCGTCCTAGACGAGTGAGGGGTTATGGGATTGGGTTATCCCTACTCAGTTATCTGAGGTGAGTAGATAAACTCGGGATGCTAGAGAGAGTCATGTCATTCACATGTTCGTCGACTCGAGGATGAGATAGCAGAGCTTCGACAGACACGTGATGCAGATAGAGCAGAGATGCAGACTATTAGGTCTCAGCTTGAGCATGTTATATCTGTGCTGCATATGTTCATGTCATCTCAGGTAAGTAATTATTTATAACTACATATATATATATATTTTGTATGTATCTAATAATTTAGAATATATATAATGTATGTATCGTAACTATATATATATCTTGTAGGTTCCTGATGCATCTGCTAATCGCAGATAGGATGACGACCAGCCTCCTGCGGATCATTGATGCCAGTTGATTTTTTTATTATTTTTGTATGTCTTTTTGTGTATTTGAACTTAGATCGATATTGAGCATCTATTGATACTTTATATATATATTAAACACTCTTTATATTGACTTCAAGTGTATTTCGTGTTTGAAGTATTAAAGTTACGTTTGTGTGATACAAATTTCATTTAAATGATGTTTGATTCAGGTTTGATGAATGATACAGGTTTGAATGTATGATACAGGTTTGAATGAATGATATAGGTTTGAATGAATGATACAGGTTTGAATGAATGATGTATGTATTTGATTGAATGATGTATGTATTTGATGTATACAGGTAAGATACAGGTATATTTTAAAAAAGCATCGCTAAGTTTAAAACCTAGCAATGCTTTAAAGTATTGGCAGCTTTAAATTTAGCGATGCTTTTAAAAAGTGTCAGCATGTGGCATCCCCATGCTTACATAGCCAATGCTTTTGCGATGCTTTAAGAAGCGTCGGGAGACTTCTTATCGACGCTTAAAAGCATCGGCAAAGGTCCCAAAAAGCGTCGGCATAAGACTGTTTCACTGTTGTGTGTATGAGATTGTGGTAGCTTTCTTATCTTGGCCGGAGGTCCCTCTTACCTATATAAGGGGTAAATGTTGTGGAACAGGGCTTGCATAGCAGTAAAATGCCTCCTGGATGAGGTGTTCATTTCTGACAAGCATGATATGTTAAAAAAAATGTTGAGAATTCGATTTCAAATCCAACCATATTTCATGAACCTAACTCCTCAAGAACAGCCTTGTTCCCGATCAAGAATGAACATCCTGATCAACAAAGCAATCGCGGAAGCGTATTACCAGGTTGTGGATGACCATCTGCCAACAATCTCCATTGAAGATTACGGTAGGATTCAGGTCTGTGAAGATCAAGAATACCAAGAATGGGAGAAGAGAAAAGAAAGAAGAACATAGAGAAATTTTCACGAGAGAAAGGGATTTCCACTTCCAAGAAGTTCGTTACACCACCTCATCCTCTTACGAGAATACAATATATATATACCTTGGTCACACGTGCCCGAGATCCCAAAAACTCCCCCAGCTTGCACCAATCAAAAATAGTTCACCCATCATCCGAGCCGACCCGAGACACTAGAGTCGACAAGGCCTTGAAACCGAGATGACTCTAATCCTCAGAGACGACTCTTCCAGACTGCAGGTTTCCTGACTGTGCATCCGAGCCGACTCGAATCCATCCGAGCTGACTCGTCCAGTCCACAATCACCTGTTCAGAGACATGCCAACCAACAGAGTCGACTCTTACAACAGAAGAGCCGACCCTAAGACCCAAACTGACCAAAACTAAGCCTAAACACCTAGGACTCATACCGGACTCAATCCTAGCCCTACAAACATCATGGAAAATCATGATAGACTAGATCAACACATGTACATTGACCCAACTAGCCATGAATGCACCACCTGAGACTCAACAATCTCCACCTTGGTGCTTCAAGGCTACATATGTCAGAATCCTCAAACCCATTAACCACATATAAAAGTAGAAGCTATCCTTTGGTAGAGCCTTCGTAAGTGCATCCGCCTAGTTCTCCGTTGTATGAACCTTCACTAGTGCCACTTCTCCTTCCTCCACCAGATCCCTGACTCTATGGTATCTCACATCTATATGCTTGGTCCTAGCATGATAGACTGGGTTCTACGTCAAGTGTATGGCACTCTGGCTATAACTATGCAGGACCACCATACACTATTTCACCCCCATTTCAAACACTAGCCTTCTCAGCCATGTGCTTCTTTTGCATCTTCAATAATCCCTATATACTCAACTTCTATTGTAGACAAAGCTGTAATAGGTTGAAGGGTTGATCTCTAAGAAACCGGTCCACCATACATGCAGAAGAGATAACCTGTTGTAGACCTCCTTGTATTAAGATCATCTGCATAGCTTGCATCAACAAACCCTTCCAAAGGACCTGAATCCTCACATGATTTTATGGAGTTCCATCCATGTCCTTCAGGCTGCCCACCAAATACCAATCCATGTCTTTGAGTCCCTTGCAGATATCTCAAAATCCATTTCAATGCCTTCCAGTGTTCCTTCCGAGGATTAGCCATGTACTTGCTCACCTGGCTTACAGCATATGCTATGTCTGACCTGCAACAAACCATAGCATACATCAAACTGCCCACTGCATTGGCATACGAAACTCTTTCCATGTATTCTTTCTCCTTCTCTAACTGGGGGCACTGTTTTTTCGAGAAAGAAATATGCCCTGGTAATGGTGTTTCCATAGTTTTGGCCTTATCCATCCCAAACCTCTCGAGTACCCTTTTAATGTACCCACCTTATGACAAATGGAGTATTCCTTTGCATATATTCCTGCAAATCTCCATTCCAAGGATTTTCTGAGCTGATCCCAAGTCTTTCATCTCAAATTCTTGAGATAATGCTCTCTTCAACCCTTTCACAGCTATCATACTTCTGCTGGCTATCAACATATCATCCACATATAGAAGTAAATACAGAGCATCCATAGTATCCACATCTTTCACATAGACACATTGATCATGTTCACATCTAAGAAATCCAAGACTCAAGATAAATGTATCAAATCTGTGATACCATTGACGAGGTGATTGTTTTAATCCATACAATGACCTCTGAAGTAAACATACCTTGTTCTCCTGTGCATTCTAAATGCCATCACGTTGCTTCATATAGATTTTCTCTTCTAATCTTCCATATAGAAAGGCTATCTTCACATTCATCTACTCCAATTTCAAATTATGTTTTGCCACCAAAGACAACAACACCCGAATTGAAGTATGGCGTACTACAGGAGAAAACTTCTGTGTAGTCAACTCCTTCCCTCTGTGAGTATCCTTTTGCTACTAATCTTGCCTTGTATCTCACTCCACCTTGCTCTAAAGGTAATGATTTCTTAGTGAACACTCATTTGGAGCCAATAGCATGAGCATCTCTAGGTAGATCCTCCAGCTGCCATGTCTGATTCCTCCTGAGAGATTCCATCTCTTCCATCATGTCTTGCATCCATGACTCTATATCAAGACTTTCCATGGCCTCTACAAAACTTTCTGGATCTCCATTCATAAATATAAGGGCATATAAAATTACTTCATCCATGCCATATTTAACCGGCTTCCAGATTGTGCGTTGAGGCTTATGCAATGCCACTCCCCTTGCACTGTCCTACAAGTCTACTGCTTGTGGCTCCTCCTACACTTCCCTTTGAACAGCTGATTCTTCTTGCCTCTTCTTCACTCCTGGAGAATCTTTCCTGTCCAACTCCACCTCAACAAAAACTCCATTTCTTGCTGATATTGAAGACTTATCCTCCACCTGTGACGGGCTCTCACTGTTGTTCATCTTATTGACTGCATTTCCAGTTGCAGTCCCCGGTTTCACCAAGATGCTCCTCTCATCAAAAATAACATCCCTACTGACCACTATCTTTTAAGACTGTGGATCCCACAGTAGGTAACCTTTGACTCCTTGTGGATACCCTATAAAGATCATCTTCTTTGACTTAGGATCTAGCTTGCTTCTTTCAGTTGCCTCCACATGAACATAAGCAGGGCAGCCAAAAACTTTCAGGTGGCCAAGCTCAACCTTCTTCCCACTCCAAGCTTCTTCTGAAAGTCCACCATCCAACTTGAAGTGAGGGGACATGTTTATAAGAAAACATGCCTGAGTAATAACATCACCCCAAAAAGTTTTTGACAGTGATGATTGTAGCCTCATACTCCTTGCCCTCTCCAATAGTGTCCGGTTCATCCTTTCCGCAACACCATTCTACTATGGAGTCATCCTTACTGTGTAATGGCGTTTGATACCATTTTCCTCACAGTAACTCCTAAACTTGTTTAAGAGTACTCCCCACCATTATCAGTTCAAAGGCACTTTACATGTCTTCCTGTTTCCTTCTCTACCTCAGCTCTCCAAACTTTAAACCGGGTAAACACATCTAATTTTTTCCTCATCAGATACATCCATAGTTTCCTAGAGAAGTCATCAATAAAGGTAACAAAATACCTAGCTCCATCTCTGGATAAAACAGGTGCTGGTCCCCATATATCCGAGTGCACCAAATCCAGCACTCCTTCACTTGGCTTGGTAAAAACAGTAAATTTCACTCTATGCTGTTTACCAAAGATACACGGCTCACACAGGTCATTTCCATCCTTTTTCCAAGCTGGGATATTTTCTCTTTTGCTTAACTCCGTGAGCCCTCGGTCACTCATATGACCCATTTGATAGTGCCATAGTTTATATTTCAATTGTTTTTCCTGTGCCGCTGTAAGCACCTCAACACTATCACTTATCATTGAGCCTTCCATCCTGTATAGATTGTTGCTCAGTCTTCTTCCTCTTATTACCACCAAAGCTTTCTTGGTAATTCTCAAACATCCACTACCAGATTGGCAACTAAAAGCATATCTCTGCTCTTCCAAGTAGCCCAAAGAAATCAAAATCTTTTTCAATTCCGGTACATGTTTGACATTTGATAGAGTCCTTATCACTCCATCATACATCGTTAACCTAATAGTGCCTACTCCAGCTACCATACAAGGGTGAACATCACCAAGGCTTACACTACCTCTATCTGACCTATCATAGGTGTAAAACCAATCCCGGTGTGAGGTATAGTGGTATAAGCATGCAAAATCTAAAATCCAGGCATTCTCCCAATTCACTGATCCATCTGATACAACCAGTACACCTCTCCATTGCTTTCCAAAGCATTAGCACCACTAGTGTTGGCTCTCCCCTTTTCTATCTTCCAAAGAGGACAATTCTTCCTGATATGCCCAAGCTGACGATACCTGTAGTATTTCAAACTCTTGTGGTTCCGAGACTAAGATCTATCCTTGGACTTTTTCCTAGCTCTTTCCTTAGATCTTCCTTGCCTCTCATTTATAGCAAGAACCTCTAAGTTAGGATTACCTTTGCAGATCTTTTTCCTTTGCTCATTGGATCTGAGCACACCAACACACTCTTCATAGTTTAGGGTTTCCTTCCCATAAACCAAAGTTGTTATGAGACCATCATACAATCTAGGGAGTGAACACAGCAGCAACAATGCCCAATCTTCCTCATCTATCTTCACATCCAAACTCATCACCTCAGAACAAACCTGATTGAACCTCTAAATATGAGCAACAAGATCTCCTCCTTCAGGCATTCTCAAGCTATACAGTTGCTTCTTTAGCCATAGCTTGTTCGTCATGTTCTTTTCCATGTATGTGTTCTCCAGTCTTCTCCAAAGACCTTTTGCTGTAGTCTCTGAACACACCTCAGGTAAAACTTGATCAGCCAAACACATCCTTATGGTGCTGAAAGCAATCTCTTCTAATTCTTCCCATTCTTCAACACTAATCTTTTTCAATCTTTCTTTAACCAAGACCTTGTAGATTCTCTATTGAACTAGCAAATCTTTAACCCTTTGCTACCATAGGGTGAAGTTTCTCTTGCCATCATACTTCTCAAAATCTACTTTGAACTCACTTGATGCTATTACCATAATCAAGAATTCAAGAGACATGAAAAGCCATACCTGCAAGAAGCCTTACTTCTAACCCTCTAATCTTGAGATCTTCCTTCCACGAACCTTGCTCTGATGCCAAATGTTGAAAATAATGTTGAGAATTTGATTCCAAATCCAACCAGATTTCACGAACGAACTCCTCAAGAACAGCCTTGTTCCCAATCAAGAACGAATGCCCTGATCAACAAAGCAATCACGGAAGCATATCACCAGGTTGTGGATGACCATCTGCCAGCAATCTCCATTGAAGATTATGATAGGATTCAGGTCTATGAAGATCAAGAATACCAAGAATGGGAGAAGAAAAAAAGAAGAAGAAAATAAAGAAATTTTCACAGGAGAAAGGGATTTCCACTTCCAAGAAGTTCGTTACACCACCTTATCCTCTTACGAGAACACAATATATATATACCTCGGTCACACATGCCCGAGATCCCAAAAACTCCCCCAACTGGCACCATTCAAAAACAGTTCACCCGTCATCCGAGCCGACCCGAGATACTAGAGTCAACAAGGCCTTGAAATCGAGATGACTCTAATCCTCAGAGCCGACTCTTCCAGACCACAGGATTGACAAACTGTGCAACGGAGCTGACTCGAGCTCATCCGAGCCGACTTGTCCAGATTGCAAGTTTCTTGACTGTGCATCCAAGCTGACTCGAATCATCCGAACTGACTCGTCCAGTCCACAATCACCTATTCTGAGACATGCCAACCAACAGAGTCAACTCTTATAATAGAATAGCTAACCCTAAGACCCAGACTGACCAAAACTCAGCCTAATCACCTAGGACTCATACCAGACTCAACCCTAGCCCTGGAAACATCATGAAAAATCATGATAGACCATATCAACATATGTGCATTGACCCAACTAGCCATAAATGCACCACCTGAGACTCAACATAATGAATTCGGCTAAGATGGTGAGATCCTACCTCCAGAATTTTCATTGTCAAGATTCTCTTATTATGATGTCGGGATTCAATAGCCTGAACCTTTTCTATTAGGATAATAGCTTTTGTCAAGTTATTGCTCGCCATGATCTATTAGGAAAGCTTTGCTCAGCCTAGAGGCTCTACTCAGCTTGAGAGGCTCTGCTTCGCCTAGAGGCTTTACTCGACCGGGAAACTCTATTCGGCTTGAGAGGCTTTGCTGGGCTTGGAGGCTCTACTCGACCTAAGAGGCTCTGCTTGGCCTAAAAACTTTACTCAGCTTAAGAGGCTTTACTCAGTCTGAGAGGCTCTACTCAACCTGAGAAGCTCTAGTCAACCTAGAGGCTCTACTTGACCTGAGAGGCTCTACTTGGCCTGAGAGGCTTTGCTCGGCCCAGAGACTCTACTTGGCCTGAGAGGCTCTACTCGACCTAGAGGCTCAGCTCGACCTGAGATACTGTTATTGGAGATATTGATGGAGACATGGAGACTGACTCAGATCATTTTGACATTGCTGATCCTACGTCAGAGCCAGTTGCGGAGGTGACAGATGATGTGCCTGCGAGCCCTGTTGTTGACCCATCCTTCTTACCTGTCCTGATTCCTGATCCATCCTCTCCTTCCAGATCGGTTGATCACACTCTAGTTCCAATTCCTATTCTTAGTCCTGTTATTGATATATCTGTTATTGATTTACCTACTATTGATTCTCCTGACATTCATACACCTATCATTGAGACACCCTCTTTTAATACATCCAGTGTAGATATCCCGATACCTTCCACAGCTGATACTGTTGTTCTTGATACGCCTGTATCATCAGCTGTTACACCTACTTTTGATACTCCTACCCTTCATACTTTATCAGTCACTCGAAAGCTTAGGTTCTACACACCCGGCTTTTAGTTTCTTGATTCTGGTCCTACTTTTGATCGCACTCCTGCTCTAGTTGTTGCTAAGTTAATTGATCCGATCAGTTCAGTTCCTGCGGAGGACGTAGCTCCTACTTCTACTGCTTCAGTCAGAGGTCGAACCTATATTCGTCGTAGAGGACATTGACGCCGTACCCCTCCTTAGCCGACCAGGACCAGGCTTCGAGATCTTCGATCATGATGGCCACAAGCTCGATCTTCTTCTGATACTGAATCGATTGAGATCGGTTCATCTTCTGATGACTCGATGGATGAGGATTAGGATATTGATGTACTTCTAGATAGTTTATACTTCTAGATAGTTTACATTTATGCTTATATGTACTTTTACCTTTGTTGTGTACTTGATTTACAAGTTCCTGACATATATGAAAAACTTTTTGATTCCTCTTATCTTTATGTTTGATGAGATTGCATATTATATCTTGAATTGCTCTTATAATTCTATATCTTCACTCTTTATTGAATGTATTTCCTAAAGAAAAAGAGTGAGTAGTTTCAAAAATGAATTTATAAACTCTATGATATATCTTGTATATTTTTTTTTCCTACCTTTTTAATGATAACAAAAAGGGGGAGTAATTTAGTGAGATTTAAATATAAATGTGTTTACTTCTCAAAACTAAAAGGGGAGTAACTTTTAACTTTAAGAATTTTTGAAAAACCTGAAAATCATTTACAAAGTTTCTTAAGAAAGGGGGAGCCTTACTTTATGTTCAATAAAAATCCTTTCGAAATGATTAAAAAAAAAAAACCCCTCTTTCAATGTTAGAAAAGATTTTTTATAAATTTTGTTATGAATCATTGATTCAGGGGGAGCTTTGTTGATTGCTGAAATTTTTTTGTAAAGTATCATGATACATGCACTCTATGAATTTAAATGTATATCAAAGTTTTGATACTTTCTAATCTTGCAACAAGCTCTAATTCTCTTACTTGTGGTCTAAATGATTATATCTTTAATACAAGTAATGATTGATATATTTGATGCTTTCAATATTGTGCACCTTAAACAATTCTCTTAAAGCCTTACCTTTAAAAAAATTTATACTTAAGGATTTTGTTATCATCAAAAAGGGAAAGATTGTAGACTCCACTAATTGATTTTGATGATAAGTAAAATAGTTAAATATAATTTGAGGACTACTGATTTGCTTTAAGTGTGTTTTCATTAAAGGATGCTCACAAAATTTGAAGAAGCATATTTATGTTGAAGAACCAAGGTTGAATGAAATGTTTGCTCAAAACAAGACTTGGAAACTCAAAGAAATGGTTGAATGGATGACTAAGGAAAATGGAAACATGTTCCAGCACAAGTTCAGCAATTTCTATAATTTTTCAATGAAGTGTCGACTCAAGGTGTCGACACATGACATGATGTGTCGACACATTAAGAAGAAGTGTCAACTCAGGTCGGTACGCTACAAAGTTTCAAATGGCACAGATCAAGTGTCGACACATGGACTTTATGTGTCGACTCAAAGTATCAACACATGGATCAACACATCGCCTAAGACTTTCAAGCCACAGAACTTGCAGAAGTTGAAGGAACAGTTGATGTGTCGATACATGGATACAAGGTGTTGACTCAATTGAGAATGTGTCGACTCAACTGATCTTTCCAAAGAATCTGAATGGAGCAGTTTGAACTTGTGTCGACTCAAGAAGAACATGTGTCGACATTATGTGTCACACATGAAGAGAAAGTATCGACACATGGAGTTCTGGCAACTGTAATGCTAGTTTTTTCAAAAACAGAACTCATCCCAAATGCCCCCAATGGCTAGTTTTTCAAGTGTAACAGCTATATTTCAATTTTGAGGGCTTGGAAAGGTATATAAAGGCTCCAAATCAAATTAAGAAGGTATGCATTGAATATCCTTAAAGAGTTTAGAGAGAAAAGAAGAGAGAAGAGCCTTAACTCCTATTCATTCAAGGTTCAACCACTCACAAGCTAAAGGAAGCCTCCAAGCATTCAAAGCCATCAAGAGCATTGAAGATCATTCAATCTTGGGCATTCAAAAGGCTTCAACAAAAGCAAAGCAACACTACATCGAGCTACATCGACTTATTTGCTTTATTATTGAAAGCTTACATTGGTTCTTTATTTCTCTACCTTATATCTTGCAAAGGTTATTGGTTAGCCTATTGAAAAACCAAGTGAGGTTATTGGTAAGCCTTGAAAACCAATTAGGTTGGTGGTTGCCCGCAAAACCACTAAGGTTCTTGGTTAGCCCGGAAAACCAAGGAAGGTTTTTGGTTAGCCTTGTGAAAACCAATTAGATTCTTGGTTAGCCAGGAAAACCAAGTGAGGTTGTGACTTGTGAGCCTTATAAAACAAGTCGGGTTTTGATTAGTGAGCCCGGAAAACTAATCAGCTGTAATTGTTTGATTATAGGGAATTTCCAAGGGGATCTTGGGGAGTGGATGTTGGTGCATTGTTGGCACCGAACCACTCTAGCTTGTTGTGTTTGTGATTGCTTGTTCTCTCCCTCCTTGCTCTTTACATTCTTGCTTATTGCTTTTAATTTTTGCTGTTCTATTACTTTAGAGCATTGCACTTAAATCTTAGTACCTTATTGAATTGAATTGCATATCTTGTCTTATGAAGTTTGCTACTTATATTATCAAGCTTAGCTTTAAATTTTTTTTTAGAGATCCAATTCATTCCCCCTCTTGGGTTGCTCTCTGGGCAACAATGGTTGATCAATAATAACCATGATTGGATGAGCTTGAAAATATGGCCTAAGATGCCAACAGAGATAGTTAGCATAAAATTAATCTTGTCAAACTAGGTGTACCTGGCCTCCGCATCATGCAGTACCATGTTGACATGATAGACAGGCTTTTGTGTGCCATCTTTATCAATGTGGACAAGTACTGAACTAACCATGTTTGTGGAGATGACAAGGTATAAGAAGAGCTACTCATCGACTTCATGTCTGGATAGTAAGGGGGCAAGGAGAGGAACTTCTTTTGCTCCTTGAAGGCTTCTCAACACTCCTTTGTCTAGGTGAAGCCATGCATTTTGTGTAGTATCTTAAAGAACAATAGACAACGCTCAGCTGATTAGGAGATAAAATGGCTCGGGGTGGCTATCCGGCTGGTTAGTTGCTAAACCTCCTATGAAATTGGATGTCTTATGCCGACTATTGCTCGGATCTTCTTAGGATTCATTTTGATCCCTCGCTGAGTGATAATAAAACCAAGGAACTTCCCCACTGTGACATCGAGCATGCATTTTCTTGGGTTTAGTTTCATTTGGTGGAGGCAGAGATTGTTAAAGGCTTCTTTTAGATCAGCAATGTGATCAATTTCTTCTTTGCTTTTAACAAGCATATCATCAACATAAACTTGCATGTTCTAGCCTATCTAGTCTTTGAAAACTTTGTTGACCAGGCATTGTAGGTCGCCCCCATATTCTTTAGATTAAAAGGCATCACTTTATAATAATAGGTACCCTTGTCTATTATGAGTGTGGTGTGTTCCTCATCCTCCGATTCATGCAAATCTGGTTATACCTTGAAAAGGCATCCATGAAGCTAAGCAACCTGTGTTTGGTTGTCGCATCGACTAGCTGGTCAATTTTAGATAGTGGAAAGCCTATCCTTTGGGTACACCCTATTGAGGTTGGTATAATCAATACAAATCCTCCACTTCTTGCTGGTCTTCCTAACCATGATCAGTTTGCAAGCTAGCTAGGGTAGTGAAGTTCTCGAATGAATCCAATGGCATGGAGTTTTTTTTGACCTCTTTGTTTATGGCCTTCTACCTCTTGGGTGCAAAGCTTCTCCTTTTTGGTGGACCGACCTGCACTTAGGGTCAATGTTTAGCTTCTGAGCGATCATCCCTGGGGAAATCCCTAGCATGTCCGATGCCATCCAAGCAAATACATGAAATAGGCTTGCAAGAAGTTGAGTAATCGGTCCCTCTCCTCTTCCATTAGGAGGGCCCCAATTTGTATTGTTTTTACCAGTTTTCCCTAGGGGAAAAGATAGCAGCTGCTCGATGGGTCCTCCTCTCTCTCCAGTTCTCTTTGATCCAACCACTCCATGGCTGGCACCTTCTCGACCTTCTCGATCCTTGAAGCCATTTGAAAATAGTGCCAGGCAAGCCATTGGTTTCTATGCATTTCTCCGACTCCATGCAGGGTTGGGAAACAGATAAGCAAGTGTTTGGTGGTGATGACTACATCAAGTTGGTTAAGCCTGGGTCACCTTAAAATCATGTTATAAGCCAATGGCATATGGATGACAGTAAAAGTCATAAAGACTGTGCTCTATCGAGGTAGGATTCCTACTATGATTGGTAGGGTGATCTCATATTTGACTCCATCTGAGTCTTCGATGAAGCTGACCAAAGGAGTGAAAATCGATTTGAGCAAACTAGGAGACAGATTCATCTTGATAAATGTATTATAAAAAAGGATGTCCATGGAGCTTTCACTATGAATCATGATTCTTTTTATAGGATGTTTTGCTATCATCATGTCTACAGTGACAATATCATTATTGAGATTATTAAACTCAACAAAGTCCTTATTAGTGAAGGGGATTATAGTTTCAACTCTCTCCTTCCCCTAGCTCTCTTTGGGACTCATCCTATCCCCTGAGTTATCATCCAATTAGCATCTTGGTAGGTCGATTGTTGACGTCGATCAGAGCCAGGTGATTGTTGGTGCCCTAGGTGTTGCGATAAGCTCCTCGTTGGATGAGCTTTCTGAGGTAGCCATGTTGTATCAAATCTTCAATCTCTTTCTTTAGATGATGGCATTCCTCAGTATCGTGGCCATGATCCCTGTGAAAGTGACAGTACTTATTCTTGTCATAGCTGCTTGTAATGGGGGAGGCCTGTGTAGGTAGCGCTCACCCCTAGTTTTCTTTAGCATCTTTTGGGGGTGAGGATAGTAGTGTACTTCTCGTTCCTATCAGGGATGTGCTTTAGCTTGGAATTAGGTCAGCGAGACAAGTCAGCCTTCTATGCTCGGGCTTCACTCCACTCTTCCAAGGCTTGCTTCTTCTTGGGCTTCCCATTTAGCTCCCTTTGGATGCGATTGGCCTCCTCCACATGAATATATTTTTGAGCATGAGTGAGTAATTTTGAGTAGGTCTTTGGCAACTTCTTATTATAAAGTAGGTAAATCGGGTGGTCCTATGTCCCCTCTTCATGGTGAACATGGTCATAGATTCATCCAGGTTGTACACCTCCAGTGCGGCCACCTTAAATCGGGCCATGTAATCTCTCAAGGATCCTCTATCCTGTTGATAGATAGAAAAGAGGCTATCTGCTTCTTGTGCTACCTTCCAACATATGCAAAGTTCTCCATGAACGTCTTCTCCAATTGCCTAAAGGAGTCGATGCTCCTTGGCTCAAGCTAAGAGTACTAGGCTCTAGCTGCCTTATGGAGCATAGCTAGGAAGGCTGTGTAAAGGAGGGTATCAGTCATCCCTTGAACTTTATGAGAGCTTTGTAGCTCTCAAGATGGTCAAAAGGATCTGTGGTCTTATCATATGGGTCTAGCCAGGGCAAGCAAAATAAGCTAGGAATTGGCTCCTTCTGAACTCGGCAGGTGAAATGGGGCAAGTATTATAACCCGCTAGCTCACGGGTAGTGTCCTGTAGGTTGGCAAACTAATGAGTGAGATCAACCAGCCTAGACTCATGCTCCTCTAGCACTCTTTGTTTAGTCACCGGATAGCCTCATCGGTTGAACCCTCCACAGAAGCCACAGGGGTGACGTGGATAGGGACCGAGAGTGTTCACTTTCAGCCCTTCCCATGCTGATGCCGATGGTGAGGAGGGCTATCCCATCTTAGCATCAAGGATGGGTCCCCCATGTAGCCGAACAGTGGTGAGACCTCCCCAGGGAGGAATGGAGGCTTCCCCAATGATGTAGTGAAGATTACAGGACCGACGGTGCCCGTAGATAGGACAGCCCCCTATGGAAAGATCGATGACTGGCACAAGTAGTAGCGACAAGGACTTCTAGGATTCCTGGCTACTGCTGTGTTGCCATAGAACGAAGCTGGTGCTATAGTTGCTGGACCACCATAGCCAGCATTTGGACCTATCGTGTCAATGCAATGATTTGGTCCAACTAGTCTGTAGGTAGTGGGGGTGGTGGAACAAGAAGCTCCATCTCTTGGCTATAACAATCACCATGGTGCGAAGGGTTTCCAACATGGTTGGCAGAGGCTTTTCGAGCATGTGTGACCACCATGGCATCACACCTCAAGGGGGCGCTCTTCATGGAGTGGTAGTGTCTCGTAGAGGATGTTAATCGAACAACTTGCAATCTAATGCCGTCTACTATACCCTCTACCTAGCAGGCCAATCTATAGCTGCCAAATTACTTTTGCATGAAGCTTTGGTAGGGTCGAAGATCTTGCCTGTTCCTCCGATGGGAGGGGATCTCTCCCTCATGAGCACTCCTCTTAGACATAGAGACATGCAAAGAAACTGGGCTGGGGGTACTGATGGGGACACTCCGACATTTAAGTTAGTTTGTGATTTGGACAACAACCGGGCCATGGTGGATGACCACCAAAGGGTTGAAAAACTAGTGTATAAGCATGTGGTAGCTTGCTGATACGGGATGACTCTAAGATTGCTAAACATGCAGAAAAATAGTAAACTAATTTTTTATATTTTTTTATAGTTTTAATTTATAGGCTAAATTTTCAAAGTTAAGTAAAGACTGGCAAGATATTCAGCAATGCAAAGAATCATCATAATCGCAGGCATGCTCATGCAAAATAATAAAATTCGAGATTCGAGAATTGAGAAATTCCTGGCCTAGGATAGCTAATCTTCATCAAATCAGAAATCAAGAGTAGGAAGGATATTACCAGACAGGGATTGAAGAATCTATAATTGAAGAGATCACTCACACTCTGATTGGAGCTTAGATGATGAAGCTTCCATTTCCTTGGATTAGATGGCTGATTTGGATGGTCCTGAAGGCAAAGAAGGCCTCCTCTGGGAAGGGGAAATACCTTGGGGATCCTGCAAGCATCAGAAGATGGTTAGAAAGCAACAACAAAATAATAGAAGGGAGATTAGGGTTAGAAGAAGATGGAATCGGGGTTTGGAGTGGGCGGCTTGGTGAAGGATGATGGACTCTTGCTTGGGCGGCCTAGGGCACTCTTCTCTTGGGCGTATGAAGGCTTGGATGGCAGCAAGCTAGGGCGTGGAAATATTCTAGGCAGCAGGGATGGCTAGTGATGGGGGATGAAAATAAAATGATGAATGGAGAGTTTTAGCAAGCTAACCAGAAAGCAAACTTGAGTAATTAATTTTTAAATAAATGGGCTAAATTAATCCAAGAAAAGAATTTTTATAAGGAAACTAGTTAATCTAATTTTTAAGTCCCGCAATGTAGATCTAGTTCAAAATAAGGATTAGGATCTTCATGGCAAGGAAACCATTACTATTAGGATAAGTTAACCTTCAAATGATCAGATCTTATAAAGCTTAGAAAGAGTTTTCCTACCAACAATGATGGCTGATTATTTGGTGGAAGAAGGAGTTCTCATCACTCAAGGATTGAGATCTAGAAGTCAAGATTGGCACTCTCTACTTTGAGACTCACCTTGGCCTTGATCTATGGCATGGAGACCTTCATCCTTGACCTAGGAACCTAAGAGAACCTACAAAGAAATTTGGGATTAGACATGGAAGAAGAATTGGAGTTGAAATGGAAACAAAGAAAAAAAAAGGAAGAAGAAAGTGGCCGGCGGCTTGGGACTTGGAGCTTGATCATAGATCCATCAATGGGTGTCCCATCCTTTACTCATTGCAAAAGCACTCTTCACTCTCAAACTCAAACTTAGAAAACTCTCATTCTCTCCTTGGATAAGGATCTACATACTCAAACTAGCTAGAAAACTTTCACTCCAAACAAGAACTCAAAAAAACTAAAACACAAGGAAACAATCCTTTCATTAATTCAAATCATAGTATAGAATGAATACAATGAGAGCCTAGGGGCCCTATTTATAGGCTCCAATACTAGGAATTTCATCCAAGGAGGGAAAGGAGGGGATAAGGATGACTTAGTTAGCTCCAACAATTTTTAGATAAGTGGTTTTAACTAAAAACAAATTATTGATAGAAAGTTACAACCACTTTGATATGTGGCATCTAGAAGATCCTAATGTAGCTTCCAAATGCTGATGTGGAGGTTTAGGTGTTATAAGTTATGGCATCCCACATGTCAAATATTGTTGGGGTAGTGGAAGGAATATTTATGTTCCTCATAAAACTCTTGATATAGTGTAATTCCTTCTCCCCCAAGGTTGTTTGATGAGTTGTTCCCCTATGTGCTTCAAATCTTGGCATGAATTGAGCTTGGGCTTGGTCTTGAAGAGGCTTGAATGGTTGGTCTTGGACTTAAAGAGGACGCCCTCCATCATGCTTTGGGCTTGAGTCGAATGGGCTTCTTCAATATGTTGGCTTATGAGCCAAGTCATGCATAAAGAAAATTTGGCTTATGAACATGCTTCAAGAAAATTAATGGGCTTCTTCCATGTGTTAGCTTATGAGCCAAATCGTGCTTCAAGAAAATTTGGCTTATGAATATGTTTCAAGAAAAATTATAACTTGCTTTGAAAACTTTATTGACTATAGCTGCAAAAACAAAGTAAGTTAATCAAAGTATATATTCTTATTATGGATGTCCTCATCAACTAGGGCACACAAAGCAACTAACAAACACCAAAACACCAACACCAACACAAGAGCACAAATCAATTAACTCAAAATTTCAGCAAAGTTTAATTCATATGATAAAAATATTATTACAAAAGGAAGAGGGGTGGGGTATTTATAGAGCTCCCATGCCTTCTCCTAACTAGGGTTACACTTGGGTTAGGAATAATCTCTCCTTAAGGTATTACAAGTCTTCTCCCACTTAGGTTACAAGTCCTTCTCCTAGCTAGGTTAGAATTACAAGTCTTAAAATAATTAAGAAAACAAATCCCAACTAGGTTAGGAACTTGACCAAGTCTTCTCCTTCTCCCTTCATGCTTTGACCTAGTCAACTTCAAGGATGCCAAAGTTGGCGTGCTGGGCTTCTAAGAGCAGCAATGGACCTTCCAAGATGGGTTGGGTGCTTGGGCTTTGGGCCCTGGGAACTGGGATGGCCTGGTAGCAAGAATATTCCTTAGAATCTTGCTTCTTAAGGGCTTGGGCCTGGAACCTGGACTGATTTCTCTTGGGCTAGGGCACAGATGGACCTCTAGATTCATGATATGACCTGGTCTAGGAATATACTCTGGCATCTGGAGGGGAATCTGGGCATCTAGAGAGCATCTAAAAGGAATCAGGGTATATGGAAAGGCATCTTGGATCCTGGGGTATCACAAAATCTAATAAACCATATGGGTCCAGGGATCTGTGTCTGATCCTAGTGTCCCCACCAATTCTCCTGGGGCAGGAGGAACTTGACCCCATCAAGTAAGGGTCAATTTGGCTGCTTAAGAAGGGTCTGGGTTGAAGCACTGCAAATCCACACCAGCATTACACAAGTCCTCGGATTCTGGCCGACCTTGCCACCGGACCAAGTACCACTGACAGTCTCAATCCCAGGTACTGATGGCTTGTTCGTCCAAGGTTCTCTCAATCTTTTTCTCACCAAAAGGCCAAATTGTATGTGGTCACTCTGGGGTGGGTTCACTCACAAAGAAAGGAAGTGGCTCAAGGGGCTTGCTGGGTATCACTACTAGCTCCTTAGACTCTACAAGATCTGAGATGATGAAGGTGGAGCTAATACCTAAATCAGATGATATCTCAAGCACTTAGTCATTGGGTCCATTACTCTTCATTATTTTGGATGGGCCAGCTTCGCGAGCATGAAATTCCTTCACAATCACATAATTCTCCGCAAAAGAAATTTTATCTCGCTTTTGGGAATTAGCCAAGTTTTTATTTAATTGATTACTTATGTTTAGCTTTTGACTAATTTTTAGATGCATATGCTGTGCAGAGGCTAGTGTATTTATAGACAGATGAATCAAGGTTGCAAATTTATTGGACTCAAAACTAACACCTAAAAGACTCGACTAGGCTTTCCTTATCGAAGGAAATTTGTTGGACTTCTTTGGGCCTAACCTAACACACTATAGACTTTTTAGATTTGACCCTAGCATGGCATGCACATGAAAATTTACTATGTACTCCTACTAAGTGCCATAGGGTTCTCCATAAGTAAAATGCAAACATGACATGCTCAATGAATGAATGCAACATGCAAACTCCTATAAAATGCAACCTAATAGTGAAAGAAATAGAAGAAGTTTCAGGAAAGGGTAGAAAATAAGATATAGGTTCGAGATTAGTCTAGCAAGATGAGAAATAAGAAGATGGCTCAGGGTTAATCAGAAAGAGTAGAATACCAGAAGGGATTTCATGGATGAGTCCTAGACTAATGAGATTGATCTTATGGATTTGAGGTAGTCCTACAGGGTCTGCATTATGGAAGAATGGGTCATTAATTTCAGGAAAAAGATCAATTGGAGGCAATGGAGTAACTTCATCCTGAGGGTACTGATTTAAAGAAATCAAGTCCTTAATAAACTCTTCTAGCTCATAAAATTTAGGACTAGGCTCTACAATTGGGTCTTCTTCTAAAGTTTCCTTAGGTGGTGCTCTAGTAAAAGGATCTGGGTTCCCTTCCTCTAACTGCTCTTCCATTATTGCTTAGGTGTGATCTGGGCCATCTAACTCTGGGTCGACTACTATGTGGGTATGGTCAGGGTCAACTGATTCTAGGGTGGCTTCTAACTGGGTATCTATTGATTCAACTAACTATAAGTCTTCTATGGGAACTCTTCTTCCTCATACTCGTTCATTAGGCTCTCATCAGCTTCATATATTTCCTCTTCAAGATCATCCTGATGAACTATGGGGTGGTAAAAGGGGGTTGACTAAGGAAAAATTGACTAATACTAGGTTCAAATCTAGAGGTATTAATCCCATAGGGTTCAGGTCGACTGAGGGTTAGTGGATTACTACTAGGTTCATATCTAGGGACTATGGATTCCTGGGCTTTATGGGTCTGGTCTGGGGTTCTTACTTGGTCATCTAATGGATTAATCCTATGGATTGCTTGGTTATTGGATTGGATCATTTGGTCAGGTCAATTGTTAATCTAGGCATTGGATTGATCAAACTTTTGGCTCAATTGGGTATTGGTTTGGTCAAATTTAAGGTTCATTTGGGTAAACTGATCGGTCATGGCTTTCATGAAGGCCTCTAAACTGGGATCCATGGCTGAGCTAGGTTAGGGTTTAGACTTTTAGTATTGGGTTCCTAGTCTAGTGGTCATACACTCAATTAAACAATCAGAATGAGATGGTGTAGCCAAGCATGCAAAAAAAAAAAAGGTTAGCACAATCTAGGGTTTCCTAGACCTAGAGTCAAAATTGAGTGGGTCAGCTCAACTTATACCAAACTCAACAACTAATCTTTCCTCTAGCCACGTAGAGGGTGGGAGTGTGGGAGGGCCCCCTGCTTTCGCAGGGATCCAATTAAAAACCACAACACCACTTAGGTCATTTGACTTTGGACCCTCAGCTGTAGACACCAAATTTCAGTAATAGTTGATGACTTGAATGCACTAGTTGGTCCATACAATTCAGACCCGACTTGTTGATGTCACCTAGCCCTCTAGGGCAAAATTAGGTCTAATTAATTTTAATTAGGCTTAGGTCTAAATGTTGGTGGTTGTTTTGGGCCCAAGATAGGTGATAAAATCCTATCCTGATGTTAAATAGTGATTGCCCTTAAAATTAGGTTACAGAGATGATGGCACTCAATGGTCCTAATGCAATCTAAACCAATCAAAAAATAAAAATATTTTATGTGTGTTTTATGAGGTAGCAAGTTAAGTTTAGGTTGATTAGGTTAGCAAACAAATTGGGCTTGGGATTGGGGTATGTGGAAGTTGGTTAGGTTTGGTTAATTAAAAGTGCAGAAATAGCAGAATTCAGAAAATTAGAATTTCAGATGATGCAGGTTTTGATACATTTACTGATGCAGAAAAAAATCTAAAAAAATATAGAACATAGTATGGCGGTGATGATGAACTCTACCAAATTTGATGTAAAACAAAAATCAGATGATGATGCAAATCCTAGGATTTTCGGATTGATGTAGAAATATCAAGATTTTAGTTAGGGTTTCTAATATGGCAAATTTTAGTGAATTAGGTTTTCTGTAAAATTAATTAAAAATTACAAAAATTATCAATACAAAATAGAGGACATGAGGTAAAAATTTCATAGAAAAATCAAATACCTAGGTGGTCAAAATCAAATAAAAATAGATACCTAATGTAGCTAACAGGATGTAGAAATTAGGGTTTGTGATCCTAATGCAGATGAATGCTATCCTAAACCTGCTTTGATACCAAACTGATGCGGGATGATTCTAAGATTGCTAAACATGCAAGAAAAGCAATAAACTAATTTTTTTTGGTATTTTTTTATAATTTTAATTTGTAGGCTAAATTCTCAAAGTTAAGTAAAGACTAGCAGAATATTCAACAATGCAAAGAATCATCATGATCGCAGGCATACTCATGCAAAATAATAAAATCCAGGATCTGAGAATTGAGAAATTCCTAGCTTAGGATAGCTAATATTCATCAAATCAAAAATCAAGAGTAGGGAAGGATATTACCAGACAGGGATTGAATAATCTGCAATTGAAGAGATCACTCACACTCTGATTGAAGCCTGAATGATGAAGCTTCCGTTCCCTTGGATTAGATGGCTGATTTGGGCGGTCCTAGAGGCAAAGAAGGCCTCCTCTGGGGAGAAAAATACCTCGGGGATCCTGCAAGCGTCAAAGGATGGTTAGAAAGCAATAACAAAATAATAGAAGAGAGATTAGGGTTAGAAGAAGATGGAATCAGGGTTTGGAGTGGGCGGCTTGGTGAAGGATGATGGACTCCTTGCTTGGGTGGCCTAGGGCACTCTTCTCTTGGGTGTATGAAGGCTTGGATGGTAGCAAGCTAGGATGTGGAAGAATGCTAGGGTAGTAGGGATGGCTAGGGCACACAAAGCAACCAACAAACACCAAAATGCTAATACCAACACAAGAGCACAAATCAATTAACTCAAAATTTCAGCAAAGTTTAATTCATATGATAAAAAGATTATTACAAGAGGAAGAGGGGTGGGATATTTATAGAGCTCCCATGCCCTCTCCTAACTAGGGTTACACTTGGGTTAGGAATAACCTCTCCTTAAGGTATTAAAAGTCTTCTCCCACTTAGGTTACAAGTCCTTCTCCTAGCTAGGTTAGAATTACAAGCCTTAAAACAATTAGGAAAACAAATCCCAACTAGGTTAGGAACTTGACCTAGTCTTTTCCTTCTCCCTTCATACTTTGACCTAGTCAACTTCAAGGATGCCAAGGTTGGCGTGTTGGGCTTCTAAGAGCAGCAATGGGCCGGCGAAGATGGGTTGGGCACATGGGCTTTGGGCCCTGGGAACTGGGATGGCCTGGTAGCAGGAATATTTTTTGAAATCTTACTTTTTAAGGGCTTAGGCCTAGCGCCTAGGCTGATTTCTTTTGGGCTGGGGTGCAGATGAATCTCTGGATTCATGATGTGACATGGTCTGGAATTATACTCTAGCATCTAGAGAGCATCTGGAAGGAATCATGGTATCTAGAAAGGCATCTTGGATCCTGGGGTGTCACACAAAATCCAATAAGCCATATAGGATCCAAGGATCTGTGTCTGATCCTGGTGTCCCCACCACTGCTTACCTTGGCCGGAGGTTCCTCTTACCTGTATAAGGGGTGAACATTGCGGAACAAGGCCTATATAGTGGTAGAATACCTCTCAGATGTTTTGTTCATTTCTGGTAAGCATAATAGATTAGGCTGAGGTGGCGAAATCTTGGCCTCTAGAATCCCCATTATCAGGATTCCCTTGTTATGGTGTTGGGATTCAATTTCCTGTACTTTTTTGTTGGAATAACAGCTTTTGTCGAGTTATTGTCTACCATGATCTGTTAGGAAAGCTTTGCTCGGCTTGGGGGCTCTACTTGGCTTGAGAGGCTTTGCTCGGCCTCGAGGCTCTACTTGGCTAGGAAACTCTATTCAGCCTGAGAGGCTCTACTCAGCCTAGAGGCTTTACTTAGCCTAAAAGGCTCTGCCTACTCGGCCTGAGAGGCTCTACTTGGCTCGAAAACTCTACTTGGCCTGAGAGGCTCTACTCGGCATGAGAGGCTCTGCTTGGCCTGGAGGCTCTACTCGGCCTAAGAGGCTCTAGAAATTCTCGAGCACGATTATACTCGTGTGTTAGAGTTGTCAGGGCCACATCAATATGTTGCCATATTCAATTCCAATTTTGATTTTGGTTACGATCTAAATACTTTAGAGGATATGGCCATTCCGATTCTCATTCCAATCCATTCCGATTCAGATTTCAGTCATGAACCAAATACCCTCTTAATGCCAATCGATGTAGCGATGCCATCGATTCATGATCCATAGCAAATCAAAACGTATATCCATGCATCTACCAGCTCTTCTCACCTTTCTATTTCAGAAGAAGGGAATGCAGCAGAACGTTGCATTGGATGATCAAATAATCCTGTACATAGGACTGCTGTTTCTTAGGTGATGAGATTTGCCCACTACTTAATAACGAGGCTATATTTGAATTGAGCGAATATGTTTGCGAGAGAAAGATTGGCAAGGCCTATGGAAATTTGTTGAAATCATGAATTCTGGGAAAGGCAGGGATTAACCTATTTTGAATCCATATCCAACCTGAAATTAATGACCTGACATAGTCCTATCCGAAGTCATTACTACAAGGCTTAGATCAATAAATTTAACATATTTAAAACATGAGTCAATTGTGAGTAGTATGAGATCCAATCTAAGCCCAAACTTGAAACAATTTGTGCTGCCAGCAGTGGTTATACATAAAATAAAAAAAAATCAGCAGCTTGTTTTGTTAATGGTATTTTATGTGTTGGTGCTACTTAATTTGGTGCATTTTGGGATGTTGATAATGCCTAACGTTGGTACAATTGGATTTTCCCACATAATCTGTTAAGGATATAAATGAAGTCGCCCAATCTAAATGTTCCTTATAGTTAATGGTAGATAACTTTAGGACCTGTTCAACTTGAAAAATGCTTTAGCAGAGTCGGTTCAAGCGTAAAAATAAAAAAGATGATGTAAATTCTTTCTGAGCATGACAAAAGTGCCCTTTTTTCTAGGGATATTTAGTTGTTAAAGTGCCCCTTTTTTTCTAGGGATATTTAGTTGTTAATGTCTTAGTACCCTCCATTCCCTCAAAGTTAGGTGCCTTTTTCACTCCATTTCCCTTTAAAAAAATGCTTGATTGTCTGATCAATCTGAACTTTAATGAAAGTGAATCTTATTTTTACTTAAATTTTTAATCCAGTGGAAGTATGAAGCTGAGTGTCATGCCCATCCAGCAGCACAGGCTGAGAACGTGGCAGACCATTGTAAATCCATAGGGTTTTATTCTCCCGGACATGCCAGATTTGCTTTCTAATTTCGATTAATGTACTCTACGCAACACAAGTTTAGGCAACGGTAACATTAGAGCATCTATATCTTTACCATAATTATAAAATAATACCATAACAAACATTTAAAACGGTCGCCACAAAAATTTTGAAGATTCATGCATGATATCTTTTTCAAATCATTTATTTTAATCAAAATAGTAAAAAATAGCTAAACCCTCGTCTCGTATCGCACTTGTCCAATTTACTCAACATCTTTAAGAAAGGGATAGGAAAAGAAGAGTTAGCTATAGCTCAGTAAAATACCCTCAAACAATTCTTGTTAGATCAAGCATAATGACGAAATACTAAACAAGCATAGATATCACGAGAACTTATAAAGGAAATAATTTGTCCAAAATATTAATAGCTAAATAGTTAGCTTTTCATAGACTACCCTTAAATATATAACTTAGTTAGAAAATGTTCTTCCATACAAACTCTTTACGATCATCTATAAATAAGTTCTTCCTAGTCCTAATGACTATGAACATAATTAGCCCCATAACGAGACAGACTAACTCAAAAAGACAAACCAAAGTAATAAGTATATACCAATAATCAACCTCAACTGATTAGGTTTAAAAAAATTAGTATCTAAACATGATTGCCAATGATTAATCCTGTTGGCTTGGCTTGAATCATGATCAGAGAGCATTCACATGATTTTTTCACTTCAATTTCAAACCGATATTTCAACTACAACAGCAAGCCTTTTTAAATATTCATAACTTTCCGACATGTTACCAGAGTAAGAGACTGCAAATTAATGTCTTTTTTTAACACATTTGCAATATGAAAATTTTGTTATGCATCGTCAAATATTCGGTATAGTTGAATTGGACTTCTTATGCAAGATGGGTAAAATATGATGTTTATTTTCAAACCATGATATTTAAAAACATCTACTAACAAATATAAATATTTAAATTGAAATGAGAAAATTTGTCAATTCATATTTTGTACTGTCACGCCCCTAGTCAAAAGCATGTAACGAGGAGAATAATAATTCACCACATACAAGCAAGACAAGATACAAAAAATATGCAAGATGGTAACCTGTCAATAATATACTAAACAAACAAAATAATTATATTTCAAAATTCATTGATTCAAAAGCTAAACATTAATAACTTTCAAACTCAAACAACTCCATTTACATAATTTATATATTTTTATATAAGTAGTATAGAAAAGGTACTACAAAATTTTAAAAGACTAGTTTGTGGTAGCTATTTATATTCTTGCTCTATTCTCACAATCTAATCTCTACCACTTTTTTTTTATCTAATCTCCACCACTTTCTTTTTTATCCTGCTGGCTCTGTAAAATATAGAAATCAAAAGAATGAGCTAATAGGTTAATAAATAATCAAAGCATAATCAAAGCAATCAAGCAAATATAACAAGCAATAACTCATGATATAACAATTGATTTATCCATTTTCCAGTTGATAATTAGTATCCACATCTAATCCTATAATACAACAATTCACTTCAAAACTTATATATGATCTAAGGTATCACAAACCGATATCAAAACCAAATAATTATACCTAAGATTTTTAAGAATCTATGTGAATGTATATTTCAAAAGCATGCCTTTAACTCATTTGTCCATACAACTACTGCCACATATATTTTTGTGATAGGGTCCAAAATATTGTATTTAACTCATATAGAGTAGGTCCAAAAATATTAAAATATCAAAATAAACAATGTTAAAAGCCAAAGTATAACCCTTATAAAACAGGATCCAAAATACCATACTTAATCTCTATGGCATAGATCCAAAGTACTGCATTCAACCCCTGTGATGTAGGTCCAAAGTATCAAATTTTGAATTATTCAATGCCAAATGCCATCTAATAACCTTCGTTGATAGGGCCCAAAATGTAGGTGGACTATGAGTTTCATATTTATTCACAAATTTAATTACTATCATCATTGACATATATACGTATTTGTAATACACACGATGAAGTCTATAATGATGGATACTTATAATAGCTTTGTTAGTCAATATATAATATCATTTCTTAATTGATATTTGTGGCTTTTATCATTATGCAACTTCAAGGATCCCTACCAATTTTAAGTTGTATAAATATAATTGATATGCCTACATCACTGACATGGAACGTGTGTCAGATCTAGTTGGAAGTCGCAGGTGCCACGTGGGTTTTTCTTTCAAAATTCCAGCTCCTTTGCCAGGTGGCATCCCATGAGGGTCCACCCCTGCCGAAGTCGAGCACCCCTCTGCCACTCCACCAGGTGTCCACATAGGAGGGGTCCACCTTAGCCAAAGCTGGCGGCCTCCTGCTCCCTCGCCAGGTGGCACCCCAAGACGGGTCCACCTCTGCCGAGGTTGAGCCAGGCCCTCTTGCTCGTTCGCCAGGTGGCACCCCATGACGAGTCCACCTCGACCGAAGTCGAGCACCTCTCTGCCACTCTGCCCGGTGTCCACCCAGGAGGGGTCCACCTCGGTCGAAGCTGGCGGCCTCCTGCTCCCTCGCCAGGTGGCACCCCAAGACGGGTCCACCTCTACCGAGGTTGAGCCAGGCCCTCTTGCTCCTTCGCCAGGTGGCACCCCATGACGGGTCTACCTCGGCCGAAGTCGAGCACCTCTCTGCCACTCCGCCAGGTGTCAATCATGAGGGATCCACCTCGGCCAAAGCTGGCAGCCTCCTGCTCCCTTGCCAGGTGGCACCCCAAGACGGGTCCAACTCTGCCGAGGTCGAGCTAGACCCTCTTGCTCCTTCGCCAAGTGGCACCCCATGACAGGTCCACCTCGGCCGAAGTCGAGCATCTCTCTGCCACTCCGCCAGGTGTCCACCCAGGAGGGGTCCACCTCGGTCGAAGCTGGCGGCCTCCTGCTCCCTCGCCAGGTGGCACCCCAAGATGGGTCCATCTCTACCAAGGCCGAGCCAGGCCCTCCTGCTCCTTCGCCAGGTGGCACCCTAAGACGGGTCCACCCCGACCGAAGTCGAGCATCTCTCTGCCACTCTGCCAAGTGTCCACCCAGGAGGGGTCCACCTCGGTCGAAGTTGGCGGCCTCCTGCTCCCTCGCCAGGTGGCACCCCAAGACGGGTCCACCTCTGCCGAGGTCGAGCCAGGCCCTCTTGCTCCTTCGCTAGGTGGCACCCATGACGGGTCCACCTCGACCGAAGTTGAGCACCTCTCTGCCACTCTGCCAGGTATCCACCTAGGAGGGGTCCATCTCGGCCGAAGCTGGCGGCCTCCTACTCCCTCGCCAGGTGGCACCCCAAGACGGGTCCACCTCTGCCGAGGTCGAGCCAGGCCCTCCTGCTCATTCACCAGGTGGCACCCCATTACGGGTCCACCTCGACCGAAGTCGAGCACCTCTCTGCCACTCCGCCAGGTGTCCCCGCAGGAGGGATCCACCTCGACCGAAGCTGGCAGCCCCTGCTCCTCCGCCAGGTGGCGCCCCTTGAAGGGTCCACCTCGGCCGAAGTCAGCCCTACTCTGCAAAGCCTCGGGGAGGTAGAGACACGGGTCTCGAGGTCACCACTAGGGCCGGCGCGCGCCGCACCCCATACGGAGTGCCAGTACGGCCTGCAGTGATACGTGAAACCTCGTTTACATCAATTAAATAGGGCCCCAAAATCTAGGAATGAAATCCTTGCGGGCAGGGGCCTGAAATGGCTAGAGGCCCATCGTCAATGCCCTGAAAGGAGAGTTCCCGTGCTCGACCCGAGGTCTCACCAGTCTTTCCCCTTTCGTGACACACGACAGACGAGGC
The DNA here is from genome assembly GCA_021397845.1 of Areca catechu. Taxonomy (NCBI): domain Eukaryota; kingdom Viridiplantae; phylum Streptophyta; class Magnoliopsida; order Arecales; family Arecaceae; genus Areca; species Areca catechu. The sequence continues at coordinate 138,138,619 of CM038043.1, forward strand.
ATGCCGGCTACTTAACTCCCGAACTCGAAGGAGAAGGGAGGAGAGGAGACCCAGAGATTTCAGGGAGCTCCTAGGAGGAGATGTGGGCTGAAGACGGTCCGGTGGTATAAAGGAAACGATAAAAACAAACGGAAAGGTAAGTCAAAAAGGGGGGAGAACAACGAGAGAACGATCCGGGGGGACCCCAGGAAGTCCTCAGGCTTGAGCTCGGTGAACCCAGCACAGGAAGCCGGGCTTCAGCTCCTCTCTTCCCCACACTTCTTTCATTTACATCTCTTCTAAGCACGGGAATCCTTTGGGAACCCACCTTAGAGGTCCTGTTCCATCTTGCCGCTCTCTTACTTGACCGTCGGAGTGCCCCCGCTGGAACCCCCAGCCCGAGTCTCTGATTTTGTTTTGCAGGTCTGGAAGCTTGGAGATTCGAGGTGACAAAGACCGAGAACCGGTGCCAGCTCATGAGCTACAGGCCACTACGATGAGATCGGCAACAGATTATCGCGCCAGGTAGGGGACGCAGAACGGTGACCCCTGTACAAGCAAGCTCTCCATGGGCGAAAGCATGCTCTGACCATGGTGGTGATACGTGGGCGCGAAGCATCCACTAGCCGAGTAGGAGAGGTTCCTTCCCCCTAAGGGCCGCGCAGCCCGGAGAGGGAACTCCCTGCTCCACCTCCTCCTCCTCAGCCATCCTCGGTGAACGTTCCTTTCGCAACTGTCGTCTAGCAGCTGCAAACTTTGACTACTGCTGTGTGGCAACTGCAGCATCAACAGCGCTCCCTGGCCACTCAGCCCCAGCCAGGGACCCCCGCGGCTCGAGCCACGGGCCCCCATGGAATCCTGCACTCCATCCAAGGTAGGCCCTCCCATCTGCGGGCAGTTTCGAACCCCCGTGAGAGCCACCAGACTCCCATAAAGAGGAACCACTCCGGTTCGGCGGATCACGAGAGTCGATCCCCGGCCAACGATGCTGAAGTAGTGTGGCACAGCAGGCACCATCGAGGCAAGGCCCCTCGTCGAGATGATTGGCACCCCCTTCTCCAGCAGCCTCGGTGGAGGATTCCACCAACGAGGCCATCAGGTGCCAGGCCGAGAGGTGCCTGGAGGAGCACGAGTGCAAGCTGGCGGAGTTCTCCCACTGCTTCATCGACATGTAGAGCTCCCTGACCGATCCAGTGGGCTATAACGCCCAGCCACCCTTCTCCCGAGAAATCCAAGAGGAGCCGATCCTGAATCGATTCCGTATGCCTCAAGTGGATCCCTACGATGGGACCACCGATCCCTTGGACCACCTAGAGAGCTATAAGGCTCTCATGAGGGTCCAGGGAGCAACGGACGCTCTTCTATGCATCACCCTCCCAACCACTCTCTGGAAGGCTGCTCGAGTTTGGTTCACCCACCTTGAGCTGGAATCCATCAGCTCCTTCCATCAGCTGGAACGAAAGTTTGTGGTACACTTCGATGCTTGCCGGAAGGTGCCAAGGGAGGTGGATAGCCTCTTCTCTATCCGCCAACAAGACCAGGAGTTGTTGTGGGACTACGTCACCCACTTCAAGGCCGCTGCCCTAGAAATCTATAGCCCGGATGAGCCCGTCGCCATGCTAGCGTTGAAGCACAGGCTCAAGACCTCACGTCTGACGTATTCCCTGGACAAGAAGCTCCCCAAGATATACTCTAAGCTCCTCCTTCGCATCCACAAGTACATCCGAGCTGAGGAGGCCGATCGTACCAAGCGAGAGCTGGACGGGAAGCCTTCAGAGAAACCTGCACCGAGGGGTGTCCCTGGGACTCGGAGGCCTGGACCACCTGCGGACTTCCATCCGGGACCGAAGTCGAAGAATGGTGTTGCCTCGGAATAAACTTTCACCCCTCTCCTCGCTCCCAGAACGAAGATCCTCATGGAGATTGAGGGTGAGCACTACCTCCGTCGACCTCCTCCTTAGAACCCAAGGAACATCCGTGACAAGACGAAGTATTGTCAATTTCATCATGAGCACGGCCATGACATGGAGGAGTGCCACAACCTAAAGCGGGAAATCGAGGAGCTGATCAAGAGGGGCTACCTCAAGAAGTTCGTGAGGAATGAGGCCCCGGTGGAGAGTCAGCCGCTCGCGGCCCTTCCCCCCATCCCTGCAATTGACAACTGTCCAACGGAGAAGCCGGTGGGTATGATTTCCTAGGGGATAGGGCGCACGCCGAAGAGAGACCAGGAGGCAGGAGACCTGGAGAATGTACTCCCCTTTGAAATAGGGAATAAAAATGAAAATGTAAACAACGATGCAGTGGTGGTCAAGATGACCATCGCAAAGCATCCTGTACATCGTATTATGGTGGATAGTAGGAGCTCTACTGACGTACTTTTTTACGATGCTTTCTTCCGAATGAATTTGTCTCATGATGAATTGAAGCTGGTGCACACCCCTCTTGTGAGCTTCACCGCATATTTCATGGGGGTCGAAGGAGAGTTCACTCCCTGTTACCGTCGGATCCCCACCTCGGCAGAGCACGGTCATGATGACATTTACTGTCGTCAGACTCCCATCACCTTACAATGCTATCCTCGGCCATCCAGGGCTCAACCAGCTGGATGCTGTTATTTCTACCAAGAGGTTGCTAGTGCAGTTCCCTACCACCTCCAGGATGGGAGTGATGAGAGGGATGGTCCAACCCATCCCACATTGCCTGCAGACGGTCCCAGGGGCCCAGAGTGACGAGCTCGGGTCCGACGTGGACGACCTCGACTTAAGAGCGCAAGATCCCAGGGGAGGCCCTGTGGAGCGCTTATTGACATACCCTCTTGGCTCGGACCCCCAGAAAATGGTGCAAATAGGAGCCCAACTCCCGGAAGAAGAATGGGCTTGTTTGCTAGACTTTCTCCGGGCGAACACTGATGTGTTCTCCTGGTCTGCTACAGACATGCCTGGTATCCCCTCGGAGGTCATCACCTACCGGTTGAACATTGATCCAAGGTGCCGCCCTGTCCACCAGAAGAAGAGGAGTTTTGCTGCGGAGAAGCAGAAGGCCATCAATGAGGAAGTAGAGAAGCTTCTTGCCACTGACTTTGTACAAGAGGTAAAGTATCCCAATTGGCTGGCAAACGTGGTCATGGTGAGGAAGAGCAATGGCAAATGGAGGATCTGCGTGGACTACACCGACCTCAACCGAGCTTGCCCAAAGGATAGTTTCCCTCTTCCAAAGATTGACCAGCTCGTGGACACTACTTCAGGGCATCGCCTCCTCTCTTTCATGGATGCCTTCTCCGGGTACAACCAGATCCGAATGCACCCGGAGGATGAGGAACACACTGCCTTCATCACTGATCGCAGGACCTACTACTATAAGATGATGCCGTTCGACCTCAAGAATGCCAATGCCACTTAACAATGGCTGGTCAACAAGGTCTTCAAAGATCAAATTGGCCACAACATGCAGGTGTACGTGGATGACATGCTGGTGATGAGCAAGCCCACTTCAGACCATGTCGGTGACCTGGCGGAGACCTTCAGTAATCTCCGACTTCACCAGATGAAATTGAACCTGGTGAAGTGCACTTTCAGCGTATCCGCCGGGAAGTTCCTGGGGTTCATGGTGACCCAAAGAGGGATAGAGGCCAACACGAAGAAGGTCCAAGCTATCCTGGACATAGAGTAACCCACCTCCAAGAAGCAAGTGCAGTAGCTCACCAACCGGATAGCCACCCTGAGTCGATTTATTTCAAGATCCGCTGACCGCTGCCAGCCCTTCTTCAAGGCACCGAGGAAGATGAACGACTTTACCTGGATGAAGGAGTGCCAGGAGGCATTTGATGAGCTGAAGAGGACACTGGCATCCCCGTCGTTGCTTTCTAGGCCCGAGGAAGGAGAGGAGCTCCTCGTGTACCTGGCGGTCACCCCGGAGGCTGTCAGTTCGGTCCTGGTTTGGACGGATGACAAGGGGATGCAAAGGCTGGTGTATTACATGAGCAAACTCCTCCGCGATGCGGAGCTCAGGTATTCTCGGTCTGAGAAACTGATTTTTGTGCTAATCGTGTCTGCTCAGCGTCTCAGGCCTTATTTCCAAGCGCATCCCATCGCGGTCCTGACGGATCAGCCATTGAAGGCGGTGCTCAGCCGACCTGACACATCTGGGTGCCTGGTGAAGTGAGCGCTCAAGCTCAGCAAGTTTGACATCACCTACAGGCCGAGGTCGGCCATGAAGGCATAGGTACTCGCTGATTTCTTGGTTAAGTGTTCAGGCCTGGGCGAAAGGCTGGAAGAAAGCCCCCGAGACCGGCAGTCAGAACCAGGACCAGAGGAGGACGTCTGGATCCTTCACGTGGACGGAGCCTCGAACTCTGGTGGGAGCGGAGCGGGACTCATCCTTGCCAATGGCGAGGGGGTCGTCGCTGAGTGTGCGCTCCGCTTCTAGTTCGTCGCCACCAATAACCAGGCAAAGTACGAAGTGCTTCTCATAGGGCTAAGAGTGCCCCGCAAGCTGGGCATGGCCTGCCTCAAGGTCTTCACCGATTCACAACTGGTGGCCAGGCAGTTCTCGGTGGAGTACAAGGCACGGGACCCCTAAATGGCGAAGTACCTTGAGCTCGTGCAATCGAGCGCGGCAGGATTTCAGCACTTCAGCATCTCTCATATCCCTCGCGGGGAAAATCCCCGCGCGGACGCCCTCTCCAGCTTGGCAAACCTACCAGATTCATCACTAGGCCATGCCTATATCAAGCACCTCAATGCCCCGAGCTACAAGACACCCATGGAGGTCCAGCAGGTCAACCAAGAACCCAGCTGGATGGACAAGTACATCGAGTACATCACCAATGGCACCTTGCTAGTGGACCGCATGGCAGCTAGCCTCATTAAGAGGAAGGTCGCGTGGTTCATTTTGATGGACGGGTTGCTATATCGAAGATCCTACTCCTACCCGCTCCTCAAGTGTCTGAGACCTGCAGAAGCCGCACTCGTGCTCCAGGAGATTCATGAGGGCATCTGCAGGAATCATGTGGGGGGCAGGAAGCGTATAAGGCCCTCCGTCAAGGTTACTTCTGGAAAACAATGAAAGAAGACGCAGCTGACTTCGTGAAAAGGTGCGACCGGTGTCAGCGGCATGCTATGGTGCAATGTCAGCCCACTGCCCCACTCGCCCAGCTCTCCATCCCATGGCCGTTTGCTCAATGGGGCATGGACCTCCTAGGACCTTTCCCTCCGGCATCCGGGCAATGAAAATTCTTGATCGTGGCTATCGACTACTTCACGAAGTGGGTTGAGGCCGAACCCTTGGCCCGGATCATGGAGGTGAACGTCACCAAGTTTCTCTGGAAGTCAATTGTCTGCCGCTTCGGCTTACCCCACACCATCATCATCGATAACGGATGCCAGTTCGACTGTCGAGAGTTCGAGGAGTTTTGCAACGACCTCGGCATCCACCATCGTTTTACCTCGGTGGCGCATCCTCAGACAAACGGAGAGGCCGAGGTAATAAACAGGACCATCTTGCAAGGCCTCCAGATAAGACTGGACCAGGCCAAGGGGAGGTGGGCAGAAGAGCTCCCGAGCATCCTTTGGACATATTACACTATCCCAAGGACGGCTACGGATGAGACCCCATTCAACCTCATCTTTGGGGCAGAAGCGGTTATCCCAGTTGAGCTCAGCCTACCAACCCTACACGTGGAACAGTATGATGAGGCGAAGAACCCTGCCAGGATGCTGTTGAACCTGGACCTCCATGAAGAAACGAGGGACAGAGTGCGAGATTGGATGGCGGCTTACCATCAATGAGTGGCCAGATACTACAACTCCAAGGTACGACCGAAGTCCTTCCGCCAGGGAGACCTGGTACTATGCCGCGCTGAAGCTTTCCAGCCACGGGAGTGCAGAAAGCTCTCCCCAAATTAGGAAGGCCCTTATAGGATAGCGGAGGCACTCCCCCACGGGGCGTACTACCTGGAGGAGCTAGGCGGATCCTGGTTCCCTCGGACCTGGAATGCCTCAAATTTGAGGATGTACTACCAATAGTGTAAGACCCCTCAAACTTTAGCAATAAAATCTTTTTCATCAAATGCCTACTCTCGTCTCGTAGGACAAAAGCCATCCAGCTCTATGTTCGGCGAGCATGGACACGGTGGAAGATCCGCGAAGGCACGAGATCCCTCTCATAAGAATCTCGGAGTTCAGTCTGGAGTGTCGCACGAAATTAAATTTCGAAATGCGGCCCCGAAGTTCAGTCTAGAAGAGGTCCCGGTGACTTAGGTCCCATTCCTACAAAATCCCGGAGAACAGCTCGGCAAGCCATGCAAGGCTCAAATCCGGCCTACAGCCCCAGGGTTTAGTCCGGAAGTTCACAAGGAACCTGGTTCCAAAACAAAGTCCTGGACTTCGGTCTGGAAGGTGGAGCAGAACCCAGTTTGCCCATGCAATCCCGGGGTCCAGCTCGAAACACACTACGGGACATAGTCCCAGTAGCTAGCACCGGGGTTCAGTCCGGAAGATGCATAAAAAAAAAAGAAAGAAAGAAGAAAAGAAGAAGAAAGCACGCACGTCGGAACAGGTTGATGGAAAAAAGGATTTTTCATTGATCTCAGTTCCTTACAAAAAGGGGCTCCAACAGGCCAGAAGACCCCAAAGAAAGAAAAGAAAAACATAATAAAGAGAAAGAGGTGAAGCTGCAGAGCTACTTCGATGTGACCGCGTCCTGGGGCCGGGGGACATCCTCTCCGTCGGCGGCGGCGTCAGAAGGCTGATCGCGAGCCGCCACCTCAGCAACCACCGCAAAAGGAGCTCCTTCAGTGGGCTCTTCCCTTCGGCCACCCAGAACGACTCCGCTAAAGTCGAGCTCAGGATAGAAGGAGCTCACCTTCTCTCGGCACACCTGGAAGCCCTTCAGAAAGGAGTACACGGCCGTCTCGTGCATCTCCGCAACGTATTCTTTGGAGGCCCGGAACTTAGGCATGGCCTGCTGTGCCTCCCTCTTGGACGCCTCCAGCAGCTCGTTGATGTAAGAGTTCTTCTCCTTGGCTGTGCTCAGCTCCTTAAGGACCTCCTCGACCCGACGCTTCAACGACCGAGACTGAGCCCTAAGGCGAGTCTTCTCCACCGCATCTTCCTCCATGCGGTGCTAGTTCGAGATCCTCTCCTCCAATAGAGAGGTCTCGAGCTCCTTCACGTGCCCCTTGGCACGGCCCAGGTCCGCCCGGATGGCCTGGTCATTCGCTCGTAGCTCGACCCCCTTCTCCATGAGGACCTTGACATTGGCTGCGAGTTTGCTGAGCTTCTCCTCCTTCTCGGCATCCTTCTTGGTGTAGCCGGCAAGGAAGTTCCTCAGCAAGAGAACGTCTGTCCCGATCTGCATCAAAAAAGGCACAAGACGTTAGTAAGACCCAACTGGAACTTTAAAGGGTCAGAGCTCGAAACTTACCGTAAAAAGTAGCGGGAGGATCCTGAGCAGCATCTCAGAGTAGTCCCGGCCGCCCCTCAGACGGCGGTCCCGGGAGGTGCTCGCAAACTCCATCACACTCTCCGTGATCCCTTGATCATGGATCACGGAGCAGTGGCTGGTGAGGCTCGGCGGTGGAATGAGGTCATTTGCAGCGGGCTGGGTGGCCGTCCCTTCGCCAGGCGATGCGGCCGTCGGTGGAGCTGCCACCACCCTGGTGGCCACCATGGAGATGACCGGCACAGCAGCAGGAGCAGGCGTCTCCCGGGGGGGTTCCGGCCTCCTCTCACCCCCGATCCTATCGAGGTCGATGACAGGGACGTCGGGTGCCTGGCCTGGGGAAACCTGGGAGTAGGAGTCGTTTCCCCAGGACCGGCGATGGCTGAGGTGGGCGCAGGCCCCCGGCTCGCCTCAGTGCGAGCCCTCTTCGCTGGGGGATCCTCAGTCCCTTCGATAGCATCCCTCTCCGGGATGCCCTCCATCAAGCTTTCTACGGAGAACTTCATACCAGAGAAAATGAAAGGGGTCGTGACCATAGGTATCCCGGATCCAAGAAAGATCATCTCCGGTCATCGTCGAGGTATAACCGGAGGGACCAGAGGAAGAGGCCTCCGGAGGAGGAAGGGAAGAAATGGGACATGCGGAAACTATGGGAGGAGACCTAGGACCCCTAGGGACACCTATGGTCACGGCCCCAGGTTGGAGCTGCCTCCAAACCTCATCCGTAATCTCTTCCCCCTCCGAGGAAGAAGACGATGGAGTCCTCAGCCGGGAAGGACCGGCCTTGTCCGGGTTGGAAGAAACATGATGGTGACGCGCCATGAAGGAAGAAGAAGCAAGAAAAACTAGCACAAAGATTGGGAGACGGAAGAAGAGAAAAGGAGACGCAGGCACTCACCGGGATATTTTGAATCAAAGGAGTGGTGACCCTGGAAGATGAAGGGAGACCACTGCAACTGCTGGTGAGGTGTGAGAAAGCAGAGATACCTCATTTCCGGAAAGTCCCCCTCCTTTTCAAACTCAATCAACAGCAGCCGTACGCCGCTTTCCATTATGAGCCATTAGATGACTGCCACGTGGGAGCATGCCCAACATCTATGCTTCGGTTCGAGAGAAACTGCCTCGGTTTCAAAACGGTGCATTAATGGCCCGTCAGACACGCACACGTGGCATCCCCTCACAGGGTTTCGGGTGCAACGGGAGCGGCAGCAGCGATCGTGGCAATTATGGCATAAGATTTTCGTCCTTTCCACATCATCTCCGAATTAAATCCCCACGTCCCAAGCCACGACGCTTCCATGGGACCTGGGGATGGGGGGCAACTGATATGGCTACATCGCTGACGTGGAATGTGTGTCAGATCCAGCTGGAAGTCGCAAGTGCTACATGGATTTTTCTTTCAAAATTCTCGCTCCTTCGCCAGGTGGCACCCCATGACGGGTCCACCCCTGTCGAAGTCGAGAACCCCTCTGCCACTCCGCCAGGTGTCCACCCAAGAGGGGTCCACCTTGGTCGAAGCTAGCGGCCTCCTGCTCCCTCGCCAGGTGGCACCCCAAGATGGGTCCACCTCTACCGAGGTCGAGCCAGGCCCTCTTGCTCCTTCGCCAGGTGGCATCCCATGATGGGTCCATCTCGGCCGAAGTCGAGCACCTCTCTACCACTCCGCCAGGTGTCCACCCAAGAGGAGTCCACCTCAGTCGAAGCTGGCGGCCTCCTGCTCCCTCGCCAGATGGCACCCTAAGATGGGTCCACCTCTGCCGAGGTTGAGCCAGGCCCTCTTGCTCCTTCGCCAGGTGGCACCCCATGACAGGTCCACCTCGACCGAAGTCGAGCACCTCTCTGCCACTCCGACAGGTATCCACCCAAGAGGGGTCCATCTTGGCCGAAGCTGGCAGCCTCTTGCTCCCTCGCCAGGTGGCAACCCAAGACGGGTCCACCTCTACCGAGGTCGAGCTAGGCCCTCTTGCTCCTTCGCCAGGTGGCACCCCATGACGGGTCCACCTCGGTCGAAGTCGAGCACCACCTCTCTGTCACTCCGCCAGGTGTCCACCTAGGAGGGGTCCACCTCGGCCATAGCTGGCGGCCTCCTGCTCCCTCGCCAGGTGGCACCCCAAGAGGGGCCCACCTCTGCCGAGGCTTAGCCAGGCCCTCCTGCTCCTTCGCTAGGTGGCACCTCAAGACGGGTCCACCCTGGCCGAAGTCGAGCACCTCTCTGCCACTCTGTCAGGTGTCCACCCAGGAGGGGTCCACCTCGGTCGAAGCTTGCGGCCTCCTGCTCCCTCGCCAGGTGGCACCTCAAGATGGGTCCACCTCTGCCAAGGTCGAGCCAGGCCCTCTTGCTCCTTCGCCAGGTGGCACCCCATGACGGGTCCACCTCGGTCGAAGCCAAGCACCTCTCTGCCACTCCGCCAGGTGTCCACCCAGGAGGGGTCCACCTTGATCGAAGCTGGCGACCTCCTGCTCCCTCATCAGGTGGCATCCCAAGACAGGTCCACCTCTGTCAAGGTCGAGCCAGGCCCTCCTGCTCCTTCGCCAGGTGGCACCCCATGACGGGTCCACCTCGGTCGAAGTCGAGCACCTCTCTGCCACTCCGCCAGGTGTCCCCCCATGAGGGATCCACCTCGACCGAAGCTGGCAGCCCCTGCTCCTCTGCCACGTGGTGCCCCCTGAAGGGTCCACCTCGATCGAAGTCATCCCTACTCTGCAAAGCCTTTGGGAGGCAGAGACACGGGTCTCGAGGTTGCCACTAGGGCCGACGCGTGCTTTTCCCCATACGGAGCACCAGTACGGCCTACAGTGATACGTGAAACCTCATTTACATCAGTTAAACAGGGCCCCGCAACCAAGGAATGAAATCCTTGCGGGTAGGGGCCTGAAATGGCTAGAGGCCCATCGTCAACGCCCCGAAAGGAGAGATCCCATGCTCGGCCCGAGGTCTCACCAGTCTTCTCCCTTTCATGACACACGGCAGACGAGGCATGCCGGCCACTTAACTCCCGGACTTGAAGGAGAAGGGAGGGGAGGAGACCTAGAGATTTCAGGAAGCTCCCAAGAGGAGACGTGGGCTGAAGACGGTCCGGTGGTATAAAGGGGACGGTAAAAATGGACAGAAAGGTAAGTCAAAAAGGGGGGAGAACACCGAGAGAACGATCCGGGGGGATCCCAAGAAGTCCTCAGGCATGAGCTCGGTGAACCCAGTGCAGGATGCCGGGCTTCAGCTCCTCTTTTCCCCACATTTCTTTCATTTACATCTCTTCTAAGCACGGGAATCCTTTGGGAACCTGCCTTAGAGGTCCTGTTCCATCTTGCCGCTCTCTTACTTGACCGTCGGAGTGCCCCCGCCGGAACCCCCGGCCCGGGTCTGTGACTTTGTTTTGCAGGTCCGGAAGCTTGGAGATCTCGAGGTGACAGAGTCCGAGAACCGATGCCAGCTCATGAGCTACAGGCCACCGTGATGAGATCGGCAACAATAATGAATGCTCAAATCTAAAGTGCTAATCATATGCCATACAAGTTTCAATTTAACATACATCATTAAATAATTTAAATTTTTGAAAATTGGTAATAATGAATTCAACATTCATACCAAACTATATGCATTCATCATCTAACATGTTTACCTTGGTTAGGTAATCGTTACTTACCTTAGATTTACTTGCAAATAGATAATCCAAATGTTTTACTTGAACTCCTTCAAATCTAATAATTTCAAAATATAAATATATTTAAAATCAATGCTATGTTATTGATTTATAATTAAAATAATATAAAATTATTAACAATTCTAAATTTCTAGCTAGCTGCCCTTCCTTGTACAACCATCCCATTCCAATTTTTATTACCCTAACAAATAATATTTAAGAATTTTCTAACTTGGTAGATGGATGAACAATTAATTGCTTATTTTCAATTAAAATTTCAAATCAAAATACTTAACTATCAAGGAATTAAAAATCATGGACTACCACAAGCATAATCTATCCATCCAAGATTAATTTCAATTCCTTCATAATACTTCTTTCCTAGAATAACCCCAACCCATCATTCCAAAACTTCAAAAATAATCTCACTTATTACCCTAAATCATTCAATATTAATCCTAAAATGCAAGATATTAAACTCAAAGAAGGATTTGGGGCCTTACCCGAACTGCTGAGGGAGAAGCTAAGGGTAGTAATCAATATGAAGGAATGGGAAAGAAGAAGAAGAAGAAGATGATGATGATGATAATGATTAGGGAAAGGAGCAAAAGACGCGTGGGGGAACAAAAGAGAGAGAGAGATATAGCTTGTGGGAGACAGAGAGACACATAGAAAGAGAGAGAGAAAATGAGGCTGCTAGGAGCGGATGAAGGAAAAATGGTGGGGCAGGGCTTCTATCTCATGGAATAGAGGATTTAACCTTTATTCTAATCTTATCTTATAAATTCCTTAATAGGTGGGCCCAAGAAAGGTGGGACAATTGGTTGGGCTAGGGTCTCACATCCTTTTCCCCTTAAATAAATTTTATCCTCAAAGTTACATACCTGAGTTCTCAAATAGATGCAAGTACTTTTACTTCATTTATTCTTCTAATTTCCAAGTGGCTTCTCATACAGAATGATTGCTCCACTATACTTTAACTTATTGAATTATGTATCTTTACAAAACTTGTTCTTTTTGATCTACAATTTGCATAGGATACTCTTTATAGCTTAGGTTGCGATTCTACTCAAGACTTGCTAACATAGCTGGAGATGGCTGCTGGGTCAGATAGCTTCGGGTTTCCCTCCATTAAGAGTGGGCATTTTGGAAACTGCAAAATAAAAAAGATATAGAAGTCCAATCATGATGGGATGGAATTTCACATGGTAGACCTTTCAATGCCTAAGTCAGTCTCCCATGAAAGCAAATAAAAAAGAGAGAGAATTGTAGCTTCTAGATGAGTGGTGTAACGAAAAGGTGGAAAAGGGCTAGGTCATGGAAATGGCTGGTGGATGTGGCAAGGTGAGGCAGTGATGCAGTAGATGGATGTGGTGAAGCATAGGCGAGGCAATGGAGATGGGCATTGGTGAGGCTCAAGAAAATGAACAAGACTTAGGTGGGTAAGGTAGTCCTAGCCTTCATCAAAATAGTGATCTACTGCTTCTAAGTAGCTATAGGAGGACTGTTGAGTCTCTTGGAGGGCTCCAGACTTTTAGGGTTGCTTATCTAGAAAAAGCCTTGTGGTAGAGACTTTTTGGGAAAAATTTTTAGAAAAGAACTTCTTGGAAAAACTTCCAAAAAAAGAACTTACTTGGAGGGTCCAGAGAACAGATTTTATAGACGACATATATGAAGTATGTAACGCCTATAGAGGGGTGCTATGTAGTACAAGGAGTGGTGGTCGGCATGTCATTGCAAAGCCATGCCCCTAGAGGAGTGGCTAGAGATGGCATGGAGCTCGTCTATATGGTAGGCTTGCTTTCATAGGATACCTATATTAATGTAGTAGTCAGTGTCGGAGAGTCATGGTACAAGGTTACCTGCCCTTCTATAGGAGGAGGGTATGCTGGGCTTCCTTGCATGATGTCTTAGGCCACGTGTTGGGATTTGAGAAACTTGCTTCCTATGTTGAGCTAACAAGTAAATTGGCTTTGTACTGAATTGGTAGATAAGGTGGCAAGCCACACGGGATCTATATAGACTTGACCATTTCTAGATGCATCATTTGCCCCCTACTTCTTAGGACGAGGCATCTCTTTTGCCTCGGACATAGGAAATAGAGGCTGAGGGCTACGGAGCTTGACACTAAATCGTTACACACGATCTACTCTAATGGTTCAACCCTAGTCCCAGCATCTAAAGCATTTTGGAGATGCTTCGCTCTGTACCGGGTGAGGTGATGAAGCTGGTGCTATGGGATGCATATGACTTAGAATGAAGCATCGCATCCAACTGAATCGTGCACATCCATCATATTTAATAAAGCACGTGTGATGATTCAGAGTGATGCAATGGTGCATGGCTCGAAATAGCTATGGTTTGAATGAAATAGTACATCCACTGAAATATAGGCATGCATCCACTAGTGAACCATTGCCAATTGCTGTGATGCTTGGGCTACCATTACCTATTAGAAGATTTAAATAGGAATGGAGTGGGTGCCATCCTTTGACTTCTTCCTTCTATTGTGGGTGACCCCAGAGTCTTCATTGCGAAGGAGGCCTGCTATTGATGTGGGAGGCACTATGACGAGCATAGTGGGTCTTCTTCCTTCCATAGCAGGGAACAGATTAGCATGGAAAGTGGTGGGGACACCAGGATCAGACATAGATCACTGGATCCCATATGGTTTATTGATTAGGGTTTTAATTTTAGAACCTTAGTGATGTATCACAATTTTGTAATCAATTAAGATTGAGTCCTGTAATAAGTTGAGGTTAGTTGATTTGTCTCAACCCTCAACCCTAGTCAGTATATTGAGTCTTGTACTTCAGTTATGAGTCCAGTAAGAGTTCAATTTTATACAAGAGAAGAGGATACCCTATTGTAGAGTTCCACCATGCCTCATTCAGGAGCCAGAAGATCCCAGTTCTGCCAATTGGACTTTGTATACCATCCTAGGATCCAAGATTCCTACATGATACCCAGATTCCCTCCAGATGCCAGAAAATATTCCCAAAACAGGGCCTCACTTGATTCTAGAGATCCATTGCACCCCAGCCCAAAGAAGATTCAAGGCCCAGGTCTATAAGAACCAAGATGCCATTTTATTCCAGGAATATTCCCTCCAGGGCACCCCAGATTCCAGGAGGCCCAAGCCCATGTGCCCAAGCCATTCAAGGCCACCCAAGCCCATGAGGAGCCGGCCCATTGCTTCCCCCTTGAAGCCCACATGCCAATCAAAGCAAGCGTAGGCGTCCTCACATGTTGACCAAGTCAAAGCATGAAGGGAGAAGGAGAAGACTAGTCAAAGTTTCTAACCTAGTTGGGATTTGTTTTCCTAATTGTTTTAAGACTTGTAATTCTAACCTAGCTAGGAGGACTTGTAATTTAACTAGGAGAAGACTTGTAATACCTTAAGAAGAGGTTAGTCCTAACCTAAGTGTAACCCTAGTTTGGAGAGGGCATGGAAGCTCTATAAATACCCCACCCCTCTTTCTCTTGTAATAACTTTTCTCTTATGAATACAACTTTGCTGAGATTTTGAGTCATTGCCTTGTGTTGGTGTTCTTGTGTTGGTTTTTTTATTTTGAGTGCTATCCTTTTGTACCCTGGCCAAATCCCTGCTACCCTAGCACCCTTCTACGTCCTTGGAGATTAGCCATGCCCAAGGAAAGGAAGCCCTAGCTGCCATCCAAGACAAAGAGCTTCTTCCTCCCCAAGCCACCCACTCCTAACCCTAGATCCCCGAGGTGTTTCACCTCCCTAGAGGAGGCTTTCCTTTCCTCTAAGACTGCCCAGATCAGCCATCAGATTCAAGGGAACCAAGGCTTCTTCATCCAGGCTCCAATCAGAGCATGAGTGATCCCTTCAATTACTGAATTTACATTCATTGATTGGTAGCATCCTTCCCTAGTCTTAATATCTGATTTGTTGAAGATAAGCTATCCTAAACTAGGAGTTTCTTAATTACCAGGTCCTGTCTTTCATTATCTTGTATGAGTTATTTTACGATCATGATGATTATTTGCGTTGCTATTATTTCTGCTAGTTCTTGTTTTATTTTGGTAATTTAGCCTACAAACCTAAATTATAAAAAATATAAAAAAATTAGTTTACTATTTTTACTACATCTTGAGCAATCTTAGAGTCATCTCGCATCAGTTTGGTATCAGAGTGGGTTTAGGATAGTTTTTTATCTGCACTAGAATCACAAACCCTAATTTCTGTATCCTGGTAGCTACATTAGGTGTCTGTTTTTCATTTGATTTCAACCACCTATGAATTTTATTTTTTTGTAAAAATCTCATTAAGTGTTCTCTGTCTTGTCCTCTATTTTATCATAATTTTTAATTAATTTAATAGAAAACCTAAATCACTAAAATTTGGCATATTAAAAACCCTAATTAAAATCCTAAGATTTCTGCATCAGTCTAAAAATCCTAGGATTTGCATCATCATCTGATTTTTGTTTTGCATCAAATTTGGTAGAGTTCATCATCACCGTGCATCCTCTATTTTAAGATTTTCTAGATTTTCTTCTTCATTGGTAACTATGTCAAATCTGCATCTTCTGAAACCCTAATTTCCTGAATTCTGCTATTCCTGCACTTTTACTCAACCAAACCTAATCAACTTTTACACACCCCAATCCCAAGCCCAATTTGTTTGTTAACTTAATCAACCTAAACTTAACTTGCTACTTCATAAAACACACCTAAAATATTTTATTTCTCTGATTGTTTTAGTTTGCATTAGGGCTCGTTGTATGTTCATCATCTCTTTAAATTGATCTTAATGGCAACTCAATATTTCAGATCAGGGCAAGAGGTCATAACCTATCCTGGACCTAAAACAATCTCCTTGTATTATCATCCAAACCTTAATTAAAATCAATTAGACTTAATTTGCCCTAGAGCGCTAGGTGACACCCAACAGGTCGGGTCTGAATTGTGTGGGCCAACTAATGCATTTAATCCTGTGGCTATTACTGAAGTCTGGTGTCTAAGGCTATGGGTCTAAAGTCAAACGACCTAAGTGGTGTTGTGATTTTTAATTAGGTCCCTGTAAAAGCAAGGTGGCCTCCTACACTCCCACCCTCTACCTGGCCAGAGGAAGGATTAGCTACTGGGTTAAGTGTAAGTTGAGCTGACCCACCCAGTTTTGACTCTAGATCTAGGAAACCCTAGATTAAACTAACCCTTTTCCTTTTGCATGCTTAGCTGCACCATCTCATTCTGATTGCTTGATTGAGTGTATGATCACTAAACTAGGAACCTATTACCAGAAGTCTAAATCCCAACCCAGCTCAACCTTGGAGTCCAATCTAGAAGCCCTCATAAAAGCCCTGAGTGAAAAGATGGACTTCAAATTTGACCAAACCAATACCCAATTGAATCAGAAGCTTGACCAAACCCAAACCCAGCTTGCCCAATTGACCACTCAGATTAACCAAATAACCCAATCCAATAACCAAACGATCCATAGGATTGATCTATTAGATGACCAAATAGGAACCCTAGACAAGGCCCATTGAGCTGAACCCTTGCCCTATAATCCCCAGGAACCCATGGTCCCTAGATATGAACCTAGTAGTAACCCACTATCCCTCAGTCGACCTAAACCCTATAGGATTAGTATCCCTAGCTGTGAGCCTAGTATTGGTCTATTTTTCTTTAGTCAACCCCTCTTACCACCCCATTGGTTCACCAAGATGACCTTGAAGAAGAAATATATGAAGCTGATGAGAACCTAGTGAACGAGTATGAGGAAGAAGAGGAGTTCCCCATAGATGACCTAGGATTAGTTGACCCTGACCATACTCAGGTAGAAACCAACCAAAAATTAGTTCACCAAGTAGATAACCAAGTAGAAGACCATCCAACATTAGTTGAACCTGACCACACCCAAGCTGAACCGGTAGTAGAAGACCAGTTAGAGGAAGAGAATCCAATTATAGAGCCTAGTCCTGAATTTCTTAAGCCAAAAAAATTTATTAAGGACTTGATTTCTTATCAGTACCCTCAGGATGAATTCACTCTTTTGACTCCCATTGATCTCTTCCCCGAAATTAGTGACCCATTTTTTCATCATGCCAACCCAGTAGATATACCTCAACCTCATAAGGTCAACCTCATTAGTATATGACTCATCCCTGAAACACCTTCTTGTCTCTTAGTCTATCCGATCAGTTCCAACCCCTTTTCTTACTTTCTACCTTACTAGACTAACCCAGAATTCACCTCCTATTTTCTGCCTTTTCTTGGATCTTCTTATGATTCTTTAACCATTCACTTGCATCATGTAGAGGTTTGCATGTTGCATTCATTCATTATACATGTTAGGTTTGCATATTACTTTTGGTATATTTTGTGGCATTTGCTAGGAGTATATTGTAAATTCTCTTATGCATGCCAATATAGGATTAAACCTAGAGAGTCTATAGTTTGTTAGGTTAGACCCAAAGAGTCCAATATATTTCCTTTGATAAGGAAGTCTGATCAAGTCTATTAGGTGTTAGTTTTGAGTCCAATAAATTCACAGCCCTGAATCACGTATCCACACCTACACTAGGCTCTGCACAGCATATTCATCATGAAATTAGTCAAGAGTCGAACATAAGTAACGAACTAAATAACAACTTGGCTAATTCCCAAAGGACAAATAAAGAATTTTATGTAGAAGAATATGTGATGGTAAAGGAATTTTCTGCTCGCGAAGCTGGTCCATCCAAAATAATGAACAGCAATGGACCCAATGCTTATGCACCTGATATATCACCTGATTTAGATATTAGGTCCCCCTTTAGCATCTCAAACTTTGTAAAGTCTAGGGAGCTAGCAGTGATGCCCAGCGAGCCCCTTAAGCCACTCCATTTTTTTGTGAGTGAACCCACCCCAGAGTGACCACATATAATTTGGCCTTTTGGTGAGGAAAAGATTGAGAGAGCTCTGGATGATCAAGCTATCGGTACCTTGGATAGAGACTATCAGTGGTACTTGATTCGGTGGCAAGGTCAGTCAGAATATGAGGACTTGTGGAATGCTGGTGTGGATCTGCAGCGCCTCAACCCAGACCCTCCTTGAGCCAACTTGACCTTCACTCGATGGGGTTAAGTCCCTCCACCCCGGAAAGAATTAGTGGGGACACTAGGATCAGACACAGATCACTAGATCTCATATGGTTTATTGATTAGGGTTTTAATTTTAGAACCTTAGTCATGTATCTCAATTATGTAATCAATTAAGATTGAGTCTTGTAATAAGTTGAGACTAGTTGATTTATCTCAACCCTCAACCCTAGTCAGTATATTGAGTCCTGTACTTCAGTCATGAGTCCAGTAAGAGTTCAATTTTGTACAAGAGAAGAGGATACCCGACTGTGAAGTTCCACTAAGCCTTATCCAGGAGCCATAAGACCTCACTTCAGCCAATTGGACTTTGTATAACATCCCAGGGTCCAAGATTCCTGCATGATGCCCAGATTCCCTCCAGATGCCAGCGAATATTTCCAAAATAGGGCCTCACTTGATTCCAGAGATCCATCTGCGCCCCATCCCAAAGAAGATTCAAGGCCCAGGTCCATAAGAACCAAGATGCCATTTTATTTCAGGAATATTCTTTCCAGGGTGCCCCCTATTCCAGGAGGCCTAAGCCCATGAGCCCAAGCTATTTAAGGCCGCCCAAGCCCATGAGGAGCCAGCCCATTGCTGCCCCCTTGAAGCCCACATGCCAATCAAAGCAAGAGTAGGCATCCTCACATGTTGACCAAGTCAAAGCATGAAGGGAGAAGGAGAAGACTAGTCAAAGTTCCTAACCTAGTTGGGATTTATTTTCTTAATTATTTTAAGACTTGTAATTCTAACCTAGCTAGGAGAAGGACTTGTAATCTAACTAGGAGTAGACTTGTAAAACCTTAAGGAGAGGTTAGTCCTAACCTAAGTGTAACCCTAGTTTGGAGAGGGCATGGAAGCTCTATAAATATCCCACCCCTCTTCCTCTTATAATAACTTTTCTCTTATGAATACAACTTTGCTAAAATTTTGAGTCATTGCCTTGTGTTGGTGTTCTTGTGTTGGTTCTTTTATTTTGAGTGCTCTTCTTATGTACCCTGGCCAAATCCCTATTGCCCTAGCACCCTTCTACGTCCTTGGAGATCAGCCACATCCAAGGAAATGAAGCCCTAACTGCAATCCAAGACAAAGAGCTTCTTCCTTTCCAAGCCATCCACTCCTAACCCTAGATCCCCGAGGTGTTTCACCTCCCTAGAGGAGGCTTTCCTTGCCTCAAGGATCGCCCAGATCAACCATCAGATTCAAGGGAACCAAGGCTTCTTCATCCATGCTTCAATCAGAGTATGAGTGATCTCTTCAATTACTGAATTTACAATCACTGATTGGTAACATCCTTCCCTACTCTTGATATCTGATTTGTTGAGGATAAGCTATCCTAAACTGGGAGTTTCTCAATTCCCATGTCCTGTCTTTCATTATCCTACATGAGTTATTTTACAATCATGATGATTCTTTGCATTGCTATTATTCCTGCTAGTTCTTGTTTTGTTTTGAAAATTTAGCCTACAAACCTAAATTATATAAATTACAAAAAAATTACTTTACTATTTTTCCTGCATCTTTAGCGATCTTAGAGTCATCCTGCATCAGAAAGCCTTATGATAGAGGCTTTTTGGAAAGAATTTCTAGAGAAGAACTTCTTAGAAAAACTTCCACAAAAAGAACTTACTTGGAGGGTATAGGAAACATATTTTATAAGTGAGGTATACTAACACCTATAGAGGGATGTTATGCAGTGCAAGGAGTGGTGGTCGGCACATCATTACAAAGCGTATATCCTTGGAGGAGTGGCTAGAGATGGCATGGAGCTCATTTACAAGACAAGCATGCTTCCATAGGGTGCCCATATTAATGAAACAGTAGCTAGTGTTAGAGTCATGGAATAAGGTTACCTACCCTTCTAAAAGAGGAGGGTTCACCAGGCTCCCTTACATGATGTCTTGGGCCACATGTTAGGATCTGAGGAACCTACTTCCTGTACTAAGTTGGTAGGTAAAGTGTCTTTATACTAATTTGGTAGGTGAGGTGGAGAGCCACATAGGGTCCATATCGATTTGACCATTTCTGGATGCATCAGTTGCCCTTAACTTCCTAGGACAAGGCATCTCCTTTGCCTCGAACGTAGGAAGTAGAGGTGAGGGCTACAGAACTTGACACTAAATCTTTGCACGGGATCTACTCTGATGGTTCGCCCCCAGTCCTAACAGGTAAAGCATTTTGGAGATGCTTCACTCCATACCAGGTGATGCAATGAAGCTAGTGGTGTGGGATGCACATGACTTACAATGAAGACTAAAGCATCGCATCCAACTGGATCATGCACATCCACTGCATTTAATGAGGTGCGTGTGATGATTCAGAGTGATGATGTTTCATGGCTCAAAATAGCTATGGTTTGAATGAAATGACACATCCACTGGGGTGTAGGCACGCATCCGCCAACAAACTGTTGCCAATCATCATGATGCCTGGCCTACCCATGCCTACTGGAAGCTTTAAATAAGAATGGAGTGGGTGCCATCCTTTCACTTCTTCCATCTACTATGGGAGAGCCTAGAGTCTTCACTATGAAGGAGGCCTGCTACTAATGTGGGAGGCACCACGATGAGAATGGTGGGTCTTTTTTCTCCTCTTCCTCTCTTCTTCTTCTTCTTTGTTTTGCTTTCTTGTTGTGATTTTGGGAGGACCTATGATGGTATCAATGGCAGTTGAAGATACCCTCAAAGCAGTTGAGTTCATCCTAGGTAAGGAGGTCTAGGCAAGGATCCAAGAATAGTTCAACATTCTGGTATCAATCAGGCTTGAGTTGCCAAGTCCCTCCGAAAGGGTGACATGGGGTTGGTGACCTAAGTGGCTATGTATGAGGAGACGTTCAAGGTTGGATTGAGACTTTTGCTTCCTGCATTTGTCATTGAGTTGCTCGGGGGATACCATGTATGCTCCACCTAGTTAGTTTCCAATGCCTAGCAGCTTATCATGGGGTTCTTCTGCCATCTGATGCAATGCAAGAAGATGCCTGAAGATGCCTCAGGCACGAGCCTTCGGGCCCTTCTTCAATTTAAATTTTATTTTATAGGATTGGTGGTATGCTTCCCTGAGGAAAGGATACCAATTTCCAAGGGGTCCAATCAAGGTGTATTATTGAAAAGGCTGGTACTGCTTTGCAACTTCCATTATAGCCTAGACATTCCTAACCACATGGGGGTCACCAGATAGGAGAGGGCATAGGAACACCCAGAATTATAGCTTTCGGAGAGGGGAATTATGCAAAGATTGAGGATGATTGCTGTTCCTCCCCTCAAAGATCTTTTATGAGAGGAGCTTCTAGTGACACTGTGCCATAGGAACCCATCTACCACTGGTAAGTGCTTCTTTGGGCTTCTTTGAGTTGTTTCATCTTTTCAAAAAAGGGGAATGATGATCTATCTTCTTGTAGGCTTATTACTTTAGAAGGGGAAAGTAGTGACCCAAAGATCCGCTTGACCTATGGATTGCAAAAAGGGGAAGTGGGTCCTGGATGATCCAAAAAAGGCTTTGAAAGTAGAAAAGCAACAATAATGCCTAGAGGATGCCCGTATTCTTGTGGTAGGCAAGGCTTCCTCTAGAGCCATTAGTATTTTGGTTAGCGAAGCGATGAAGATAGTTGGGAAGGTTGCCATCATAGTTGGCAAAGATGTAGGGATTGTCGAAAGGGCTTCACAGAATCCCCATCAAGTGGCAGAGACAACCGACAAGGTGGCTAAGATGGTAGCTGCGACACCATCACAACCATGGATCAAGCCACTAGTAGGGTCCACGAAGCCCTAAGTGAGGCTAGCAATGGCTATAGTAGAAATGTGAATGAGATCACCATGTTGCCTGTACAGAAGGGCAAGTCTTCAAGGAGATTCTACCCAAAGGTGATGAAGGAGAGAGCCATTTGTATCTAGCCTCAAAACTCCTGACGAGGAGACCTGCCATTCGATGTAGGAGAAGTATGTGCCCCATGAGTTCAAGGATGAGCTTCTTCAGGAGGAGGTTGCATATAGCATTTAGCAATTCATCCATGCCATGACGATGGTAAGATTATTGGACTTTAAGTCTTCTACTTTCGAAGAACTTTGCTAGTAGTGTATCTTCAAGGCATAGGGACAACTTTAGCATATGGCAAGGTTGGGGAATGATTGAGAGTTAGTTCACTAGTGCATCTCAGCATTGGAGAGTGAATGGGACAATGTGTCATCTCCAAATAGCTAACTACCAAGAAGAATCAGAGTGAGAAGGTGGAGGGTGAACTAGGGGTGGTATAGGTATGAGTCAGGGATGTCTAGGCTAAAGTTGCTGAGCTGAAGAAGGATGTGGCATGGTGGAAAAGTAATGCCGTGACACTAGCAAAGTCACTTGTCAAAGCCATGGGTGAGGCAGTGTCGCTAAAAGGTCTACTTACCAGGGCTAAGAGTAAAGTGACTAGGCTTAGGGTCTCGTTCACTAAGATAGAGGGCATAGGAATCGGGTTGAAATAGGAGATGGCTAGGCTGAGGGCCTTTCTCATTGAGGTAGAGGGCAAGGCAATCAGCTTAACGCAAGAGGTTGCCAAGCTAAAAGGGTCAATCATCGAAGCTAAGGAGAGAGAATCTTTTACCAAATGTTGAATCTTAGAGGTGGCTGCCAAGGCTATTGAGGCCTTTCAAAAGTGAAAAGATTTCCACTAAGAACTATTGGAATCTTATCAGGATGCCCACACCAAAGGTATCCAGTGGTATGGGAGGAAGGTGGCAAAGTGCTACTTAGACATTGACGTCGATGTACTATCTTCAGGGAGGTCATCTTCTGGCATCGAGTCTAGCAACACTGATGCAGAGGAGGGTGGCAAAGGGACACTGCCCACTCATTGATCTTCATTCTTTGTTTTATTTTTACTCTTTCTTCTTTTGTAAAGGGACTTTGAGTCATTGGTAATAAAGACTCTTTGAAATGAAATGAAGAAACTTTTTTGTTTTTGTTCTTCCTTTTTTGTGGACCTTCTCCTTAAATGTATTTTGATGTGAGGTTTTGCATCTTGTTTGCTATCTAAATAGAAGATGAATTTCTCTATGGAGTTGCATGTCAGGCTATCGAAGGTCCAACCATCAAAGAAGAGAAAGGAGGCAGTAGCCATAAGGTAGTCACTAAGAGGGCTAGGGTATAGGTCATGGAAGAGTGGATGGAGCCTACCCCCCAGCGAGCCTTGTTTTTATTGCTTCAATGCTGGTGTCACTCTTTGGAATCACCGAGACTAGTCATGAGGCTAGAGTGGAGATGAGCGATCCACCTATTGAAATAAGGGTGGATGCTGAGCCAGCGATGAAGACTGGCAGCCACTTTGTTGAGAAGGGCAAGGTTAGTCCTAATGAGGAGGTGCCCCTACCCTTGTTTTGGTCTACAAAACTCTCTTCGGAGGTAGTCCTAATCCTAGAATCAAAGGAGATGCAGTTGGGTGGCGATAGCACCCTGTTAGAAGCTTTTGATGAGCATGGCAAGGTAGGTGCAACTATGGTGACTTCCCAAGTGGTGGTGATCGAGGGAGCAAAATCTCCAGTGGTGATGGAGACGTCATTGGAATTGCCCAGAAGTCTAATGTTTGTAAATGAGTTGCCAGCTATTATTAAGTCCACCAGTCCTTCTATTGCCATGTGTCTCCCATCTAAAGGCTTGCCCCCCATTGGGTGACCAATGAGGGTAGCTCAGATATTCTGAAAGATGAAGGGCTGACACTAGATGTGACCCTTCCCATTGATGCTGCGATGCCATGATGCATGTTGGTGGAGGTAACGTTAGCATCCCTACATCATTACTCTAAGGTAGACAGCACATCTCTGGAAGTCATGGTCACAACCTTTGCTAGATACTGACTTGTTTAGTGTTATGGGTAGGTTTCTGCACTCAAGTACTAGTACATTCCATTGCCAAGTATGAGGTGATGCTTGCAAAAAAGCTCACTGATGTAAGAGAAAGCCAGACTTTGGAAGAACAGGAGTGAAGCATGGCCAAGGAGGCTTTTTAGACCCTTGCATTGGAGTTCGATAGTTTATCTATAAGAAACGATGAACTACAAAGGGAGTTAAATGCTGCTTACCATGAGGTGGCAATGTTGAGGGGAGGCGATGCTCGACCATCATCAGTCGTGGGACCCAGATGGAAGCTGATATGATGCAGAGCTCCATCCATCAGGGGGTCTAGATGGTTGCTGGTGACAAAGCTTGCAATTTGTGTTCCTGTCCCTACCCTGTGCTTGTTAGCAACAGGGATAAGACTAGCAGGCAAAGCCCTCATGACCATGATAATTACATTATATACATATATAAGTATTAATTTAATAATTAATTTATCTTTATTTATTTAAAATTGATATTTTTATATATCGTTTACAGGAAAGAAGATCGCCAATGCAAAGAGCTTAATTTTTGGGTTCAAATGAAATAAGTTTAAAGCAAATCAGACTTAAAATGATCTTAGAATTAAAGTTTAAAGTTTATTAAAGAGTTGTACAAATTTTAAAGTAGTCGATCCATCATGGACCAGCTGCATGGTTTATAAGAGGCTCCAAGGTCCACCGGTAGCCACTGCTAATGGCCCAGGGCTCAAAGCTATAGACCTAGAAGGATTTTTGCCATGAGAGTGTCGTAGATGCCGTCCCACCACCACCCAAGCCATCGTGCACCTCCTCCCTGGCCTGATTCACCAAGATCTAGCCATCCTTCCACACTGCTTGCTGCCGACCCTTGCTAGCCATCTTCATCCCTATTTTTTATAGTTTTCTTCTTCCCTGATTGACCTGGCAAGTAGCTTGAGATGCCAGAGCCACCGTGCACCGCCGGCCATTGACCATCTCTCCCATCGCCGTTGGTTTTCTTTCCCTAAGCTACACTGCTACTGCCTCACTACTAGATGCACTGCCCTCTCTCAACCTCAGTGCCATCCTCCTTGCTACCGTGACTCCACCTACCCGTTCGCCACTCCTTCTTGTCCCAAGATCCTAAATCACTTTCCCAAGCCTCCATCGCCTTTCCCTATCCCAGTCATCCTCCTCATCTCACCGCTTCGAGACCTAGCTACCTTTTCCTCATCGCTACTAGTTGGCGTTCCCCCCTATTTGCATGATGACATGACCATTTCATTCCTCGTTCCCACCTAGTCCATAGTCTCCTTGGCATGGTCTGGCAATTGAGTTACTGGTTTGAGGAAAAAGATGATCGAGATAACGAATTCAAACATAATCCGATGGATGAAAGCCATCTCGAGCATGAATCCAATGGTCTGCATTGATTTAAGTGGTGGTCAGTAATGTGATGTAGTAATCTGGTGAGATTTCAAGTGATCGACCTACTCCAATGGCTACAAATAATCCTGACTAGAATTAGACTGTGATGGCCTGATGTAGTGGTCCTTTGATCAAGATCCGATGGCCATAAAGCTTTAGTTAATCAAATGTTAATTGGAACAAGATTCTAAAGTCTATTGCAACTAGGATTTGGTTTACCACCCAACTACTGATTTTCTAAGAAATAAATCTTAGCCACTTATTTGATCATTTTCTTTAGTCCCATATAGGAAAATCATGAAAACCTCTCTTCTGTTAACACCTATAAAAAGGCTCCCATACCTCCACTTGGAGGCATCAACCCTTAGAATCCCTTTAGAACCTTGTATAGAGGGAGAGGAAGGGAAGCACAACTAAGGAGTTCTTGTCTTTGGAGAGTAGATGAGATTCTTGATATTTATATTTTATTATTTTTGTTTATGTAATTAGTGCTTGATTGTAATAGTTTACTTTTCATTACTTCAAGTCATGTTCTTCATGTTTAGATTATAATTAGATTTTAGAATAGCCTATGACTACGTAGAGATGAGTCATAATCCTAGGTTATGATTCGTACTTAGTGAGATAGGCTATGCTTAGAAGCTAATTATAGAAAGTTTTATTTTTATGATTAGAAACTTTGAATAGCCTATGACTATGTAGGAGTAGATCAAGGTTCATATCCAGGGAGATAGGCTATGCTCGAAGTCAACCATAATTTAATAATTACATATTGAACAAGTACTTAATATAATACCAAATACTAAGTCAAAACCTAAGATATCTTTCATATTCTTGTTAATCTCCTGCTTAATTCTCATTTTTAGTTATAAACATATTTCCACTCTTTTTTCTTTCTAAACTAATTAAAACTCTAACAAAATAATCTTGAAAGTGAACATAATCCCAACTGATTCCTGAGAATATGATCCCGACTCATCCTAACTATAATTAGAGTTGGTGAAATTATTTTTAACCGTCTATGATAGCAATCAAACCCAAATGCATTGTTTGATACCATTAACAAGGTTGGTGAAGGAGAGGTACCTCACAAGCAAAGCACAATGTCTGGCACCACTGGCAAAGT
This sequence comes from Areca catechu, assembly GCA_021397845.1. Lineage (NCBI taxonomy): Eukaryota > Viridiplantae > Streptophyta > Magnoliopsida > Arecales > Arecaceae > Areca > Areca catechu. The sequence continues at coordinate 138,165,138 of CM038043.1, forward strand.
CAATGTGGAAGAAGGCTTGTCAAGGACATGGTGGTCCGACCAAGATCATATAGACCTGCTATAAGAGATAGACTTCTTTTAGATCATTATCCTTCAAGAGGGAGGCAAGGCTATGTAGTGCCTAGCTAGATCATGGGTGGAGCTATTTGAGTCTCTACACGAGACAACTATTTGAGGGCTATGCCAGAGAGACAACCTCAGCCTCCTATTGCAAGGTTAGATGCGGGATGCCAAGGTGCGACACCCCAAAATTTCCTTATGATTGAGTCCACCAATTCCTTCAAGCGAGGCTTCATATGTTATGAGATGATCCTTTATAACTGTGACCCAAAGATTAGGCCTGCAATTGAACCACTTATTCTTATAAATGCCTTTGTAGAGGAGAGTGTGCGGATTATAAGAGCTAGAAGAGTGAGACTCATAGAAGATCTTGACTCTTGTTATGTGCCTTCTCCATTTCAATAAAAAAATTTCTTTGCTTCCCCTCTGGTTTTGCTTATCTACAATCTTCTATGTGCTTGATGTGTTGTTGATAGGAGAATCCTTTTGCATGAATCTTGAGATGCCTCGTAAAAAGCATTTGATTGCCTTCTAGGGGGAGGCAAGAAGATCTAACTTGCCCACTAATTATAGGGTGCAACATGGCATGGCATGCTAATTGATGTAGATCTAATCCTAGGGGGAGACCTTGATAGGGTGTGGCTCTAAGAAATCAGCACATTGATGGTGTCTCTTTAGTAGGAGCACTAAAGGTGCAAATGTGCTACCCCCTGAAGGATGTCAACTCTAAAAGGCACATTAACATTTTATCTTTTGATCCTGAGAGAGAACAGATGTCTAGCTCATGGCACAAGGACACCAATTTCTCCCTCAACCCCTCTATAAATAGAAGGCCAGGGAAGCAAATCTTTGCCAAGTCCTTCCAGGGTTTGAGTGAATGGAAGAATGCTGCTACAGCATCGGATTTCCTCTAGTTCTGGCATCATCGAGTTTTCTTTCTTGATGGAGGGATCTCTCCTGGATAGGTGCTCTAGCTGCATCAAAAGCACACTAGTGGTCACTCTTCTTAGCATGGGAGGTATCGAGAATGGCTGGTGCTCCGATCATGGTACCATGACTATTGCCAATCAAAGAATGGAGTTGGAGGAGGGGCAATGATCATCTGCCTCATCATCCAATTCCTCCTTAATCACAACCTATCTTTGCATTTGATGGTGGATGGGCCTATAGCGGGTGCAACTTCGAGCACCTCACTTTGCATGGTGACCATCGGCATCTCTCTTGGGGTGCATAAGGGATGGTTACCTGGCATTGTTTGGGGTTTCCTCCCAGTCTCTCGATCGATGGTAGTATGGATCATTACATTAACTCTATGTAAAAAGGGGAATGCACTTGTAACTCACACTAGCTAGCTTCGAGTTAATGATGCACCTGCTCTTGTTTCTAGCTATGCCTCTTACAAGGTGCTTAGGCTATTTTCTAGGCATGAAAAAGATGCCTTGCCATTTTTGGAATGGAGAACTTTGTCACTCTTGGAGGTCTAGACCTAGTCTTGATCTTCCTCCTACTAGCATGAAACATCGGAGGAATTTTGGAGCTCCAGGGAGTTGTGTCCTGACCCTTTAGGTTTATCTACCTTGTCCTTATCCTCCACCTCTGTCTATGTCTTTTGAAGTATTTGTAGAGCAATGTAATTTGGCCATAGAGCTGCAAACATGTGTAACCTGATTTCTGTTAATGAAATGAAATCTTTACTATTTTGATTGCTTATTGTGTTTGCATGTTATTTGTTGCTTCTCGAATGTCTCCAACATTTGTTGTGTCTTCACACTAGGCTACAACCCATCAATCATAGCTTTAAAAGAATTGGATCTTACTTTAATGCATAAAGAGTTGCTTCACCTGAGAATGTTGGTGCTAAAAGGGCTCGATGGCTTTGTATGGGTGTGCAGACTTCATTTAATAGAAAAAAGATGCAACGACCCTGCCTAGGGAATAGGGGTCATCTAGAACTTTAGAATAGAAGGTTTGCCAACCCTATCTAGGAAACTAGGATTACCTATAACTTTAAAATAGAATAGAAGGTTCAGTAACCCTGCCTGGGGCATGAAGCTTGCACAGAACTTTAGAATAGAGGGTTCTTCAACCCTACTTGCGGCATGAGGCTCATCCAAGACTTTTGAATAGAGGGTTTGCTAACCCTGCCTTAGGTGCAAATCTCATCTAGGATTTTAGAATAGAGTAGAGGGTTTATCAACCTTGCCTAAGGTATGAAGCTTGTCCATGACTTTAGAATAGAATAAAGGGTTTGATAACCTTGTCTTAGACGTAAAGCTCATCCAGGATTTTAAAATAAAGGATTCATCAACCTTGCCTAGGGTCTGATGCTCACCCAGGGCATTAGAATAAAGAATTTATCAACCCTGCTTGGGGCACAAAGCTAGTTCAGGCTTTAGAATAGAGGGTTTGCCAACCTTTCTGGGGCACGAAGCTCATTCAAGATTTCAGAATAAAGGGTTGGCCAATCCTACCTAAAGCACGAAGCTCGTCTAGGACTTTAGAATAAAAAGTTCATCAATCCTACCAAGGGCATAAAGCTTATCTAGAACTTTAAAATAAAGGGTTCATCAACCTTGCCTGGGGCATGAGGCTTGTCCAAGGCTTTAGAATATAATAGAGGGTTCTTCTACCTTGCTTGGGGCATGAAGCTTACCCAGGACTTTAGAATACAAGGTTTAGGTTAGTCGATGGTCAAGTGAGGGTCGTTCCCCCTTACCACATGCATCTAGGGCTTTAAAAATGGATCAAACATAATGCTTTGATCCTCATGTACCATTTCAAAGTACACCAAGAATGGGGAAGGAAGGTCTCCAAACTCGAGCCAGGGCCTTCTTTTGACTTGCAATTAATAGAATACCAGAGAGGCTGAGTTACCAAACCCGAGAACATATAACTCACCTAGTTTTTGCCTGGGAGTCTAATCACTTAGCCAAGGATTACAGGTATAGGAACCTGACCTAGGAGTCTGATTGCTTAACCAAGGCTTGAAGGTTATTAAGCCTTTCCTAAGGTATCGAGCTCACTTAGGGCTTTAAGGTGGCATATTACTGTGCTTGGGAGTCTGATCACTTAACCAAAAATTATAAGTGTATGAACCCAACCTAGGAGTCTAATTACTTAACCAAGGCTTGAGGACTGTTAAGCCTTTTCCTGGGGCACCAAGCTCACCTAGGGTTTTAAGGATGCAAATTGCCATGCTTGGGAGTTTGATCACTTAACCAGGTGTTGATGTTGAAAACCATCAAATACTAGAGATGCAATAGAAGGTTCTAAAGTAGATATCACAAGTGGGTCTCTGGGAGATGGTACCTACAAAAAAGCCCAGGCTAGAGATGGCCCAGCATGGGCACTCCGATGCTAAAGATAGCTTTCGAACATAGCAACAGTATGAAAAACATGACAAGAAGAATTTTTTATACATTGGGGGCTTGCAGGAAGCCCCTTTGCATAGATGGAATATAAGGACATTTTTGGAATGACAACAATCTTAGTTGATCCGATGGAAAGTGATAAAATTCACCACATAGATTGTCTAGGGCTTTTTGTTTAGGAGAATGTCTTGTCTTTTTAATGGAACCTTGTCAAATGCATAGGATTTACCATGCTTTTTTAATTATGGCATAGCTACTATATAAGCCTAGGTATGCCTCCCTTAATTACATAGATATGGCAATAATTAGGGATCTTAAGGTGTGATGTGACATCTGGCTATTTGGTGGAGTCTATGGCACTAGTAAGCATCAGAGTATTGGCCCTTGGAGAGATCAAAAGGTTGTTCTACCTAAGGGTCTGCTAGTCATCTATAGGGTCAGCTTGCATGCTTCTCTAAGTCTAAGGCTTGGTCAGCTAGGGGGACCAATTCAAGTGGCCTTAGTGGGACATGCTCGATGACCATGGAACCACTAGACTGATGGGGCTGGTTCCTATTGAGGCAGGGCTGGATGGGAATAGTCGGTGGATGACATCTAGCATAGTTTAATCTATTGGGGTATTCCTCCCTGGGGATAGGCGGATAGGCCAAGGGGTTGGCACATGCCAAGTGCATGGTCGGGTCTGATAGGTGGTCAACAGGCACCGGCTGATAGCTTTTGGATACAAGTGTTAGCTATTGTCAAGGCCTGTTTAGATGAGGATGTTCAGTAGTTCGATGATTAGCTGGATCTAATTGAACGAGACAGCTGGCTGATTTGTCAGATGAATGAGGTGGTCGAGTGCACAGTAGGTATGTGACCGAGCCTCACTTGCACTGGGTTACTCAGAGGACTAGTACTTCGCTGGTTGGTTGAGGAAGGTATTATCCTTCCTAATGAGGGGTCAGTTGTGAGATGAGGGTGACTATGCATAAACGGTGGCCTTGATAGCATCGATGCCATAGTAGGTATTTCTCATATTAGGTCCTTTATCAAATGAATGGTAAATGGGCTGGTACCAGAAACTACTTGATAGTATTGAAGCTATGCTCCTGCCTAGGGGCTTGATCTGATGCATGGTTAGTGAGTGCATGGCTGGTCTACCTAGTCAGTGCTACCCACCAGGCCATTTAGTCATCTTACCAAGCCATTTGGGGTGGGTCCAAGGGATAGCCCCCTAGTTGTTAACTCAACCAGTCTAATGAAAGGTTGAATGGTGTATGCTATTAGATCATCTAACTTCAATTTACTCTTGAGCTTTAAATTTTTGGTCAATGACTATGTAGTTGGGTCAGTGGGCCATATTTGCTACTCTAGGCATTATATCCCTAGCCTAAACATATTTTCACCAATAGATACCCCCTATTCCCTAATCTGAGCTTTGGTCAGGTTATGGGAGTATTCAAAGAAAGGGGGTCAAGGATATGAGGGGTCTCTTTTAGATGAAGGGATGTGCACAATATTCAAGATTGATCCATATGGATAGAGCAATTATAAAGCTTAATTCATAACTTCTAGGGATGCTTCAATCATTGCATGGTATCTACTACAGGCGATTGATGGTCATAAGGAGTCATTAGGAGCTACCATGTGGCGTATACTGACTGATCCGGGATGATTTGGTGCCATCACACTTCATTTGAAAAAGTAGCCATGTGTGTTGCCTTGGCTTTTCTTGTACTCTTTGCCCTCAAGTTTCTTCCCTTAGAGTGTTCCTTTATCATCCTCGGCTCCAATTACCATTCCTCTCATTTTCCTCTATTCTCTCTAGCTCTTCTCTTGGGGAGTTCTTCACCATTCTAAACTTTTTGCCTACTCTGTTTCTAGGTGGGCCTCTGGTTTTTCATGCTTTCTATATTCTCTTTTTTTATGTCCATGATAAATGGCAGGTTTTAAGGGCCCTAGGAAGGGGAGACTATTGAAGGGGAGTTCTAGAAAGGTGGGGTCAAAGGACCCTAAAGTTTTGAGCAAAGAGCATGTTGAGCTAGAGTCCTCCTGTCCTGGGGCGTACTAGTCCATAATGGGTCTAGAGGAGTTAACCTATATCTAGATCATGTATGGTGTCTCGGAGGAATTTGAGTTAGAGATGCCTAGTCCTGATGCTTGGGTAGATAATCTACCTCTTGGCTGACTCGAAGTATATGAGGAGGCAGTTAAGGCAGGGCTTAGGTTTCCTATTCCCTCGTTTGTCCTCAAGCTTCTTAGTTTTTACAACATTTTTTATGTACCCTCACTTTGAACTCTCTTAGACTCATTTTAGGGTTTCTATTCATCTACTTCCTGGCTAAGGTTCAGCCTTCCCTTTCTTTATTTCATGTCTTTTTACACTACCAAAAGGCATCCTTATGCCAAGGACTAGTGATATTTTTCTGCCCAAAGGGGGGTAGACCCCTTGATTAAGGTTGCTCCTTCTACCATTCATGGTTAGAAGGGTTAATTTCTCTTCATCTCTTGTTCTTCTATTAGTGCTTGGGGCTTGCCAAGCTGGGATTGACCAAAGGCTTCTGCTCTTGAAGTGCCTAGGCTGAGTGCTAAAGAAGAGAAGCACTTTAGGGCCCTTAAAGATTTCAAGGTCCCCCATTTGGGGCAACTTTTATCCGAGAATGTCCTTTCCAATGCAAGGCTCAATCGGGGTATCCTTGGGGGTGAGTTTGAGATCTTTAGTTTTTTTTTGCCATTTTGTTTATTTTCTCTCTTATTTTTGATTGGATAGATGATTGCGGGCATGAGGCCTGAAGATATAGATGAGTTGAAAAAGAAGATGGCTCTAAAAGGAAGGCTTGGGCCTATGCCACAACATTCAAGGAGGTCAGGTTCATGGAACCTGAACCAAAGAAGGTTTCAGTTGAGTTATCTTCCCTTGTCATGATCAAGGTAGCCTCGAAGGTCACTGCTATACTATCCTTGCCAGCTCCATCCTCTACTTTGACCATTCAATCATCATCTTCTATCACTCCAGTCAAGGGAGACTTAGGGGGCTTGCCCGATCATGATCACCCCTTTGAGGAAGGCCTAGGGCCATGATCCCCTTGATTGGAAGACTACTCAAGTCATTTTTGAGAAGACTATGTTCTCAGTAGAGTTAGAGAGGGTGCATGTAATAGGCTATCAAGACTTGAGGAAGCAGTCGGTGATGGCCATATAGCAAGTACTTCCCACTCGGCCCTTATCTTTATTTTTCTTTTTCCTTTGCATTTTTTGATGCTTGGCTCTATTGCAATTGTCGCATTTCATGGCTAATCTTTTGAAACAGATGCTGGAGGGGGGAAAGGACCTTGAATAGCAAAGACAATCTGAGGAGGCTACTGTGGAAGACTGCCAAAGGGCTATGGTAGCAGAGGTCATGTTCAAGCATCTTAAGGAGGCGCTTGCTTGGGTAGAAGCTGACCGGGTTAGGGTGAAGGCTGCTTTGGCTAAGGCAAAGGCTAACATAGCCTTGGAAATAAGAAAGAGGGAGGTAAAGGTGATGAAGGCCAACAGGGAATTGGTCGAGGCAGAGAGGAGAGTTGAGGCCATAGAGAAATATAAGGCTTAATCAGATTTTGCAACAAAAATGGCCCAAGTGATGGCTCCCTTCCATACATTGGAAGAGTTCTGTGCCAACTACTGTGCATTTAGCTGGAGGCCTTCGAAGAAGGCTATAAAGTGGGCAAACTTGATTGCCACACACAAGTTGTGGACTAGCACTCGAGGTTGGACCTCGCTTTCTTTGACAAGCAAAAAGAATCTGAAGGAAACCCTCTTAATAAGTCTATTAAATATTTCAATTTAATTATTAAAATATATATATTAAATAATTTATATTTATTAAAAATTAATATTTTTATAATTTTTTTATAGAAAAGGAGTTCATGGATAGAAATAGCTTAATTTTTGGAATCTAATGGTGTAAATGGTACTCAAATCAAAGTTCAAATGAGCCTGGAATCAAAGTTTAAAGATTAGTAAAAATTGTATGAATTTTAAAGCTGTCGTTTCATCATAGACCGGCTGCTTAGTTTATGAAATGTTGAATGGTCCATAGCCAGCTGTTGGGATATCTCGGTCCAGGTACAAACCAGCTGTCGGTTCGACCAGCTGAAGACATTTCTTTCGAACCACAAGCTTCGGACCAAGGTATTCGGAAAAAGTCAGGCGACCCATGGGCAAGCCAAAGCTCTTATTGGATATACGGTACCCGAAGACATCATCTTCGAATTACATCTTCATTCTTCGTCGAAGACCAAGTCCTACGATTCCCGAAGACAGGACCCTCAGCCTGAACCGAAGAACGACCTTCATCAACTCCCAAAGACATGGTCTACGGTTTACGCCAAGACTATGTCTTCAGCTTATGATAAAGATCAAGTCCTCGATCTATGCCGAAGATAGGTTCTATGATCTATCTCGAGAGGATCCGAGGATGAAGACATTCCCTGGTTCAACCACAGAAATCTCCCTAAAAGGGAAGTCCGGAGACAAGCTCTCGACATGTTTCAAATCTCTATGAACTGGGCAAGCAATGGTTATCATCGACTATTTCTGGAAGGAAATCATGGGGCACAATCCCAGTGACAACACCTCTGGCCTGGCCACCGGAACCTCCCATTAACTACCCATGATCCCAGATTATGGGAAAGAAATTAACTCTTCCATCGTAACCGTTGGAGGAAGAACGAAACCGTAGGCTGGACAACTCCTTATAAATAACAGTAAGTGGGAATGCTCGAGGTAAGGCACAAGATACCCTTGAAAATCCCAGAGTCTTTACCCTCTCCATTGAATCCTCCTTAGAATCTTTTTCATTCTGTGGCTGGAGCCCGTCTCTGACTTAGGCATTAGAGTGTCCCCCATTGGAGCAATTCCAACTAGGGATTTGTTTTGCAGGTGAACCAGGGAGCGGGCCTGCGATCCAATAGCTCAACCCGATTGGAAAAGGGATTTTATGCCAATAGATTGGTGTTCCAGGTAGGGGGAGAGCTCCTGTGCAATTTGCATTGTTAAGCTCCCATCCTCAATCAAGGGGAAGTAAGAAATCTTCAATGGCGAGAGGGAAGACTCGAATCGCCTCGACAAGTCAAAATCGTGCTCCATCTTAGGGGGATGCACCCTCGATGGAGAACAACGTTCCACCTCCCATAATTGTCGTGGGACAGTAGCAGTTTGAAGCCCTCTTGAACCAGGTCACTAACCTCACGGCTATGGTTCAAGACTTTCAAAATAGAGCTCTTCAGGTGGGGCATCCACCGGCCGCCTCTAGACATAGCTCTCGATCCCAGAGGAAGAGAGCCCCTCGAGAGGGATCCACATATCTCTCCCCCCATCCTCAGCCCTGTCCTGAAGGCCGAAGTTCAAGAATGCCTAGGCCCACTGATCCCCCACAGAAATGGAAAAGACCTAGGAAAACTTCCTCATACTCTTCTGAAGACTCTACTTCCGTAGAGAAAGCACCAAAACAGGCTCTCCCTGACTACGATAGGAAGTTTAAGGCCATCGAATCGGAGATGGCGAAAATGCGGGAGCAGAGAGATTGCAATGATTTGGCGATGTGTGATTTGCGCCCGCCCTACACCGATCGTGTCCTGGCCGAAGTCATCCCTCGGCACTTCAAAGTTCCCCAGATGGAACCCTATGATGGCACCTCTGATCCTCTTGACCATCTGGGCAGTTTTAAAGCCCATATGATGATCCAGGGGGTTTCGGATGCGATGTACTGCCTCGCGTTCCCAGCCACCTTAAAGAAAGCGGCTCGGATGTGGTACTCGAGCATATGCCCAGGTACCATCGATTCTTTCTCCAAGTTAAAGAAATTGTTTGTCTTGCATTTCAGGACCTGCTGCAAGATCTCCCGGAATACGGACACACTGTTCCTCCTTCACCAAAATGAAGGAAAAGGCTGCGAGATTACATCTCCAGGTTTAATGCAGCCACGCTTGAGATCCCTAATCTCAACGAACATGTGGCCATGTCTGCACTGAAGAAGGGGCATCGTACATCTAGGCTTACCTTTTCCTTGAATAAGAAGTTTCCCAAAAGCTATGCTGAGCTCCTGTCAAGGGCTCAGAAATATGTCGATGCTGAAGAGTAGGCGGCAAATCGATGACTGATCGAAGGGAAACCCCCTTCGAAGAAGAAAAACAATAGGGGACAGGGCTCCCTGTTTCCAACAATAACAAATATACTGATCGAAGAAGAAGTCCTCCCAGGTCCAGAGCAACGGGCAGGAGATTCGACTCCTATACTCCCCTCAATCTCCCTCGTGAGAAGATTCTCTTAGAGATAGAAAAAGAAAACTATCTCCAACAGCCACGTCCCATGAAGGCATCCTCTTCCGCAAGGAACAGGAACAAATACTGCCGATTCCACCGGGACCACGGCCACAATACTGAAGAGTGCATCCAATTGAGAGATGCAATAGAGGATCTCATCAAGAGAGGGTATTTGGAATGATACATTGGTCACCAAGGACCCTGATCAAAAGCTACTGTTCCCCAATCAGCTCCTGAAGAAGTTGAACTAACGAATCAACGGCCCACCAATGAAGGCGTGGGGATGATACATCGACCTGTCAACTGGAGAAGAGATGAAGACGATGTCCTGAAGCAACTCAAGGATAACAATGCCATTCTCTTCTCCGACAATGACCTTGCGGGAGTCCGGCTCCCACACGACGACCCTATTGTAATCTCGGCCATTGTGGCCAATTATGATGTACAACGAATCCTAGTTGATAATGGAAGTTCAACTGATGTCTTGATCTACGATGCATTCTCTTGAATGTGTTTGCATAGAGACAAGCTATGAAGGTCCCCTATACCACTTACTGGCTTTGGAGGGAATCAGGTTGATGCCGAGGGAGAAATAGTGCTGCCTATAACCTTTGGTACCAAACCTCTACAAAAGATACTGCCAATCAACTTCATGGTAGTTCGAACCCCTTCAGCCTACAACATCATTTTGGAATGACCAGCCCTGAACAAATTCCAGACCGTAGTGTCATCCTACTACCTCCTGGAATGCTTCCCCACCAGAAATGGTGTTAGAGAAGTAAGAGGAGACTAGAGAGCGGCACGATAATGCTTGATGATCCAAGACAAACACTCTAACGATCCCACTTGGGATCAGCTAGATCCAAGGGACTCGACTATAGATTTTGGCGAGCCTATGGAGAGAACTATCTTAGTACCTTTAACTAAGGAGGATCCCACCAAGGTTGTGCAGATCAAAAGTATGCTTGATGAGAAAACCAGAACGGAGCTGATCTGCTTCCTCAGGGACAATGCTGATGTCTTTGCCTGGTCAGCTTCGGACATGCCAGGGATTCCCGTCGAAATAATCACTCATCGACTGGAAGTTGCCCCTGGATATAAACCAGTTCGGCAGGAGAAGAGAAACTTTTCCCCAGAGAGATAAAAAGCAATAGATGAAGAAGTGAGCAAACTCCTCAAGGCAGGGTTCATCCGGGAAGCCAATTACCCCGAGTGGTTGGCCAATGTGGTAATGGTAAAGAAAGCTAATAGCAAATGAAGGATCTGCATTGACTATACCGACCTCAATAAAGCCTTCCCAAAGGATAGCTTCCCTCTCCCAAAAATTGACCAACTGGTCAACGCCATCGCCGGTCACCAATTGTTAAGCTTCATGGATACTTTTTCTGGCTATAATCAGATCCAAATGGACCCCCAGAATGAAGAGAAGATGGCCTTCGTCACCGACAAAGGCCTATACTACTACAAGATGATGCCATTTGGACTCAAGAATACTGGAGCAACCTTTCAGAGGTTGATCAATAAGGTATTCAAGGAGCAGTTGGGGAGAAATCTGGAGGCCTACGTGGACGACATGATAGTCAAAAGCCTTCTTAAAAAAGATTACATCCAGGACCTGAGAGAATCATTCAACGCCCTACGACATCATCAAATGAAGCTAAATCCAATGAAGTATGCCTTTGGGGTTACTTCGGGCAAATTTCTAGGCTTCCTCGTTACCAAGCAAGGGATTAAAGTAAATCCTGAGAAAATTCAGGCCCTCAGAGACATGAGGCATCCATCCTGCAAGAAAGAAGTCCAGCAGCTGACAGGGAGGATCGTCTCTTTAAGCAGGTTCATCTCTCGTTCAGTCAAGAAATGTCTTCCATTTTTCAACGTACTTCGGCAGTCTTAAGGTTTTGAATGAATCGAAGACTGCCGTACTACCTTTGAAGAGTTAAAGAAATACTTGGAGACCCCATCTTTACTTTTCAAACCTCAAGAGGGGGAAGTACTTTATTTATACCTTTCCACTTTGGATGAGGCAATCAGTTCAATCCTTATCTGAAGAGAAGAAGACGGCTCCCACAAGCTGATCTACTATACTAGCAAAGTTCTGCATGATGCTAAAATGAGATATTCAAAGATGCAGAAGCTGATATACTCTCTAATAATTGTGGCAAAGCGACTATGGCCCTACTTCCATGCCCCTGCCATCATGGTGCTGACCAATCAACCCCTCAAGGTCGTTCTCTGATGCCCTGATACCTCTGGAAGGATAGCCAAATGGGCTGTGAAACTAAGCGAGTTTGACATCAGCTTCTAGTCTCGATCGGCTATGAAGGCCCAGGTGCTCTCAGATTTCCTGGCTGAATGCACCTGGAAGTCCGAAGACGAAGTGCCTCCCGCAGAAGAAGGAAACTCGAAGAATATGGAGTCCGATTAGGTACTTCATGTAGACGGAGATTCCAATTCTGCTAGATGTGGAGCCGGCCTCATACTGGCTGAACCTGACGGCCACACGGTGGAGTACGCACTCCGGTTCTCCTTCTGTGCTTCAAATAATCAAGCCGAATACGAAGCCCTACTTGCAGGTCTTTGGATCGCCAAAAGTTTAGGAGTTCAGAGACTCCAGGCTTTCTCAGATTCACAGTTGGTGGTAAATCAAGTTAAAAGAGAATATAAAGCCAGAGATCCCACCATGGTGCAGTACTTGGAGAAGTTACAAATCTTATCTTTTCAACTGGAATACTTCAAAATCATTCATGTTCCCCGATCGGAGAACTCCAGGGCAGATACGTTGTCTCGACTTACAACCACAATCCCGGAATCTCTCGGTCACACCTTTTTTGAGCACCTTGAAGCCCCAAGTATAACTGAGGAAGCTATGGAGGTGCACCAAATTGAGATCGAGCCAAGCTGGATGGATCCCATTATCAAATTCTTAAACGAAGGTATATTGCTGGAAGATAAGGTAGAAGCCAAAAAGATCCACTGGATGGCATCTCAATATGTCATCTTGGACGAAGCTCTTTACAAAAGGTCATTCTCACAACCCCTGTTGAAATGTTTGGGACCGACGGATGATGATTATGCCTTAAAAGAGGTCCACGAGGGGATATGTGGTGATCACTTAGGAGGCAGGTCCTTGGCATATAAAATTTTGTGCCAAGGGTACTATTGGCCCTCCATCCAAAAGGACTCAATCAACTTCGTACGAAGATGTGATCAATGCCAAAGATATGCCAACATTCAGAGGCAACCAGCGAGTCACTTGACCCAACTGACAGCCCCCTGGCCTTTTGCTTAATGGGGGATGGATATTCTCGGCCCATTTCCACCTGCATCTGGGCAGAAGAAATTCCTCCTTGTGGCTATTGACTACTTCATTAAATGGGTCGAAGCCGAACCACTGGCCCAAATCATGAAGGGCAAGGTCGAGAACTTTGTAAGAAACTTCATCATATTTCGGTTCGAGATTCCACACATAATAATCACAGATAACGAGAGGCAATTTGACAATCCAAATTCAAAGACTTCTGTGCTCAGTACCATGTGCAACACAGGCTGACTTCTGTTGCCCACCCGCAGTCCAACGGAGAAACTGAAGTAACTAATTGGACTATTCTCCACGGTCTGAAGATGAGGTTGAACGCTGCCAAAGAACTTTGGACAGAAGAACTAACCTCTGTCCTCTGGGCATATATAACTACTCCAAGAATGGCCACCGGCGAGTCTCCGTTCAACCTGGCATACAGTACCGAAGCCGTTCTTCCTATCGAGGTCTCCCTCCAATCTATAAGAATTGATAAATATGAAAAGCCTGGAAATTTTGACTGCTGAAGAGTCGACCTTAATCTATTGCAAAGCGCCAAACTCCAGGTCTAGATGAAAATGGTGACGTATCAACAAAAGGTCACCAAATACTACAACTCTAGGATAAAGGAACAGACTTTTCGCATGGGGGACATGGTGCTGCGAAGAGCCGAAATATCTAGGTCAACTGAACAAGGCAAGCTTTCTCCCAACTGGAAAGGACCGTACCAAGTTGAAGAGCTCATACGTCCAGGAACGTATCAACTCAAGACCTTGGACAGTAAAATACTGTCCCGACCATGGAATGTGCAAAATCTTTGCAAGTATTATCAATAAAACCTTCAGAATCTTTTGTGCAAATCTGTTCAACTTTGAATAACCTGTTGCAATAACAATGATTTTTTCTAACTTGATTGAAGAGATCGATAAATGGCACAAGGGAGAGTCTGATCCACTCACCTTATTGGTATGTCCGATAAGCACAATGGCTGGCCCAATCAGGCTACCAAAATGATAAAAGGCACGGGAATGGTTCATGTAACCTACCCTATGAAAAACCCGAATACATGCCGGGGCGGGCCTAACCAGCCTACCTTATGTTAAAAAGGCACAGGGACGGTTTCTATAACCTACCCTACAGAAAATCCGAAGACGCGCCGGGGTGGGCCTGAACAGCTTACCTTAACCATGACAAAGACGCACAGGGACGACATAGATGCTATCCCCTACGGAAAACCCGAAAACGTGCGAAAATGATTTCACATCACTCACTCTACCAGCATCAAGCTTTGAGTTTACACTTCATGGGATTCAACGAAGTATCATGCACAGAAAAAGAAAAAGCGGGAAGAAAGTCGGTACTTTCATTTCTTTTGTATTTTTATAAAATAAAAGAGATTGCAGAAAACGGGAAAGCACATCTAGTGACCACCCACCGGCCATTTCCCAAGCCAGTGGGGGGTGTCCTGTAGGGAGGATGATGAGGGGGCCCCGGGGTTCTCATCTGAATCAGAATTCGACTCATCCTCGAAGTCAAAGTCAAACTCGTGTCCAAGAAAGGGAACAGAGGGTTTGATGTTGCCAAGGCCCTTCAAGTTATAATACTTGGAAGCCTTATTCCTACACTCCCGGAACCCCTGGTGATAGGAGTCCAGAACCACCTCGACGACCTCCTCCTTGAAAGCAGAAGATGCCTTGAAGTCCAAGATGGCTTCTGCCACCTTCTTCTTGGCTTCCACTGCCTCCGCGACGGCCGCCTCAACCTGAGCCCTAGCCTCCTCCAATTGAGCCTCCAGGACATGGACTTTCCTCTCCAAGCGATCGATAACTGGGTCATCATCATCTCTCAGCCCGAGGAACCCTGGGCTGCCCTTTGCCCTGGTGCTGATGGCCCTCCTCTTCACCACCCTTCGAAGCTCGGGAACACTAAACTTCATTTTGTCAGGTCGCCGGAGAAAGAAGAGGAACTTCTGAAATAAGAGTTTGAAACTGCGATGGCCTTCGACAGGGAAGGACAAGGTCCCATTTATAAGGACCTTACATCCATGACTGGCCACAGGGAAACGTGCTCTAGGCCCTTTTCTAGACCCATCAAAAGATGCCACGTGTCAGAGCAATGCCTCAAGACCCAGGTGACCGCTCAGAAGCGGTATAATTACCAATAACTACTCTTGGAATGGCGACCGTCGGTACTTCAAATCCAGAAGAATCTCCATCGTGCGGCTACAACATTAATGGCTCCCATTCAGAAAGGAAGGATATGGCGGCACCCAGGGTGCATGAAAATGTGACTATTCGAATATCGACACACTTATTACTGGTAACAAGAATCATAATCAATGTTCCTCGATCATTGATTGTTGCCCATATATGGTGCCCAAGAGGGGGGGTGAATTGGGTATTTAAAAAATTAAAGCAATATATATGCTATCAAGTTTTAAGGTGAAGAGTGATAGTGCTCAAATAATTGTGCAACGGAAGCAATGAAATAAATCAACAATTAAATAGCAAAAGAAGATAAAGAGTAAAGCAATGCAAACACACAAGAAGTATAGTGGTTCGGTGCACCTAGCACCTACATCCACTCCCCAAGCTCCACTTGGGAAATTCCACTATAATCTTCAGATTACAGCCGACTTGTTTTACCAGGCTCACAAGTCAAAACCTTACACACTTGTTTTGGCTTCGGGCTTACAAGCAACCCTAGTTGGTTTTATCAATTGGCTCACCAACAAACCTCACTCACTTGTTTTGGCTTCGGGCTTACAAGGAACCCTAGTTGGTTTTATCAATTGGCTCACCAACAAACCCCACTCACTTGTTTTGGCTTCGGGCTTACAAGGAACCCTAGTTGGTTTTATCAATTGGCTCACCAACAAACCTCACACTAGTTTCAAATTCCCTTGAAACTAGCCAAAGACAAAAGAATATGAATACAATGAATAAAAACAATACAAACTCCTTTTGAGCAATAAGAAATTCGTTGAAGCTCTTGATGGAGACTCTTCAAGCCTTTTCCCTTGGAATCTTTGACCTCACTAAATGCCAAACTCTTGAAAGTTGGATTCCTCAAAGATGGAAAGCTTTTGGCTAAGGAATCTCTTGGATTTCTCACTCTTTTTGGCTTGGAATTGCTTGAAGGCTTTTTACTTTCACTCTAATCCTTTTCACCTTGTCTCCATGTCTTTTTTGAAGTTTGGTGGAGGTTAAATACCTCATTCATGCTGAAACAACTCCACAAGACCGTTAGATTCAAAAATATGGCCGTTTATGGCCGTTAGAAATCAAATCAGAAGTTCAGAAAAACTAGCCGTTATGCCATGAGTCGACCTCTGGATCAAGTGTCGACCTCAGGTGTCGACCTCAGGTGTCGACCTCTGGACAGGTGTTGACCTCAGGTGTCGACCTCTGAACAGGTGTTGACCTCTGGTGTCGACCTCTGGATCAAGTGTCGACCTCAGGTGTCGACCTCTGGACAGGTGTTGACCTCAGGTGTCGACCTCTGGACAGGTGTTGACCTCAGGTGTCGACCTCTGGACAGGTGTTGACCTCAGGTGTCGACCTCTGAAGCGTGCCACTAAAATTTTGCCGTGCCGGCCTTGCTGAACCATCTTCAAATCCTTTCATATTAATTCCAAAGTCCATATATTTGATTTTCCATTAATTTAAGGACTTTTTCAACAGAAATACAATCATTTCTTCATTCAACATGGTTGAGTACTAAGATCTGAGAAATACACTTAAAACATAATTAGTACTCATATATACTTAAACATTTTGTCAATCATCAAAATCAAGACCAGAGTCAACATTGATCAACAGGAAAATGATACCTGTCCGTTGTGTCCATTCCTAGATGGGCAGGTTAATTTTGAAAAAAGGTTGACATCAGCCTAGTCTGACCGTGGGCGGTCTTCGACAACGACATTCCAATTTGCTTCGGAACTCATCTTCGACATCAGCTACGAGCCGAACGATCTTTGGCTTCGACTCCTCAATCAAGAAAGAAAAAGGAGGAATGAAATTTGAGTCATCATCGAAGCCAGAAACCCCGCACGAACTGTATTCAAAAATATGGCGTAGCATGTACAAAAGAAGAAAGTCATTTGAAACTTCAAAATAGTTCACTGGTTACATTTCATAGGAAAACAAAGAAGAAGTACAATGCCTAAAGATACACATATCCCTAAGCATCAGCTGGAGGAGACCCAGCATCACAAGATTGGAGCAGCTTGTCGATTTGCGCGGAGAGGGTTTCCTAGAATTGGGTTGAGTCCAGAGGATCTTCAACCCGGACCTCCTCCTCGGCTTGAACTTCCTCTTGGGCCAGGATCGGGATCACATCCATGTCTTCAGCTGCAGCAGGAGTTTTTCCCTCCAAGTCCGGCACTTCTTCGGCCTCCTCAACCTGGGCCAAAACTATGCTAGGAATATCCTCCCTTGGACTTGGCATCCCTTTGATCTCCTCTTCAACTTAAGCTTCTTCTTCTTGTTGTTGTTCTTCTTCATCCTCCTCCACAATGTCGAATGCAGGGACAGTGGAAAGGTCCAGATTAGGGAAAGCCTTACTGACCTTGGCGAGTCTGTCGTTGAAACCATGCTGGTAGCTGTACAAGGTAGCCTCATTCATCTCCTGCTAGAAATCTGAGGACCTCCTAAAATCTGCTACTGCTCTACCTACCAACTCTTTCAAGACTTCGGACTCTCTCCTAGCTGCTTCAGATTCCAAGCCACCTCTTTGGCTCTTAAGGATGCCTCCCTGGCTCTTAAGGATGCCTCTTTGGCCTTTATGATTGCCTCCTCGGTAGCCTTGGTAAGGCTCTCTGCCTTTTCCTGGCTCTCCTTAAGGGATTATTCCAAGGAGTTGGCATGTTCTCTGCTCTTCCTCAACTCAGCCCCTCGCCCCGTGATTGTCAAATGGGCGTCCTTCAGCTCATTCCTTAGGCGACGAATTTCAGCATCCGCATGAACTAAACGATTCTCCATAGATTGCTTCAATTCCTCGGCCACCTCTTTTTCAGCCCTGGCCGTATGGAACTCCTCCTTAAGGCCATGGATAAGGCTGTCGATGTTCCCTAGGCCCTCCTCCATAAAGGTAATGTCATAGACCAGCTACATCGACAAAGTCAGGTTATGAACCAAACAACCTTCTGGGCAAAGAAGATATGATGAGTATCTCACCTGTTGTAGGGAAGAAAAGGCAGAGTCAGATATCCTAGCTAGACTTCGACTTCGGATCACTGCCAAATCCTGAGGCAGCAACGTATCCTTGAGCGCCCGCCTAGCCACGACAGGGACCAACAATCCCCCCATGGGGGAAAGCTTCGAAGAGTCCGCGGGATGCTCCTAGCTAGAGAAGCCTCGCGAACGGACTCTCTCTCGACTTGTGGCGCCTTGCCCCTATCAACTGCAGGGGGCAAGATGCTGGCTCGTCAGCCATCGGAGGTGGACTCTCCCTTATATGAACTGGAAAGGTAGCCGCCGGTGAAGGCTCAACTAGCTAAGCCCCTATGGGGGCCTCCATCATTGGCACCGCATTCCCTTCGGAGGCTCCTCTGGAGGACGAAGTACTCCCACTCCTCTTAGGACCATCCTTTTGAGCTCTCTTCCGAACCGCCGATCTTGTGGGGGGGACAGGAGCTGCCCTCTTCTTGGAGGATTGACGGAGCCAGCTCAAGTTAGGCTTCATCTCGCCACCTGCAAATAGAAAAACCCCTCTGAGTTGACTGAACAACAACAGGAATGGGAGAAGAGAGGTAAGATTTTCACTATTTATACCTAACACAGGGAACTTGCAAATCCCTGCAAGATGGAGATTCCTCTCCTCCAACAACTCGCGGATAGGAACGGCCTCTAAATCAGTCAATAAATCATAAATGGACTGATCGACCGCCCAGACCATTTTTCCATCATTGGCGGTTAAGCGTGGCTCCTTTCAATCACTACTGAAGCCCCACGGGTCAATAGACAACACAAAAACAAAGATGGGTTTCCACCCGTGGATGGCGCTAGGCATATCCTTGATGATCTTACGGCCTGGTCGAGGGCCGATCACCCACCATCCATTCCCACGGAAATCTCGCTTGAGCACAAAAAGGGCAGTAAACAGATTGGTCCCAGGCTCTATGTTGGCTATGCGACATCGAACCAAGAACCCGTAGATGTTCTGAATACTATTCGGAGTCAACTACATGGGCACCACCTAGTACAGACAGAAAATTTTGATGAAAAAAGGATGCAGTGGAAATCGAAGGCCATCATTCAAATAGTCTTTGTACACAGCCAAACACCAGGGAGGAGGTCTGTTCACTCATTCCTCGGATGCGGGAAGCAAGCCCTTAACAAGCTCTATAAAAGAAGGACTCCAAGCAATAGTCTGGGCATCAGTTCCTGTAATAGAATTTTATTTTTTTTATAATTTAGTTTTAGGTTTTGAAAGAGAGGGAGAGGAATAAAGAAAAATAATGTTTTAGGAAAGGAGATACTATGACAGAGCCCTGAATCTCCAAGAAGATGTATCCAAGAGCCATGCCCAACCGAGGTGCAGTCTATAGAAAAGTACAGGTTTCCATACTTAAGTTTTTATATTTATTTTTTTACTCTATGTAATTGAATAAATCTTTTAATTTCCTTTAAACTCTCTTCTCTTTGACTTCCTAAAATCAATTACCTATAGGTGGGATGGATTATGATCTTAACATGATATGGTCCATGTTCAACATTGATAATTAATTCTAGAACTTTTATTCACGTATCTTATTAGGATCTGTTCAACTCAATTATTATGGATAGCCTATACTTGTAGGATGGGCTATAATCCTAATAGGATATGGTTCGTACTCAGCAAGATAGCCTATGCTAGAAATTAGTTTGAAAGATTTTGAAATAAATATAAATTTTGATTATTTGGATTAGAACAAATACATGATTTATGTTTGTGATTATCTAGAAACCTGAAAACATCTTTTATTATATAAACCCCTCAATCTCACGTTTAATTTAAATTGATTAGCTTTAATTAAACAATCATCTACCATTTAAGAATCTAAATATTTATTTTTTTCTTTACTTTCTTTATAAAATAATTATCCTTGATCCTCGAGGATATGATCTCTACTCACCCTAGCTATAGTAGTGAGTTGGATTTTTATTTTTGACTGCCTATGATAGCAATCACCTCTCTCAAACATGGAGAGCACATTGCTCCAAGTAACCTTCGAACGGTCAAAGCCCTAAGGCCATTCAATATTCATGGCTCCAAGTGATTGACCCTTTATCGATCAAAGTCCTAAAGGTCATTTAGCACCCATGGCTCTAAGTGACTGATCATTGATCAGTTAGTGCCCTAAATAACCTTTAAGGCTCTAATTGGTCAAGGGTCGATTACTTGGAGCCATAGGTGCTGAATGGCCTTTAGGGTTCTGACTGATCAAAGATCGGTCACTTAAAGCTATGGGCATTGATTTGCCATCCATTTGTGGGCCATTAAGGGGTCGTTGGCTCTCAACCGATTAAGGGTCATTTATAGTCATGGACATTGAATGGCTTTTAGAGCCTTGACTGATCAAGGGTCAATCACTTAGAGCCATAGATGCTGGATGACCTTTAGCACTCTAACAGATTAAGGATCAATCACTTGGAGCCATAGGTGTTGATTTGCCTTCCATTCATGGGCCACTAAGGGGCCACTATGGCTCTTGACCAATCAAAGGTTGTTTGGAGCTATGGATGCTAATTGGCCTTTGGGGCTTTAACGGATCAAGGGTTGATCACTTAAAGCTATGGGCATTGAATAGCTTTCAAGGCTCTAACTGATCAAAGGTCAGTCACTTAAAGCCATGGCTATTGATTTACCTTCCATTCATGGGCCACTAATCAAGGGTTAGTCACTTAGAGCCAAGGGCACTGAATGGCCTTTAGGGCTTTGACTGATCAAGGATTAGTTACTTAGAGCCATGGGCATTGATTCACCTTCCATTCATAGTGTTGACTCTGTCTTGATTTTGATGATTGACAAAATGTTTAAGTATATATGAGTACTAATTATATTTTAAGTGTATTTTTCAGATCTTAGTACTCAACCATGTTGGATGAAGAAATACTTGTATTTCAGTTGAAAAATCCTTAAATTAATGAAAAATCAAGTATATGAACTTTGGAATTAATATGGAAGAACTTGAAAAGGTTAAAGTTTCAATTTGAAGATGTTTCAACAATGGCACGGGCAAGTGTCGACACCTGAGGATCAAGTGTCGACACTTGAAGAGTGAAGTATCGACTCAAGGCCTGAGACAAACAAAAAACTTCAGAAAGCACTTTCAGTCAAGTGTCGACACCTGGAGAATGAAGTGTCGACACTTGAAACTGAAGTGTCGATACCTGGAGATAAAGTGTCGATACTTGAACAGTAACGGCTAATTTTCTGGGCTGCAGAACTTCTCCAACTTGCTTCCAAATGGTCATATTTTCCTCCCTAATGGCTATAAACGATCATTTAAGTGTTGGGAGGCTATATAAATATCAAAAATCAAATGGGGAAGCAATCCTTTGGTGAATTTCTTGAATATTCTTAAAGGATTCAAGAGTTGAGTGATTCAAAGCCTTCAAGCTTCCAAGTTTCAAAGAGAGCATTCAAAGTCTACATCTACAAGCATCAATCAAAGGTTTCATCAACTTGAAGACAAGATCTTCATCAACATTCAAGGGCTTCAAAGAGATATTTGCTTTATTTTAGAAAGCTTTTATTGTATTCATTTATACTTTCTCTTACATTATTTTACTTAAGGTTTTTAGTGAGCCTTGGAAAACCAAAGAGATTTTTGGTAAACCTTTGAAAACCAAAGTAGTTATTGGTGAGCCTTGAAACCAACTAGGATTTTACTTGTGAGCCCGAAGCCAAAACAAGTTGTTTAGGTTCTTGGTTATCTCGTAAAACTAAGGGTGGTTGTTGGTGAGCCTTGAAACCAACTAGGATTTTACTTATGAGCCCGAAGCCAAAACAAGTTGTTTAGGTTCTTTGTTATCCCGTAAAACCAAGAGTGGTTGTTGGTGAGCCTTGAAATCAACTAGGGTTTTACTTGTGAGCCCGAAGACAAAACAAGTTGTTTAGGTTCTTGGTTATCCCGTAAAACCAAAGGTGGTTGTTGGTGAGCCTTAAAACCAACTAGGGTTTGACTTATGAGCTCGAAGACAAAATAAGTTGTAAAGGTTGTTGGTGAGCCTAAGTTATAAAACCAAACTTAGTGGAATTCCCAAGGGGTTCTTGGAGAGTGGATGTAGGTGTTTGGTTGGCACCGAACCACTATAAATATTTGTATTTGTGTGATTGTTCTCCTTGTGCTTTTATTTCTTTAATTTCGTTACATTTATTTGAAATACACAAGCACTTGAATTACATTAGCACATACTTGCTTTAGTTCATAAATATTTTAAATAGTACAAAAGTTTTATAAAACTTAATTCACCCCCCCTCTTGGGTTGCCTACCTGAGCCTACAATTGGTTTCAGAGAAGGTGCTCTGTTTGAAAATCTAACGATTTTGAGCTAAAGTTCATGGCAACCCTTGTAGGTATTAGTGTTAGACCACCAATTTTCAATGGCATAAATTATCAATTTTGGAAAACTCGCATGCGCATCCATATTCAATCTATTAGTTATCATCTTTGGAAAATCATTGTGAGTGGTCCTCATATTCCTTCTATTTTAGTTAATGACATTTCCATTCCAAAGCTCGAAGAGGATTGGAATGAATATGACATTAAACAAACTGAAATCAATGCTAAAGCAATGAACTTGCTTTATTGTGCATTGAACTTAAATGAATTTAATAGAATTTCTACATGCACATCGGCGAAGGAAATATGGGACACACTTGAAGTTACTCATGAGGGTACTCTTCAAGTAAAAAATACTAAAATTAATTTGCTTGTACATTCTTTTGAAATTTTTGAAATGATGCAGTATGAATCTATATCTGATATGTTTTCTAGATTTATGACTATTATTAATGAATTAAAAAGTCTTGGCAAAATCTATACTAATATTGATTTGGTAAACAAAATTCTTAGATCCTTGCCAAAATCATGGGATCCAAAGGTGACGGCGATCCAAGAAGCTAAAGATGTAGAAACCTTACCTTTGGAGGAGCTTATCGATTCACTCATGACCTATGAGTTGAACTTATGGCAAAGGATAGTGGAAGCTGATAGAGAAAAGAAGATAATGGCTTTCAAAGCCAAAAAGAAATTCAAGGCAATGATGGCAACTTGGAGTGATAGCGAAGATTCAAGTACGGATGATGAAGTTGCCCATCTTTGCTTCATGGCAAATGAGAAAAAGGTATGTGCTAAAAATAATTATGATTTTACCTTTAAAGAATCACATGATACATCTAATGATCTTGTGCATGAATATAGATTGCTAAAAATTGAGCACAAGAAATTAAATAGGCATGTAGATTCATTTTCTCTTGACAACACCAATCTTGCAAATAAAAATGATGATTTAAATGCCAAGATTGATATTTTAAAAAATGAAAAGAATAATTTTTCTAAAGAAAAAGAATTTTTAGAAAAAGAAAATATTATTTTGAAAGATTTATATGATAAAAATATTTTGGTTGAGGAAAAGAAGCAAAAACTTTTGAAAAATTTCTCTATTCCTATTTCTTTCAATTTATCTTCTAAATGTGGTTTTAATGCTTATCCTTCTAGATTAAGAAAAGTTTGGGTTCCAAAAGGAACCATAATTACTAATCATAAAGAACCCAAGAAAGTTTGGGTACCAAAAATGTCTACTTAATTTATTTTGCAGGAATGTCTTGCAACCCAACATGAAGAAAGGAAGTTCTTGAAAAGAGATTGTACAAGACAATTTAAAGAAGTGGACAAGCTACATTTTGAACTAAATGGTAAAAGGAAGGACTTTGTATATTGGTAAATTCTAAACATATCCTTCCATAATTAAAAATATAGATTAATTTTTATTACATTAATTACTTTGAAAAATTATTTTAAATAGTTAATTAGAATCAAGTTTGGACTTATCATCATTGGCTATGATCATGAACTTTTTGGTATTGATGAATTTCATGCTATCATGATTAAAGTTATGATTGTAAGACCTTCACTTGATTTTGATTAATGTATTTCATGAAAAATACTTTTAAAAATGCATATTGATTTGAAAAATATTTTAATTGATTAATTAGAATCAAGCTTAAACTAATAATCATTAGTTGTGATCGTGACTATTTTGATGTAAATGGATTTCATGCTCTCATGATTTTAACTTATGATTATTAGACTTTCATTTGATTTTGATTAATACAGTTTTTGAATTATTTCAAGTGAAATGTTACGATTTATATGCTTTCATTGTTGGCATCTATGCTTAAGTTAGAATTGATTTGAATCAAGTATAGAACTGGTAGTTAAGGGTTACATTTAAGAAGAAGGTATGCATATTGACAAACCCTTGCTCTAGTAGCTAGACTTGATATCATATTACTTCTAGTATTTGTATAGATATCAAATCATCTTAAAATAAATTTGAAATCATGCTAAAAGTTTTTAAGTAATATAAATGCTTTGTATTTTAAAAATCATGAATATCTTGAAAAATTTCAAATCTTGATGCATGAGCTTTCATGTTTTATTCCTCAAATAAATACATATTTTCAAAGAAGGAATAACATTTAGGGAGAGCATCCAAAAATTTGTTATCATATTTGATGCTTTGAATATTTTGCTTGATATCATGCTGTACTTATATTGCTCTGATACTCTTTCTCCTTGTTTTCAAATCTAATTTTTTGAGGGGAGTTACATTCAAATGGTATCATATTTCAATTGGTATTATGTTTAATTTGTATCATATTCAATTGATATCATAATTATTTGATTTCATGCATTGATTTTGATAACCTACTTGCTATTATTTCCGACTTCATTCCTACTTTGTATTGCCTTTCACCCTTTTTCATGATATCAAAAAGAGGGAGAAAATTGTTAAGTATGAAAAGGGAAAGATTGGATAAACATGAAAAATCATTTGAGAAATGAAAGAAAGTGCAAAAGGGGGAGAAGAATGTAAAATATTTTTATCTAAAGGGAAGAATTAGTAAGAAGAAGAAATTTTAAAAATTTGAAAATTTTGCATATTTTGAAAAATATTTTTGAAGATTTTTTTTGGATTATATTTTGAGGGGGAGCTTGGTGCTTATTGTTTTGAGCTTACATGTTTATCTTATTGTTAATCTTTTTAAGCTTACCCTTTTCATATACTTAAAGATTTTGTCATCATCAAAAGGAGGAGATTGTTGACTCTGTCTTGATTTTGATGATTGACAAAATGTTTAAGTATATATGAGTACAAATTATATTTTAAGTGTATTTTTCAGATCTTAGTACTCAACCATGTTGGATGAAGAAATGCTTGTATTTCAGTTGAAAAAATTCTTAAATTTATGGAAAATCAAGTATATGGACTTTGGAATTAATATGGAAGAACTTGAAGAGGTTAAAGTTTCAATTTGAAGATGTTTCAGCAATGGCACAGGTAAGTGTCGACACCTGGAAATGAAGTGTCGATACCTGAGGATCAAGTATCGACACTTGAAGAGTGAAGTGTCAACTCAAGGCCTGAGACAAACAGAAACTTCAGAAAGCACTTTCAGTCAAGTGTCGACACTTGGAGCTAAAGTATCGACACTTGGAAGTGAAGTATCGACACTTGGAGAATGAAGTGTCGACACTTGAAACTGAAGTGTCGACACCTGGAGGTGAAGTGTCGACACTTGAACAATAACGGCTAGTTTTTTGGGCTGTAAAACTTCTCCAACTTGCTTCCAAACGGTCATATTTTCCTCCCTAACGGCTATAAACGGTCATTTTTAAGTGTTGGGAGGCTATATAAACATCAAAAATCAAATGGGGAAGCAATCCTTTAGTGAATTTCTTGAATATTCTTAAAGGATTCAAGAGTTGAGTGATTCAAAGCCTTCAAGTTTCCAAGTTTCAAAGAGAGCATTCAAAGTCTACATCTACAAGCATCAATCAAAGGCTTCATCAACTTGAAGACAAGATCTTCATCAACATTCAAGGGCTTCAAAGAGATATTTGCTTTATTTTAGAAAGCTTTTATTGTATTCATTTATACTTGCTCTTACATTATTTTACTTAAGGTTTTTGGTGAGCCTTGGGAAACCAAAGAGGTTTTTGGTAAGCCTTTGAAAACCAAAGTGGTTGTTGGTGAGCCTTGAAACCAACTAGGATTTTACTTGTGAGCCCGAAGCCAAAACAAGTTGTTTAGGCTCTTGGTTATCCCGTAAAACCAAGGGTGGTTGTTAGTGAGCCTTGAAACCAACTAGGGTTTTACTTGTGAGCCCGAAGCCAAAACAAGTTGTTTAGGTTCTTGGTTATCCCGTAAAACCAAGGGTCATTGTTGGGGAGCCTTGAAACCAACTAGGATTTGACTTGTGAGCCCGAAGACAAAATAAGTTGTAAAGGTTGTTGGTGAGCCTAAGTTATAAAACCAAACTTAGTGGAATTCCGAAGGGGTTCTTGGGGAGTGGATATAGGTGCTTGGTTTGCACCGAACCACTATAAATATTTGCGTTTGTGTGATTGTTCTCCTTGTGCTTTTATTTCTTTAATTTCGCTGCATTTATTTGAAATACACAAGCACTTGAATTACATTAGCACATACTTGCTTTAGTTCATAGATATTTTAAACAGTACAAAAGTTTTATAAAACTCAATTCACCCCCCTCTTGGGTTGCCTACCTGAGCCTACACATAGGCTGCTAAGGGGCCATTGAGACTCTTAACCAATCAAGGGTCATCTAGAGCCATGGGTATTCACTAGCCTTAGAGGCTCTGGCCGATCAAGGGTCGGTCACTTTAAGCCATGGGCACTAAATGGTCTTTAGGGCTTTGACTGATCAAAGGTCAGTTACTTGGAGCCATGGACATTGATTCACCTTTCATTCGTGGGCTGTTAAAGGATCGTTAAGGCTCTCGACCGATCAACGATCATTTAGAGCCATGGGTGCTGAATGGCCTTTAGGACTTTGATCGATCAAGGGTCGATCACTTGGAGCCATGGGTGCTAAATGGCCTTCAGGGCTCCGACCAATTAAGGGTCGATCACTTGGAGTCATGGGTATTGATTCACCTTCCATTCATGGGCCGCTAAGGGGCTATTAAGGCTCTCAACTGATCATGAATTATCTGGATCATGGGTGCTAAATGATCTTTAAGGCTCTGACTGACCAAGGGTCTATGTCTTGGAGCCATGGATGTTGAATGGCCTTTAGTGCCATGGCCAATCAAGGATAGGCTACTTGGAGCCATGTTTGCTGAATGACCTTTAGAGCTTCGATCAATCAAAGGTCAGTCACTTGGAGCTATAGGTGTTGATTCGCCTTCCATTCAAGGGCCGCTAGGGAGCGGTTGATGAGTTATATAAACATGTTAATAGAAGTATTAATTTATGGACTATTTCACCTTTATTATTTAAAAATTGATTCTTTTATTAATTTTTTATAAGAAAGATGGTCATTAATATAAAGAGCATGATTTATAGGATAAAATGATAAAAAAGTTGGAGCAAATCAGATTTGAATTGGACCCCGAATGGAAGCACAAACGCAAGCCCAAGTTTAGCCCAAAAACTATACAAAACCAGCCCAAAATCTATTTAAAATGCAACCCAAAATGAATTTTAAAGTATCTAGTTTTCCATGAGCTAGTCACTTGATGCATAAGGCTGAGGCATGGCTTATGGGAATAGTTTCTTCCTGGTCTTCATGTGGCTCATAGAGATTTTGGGTTGGGTTGTCACTAAGATTTGCACAATTGGTAATGATCTCACACTAGCAATGATCTGACGATGGCACTGGCGAAGGGGGATGAAGTCGATGGTTCCTGTGGCAGCACAGCACCCGAGTGGGCTTCTCAACGTGATTAATGATGTCGAAGGAGCTCCATGGCCATGGGGTAGTGCTTGAGCAGAAGGAAGATAGCGGTGGTAGTAGCAGTAAGGTCTTTGACAGTTCCAACAATGGTGGCGGTGGAAGAAAGAGAAGTAGAGAAGGTGGTGGTGCACGGCAACAAAGACGGTGAGCAGAGATGATGGTGGGCTGCTCTCCTTGGCATGGTTTGGCACTGGTGACTAGCAATTGTCTGAGCCGGTGATGGATGATGGTGGTGGCGGTGGAAGGAATTTGTGGGGAAAAGGAGCGGTGCCAGTAGTGTTGGCGGTGGAAGGTGTGATCCGATGGTAGAGGGGAGCTGCCAGTTGAAAGAAGAAAGCGAGTGTTTTGGGTGTGATCAACGGTCCTGAAGTGATCTGAGCAATCATCCAACAGTGGAGCACTTTTACCGATGGCTGGGGATTTAGAAGAAGTTCGCACCATCACATGACTAAGAAAGCTCCCAGTGCTCAATCCGAAGGCTGGGAGATGCTCCAACTTGTGAAAGGACTTGCTGCATGATTAAAGCTTTGATGTGTGGTTAGAAAGCGATCTTGGAGGCCATCCGATGGCCAATATCAACTCCCAATCATGATAGAGAAGGCAGAGATGTGATTTGAGGCATCATACAACATAATCTTAGGTGCTTGACCAGGCTCCGATGGTCCCCAGGCTCCTAGCATTTAAAGACCAATTATACAAGAATTTGGAGGTTAATTTGAATTGGATTGGACCTATTTGAAGCTCTATTTAAGGATAACCAGGTGAGCAACTAATGAACTAGAACTAGTAGCTACGCCAAAGCATATTTTTTATTTTATTTTTATTTTTTATAATTAGTTTAGGCATGAAAGTGAGGGACAGGAATAAGAAAAGAGATTCTTCAAGAAGATGAGGTGATGTGATAGAGCTCTAAATCTTCAAGAAGATATATCCAGGAGCCATGCTTGACTAAGATGCAATCTATAAGGTAGTATAGATATCCTTAAATAAATTCTTATATTTATTTTCTATTCTCTGCCATTGAATACATGCTTTCAATTTTTATTTAATTTTTTTTATTTTTGATTTCCTGAATAAATTACCCATAGATAAGATGGATCATGATCCTGATACAATATGGTCCATGCTTAGCATAGATAATTAATTCAAGGAGTTATATTTACGTATTCTGTTAGGATATGTTCAACTAAATCATTGGATAACCTATACTAGTGGGATGATCCATGATCTTAATAGGATATGGTTCGTACTTGACAAGATAGCCTTTGCTAGTTATTAGTTTGTAAGATTCTTAATTAATTATGGATTTTAACTATTCAAATATAAGATTTATGTTTGTGATCACCTGAAAATCTAAAGACATCTTTTTATCATATAAACCCCTCGCCTTAATAATTAATTTAGATTAGTTAGTTTTAATTAAAATATTACCTACTTTTAAAAATTTAAACTTTTATTTTTTTCTTTATTAAACAATTGCCCTTGATCTTTGAGTATATGATCCCTACTCACCTTAGCTATAGTAGTGAGTTAGGTTTTTATTTTTGACCATCCTATGATAGGTGATAAAATTTTGGCATCGTTGTCAAGATCTAGGTATCATTGTTTTTCAAAAAAAATAAATTTTCTATTTTTATTCTATAAATTGCTCTTTTAATTTTATTGCCTTCTTTAATTTAATTACCTTATTTTCTAGACTACCTTTTATTTTTGTTAACATAAAAAGAAAAAGAAAAAGAATAAATATTTGCTTTCTTTTTATTCACCGATTGACTTTTAACTTAAATAAGTTTTTCTTTAATCTAACTACCTTATCCAAAAAAAACTTTCCATAATACTTAATTAATTTAGAGAAATAAATAAAAAATCTAAAAAATTTTTAACTTAGTTGGACGTGTTTAATTTGCATTGCATCTTCATAAGACACTCTAAGAGCATAAACCCCTAAATAATATAAGGTGGGGATTTGATTACCCTTCCTTGGCCCATAAATCATCTCCTTCCATCTGCATTGACCTAAACCTTAATATAAAATCAATTAGACATTGGCTCTAGGAAACTCGAGCTCATTAGAAAATGGCATCCAGAAGAGTTGGATTAGGTCAAGATTAGTTGGTTTACTGGTATCTAGGAAAGGGGTTTAATGATGATATAGTCCTGAAAAAAGGTAGTTCTTTAATTGGTTTGATTGACTGACTTGGTCAATTTATTTGATATATAAGGAAAGCAATGGGGGACCCCTACTGATGTTATCATTATCCAGCTAGTCAGCTAGTTAGTTTTTGACTTGGAGGACTCCAAGGTGGCCTTGGCAGTTAGGAGCTATCTAAACCTAGGATAAACCTAAGTAGAGTTTTAATTTATTTGATAACTTGTTTGGTAACAAAACTTTAACTTAATTAAAAAACTCTTCTCTATCATCTTTTACCTTTAAAATTCTTTAGGTTTTTATCTTTAGAACTCTTCTTTATCTTTCTTTTTCTTTTTTCCTCCTCTTCTCTAATAGAAATTATACAAAAAGTAAAAAAAATAATTAAAGGATTGTTCTAATCTAGAACCCTTAATTGTATATCTGAGTAATAGAACAATCCAACATGGACTCTATAGTAGACTGGATGATCTTGTCCTATAGATTGGACCATCTAATGGATAGTAGATACTCTCCATCTCCATCTTTTCTTCTGGTGCAACAAGTTTGCTATGTATATTTTAGCCCCACTTATCTTGTAAGTGAATGTCCAGCTATACACCAATTTCCTGAGTTGTATGTGCACGTTTATCAAGATCAAACTCAAATAGCGTACAAACTAAAAAATAATATATATTTTAATGCTACAACCTAGGGAGGAGTAACCAAACAAATTTTTCATGGCCACAAAACCCTAATATAGGTGGTCCCAGTTTTGACCAACCATGACCCAATCCTATAGTAGACAAACACCCAAACTTCCATAATCATGAAGAAGAATTTATTTTAGAAAAAAGCTTAGAAGCTCTAGTTAAAACTAATGCTGACTTTATGCAAACCATGAACTAGATCTTAATTTTTTAAACTCAGTCTATTGTCCATTTGAAAATATAGTTGGATCAGTTAGCCACGACTATAACTAAAGAAAAAAGAGAGCTGCCTAGTCAAACTGAGAATGTCCCAGTGACTATTCCTAAACAATCAATTATAACTCTCGAAAATAAAATGGTCATAGAGAAATCTAATAATTTGACTAGGCTAGAAATATAAGAGAAATCAAGGGATGAACCACTTCTATCATCACCCCACTTCCTTGTGGCCCCACTTCTAAGTATCCTATAATTGTCTATTGCTTTTAATAGGAAAGGAGAGCAAAGAGGTATAATGATAAAATTAATTGAGACTTCCTAGGGATCATCAATGCAAAATATAATAAAGAAAGCTACATATAAAATTCTCTCCCATGATTCATTAAATCCTTTTCTAGCTCACTTTGAGGTGGATGATTTTGATATAGTTGGATACACCATAGAAATGAATGACTTAGTAGAAACATCCCACCCCAAAACCACCCCACTTTTGTTTGAAAAATATGAGCCACCATCTAACCTCTAATTGTTCCTTTGTTAGAATCACCAACTGCTCCAGAACTAAAGCTACTTCCTATCACATCCACTAACACCAAACTATGATCCCTAATCAAGAAGCCCAACTTGAAGGTATTCTAAAAGCATATAAAGAAGCTATTGGATAGGATATTACTAACATGAGGGGTAACAACTTTAAAAATTTTATAATTGATTTCTCTATATTTAGCTATATTTAGCACTACTTTTAAGGACTGTCTCCAAAATTTATCTAGTACTAAAATGATGTATGGAGATAGAGTTAATATTAATTTGGATAAAGTGCTAGATTATAGATTGTAAAGGGATTTTACTAAGACATAGCATACCCAAGATGAGAATTAGGGTAGATCAGGCTAAAATTGAAGATACTTTTAAACCATCACCTTTGATCTTGGCCCCACAAATACCATCTCTTTTTGATATTTTCTAGATCTAGTGCCACATGCTGGCCATAAATACTCTATTAGTCTGGGCTCATTGTCATAGAGCATTTCATGGATGTTTTTCTACTATAATGATAAGGCCTCCTGATTTGCTCTATCCTTTTGAAATCTTGAGGGATACACCCATGTTAGTTTTAAATAAAACTCCCTCGTAAGGTCTAGCTAAAGATGTTAAATTTAGCACTTTTTGGGAGGTAACCCAAACTTTTTATTTTTCTGACCATTGCTTTAGATATTTGTCATTTTTGCAAGAATAATGGACCACTCCTTATAGAAGCACCTATCAATGAACAATGCATATTTAATCTAGGTGGTACCTCTTCTTGTCTTACTTATATATCTTTATTTTATTTTTTCTTACTCCATTAAGGATAATGAAAATTAAGCTAGAGGTAAGGAAAACTTTTAGAAAAGTTTTTTTTGAAGTTTTTTGGAAAATATTCTAGAAATTTTTAAATTTTTTGTTTGAAATTCTTAATAAATAATGAGCCTTGAAAGAAAATCTTAGAAAAAATAGATCAAAAAAAATTAATAGAGTTAGAAAGTATTTGCTAATAACTATAGCGAGTCAAGGAGTAGACTAGCTGATCATATTTTTAGTGGCCTACTTAGGTTACCTAAAGACTATTAGTACTTCCATTATATATGCACACTAATGAAGAAAAGTAGGTGTTGATTGTAAAGGACAATTGAGTAATCAATTATTACTAAAAGTACTAAAGTGGTTCAGCATAATAAATTTCAAGAAAGGCTATCTTTCGATAGGCTATGGAATTACTCTCTAAGAAGGATTGTCTAATAATTCCTCAAAGAGAGCATATGAGCAGGATTCCATATGCCTTGATAGTGAGATATATTATATATGCCATAATATGTACATAACCAAATGTGGCATACTCACTAGGAGTAGTGAGTAAATACTAATCTGATTAAAGTGAGAACCATTAGAAAATCTTAAAAACTATCCTTAAGTATTTAAGAAATACTAAGGACCAATGTTGATGCAGGATGATCCTAAGACTACCATGATTGTAAAAAACTAAAACTAATTTTTTTATAATTTTTATAATTTTAATTTGTAGGTAAGAAATCTAAAATCAAGTAAAGAATCAGTAAGCAAGTATGTAATGAAAGAAAACATCATACCCGCATATGAACTCATGCCAAAATAATAAAAGAAAGGATCTCGGAGATTGAGAAACCTCCAGTTAGGATAGCGTACCTTCAGTAAATTAGAAGTTAGGAGGGGGAAGGATTTTACCAAGCACTGATTTAAAGATTTGTTCGAAGCCGGGGTCGCATAGTACTCAGGATTGGCGTCTGGAAGTCAAGCCTTCGGTTCCTTGGTTCAGGCAGCTATATGGATTGGTCCTGAAGGCAAAGAGAGCCTCCTCCTCGGAGGTGAATACCATGGGGACCCTGCAAGCATCAGAGGTCAGCAAAAAAACAAATAAGAAAGTAAAGAAAGAGAACTAAGGTTTGGAAGAAAGAAGAAATCAGGGTTTTGGATATGGCCGGCTTGATGCTTGAAGAAGAACTCCTTACTTGGGCGGCCTAGGGCACTTCTTCTTGGGTAGATTAGGGCTTGGAAGAAGAACACCTGGGGTGGCTAGGGCTCGGTAGAATTAGGGCACACCAATCTCAAACATTCACACACCAAAGAAGAACATAAGGAACAAGCAAGAAAAATTTCAGCAAGGTATTATTTCATGATAAAAGTTACTTACAAGAGGGAGAGGGGTGGGGTTTATATAGATGATTCCATGCCCTCTCCTTGTTAGAATAGGAATACAAGCTAGATAGGAAGAAGGATTACAAGTAGAATAGGAATAGGATCACAAGTTAAGTAGGAATAGGTTCTCCTTGTTTGATATGGATTTCCTTCCTCCTTTGACTTGGTCAAATGGAGCTTGGACTTGGTCAAAAGGGCTTGGATGCCTAATGTTATTGGGCTTGGTGTGTGGGGAAGCAAGTGGGCATCCTCTATTGGGCCTTGGGCATCCTCCAATGGGCCTTGGGTGCGGTCTTTAAAGCATGGGCACATGGGTCTTCTGGTGGTCGAATTCTTGGGCTGGGTGCTGGAAAACTCCTGGTATCAAGTGGCGCCATGGGCTCTTGGTATATTCCTTAAGCATTCAGGTATCATGGGCTTCTGGACTTGATATAACTCCGGCTTTGGTGCTCCTCCTCTTGTACAAACCTGACTTGTACTAGACACGACTTACAGGACTTAATTTGATTGGACTGATGTTGAGACATACCTCAACTTATTACAGGACTCACTCAACTAAGTTAACTTCATTACAAAACTCTAAGTTGGACCAACTTTATTATAAAACTTGATTACAAAATTTTGACACATCATGAAGGGTTCGAAAAATTCCTAATCAGTAAACCAGATAGAGCCCAGTAATCTGTGTCGAATCCTGGTGCCCCCACTAAATAGTGGATTATGGATATTCTAACTTGAAACTAGTCGATTATACTAACTCAAGTTTTCAATCAGATTGGGATAATAGCAAAAGTATACCAGGTTATGTCTTTACCCTTAATAGAGGAGTTGTTTGCTGAAAGAATCTCAAGCAACATGTTATGGCTGATTCCATATGCGAGGATGAGTACATAGCAATATCTGGTATTACAAAGCAAGCTATATGGTTATGGAAGTTCATCACCAAGCTTAGTACTAACACCCTCTATTTATGGTTTAGTTGTTCTGCATTGTGATAGCACTAGAGCCATTGCTCAAGCAAAGGAATCGAAAACACATCAATGGACCAAGCATGTTCTACATCGCTATCACCTTGTCTTAGAGATTATGGAATGAGGTGATATTGATCTATTGAAGATCGATGGAAAGAACTTGGCTGACTAATTTACTAAAATCCTCAGAATCAAAGAGCTCGATGATCATAAATGAAAGATAGGTATACGATACTATTCTGATTGGCTCTAGTTTAAGTGAGAGTTATTAGAAAATGTATCCTAAAGCCAATCATTTGGATTGTAGATGGTTGAGCTATCTTATAAATGTACATGAATTTTAATAAAATAAATATTATTTTTGTAGCTCCATACTATTTGTCATCTTCAATTCTAATGTGTTGAAGTTCTTAAAACTATATTGATTCGATCAACAATAATTTATCGAGTGGTTCTTAAATCAGTTCATGACCAAATGATACATTGTTACCTAGGATGATAACATTTATCAAGACTAGGTCGTTGTATACCATATAGATTGGTTGTCCTCTTAACCAAGAAGTGTAGAGACACTGGTATGGCATGCAGGTGAGTATAAAGGTACATTTCACTAAATAGTGACCAACTCTATCAAGTACTCTACTATTAAGAGTATCTCACAAAAAAGGTATAGGTATAAATTGTTAGATGTGTGCCCTAAAAGCCAAGTTGGCATGACACATTATAATTTTAGGGCATCGATTTTGTACTTAATTCTTTTTCATAATAAAGGGCAATATTATCATTCATATTGATGTGTCTATAAATCATCTATGGAGTTAATAAACAATGACACATATTCTTAAGAGTTAAGAATCTGAGGCATGTGTCTTTATAGATTAACTCCTAAAAGCTTCCGATTGTTGGAATATCATAAGGACAGTGATTGATCCATTAAATTTGATGCACGGATCACTTCCATTCTGGGTAGGTGAGTCTCTGACCTACAATGTGGTGACACTGGAGTGAGAGTGCAGGTAGTTGATGGAGATCAACGGTACTGAGCATGACCAACTACGGAAAGTTATACAGATAACTACTCACTTATCGATAACTTCCTGATGCTGTAGTTGTGTGAATGTTCTTTGACCTAGTGGTGGGGACACCAGAGCCAGAAAAAAGCACCCATGACACTTTATCTCTATTATTAAATTGTAATTGGTCCAATTAGGTCTCAATTGGGTCTAAATTGTTGTTTGGGTCTAATAATTAGTCTTTAGGTCCATTTTGGATTTAATGGGACCTGAGTTATTTTTGTATAGAGTTAACCAAGTCTATATAACATGAAGGAAGCAAAGAGGGGACCACATCCACATTTATTGGGTTAGCTACTTGAAGAAAGGAAGCTCCACGCCTATTCTTTTCTCCAAGAAAGCCTTTCATGTATTCTCTCACCAAACAAAGAATTAAAATCAATGGAAGGAGCTTTAAAGATGGAGGGAGTTTCTTAAAAAAGGCAGCAATCAAGGAGTCTTAAATGAAGCATTAAATGGCACAACCTTTGAAGGCATTAAATGGCACAAGCTTTGAAGGCATTAAATGGCACAAGTTTTGAAGGTATTTAAGAGAGTTGGTTAAAGCTTTACTACTTTTTACAAATTCTCTTCCCTTCCCCACGAATTTTTTCTTGGAGGTGTTTTAAGTGGGCTCCACTCTCATTAAAATGAAGCAATTTAATTTCAATCGACCAAGGAAAGAAAAAAGGGAGAAGATCAAATTGGAAGGTGGAAGATCAAGTCAAGATAACCATCTTTATGAAGCATTAGCACCTATTCCAAAATCTTAATTGTAATTCCTTCTTCTTTTATTTTGAATTTAAATTTCAACCCATCTTTCTACTTGTAATGAGGCTATAAATAGAGCCCAAAGCCCTTCTTTGTAAGCAATGATATTTTGAGTAATATAAAGTGCTATTGCATTTTCTCCAATTCCTCCATAGCTAGTTTGCTTAAGGTGCTAGGTGAGACACCTAGAACAACTTGGGTGTGACGTCCAAGTTTCCAATTCCTCCATATCTAGTTTGCTTGAAGGTGCTAGGTGAGACGCCTAAAACAACTTGAGTGCGACGTCCAAGTTTCCAATTCCTCCATAGCTAGCTTGCTTGAAGGTGCTAGGTGAGACACCTAGAACAACTTGGGTGCGACGTCCAAGTTTCATAGGGTGTGACGCTCTATAGTTATCGATTCTGGTTCTTTTATCAAGTTTGTCATTTGAAGGTTCCTTAAGATTTGCATCTAATCCTTTGAAGAGATTCCTGAAGCAAGTTGAAGAAAAAAATCCCGGAAGCATAATCAACCACCTTTTCGAGATCCAACTATGAATATTGGAGTCCTTTCTTTGGAACCGGTGTGACTGGAGTCCAGACACCGGATCGGTCGATTTTGAAGTTGGATTCGTCAACTCTAGAGTGTTGTGATCTAGATCTTGAATCGAGAGAATTTCAAAGTGTATTAGTAAATCTAAACCCCTTCCCTTCCTCTAGATCTGAAACTTCAAAGTAGATAACCTAGTCTAGGGTGGTTTCTTAATCACCGCGAACCTTCCTTATAGTTGTTTGACAAGATCCACATGCGGGTAGGTAATTTCGATAACTAATTGTTACTTTATTTTCTTTAGGTCTTCCTGTTTGCTTTTGCTGTTAGGATATCAGTTATTGCTCTTAAAATACAAAAATATATATATAAATCAAGTTAAGCATGGCACATCACTCGTCACCATCCCGTCCTGCATCAAATTTGGTATCAGAGCATGCTTAGATTAGGTTATCATCATTGCATCTAGTTTCTATTTTGCAACTACTCATATATGGTCTGATGTTTTAATTGTTTATAATTATAGATAAGTCCAAAAATTATGAGATTTATTTAGTTGATTGCATCGTATTTGAAAGTAATTTGTTGAGTTTTTCCATGATTTATTGAGTTCTTTGAAATTTCTGCTCTTTTGTTTTCGGCCTGAGAATAGATTATGTCAAAACTTCAACAAGCATGATTTTGATTCGCTATGGTTTGGGTTTTCATTAGTTTGTATGTTTGTCTGTTGCATTCATACATTAAGCAATTTTAAGGGCAATTTGAACATGTCAGATGGGGGAAGGAGCTGATAACCTTTCCCTAGCCCAAAACAACCAACATTGTATTCGAACCCAAGCTTTGAATTAAAATCGAGTAGAAACTTAATTGTTATTGCTTTAGAGAGCTAGGGACACTCACAAGGTCGGGTCGATCCAAGTGTCAAGCTAATTTAGACAACTTGTTTGTGTGTGCTTGTGTGTCTGGTGTCTAGGCAAGTGGTTTAAGGACAAGAGCCCGAAGGAAGGTGGGTTGGTTCGCTTACCTGGCCAATTTCAAATTGGTATCTAAGGTAAGTAAAGAGGGACCTCCACCAACCTTACACTTACCTGGCCATGTGCCAAGTTACTACAACCAAGATTGTCATTTT
Source organism: Areca catechu (assembly GCA_021397845.1). Lineage (NCBI taxonomy): Eukaryota > Viridiplantae > Streptophyta > Magnoliopsida > Arecales > Arecaceae > Areca > Areca catechu. The sequence continues at coordinate 138,203,350 of CM038043.1, forward strand.
GACCTAACATTTGGTTTGAGCTCTAGGTCTAGCTAGTTATAGTCGGTTAGGTTTGTTTGAGTGCATCGAGTTGTTCGCATGACTACTAGGACTGGAACACCATATCAAGTTCCCCAGGACCAACCTAGTACATCCATGGATTCAAACCTTGAAAATCTTATGAGATCTATGACTGAGCAGCTTAGCACTAGAGTTGATCAGAGGTTTGATCAGATGAATGGAAGAATAAGTTCATTGGAGGAATCCCATGTGTCTCAACTTGACCCTACACCCGTTGGAGCTACCCCTCAACATGACCTAGGATCCCAGCAACCAGAATTGACTCCTGATCCAATCCCTAGGTACCGAGCTCAGCAAAGAGAGGTCAGACCTGACCAAATTCCTAGGCATCGAGTCCAGCACAGAGAAGTTACCCCTGATCCTATTCCTAGGAGGCCACAGTATGATATAGATGATCAGGAAGAGCGAGCCCTTAGGAGTATTAGATTTGATGCACCTACATTTGACAGCACCTTAGATCCTAAAATCTACTCCGATTGGGAAAGTGACATGGATCAATATTTCGAATGGTATCCTATGTCAAAAGCACGTAAGGTCAAATTCGCTAAGTTTAGGTTAATCCGACGGGCACGACTATATTGGGATATTGTGGAGAGATTAGAGCGATAGAGGGAAAACCAACCTATAGATATGTGGCAGGAGATGAAATACAGATTAAGGGCCAAATATCTACCTTTGTCTTATAAACAAAGATTATTAGATCAATGGTAGAGGCTGACCCAAGGAAATCAAACTGTGTCCGAATACATCACTCTTGTTTATGAATATGCTATGCGGTGTGGTGTGTCCGAGTCTGAATCAGTTACTTTATCTAGGTTTAAAGCAGGTCTAAACAATGATATATGTAGGGAACTATTTTTAAGAGAGGTACATGACTTAGAACATGCCTACCATATTGCTCTAGATTCTGAAAGATTTTAGAGGAGACCTGTTACCCATCGACCTGACTCAACTAGATTTAATACTTTTGGAAATAGGCCAAATCAGAATCAAGTTCCTATCAATCGATCTAGACCCAATCCCCAGTTTATTCATAAGGATGATAAAGGGAAAGCACCTATGGTTCAGAAGGATAGGAACCAGACCACACTATGCTTTAGGTGTAATCAGACTGGTCATTTTGCTGCTCAATGTCCATCACGAGCTCTACACATAGGGGGACCTGAATTGAAGGAACCTGAAACTAAGGAGTCTTGTGATGAAGAGGTTTATGAGGCTAGAACTGAACTAATAGATGAGTACATGGAGGAGGAAGAAATCATTGGTATGGATCAACTAGGAGTGGTTAGATGTATCCTGACTCAAGCAAAAAAGAATGAAGATTGGTGTAGGACCAACATCCTACGGACCTTCATTAGAATAGGGGATAAGGTTTGTAAAGTCATTATTAATAGTGGGAGTTGTGTCAATGCAATTTCTACTAATGTTGTTAAAAGCTTAAACTTACCAACTGTCTCACATCCGAATCCTTATAAAGTATCTTGGATCGATGCAACTATCATTCCTATTAGGTTTCGATGTAAGGTTATAATCCAGATACAATCCTACCAAGAAGAAGTTTGATGTGATGTCCTTTCAATGGGAGTCGGTAGTATCATCTTAGGTAGACCTTGGTTGTTTGATCATGATGCCACCTTGTTTGGACAATCGAGCTCGTGTGCTTTCCATCATCTAGGAAAGAAGATAGTGATTAATGCAGTTCCACCTAAGGACCATGTTAAGAGAGGGTCAAGTCATTTAAAAGAAAAAGAGTCTGAACTGAACCTGATTTCTACAAAGGAGCTAGAACGAGAAATAGTTGGAGGGTCACCAGTTTGGGTTCTGGTTACCAAGGAAGCTCAGGATCAACCTAAATTAGAACATCCTAAGGAGGTCCTAGACTTATTAGAAGAATTCAATGATGTTTTTCCTGAAGATTTACCAGATCAATTACCTCCATTAAGAGATATTCAGCATGCAATTGATTTAGTACCGGAAGTTAAGTTCACTAGCTACTTTTGGAAAACCTTATGGCATATGCTAGAAACCAAATTAATATATTCTACTGCCTACCACCCCCAGACTGATGGCCAAACTGAGGTAGTAAATCAAAGTCTAGGGAACCTATTGAGGAGTCTAGTGGGAGGGAGTATTGCTAATTGGGATCTATTACTGCCTAGAGTCGAGTTTGCCTATAATAATTCAGTTAATAGATCTACTGGGAAAAGTCCATTCGAAATTGTTCATGGTTACAAACCTAGGAAGCCATTAATCTATTCCTTTACCTATTAATGCACGCATATTTGAGTCTGCTGAATCATTTGCACAACACATAAAGAACTTGCATCATGAAATCATTAAAAAATTAAAGAGAGCAATGACTCATATAAGCAAACGGCTGATTCAAACAAAAGGTTTAAAGAATTTAAAGTAGGGGACCAAGTTATGATCAGGCTCGGATCTGAGCGATTTCCTTCTGGAACAATCAAGAAATTACATGCCCGAAGTGCAGGACCCTTCAAAATACTTCATAAGTTTGGATCTAATGCTTATGAGATTGAGTTACCACCAGATTTAGACATAAGTCCAACTTTCAACGTATCAGATCTTGCAGAGTATAGGGAGCTGATATTGCTACCTAGTAAGCCGTTTGGGCCTGACCACATTCTTGAGAGTGAACCTATCCCTGATTGTCCACTAGCCAAAACCTCAAATCGGAGAGACAGGGTTGAATGAATTTTGGATGACAAAATGATTGTTACTCGGAACAAGGACTACCAGCGATACTTGGTTCATTGGCAAGGACATCCCAACTTCGATGATTCTTGGATAACTCGAGAGGATCTGCAGAAGATTGATCTAGATTTGCTTGAGAGGTACCTGAGCAGAGCTGACCCTTACTCGACAGGGTCGAGTTCCTCCCAGCTGGAAAGAATTGGCGGGGACACCAGAGCCAGAAAGAAGCACCCATGACACCTTATCTTTATTATTAAATTGTAATTGGTCCAATTGGGTCTCAATTGGGTCTAAATTGTTGTTTGGGTCTAATAATTAGTCTTTAGGTCCATTTTGGATTTAATGGGACCTGAGTTATTTTTGTATGGAGTTAACCAAGTCTATATAACATGAAGGAAGCAAAGAGGGGACCACATCCATATTTAGTGGGTTAGCTACTTGAAGAAAGGAAGCTCCATGCCTACTCTTTTCTCCAAGAAAGCCTTTCACGTACTCTCTCACCAAACAAAGAATTAAAATCGTTGGAAGGAGCTTTAAAGATGGAGGGAGTTTCTTAAAGAAGAAAGCAATCAAGAAGTCTTAAATGAAGAATTAAATGGCACAAGCTTTGAAAGCATTAAATGGCACAAGCTTTGAAGGCATTTAAGAGAGTTGGTTAAAGCTTTACTACTTTTTACAAATTCTCTTCCCTTCCCCACGAATTTTCTCTTGGAAGTGTTTTAAGTGGGCTCCACTCTCATTAAAATGCAGCAATTTAATTTCAATCGGCCAAGGAAAGAAAAAGAAAGAAGATCAAATTGGAAGGTGGAAGATCAAGTCAAGGTAACCATCTTTATGAAGCATTGGCACCTATTCCAAAACCTTAATTGTAATTCCCTCTTCTTTTATTTTGAATTTAAATTTCAACCCATCTTTCTACTTGTAATGAGGCTATAAATAGAGCCCAAAGCTCTTCTTTGTAAGCAATGATATTTTGAGTAATATAAAGTGCTGTTGCATTTTCTCCAATTCCTCCATAGCTAGTTTGCTTGAAGGTGCTAGGTGAGATGCCTAGAACAACTTGGGTGCAACGTCCAAGTTTCCAATTCCACCATAGCTAGCTTGCTTGAAGGTGCTAGGTGAGACGCCTAGAATAACTTGGGTGCAACATCCAAGTTTCATAGGGTCTGACGCTCTATAGTTATCAGCTTCGGTTCTTTTATCTAGTTTGTCATTTGAAGGTTCCTTAAGGTCTGCATCTAATCCTTTGAAGAGATTCCTGAAGCAAGTTGAAGAAGATCCCGGAAGCATAATCAACCACCTTTTCGAGATCCAACTCTGAAGATCAGAGTCCTTGCTTTGGAACTGGTGTGACTGGAGTCCAGATGCCGGATCGGTTGGTTTTGAAGTTGGGTTTGTCAACTCTAGAGTGTTATGATCTAGATCTTCAATCGAGAGAATTTCAAAGCGTATTGGTAAATCTAAACCCCTTCCCTTCCTCTAGATCTGAAACTCGAAAGTAAGTAACCTAGTCTAGGGTGGTTTCTCAATCACCGCGATCCTTCCTTACAGTTGTTTGACAAGATCCGCATGCGGGTAGGTAATTTCGATAACTAGTTGTAACTTTATTTTTTTTAGGTCTTCCTATTTGCTTTTGCTGTCAGGATATCAGTTATTGCTCTCAAAATACAAATATATATATATATATATATATATCAAGATAAGCATGGCACATCACTCGTCACCATCCCGTCCCGCATCAACTAAAGTGTCTCGACTACTCACAATAAGGTTGCTGTAGTTTGACAGCACAATCTCATGGTTCCTATCCATTCGGGACCTTGTGGTATTCATTAGCTGCAGTAAGTTTATTATAGGAGTAGGGTGTTCACTCGTAGGGATCTATCAACCTTAGTAGTAAGGAATAATCCTATGCAACTTATTGAGACTAAGTCCAAAAAGTCTATGGCCATAGCAGGGTGATGATGAAAAGGCATTTTCATTGGTATCACAGTTGGAGCTGAGTCGATTAAGTTTAAGTTGATGGGTTTGGAGAGATTTTGTAACCAACATCGAGTCAGGGATTTTGATAGAGGAATCGAATCACATGGTAACTACACCTAGGGGTTCCAATCTTATTCTGCTGGGTTATCACTACATACTGCTCGGTATCAATGATAGATTGTGAGAGCCCATTAGAATCATTCTCGATTCGATGATCCTAATTAGGGTTGAGTAGAAATTATTTCTATCCATCGAAAGGTATTTCGATGATGTATAATGGAGATTATAGCATGTCTCATTACCAGACAAAATATGACCTGAAGGGTCACACATATTAGGGGCTTAAGTAACTAATCAACAAATCAATTTGGACCTAATTGTAAGTGTTACAATTAAGATTTAACCTAATTAATTATGGATTAATTGTTAATTGAATTAAATAAATTTAATTTGATTTTAATTAATCTAAATTATGTTGGGTCTACAGCCTTTTCAAAATAGGTTCGTTTGGATTTAAATCTGGCTTTTGATTTGAGTGTCAAATCAATTTAAAATTGGACCATGAGTCAGAGCCCAGTTGGACTGGGACTCTCTCTCCATATCTCTCCCTCTCTCCTTATTTTCACATGCCACTTGGCATGAAGTTTTCATGAATGAAGTGGAATGACATGAGGAAACCAAGTCTCCTCCTATTTAATGACTTGGAAAGTTTCTTAAGTCTTGTTTTTATACTAGTCTCCTCCCATTTTTGACTTGGAAAAGCCTTCATTATTTTATCATGAAACTTATGGGTGGTGACATGGAATGGGGAATTTGACCTTGTTCATGGGAGAGAAGAAGAGGGAAGAAATTTTTCCATTTGAAAATAAGAAAATACTTAAGAAGGCCTTTCATGAGGTATGAAAGCATTAAAAGAGAGAAGTTTTTCTTCTCCTCTTTAAATGTCTTCATATACTTAGTCTTATGCCATTAATGGAGAGTTGGGCTATATAAGGAGGGAGGGGTGGTCGGCCAAGTACGAAGAAAGAAAGAGAGAAGGGAATGAAAATTTTCATCCACTTGGGTGTGTGAGGGTCTTTAGGCATCTTACTACCAAAGGTTCTCTCTCCCGTCCATTCATTCTTACTTCTCTTAGTTTTTCTTCTAAGTGTTGAGAGGTTATTTAGATAAGAGTAAGAAGAGGAAAGGAGGTCCTAAATCTTGTAAAGACCAGTTTGCAAGATAGAAGCTAGAAGCCGGTCCAGTTGTCGATTGGCACAGTTTTTAAAGCAAGCCTAATTTGTTGCAAAAGGAGAGGGCTGCAAGGATCTAGCAGTCTAGTGCCCTCTATGACTCTGCTACAACAAGCCCTGTATGGATACCAGCAGAGGCCGAGCACTTGCATGGCTGCAATTCAACCCCGGTCTAAAAGAGGATCGGCATGGATTTCAGAGCAAGCCAGGATAGCGATCCAGGTATGAACTGTTAGATAAAATAATCATATTTTTAGATTCGATCTTGTTCTTATCCTCTAATGCATTTTAAGAATATTATCATGAATAAATCAGATTTATTTATATTGCATGCCAGATATAAAATTATTTTTATATCTGCTTTCGCTGCATCACTCTGATTGTGAGGCCTAATATTTGATGCAATATACCGATCCTGGGAGGAATCCGACATAAATGTCCCTCCAATATGAGACTATCATGGTGACTTGGTAATCTACTCACTATGCTTTGGTACCAGATAACCTAGATTTCTAATTTAGTAATAGAAGATTTTTGAGTGTAGTCAAGTATTTGTTAAGTTGGTGTTAAGCCAAGAAAGGATTGACCCCTCCAAGTTGTCAGACTAAATGCTTTGCAATGTTTCAATTGAGCAAAACCTGGGCCTAGGTAATCCTGATGAGGAGTTATAGAATTTAGCATGTTGAGACACTTTCAGATGCACTTATTCAGAGTTAGTAGTTGACTCTAAGTTCTTCCTGAGCAATAGGTCAAAGGGATAAATTATATGATAACCATAGCCTGAGTTCTTGAATGTTGCTTTGCCATCATTTGACATATTCGGATGTCAGCACCATTGCTAGAAGGTCACATCAATTAGTTCAAGAAATTATTCTTGAGTTACTAGCTTAGGTGTTGGCTTTAGCCCTTGATTTTGATGACTAACAAAACGTTTAGTACATATTTTGTACTAATATTTCAATTATAGTTATGAGTTACAGGATACAGGCACCTCAAATTATCAAACTATAAGTATCTTGAAGCTAAGCAAAATTCATGTTTTAAGAAATCTTCTCATCTAAAAAATGTCTCAAAATTATTCAATCATAGTTTACAAAAGATGTATTGAAGTTGCATTGAACATCTTTATGAAATTGAGAGGTTGGCACATGTTTTTGGCAAATTGCAAAACCAAGTGTCGACTCATGACTCCCCAAGTGTCGACACTTCAGAAACTAGCAAGAAAAAATTTTTCAATGGTATGCCAAGTCTCAACACATGGAATTCAAGTGTCGACACCCGAAACACACGTATCGACACCTAGAATTCAAGTGTCGACTCAAGGCCTAAGATTTTTGAAAATACAGAACTTGCCATTTTGAGTGTTTTTATATCAAGTGTCAACACATGAGACTCAAGTGTCGACACATGAAATTCAAGTGTCGACACCTACAGGACCAAGTGTCGACACCTGGGAACCAAGTGTCAACACCTGGAAGTCAAGTGTCAACTCACGGGTTCTGATAGCTTCAACGGCTTTATTTTCTGAGAGGCATATTTCATCTTTTCAAGCTTCCAATGACTAGTTTTGATCCTCCAACGGTCTAAAACCATTTTTTAGAAGTTTTTGAAGTATTTAAGCTTCACCAAACTCATTCATGAAGCATTGAACATAAGAGACAAATCTTTTTTCAAGAACTTCACTTCCAAAACCAAAAAGAGAGATTCCATTAAAAAAGCTTACAAGCCTATCATTTCAGCTTTCCAAAAAGAGTCTTCGAAGAGATTCCAAAGAGAAGACAAGGCAAGCATCTTCAAGAGCCTCAAAGTTTCCACATTCCACTCTAAAAGAGAGTTGATTGTACTTTTATTCTTGTATCTTTAAAACTTTATTGTTTACTAACCTAGCTTTCAAGGGTTTTTGAAAGTAGGTTGTTAAGGTTGTTAGTGAGTCAAAGTGACAAAACCAACTAGGGTTTAACTTGTGAGCTAGAAGACAAAATAAGTTGTAAAGGTTGTTAGTGAGCCTAGGTGACAAAACCAACTTAGGTTTTGACTTGTGAGCCTTGGAAAATAAGTCGGCTGTAATCTTAAAGAGATTATAGTTAAAATTTTCAAGGGTGGCTTGGGGAGTGGATGTATGTGCTTGGATTGCACCGAACCACTATAAAACCTTGTGTTTGTGTGTAATTTATCTCTCTACTACTTGCTTTTTATTGCATGCCTTTAATTTGCTATTATCCGCTGTATATTCATTTTGTGTTTAATCACATTGCATCACAAACACATCAAGACCAGCACATAGTTGTTTAAATTTTCAAAAGACCTAATTCACCCCCCTCTTGGGCTCCATTTCTGGGCAACAAGTGGTATCAGAGCATCGATACTCTCTTATAGGTCCAACGATCTTGAGTAAAAGATCATGGCAGTCCCAATTGGTATGGGTATTGTAGAAGGTCAAGCCTCTAATCGTTCTCCATTGTTTAATGGCACCAATTACACATATTGGAAGACACGTATGTGCATTTACATTCAAGCCATGGATTATAATATTTGGAGGACTGTTGTTAAGGGTCCTCATCAGCCTACTATCTTGATTAATGGCATTCCTACTCCCAAAATGGAAGATGATTGGGATGAGAATGATATTAAGCAAATAGAGCTTAATGCAAAGGCTATGAATCTATTGTTTTGCACTTTGGATTTAAGCAAATTCAATAGAATCTCAAATTGTCTCTCCGCAAAGAAAATATGGGACACACTTGAAGTTACCCATAAGGGTACTCATCAAGTGAAAACTACTAAAGTTAACATGCTCATTCATACATACGAAATGTTTAGAATGAAACCTTCTGAATATATTGGTGAAATATATACTAGGTTCACTAATATTGTGAATGGCATGAGAAGCTTAGGAAAAGTTATTTCTAATGGTGAACTTGTTAATAAACTTCTCAGGTCTCTTCCGGCTTCTTGGAATTCTAAGGTAACTGCTATAAAAGAAGCCAAAGAAGTAAACACTCTTCCTCTTGAGAAACTTTTGGGTTCATTAATGACTTATGAGCTCTCCTTGAAACAAAAGAATGTGGACAATGATAAGAAGAAGAAAGTCATTGCTTTCAAGTCCACTACAAAAGAAGAGTCAAGTGATGAGTCTGAAGAAGACGATGATGAAGATGAGATGGCTCTCATAGCTAAAAAGTTTAGGAGGTTTATGAGAAAGAAGAAATACAACTTCAAAAAGAAATCTCAAAAGGGAGAGCCTAGCAAAGAGAAAGACAAAGAGAAAGAAAAGGAGCAGCCCACATATTTTGAAAGCAAGAAACTTGGCAACTTCAAGTTAGACTACCCCCTACTTAGAAAGAGCAGAAGAAGATTAAGAAAGAAAGCAATGATGGCAACCTAGAGCGATAGTGAGGATTCAAGCTCCGATGAAGAGCAGCAAGAGGTTGCAAATTTCTGTTTAATGGCCAACAATGATGAGATAATGTCTGAACCTAAAGAAGAATTTATTTTTGATGAATTGCATGAAGTTTTTGATGAACTTGTTATTGAATTTGAAAAACTTAAATTGAAGCACAAAGAACTAAAGAAGCAAAATCTGGATTTGGTTAAAACAAATGATAAGCATTTAATTGAAAATGATTACTTTCTCCTACAAAAAAAAAAGTTAAATGTTAAAATTATTCTTCTTGAAAAAGAAAAGGAGGATTTGAAAAAGAAAAATTCTTTTGCATTAACTGAAAATTTTATAAAACAAAACAAAGAGATTTTGGAAGAAAATAAGAAGTATAAGGATGAGCTTGAAAAACTAAAACTTTTTGTTGAAAAATTTACTTACAGTTCTGAAAAACTCAATATGCTTTTGAATAATCAAAGAGCTATTTTTAACAAAGCTGGATTGGATTTCAAACCTCAAAGACAACAAAAGTTTTTTAAGAGTTTTTTTATGCCTGCTTCATCTTCTATTACCTGTTATTCTTATGGCAATGTAGGACATAAATCATATCTATGCAATAAAAGGAAATTGAACAAAGTTAGAAAAGTTTTGGTTCTAAAAGGAACCATCACTACTAACCTTAAAAGATCCAAGATGACTTGGGTACCTAAAGTCTCCATCTGATTTATTGATGTCGGTGTGCCTTGCAACCAACAAAAGAAGATTATGGTACCTCGATAGCAATTGCTCAAGACACATGACTGGAGATGTGGAGCAGTTCTCCTCACTTGAATATCAGAATGGTGGAACTGTGACTTTTGGTGATAATGGAAAGGCCAAGATTGTTAGAGTTTGTAAAGTCCATATCACTCCCTCTACTTATATTAATAATGTTCTTTATGTTGATGGTTTAAAGTACAATTTACTTAGCATTAGCCAGTTTTGTGATAAAAATTTTAAAGTTGCTTTCGAATCTTCCATGTGCATTATTTCTAGTATTGATGACAATGGCATAAAGTTTATTGGTCATAGGCATGGCAATATTTATATGGTTGATCATAATGATCTTCATGTTCAAAATGGTCAATGTCTAGTAGAAATGGAAGCCAAGATCAATGAAACTAGTTGGCTTTGGCATCGTAGACTAGGACATGCTAGTATGCATTTGCTTTCAAAACTTTGTAAAAAGGATTTAATAAAAGATTTGCCAAAACTTAGTTTTGAAAAGGATAAGATTTGTAGTGCTTGCCAACTTGGAAAACAAACTAAATCATCTTTTAAACCTAAAAGAATAGTCTCTACATCTAGACCCTTTGAATTACTTCATATGGACCTCTTTGGACCAACTAGAACATCTAGTTTAGGAGATAAGAAGTATGGTCTAGTTATTGTAGATGATTTTTCACGTTTTACATGGATCATATTTTTAGTTCATAAAGATGAAACTTTTCTATATTCATTAAATTTCATAAAATGTTTCAAATGAAAAAGGTTTTTTAATTATATCTTTAAGAAGTGATCATGGCACAGAATTTGAAAACTATGATTTCGAAAAGTTTTGTAGTGGAAATTGCATTCATGATAATTTTTCTGCACCTAGAATACCTTAACAAAATGGGGTGGTAGAAAGAAAAAATAAAACTCTTGAAGAAATAGCATGCACCATGCTTGGCGAAAGTGATTTGCTTAGGTATTTTTGGTGGAAGCCATAAATACTACTTGTTATGTTTTAAATCATGTTTTAATCTGACCTATTTTAAGAAAATCACCTTATGAGCTTTGGAAAGGTAGGAAACCCTCAATTAAGTATTTTCATGTTTTTGGATGTCGTTGTTTCATTTTAAATAATGGCAAGGATAATCTAAGCAAATTTGATGCCAAGTCAGATGAGGGTATCTTTTTAGGTTACTCTACATCTAGCAAGGCATATAGGGTTTTCAACAGAAGGACACTTGTTGTTGAAGAATCCATCCATGTTGTGTTAGATGAGACTAATCAAAGATCTTCTAGAAAATAAGATATTCTTGATGATGATATAGGTATCCAAAGAAATGAAGAAGTGAATGATAATGAAGAACCCATCAAGGAGCAATATGACAATCAAAATAATGAAAGAGATCAAGTACAAGGAGATGAAAACACATCAACACCTAATCCTCTACCTAAAGAATGGAGGTATGCTCATGGACACCCCAAAGAACTAATCATTGGTGATCCATCAAAAGGAGTAGGTACTCGTTCATCTCTTAGAAATGTATGTGATTATTTAGCTTTTGTTTCTCAAGTAGAACCAGAATCTATTGAAGAAGCTAAAAATGATTGCAATTGGTTAAATGCTATGCAAGATAAACTAAATCAATTTAAAAAAAATAATGTTTGGACTTTGGTTGACGTCTAATGTTTCAATAATTGGCACAAAATTGGTTTTCAAAAATAAGCTTGATGAAAATGAAATAGTTACTAAAAATAAAGCTAGGCTAGTTGCCAAAGATATAATCAGGAGAAAGGAATTGATTTTGATGAAATATTTGCTCCTATTACTAAACTTGAGGCAATTAGGCTATTATTAGTATTTGTATGTTTTATGGATTTTAAATTATTTTAAATGGATGTCAAAAGTGCCTTTTTAAATGGATTTATTGTAGAAGAAGTTTATGTTGAACAACCCCCCAGTTTTGAAAATCATGAGTTTTCAAATCATGTTTTTAAACTTTATAAAGCTTTGTATGGTTTAAAACAAACTCCAAGAGTTTGGTATGATAGATTGAGTTCCTTCTTGCTTAAAAATAATTTTTCTAGAGATAATGTAGACACTACTCTATTTTTGAAAAAGAAGAATGATGATCTCTTAGTAGTACAAGTGTATGTGGGTGATATCATATTCGATACTACTAATGAATGTCTTTGTTAAAAGTTTGCAAAATTTATGCAGGGTGAGTTCGAGATGAGCATGATGGGAGAACTTAACTTCTTCCTCGGACTCCAAATAAAGCAAACAAAAGAGGGGATCTTCATTAACCAAATCAAGTACATGAAAGAAATACTAAAGACGTTTGGGATGGAGAACACTAAGCCATTAGGTACACCTATGAGCTCCTCTTGTAGACTTGACAAAGATGAATCAGGTAAATCTGTAGACCAAAGTTATATAGAGGCATGATTGGTTCATTACTTTATTTAACTGCTAGTAGGCCAGATATTATGTTTAGTGTTTGTATGTGTGCAAGATATCAGTCTGCCCCTAAAGAGTCTCATCTTTTGGCTGTTAAACGCATACTTAGATATATGTCTAGCTCAATTAATATTGGACTTTGATACTCTAAAGATTCTTTATTTGATTTGATTGCTTATTTGATGCTGATTTTGCTGGGTATAAACTTGACAGAAAAAGTACTAGTGAAACTTGTCAGTTTCTAATAGTCAATTTGATTTCATGAAGTAGCAAGAAACAGAATTCAGTTGCTCTATCTATGGTGGAAGCTGAATATATAGTAGCTAGAAGCTGTTGTACTCAAATTCTATGGATCAAACAACAACTCAAAGATTTTGGCATCAAACTAACTAAGACACCCATAAGATGTGACAATACTAGTGCAATCAATTTAACTAAGAATCCTGTGCAACATTCAAGATGCAAACACATTGAAATAAGACATCACTTCATAAGAGATCATGTGCAAAACTCTAATGTGATGCTTGAATTTATTTGTACTGATAATCAATTAGCTGATGTTTTTACCAAACCTTTGAGTGAAGAAAGATTTTGCTTGATTAGAAGAGAGTTAGGTATCACAGACCCCTTTTCTTAGAACTCTCTCAAATCTTGTTCATACCTAATTTCTCATTGCTCAAAATCATATTCTCTTAGTCCTAAACCTTTCATTAAAGCCCCCTTGATTTTTGAAGTTTTTATTGGATTTTTTTGGGATTTCTTGGCCAAATGTCGATACTTGACTTTTGGCGAAGTGTCGATACCTGACCAAGTGTCGATGCTTGACAAATCCCAAGTGTCGACACTCGAGCAATTTTTCCTGTTTTATAGGGCATCACCCGATCACTTTCTTTTCTTTATTCCTTTTTTCTTCCGTGCCCTAGTGGTCCCCAAACACTCCCTTGTCCATGGAACAGTGATTTTCCACTTGTGTCCCCCAAAATTCCGGTAATTTATTCCTCTTTTCTTGGCTTGGACCATTCATTCACTGTTTTCATCCATTTTTTCTTTGATTTGGTCCTATTCTTCACCATTAATCACCATTTTTACTATTGTTTTTGAACCGTGTTCATCCCCGTTTGCTATTTTCTCTCTTTGGATTGATCTTCATTGATTTTTCCTGTGGATTCATTCGGCACTGTGCTCACCCCTCTCCATTTCTTCCCTTTTTGGTTCTTGTTCTTAACCGAACCTTTTGTTTCTTTTCTCTTCTAGCCGGTTTCTTTTTGGTTGGACTGTTGTCATTTCTTGTTTCATCCTCTTCACTCCTTTCATTCCCTCTCTCAGTTGGTAGTCATGGGACCAAGGAAGCAGCTTTCATATAAAAGGAAATTGAGTCAAGGTTCAGCAGAAAGAAGGACTAAGGCTAGGATGACAGTAGTCGGCAGACAAAGAGTGTAGCACCTCCTTCTTCACCTTCAGCTGACAGGGTATCAGGGAAGATGATTGCTACCAGTCATCGAGTGGACATGGGTTTCTTTGGCCATCAAGGCTTCAGACTAGGATAGGTTCTCGAGTTAGCAGGGTTGATCTCCTTCTGTACTATGAAGGAGAAATACTACCCACATTTGATTCGTGAGTTTTATGGGAGCTTTGATTGCAGCAGGATGTGATGGAGTGCCTTAGTCAGAGGTATTCATATTTCGGTTACTAAGGAGGTTCTTAGCCGTGTCTGGGAGATTCCCTATCGTGGGATCGTTGCTTCATGTATAGAAGACCGAGAGGAGGCCTTTCGGTGCATACTAAAGTGTGATGACATTCGCGATGTGGCTACAGTCACCACGAACCATCTTTCAGTTGAGATGCGCCTCCTGCACCACTTTATTGCTCGGATTTTACTGCCGAAGACTGGTCATTTTGATTTTATTACTGAGAGGGAGCTGATGATGATGGTGTGCCTGACATAGAAGACTGCTGTTGATCTTCCTGCTCTGATGCTGGTGTAGATGAGAGATGCAGCGACCCAATGATGACACTGTCTTCCATATGGGATGGGGCTGACATGTATGTTTAGAGCTTACGATGTACCTTTGGAGGGGGAGGCCTCCAAAGACATTCTACACATAGATGTATATGACGAGTGCTCTCTTCACCGTATGGGTTACCGGAGAGTGGCAGAGAGATAGATGCACCGGGAGTCTAGCCAGGAGCCAGATGAGGAGGATGAGCTTAGAGAGGCAGAGGCAGGACCATCTGGGCCTTCTGAGATACCTCCTAGACTAGCACCAGCAGCAATGATTGAACCAGAGCCTGTCACACCTGCACCAACTGCTTCACCTTCTGCTGATCCTCCTTTTACTATGGGTGCATCCTTTGAGGAGCTTGTTAGGCAGGAGTTCTCAAAGGTCTGGAGTGAGATTATGGGTTTGGCTGTTAGGTCTACCCAGCTGAGGTTTGAGGTTGAGAGTTTGAGAGCTCATACTGACTCTCAGCTCTCAGGTATTCGGGAGACCATGGAGGCTGGTTTTATGGAGATTAGAGACTTACTGAGATCACTTTTACCTCCAGCAGCACCTTCAGATCCACCTCCTCCTCCACCAGTAGATGATGATGATGACCACCCTGATGGACATGATGACACTCATGGTGGTGGTGATGGTGACAACAGAGAGACTGATATTCTTGATGGCAGTTCTGGTGGGAGTGATGACCAAGCAGGTGATTATGAGATAGTTAGTCGAGACACCCAGACTCTAGTTGTTCATCCTAATGATACTTATGACACTCCGATTTTGACAGCTCCCATCTTTCTGACACCCGCTGAGACACTTCCTCCACCATCTACTCAATCTTCCAAGGTTGTGCCCAGATTTGGACCATCTACTAGGACTAGGAGTCATAGTATCCTTAAGACCCCTAGAGCCCTTGTTCCTAGGTCTATGATTACTGGTCCTATTTACTTTGAGATTCCATCTGATGAGGAGTAGCCTCACAGATGTTTATCATGATGTTTAATGCTTTTATATTAGTTTTCATGTTATTATCTATATGTTTCTGTTGTACTTGTCATGTTTATATATCATGTTTCAGTGCATGCTAAGTGTATCAGCAATTTTGTACTGAAAACTTACTTATATATATATATATATATGCAAACTTGCATTTCAGTTCTTTACTTGCTTATCAGTCTTGTATCATTTATGTATCAGTCTTGGTTACTCCCTACCTTGTTTATTTGCTCTGATACCTATTGATTATTGCTAATCTAATCTTGTATCGATACCCCTAACCAAATTTCTATGTCTTAATGCATCAATTCAGGGAGAGTTTACTCCCTTTATTGTTTAATGTTGACAAAAAGGGAGAGTAAGATGCATATAAGCATTAAGATACATATCTAAGTTTTTTTCTTAAATTATGAAATGTTTCATATCTCAACTCACTCAGGGGGAAAGAAAATTTAATTTCATACTTGATTGATACCTCTCCTCTATTAAAACTATATTGTATGAGTGTTGTATGAGTTTAAAGTTCATGCTTATGAGATATCATATCTAAAATTGAATTTAAATGCTTATATACTCAAGGTTTTGTCATCATCAAAAAGGGAAAGATTGTTGGCTTTAGCCCTTGATTTTGATGACTAACAAATGTTGGATACATATTTTGTACTAATGTTTCAATTGTAGTTATAAGTTACAGGATACAGGTACCTCAAATTCTCAAACTATAAGTATCTTGAAGCTAAGCAAAATTCATGTTTTAAGAAGTCTTCTCATCTGAAAAAGGTCTCAAAATTGTTCAATCATGGTTTACAAAAGATGTATTGAAGTTGTATTGAAGATCTTTGTAAAATTGGGAGGTTGGCACATGTTTTTGGCAAACTACAGAGCCAAGTGTCGACTCATGACTCCCCAAGTGTCGACATTGCAGAAACTGGCACGCAAAAATTCTTCACTAGCATGCCAAGTGTCAACACCTGGAATTCAAGTATTGATACCTGAAACACAAGTGTCGACACCTGAAACATAAGTGTCGACACTTAGAATTCAAGTGTCGACTCAAGACCTGAGATTTTTGAAAATATAGAACTTGCCATTTAGAGTGTTTTTGTGTCAAGTGTCGACACATGAGACTCAAGTGTTAACACATAAAATTCAAATGTCGACACTTGCAAGACCAAGTGTCGACACCTGGGAACCAAGTGTCGACACCTAGGAGTCAAGTGTCGACTCACAGGTTCTGACAGCTTCTTCAAGAACTCTATTTTCTGAGAGGTAGATTTCATCTTTTCAAGCCCCCAATGGCTAGTTTTGATCCTCCAATGATCTCAAACTATTTTTTGGAAGTTTTTAAAGTATTTAAGCTTCACCAAACTCATTTATGAAGCACTAAACAAAAGAGACAAATCTTTTTTCAAGAACTTCACTTCCAAAGCCAAAAAGAGAGATTCCATTAAAAAAAGCTTACAAGCCTATCATTTCAGATTTCCAAAAAGAGTCTTTGAAGAGATTTCAAAGAGAAGATAAGACAAGCATCTTCAAGAGCCTCAAAGCTTTCATATTTCACTCTAGAAGAGAGTTTGATTGTGCTTTTATTCTTGTATCTTTAAAACTTTATTGTTTGCTGACCTAGCTTTCAAGGATTTTTGAAAGTAGGTTGTTAAGATTGTTGGTGAGCCAAAATGACAAAATCAACTAGGATTTATGATGGGGACATCAATAATAAGAATATATACTTTGATTAACTAACTTTATTTTTGCAGCTATAGTTAATAAAATCTTGAGCCATGAAACAAGTCCCAAATTTTCTGAAGCATACTCATGAGTCAACACATGGAAGAAGACAATTTTTCATGAGTCGACTCAAGCTCAAAGCATGATGGAAAGCCACCTATTCAAAGCCCAATTCAAGCCATTCAAGCCCAATTCAAGCCAAGACTTGAAGCCAAAATTTTTACATGGGGGGACACCTCATCAAGAAACCTTGGGGGAGAAGAAATTACACTACATCAAGACTTTTATAGGGAACATAAAGATACCTTCAAATAAGTGACATGTGGGGCGCTACCTCTAATGACACCTAGGCCTCCACATTAGCATTTGACAACCACATGAAGACCTTCTAGAATGCCACATGTCAAGTGGTTGTAACTCTCTACCAATAATTTATTTTAGTTAAAACCACTTACCTAAAAATTATTGGAGCCAATTAAGCCTTCCTTATCCCCTCTTCTCCACCCTTGGACAAATTTCTAGAATTGGAGCCTATAAATAGGGCCCCTAGGCTCTCATTGTATTTATTCTATGCTATGATTTGAGTTAATGAAAGGATTGTTTCCTTGTGTTCTAGTTTTCTTGAGTTCATATTTGGAGTGAAAGTTTTCTAGCTAGTTTGAGTGTGTAAATCCTTATCCAAGGAGAGAATGAGAGTTTTCTAAGTTTGAGTTTGAGAGTGAAGAGTGCTTTTATAAGGAGTAAAGGATAGGATGCCCATTGATGGATCTATGATCAAGCTCCAAGTCCTAAGCCGCCGACCACTTTCTTCTTCTTTTTTTTCTTTGTTTCCATTCCAACTCCAATTCTTCTTCCATGTCTAATCCCAAATTTCTTTGCAGGTTCTCTCAGGTTCCTAGGTCAAGGATGAAGGTCTCCATGCCATGGATCAAGGCCAAGGTGAGTCTCAAAGTAGAGAGTGCCAATCTTGACTTCTAGGCCTCAATCCTTAAGTGATGAGAGCTCCTTCTTCCACCAAATAATTAGCCATCATTGTTGGTAGAAAAACTCTTCCTAAGCTTTATTAGATATGATCATTTGAAGGTTAACTTGCCCTAGTAATGATGGTTTCCTTGTCATGAAGATTCTAATCCTTATTTTGAACTAGATCTACATTGCAGGTCTTACAAATTAAATCAACTAGTCTCCTTATGAAGATTTTTTTTTGGATTAATTTAGCCCATTTATTTGATAATTAATTGCTCAAGTTTGCTTGCTGGTTAGCTTGCTAAAACTCTCCATTCATCATTTCATTTTCATCCCCCATCAGTTTAACTTGTGAGCCAAAGATAAAATAAGTTGTAAAGGTTGTTGATGAGCCTAGGTGACAAAACCAACTTAGGTTTTGACTTGTGAGCCTTGAAAAATAAGTCGGCTATAATCTTGAAGAGATTATAGTGAAAATTCCCAAGGATGGCTTGGAAAGTGGATGTAGGTGCTTAGATTGCACCGAACCACTATAAAATCTTGTGTTTGTATGTGATTTATCTCTTTACTACTTGCTCTTTATTGCTTGCCTTTTATTTGCTATTATCTGTTGCATATTCATTTTGTGTTTAATCACATTGCATCACAAACACATCAAGACCAGCACATAGTTGTTTAAATTTTTAAAAGACCCAATTCATCCCCTCTCTTGAGCTCTATTTCTGGGCAACATTAAGGTTCAAACCTACAAGATCATATACAATAGAATTTTCTAATTGATCATGATGGCTGATCAATGATTAAGAATCATCTAGTAATAAAATTATAAATATGTTTAATAATTTATCATAAACAAAAGTTATAAATAAATAAATAATTATTAATTAATATTATGATGATTAATTAGAAATTGGGTTTTTAATTGGATTGATATATTGAGTGAATATATTGGTCAAATCTATTTAAATTTGGTTCAATTAGATTTTACCCGATTAGATTATTCGATGACCTAATTGCTAAGAAATTTTAATCTTGATTTAATTTAGATTTGGACTTAATTAATTTTATGATTAATTAAGTTTAATTGAAGCCTATTAGATTAGGTTCAAGCTATTTGAATTGGTCAAACTAAATTAAATTGAGATTAGAATTAAGGTTCACCAAGTCAAACCTAGGAACCTAATTTTTTCCCTTGCACCATTTTGTTCTCCATACAAAATGAATTTTTGTGTGAATAATCTCTATGCCAAAACATCATTAGCACCCTCCCTATTATCCGTTCTAATTAGGATTAAACCAAGAAAGATTTTAAAAGGAGTTTTAATAAAGATTTATATCCTATTTGACTGAGTCAAAACTGATTCTTGCACCCCCTAGATTCTCCACAAAATTCTATTTTTTTGCATGCATTTTTTCCCATGAAAAATATATTGTGATGCCTTTTCTCAATTACTTTTGTGTTAGGATAGGTTTAGATAAATTTTGGATTTTATTTGAATTTAAATTGAATAGGTTATGAATGAGTGAAACTACTAGTCTTAGAAAACTCTATTCCTTAATCCTATCCTAATCCCTTTTCTCCATGCCTATTTGAGAAGTTTTTTGCTGGGATTGTGTGACACTCTGAAAGGCTTTTACCATGAAAACCAAGGAGAAAATTCATGGAAAAGACAAAAGGAGTAGGCATGAAAAAATAGTTAGCATGGGGGCTTTTTCTTGGTGCTAGGGAGAAAAAAAGAGAAAAAGAAAGAAAGAAAAGAAAAAAAGAAAAATTAGTTTTGGGTATCTTTTTTTTCATTGACCTGATCCTCCTTGTCCTCTATCTTCTCATCTTCTTGGAGAACTCTAAAAAAATTTGAAAGAAGGTTTTAGATTAGCTATCCACAACCTTCATATGGACCTAGCACTCTAGGAAAGGGGATTTCTTGGGACTTCGTGTAGACTTTCATAAAGGCTTGACATCCTGTGTAGTTGTGAGGTGATGTCTAAACCTTCTATCATGTTCCATCAGTAATGGTGTTCATCAATCCATGATGAGGTATGGGATCTAATCCTATTTATATTTGTACTTATATCTATAGCATGCATCTATTACATCGATGCATATTGATTTTAATTTTAGTATCTATACTCTATTCATATCCTATCATGATTCTATAGTATAGACTTTTAGAATTATTTTAATACATGATTTAGTGATTAAAATTATTTTTAATCTAATATGTTTCCACTAGTTTACAAAAATTCATGCATAAGATTCTGCCCAAGTTTTCTAACAAAACCTTCCTTTGATCAGTGACCGGTGGAAAAGAGCCAAGGATATCTATTCCCCACCAGGCAAAAGACCATGGAGAGATCAAGAAGCTGAGAGGTATTGCTAGTTGGTGTTGGATATAGGCATATCTCTGATAATGGTCACAACATCTCATGTACTCCACAGCAACCTTGAGGATGCTCGGTTGATAATATCCTTACCTCAGAATCTTGTAAGCCAAGATGCATCCTCCTACATGGCTACCGCAGATCCCTTCGTGGATCTCCAAAAGGGTGAAGCTTGCTTCTGAGGGGTGAAGACTAAGGAGCAGTGGCATTGAGTATGCGTGTTTATATAACTTCCTATCAAGTACCATGAAGAGAGCAGACTTGAAAGGATTCCAGTGCACCACAATGAAAAGATAATTTCAAAAATGATGAAATTTACACCAAAACCCTTAGCCAGGATCTCCTTATTCAGGATTAAAACATATGAGAAACATGCAAACCTACACTATTAGATTAGGGCACCAACCTGTTATCGCTAAATCCAATTTTGATGTAGAATCAAAACTTGATGTTGAATGACCCTTTTGAAATCACCAGGCGTCCAAATGTCCACCCTCCAATGGTGATCCACAAGAAAATTGATCAATATGCTTGCTTCTTCAAAAGTTCCTTCACTTGAATTCTTCTCCTAGAACTCAAGAGGACTATGGCTGAAAAACTCCACGGCAGGGACTTCTTACTTCCTTTCTTTATTCTTCCTCTCCCTTTCTTAAGACCTTGTCCTAAGAATACACTCTTGTCTTGAAGGAGGAGGAGGATTTAAGACACTAATGTCTTAATGTAAAAGGAAATAAAACAGAGTATATATTCTTTTCTTTTACCGTTCGAGAGATTCTTCCTATCTCTTGTTTTAGACTTGAGTTTCAACAGAGAAGAGAACTCTGTAAAAAGGAAACTCTTGTGTCCTAAATAAGCTAAGGAGGAATCAGTCTCCTGGAAAGGAAAGAAAAATAAAAAAAAACTTCTGTCATACATCAGAAAAACACCCGAAGCCTTTGTTCCTTAAATAGACTACAAAAAATGTCTTTTCAAAAGAACACAACTCTTCGTAAACTATTTATCCCGGCTTTCCACATTTCTCACGCCCTCTCCTTCCTTCTCATGGCCCTTCAGATTCAAACTCATGGCTCTTCCTAAAAGAAAAGTCGTGAAGTTTTAAGAAGAAGGAAGTCGCGATGTTTCGGTCTTCGAAGAGACGTTATATCGCGCAACCGGGAAGAGTTAGCGCCTTCTTTCTTTCTCAAAATCTCCAAAACTGTTACATGACCATCTAATGGTCATTAGGAGATGCGCTAATAGGGAATAACCAGCCAATATGTAAAAATTGTGGTGAAATAAGAAGACTTCATGCGCACATGAAGAGTCCATGCGCGCGTGGAGTCTTTCCTCTTATCCACATGCACAAAAAATTTGGGCGGCCTATATGGATGGGCTTGGGTGTTATTAAGATGTAGTCTTAGCCATGGGTTAGCCCAAAGTTTTATATATTTTAATTAGGGTCTAATTAGGTCCAATTAGAACCCAAATTGATCCAATTCGGAACCCTAATTCAAATCCAATTCAAATAGAAGCTAGGGTTTGCAATACCTGCTAGAGTGTTATCCTGCAAAGATGATTTAATTACAAATTAAACTCTTGATCAATCCTCTTAAGTGTGTGACCCATTGGGTCCCATATCCAGCCAGCAGTAGGTCTGAGTACAAGTTGACCTAACTTGATTAGAACTCTTTCTAATCGATTTAGGTCAAATCGAGCTTACCCGACTTGATCAATTAGGACTCTTCCTAATAAGTGATCTTTAAATTTGATCAACCCACAAGACAAGATTGACGTCTAGCAACGTGTCATGTCTACCCGGAAGATATGAAAATTCTGGTGAAATACCAAAACTACCCTTCAGTAGAAAGTTACCGTACAATTAAATCTTTCGATCAGCCTGCACCCAAAATATAATTATGGATATGGATATATGTCAAATCCAGTATTATATTTATTTCTAGCTCAATCTTATATTGATGATTCAATTATCTTGATATTAGAAACCATCTCTAATATCTTTACTTTGATCAAAGATTCCCTGAATCATCATCCGATTGATAACTAGCTGGATGCAATCTCCTCTTACTAAGAGTGATCGATTCCTTGTTGACCTACTCATTACCTTCATATACAATTCACCATTCCCAGTATCAATCCTGTGCATGACTCAATGTCATGATTAGGATTGAATCAAAGGATGGGTTCATATACATAAGGTACTTATGGTAGTCTCAGGTCAAAGGATTACTTGTACCACTCCCACTATGAGAACCTTCTATTGACATGTAGCTAAGACTCCATTAGATGTTCTCAAGTTGGATCATATCAATGAACTCATTCACTAATGAGCACCCACATCCTAGTATTAGTGTCATACACAAGTGACTGTGAGAGCAGTCACCCTTTCCAGTATACATGGGATGTGCTAGTCTTAGCGAAAAAAACCCTGATCCCCTACTCAGGGTTCCTTTGACTAGGAATATTTTAGATTAAGGTTTTAAGACTTTAGGTCTCACTGGTATGATCTCATCATAACCCTAAAATCATAGCCCTAATCTATGGGGTTCATCATAATAATACACAGCGTATGACGAAAAATAATGCCTTTATTAGAATATTGTCAATTACATTGATTTGGGAGATACAATATTGATTGGCTTATAGGGCATATCCCTTTCAAGACTGGCATCTGAGCTTCCTGGCCTTGTCCTTGTCCTCCAGCAATACTCCCTCTTATAGATGTAAATTTATGGGGTCCATCTAGCAAAGCTTGCTACTTGCCTAGAGGGCGGTGATGGTGTTGAAATATTTTCAAACACCAAAGTGGGTTGGAGAGGAGATGCCGGTGGCTGTATAAGCAAAAAAGGCTCTGACTAGTGGTTGCTCTGGTGAAGGCCCTCTAATGGTCAATCAATATCTTAGACTATAAGGATAGAATGGAATAGCGAAATAGGAGAGCAAGTATATGCATAGGTGTGTGGAGGGTGCATACCTCTGGAAGTTTGTTAAGAGCTCCCTTTTATACTCAGCTTGGTAGGATAATCTGTAGATGTCTTGATTTATCAGAGGTAGCCAAAGAATGATTAGACTTTGTCCTCTATCAGGATCTTTAGGAGAAAATCATCCTTGATTATCTAGATATCCCCTTCTTATTGATGGAAGGTTTTGTCTCGTGTATCTTTCCATCATTTGCCTTAATGGCTCCAAAAATTATAACTTAAAGAGGGGCCATGCACCTTAAATGGCTAAGATTCACTTTTGATTATAAGACTTGATTATTTGTTCATTGTGAGAGCCCTATGAAAGTGAGTATCGTTAGATTCTTCCTTCAGTCATTTTCGTGAATGCCTTCATGGAGCATATCCTACTGGTCTTGGATTTTGAGTGCCATTGTTCGGTGGACCTAAGAACTTTTCTGGGGCAGGGATTCTCCAAGACTTGGGGGTCAAAAAGGATAAGTATTAACATACCAAAGGTAGGTAGACTGAATATCTTGATCAAAGTTCATGAGATAATAGCTCAAATAATCGAATACCCATTTGAATGGGGTCCAAAAGATCAAAGGTTAGGTAGGCATTAGGTCAGTATATGCTCAGGATACTACATTCCCACTACTGGAAATAGAAATGGTCAGGCATAGTTCTTGCCTATCTTAGATTAGATTTGGCCAATTTGCTCCCTTTTGACCTTCAGGACCCCGAGGGTGTGTTCTCCCCCACATTAATTTCCCCCTACTCCTTAATTCAAATAAGAAGTATTTGTGCTGAGGAGTAGTTTTAGCACCATATCCAAGGGATCCCGAAAGCCATACCAGGTTTCCATTCTTGAAAAAGGGCCTATCTCGGAAATAGTTTCCATATCCTATTTTTATAATATCTTCTTTGAAGAGCATGACAAATTAATATAGCCTACCCCCTTTATAAGAGAGTCTTAATTATGGATTGTTGTTATCAATTTCCTTATCGAAAAGATTTTTGTTCCTGGAACAGCAATTTTTAGCATGTTTTTTGATGAATTTTTTGGTGGTCTAGGTGTTCATTGGATCTGCGCAATGTTCAAAATTTGTGAAGGGCAATTTTAAAGCACTGAAGAATGGATGCTTCGGCTAATGAGGATCCTGGTCAATCTAGTAAGGAAAATAGGACCAAAACTTCTAAGAGTGGCCCCAAGGCCCCGGATGATCCTAAGGGTCAACACTCTATGTTCATGCTTTCCCCAGGTGGTAGGTGATTCCAAGCTTGTGAAATATCATCTAAGGATCATGGGTAGGAGGCCTTTGAATCATTATTCAGGTATATGGAAAATATGTCATCTAATTTTTATGCCATTATTTCTTTACCATGCTTTTTCCTTACTATTTTGATGGGATGCGGTGTAGTTAGCCAATCATCTTAATTTTTTCATGGAATCAACTTAAGTAGTGGAGAAGAAAGTTACAGTGATGGAGGAAAAGGTGGCCAATATCAAAAAGGAACTTGGTGAGTCTGAGGTTTAGGCTTCTAAAGTATGAGACTTTCGAAAGCAAAAAAGGCATGTAGATGGCCTCTCCAAGAGCATTGTCCATTCGACGATAAAACTGGAAGAGGTAGGCAGTCATATGGCTTCAATATGGTGGAAGGTAGAGTCACATGCCAAGGTGAAGCCCAAGCAATTCTGAATGCTAAAGCGAAGATCACTAAGTTGGGAAAAAAATTTGAGGAAAAGTCAAGAACTTGAAGGTTGAAGAAGATAACCAGATTCAATGATTTTGGGAGTAGCTTAACTTGGCCAGGAGTTAGAACAAGTGGTTATAGAAAGAGCTCCACCTTGTTCAAAGTCGGGTGTAGGGTGAGGGACCATCAGAACAAGACAATAGGATTCAACAAGCCGAGCGAGCTAGGGATGAAGCCATGGCAGAAGTTCAGTTCCTTCAAGAGGAACTAGAAGAAGAAAGGAGCAAGAACATAGTTGCTTTTTGGTGGGTTCAAACTCATTGAAACATGGAGATAAGAAAAAATACATCTTTAGGTATCCAACTAGAGGTGGCCAAGACTACTATCAATGGGTTAAGGAAGAGTAATGATAACTATAGTAACTAAATTTCGAGATTGCAAAGTAAAGTATCAGTAGCTGAAGCTCACATGGGGGCTACCGAGACCTAACTTCGCCATGCCGAAAGTAACTCATATGAGGCTAGATTTAAGGATTGCAGGCTTCTAGCAACCCAGATTCTTCTCGAAGCTTGGGCACATTTTGTTCGGGTTCCTATCACAACATGAGCTATATGGTCTCTTCATGCAAGTCAGGTGAATCGAGAACGAGGGTAGCAGAATTAAGATCCCCCTCTTAGATTTGCCAGGGAGCTTCTTTGCTTCTTTTAGAATAGTTTTTTGTCTTGGTTGCATCAATTTTTTCTATCTGCTCTAGATTTTGGATTTTTGGAGAGTTCTTTGCATTTGTTTTTGGGATATTTTTTTGATTTGAGGTATTTTGTTTGATCTTTAGAAGTCAGACTCTGAGTGGTCCTTGGAGTTGGAGGGTTCATGGTCTAAAGACCATGAACCTATTGAATCTGGGATTTATATCAAAGGTGTGGAAGTAGTTTCGAGCGGTGAGATAGTCTTAAATAGTGAACCCATTGAATCTGGGATTTTTATCAAAGGTGTGGAAGTAGTTTCGAGCGGTGAGATAGTCATTGCTTTACCGTAGGGTTCAGTGGATCCCAAAGGAGGATCCTTCATGAACCTCAAAGGAGAACTCCCAGGGGATATGGTAGAGGAGCTTCTAGGAGATCCCAAAGGAGATTTTCTTCCTAGACTTATCCACTACAAAATCTAGGGATTGCATTTGGAAAAGCTATAGAGCAAGTACCAAACCCCTCTAGATTTTGAACTGGAAGTCCTACTCAAAATTGATCGAGCATGCAACCCTCTCTTGAGCTGATGTTGGACTCTGTACAAAGACTTTTTTTGGCTTAGTTGAGGTTACCCTTAGCCCCTTTATTGAATTCTTTGAGCCATAGGTCTTCCTCCCTGTGTGGTCACACCAAACCCTTATGATTTCTCTATGGCTTCTTAGTGCTTTGTGTCCTAGCCAAAATTCATCCTATGATCCCACTATTTAGGGCCTTCTTCTCCTTTGGCAAACACTACTAGTAGCATGAATGGTGATTTTCATGTCCTTATAAAGGGTGGCTCCCTTTAATCTGGGTCACTACTTTTTTCATATACCATTAGAAGGAATAGTTTTTCTTTGTAAGACACTTGGATATCAGTAATTGGGTTTCACATAGTAGGGTGTCCAATCTCAATAACTGACCCATCCTACCCTTTCATCTAAAGAAGAGGAGGATGAGTCAGTGTTCTACAGCATTTTCAAATCCCCAGCTTGAAAGTCTTGTTATCTGAGGTGACCCTTTTGAAGACTGAGTTTAGCCATGTGTAGCCGAAAGGTGAGAAAAATCTCGATCCATTATATTGGCTTTTTTGATTCGTACAATATTTTTTCTAAATATTCTTTCTTTCTTTATTTTTAGACATGGATCCTTAGATGCCTGTGCTTTGAAGAAGATGACCCTGAAGAAGAGAAAGGTCAATATGGCTCTCATCACTAAAGATCCTTCAGTGGTTCAAGCCATGGTTGCTCTTAAGCCTTAGGTTGTCCTATCTGATGCTCTAGAAGTTGCTCCTCCAGTTACCATGAAACGCTTACGATTGTCTAGGAGCGGGGCTTCTCCATCCACTCCTCAATCAATCACTTTTGAAGGGATCTCTGGTGACCATGTCTGGGGTCCAAAGTCTATGCCTTTGATAACTGTGAGATTGCCATAGGCATTTTCAAAGATTTCATTCTTCCCATCAATGCAGACTGAGTCATAGTAGAGTGGAACCACAAATATTAGAAAGATGCAGTTTGGACTATTATAAAGGTTAATTTTTTCTTTCTTTTGGATTTGATTTTCATTATTTGGTAACTTATCATTAAATTTGCTACTTCACAGATGTGCCACTTTGTTAAGAACTATTACGACTTGAGAGGTCACTGGGCGATCAAAGAGAGAAAGAAGAAAGTTCTAGCAGTGCACCTAAAGGAGTCAAAAGTTAGTCAGAAACAATCAAAGTTGATCTCAAGCATGTTGGGGCTAAGAAAGATTAACTCCAGAAGTAGCTCTCTCAGAAAAAGGAGGCTCTAGAGGTTGTGGATAGAAGATCATGAGCTTAGAAGCACAGAAGAAGGAGGTGGCCGAGATGGGGGTGGAGGTGGTGAAAGCTTACAAAGCTTCTAAAGAGTGCCACCAGGAGAAGCTGCTCTTCACCCAACTGATCTTTGCAAAGGGCATGGATGACATCTGGAGGTGGATCCTCAAACATTACTTGAACCTCAACCAGGATTTCCTCGATGAGGATGAGTCGAACGACAAAGCCCCAGCCGAATGTGCACTAGCCCCTAAGGCAAAAGTGGCCAAGATCGAAGGAGCCGCTGGCCCCTCATCCACTTGAAGCATGCCTAATGTAAATCTCATCGAACTGTCTTATAAGATAGCCACCTTTGTAGAACCTTTGGGTTCATTTTCTCGGATTATCAATAAAATAGTTTTCAATTTTTTTGGTAAGTATAGTGGTTTGGTATGCATAGTTGTAAATGCTTTCAGTTGCTATGTTCAATCTGGAATTAAAAACTTACCAGCCATCAGTAAGGGCCTGAAGCCACTACTGTCACACTGTGATCTTGGTGCAACCTCTTTGATAAAACATGACACCCCTTCTACCTTTAGGAAGCGATGCGTGCTACGGTATAGGTGAACCTTGTTGGGGATGAGTTGTTCCATACCAGATGTTTGCTAGTTCGAGGACTTCTCACTATGGGGCTTGAAATGATTCGACCTAGATTTGTTCGGGAAGTGGGGCACATCCAATATGATTCTTATTTGGTTGTCGATCCATCAATGTTCTCATGATTCTTGAGTTAAGACCATAGTGTTGGGCATCCGATTGCAGGTTCTCCAGGGCAAGTAGAAGACTTGGGTACTGGCATCCAGGTGCTTGCTGACACTAGCTTAGTTGGAGGTACTCACAAGTTGGCATTGGGCCAAAGACTTTCTAACACTGGGCCAAAGACTTTTAGCCAAAGGCTTTTGGACATTGATTCTTTCTATCCCATCAAAGGCATTCAAGAGTTGAGCATCAGGCCAAAGGCTTTTGGACGTTGATTCTTCCTATCCCGATCAAAGGCATTCAAGAGTTGAGCATCAAGCCAAAGGCTTTCTAATGCTAGCCCAGCCAAAGGCATTCTAATGCTAGCTCGACCAAAGGCTTTTGAGCATTAATTTTTCCTGTCTTGGCCAAAGGCTTTCGAGTTGAGCATCAGACCAAAGGCTTTCCAATGCTGGCCTAACCAAAGGCTTTCAAGCATTCATTCTTCCTGTCCCAACTAAAGGCTTTTGGAAGTTGAGCGTCAAGCAAAAGGCTTTCCAACATTGACCCAGCTAAAGACTTTCGAGAGCTAATTCTTTGTATCCTAGCCAAAGGCCTTCAAGAGTTGAGTGTCAGGCCAAAGGCTTTTCAATGTTGGCTCGATCAAAGACTTTCGGGTATTGATTCTTCCTATTCCGATCAAAGGCTTTCAAGAGTTGAGCATCAGGCTGAAGGCTTTCCAATGCTAGCCTAGCCAAAGGCTTTTAGGCATTGATTCTTCCTATCCCAGTCAAAGACTTTCAGGAGTTAAGCATTAGGTCAAAGGCTTTCCAATACTAGCCCGGTGAAAGGCTTTTAAGCATTAATTCTTCCTATCCCAGCTAAAGGCTTTTAGTCAGGCAATAGCTACCTTAGTAAAGAGCATCTGGGCTTGCCCAAGATGATTCAATATGATCAAGTACTATCATTACCATCATGAATATGGGCATGACATGGAGGAGTGTGTTTAGTTACAAGATGAGATCGAGCACTTCATCCAGGAGGGGAGGCTCAATCCGGTTCATCCATAAAAGTGCTCCACCATGATGCCCACCATTGAGGAATTAGTAGCTACTACCTTTGCCTCCATCATAGCTACCTTAGGCTCCTAAACAACCTCCATAGTAGGAGAACAGAGAAAGAAACCCACCTCATAATGTGGGCATGATAGATGTGGCCATGATGGATGAGACCCGTTAAGGGACCTGCGGAGCCTTCCAAAGCCATGAAGAAGCAAAGAATTAAAGAGCCAATCTTCTCCATGGAAGATGGAGCAGGCATCTAGTTCCTACATGGTGATGCAATTATTGTAAATCTGAATAATGATAACAATAAGGTACATCATGTCTTAATTGATAGTAGAAGTGCGGTTGTTGTTTTGTACTTCTCGGTTCTCTCAGATGAATCTATATGTTAACCACTTAGAGAAGAGAAGAACCCTCAAACAAGGTTTCTCTAATGACCCAATGCCTTTGGAGGGAGTAATCTCATTACCCATAAAAGCTAGGACCTACCCCCAATGTGTTATTATCTCAATGAACTATTTGGTGGTCAAACTCCCATTGCCTTACAATGCGATCCTTGGATGATTGGGATTATTCACTCTCAATGCGATAGTTTCCATTTGATATTTGATGGTGAAGTTCCCAACTGATCATGGATGGGGATAGCTCAAAGGTAGCCAAGTCATGGCATGACAATGTTACAACACCAAACTCCAAGCTAAAGCTAAATCCAACCTATTTCCCATAGAATTGGACACCAAGGACAAAGTATCGGAACATGGCAAGCCCTCGGGCGACCAGTTGGGTATACCTCTCTCAAAAGGAGACCTTACTTGAAATGGTTCGGATCGACTTGAACCTGGACAAGGTAATGAAGGAGAGGCTAATTGCTTTCTTGTAGGAGAATGTCGATGATTCGGCTGGTCCACCGCCAACATACCCGGAATAGATCCAAAGATGATGGTGCATTGGTTGAATATCAACCCAATCTATCGCCTAGAGAAGCAAAAAAAGCAAAGCTTTGTCCTAGAATGGCAGGAGGCCATCATCGAGGAGGTGGACAAGCTAGTAAAGGCTAGATTCATCAAGGAGGTAATGTACCCTAACTAGCTGGTGAACATGGTATTGGTAAAGAAGGTGAATAGGAGTGGCACATGTGTATTTTTTTACTAATCTAAATAAAGCTTGCCCCAAAGATAGTTATCCTCTACTTCAGATCAACCAACTAGTCGATGTGACTTCTAGTCATGAACTTCTCACCTTCATAAATGACTTTTTTTGGCTATAATCAGATATGAATGGAACTTGAAGATGATGAGAAGACTACCTTTTTTACTAACCATGGACTCTACTATTATAGGGTCATACCTTTTGGGCTTAAAAATTCAAAAGTGACCTATCAATGCCTAGTGAATAAGATCTTCGAGGAATAGATCAGCCAAAACATGGAAGTGCATGTTGATGATATGCTGGTCGAGAGCCGATCCACATAGGACTATATTGACGACCTCTAGGAGACATTCAGTATGCTATGCCAATATAAGATGAAGCTAAACCTAGCAAAGCGCATCTATGGAGTAGCTTTGGGCAATTTTTGGGCTTCATGGTGTCAAGACGAGGCATCAAGATGAACCTAGGGAAAATTTGGATGATCCAAATGAGTCCACTTAACTCTATTAAAGAAGTACAGCACCTCACTAGAAGGGTAGTGGCCCTTAATTGCTTCATGTTTCGGTCGACAAAGAAGTGTCCTCCCCTTTTCAAAATATTCAAGCAACCAAGAGACTTCTAGTCGACCATAAAGGCCCATTAGGTATTTGAGGAGCTAAAGAAGTGCCTCAACTCTATGCCTCGCTAAGCAACCCAAGTGGTGAAGAACTCTTCCTTTGTCTTGTTGTGTCTCCTATTATGATAAGCACAGTACTGGTCTAGGAGGAAGGGAAGATCCAAAAGCTTATCTATTACATTAGCAAGGTCCTCCATAATGCTAATACTAGATACACGAGACTGGAAAAATTTATCTTCACCCTTATCATTTCTGCCAAGAAGATTTAACCATACTTTTAAGCCCACAATATCACCCTCCTCAATGACCAGCCCATGAAGGCGATCCTCCATCAGCTGGATACCTTGGGGAGGATGGCCAAGTGGGCACTTGAGCTCTCCAAATTTGATATGAGGTTCCATCCAAGGCCCTTGATCAAAGCCCAAGTGCTAGCAGACTTTATTCTAAAGTGCACAATTTTGAGGGAAGATAAGAAGCAGGATGAGGGGACAAGTTCCCCGGTGGACCCAAAAGACCAATGGACCCTCCATGTAGATGGATCATCAAGCTCTTCTGAGTCAGGCACAAGGCTAATACTAGCTCTCCCAGAAGGAGAAGTTGCAGAGTATGATTTGCATTTTGACTTTTCCACTACTAATAATGAAGTGGAGTATGAGGCACTCCTTGCTAAAATTATAAAAGAACTAGGAGTCGAGCACCTTATTATTTTAATAATTCTCAACTAGTAGTGGGACAAGTGAAAGGTGAATACAAGACTCGGGAAGAGAATATGAAGAAGTATCTTGCCATGGCAAAAATCCTAGCTAAATCCTTCCAAAGTTTCAACATCTGATAGGTACCTAGGGTCAAAAATGCTAACGCTAATGCACTATCAAAGTTGGTGGTTCTCCTGCCATCGGATCTTTGCAAGGACACATACCTCGAAGTGTTGAATCAATCAAGCCTTGAAGAGCCCTAGCTTGTCCAACTGGTCGATAAAGAAGAGCAAAGCTGGATCAACCCACTTTATAGGTATCCCAAGTTTGGTGAGCTACCTTCAAATAGGAAAGTGTCCCAGAAGATAAAGTGCTAGGTTTCTCATTACATCATCTATGACAACAAGCTGTATAGGAGCTCTACTCCTTGCATTTGCTAAGTTGCCTACACCCACCCAAAGCACAGTACACACTGATAGAGGTGCATAAAGGGGTTTGCAGAAGTCACTTAGGTAGTAGATCTCTAGCCTTCAAAGTACTCTAGCAGGGCTACTATTGGCCTAAATGCACCAGGATGTAGTTGAGTTTGTGCAAAAATGTGACTACTGCTAGAGAAATGCTATAATCCAGTGATAGCATGTATCACACCTTACCCCAATTGCTATGTAATGGCCCCTTGCTCAATGGAGAATGGATATTCTTATGACATTTCCTCGATTTATTGGGCAATGCAAGTTCCTACTAGTGGCTATTGATTACTTCACCAAGTGGGTTGAAGCTGAACATCTGGAACGCATTACTGAGGCCCGAGTAAAGGACTTCGTATGGGAATCTATCATCTGCTAGTATGATATTCCCAAAACAATATGTTGGGATAAATATGGTGCTCTCAAGCATTGGAAGGCTAGTAGAGGAGCTATGGCAAAGGCTCCAAGAGTCTAGGATTGATTTGGATCTTAGGACTATAACCAATTTTATATTAGGGTAGAGGTTTGGCCCTCCTTGGGCTTGAAATCCAGGATTTTGGATCTTAAGAGGGCTAATCTATGTTGGATTAGGTTTGGATTCAAATAGGTATGAGAGTGGGTCAAGTAATAGGTGTACATGAGTTTAGGTGAGTGCTCTCCAAATTGGATTAACCTTAGAAGAACTAAAGTTAGGTTTAGGTTTATGATTCTAGTCCAATTTGGATTAGGAAAACCCTTTGGTTTATAAAGGGCCTCTCATGTAAACCTAATATTGTGAAATAAAGTTAACTCTTTTCTCCCTATACTAGATATTGGCTCCACCCAGTGATTTTGATGAATAACAAAACATTGAGCACATATTGTATTCTAATGTGAATTTCACGTTGTGAGTTTTCAGGAAGAAAGCACCTCAAAATTCCAAAAACTTATGGTGTATGGCACGCAATGGCACGGAGCAATTCTCATATATCCGGACATTCTCTTCATTGAAAAAGGGCTAATATTTGCTTAACTATTATGTGTTTATGCATTTATGAACTTTATTTTTGATTTCGAGATTTTTACTCTTGATTCTGGATGTTTTCAGTCTCAAGTGTCGACACCTGGACAGACAAGTGTCGACACTTCAGCATTTGGCATGAAGAAAAATCTTTGGCATGCCAAGTGTCGATACCTAGAATTCAAGTGTCGACACCAAGTGTCGACACTTAGGTTTCACGTGTCGACTCAAGGCCTGAGAATTTTGAAAATACAGAACTTGTTGGTTCGTGGATTTTTTGTGTCAAGTGTCGACACCTGTGCATAAAGTGTCGACACTTGAATGATCAAGTGTCGAATCCCAGAATTCAAGTGTCGACACCTGATAGCCAAGTGTCGACACTTGCAGCCTGACAGCTCTAACGGATCTATTTTTCTGGCTTGCAGAAATGGGATTTCAAGCTCCAAACGGCTATTTCCAATGCTCCAACGGTCACAAACCATTTTTAGAAGGTTTTTGGTGTATTTAATCTCCACCAACCTCATTTTAAAACAAGAAAAGTGAGAAGAAGTCAAGAAGAAAAGTGAGAAGAAGTCAAAAAAAAAAAGTGAGAAGAAGTCAAGAAGAAAAAAAGAGAAGTCTATTCAAGAGCATTCAAGTCCACTCTAAAGCCAAAAAGCCTTTATTCTCTCCAAACTTCAAATCAAAAGCCTCTTCTAGCTTGATTCTACTGAAAAAGCCTACTTGCTCAAATCTACTACATTCCAAAAGGAGGCAACTTGAAGAAGAGTGAAGTCAAAGCAATCCTTGGGCTTCAAAGATTCCAATCCACTCTTGAAGAGAGTTTGTTGTAGCATTTAAATTTTATATCTGATTTGTTGTGCTTTAACCTTGCTTTCAAGGGTGTCTTGAAAGAAGGTTATTGTGGTTTGTTGGTGAGCCAAAGTGTTAAAACCAACTAGGGTTAACTTGTGAGCCCGAAGACAAAACAAGTAGTTAGGTTTGTTGGTGAGCCTAAGTGATAAAACCAACTTAGGTTTTTGACTTGTGAGCCTTGTAAAAACAAGTCAACTGTAATCTGGTGTGGATTATAGTGGAATTTCCAAGGGTGGCTTGGGGAGTGGATGTAGGTGCTAGGTTTGCACCGAACCACTATATATCTTGTGTTTGTGTGTGATTGCTCTTTTCTTTTTGCATTCTTTAATTAAGTGCTATTATCTTGCATCTAATTATTTGTTACTCACAAGCATCACTAGACCATTTATTTATTGTGTTAAATTCTTAAAAGACCCAATTCACCCCCCCCCCCTCTTGGGCTCCATTTCTGGGCAACAAGCGGTATCAGAGTGCCGGTACTCTCTTGTAGGTCCAAGGATCTTGAGTAAAAGATCATGGCAGCCCCAATAGGCATGGATATTGTTGAAGGTCAAGCCTCAAACCGACCCCCACTGTTTAATGGCACAAATTACACATACTGGAAGACACGCATGCACATATTTATACAAGCTCTTGATTATAATTTATGGAGAACAATAGTAAAAGGTCCTCATCAGCCTACAATGATGATTAATGGCATTCTCACCCCTAAAATGGAAGATGATTGGGATGAGAGTGACATTAAGCAAATTGAGCTTAATGCAAAGGCAATGAACCTTTTATTCTGTTCTCTTGATCCTAGTGAGTTTAACAGAATATCCAACTGTCTCTCCGCAAAAGAGATTTGGGATACACTTGAGGTTACCCATGAGGGTACACACCAAGTAAAGACCACCAAAGTCAACATGCTAATTCACACTTATGAAATGTTTAAAATGGAACCTACTGAATCTATCAGTGAAATGTATACTAGGTTCACAAACATTGTGAATGGCATGAGAAGTTTAGGAAAAATAATTTCTAATGGTGAACTTGTAAATAAACTTCTCAGGTCTCTACCAGCTTCATGGGATGCAAAGGTCACTGCAATTGAAGAAGCAAAAGATGTCAACACTCTCCCACTGGAACAACTGTTGGGCTCCTTAATGACATATGAACTATCTATCAAACAGAAGAACGGAGAGGTGGACAAAAAGAAAAAGACAATAGCATTCAAATCTACTACCAGAGAAGACTCAAGCGAAGACTCTGAAGAGGATGACGAAGAAGATGAAACTGCTATATTGGCAAGGAAGTTCAGAAGGTTTATGAGGAAAAAGAAATTCAACTACAAAAAGAAACCTCTGAAGGGTGAGCCCAGTAAAGAAAAAGATAAGGAGAAGAAGGAGGAGCAGCCCACATGTTTTGAGTGCAAAAAGCCAGGGCATTTCAAGGTAGACTGCCCCTTACTAAAGAAAAGCAGAAGAAAGTTAAGGAAAAAGGCCATGATGGCAACCTGGAGCGAAAGTGAAGACTCCAGCTCTGAGGAAGAACAACAGGAAGTACCAAATTTCTGTCTAATGGCCGATCAAGAAGAGGTATGCCTTGCAACCAACAAGAAGAGAATGTGGTATCTTGATAGTGGTTGCTCAAGGCATATGACAGGAGATGTGGAGCAGTTCTCATCACTCACATATCAAAATGGTGGCAATGTAACTTTTGGTGATAATGGAATCGGAAAAATCATTGGTATTGGTAAAATCCATATCACCCCTACCTCTTATATTGATAATGTTTTATATGTTGATGGTTTAAAACATAACTTGCTTAGTATTAGTCAATTTTGTGACAAAAATTTTAAAGTTGTTTTTGAATCTTCTTTATGCATTGTTTCTAGTCTAGATGACAATGGCATTAAATTCATCGGTCATAGGCATGGCAATATTTATATGGTTGATCTTGATGATCTCCCTATTCAGAAAGGTCAATGTCTAGTGGCAATGGAAGCCAAGATCGATGAAGCTAGTTGGCTTTGGCATCGTAGACTAGGACATGCTAGCATGCATTTAATTTCAAAACTTAGCAAAAAGAATTTAGTAAAAGATTTGCCTAAACTGAATTTTGAAAAAGATAAGATTTGCAGTGCATGTCAACTTGGAAAACAAACAAAATCTTCTTTCAAACCTAAAGGAGTAATCTCTACATCTAGACCTTTAGAATTGCTTCATATGGACCTCTTTGGGCCTACTAGAACATCTAGTTTGGGAGGTAAGAAGTTTGGTCTAGTCATTGTAGATGATTTCTCATGTTTTACATGGGTCATGTTTTTAGCACACAAAGATGAAACGTTTTCTGAATTCATAAGATTTCACAAAAGAGTTTTAAATGAAAAAGGTGTTTCAGTAATTTCCTTAAGAAGTGATCATGGAACTGAATTTGAAAATGTCGATTTCAATAAATTCTGTATTGAAAATGGAATTAATCATAATTTTTCTGCACCTAGGACACCTCAACAAAATGGGATAGTAGAAAGAAAAAATAGAACTCTTGAAGAAATGGCACGCACCATGCTTTGTGAAAATGATTTACCTAGATACTTTTGGGCGGAAGCCATAAATACTGCATGCTATATCTTAAATCGTGTTTTAATTCGACCGATTTTAAAGAAAACTCTTTATGAGCTTTGGAATGGTAGAAAACCTTCAATCCGTTATTTTCATGTTTTTGGTTGCCGTTGTTTCATCTTAAACAATGGTAAAGACAATCTAAGTAAATTTGATGCCAAATCAGATGAGGGAGTCTTTCTAGGCTACTCCACATCTAGTAAGGCATATAGGGTCTTCAACAGAAGGACACTTGTTGTTGAAGAATCCATTCATGTAGTATTTGATGAAACTAACCAAAAATCTTCAAGAAAAGAAGATGTACTTTTTGATGAATCAGGTAACAAGAAGACTGAAGAAAGAAACAAAAATGATGAACTTACCAAGGAACAGAATGATGATCAGAACATCGACAAGGATCAAGCACAAGGTGATGAAGATACCTCAACTGTTGATCCTTTACCAAAAGAATGGAGGTATGCTCATGGACACCCAAAAGAACTAATTATAGGTGATCCATCTAAAGGTGTAAGTACTCGATCATCTCTTAGAAATATTTGTGACTACTTAGCTTTTGTGTCTCAAATTGAACCTAAAACTATTGAGGAAGCTGAATGTGATAGTAATTGGATAAATGCTATGCAAGATGAACTTAATCAATTTAAAAGGAACAATGTTTGGATACTGGTAGATAGGCCCTCAAACACATCAATTATTGGCACAAAATGGGTTTTTCGAAACAAACTTGATGAAAATGAAATAGTAATTAGAAATAAAGCTAGACTGGTTGCCAAAGGATACAATCAGGAGGAAGGGATAGATTTTGATGAAACCTTTGCTCCTGTGGCTAGACTTGAGGCAAATAGGCTACTATTGGCTTTTTCCTGTTTTATGAACTTTAAACTGTATCAGATGGATGTTAAAAGTGCTTTCTTGAATGGATTAATTGAAGAAGAAGTTTATGTTGAACAACCTCCTGGTTTTGAAAATTCTGAATTTCCAAATCATGTTTATAAACTTCATAAAGCTTTATATGGATTAAAACAAGCTCCAAGAGCTTGGTATGATCGTTTAAGCTCTTTTCTACTAAAAAATAATTTGCTAGAGGAAATGTGGATAAAACATTGTTTTTAAAGAAAAAGAATGATGATCTCTTAGTAGTACAAATCTATGTTGATGATATAATATTTGGTGCTACTAATGAATCTCTTTGTCAAGATTTTACAAGTCTAATGCAGGGTGAGTTCGAGATGAGCTTGATGGGAGAACTAAATTTCTTCCTCGGACTCCAGATAAGGCAAACCAAAGAGGGGATCTTCATCAACCAAACAAAATACACAAGAGAAATACTCAAGAAGTTTGGGATGGAGAACACTAAGCCATTAGGTACCCCTATGAGCTCTACATGTAGACTTGACAAGGATGAATCAGGTAAATCAATTGATCAAAAATTATATCGTGGCATGATTGGTTCGTTATTATATCTTACTGCCAGTAGGCTAGATATCATGTTTAGTGTCTGTATGTGTGCTAGATATCAGTCAAATCCTAAAGAGTCTCATCTTTTGGCTGTTAAACGCATATTTAGATATCTATCTGGCTCAATTAAAATTGGTTTATGGTACTCTAGAGATTCTTCATGTGATTTAATTACTTATTCTGATGCTGATTTTGCTAGATGTAAACTTGATCGTAAAAGTACTAGTGGAACCTGTCAGTTTCTTGGAGTAAATTTGATCTCCTGGAGTAGCAAGAAACAGAACTCTGTTGCTCTATCTACGGCAGAAGCCGAATATATAGCAGCTGGGAGCTGTTGTGCTCAAATCCTCTGGATCAAACAACAACTCGAAGACTTTGGCATAAAACTAACTAAGACACCCATAAGATGTGATAATACTAATGCAATCAACTTATCTAAAAATCCAGTGCAACATTCAAGAAGTAAACACATTGAAATAAGACATCATTTCATAAGAGATCATGTACAAAACTCAAACATAATTCTTGATTTTGTCTGTACCAATGATCAATTAGCTGATGTGTTTACAAAGCCCTTGAGTGAGGATAGGTTTTGTTTGATTAGAAGGGAGTTAGGTGTAATTGATCCATTCTCCTAGGATTCTCTTAGTATCCTTTTTACCTTGTCCTAAAAGATCAACACTTATTGTTTTAAACCCTAAGAGTTTTTTTTTATTATTTTTTCCTGGATTTTCTCGAATTTTCTTGGCCAAGTGTCGACACTTGGAAAGTGTCAAGTGTCGACACCTGACCAAGTGTCGACACTTGACAAATCCGAAGTGTCGACACTTGCGAATCTGAACTGTTTTAAAACGGGCCGAACGAAAGGTTTTTTGAAAAATTTCCTTCCCCAAATTTCTTGGAACAGTGGTCCCCCCTGTCCAAACCCATCTTTTCACCCTTCAATCCATCTCAAATCAGGTATTTTCTCTCTCTAATTTAGTTTTTATTTTTCTAT
Source organism: Areca catechu (assembly GCA_021397845.1). Taxonomy (NCBI): domain Eukaryota; kingdom Viridiplantae; phylum Streptophyta; class Magnoliopsida; order Arecales; family Arecaceae; genus Areca; species Areca catechu. Next base: position 138,242,768 of record CM038043.1, read on the forward strand.
GTTTTTAACTTTATTGTTTTTAAACCAAACAATCGTGTTTTAGGTTTTCCAAACTTTTTTCTTCAATCTAACTGGATTTCTGTGTGTTTTAGTAAATTTCTAAAACTCCATTTGAGGGAATCTTGTTTTAGATTTGTTTTCTTCGAATTTCCCTCATCTTTTTGGTGTTTTTCAACCCTTTTTCACAAAAATCACTATTTCATCAATTTTGGGCAAAATAAAATGGGTTTTCATCTAATTTAAATGTAATAAATCCTTTTATTAATGATTAGGAAGGATTTCTAGTATTGCATTTTGAATATTTTCGCCTATTTGCAAAAACCCTAAATGCTTAAAACCTAAATCCCATAATTTCTTTTCTTTTCTTAATTTTTGGGATTCAAATGTGCTCCACCCAACACAAATTTTACTCAAAATCTCTCATCTTGATCAAAACTTATTAATTCTGGTTTTTGAGACCAATTTAAACTCTAATCTCACCTATGGCCAGTCGTTTGTTCTGAACCTTTTTCTTTCTTCCTGGTAAGTTGGCTGATATGGGTCCTAGGAAGAGACTTGCAGTTAGAGCAAGGCCTAGTCAGGGTAGTGAGAGGAGGTCGAAGGCCAGATTCGATCCCGCTCCGCAGAGCAGTTCAGCCACTCCGAGCTCCCCCCCTGCAGGGAGGATGGCAGGGAAGTTAGTAGCTTCAGGGAGGAGAGTAGATCTACACTGTTTCGACAGGCACCATTTTGGCATTAGAGAGATACTCTCAGATGCAGGGTTAGTACCCTTTTGCACCATGCAGGAGAGATACTATCCTCACCTGGTGAGGGAGTTTTACAGTGCCCTTGACTGTCGACGACTCTTATGGACGACATCCGTCAGAGGTATGCAGATTTCATTGACTGATGAGTTACTGAGCCGAGTATGGGAGATACCCCGGAGAGGAGTCAGTGCGTTCTCAGTTGATGATAGAGAGGCAGCTTTCAGATGCATCCTTGAGCGAGAGGATGTTCGCGGTATCTCAGTAGTTACCGCGAACCAGTTATCTTTAGAGATGCGTCTGCTGCACCACATTACCGCACGGATCCTTCTACCGAAGACTGGCAGATTTGATTTCATCACAGAGAGAGAGCTGATGTTGATGACCAGTCTGATCGAGAGGAGACCAGTTGACATACCGGCCTTGATGCTATCACAGATGCATGATGCTGCCACTCAGCGCCGACACTGTTTGCCATACGGGATGGCACTGACCCGTCTTTTCAGAGCTTGTGGAGTATCGTTGGAGGGGGAGATCCCCAAGGAGATACTGCACACAGATGTATATGATGAGAGGTCATTGCACCGCATGGGTTTCAGGATGGTTGGAGGTTGATGGGTTCAGAGAGAGTCTGGCCAGGAGCCAGATGAGGAGGATGAGATTCGAGAGGCTGAGGCTGGACCATCTGAGCCAGCAGTTCTTCCTCCAGTGGATGTACCATCGACACAGGCAGAGCACCTGTCACCTGATGCTTCAGTTCCTCCACCACCTTCTACCGGATTATCCTTTGAGGAGCATGCCAGAGCCCAGTTCACACAGATCAGAGGAGAGGTGACTCAGCTGCGTAGCAAGGTCGAGCTTCTACGAGCACAGACTACCTCAGAACACGCTGAGATCCACAGATCTATGGAGGAGGGTTTCACACGTCTTGAGGATCTTCTGAGATCACTTATACCTCCTGCTGCACCTGCTCCTGCTCCATATGATGATGATGATGATGATGATGATGACGGCGGCGATCACCAGAGCGACCATGCTGATATTGCTAACGGAGGTGATCAGGATGTTGACCGAGCCACTGAGGTGGTAGGCACTGACAGCGACAGTGTAGGCGGAGCTGATGCTTATGAGGTGGTCAGTCGAGATCCTCCTACTACACCTGCTCCTTCTACTGCACTAGTTGACTTTGTTCCGGATCCTATTGAGCCAGCTGATCATCTTTCGCCTCCTTCTACCAGATCTTCTAGGGTTGTACCCGCTTTCGATCCTGCCGGCCGTACCAGGAGTCTTAGAGCTTTAGCACCTCCTAGGGCTTTAGCCACCAGATCTAGGATTAGTGCTCATTTTAGTCTTGATGTTCCTTCTGATGAGGACTAGCCTCACAGATGACTGTTTCAGATCTCTTTTTATGTTTGATATATGTATGTTTCAGTTTTGTTTGTACTAAAAACATGTCTCATATATATATGGTTGTTATACTTCAGTTTGTCATATTTTAGCTCTGATATAATGGGATATTTTAACTCTGACACAAGCACAATTTCAGCTATAATATTTTCTATACTCTCTTTTTGTATACATGCAAATTGAAAGGGGGAGGTTATTTTTTATGATTGACAAAAAGGGGGAGAGAAAAAGTAATGAGAAAATGTAATGTTAAAAAGTAATTGTTATGAAGAAAAAGAGTGATAATGGATGTTTAATTGAGTGATAATGGATGTTTAATTGTTTTTGAGAATTTGAGAACATGTATCTTGTTTAAAAGAAAAAGATGCATTATATTGATTTGAAGTTTACCTTAATAAGAAGTATCTAATTAAGGGGGAGATTGTCTCCTATTAATTAGAAAACTCATGGTTTGAACTATGTTGTCTCTTTTTCTCAAGGTTTTGTCATCATCAAAAAGGGGAGATTGTTGGCTCCACCCAGTGATTTTGATGAATAACAAAACATTGAGCACATATTGTATTCTAATGTGAATTTCAAGTTGTGAGTTTTCAGGAAGAAAGCACCTCAAAATTCCAAAAACTTATGGTGTATGGCACGCAATGGCACGGAGCAATTCTCACATATCTGGACATTCTCTTCATTGAAAAAGGGCTAATATTTGCTTAACTATTATGTGTTTATGCATTTATGAACTTTATTTTTGATTTCGAGGCTTTTACTCTTGATTCTGGATGTTTTCAGTCTCAAGTGTCGACACCTGGACAGACAAGTGTCGACACTTCAGCATTTGGCACGAAGAAAAATCCTTGGCACGCCAAGTGTCGACACCTAGAATTCAAGTGTCGACACCAAGTGTCGACACTTAGGTTTCAAGTGTCGACTCAAGGCCTGAGAATTTTGAAAATACAGAACTTGTTGGTTCGAGGATTTTTTGTGTCAAGTGTCGACACCTGTGCATAAAGTGTCGACACTTGAATGATCAAGTGTCGACTCCCAGAATTCAAGTGTCGACACCTGACTGCCAAGTGTCGACACCTGACAGCCAAGTATCGACACTTGCAGCCTGACAGCTCTAACGGATCTATTTTTCTGGCTTGCAGAAATGGGATTTCAAGCTCCAAACGGCTATTTCCAATGCTCCAACGGTCACAAACCATTTTTAGAAGGTTTTTGGTGTATTTAATCTCCACCAACCTCATTTTAAAGCAAGAAAAGTGAGAAGAAGTCAAGAAGAAAAGTGAGAAGAAGTCAAAAAAAAAAAAGTGAGAAGAAGTCAAGAAGAAAAAAAAAGAAGTCTATTCAAGAGCATTCAAGTCCACTCTAAAGCCAAAAAGCCTTTATTCTCTCCAAACTTCAAATCAAAAGCCTCTTCTAGCTTGATTCTACTGAAAAAGCCTACTTGCTCAAATCTACTACATTCCAAAAGGAGGCAACTTGAAGAAGAGTGAAGTCAAAGCAATCCTTGGGCTTCAAAGATTCCAATTCACTCTTGAAGAGAGTTTGTTGTAGCATTTAAATTTTATATCTGATTTGTTGTGCTTTAACCTTGCTTTCAAGGGTGTCTTGAAAGAAGGTTATTGTGGTTTGTTGGTGAGCCAAAGTGTTAAAACCAACTAAGGTTAACTTGTGAGCCCGAAGACAAAACAAGTAGTTAGGTTTGTTGGTGAGCCTAAGTGATAAAACCAACTTAGGTTTTTGACTTGTGAGCCTTGTAAAAACAAGTCAACTGTAATCTGGTGTGGATTATAGTGAAATTCCCAAGGGTGGCTTGGGGAGTGGATGTAGGTGCTAGGTTTGCACCGAACCACTATATATCTTGTGTTTGTGTGTGATTGCTCTTTTCTTTTTGCATTCTTTAATTAAGTGCTATTATCTTGCATCTAATTATTTGTTACTCACAAGCACCACTAGACCATTTGTTTTATTGTGTTAAATTTTTAAAAGACCCAATTCACCCCCCCCCCTCTTGGGCTCCATTTCTGGGCAACACTAGAGCTTCTCTTTCCTCCCTCTCTCCCTCTCTCTTCATGCCATAAAGGGCTTCATGCCCAAGAGAAATCACACCAAGGAAGGATTGCACACAAGGTGTAGCATTAGGAAAGGCTTAGTTCTAGGTAACCTCCTCACTGTGGGCTCTCTCTCTTCCCATCCTTATCTGCTATTCAACCAACCATAAAACCAAGAGAAAGGGAATCCATGACTCCCCAAGGAGGAGTCTTGGGTTCACTTTCAAAAGAAGGTGCAAAGAGATTTGTTGCAAAAATTGTTAGCACTTGGGGTCTTGACACTAGGTGTTTCACCTCACCTAGGAGTCCTTCCACATTAAGCCTTGATCCTAGGTGTTTGTGCACTGGTTGAAGCAGCAAGGGAGGTGTCCCAGACACCCTATGGAGAAGGAGTTATCATCAGATAGAAGCGGTAATTTGGTTGGGCGCTAGAAGGATGTGGTGGGTGGAATCCTTGCAGCTTGGGGAATCCTAGTCCAACTAAGATTAGACATTGCTGCCCTAATTATTATTGTACTAACCTATTTAGGCTATCTCCAAGATATGGAAAGAAGGTTTTTTAGTCTAAAACCAAGGAAAACACATCCTAGAGAGTCAAGGGTTCAAGTGGAGTGTGATTTGGAGGCCAATGCATGAAGTACTAGGCTACAGAAAAATTTTGCACCTAGGTATGACATGAAGGGCTCCTAGGGTTTGGTGTTTAGCTATACAAATAAACTCTGATTGATGCAAATCTTTGTACAAGTGAAACATGCTAAGATCCAAAGGTCCATGTAAAGGTTAGTGGTCCTAAAAATTGGTATCGGAGCCGGGAGACATGTGTGAAGCGAAGGCTATCATACAAAAATTTAACACACCATGTTCCATAGTACTCTTAACAATTCTACTTTGTAGTTTGATTATGGCCAATTTTTGGTGTCACCATAAGTAGCGAGATGAAGGTGAAGTTTAAAAAGTTTGATGGGCAGAGAAGCTTCTTGATATGAAGGGTGAGGGTAGAGCATTTGCTAGTCTAACTTCGATTAGATTCAACTTTGAAAGAAAAGTTGGAGGACATGATAGAAAGTAATGGATTTCACTAGAGAAGAATGTGTATTTGATAATCAAGGGCTATTTGGAAGATGAGGTGTTGTATGGTGTGCTAGAGGAAAGGTTACTTAAGGAGTTATACTCGAGGTTGCACATCATGTACATGGAAAAGAACGTATATAACAAGTTAATGCTAAAGAAGCAACTATACAGTCTTCGAATGCAAGAAGGCGGAGATGTAGATAGACATATTCAATGGTTCAACCAAAGAAGCATGGATGTGCTGAACCTTGGAGTGAAAATGGAAGAGGAGGATAAGAGCTTGCTCTTACTATGCTTACTACCTAGTAGCTTTGATCCATTGGTGACAACTCTGCTATGTGGTAAAGAGATGCTGCACTATGAGGAGATAGTTTTAGTTCTCAGGTCCAATAAGTAGAGGGAGTGGATGACAAAGCATAGAGTTTTTTATAAGGGTCTCATCATAAGAGAGAAGACTAGGAGAGGGAAGGATGGCAGCAAGCAAAGGGGATGATCCAAGTCCCAGAAAGCTGGGAAGAAGTAAATGTGCTTCAAGTGCAGTGAAGCCGGGCACTTTAAGTGGAAATGTTCACTTTGGAAGAAGTGCAGGGAAGAGAAGGAAGGGACTGGTTCTATGAGTTTTGTTACTAATTCAAAGGGGGAGGACTTCTTATTGGTAGTTTTGGAAGAGCTCAGGAGGTCAGGAGAATCCTAAATAGCATCAATGGTACAAGAGAAATAGCAAGAGGTCAAACAAGGCTATAGTAGATAGCTGATTTTGATTTTTGATTTTCTTTTTACAAGAGCACTGGGAGGAGTTGAGTTTCAAGTGGAGCACCATCCAGAGGTGCCTCCACATGTGGAGGGCAGTTTGACACAAGATTGTTAGCACTTGGGGTCTTGGCATCAGGTGTTTCACCTCACCTAGGAGTCCTTCCACATTGAGCCTTGATCCCAGGTGTTTATGCACTAGTTGAAGCAGCAAGGGAGGTGTCCTAGACATCCCATGGAGAGGGAGTTCTCATCAGATATTACTAGTAATTTGGTTGGGCACTAGAAGCAAGTGGCGGGTGGAATCCTTGTCGCTTGGAGAATCTAGTCCAACTAGGATTAGAAGTTGCTGCCCTAATTGTTGTTGTCCTAACCTATTTGGACTATCTCCAAAATGTGGAAAGAAGGGTTTTCCACATTTTGAGACTAAGGGAGACTCATCCTAGAGGGTCAAGGGTTCAAGTGGAGTGTAATTTGGAGGCTAGTGCATGAAGTGCTAGGCTGCAGGAAAATTCTGCACCTAGGTATGACATGAGGGGTAGCTATGATTTGGTATTTGGCTACCCACACAAACTTTGATCAATGCAAAACTTTGTGGAGGCATCCATTGCTAAGATTGTTGACTCCATTATTGATTTTGATGATAAGCAAAATGCTTAAGTATAAGTTGAGTGCTAATGATTTCCTTAAAGTGTGTTTGTATAGAAAAATGTGCTCATCAACTTGACAAAAAATTGTTTGATTGAAGAAGTCCCAAATATAGATGAAAGATCTACTTAAAGAAGACTCTAATAGTTGAAGATTGATTGAATGAACACATGAGTTCAACACAACTTGATTCAGCACAAGTTCAGATGTTTTTGAGAGAATCTTAGTGATGTATCGACTCAAAGTGTCGACACCTACAACTCAAGTGTCGACACATGATAGTGAAATGTTGATACAAGCCGACACGCAAAGAAAGTTTTAGTTGGCATGGCTGAAATGTAAATACATGGATGTGTTGTGTCGACTCAAAGTGTCCACACATGGATCAGCTCATCGCTTAAGATTTTTGGATTACAGAACTTGCTAAAGTTGAAGATCTGGGTGAAGTGTCGACACATGGATGCCAAGTGTCGACTCATAGTGTCGACTCACCTGAGAATTTCAGAAAGCTACACTGAAGACTTTTGAACTAGGTGTTGACTCAAGGAGTGCATGTGTCAACCTGAAGTATCGACTCATAGCCTGAAGTGTCAACACATGGAGTTCTAGAAACAGTAATGGCTAGTTTTTCAAATGCAGAACTTGTCCCTCTTGGCTCCCAATGGCTAGTTTTTCATGTCTAACAGCTAGAAACCAAATTTGAGGCCTTGAGAAGGTATTTATATGATTCAAATCAAATCAAAATACAAAGAAAATGAAAAAGGAATAGCCAAGAGAGAAGAAAAGAAGAGCATTCACTCCTATTCATTAAGTTCAACCACCTTCAAGCAAAAGCAAGTCTCCAAGCATTCAAGAGCCTTCAAAAACTTTCAAGATCAATCATTCTTGAGCATTAAAGAGGATTCATCAAGTTGGAGGTAGCACTACATCGAGCTTCAAAGAGATACCCGCTTTTTATTAGAAAGCTTTCATTATTTCTTTACTTCAAACTATATTTGTTGTAAAGGTTTTTGGTTAGCCTATTGGAAAACCAAGGAGGTTATTGGTGAGCCTTTGAAAACAAATTAGGTTCTTGGTTAGCCCGCAAAACCAAGGGAGGTTGTGGTGAGCCTTAAAACCATTTAGGTTCTTAGTTAGCCCGTACAACCAAGTGAGGTTTTGACTTGTGAGCCTTGTGAAAACAAGTCGAGTTTTGATTAGTAAGCCCAGAAAACTAATCGACTGTAATCGGTTGAGATTATAGTGAATTCCCAAGAGGATCTTGGGGAGTGGATGTAAGTGCATTGAATAGCACCGAACTATTATACTTTCTTGTGTTTGTGATTGCTTGTCTATTCTATTTGCTCTTACTTTTATTGCTTTATATTTTCGCTGCACACTTACTTAAGAGCACTTCATTTACATTTATAGTACTTAGTTTAATTGTTGAATTAGATCATACACTCTTGCATTCCATCAATAATTTTTTTAGAGACCCAATTTACCCCCCCTTTTAGGTTGCTTACTAGGCAACAAAACGAAGGTTGGCAGTCTTAACATAATAATCACTAATAATGGATGTTAGTTCAATGGTGCTCGATTTTACAAGTTTTGCCATAAGTATAGCATTGCTTAGCGATTTACCTTAGTGGGGACCCTCAGGCTAATGGCAAAACTAAAGTAACTAACAGAACTCTCTTACAAGATTTGAAGGCTCGACTCAATCAGACGAAAGGGTACTAGGTGAATGAACTTTCTTATGTCCTATGAGCATACTGAACCATCATGAGGATCCTAACTAGAGAGACTCCTTTCAACCTTGTGTTCGAGATTGAAGCCATCATCCCAGTGGAGATCGGGCTCCTTTCATTCAGAGTCAAAGAATATGATCAAAAAATAAATTCTGAATGACTTTGAATGAACTTAGATATACTAAAAGAACAAAGAGAGCATGCTGTGATGAGGATGGCATCCTACCACCAGAAGATGGCCAGGTACTACAATGCCCGAGTCAAAGCTAAGTAGTTCAAACTAGGAGACCTGGTGTTATGACAAACCAATGTTTCACAGCCTACCAAGCAAGGAAAGCTATCGCCAAACTAAGAAGGCTTATACCAAGTAGATGAGGTGGTCCATCCCGGCACTTATCGCTTGGAACATCTTGATGGGACTCCACTCACTTAGCCATGGAATTCCTCCAACCTGTGCATGTATTATTGGTAAAAGTTATAATTGAGTAAATTTTAATTTCATTATTTATTGAGTGTACACCTTGCATGGTGATTTATATATTATGAAATGAAAAGCTAATCACTATTAATCCTTGGAGGGGAAACCACCTGATGGACCCTCTTAGGCAATTGCACATGCTAAAAGTCCTAAAAGTTTAGGAAACAAAGGACCAACCACTAGTCAAATTCAATGCTTGTAAGCCTTTAGCCAAGCCTCAAATTCAACTCCCAAAAGTCTTTGGTTGAAACTCAAATTTAATGCTCGTAAGCCTTTAGCCAAGCCTCAAAATCAACTCCCGAAGGCCTTTGGTAAGACTTAAATTCAATGCTCATAAGCCTTTGGCCAAGCCTCAAATTCAACTCCCGAAAGCTTTTGGCTAGAACTCAAATTCAACTCCTAAAAGTCTTTGGTCGAGCCTTAAATTTAATGTTCATAAGCTTTTGGCTGAACCTTAAATTCAACACTTGAAAGCCTATGGCTAGGACTCAAATTCAATGCTGTAAGCCTTTGATTGAACCTCAAATTCAACTCCTGAAAGCCTTTAGCTGGGACTCAAATTCAACACTCATAAGTCTTTGGCCGAGCCTCAAATTCAACTCCTGAAAGCCTTTGGTTGAGACTCAAATTCAATGCTCATAAGCCTTTGGCCGAGCCTCAAATTCAACTCCTGAAAGCCTTTGGTTGAGACTCAAATTCAATGCTCATAAGCCTTTGGCCGAGCCTCAAATTTAACTCTCGAAACTTTTGGCTGAGACTCAAATTCAACTTTCAAAAGTCTTTGGCCAAGCCACAAATTCAATGCTCATAAGCCTTTAGCCAAATCTCAAATTTAACTCCTAAAAGCCTTTGGTCAAGACTCAAATTTAGTGCTCGTAAGCTTTTGACCGAGCCTTGAATTCAACTCCCGAAAGTCTTTAGTCAGAACTCAAACTCAACACCCATAATTCTTTAGTAACGTCTCAAATTCAACTCTTAAAAGACTTTGGCTAGGACTCAAGTTCAACACTTATAAGACTTTGGCTGAGCCTCAATTTTAAGTTTCAAAAGTCTTTGGCCATGAGTCAAATCCAATGCTCATAAGCCTTTGGCTGAACCAAATTCAAACTCTCAAAAGCCTTTGGCTAGGACTCAAATTCAATGCTCATAAGCCTTTGGCCATGCCAAGCCTCAAATTTAATGCTCGTAAGCCTTTGGCCAAGCCTCAAATTTAACTCTTGAAAGTCCCTAGCCAAGACTTAAATTCAATAATCATACACCTTTGACTAAGCCTCAAATTCAACTCTCAAAAGCCCTTGGTCAAGACTCAAATTCAGTGCTTGTAAGCCTTTGATTAAGCCTTAAATTTAACTCCTAAAACTCTTTGGTCATAACTCAAATTCAATGCTAGTAAGCTTTTGGCTAAGACTCAAATTCAACTTTCGAAAACCTTTGGCTGGGACTCAAATTTAATGCTCGTAAGCCTTTGGCCAAGTCTCAAATTCAACTCCCAAAAGTCTTTGGCTAGGATTCAAATTTAATGCTTGTAAGCCTTTGGCTAAGCCTTAAATTCAACTCCTAAAAGCCTTTGACCGAGCCACCAGTTTCATGCCTAGAAGTCATGGACCCGGTGATAATTACATTATATGAATATATATATATATATATGTATCAATTTAAAAAATAAATTATTTTTATTTATTTAAAATTTATATTTTAATATATTATTTATAGGAAAAAAGATTGTCAATATAAAGAGCTTGATTTATGGGTTCAAACTAAACAAGTTTGAAGCAAATCAGACTTAAAATGAGCTCAAAATTGAATTTTAAAATTTATTAAGAAGTTGTACGAATTTTAAAATAACCAGTCCACCATGGACCGGTTGCCTGGTTTATAAAATACTCCATGGTTCATAATCAGCCATGGCCATCGGTCCATAGCTCATAGCCATGGATCGTGGATGGATTTTGGCTGTCGCTCTACCAGTTCACTGCCCCATGCTATCCCGCCATCGCTAGAGCCACTGTACGCCTCCTCCCCGGCCCGATATACCAAGCTTCGACAATGATCCGGTGAGTTTCACAACAAAGGGGTCATTGTCTTCTCCACTCTATTTATCTTGCTTTCTATCATAAGAAAATATTTATGCCAAATCACTGTACTGCTGCCACCGAGCTATCGGAGCCACCCATCTTCCATCTTCTTCCTCGGCCATTCTCCTTTGCACCACCATGAACCCACATCATTGCGTGTTGTCCTTCAACCACCATCGCTTGCTACCATTCATGCCAAAGACACCATGCAGATCCACTCCACTGGTAGGATTAAGATCACCGAGATCACTACCATGATCTCCCGCTTGTCACCACCATTTTCTCCTTCCTCTGCATCAAACCGGCATCCATCTTGATCTATTCTGATCCACCATCTTCCCCAACCGCCTGCCACCTTCTTCATCAGTCTAGTCATCTTCTCCATATTGTCGTCCTGAGAGGGAGCCTGAGAATGGAGCGCTGCTAATCGAGAGCCACCATTACCCGACAAAGATCCAATGACTGGAAGTTAATTGATACAACATCAAAATTCATGCTAATTTAACAATGGACTCAATACATGATTACAGCTTTGATGAAACTTTGATCGCATAATTCTTGGACATTTGATCAAGATACGATAGCAATCAACCCTTAGCTAGTCAAGCATTGATTTGGAGCAGGATTCTGAAGTCTAATTTAATTGGAATTTAGTTTACCATCCAACCATTGATTTTATAAACAATACATCCTAGCCATTATTATGATCTCTCCCTTTAGTCCCACATCAAAAAAATATAAACACCTCCCCTCTATTAACACCTATAAAATAGCTGCGGTACCTTTACCTGGATGCATCTACTCCCTGGAGTCCCTCTAGAGCCTTTGCATAGAGGGATAGGAAGGGATCACTCCCTGGAATCTCTCTAGAGCCTTTGCATAGAGGAAGAGAAAGGGAAGATCATGAGTGGCTAAGGAACTCCTATCTTTGGGAAGTATATGAGGTTTTCGGTATTTATATTTTATATATTTTTTTATGTAATTAGTGCTTAATTGTAATATTTTCTTTCCATGAATAAAATTATTTTTCATTTTTTCAAGTAGTGTTCTTCATATTTAGATTATGTTAGATTTTTGAATAGTCTATGTCTATATAGAGATGAGTCGTGATCCCAAGATACGATTCTTGCTTAGTAAGATAGGCTATACTCGAAATCTGATTATAGAAAATTTTATTTACATAATTAGAGACTTTTAATAGCTTATGCCTATGTAGGAGCAGATCAAGGTCTGTATCTAGCAAGATAGGTTATGCTCGGGGATCAATCATAATTCAATAATTATATATTGAATAAATAGTTAATATAATACCAAATATTGAATCAAAACCTAAGATATCTTTCATATTCTAGTTAATTTCCTACTTAGTTTAATTCATGTTCTTAGTATAATCATGTTCTTGCTCTTTTATCTTTCTCATCTAATTAATATCTAACAAAATAATCCTAAAAGTGAACATAACCCTAATTGATCTCTAAGGATATGATCCTGACTCACACTAATTATAGTTTGAGTTGGTAAAATTATTTTTGACCACCTATGATAGCAATTAAATTTTGGCACCATTGCCACGGATCATTGGCACGGTTAGTTCACCAAAAAAAAACTAAGAAAATTTATAATTTAGCAGGTTTTTTTAGAGACCTAAAATATTAAACTAACTTATTTTCAAATTTGCTTGCACTATATTGCATCTACATAAATCATCTTAAGGGTACTAACCATTGAACAACATAAGACGGAGATTTCATTACCCTTCCTTGGCCCACAAATTACCACCCTCATATTGCATTGTCCTAAGCCTATAATTAAAATCAATTAGACATTGATCCCTAAGGACTTTCGAGCTCACTAGGACAAGGGATGTTATGAGCTAGACTGAGTCAAGATTAGCTGGTCAACTGGTATCTAGGAAAGGGGTTAAAAGATGATATAGCCTTGAAGGAATGTGGTTCTTTAATTGGTTTCGTTGTATGACCTAGTCAATTTATTTAGTATCCAAGGAAAGCAACAGGAGATCCCCACCAATCTTATTCTTACCTAGCCAGTTAGCTAGTTAGTGTCTGACTTCGAAGACTGAAAGGCAACCATGGAATAGTTAGGAGCTATCTAGAATTAGAAAACCTTAGGGTAAAAAGTCCATCGAATGCTAACATGATTGTAATTAACATAAAACTTTAACTAATATTTCTTCTCTGTCTCTCTTAGCTCAAGACTCCTTAGGCTCGCATCTTTAGACTTCTTCTCTATCTTTCTTCTCTCTTCTTCCCCCTTCTCCTCTCTAAAAATAATAATAATAATAGTAAATAAAACTTAGAATAGGATTGCTCTGATCTAGAATCTTTGATTAAATATCCCAAAACCATCAGAATAATTCGATGAATTGGAGTAGTGATAGGAATATGGATCTCAATAGCAGAGTGGATAAGTTATCCCATGCCTTAGATGCTATATCCTATAAATTAGACCATCTATTAGCTATCAGACTCTCTTTCACTCCTTCCTTTTCTCCTACATAACAGGCATGCTCTATATATCTGAGCCCAACTCACTTTGTGAGTGAATGCACAGCCACGTACTCATTTTTTGAGTCTAGGTATGACCAAGTTTATCAAGATCAAACTTATATAGCCTACAGACCAAGAGAAAATCTAAACTTCAATGCTTACAACCCAGGTTGGGGGGCTCAACTAGATTTTTCATGATAACCACACCCAGTTGTTACCCCTATACCATAAAGATCTCTATTCGTAGATGCACCTTATTACAATCAACTCTATCCATATTATCAACCTTCTCCTACTTCTTATAGCCTATCATTTCAAGAGAAGGATCTACAAGTAATAGACCGAATAAAAAAAATTGGTCAAAACCCTTCTCCCTAATAGACCCACCCAGATGTCGATAGGTTTGCTTAATTTTAACAACTAATCATACCTCAATAGTAATCTATTGATAAGCTTTGGAATTAGACTGATCGATTAGTAACTAAAGTTTATAAGGAGGAAGGAGTACTGCTTAGTCAATCCAAGAGTAACTTAGAGAGATATTACCAACCTAAAAATTTTAATAGTAATTTAAAGGGACACTACCAAGCTAAAGATTTTAATGATCCTTTAGTTTTTTTCTGAATAATCGATCATAACTCTTGATAATGAATTGGTCATGGAACAACTCTGCACCATCATGGAGACAAATATAGATAATTTGATTGAGGCTGAAATATGGAGAGAGAAATCAAACTAGTGGGATGAACCGCTTCCATCATCATCCTACTCACCTATAGTCCCTTTTCCAAGTACCCTAAAATCATCCACTCCATTTTGCAGCATCAAATGTAGCGAAGGAAATTGTGTGACTGTGAAAGTTCCTTGGTGAGCTGGGAGTGGCACCTTCTCTGGATGGTCCTATTCCGGTGTATTATGATAGCACTGGAGCATTGCTTAAGCCAAAAGTTGAAGTCTCATCACCGCACAAAACACATTCTGCGGTGCTATCACCTTGTGCGAGAGATCGTGGAATGAGGTAACATTGACCTTCAAAAGATCGATGGAAAGGAGAACTGGCTGACCCCTTCACTAAAGCTATCGAAGTTCAAGAGTTTGACTGTTGTAAATGGAAAATAGGAATAAGATTCTATATTGATTACCTTTAGTCCAAGTGGGAGTTGTTGAAAATTATGTCCCAAAGCCAATCATCTAGGCTGTAGATGGTTGTGCTATTTGTAATTGTATATAATTTTTTAATGAATAAAAGTTATTCTTTTGGGTATTCATCACATGTGTATTTTTTTGTAAAGAACTCTTGTATGATGGAGTCCTTAGAACTATATTATATTTGATATGAAGAGGATATATCAAGTAGTTCTTAAACTGGTTCACAACTAAAGGATACATTGTAATAAGACGATGATGTATCAAGTATAGGTTGTTGTATCTCACATTGGTTGATTATCCTCTTATCCAAGGAGTGTGGTGATACTGATGTGACATACAAGTGAAATATGTGACATCTTACTGAACGTGACCATTTACAGAGCTCCCTTCTATCAAAGGGTTGCTCATGAAGGGATGTGGGTATATGTGTCCCTCAGACCTGAGGTCACCATGGTAGCTTGCAAGCAACTCACTGTACTTTGGTGCCGGACTACCTGGATTTTTAATCTAGTAATGAAAGGTTTCTGGGTACAGTTAAGTACTTGTGAAGCGGTGGTGGATTAAGATGGAATTGACCCCTCCAAATAGTTTGGAGTGAATGACTCGCTGTGTCTCAATTTAGCAAAACCTTGGCTATGGTAGTTCTTGTAAGGAGTCACAGAACTTGTAAGGTTGAGACACGATCTGGATGAACCAAATTAGAGTTGGCAATCAAACCCTAGGTCATCCTGAGCATTATGAGATCAAAGGAATGAATTATATGGTAATCATATGCTAGAGGTTCTAGAAAATTGCTCTGTAATCTTTGACCTATCCGAACGTCGGGTATCATTGCTAGATGAGGACTTTGACTAGTACTGAAAGTGATCCAGTGCTACCATCTTAGTGCTCGAACCTATAGGGTCACACATCATAGGGGTTTCTATCTGATCTAAAGGCTGATCGATGATTGAGAATCGTTTACCATCACTGGAGGTTAATGTGATTGACTATATTCCAAGTGTCGATACTTAGCTATGACGAGCAGAAATTCTAGAAAGATTTCTGTGAAGGTTTTGACTTCAAATTTTGAATTCGAATTTTGAAATCTGGCTAGTTTTGGCTCCAAGCTTTCTTGGAATGATGGTCATTCTTGTCATTTAAGCATGGAACCTATTTGGTATAGCCCTTAACCTTCTCCCCCAATCACTCCTCCTTCCTCATTCTCCCTCTCATGGCTGCCTCTATAAATAAGGGTTGTTTTAGGGCTGCCAAGCTTGATGAAATAGTTTTATGATTGAAGAGTTTTCTTGCTGCTATGATTTTAAGAGGGAAAAGAAAAAGGGCTTGTGATGACTAGGGTATTGGGTTTGTGAATACCTAGCACTCTAGCTAGGTCTTGGAAAGAGAGCTAGTTAGAAAGGGTTCCACCTCTCCTCCTCGTCTTCCAAGAAGAAGAAGATCGGCCTCAAAGATCCTAAAGAGCTAGAACTCTAAGAGAGTTGATCAGAGTCGAGCCCTTGTGTGAACTACCCATAGAAGCCAGACACGTGTGTGGCTCGAGAGCTTTTTCCATAACATCCTTCAAAGGTATCGTTATCTTTATATCTTTGGTTCTTTTCCTGCTTATGATATTTATTGCATGCAACATTATCATACTAGGCCCTATTGCAGGTAGTTTGGTAGATCATTTTGATCAATCTACCAAGCCTTCCGCTGTGCTTATTTTAAAATAGTTTTAAAATATCTTTCTACCATGCATGCTCACCTTCATAACCTCCATTGCAGGTGGTAAAATGGGAGCAGCCATAGGAGTCGGTGGCCTAGTTAGAGATGGCTCTAGAGTAGCCATCAAGACAGGCGACAATGATGGTGGAGCAGCCAATAGCAATGGCAGGACTATCACTACATCTACTATCTCGTCCCTAATAGTGGAGGCCTCCTTGGAATGTGCAACAGCCACCTCTACTAATCGGGTCTTGGAAACATGTGCGTGCTTAAATGACACCACCCTAGGCTTTTTTGCCACCACATTCTGTAGCTTCCTGATGGCTATCCTCTTCAGTTGATCTCCTTCAGCTTGTCAATGCAGAACTTCATGTCTACAAAACTAAGTAGCCAATCGTTAATTCAAAATAGTCAATGGAAGGACACAATAGTACTCACAAAAAGATCACACTAGGCTAACCCTGACATCAAACAAATTCTACTCTAATAAAAGGTCTCGCTCCCATGGGATCTTTGAACTGAGGAGTTGGTTGAAGACCTCCAAAGCAGTTAGATCCACCTCAGGATCTTTGTTTGGGGATTGGTCTGGGTCACTCTAACCCAGTTTATTCCCTCACAGAAAGCAAAAAAGAACTGGCTCTTCTAGCCCTTAATGGTGGAAGGTAGGTCATGGAGAGCCTTACCCTATCTAGGAGTTATAAACCACCATCCTTCCTCTAATGCCATTTTAAGCCGTAAATTGCCAAAACAAGGAAAACCTAGCAATAATTCCATGGAAATGGCAGATCATGATGGAGCAAACAATCCTAAGGGCATTCGGGGTTAGCTGGGCCAGAATGAGTTGGTAATGGTCCAAGAAACTAAGGATGAAAGGGTGGAAAGGAAGTCGAAGACCAACATGGAGAAAGCCCTCATACAAGGCAATCCCACCATTCAGCCCTAAAGGAACCCTATCATCTGAATCCAAGGCAAAAACCCTAATATGATTTAAAATTTCATACATTTCCTAAAATGAATGACATCTTTTCTAGTCATAGTCAAAGCCAGCTTGATGGACCTACAGGCACAAGGTCATCTGGCATCGAAGCAAGAAGAGGAGCAGAGGTGCTTGGGCTAGCCAGTTGACGAGCCCTGTGCACTAACCTAAAAGGAACATTTCCTCCTCGTGGTCTAAGTAGCCATATCTAAGAAAGGCTCTTCAGAGCCCCAAGGCCCAAAGACATGGCACATGGATGGCTTTCACCCTCAGACAAGCTCATGACAACAAGAGAAAAGAGAAAAGAAAACAAAAGAAAGACCTGGTAGAAGGTGAGGGCCGTCGAGCATGACCCCACTTGAAAACCCCTATAGAGGACCTAGCAGAAGATGAACGAGGGCAAAGAGCAAGGAGGAAGACCAACCTAGTGCAGGGAAGGCCCATGGGGTTAACCTGGGTTTGAAGTTCTCCTTCCCTCTCATCTCTACAACTTGGCATAGGAAAAACCCCTTCGATGGAGGTGGAGACCCTCTTATGTCAGGCCCAATGGTTGGATTCACTGCTCATCTAGCATGTCCCACGAAGATTTGGATGTGTAGCAAGCTCTCATTCGATAGCATTGCATTGCCTCGAACCCTTCTCCCG
Source organism: Areca catechu (assembly GCA_021397845.1). Taxonomy (NCBI): domain Eukaryota; kingdom Viridiplantae; phylum Streptophyta; class Magnoliopsida; order Arecales; family Arecaceae; genus Areca; species Areca catechu. The sequence continues at coordinate 138,260,702 of CM038043.1, forward strand.
TGCATTTACTCTCTATTCTGGGAAGTGTGAGCAAATCATTTCAAACCACCACTACCAAAGCTACGTGGCAACTACTCACCAACTTGGAGAAGATGTGCAAGTTTCCTGATGCCCTGAGAATTAATTGTAGTCCCCTCATCAATAGCTTTCTCTCTCCCTCGATTAGAATGCCAGGATAGCTGGTGACATTCCATCCAAGAGTCTGGTTGATAACTAGATTGCACCCAAATTGATCCAATCCCCAAGGCAATTGAGCTGGATACTCCCTTCACCCATAAACAGTAAGAGCATGGAGTTTCCTGGGCTTGAGAGTGGGGGGCATCTAATGTGGCAACTGCTGACGTGGCCTCAGTGACTTCTCATACCACCGCAAGCACCGCTGATTGTGGTGGACTTGATCCCCTAACTCGAAGTGACCATGTCACCAACTAAAGCAAGGGGGTCATTGTCGATTAGCTACTCATATTGGAAGGACTAGTAGTGGGGCCCACCAACTAGCTGATCAATCCTAGACTAACTAGTAGCATCAATGCCGAGTAGGATTACCCATCAAGAGCGCCTAGCATGGTACCCCTGCATGAATACCTGCCAGTACCTATCCAGGATAGACTAGATAGTCAAGCAGACCAACTCGATACGTCCAAACATATAGCTAAGTCCATTCTTCTACCTGGAGTCCAAAACATTCGAGTACTTGGTGACCCAGCCAATCACAACTATCTTGGCATAACTCATGGTAAAACAAATTCCATCGAATCCTGACACCGTAACAAAAAAATGCCAATGTTAATGATCCCGAGAAATAGGATCTTGACACCTCAACCAAGTTTATTATGCTTGTCAAAAATGGATACCTCTACAATGGCATTCTATTATGCCATGTAACTATATAAATAGATAAGAGAGACCTCCGATCAGGTACATTCCGAATGTTTCCACGTTCTCACCGGACCACCACAAGCTCTTGCACTACAAGAAATAGGGCCATTTTCGAGGGATTTTTCGAGGGAAAAAGGAAAAAATCCATCGTAAATTTATATTTCTGATGGATTTCCGACGGAAACATGGTCGTCGAAAAAACCATCCTCGAAAGATTTTTCCGAGGGATTTTTTTGAGGGAATTTATTTTCCAAGAGAATTTCCGATGGAATTTTTCCCTTGAAAATTTTCGAGAGATTTTCTGAGGGATTTTCCGAGGGAAAATCTCCGAGGGATTTTCCGAGGGAAAATCTCCAAGAGAAGTTTTCCTAGGGATTTTCCGAGAGAACATTTCCGAGAGATTTTTCGAAAGATTTTCTGAGAAAAATTTTTGAAAGATTTTTCGAGAGATTTTCTGAGGGAACATGTCCAAGGATTTTCCGAGGAAAATTTTCGAGGGATTTTTCGAGGAAAAATTTCTAAGAGATTTTTCGAGAGATTTTTCAAAGAATTTTTCGAGAGATTTTCCGAAAATAAATGAATCATGAAATTTAGGACACGATGATGGAAAACTCTAGGAGCAAAGATTCACACATTTAGTCATCCATACATGTGTAAATTTTTGAAATGGAATAATATTTACACATACCTATTTAAGTTTAAATATGACCATTTAATATCTAATCAAACTTAAAAGAATAAGTGTTATTGGTTAATAACAAACAAATAAAGAGATATATAAAACTCTCTCTTGAAATATCAATATGGATGATAAAGTCAATAACCATAGATAGTAACAAAGCATGAAGAACAAGAGTGATCTTTGACCTATTTGTTTACCAGTAAAGATGATAATGTATGAACTATTACAATGGAATGCAGTTTAAAAATAAAAGGTGCAATGAATCTTTCTTCAATTTAAAAAAAAAAAAAAATTTACATCTTTCATAAGAGCAAACAGAATTCTGCAATTTAGTTTCTCCTTCCAGGCAACAAGTTGGAGAGAAAAGGAACACCTTGCACCCTCATCTCCTCTTAGCATCTTCTCATTTCTTCTGGATCTGTAAACATTAAACAATGCAAGAGTTACAGGTGTTTACAAGTACATACACTTTCTAGTATAAACTTATTTTCATATCAAATTTAAATAGCTTAAATGTAATTACATATGCATGCAAGTGTATTTTATGCCAAGGTAATAAAAGAACTTACTTGATGTTAACATAGCGTTTTCATCACCAATCCCATCTCCACCACCAAGACCATCAAAAAGATCAACTCTTTTATTTTCCAGACTGCTTGCATGCATGTGGTTCCACAAAAATGAATATTTAAAATAAAGTAAGCAAAAATGGGCAAGTTTTTTGTATTGGTATATTGGATAAGAAAAATAATAACTGAAAATCCAAACTTTCTATGGGTAAAGATACACACAAGAATTAACTTAGGTAGAAAAAAGAACTGATAAAAGGGTCCTGGTTTGTTTTTTATACATATCATGTATATCTTCATGATATTTTTCATTCAATTTTTCAAGTTAGACCATGTTCATTTCTATAGATCCTACAGTTTGTTTGCTAACTATGTAGCTATAAGTTCACCAATATGAAGATCATATGATTATTATATTATATTATACATATTATCAATATATCGAGCTATTGCTCCACTAGGAATGGAAAAAACAAAGCAATGCATCTTAAGCATGTACAAACAAAATCAATGCTAGCTCACTAACATCAAGGCATGCTAATGATGCATATTCTCCTTTCCCTTAAAAATAGTAAATTTCTTGATACTTGCATGTTAACAATAGAAATCTAGGTGATCTCCTAATACGGAAATCTCACCTGTTAATGCCAGTTGAAAGGTCAGACATATTTAAGGTCGTATTATAGATGATGTTTCCATCCTCAAGAATGTGGCCAATGTCCTGCAAACCAGAGGCCTCATGTACAGCACTACGCCCTTTAACTTTCACAATGACCATACTATCTCTAGAAATTTCAGAGGCCACCTCAACTTTATATAAATCGAAAGGAATCTTCTTCTGCTTTCTAATACACTCATGCAAGTAATCCTCCCTCACAATAGGTATTTTCATTCTCCTGCCAAATTGGTCTATATACTTTAGGCCAAGATTGACATTATTACATCATCATCAATATTATAAGCACTAGATCACCAAGAGAAATGTGTTAGTTATATAGGGACTTTGAACTACATGGCATTAGCTGCTATATCTTAACAGTTGGTTGGTGTTGTGGGACAATATCAAATTCAATACCCAAAGTTTGAAAACAATTTTAAACTTGCTGCATATGAGCTTATAGATCAAAGGCTTCATACAGACAATCTGATTAAAAAGCCAACAATGAACAGGTTGACTTGAGTTCTGAACTAATTAGTGTTGATACAATATCAAGAGGCTTGCTAGAGTTACAAAAAAAAAAAATTAAAAAAAAAGGTTCCTACTGTTTGAGCTTAGAGTCTCTCCAACGAGGAAATTTAGCACCCTATATATCACAGCCAAAGAAGCAAGGTACACATCTACAGGCATTACCTCAATTGGAATTCATCATGCATGATAACTGCTTGGCATTCAACACATATAACCATGTTTACAATGTTGAAGTTTTCATGGAAGAAAGATGGACCAATTTGCAAATGTACTCCAATAATTGCTAAAAAACTTCAAAATAAATATTTAAACTAGAGTTTCAGCACTAAAAACAAACATTTCATCATCTGATTCTTCTATATCCTCATCTGAATTGATAGAGGTAATGGTTACGTCAGGCTTCAGCTGAGCAGACTGAAGCAATGGAGGCATTACAACACTCATGTATGGAAGAAAATCCTGTCCTAAGCACTTGCATAATCTGACCCATGCCTATGACACAAAACAAGGAATAAACAATGGGACATATGGGCTATCTATGTACTATTTCAAGCTATGGGATCTTAAACATACCTGTAGCATATAGCTTGTTATTGGGTTATCTATCTCCATTTGTGATCCTTGCAATGTCATCAGTACTCCATTACCTAGCATAAAATAATCAGTTAAATGAGTGTGATAATCATGCTAAATATATCATAAGATCAATAGCTGAACTTGCAAATATATATCATAAAGACTTCAAAAACAGAAAAAGGATGAAGATAAGAGGCATGGAATACCAACAAATCCAGGATCAAAACTACAAAAGAAATACAACAATGATATATACTAAAGATCTCCAAATCACATGAATTTTTGGTAGTAAACAGTTTAGAAATGGTAAATCGCATCCAATGGCACAAATCATTGGTACTGGGTACCTAGCCATCGAGTTTAGACTTAGTTTATTTACATAGTTGTGTAGGTACCCACATGTTAGCTCTACTTTATATAGATAACCTTTTTCTCTCTTACTACTAAAGCATTAACTTCATAGCTCTAGCAAGGCATCAAGCAAATCAAGGAACTGAATTTTTTCTCGTGTTTTGAGAAAATAGCCATAACAAGAGCTAGCAAATAACTGCACTGCCAAGATAATGCTGTAGTTTTACACCATTGCAGGATAAGATACTCTTGTTTTAATATTCTCAATATTTCCAAACAAGAACCTATAGACCTTAATTTGTTAAAACGATGGTCCACTTCATCGTGCAGGTATGCTATATTCTAAACCGTGAGATACCTTTCAAAATCAAAATATTACAATTCACAAAATTCTTAAGCACTAACATGCTGTCTCCCCAGAAAAGATGGGAATAACTTTTCTAGAGACCAGGTTCAACTTCAGACAATCTATAGGAAAAGTATAAACATGATGATAACAAATGACCTTCGTATACAAAAGTACCCAACAATACATGCATAGCAGAGACTTTAGAATTGGAAGATATATCAAGGCAATAATTTTTCAAGAGAGGGAAAAAAATTTAGCTACCTGTCTAGCATCATCCCTAAATTTTTCCTTGCCCACAGCCATTCCAACCAAACTTATGCACTCACTACAGCAAAACAGGCTTTTTTCGATGCTTTAAAGCATCGCTAAAAACCTTTCCCATGCTTTCCCGGGAGTGGCAAGTGCAAGAGTGGAGAGAAATTTTTCCCGACCCTTTTTGAAAGCGTAGGCGATTTTTCCTGATGCTTTAAAGCATCGGGAATATGGTTATTTGCTGCTTGGTGGGAGATTATATGTCCAAAACCAATATAAATTATTTTCTTGATTAGAATGTTAATATAAATTAGGTTTGACATTTATATCCTCATAAATTCCTTAATTATGTATTTACCCTTGCAAAATTATATATATATATATATATATATATATATATATATTCCTAGATCAAGTTTTTTTTTTAATAACATGTTTAATCTTTCTTGTCACTCACATTAGATAACATTATTAAACTACCGTTGCCTCACAAAATTTTATACGGTAGATAAACGACCTAACAAGCGAGCTATTCTGCACGATCATAGATAAATCTCAAATAGGACATATTTTTTGAAAATATTTATTTTTTATAATTAAACTCAATATCAAGCACGGTCACATAATCTAGTGGCATGGATTTTTAGATAATAAAAACACGCTGTACAAAGTACCAGATAATAGATATCATTATTTAATCACTAGTGACTTGGTATCGACTAGCCATTTAATCGAGTGTTTAGAATCAACCTGAAGCATGCAGCAAAGAACCTCAATGGATAAGCATAATTGAATCCCTCTACCATATCAATTCAAATAGCAACTTGGATATTATAGAAGCTTAACTTGAAAACTTCGTTCAGCCAATGCAAATACAAGTCCTACTAAATGGATTAATATGCAAATTGTTCACTAAACAAAGCCCAATTTTGGAGGTCAGAAGGAAATGAAAGCTTACAGTGACTGTTGAATGCAAACCTGACAGAAGCACGGTATACGGTTAGTGTCTTGTTAACAGTGCGGGGCTTCACGATGCTTTTGCATAGCATCGGGAAAAAGAAGTTATCTTTTTACCATTTCGCTGTAGCATGGAAGTGTTCAACTACTACAGGTTTGGGATGGATATAATTTACCATGCAGTAAACCCATGGTGCATTCATAAGTCTTGATTACTAATTTAGACAAGGGCACTTATTATCTGAAGAATTACTAAAATAACTTTATACTAAGTATGGTTTGATATATAATTATTGTATCATATTATTGATCAGCAATTATTTCCATAGATAACTAAACTTGAGAAATAGATGCTTCAGACTATGAGGAATCTTAGGAGTATGTGTTCAATATTCACTATCAGTGTCTGGGTGTTTGTGTGCTAGATACAGGGACTTTATGCATACATAAATATCCAGGTATGATAACAAAAATAGAAAATAATGCATCCATAGAATGAAGGGTATAACATCTTTGAGGGAAGGCATTCGAGATTCAAATAAAATAATATCTGCCTAAATATTTCAGATGATAAAATATAGTAAAAGAAGAAGTAGAAGAAGAAAAGTTGCAAAATAGGCATGAAAGTTGGTGTTTCTATCAGAAATCATATTACCATTATCTCAGGCTTAAGAGTTCTCTCTATTGTTTAGGCTTTTAAAAAGACGAATTCTTTGAATCATAGAGAAAAATCTCAAACAGATTGTATTGCCAGATCAAATAAAGATACAAGCCAATAGGCACAAGAAAATCTTGCACCTCTTCCCCTTTTTCTCTTATAATAGGCCGGACCATCGAAGCAAGATCTAAAGAAAAACCAAAGAAAGGAAACACGAAGAGAGAAGGAATCTTGACCTGGTATTCATGGATGTTGAGGCGCCGCAACTGTTGTCGCTGCCATTTACCGGCAAACAAGACAGACCTGGACACGAGCTTTCCGAACGATCCCCTGACCATTCTTCCCAAAAGCAAACCCTCGTCTAAAACCTAGCGGGAGAAACCCACTTGCCTCGGATCCAGCAGTGCCGTGGTCTCAGCTCCACCGGGGCGAACTCCATCTCCTCCCTAGTGTTCGGAAAGCAGACGGAGTACTTCCCTCCGCCCTCCAAAGGGACGGCAGAGACGACGCCAGCCCACCACCCGTCATTGTAGAAGGCGTCGACGAGCTGGTGGAGGGTGAAGATCTGGGGCTCGGGGGGCCACGGGAGGCGGGGGTGGATGTTAGAGGCGACAACGGTCTCGAAGAGGGGATGGGACTCGTCGGAGTCATCCATGAGGGAGTCGTAGACGACGATGTAAGGGCGGCGGCGAGAGGCGGTCTGGATGACCCGGGCCTCGTACCAGGCCCCGTGGAAGCCCTCATCCTCGCAGCACACCTCCACCTCTGCTCCCACCGGAAACATTGCCGACGCCATTCTCCGACGACGATGGTTGTCAGCCGGCTGTGGACAACTCCGGGTGGAGGAGGTCAAAAACAATCACCACGCGAGAACGAGAGGGAGATCGCAAGAGAGGGATTTCTTTCGGGTAGGGTTTTGGGAATTTCTTCTTCGATTTGGGAGGAGAGCGGGCTTTGAAAAGTTTTTGGTTCCATGCAGAGTATTTTTGGATTTCCAATTTGTATTTGCCGCCTGGGAAGTTTCGTAAAGGACGGTGGGCTGACAAAAAGGTTTGTTTATCAGACGATCGAGATGAGGGGAATGCAATAATGTTTAGGGTTGTTGGTAATTTTGATGTTCATCTTGTGTTAGATGGGTGGTATGAAATGTTTACTGTATTTCAATTAAAATTTTATATTAGAAATGGTAACGGGTCGGGTCATTCAAAATTTATATCCATTTCATCTTAAAAAAATCTGTCACATCCCAAAAAAGATCGGGTCGGGCCTAATATTGTAGTTGTACAATATTTTTATATCACAACTTTGACAAACCAAATTTAATTCCAAGTACTTTTTTTGTTGATGAGTTTTGCATCCCTGTAAATAATTTATATACTTCATATGCAACTATCAAGCAGAAATTTTGTAAAGCAGATCATCAGATTCAATCGTTCTTTTCCGAAAACTTATTGTAATATGATATTTAGAAATATTTTCATAAACAAGTATCAAGTCAAATTATATGATTTAAAAAAATTATAAGACAATCGGGCGGGAGGCCGAGAGCTTGTGGCCGTCGATCATACCATGGAGAGGGGAGATTGATCGTGGAGTAGCTAAGTGGGGGCTTGCGATCGTCGCTCCTTGCTGAGTAGAGGGGAAGCCGAGGATATCGGTGGCCGATTGCTAGTAATCATTGGGCCTTACGGGCATCAAGCAATATCGAGCGAGGGGGTATCTTCTGAGCAGTCCTTCCCGTGGGACCGATCTAAGTGTGAGGAGGGACTGACCGGAGGAGCTAAGCTGGTATCTGAGAGCTTATCATGGTAGCCAAGCACTCCGGAGGGACGATCACGGAGGCAGACTTGCACGGTCGGCGGACGAAGTGAAGGAGAGCTAGGGGCCAAGGTGTCTCTTATTGAATCCCTTCTAAGCACTAAAAAATCTGCAAAGGCCAAGTCGATCGGGGGTTTCTTGTAGCTGCCAAGACCTCCGAAGGATCTCCTCTCGTGGGCGTCCTACTTGGAATAGAGGAGAGGTCGTGATGGAATTTCTCCAATAAGCACCCCGTAGGTGGAGGAGAGGAAGCAGAAGGGTTTGATTCGAGAGGAAGAGAGGGAAGCCCGACGGTCAAATAGAGATGGGCGGTGGGTGTGGGAGTTTAAGGGGTTTTAGGTTTTATTAATTTATAAGAAAGGTTTTATATTGGTTAAATATTTTTTAATATATATATAATAAAATAAAATTGGATTTTAATGGTTATGATAGTAGGTAGGCTTTTCAAAGATTCTAGGTTCAATTCTGCTATCTACTATTATAATGTTATTTTATAAAAAAATTAGAACAATATTTTTTATAAAAATTTTTTTTTTTGAATATTTTTTTTATTTTTCTTGGGCTTCCAATGACTCAATTTATATATGTTTAAAGGACAAAAGGAAGATACAGTAACATATGAAATAAATGAAGATAAGCGTCTTGAAAATATATAATGCTATTTGGAAACCCAGAATTGATAGGTGGAGAGAATAGAAAGACCTCATCCACTGGCTATACAATGTTGCCATCAAAAGACATTTAAAACTAAAATGCATTACCAAAAATGTGTAACTATGTTTTTAAAAAATGTGGCTGTATAAGTTTTTTTTAATTTCAGAGAATCACTTACAAAAAATTGACATGAAACCCAGCAATGTGGCTATGCAATGTGGCACTATAAGTTTTTTTTTAATTTCAGAGAATGACTTTGCCGAGAAAATCCTAGAGACTTTCCCTTCCCTTCTGACCTTCGAGACCGTGCCGAGTAGAGTAGCTAGGTTTTATTCCATTGAGCTGAAATGGGAATTTTTGAGCTTGCCCAAGGCCCTGCATTTCCTCCTCTTGGCCGGAGGCTGGCTGTGTGGGAGAGACTGGGAAGCGAAGGCCGCCACAGAGGCACCTCTCTTCCTCGCTGCCACCCTGTGGGTGAGGTGGATGCTGTTCTCCTTATCCTCCATAGCCGCCCTCCTGGCACCTCCGCTGCTCCTCTAGGGTTAAGGTTAGAATTAGAGGAAGAGGAGATGGAGAGAGGGGATGGAGGAGAGCGGGAAGGGAGTGGGTTTGATGAGGAGAAGGGAAAGAGGGGTTGGGGATTTAGAGGGAGGGCTGGGAGGGCGCCATTGGCTTTGGATTTCGAAGGGAAATATGGAAGCGGGATTCATCGAGGGTTTGGGGTTTCTCCATGGGGATTATTTCAGTTTAGTTTTCGTGGAATTTTTGGGGGCAATTTTTCATCGTCTAGCATTTGGGAAGCTGGATTCGTCTGGCATTTAGGTACACGGGTTTTGTTTTGGAATTTTTCTTCCCTCTAGACCCAAAAGCACCGAAATCCGAAATCCAAATGGGTTTAGGCTAGCGAGCCGATATGGTAAATATTTGGATATAGTTTGTACGGGAGCATTCAAAACGTCAAATGTGGCATTAACAGCTTCGTTGTTAAAAAAACTAGTCAATACCATAATTTGATGATCCATGCTCCCTACAAGCATAGCCCATTTCAGCTATCATATTACAAACTAGTTAGGAAAAGCTGCCATCTACGGATCTTTTTTATTTTTTTATACAAATAAGTGATCATACTAATTTCATATTAATACAATTTAAAAGACCAACATATAAAATATCCTGTAATTTCGAAAATAGGCATTACCGTCATGCCAGTTTAAATCATTAGTATGATCAACAATAAAAAAGATGATGAAATTTACGATATTATTGGTCTCTCGAAAGATATATCAAATAGTCATATAATGAAAGGTTGAGGAAGCTTCAGATATTACGGAAGATCGGATGGACATCCAAATGCTTTGTCCTATCTTAAATCTTTCGAACAGATCATTTGAAAAAAGAGTGAAGATGGGAGATATATCAAATATTGCTCTTCTTTTTCGTATGAATATTAGCATGAGTTTTCTGAACATTCATATAGTTTGATCAGCAAGAGTGAATTGAATGGTGTATTAGAGAGTATGTTAGGTCTCTTTGAATGTTACAATATATTGAACAGCTATGGTCAAGTGAGAAGAAGCATTGGTGATTGCAATTGCACCGGAAAAACCATCCTCGAAAAACTTTTTCGAGGATTTTTCGAGGGAATTTATTTTCTGAGGGAATTTTCGATGGAAGTTTTCCCTTGAAAATTTTCGACAGATTTTCCGAGGAAAATTCTCCGAGGGATTTTCCGAGGGAATATTACCGGGGGATTTTCCGAGGGAACATTACCGGGGGATTTTCTGAGGGAACATCTTCGAGGGATTTTTCGATGGAACATTTCCAAGGATTTTCCGAGGAAATTTTTGAAAGATTTTCCGAGGGATTTTTCGAGGGTAAATTTTCGAGGGATTTTCCAAGGGTAAATTTCCGAGGGATTTTTCTAGGGATTTCTTTAGGAATAATTTCCGAGGGATTTTTTCGAGGGAGTTTTTTTTCCAAGGGAATTTTCGATGGAATTTTTTTTTGGAAATTTTTGATAAATTTTCCAAGGAAAATTCTCCTAGGGATTTTCCGAAGGAATATTACCGAGGGTTTTCCAGGGAAATTCTCCGAGGGATTTTTCGAGGGAATATTACGAGGGTTTTTGAGGGAACATTACGGGGGGATTTTCCCAGGAACATCTCCGAGGGATTTTCCGAGGGAACATCTCCGAGGGATTTTTCGAGGGAACATTTTCGAGGGATTTTCCGATGGATTCTTTGAAGGATTTTCCGAGGGATTTTCTGAGGGAAGATTTTCGAGGGATTTTTCGAGGAAAAGTTTTCGAGGGATTTTCTGAGGATAAATTTTTGAGAGATTTTCTGAGGGGTTTCTCTAGGAATAATTTTCAAGAGATTTTTCGAGGGATTTTTCTAGGAGTTTTTTTATTGGAAATTTTTTTACTAAGAACCAAATTACGATGAAAAGATCCCTCGAAAAATCCCTCACAAAAATTTTTTTGAGGGATTTTGCGAGGGATTATTTTATTTAAAAATTTTTATATTAAGAACCAAATTATCATGAAATGATCCCTCGAAAAATTCCTCGCAAAAATAATTTCTGAGGGATTTTGTGAGGAATTTTTTTATTAAAATTTTTTTACTAAGAACCAAATTATGATGAAAAGATCTCTCAGAAAATCCCTCGCAAAAATAATTTGCAAGGATTTTTCGAGAAAACTTTTTTTCTCGGAAACTTTCTACTAAGAGTCATTTATAAAGAATAAATCCCTCGGAAAGTCCCTCACAAAAAAAATTTCTGAGAGATTTTGCGAGAGAATTTTTTCCCTCGAAAAATTTTACAGTTAATTTTTTTTTGTCGAAAAATCCCTCGGAATTGCTAGGGATATTTTCCCTTGGTAAAATCCCTTAGTAAAGCACCCTTTTCTAGTAGTGTTGGCTACGACCATTATAGTCTCTCATTTTCTATCACTAATTTGAGTATCGGAGTATCTCTACCGATATCTCTGGTCCAAGAACCTTTTTACAGGTCATCGAAGCAGCAGAGCAACCAGAAAAAGCTTTCAATCCCTATCGAAGAAGACTGGAGCACCCTCCATCACCATCAGAGCTCAGTGATAGGTGATCAAACGGCAACAATATTCATTTTGCTTTCATAGTTAGTTGGTTACTTTTCTAAATCTTGATGGGTTAGCGTGGAATAAATGAGTTAACAGGACCTTTATTCCATTTAACTTTCCTTCAATCCCAAGATAAGTTCATAATATGTAATGGCATTTTGGCTGTTTGTCACCATATTGAATTAACAGATTTTTCCAATTGTTTGGGTACATGTTATTGTCCTTTTATGTAATTGAAGTTACATGTCATAAAATTATAAAACATGCAGTTACAATCAACTGCTTAGGCTCTTGTACACAATTATTGTCATTTTCCATTATTTGTACCAAGTCTAGTTTGGTTTTTAACTATTTACTGCATTTGAGAGAAGTTTGTTATGTTTATTTTTCTAAAGCCTATAAGCTAGCTAACTAACTATTCTTAGCTTGCTTAGTTGGTGCAAACTCCATTAAAGGGAGTCGAAAAGATCTAGGGTTCAAAAGGTAGTGGAGTTGCCACAGTTGAAAAGGCATATTACCTTTCTTTCAGTTAGTTGGCTGTAATGGCGTCAACCTCATTACTCTCAACTTAACTAAGTCTTAATCTTAGACTAATGAGTCAGGTACATGAATCTGTTTCGTCTTTGCTAGTAGAGAATATCTTCATTATTTTTTTTATATAGATGCATATTTATAAGATATGACTACATTTCTACTACTGTCCTTTAACCTGTTCCAACCCTTTTCTTTCACCTGGACATTGGGAACGGCCATGTACAAAATATATAGATGGAGTAAAATGTCCAACTCATTGTATTTCTCGAAATTGTTCATCAAACGTACCAAAATATATTGAATGAGGATATGATTAAGAACTCCAAGCTCAAACCTAATCTAGACCTTTTATGGATCTAGACTCATTATAGTTTCAAACTTGTAAACCTCCAAGTATGATGTAGATCTAAATCTAAACCCGCTTAAGATTTCATATATGGAACTGTTTTTATAATATTACACTCAACCTATGGAGTCATATAATATTTTAGGATATAACATTAATTTTTATGAACCTAGCCTGATTCGGATCTGATAGCTTATCGACAATACAATTTATATTTTATAAGATACTCTTACTATATTTTAAGAATTTCATCAACTATACTTTGAAGCTTTGTAAGTGGTAAATTGTTTTGAGCCCAGGAAGGAAACTAGAATTTTCAAAAATTCATACTTGTTCAAGAGTTATACTTGGATCTACAGCCATACTAAATGATGCTGTTATATTTCTTTATGTAGTTGTCTGTTGTTTGCCATTAACAATTAAATAGCAGTTTATTGAGAAATAAAAATTTGCCGGAGGATGACTGGACCAGTAATAGTTATTATTCTGTGAGCAAGGAAATGCGTTTTGGAGGGAGAATCCGAGTTTTTGTTGGACTTTGATCGAATTAAATTGAACCAGGGAGCTGCTAGCTAGAGTCTCATCTATGTTTCAAGGAAAAGGAACAACTGATCAATGCTTGTAATTCCCTCAGATTAATTTTTTGTATTGGAAATTTATGCTCTATTTCACATTCTTTCTTGTTTTTCTTTTTCTTTTTTCCTCGGAAAATCTTATGTGCGGTTTTGGGAGCCTCTCATGAGATACTTCGAATCGACTGGATTTTTTTTTTTTTTTTTGGTTTCAGGAATCAAATAGTAAAAGGAACCTTATGACAAATGCACCAGAATTATAAATTTAGATTGAACCCATCGTGAAAACATTGTAAAAAAGAGGAGAAAAAGCAAAAAAAAAAAGTCAAAAAATTGCACAACCCACAAAAAAATTAAAATATATTTTTTTTTGTTAGACCAGATCCACCACTAAACTGGTAGACCAGTCCAATTACAAGACAACAAACACAAATACAAATATATCGTTAGTCTCTATTTTGTTCATATTTGTGCATGTTAGTTCACATTTGTGCAAGTTAGTTCATAGTTGGATTAATTCACCTTCAAGCTAGTGGACCTGATTCATCCAATAATTTCTCACTTGCAAGAGTTTCTATTATATACCAACATAGATATTACACAAAAATGTACACATAAGTTTCCCGTCAGAAACTTGATATTGGGGTTTAATTTTTAAATAACATGGCGTCTGCATTTTTTTCTTTTCATCTATAGAAATTTGGAGTAACATAAGCGCTCTCAACCTACAAAACGAGGAGCTAAGTTATTATGATTCACAATGCATATAGCTGTGGTTATAGATCTGTCCAAAGATGGAAAATGTATAAGTATGTGGAGATTTATTCAAACTGGAGACTAAAGCTTAGTTCAGTGATAATAGCTTGTTATGCAGAAATATAATTTGCCGATGGAACCAGAGAAAGTATTTGGGGATGCTACACCAGTGGAAAGAACAAAAGAAAGGAAAAACTAAGATGCCACATCCTCAAATGCTAGAAAACCCTCCAGAAGAGAATTTTCTGATGGAACGAGAGACTAGTTTATCATGCTCCACCATATAAAGCCTAAGACCCCACATCCTCAAATCTCTAGAAATCCCCTACAACAAATTCCACAATGCCAACTTCAACATCCATCCTTGTTGCCGGAGATGGGGAGTTGTTAACTTTATCATAGCCTCTCAGAACTAATTAGAAGTAGATGGAGAGATTATAATAAAAGAAACTTGGTATCAGTATCGGACATCATAAGTTCATTAATTCTTCCTTCTAACACTATTTACTTGATGTAGGACCAAAACATACACATAACCTTCAAAAATCTCCAATGTTATGTATATTTTTCACAAAGATTATCAGTATATTAAAACAAAATAACCATAACAGGAACATGGATATGGTCCAAGTCTCCTATATCACGCCCCCGAACCAGGTGGTGCATAACAAGTGCTGCATGCCTATAAAACGGACCCCATAGACATATAAGACTATCTAAATAACAAATCCAATTATTTCATAATAACATTAATCAGAATAACTTTAATCCTTAAGAGATGATATAATTACATTCTATTGTCATATAATTCAAGGATAATAAAAGTCATACTACTTCTAATTAATATTATCAAAGATCAAATTACAATTTTTAGGTTTAGACCATGTATAAACCAGCAATATACATAACTAGAGTACTTGGTATTTACATCTAGCTAACACGCTCCCCTAGAATTTTCATAAGTATTCATAGTTCAGCATCTATTATAAAGGAAAAATAAAAATATAATGAGCTATACTCGCTCAGTAAGTGTCATAGTACTTCAAGATAGGTCAAAGCATATTAATGTGTAATAAAACTAAACATATATAATTGACTAGGTTAAATTCAATAGTAACAAATATCAGAAAATAATATTTTTTCTCTTTTTTAAAACTATTCTTTTTCAAAAACTAATACTACGTCGAACAATTAGCTACAGCTATATAATCCAATGGTATGGATCAGATAACAAAAAATGATGCCCAAATACCACTATGCTAATCACTAATGGTGCGGTATCCAAACCAGTTTCTCAAATTACAAGTCAAAAGGTCCACATAATCTTCGGCCATATCATAGACATGTGGAATATGTACAAAGCATTTTTATAAGTTTCCAGTCAAATTCTTAAATCATTTTTTAAACATATCATATATCTAAATTAATTTAATTTATAAAAAATTAAAATATATATTTAATTCGTATAACATACACAAATCATAATATGTTTAGCTATTTATTCAAACAATTGCAGCAATCACTAAATTATTTTACACCAAGAAGTGTTAAGTCACTTACCTTAAATAGATGCTAAAATTCAAGATAATCCAATTTGTTTGTTGGGGTTCTGGAAATCTAGTAGTTTAAATTATATACATATATCAATTTGATGATATATAATATTTTAAGTAATTTCTAGAAATATCTAAGGTTCTAAAATTTTAATTTCTAAACCCATTATCCTAATAATAATAAAAATGGAACACTAACCTTATTAGGATAGAAGAATGAAATATAAAATAGAAGCCTCTAACTTGGTGAAAGAAAATTAATAGAATAGAAGAGGGAGAGGAAGATAGAGTCACGGCGGCGAAGAGTGCCGCAAGAGAGAGAGCAATGGTAAAGTAAAATAGAAAGAGAGTACAAGAGAAAGAGAGATGCGAGAAAAAGAGAGAGAGGGTTGCGGGAGATGCATGAGAGAGAGAGATGTAGGGATTTTGTGGTGCTTTCAAGCCTTGGAAAGACTTGGAAGGCCATGGCAGGGATGGTCGAGGATCCCTGAGGCTTGGGGGCATGTCCCAAACGGGTCTTGGATGCATTCCAGGGGTTTCCTAGATGCATTCCAGGGTTGCTCTAAGTTTCAGTTTTATTTCATGTGACTTAGGGAGGAGTTTTTGAGAGACTGTATCATAACCCGGTTTGTAGGTTATAGGATTTAAGTCCAAGAATTAGTTGATTGGTTGCAACCAACTTAGGAAGCCCCAAACAGTCCATGTGATTATATATAGGGAGTGTCGATTTAGAGGGGTGTGAGAGAGGAATCAGCGTGAGGGTTATATCACGTAGAAGAAGGGCTTGAGCATGGAGGTCTTCCACGAGTTTGGAGAAGGGGATCTTACGTGAGGGAGTCCACAAGGTGGAGTTGCATCTCGGGCCTCAAAGAGGCTCTGGTTTTTTATTGTAATCAAGGTTTCTTCTCCAAGGATTAATAAAGATCAGTCTTTTTTTTTCCTAATCTCCTCTATTACTTCTCCTACTTCTTGGTTTATAAAAAAGGCTGCCATCATCACGTCAGGGTCTCTCCCACGATGCTTTCGTGGCATATACTCTAATTGGGATTTTCTAACAAGTGGTATCAGAGCGGATTCGAGCGTGGAGAGGGGAGTTTTCTATCCTAGGATCCCATTAAGGTTTCTCCAAGATTTTGGAGAAGGGTTCAGATCTGGGGCTTCTGTCCATCCCCTTTCATCAAGTTCCTTCTTCAGGGTTTTCAATCTTTCGCTGTTGGTGATTATTCTAGATCATGGAAGGTAGCGGGGTGAAGATTGGTGTGGAGAAGTTTGATGGGAAAGGAAGTTTCACTATGTGGAAGGTTAGGGTTGAAGACTTGCTAGTTCAGATGGGATTAGATCTGACTTTGGAAGATAGGCTAGATGGTATGAATGACAAGGAGTGGATGTCCTTGGAGAAAAGGGCATGTGCCACGATTAGGACTTGTCTGGCGGATGAAGTTTTGTATGGCATGTTAGAGGAGAAGAAATCCAAGGGATTGTGGTCGAGGTTGCACACCATGTACATGGAAAAGAATATATACAACAAGTTGGTGATGAAAAAGCAACTGTACAGCCTTCGGATGCAAGAGGGTGAGGATGTTGCGGGACACATTCAGTGGTTCGACTAGATGAGCATGGATTTGCTCAACATTGGGGTAGATTTAGAAGAGGAAGATAAAAGTTTGCTGCTTTTATGTTCACTACCTGGGATCTTCGATCCATTGGTGACTACACTGCTGTATGGAAAGGAGACGCTGGTGTATGAGGAGATCATATCAGTGCTAAGGTTTAATGAGCAACGGGAATGGATGATGAAGAGGGATGTCTTCTAGGATGGTTTGGCTGCATCAGAGAGGCCAAGAAAATAAAGAAGAAGGGTGAATAGGTGGGACGGGTATAGTCTAGGAAAGGTAGCATGGTTGGCAAGTGCTACAGGTATGGTATAGTAGGCACTTTAAGCAAGAGTGTTGCTTAGGAAGAAGTGCGAGGATGGAGAAAAAGAAAGCCTGGATTTCTCCGGTTCAGTCGTTGGGTCAAAAAAAGAGTTGGATGAGCTCTTGGCTTCGGAGGAGCCTGCGGGAAGCAATGTATCTGAAACGGTCTCAGAGGCGTCCACGGGATGCGGAGGATTCGAGGAGGCAACGATGGGGTTCAAGGTTCAGGTGCAGGCTCAGCAGGGCAGCGTTGAGTTGCTGATCTCGAGATTTCATTCTATGGCATCAGGTGGACTTCAGTTTTAGGTGGAGCACCAGGAAGAGGTGGCTTCCTGGGTGGAGCAGGTTTCGATATGAGGTTAGAGCAGAAGGGTTCACAGAGAGGAGTCACATCCCATCACCAGTGCCAGGGGTGCACCGAGGTAGGTGGAGCAGTGTGCACAGGTAGTGAGGCGTGGCTCTGAGGAGATGGTATCAGGTAGAGCTCTAGTTGCAACGAGTGCCAATTTAGGTTCGCTGGTTCTCTCCAGGGAAGTCCAAAAAAAGTTTGATGCAACTGCCAGGTAGAAGGAAGGCTACAATGGTGTGCTAGGTTACAAACAAGGATTTTTAGCTGTGGAGACGGTCATCCCAAAGTCCTTCAAGGGCGCGCAGCAGTGAAGGGTGTTGGTATAGGCAAGGAGATCTGCACAAGAGGCTGTCAGGACATTCAGTTATAGTGGGGTTGTGCAGGAGGATATTACCGGGTTTGCCAAGGCTTGGGGGCACCAAGATAGAGATTGTAGAAATTTTGTGGTGCTCCCAAGCATTGGAGAGACTTGGAAGGCCATGGCAGGGATGTTCGAGGATCTTTATGGCTTGGGGGCGTGTCTCAAGCAGGTCCTGGATGTATTCTAGGGATTTCCTGAGGTGTTCCAGGGATGCTCTAAGTTTTAGTTTTATCTCATATGACTTAGGGAGGAGTTTTTGAGAGACTGTATCATAACCCGGTTTGTGGGTTATGGAGTTTAAGTCTAAGAATTAGTTGGTTGGTTGCAACTAACTTAGGAAGCCCCAAACCGTCTATGTGATTATATATAGGGAGCGTCGGTTTAGAAGGGTGTGAGAGAGGAATCAGCATGAGGGTTACATTACGCAGAAGAAGGGCTTGAGCGTGGAGGTCTTCCATGGGTTTGGAGAAGGGGATCTTGCGTGAGGGAGTCCGCAATGTGGAGTTGCTTCTCGGGCCTCAGAGAGGCGCTGGTTCTTGATTGTAATCAAGGTTTCTTCTCCAATGATTAATAAAGATCAGTCTCTCTTTTCTCCTAATCTCCTCTATTACTTCTTCTACTTCTTGGTATTTAAAGAAGGCTGCCATCATCATGTCAGGGTCTCTCCCATGGTGCTTCCACAGTATATACTCTGATTCGGATTTTCTAACAAGAGAGTGGTAGAGAGGAGTAGCAGTCCATCCCCTTCTATCCTTCCCTTAAATCTTATTTTATTTTATTATTTTCCTCGATCACATGGACATGTGATTAACTTGCATGCCATACCCCCTCTCCACTCCATACCTATCTACCCACCGTCTGAGGTGGTGTCACAATGGACAAGGGCCCAAAGCCCATAGTACATTACACTCTCCTTTCCTCAAAATAAATTTCATCTTCAAAATTTAACATACCTGAATTCTCAAATAGATGAGGATACCTTTGTTTCATTTCTTTATCTAATTTCGAAGTGACCTCTTATACAGAATGATTACTCCACTGTACTTTAACATATGGAATTATACATCTTCATAATACTTAATCCTTTTGATCAACAATTTGCACATGATACTCTTCATAGCTTAGATTTTCTTTGAGCTGTAACAGTTCATATTTTATTATATGGCTAGGATCTGATATGTATTTTCTCAGCATTGACATATGAAAGATATTATGTACTCCAGCCAATATAGGAAAAAGCAAGTCTGTAAGCTACAGTACCAACTCTTTCCAATACTTCAAATGGACCAACATATCTAGGGATTAATTTATCCCAAATTTCAAATCTTATATTTCTTTGGTAGGTGATATCTTTAAGAATACATGTTCTCCACTGTAATTCTAGTTCTCACCTCCTAACATCTATATAACTCCTTTGTCTACTATGGACTATAAAAGGATGTTCTCTGATCAATTAAATATTTTCCATTGTTTGTTATACAATTTTATGTCCTAATAATCTATTCTCACTCACATCATCCCAACACACAAGAGATCTACATTTTTGTCCATCAATGCCTCATAAGGTGCCATTTGTATACTAGATTGATAATTGTTATTATAAATAAATTCTATCAAAGATAAATGTTCCTTCCAAGAACCTTTTAATACAAGCTCTTAGCATATCCTTTAATATCTGAATAATTTTTTTTAACTATCAATCTATTTGAGGGTAGAAAGTAGTACTAAAATTTAATTTGGATCCCAAGGCTTTATGCAAACTTTTCCAAAATTGAGAGACAAATCTAGTATCTGTATCTGATATAATAATCACAGGAATATGATATAATCTGATAATTTCTTTAATATAAAGTTTAGCTAACTTTTCAAGAGTGTGACCAACTCTGAATGCCAAGAAATGAGCTAATTTGGTTATTATATTAATAATTACCTAAATTACATCACTACCATTAGGAGTTTTGATAAGCCTGTCACAAAAGTCATCGTGATATGCTCCCATTTCCACTTTGAGATAGGTAAAGGTTACAATGGTCCACCTAGTTTCTGGTGCTCAGCTTTAACTAATTGACATGCTCAAAATTAGGCAACAAATTATGTAATTTCTCTTTTCATATTATTCTATGAAAAAAATTCCTTCAAATCTTTACATATTTTGGTGCTGCCAAGGTGTACAATATAACGAATATTATAAGCCTCTTCCAAAACTTCTTTCTTCAATTCTAAAATATTAGGTACACATAATTTGTTCCTAAACTTCAAGGATCCATTGGCATGAACTTGAAGTTCTGACTATTTATCAAAATCCATCTATTTTATTTTTTGTAATTCTAAATCATTAACTTATACAATTTTAATTCTTTCAATCAAATTAGGATGTACTCTAAGATGTGCTATCTATACCCCAAATTCATGCTTCGAGTCTCAAAATCAAATTTTATTAGATCCACCAAAATATGCTTGAGTAGTAATGACTGCTACCAAATTACTTGAGGATTTTCTGCTCAATGCATTAGCCATTATGCTAGCTTTTCCTAGATGATAATTGATAGACAAGTTATAATCCTTCAACAACTCTATTTATCTTCTCTATCTCATATTTAGATCCTTTTGAGTAAAAATATACTTTAGACTTTTATGGTCAGTAAATGTTTTATAATATTCACCATATAAATATTGCCTCCAAATTTTCAATACAAATACTACTCCTACAAGCTCAAGATCAAGAGTAGGATAATTTTCCTCATAAGTTTTTAATTGTCGAGAGACATTTGCAATTACCTTACCATTCTACATCAATACACAGCCTAACCATCTTTTGAAGCATCAATATAAATGGTGAAGCCCCCACCATGTGAGAGAAGGTTATAGATAGGAGACAAAACCAAACATTGCTTTAGCTCTTGAAAACTTTGCTCATATTCTTCAATCAATTCAAATCTAATTTTTTTGTGGGTCAATTGAGTTAAGGTTGTATTTGGTGGATCATCAGGGAATCTTGAATAGTAATCTGGATTACTTACAAGATAGATTATCACTAGATAGATAGCTAGTAATGCTGATTACTGTGTTTGGTATACACGGATAATCTATCAGTAAGATTGATTACTATGTTTGGTATGATAAATAGATTACCAGTAATCTAAGCTCAAATTTTCAAAATATCCCTAGATCAAATTTATTAAAAATATAATATAATATAATAATTTAATATAATATTACATTAATATAATATATTATTTGATATTTTATAATGTAATATAGTATTATATTATTTGATATTCTATAATATAACTATTTATAAAATTATATAGTTAATAACATATTATATAATATTATTATATTATATTATATTATATATATTATACTATATTTAATATAATATAATATACATTATGTTATGTCATAAAATGTAATATATATTTAAATTATATTATATTACACTCTATTGTTATATAATATATATTTTAAAATATTCTATTTTCTAATATTACAAATAAAATAAAATAAAAGACTATATATTATTTTAAATTTAATAATATAATATATATATATATTTAATATATTACTTAGTATATTTAAAAGATTATATATAATTTTGTTACATTTATTTAGTATAAAAATATTTTTTAATTTTTCAATTTTAATATAAACATATTAAATGTTGCCCAGAAATGGAGCCCAAGAGGGGGGTGAATTGGGTCTTTTAAAAATTTAAAGTAATAATGTGCAGGCCTTGTGGTTTTTGTGAACAATGTGATTGATGCACTAGATTATATGTAATAGAAAGCAATAATTAAAGTTCAAGTAATAGAGTGTAAGAAATAAAAGAGACAATCACACACAAACACAAGGTTTATAATTGTTCGGTGCAAACCTAGCACCTACATCCACTCTCCAAGCCACCCTTGGGAATTCTACTATAATCTCTCCAAGATTACAACCGACTTATTTTTCCAAAGGCTCACAAGTCAAAACCTGTGTTGGTTTTATCACCTAGGCTCACCAACAAACCTTTACACTTGTTTTGGCTTCGGGCTCACAAGTCAACCCTAGTTGGTTTTGTCCCTTTGGCTCACAAACAACCACAACAACCTACTTTCAAGAAACTTTGAAAGCTAGGTCAAAACACAAGAGAATTTCAGATGTATAATTTAAATAAACAAAACAAACTCTCTTCAAGAGTAGAATGGAAGCTTTGAGGCTCTAATTGATGCTTGTCTTGTCTTCTCCTTGGAATATTCTTCAAACTCTCTTTTTGGAATGATGAAAGGATAGGCCTGTAAGCTTTTTCAAGGAATCTCTCTTTTAATGGATTTTGAAGTGAAGTTCTTGAGGGAATATTGGCTTTTGAACTTTCAATAGACTTCAATGCTTCAAGAATGAGTTTGGTGAAGCTTAAATACTTCAAAAACTTCCAAAAAATGGTTTGAGACCATTGGAGCTTCAAAACTAGCTGTTGTGAGCTTGAAAAGATGTTTCTGTAACTCAAAAAAATAGATCCGTTAGGGCTGTCAGAATCCGAGTGTCGACACTTGGCTGTCAGGTGTCGACACTTAGCCATCAGGTGTCGACACTTGACTTCCAGGTATCGATACTTAAACTTTCAAGTGTCGACACTTGATTCACAGGTATCGACACTTGACACAAAAACTCTTCATGGCCAAGTTCTGGATTTTTAAAAAGTCTCAGGCCTTGAGTCGACACTTGAAAACTTAAGTGTCGACACTTGAGTTTCAGGTGTCGACACTTGGCATGCCATGGAGATTTTTTGCATGCCAAGTACTGAAGTGTCGACACTTAGCCTTCCAGGTGTCGACACTTGGTTCTGTAAAATTCAGAATTAGGTACCAATCAAGCCAAAAATATAAGTATCGTTTATGAAACTTAAATACAATATAAATAAGCAATAATTAAACTTGTTTAAACCCTTTTTGCATAGAAAAGACTCCTCAAATCATGAAAGATAATTCATGCCAAAGCATTCCACGAAACTTTAATTTTGAGAATTTGAGGTTCTTGTTTCCTGAAAACTCACAACTAGGAATAAACATTAGTACAAAATATGTACTCAACGTTTTGTTATTCATCAAAATCATAAGGTAGAGCCAACAATCTCCTCCTTTTTTATGATGATAAAACCTTGAGTATATAAACATTTAAATTCAAATTTTATGATTTGATACTTCACAAATATGATCTCAAGCTCATACAATCACAACTTACATAGTTAAGAGGGATGAATCTCCCCCTGAGAGAAATAATTCATATCAGAACAAGTTGAAGTATGAAATATCAAATTTGAAATTTAAATTAACCAAATAATATCCTATATCCTATTTGAAGTATGAAATATCAAATTTAAAATTTAAATTAACCAAATAATATCCTATATCCTACTCCCCTTTTTGTCAATCATTAAATAGAAAAGGAAGTAAGCTCCCTCTCAAAAAGTGCATATAGACAAGATTCAGATTTTCAAGAGTAAACATGTATCAGAGCCAAAAAGTAGAGTATCAATTTCAAGATTATCAAAGCTAAAATCAAACATAGTGAATTCAAAAGTGTAATCATCAAAGTGAAATGCATATATATATATATATATATATATATAATAAAGTTTTCAGTACAAAATTTGCTGACACAATCAGCAACACTGAAATAGTCAAGTTACAATATCATAAATCATAAATAACATACAACATCTGTGAGGCTAGTCCTCATCAGATGGAAGCTCAAGAGTAATCGGAGCGCTAATCCTGGATCTAGGAACTAAGGCTTTAGGAGGTCCCTGGGCTAAGGCTCTATGACTCCTAGTACGGCTAGAAGGTCCTAGTGCGGGTACAACTCTAGAAGATCTAGTGGATGAAGGTGAAAGCATCTCAGCTAGAGTAATGAAATCTGGAACGGAATCAACTACATCAGCTTGAAGAGAAATTACAGGAGTAGCTGGAGGATCATCTCTGCTGAGCATCTGATATCGACCAGCAAGATCAACGCTGCCATCCGAACTACCATCACTGGAATCATTAGCAACAAAATCAGCATCATCACCGGCATCAGCATCATCACCACCACCAATATCATCATCAGGTCTATCTGGGTGGTCATCATCATTGCCATCAACAGGTGGGACTGCAGGAGCTACTAGAGAAAGAAAGGATCTGATCAAGTCCTCAATACGTACAAATCCTGCCTCCATAGTGTGATGTAACTTAGCATGCTCTGAAGCTGTGTAGGCTATAAGGCCCTCTATCTCAATCCTTAGCCAAGTCGTCCGCACTCCAAGTTCAACTATCTCGCTCTGCACCTCAGCAAACTGCTTCCTGGAGTGCTCCCCAAAAGATATCTCTGTAGTCGATGGAGGAGGAGCCGAAGGTGTAGCGGTAGGAGTCACAGGCTCGACCTCTGATGCTGGAGCAACACAAGGAGGTGTACTGACTAGCCGTGATGGCCTGACCTCTGCCTCTCTGATCTCATCCTCCTCGTTTGGCTCCTGACCAAACTCTCTCCTAACTCAACGCCCTGCGACCAAACGATAGCCCATCTGGTGTAGCGATTGCTTGTCAATACATCAGTGTGTAGAATCTCCTTGGGGACTCCCCCTCCAAAGGAACTCTATAGGATCGAAATAGACGGGTCAGTGCCATCCCGTATGGTAGACAATGTCCCCTCTGGGTCACCGCATCGTGCATCTGAACCAGCATAAGTGAGGGTAGATCAATCAGTGTCCTCTAGGTCAGACTCACCATCAACATCAACTCTCACTTCGTGATGAAATCAAATCGACCTGTCTTCAGAAGCAAGATTCGTGTAGTGATGTGATGTAGTAGGTGCATCTCTACGGACAGCTGGTTCGCGATGACCACTATCACTCTGCGAACGTCCTCCCTCCCAAGTATGCACCTAAAAGCTGCCTCCCTGTCCTCTACTGAGAAAGTACTAATACCTCGATGAGGAATCTCCCAAACTCTACTTAATAGCTCCGCAGACAATGGAATCTGCACTCCCCTAACAGTGGTGCTCCATAAAAATCATCGGCAGTTTAGTGCACCATAGAACTCTCTCACCAGATGAGGATAATACCTCTCCTGCATAGTATAGAAAGGTACTAATCTAGCATCTGAGAGTGTCTGACGTATCCGAAAGTGCTGTCGGTCAAAGAACTCCAAATCAATCCATCTGCTTGCTACCACGGCCTTCCTTACCATCCTCTCTACATGGGGGGAACCTGGAGCTACAGAACTGCTAGTCTGTCCAACATCATGCTGGGTCTTCATCCTCCTCTCAGAACTCTGTCCAGACCTCCTCCTAACTGCTAATCTCTTCCGTGGAGCCATTACAATAAGCTGAGAAAGAAAGGGGAAAGAAGATGGTAAACATACTGAAGGGGGGACAGGTTTTAAGCAAGTTGGGAACCAAAGATCGGCCAGAGGTTAGACTAAAAGAGACTAAACAAGCCTAGTTTTTCTAAAAGAATGATACTGGTTTAAGAAAGGCTAGGGTTTGTTTTGAAAACTGGGATAAAAATCAAATTGATTTACTTTAAAAACTTGAATTTGAGAGATAAAAACAATGCCAAGTAAAATAAATATTTTAATAGTTCAAAAGGAGGGAAAAATCTCAAATGAGTGGTTTTTCTAAAATTTTATCCCAACACTTAAACTTAGTAAACTAAAGCAATGTGAAGCACCTAAAATAACATCAGACTTATAACATGTTTAGATAAAAAAAATCCATGAAATTAGGACTAAAAACAAAGGATATTAGGGTTTTAGGTTAAAAGCATATAATCCAATAGTAAAACAGTGGAAAAGGAGTAAAAATGGAATGTGGAACA
Source organism: Areca catechu (assembly GCA_021397845.1). Lineage (NCBI taxonomy): Eukaryota > Viridiplantae > Streptophyta > Magnoliopsida > Arecales > Arecaceae > Areca > Areca catechu. The sequence goes on from CM038043.1 coordinate 138,286,960, forward strand.
TGAAATCAAGGCTTTCACTCCTTCCAAATGAATGAAATCTGAGAAAACTTAACATATAGCTAAGAAATTCGAAATTAATTTGAAAACCTTGGGATTTTCGGCCAAATAAAGCAATGTAACAGTAAAAAGGTGAAAATCGGATGGTTTAGGTGGGGAATCATTTAAAATCCGGGAGGAAATCCAAGAGAAATCCATATACACAGGTTTCCCATAAAATGGAAACCTAGAAATGTTTCTAAATGACGAAAAACTCATTTAAATGCATTAAAATGGATGAAAAATGGAAGAACTAGGGTTCATGGCTTGAAAAATGAGTGAGAGGGAAGAAGATTACCTTGATTTGGCAGGACAAAGAGGGAAAACGAGGAATTCGGAAGGTAAAGGACTCTTGGGGACCACAACGGCTTGGAAGAAAATGGGGGGAAATGAAATACAAAAGCTCGAATTTGCCCTAAAAGATCTGAAATTTTTGCAAGTGTCGACACTAAGAATTTCTCAAGTGTCGACACTTGGTCAGGTGTCGACACTTCGTAAAATCCAAGTGTCATCACTTGGCCAAGAAATTCCCAAAAAAAAATCTGAAAAATTTTCATAAAATCAAGGAAGGTTTAAAGAGTTTTTGGACTTAATAAAAGTGATTTTTGAGTAAAAATAACTTAGATAAGATGGAATTTGAGAGAGTTCTAAGAGAATGGATCAATAACACCTAACTCTCTTCTAATCATACAGAATCTCTCTTCACTCAAGGGTTTGGTAAACATATCAGCTAATTGATCATCAGTACACACAAATTCAAGTATCACATTAGAGTTTTGTACATGATCTCTTATGAAATGATATCTTATTTCAATGTATTTACTTCTTGAATGTTGCACAGGATTCTTAGTTAGATTGATTGCACTAGTATTGTCACATCTTATGGGTGTCTTAATTAGTTTAATGGCAAAATTTTTGAGTTATTGTTTGATCCATAGGATTTGAGCACAACAGCTTCTAGCTGCTATATATTTAGCTTCTGCCGTAGATAGAGCAACCGAATTCTGTTTCTTGCTACTCCATGAGATCAAATTTACTCCAAAAAACTAACAAGTTCCACTAGTACTTTTACGATCAAGTTTATACCCAGCAAAGTTAGCATCAGAATAAGCAATCAATTCAAATGAAGAATCTCTAGAGTACCAAAGACCAATCTCAATTGAGCCAAATAGATATCTAAGTATGCGTTTAACAGCCAAAAGATGAGACTCTTTAGGATTAGACTGATATTTAGCACACATATAACACTAAACATGATATCTAGCCTACTGGCAGTTAGATATAACAATGAACCTATCATGCCATGATATAGTTTTTGGTCAACAGATTTACCTGATTCATCTTTGTTAAGTCTATAAGAGGAGCTCATAGGCGTACCTAATGGCTTGGTGTTCTCCATCCCAAACTTCTTTAGTATTTTTTTGTGTACTTAGCTTGATTGATGAAGATCCCCTCTTTGGTCTGCTTTATATGGATCCGAGGAAGAAATTAAGTTCTCCCATCATGCTCATCTTGAACTCATCCTGCATTAACTTTGCAAACTCTTGACAAAGAGATTCGTTAGTAGCATCTAATATGATACCATCTACATATATTTATACTACTAAGAGATCATCATTCTTTTTCTTTAAAAATAAAGTTTTATCAACATTATCTCTAGTAAAATCATTTTTAAGTAAGAAAAAACTTAAACGATCATACCAAGCTCTAGGAGCTTGTTTCAAACTATACAAAGCTCTATGAAGTTTAAAAACATGGTTTGGAAATTCATGATTTTCAAAACCAGGAGGTTGTTCAACATAAACTTCTTCTTCAATAAAATCATTCAAAAAGGCACTTTTAACATCTATTTGAAATAATTTAAAATCCATAAAACAAGCAAAAGCCAATAATAGCCTAATTGCCTCAAGTCTAGCCACGGGAGCAAAGGTTTCATCAAAATCAATCCATTCCTCTTGATTGTATCCTTTGGCAACTAGTCTAGCTTTATTTTTTATAACTATTCCATTTTCATCAAGTTTGTTTTTAAAAATCTATTTTGTGCCAATAATTAAAACATTTGAAGGCCTATCTACTAAAGTCCAAACATTGTTTCTTTTAAATTGGTTAAGTTCGTCTTGCATATCATTAATCCAATTACAATTATTTTCAGCTTCTTCAATAGTTTTAGGTTCAATCTGAGAAACAAATGCTAAGTAATCATAAACATTCCTAAGGGATGATCGAGTACTTACACCTTTAGATGGATCACCAATGATAAATTCTTTAGGGTGTCCATGAGCATACCTCCATTCTTTGGGTAGTGGATCAACTGTAGATGTGTTTTCATCACCTTGTGCTTGATCTCCTTCATTGTTTTGATCAACTTCTTGTTCCTTTGTAGGCTCTTCATTGTTGTTCACCTCTTCAGTTATTTTGGTACCTGTTTCATCATAAAGCATATCTTCTTTTCTAGAAGATTTCTGGTCAGATTCATCAAACACAACATGTATGGATTCTTCAACAACAAGTGTTCTTCTGTTAAAGACCCTGTATGCCTTGCTAGATATAGAGTAGCCTAGAAAGACACCCTCATCTGACTTAGCATTAAATTTGCTCAAATTATCTTTACCATTGTTTAAGATGAAACAACGGCATCCAAAAACTCAAAAATATCGAATTGAAGGTTTTCTACCCTTCCAAAACTCATACGGTGTTTTCTTTAAAATCGATCAGATTAAAACACGGTTCAAAACATAGCAAGCAATGTTTATGGCATCCACCCAAAAATATCTAGGTAGGTCAATTTCATAAAGCATGGTGCGTGCCATTTCTTCAAGAGTTCTATTTTTCCTTTCTACCACCCCATTTTGTTGAGATGTCCTAGGTGCTGAAAAATTATGATGAATGCCATTTTCAATACAAAATTTATCAAAATCAAAATTTTCAAATTCGGTTCCATGGTTACTTCTCAAAATACAATTGAAATACCTTTTTTATTTGAAACTCTTTTATGAAATCTAATGAATTAAGAAAACATTTCATCTTTGTGTGCTAAAAACATGACCATGTAAAATATGAGAAATTGTCTACAATAACTAGACCGTACTTCTTACCTCCCAAACTAGATGTTCTAGTTGATCTAAAGAGATCCATATGAAGCAACTCTAAGGGTCTAGATGTAGAGATTACTCCTTTTAGTTTAAAAGATGATTTGGTTTGTTTTCTAAGCTGGCAAGCACTACAAATCTTATCTTTTTCAAAACTAAGTTTTGGTAAATCTTTTATTAAACTCTTTTTGCTAAGTTTTGAAATCAAATGCATACTAGCATGTCCTAGTCTACGATGCTAAAGCCAATTAGTTTCATTGATCTTGGCTTCCATTGCCACTAGGCATTGACCATTTTAAACAGGAAGATCATCAAGATCAACCATATAAATATTGCAATGCCTATGACCAATGAACTTGATGCCATTGTCATATAAGCTAGAAACAATGCACAAAGAAGATTCGAAAATAACTTTGAAATCCTTGTCACAGAATTGACTAATGCTAAGTAAATTATGTTTCAAACCATCAACATACAATACATTATCAATGTAAGTAGAAGGGGTGATATGGACTTTACCAATTCCAATAATTTTGCCCTTTCCATTATCACCAAATGGCATATTACCACCATTTTGATATTCGAGTGATGAGAATTGTTCCACATCTCCAGTCATGTGCCTTGAGCAACCACTGTCGAGGTACCACATTCTTTTCTTATTGGTTGCAAGGCACACTTACAATAAAAATTAGGTAGAGATTTTAGGTGTCCAAGTCATCTTGGGTCCTTTTAGGTTAGTGGTAATGGTTCCTTTCGGAACCCAAATTTTCTTAACACTACTCAATTTTCTCTTATTGCACAAGTAAGATTTATGCCCTATAGTACCACAAGCATAACAAGTAATGGATGATGATGCAGGCACAAAGAAATTCTTAAAATTTTTTGTTTCTTTTGAGTTCTGAAACCTAAACCGGCTTTATCAAAAATAACTCTTTGATTATTTAAAAGCATATTTAATTTTTCAGAACTATATGTAAATTTATCAACAAAAGGTTTTAACTTTTCAATTTCTTCTTTATATTTCTTGTTTTCATCTAAAATCTCTTTATTCTGTTTTGAAAGGTTTTCATTTGATACAGAAAAGTTTTTCTTTTTCAAAACTTTTTTTTCTTTTTCAAGAACAACAATCTTATCATTTAACCTTTTATTTTGAAGAAGTAGGCAATCATTTTCAGTTGAAAACTTGTCATTAGCTTTGACTAAATCCAAATTTTGCCTTTTTAGTTCTTTATGTTTTGATTTTAGTTTTTGAAATTCTATAACTAACTCATCAAAAACTTCATGCAACTTATCAAATGTAAACTCATTTTCAGTTTCGGATAATGCCTCGTCATTGTCAGCCATTAAACAGAAATTTGCCACTTCTTGTTGTTCTTCCTCAGAGCTGGAGTCTTCGCTGTCACTCCAGGTTGCCATCATGGCCTTCTTTCTTAGTCTTCTTCCGCTCTTCTTAAGTAAGGGGCAGTCCATCTTGAAGTGGCCCGGTTTCTTGCATTCAAAGTATGTGGGCTGCTCCTTGTCTTTCTCCTTTTCCTTTTCTTTGCTAGGCTCTCCTTTTAGGATTTCTTCTTGAAGTTGTACTTCTTCTTTCTCATGAACCTCCTAAACTTTCTTGCCATGAGAGCCATCTCATCTTCTTCATCTTCTTCTTCGAACTCATCGCTTGACTCTTCTCTTGCTGTGGATTTGAAAGCGATCACTTTCTTCTTCTTGTCAACATCTACATTTTTTTATCTTAAAGAAAGCTCATAAGTCATCAATGAGCCTAATAGTTGCTCGAGGGGTAGAGTGTTGACATCCTTGGCTTCCTCTATGGCCGTCACCTTGGCATCCCATGAAGCCGGAAGAGACCTGATAAGTTTATTTACAAGTTCACTGTTAGATATAATCTTTCCTAAGCTTCTCATGCCATTCACAATATTTGTGAACCTAGTATACATCTTACTAATAGATTCAGTAGGTTCCATCTTGAACATTTCATATGTGTGAATGAGCATGTTAACCTTAGTAGTTTTCACTTGGTGTGTGCCCTCATGGATAACCTCAAATATGTCTTATATTTTTTTAGCGGAGAGACAGTTAGATATTCTATTGAATTCACTCGGATCAAGGAAGCAAAATAATAGATTCTAGCCTTCGCATTAAGCTCTATTTGCTTAATGTCATTCTCATCCCAATCATCTTCTATTTTTGGAGAGAGAATGCCATTAACCAACATAGTAGGCTGATGAGGACCTTTGATGATTGTCCTCCAAAGATTATAATCAATGGCTTGAATGAATATGCGCATGCAAGTTTTTCAATATGTGTAATTCATGCCATTAAACAGTGGGGGACGGTTCAAAGCTTAACCTTCAACAACACCCATTCCTATTGGGGCTACCATGATCTTTTACTCAAGATCCTTGGACCTACAAGAGAGTACCGGTGCTCTGATACCACTTGTTGCCCAGAAATGGAGCCCAAGAGGGGGAGTAAATTAGGTCTTTTAAAAATTTAAAGTAATAATGTGCAGGCCTTATGGTGTTTGTGAACAATGTGATTGATGCACTAGATTATATGCAGCGGAAAGCAATAATTAGAGTTCAAGTAATAGAGTGCAAGAAATAAAAGAGACAATCACACACAAACATAAGATTTATAGTGGTTCGGTGCAAACCTAGCATCTACATCCACTCTCCAAGTCATCCTTGGGAATTCCACTATAATCTTTCCAAGATTACAGCCGACTTGTTTTTCCAAAGGCTCACAAGTCAAAATCTATGTTGGTTTTATCACCTAGGCTCACCAACAAACCTTTACACTTGTTTTGGCTTCGGGCTCACAAATCAACCCTAGTTGGTTTTGTCCCTTTGGCTCACCAACAACCACAACAACCTACTTTTAAGAAACCCTTAAAAGCTAGGTCAAAATACAAGAAAATTTTAGATGTACAATTTAAATAAACAAAACAAACTCTCTTCAAATGTAGAATGGAAGCTTTAAGGCTCTAATTGATGCTTGTCTTGTCTTCTCCTTGGAATATTTTTCAAGCACTCTTTTTGGAATGATAAAATGATAGGCTTGTAAGCTTTTTCAGGGAATCTCTCTTTTAATGGCTTTTAAAATGAATTTCTTGAGAAAATATTGGCTTTTGAGCTTTTAGTGGACTTCAATGCTTCAAGAATGAGTTTGGTGAAGCTTAAATACTTCAAAAACTTTCAAAAAATGGTTTGAGACTATTGGAGCTTCAAAACTAATCGTTGGGAGCTTGAAAAGATGTTTCTGTAACTCAGAAAAATAGATCCGTTAGGGCTATCAAACACGAGTGTCGACACTTGGCTATCAGGTATCGACACTTGGCTGTCAGGTGTCGACACTTGACTGTCAGGTGTCGACACTTGAACTTTCAAGTGTCGACACTTGATTCACAAGTATCGACACTTGACACAAAAACTCTTCATGGCCAAGTTCTGGATTTTCAAAAAGTCTTAGGCCTTGAGTTGACACTTGGAAACTTAAGTGTCGAACTTAAGTTTCAGATGTTGACACTTGAATTCTAGGTGTCAACACTTGGCATGCCAAGGAGATTTTCAGCATGCCAAATGCTGAAGTGTCGACACTTAGCCTTCCAAGTGTCGACACTTGGTTCTACAAAATTCAGAATTAAATGCCAATCAAGCCAAAACATAAGTATTGTTTATGAAACTTAAATGAAATATAAATAAGCAATAATTGAACTTGTTTAAGTCTTTTTATATGAAAAGACTCCTCAAATCGTGAAAGATACTTCATGCCAAAGCATGCCACGAAACTTTAATTTTGAGAATTTGAGGTGCTTATTTCCTGAAAACTCATAATTAGGAAAAACATTAGTACAAAATATGTACTTAACATTTTGTTATTCATCAAAATCACAAGATAGAGCCAACATTAAATATTTTATATTTAATAATATAAAATATTTAAAAATTATATTTTTAATAAATAGTTAAAATATAAAAATTATTTTTTTATAAATAAAATATAGATTTAAGAAGAGATCCCAACCAATACCTAGAGGTCCTAGATGAAGGGAGAAGGAAAATGTTTCGTTCTCGCCAAAGCATAAGGGATAGAGCAATTTTGTAAAAATAAAAAATACTAGATTACCACATCTCCGATAATATGGATAGCCACCTCTCCTCGAGGTAATCTGGATTGCCACATGAGAGGTAATCCAGATTACCACTACAACATAGATTACCAGTTTTAAAAAATACCAAACAAGGTTATCTGATGGGCCCAGTTTAAAATTATCGATAATCTGGATAGATTACCGTCTACCAAACGTGACCTAAAGGTTCAACAATGCATGAGAAACCTTCGGCAAATAGTCTATAATACCCAGCCAACTCTAAAAAACTATGAACTTCAGAAATATTATTTGGTCTACTCCAATTTATTGCTGCTACTATCTTCTTTGAATCAACATAAACTTCCTCTTTGGATATTATATGTGTTGGTTTCCGAGGTGCTACACATGCATATGTTTGATTGATTCAAAATCCTAGGCAACAAAAACTATATCCATGAAAACTATTTTCATAAATAAGCATGCAAAATTAAAATAAAAGTAGCTAAAACAAGAATTAACATGCTGATATAGATTACATAGCAAATCTAGAAATCAAAATAAGATGAAGAAAAATACATACATTGGATCGCAATCCATCTTCTTCTCCTATCACATTACAACTGGCTGATCATTAGGATTTTTCTCAGAGTCATGCATGTGCCAGCCTCTACTAGTATCCATACAAGGCTCATTTCTGATTGAATCAATGATGCCACCAGAATGCTAGCTCCTTTACAGGCATCTCATCTATCTTGGATATGGATCTAGTTTCAACTCTTGAAGGAAAGGGCTATAATCATTGTAACCTTTGTGCAAACCCATCGCGCAGGATATCAGGACTTCTTTTTGGACCCTTCAAGGAAAGCAAAGCATTTTTCTTCCATTTTTACTCTCTTTTGAGACTCTCTTTTTTGGATTTTGTGGCATGGAATCATCAAAAGGAAGAAGCAAGAGATGGAGAAAGATAACTAGCGACTATGGTCAAAATAGGAAGCCTCTCCATCCAGCCACTTCTCCCTTTCTTTTATTATTGTCACACACAACAACTACCCATCTCACACATGCCATATCAGGAGAAAACTCTACCCTAATTTGAATTAGAATTTAATTATGAAGTGGGCAACTAGAGAAAAAATAGCATGAGAAAAATAGCGATGAAAAAAACAAGAGATCTAGCCAACACTTCTTCATTCATATTTTTCCTTTTGTCATTCAAAACACTCTCCTATCTCATGACAACTTCTAATAAGGTCCATCCTTATCTAGATAAGAGTCCAACCTGATCTAAAAGATATTTGAAATGGGCAACAATGAAGTATCAAATGGCATTGCGATGTGAAACTAAGATTGACTGCTGGTTTATTTTCTTTCTTACTTTTGTTGTCGCACAAATCTGATTCCATGCTGAAAATCCCATGCCCGACTCCTCATTCACGCCTCAATTAGATAAGCTCTAATCTTATCCAGAATTTTAATCCAATTAAAAGTAGGAAAGGTGCCAGGGAGAAGTGGCATTGAGAAGTATTTTAGTGGTGAGAAAAAGATTGGCATTGTATCTCTTTTCCTTTCTTAATTGTCGCACAAAATGAAGAAGTTCACTTTAAAAACTCCATGCCATAATAGATAAGGATCAATTCTTATTCTAGCAAGATAGGGATTAGCATAAACTTTATCTAATCTAGATGATACAGTCCAAAAAAGGAAGAAAAAGACCAAAGATGCGTCTCAAACTCTTCTTGGTGCATACTAAGAAAATAATGCCATAATTAGCACCCATCAAGACTTCTTTAGCCCAATTTAAGTGGGTTTGAACCAAATCCAATTAGGTTCAGGGTTTAGATCAATTTGGTTTAAATACAATTTAATTTGAATCCAATTCGAACCCAATTCGAATCAAGTTCGAAAAAGCTATCAACCCTATTCATAATAGGATTTGAAATCCTAGTCTAACCAGGATTCTTAAACCCAATTAGCCCAATTAAATTTCAACTTTTGTAATTATGTCCTTGGTGCTATAATTAGTGGGTGCCAAAATAGTAAATACTAAAATTAGCAAGTATCAAAATTAGCAAGTGCTAAAATTAGCAGGTACTAAATTTGTAACTCTTATAAATTTAGAGTTTCTAAATTGGTCTAAGATCTTGATAAGATCAAGCCCCTATTATGTATGATCCCATAGATTTCGTTATATCTGATAATGAGATATACTATGATCTCTATCATAGTATCATTGAAACTCTTTCGATGAACCGAAATGATTCTAGCTCAACCCTAACATAGATTGTTCATTCGAAAACAATTCAAGTGGATTCCCATAATCTACCAGTAATACCTAGAAGTATGTAGTAGCAACCAGCAAAATAGAATAAGTAAACCCCTAGGTATAGTTTTTGTGTAATCAAATTTTTCTATCAAAAGTCTCGATAGGATGCAGGACATGGAGTCTCATCAAATCTTAAGCATCTATCATATACTCGATTTAATTAGTCTAAGACCTTTGTGAAACTCATAAAAACACTTTTCCATCCTTCACCTACTATGGCCATGAATTTTTGGACTTAGCTTTTTAAATTGCATAGGACTATACCTCTTACATCGAGGTCGATAGATCTCCTATAGGTACGCTCTCAACTCCTACGATAAACCTACCGCAGCCAATGTACACTATAAGGCCCTATATAGCTAGGAACTATATTATGTGCTTATCAAACTATTGGAACCCCAATATGAGTGACTAAGGTATCGCAGGTCAAGGAACTACTCACAAGATTACAGCATCAAGAAGTCACAATGAGTAAACATCCATGTGACTTCTCATTCTTTGTCATGCTCAGTATGTTATTCTTTAACAACAACATATACTCTCACTTCAGTGTCCCCACACTATAAACTCAAGACTCATTTATCCAAAAAAGAAGTAGTCTATGCACCAGTCTTGATAAAGCGATCACTATCCCCATGATAATCCTACGATTGGGAGTATTTAGAAGTAACCTATAATGGCACATATCTCAAATTCTGAATTTTTAAGAGTATATGTCATTATCCATTAACTCTTTGGACGATATATGGACATAACATGTATGGATTAAAAAGTCTAATTTTTAAAATTAAATATAAAATCATGTCTTAGAAAGAAAGTATATAAGCTAGATTGGCTTCTAGGATATACATCTAATAATCCCCACTTGCACTAAAGCCAATCAGCCATATACTTCAGCCCATCTAATGTGCTTCAGTTTCAGCTGGTCAAAGCTTCTTAAGATAGTGAATCTACCACATCTTATATGAAGCTTACTCTCTGCACCTTAATAAGATAGTTGCGAATAATATCATTACTCTATGTGTTCGAACTTCTGGTAAGATCTAGGTTTCTTAGCTAAAGCTATGGTACCACTATTGTGAACATATAGTATTATGTCATCTAATAGCATCTCACTAAATATGTAACAATTAGTAAATCAGAATACATCCTAACACACTTAGAAGTGACGATATGTCAGTTTCACTTGATCAAACCTATAATGATCAGTTCTTAGAAACTTTTCCAAACCATCATTTTTTAAGAACACGTCTCATATATCCTTATTCCCTCAACTCTCCCACTTTAAAGACCTAAATTGTTAGTACTTCTCGAGTATCAAAGAATGTATCATAGACATCCAATACTTATATCTTGGATTCAATTAATATTTTCTCATGACACTCATAGCAAAAATCAAGTCATGTACATCGCATGGTTTACATAAGGTTCCCAATGGTTAAAGCTCAAAGGGATCTACCCATAATCAAAATCTTTTCAAATATATTTAGACACATTTTAGAGATTAATTTCTATGCTTAAGGATTCAAACCCCTTTTTGAATTTTCATGCTAAACTTTTTAAGTACATCCTTAATATACAAGTTCTATAATAGGCTAGCATCCTCTTCGATATATCTCATAGACCTTCATTCCAAATATAAAATGCTTTCCAAAGGTCTTTAATGAAGAACGTCTAGACAATTATAACCTAACCTGGATCAGCATAGGAATCATATTCCGATAAGAGAAATTATCTGCGTGCAATGCAAGATACTTCATACTCCCACTGACCTTTAATAAACACATGGTTTGTTGCTCAGCGAAGCAACCCAAGAGGGGAGGTAAATTGGATTTTTAAAAACTTATTGCAAGTATGTGCCAATTTAAAACAATGAAAGTGCTAGTGATTTCAAGTGTATGTGTGCTTGATGATAAAATGCAGTGAAAATACTAAGCAAATGCAAGAAGAGAGAAGCAATCACAAACACACAAAGATTTATAGTGGTTCGGTGCACACCAAAATACCTACATTTACTTCCCAAGGTTCACTTGGAAATTTCACTATAATCCCTACTTGATTACAGCTGATTAGTTTTCCGGGCTCACTAATTACAATCCTTTGATTTTCACAAGGCTAGCCAAAAACCTCTTGGTTTTCATAAGGCTCACAAAATATCTCTTGATTTTCCAGGATAACCAAAAACCTAGTTGGTTTTCACAAGGCTCTCCAACAACCTAAGTTAGTTTTTGGAACACAGCTCACCAATAACCCAAGCTCTAGTTTCAAACCACTTGAAACTAGGAACAACAATAAATTCAAATTTAAAGTAAGAATACAATAAGCTTTCAAAATAAAGAGAATATCTCTTTGAAGCTCTTTGATTGCTGTTAAGAAAGCTTGTCTTCAAGTTGTTGAAGCCTTAATGAGTGCTTGATAGTTGGGCTTGATTGCTCTTTGAATGCTCTTGAATACTTAAAGGCTCAACTTCACTCAAAAGTGGTTATTCTTCAATGAATATTTGAATGAAAGCTCATCTCTCTTTCTCTTAAGTGTTTTGTCCACTTAAATACCTTTTCAAGCCTTAAATGACCATTTTTGACCATTGGAGAGGTGAAAATAGCCATTAGGAGCGAAAAGGACCAATTTTGTGCTTCAAAAAACTAGTCGTTACTGTTCATCTAGACCTGTAAGTGTCGACACTTCAGGTCATAAGTTGACACTAGGTCACAAATAACTTCTTAAGCTCTTTGAAGTTCACTGGTGCATCGACACTTCTTCTAGTGAGTCGACACTTGAGTCAACTTTTCTTCATGAGTCTACACTTGAGAAAAACTTGAATTCAGTATGTTCTGTATCATTTCTGATCTCAGGCCTTGAGTCGACACTTAAGTCGACACATGAGTCGATACTTGAACTTCATGAGTCGACACTTCATGTGTGCCATCTGAGACTTCTTCTATATATCAACTCAAGCTTCTGTGAGTCGACACTTGGTTGAAACTTTCTTGAAACTCTACTGAAACTCTGTTTAAACTTCTTCAACTTCAAGATTTGAGTTCTTCAAAGTTATTCTTATGTATCAAGGTCTGTTTAACTGGCTTTTCAACAAGATAACAAGCTTTAAACTTTTAACATAAAATAGCTTTGGTGAGTATCATGTTCTAGTAAACACACTTTTAACACATAGTTAGTACTCAAATATACTTAAATATTTTGTTATTCATCAAAATCAAGATCGAAGTCAACAATCTTTTCCTTTTTGATGATGACAAAACTTTAAGTATATACCTATGGTAAGCTCAAAGGATTTGTAATAAGTATAGAGCAATTGATTATAAGTATCAGGACAATTTATAATGAGTATCATAGTTTAAATTGCAATGTTTATCAAGAATAAAAACTCATCTACAATATATTAGAGCTATAAGAATAAATTCAATGTATCAGAGCTGTATATGCATATAAGAATGAATTCAATTCAAACAAATTCAATGTATCAGAGCTGTAACTATGATGTATTAGAGCTATGATTGTAATGTATCAGAGCTGTAACTATGATGTATTAGAGCTATGATTATAATGTATCAGAGCTTATAATCAAAATATATTAGAGTTGTATACTTATATTAGATGCTCATAATGTGTATTAGAGTTTAAGATTAGTTTGAAAGATAAGCATTAGAGCAAAATAGGTTGAATTATGAAGAGTATCAAAGAAAAAGCTCTAAGAGCATAAAAAAATGTTAGAACATATCAGAGCAAATAATATGCCAAAAAGATAGATAGTATTATAGCAAAATTAATAGAGCATGAAGAGTATCAAAGTATGAAAACAAAGAGTATCAGAGCATATTAAAAAGTAAGAATATGAAGTATCAAAGCATAAAAAAAAATAGAGCAAATAAGAATAATAAGTATCAGAGTATAGGATTGAAGTGTATAAATCAAGAGTAATAGAGCATAGAACAAAAACTTCCCCTTAATATATGATCTGAAAACTAATTTTCAAGAAGAGATTTTTGAAAAGTTTTCAAAAAATTACTGCTTTAGTAATTTAGTTTACTCTCTCCCCCTTACTTATTGCTTAATTCTCATTAATTTTCATTAATTCTTTATTACTCCCTATTTCTAATTTTTAGTAATTCTCTTCCTTTTTGTCATCATTAAAAGGTAAGAAAAAGAGCAAGGTAGACAAGAAACATTGTAGTAGCAGAAATGTACATAGACAAGTCTAAAAAAGTCAATATATAATATATTTTCAAGCATTCGACACAGCTGATTCAGAAGTTGATACATATAACAAGAACTAGTGCAAGGACACACTAAAATATAGATACATAAAAATACTAAATATAGACTGATTGATATACCAAGCAATCCTAAGGGTGCTTTTCTCATCAGAGGAAGACCCAATCTCCATAATGATCGGTTCAGTAACCCTAGAAGGTCAAGGTCACGGCCATATCGATCGGAGATCTGAAAATCTAGTCCGGATAGGTGTGGGTGCATCGCCATGCCCTCTGCATCTGTTTCTGGTACGTGCTCTTCCTCTGGCTGGTGCGAAAGAGGAAGAAGTGATGTCAATAGAAGGAACATGAAGAGTGACGGAATCAGCAACTGTATCAATAATCGAAGGTGTGATATCAAAAGTGAGTCCTGAAGAAAGAATATGAAACCAGGTGTGTAAAACCCTAGTTCCTGAATCAAAGAGGATATGGAAGGAACTGGTGAAGTCCTAATGGGGATACTAAAAGTAGGAGTCAGTAATTGATAGAAGTATCAAGTGGGTCGGTGTAAGAATAGGTGTGGAAACTAAGGTATCAGATGGGTCAAAAATGATGGGTGTGCTGGATAGGATTGGAGTCTGAGTAGATGAACTAGGAGGATCAGGAACAGGAGTCCTCGACATATATGCAGCAACATCATGCTCAGTCTCTGCTATATAATCTGCAACATCAAAATCCATGGAAGAGTTGCCATTGCTATCTCTTGTGTTTGGTGCTGGAGTTGGAGGCGCTAGTGGAGTGGAGGCGCTGTGGAGCTGGCGGAATCTGATAATAAAGGTAAGGGTGCTCTGGCAAAAGATAATCTCTCAAGTATGGCCAGAATAGCTGAGAGTCCCTCTCTCATCTCCTGATGACCTGCTCCACCTCCATGTGAATGCTATCAACTCACTATCTGATAGTCATAACCTCAGTCTCCAAGTGAGTCATCCTCTCATCCATATTATCTCCAGGAGCTGGCACCACAGGATGTGTCGAAGCTGATGGTTCAGGGTGAGTATCAAGAATGTCCCTCTATGGCTCAGATGGCCCAGCCTCATCAGTATATATCCACTCCTCCTCAGCAGCATCCTCATCATCCACATCAGTAGCTTGCCTAGAGATCCTACATCTCCACTATCTTCTATGCATATGATATCCCATCCTATGTAGTGATCTCTCATTGTAGATGTCAGTATAAAGCAACTTCCTCTAGGTCTCTCCATCTATGACAACTCCATAAGCTCTAAAGAGGATGGTCAAACCCATGCCATACAATAAACATAACTTCCTGCTAGTAGCTGCCTCAATCATCTATGTACTATGAGAACTGGGAGGTAGACCGAAGTCTGTCAGATCAGAGACACCATGACAAGTAACTCTCTGTCCATGATGAAATCAAAGTATCCGATCTTCGATAGAAGTATCTGGGTGATGATGTGGTGGAGTAATCTTATCTCTAGAGAAAGTCGAGATTCAATAACTATCTCCCTCTTTGAGAACCTCTGACTTAAAAATGCATTGCAATCCACTTATCCGATCCACCAAGGAGTCCGCTACGGTATCTCTTATCAAAATCTCCCAAGCTCTGCTCGAAACCTCTACAGTGAGCGATATTGCTATCCCTCGAACCTCAGTAATCTAGTTGTCTGCTCCTCTAGCCAAAGTACTGTAGAGCTCTCGTATCAAGCTAGGATAAAACTCTCTATCAGTGAGCAGAAGTGGGTCAGCCAGCATCTCTCAACCAATCTCCTATGCGGAAGTGGTGCTAGTCCACAAAATCGAAATCTACCTGCCATCCTCCAATAATGGCCTTGAAGGCCATCCTATCTGCTCCATGGACGGGTGGTCCTATGGGAATGTCCTGGTGAACTGGTAACTCCGGTGCCGGATCCTCATGCTGCGCCTTCATGCACCGCTCTGTATCTTGTGCAGACTGATGAGGTCTTCTGATAACTTATTTTCTAGGACCCATCTCTCAAGAAAATAGGGAAAAAAGCAATGTAGGGTGAAATGGATAGGGATTTCATGATAAACCATAAGAAATTAGAGAAGAATAGTGAAAAATATGGAAGAAACAGGCTCAAACAAGAAATCGAGTGGTGGAATAGTGATTGGAGTTAAACGGAGGATGAGATACTGTTTATGGATGAGTCGGCTCAAAGATTAGGAAGAAAAAATAAGAGAAAATGATCAATTTTTCTTATTTATTTTCAGATTCCCGCTGTTCAAGTGTCAATCATGACCTCAGTCCAAGTGTTGACACTTGGAGGTGAAGTGTCGACACTTCGACAAAAATCCAAAAAAAATGAAGAAAAAACATAGAAAATCACAGAAACTGATTTCAATGGCCTATGAATGATTAATCATGATTTTCAAGAATATTTGATCAAAAAACTATCAAGGGAAATTTGAAAGGTCACGAAGAAATTGAAATTCATTAAAAATAATTAATGATCCCTAATTCTCGTCTAATCATACTGAACCTATCTTCATGGAGAGGCTTGGTCAGTATATCAGCTAATTACATTTTAGTGCAAACAAATTCAAGCATAACATCATTGTTTTGAACATGATTTCTAATAAAATGATGTCTAATTTCAATGTGCTTCTTCTAATTTCAATGTGCTTACTTCTAGAGTGTTGAACAGGATTTTTAGTTAAGTTTATAGGAGTAGTATTGTCACATTTAATTGATGTCTTAGTTAGTTTAATACCAAAATCCTCAAGTTGTTGCTTAATCCACAAGAATTGAGCATAACAACTTCCAGCTGCAATATATTCAGCTTCAGTTATGGATAATATAACTGAATTTTGTTTCTTGCTAAACCATGAGATTAAGTTAACTCCAAAAAATTGACAGGTTCTAGAAGTACTTTTTCTATCTAACTTACAGCCAGCAAAATCAGCATCAGAATATGAAATTAAATCAATACTTGAATTCTTAAAGTACCACAGACCAATATCAACAGTGCCAGATAAATATCTATGTAAGTGCTTAACAGCCAATAAATGTGATTCCTTAGGCTCAGATTGATATCTAACACACATGCATACACTAAACATAATATATGGTCTATTGGCAGTTAAGTACAGTAATGATCCAATGATGTCTCTATAAAGTTTTTGATCAACTTTCTTACCAGATTCATCTTTGTCAAGCTTATATGAAGGGCTTATAGGTTTACCGATAGGTTTAGTCTTCTCCATCCCAAACTTTTTCAAGATCTCCTTTGTGTATTTAGCTTGGTTGATGAAGATCCCTTCACTTGTTTGTTCAATTTGGAGTCTGAGAAAGTAGCACAATTCTTCCATCATGCTCATCTCGAACTCTCCATGCATTAGCTTTGCAAATTCTTGACAAAGAGATTCATTAGTGGCACCAAAGATAATATCATCAATATAGATATGTACTACTAAAAGATCATCAATCTTTTTCTTTAAATATAGAGTAGTATTGACATGACCTCTAGTAAAATCATTTTCAATAAAAAATTTACTAAGTCTCTCATACCATGCATGGGGGGCTTATTTTAAACCATAAAGTACTTTGTATAATTTAAAAACATGATCAGATGGGATTTTCAAAACCAAATGTTGTTCAACAAAAACTTCTTCAGCAATTATATCCATTCAAAAATGTATTTTTAACATCTATTTGAAATAGTTTGAAATCCATAAAACATGCAAATGCTAAAAGTAATCTAATAGCTTCAAGTCTAGCTACTGGAGCAAAGGTTTCATCAAAATCAATTCCTTCTTCTTGATTATAATCCTTAACTACCAGTCTAGCCTTGTTTCTAGTTACTATATAATTTTCATCTAATTTATTTCTATACACCCATTTAATTTCAATTATGAAAGCATTAGTTGATATTTCTATTAGTGTCCAAACATTATTTCTTTCAAATTGATTTAATTCTTCTTGCATAGCAATCATCCAATTAGGATCTTTTTCAGCTTCTCCAATAAATTTAGGTTCAATTTGAGAAACAAAAGCAATATAATTAAATTCATTTCTAATAGAAGATCTAGTTCATACGCCTCTCGATGGATCATCTAAAATTAATTCCTTAGGATGTTCATGAGCATACCTCCATTCTTTGGGTAGATCCTTTGATAAAGATCTTGTGGCTTCTTCTTCATTCTTTTTATTTTGATCTTCTTCACTCTCTTTGGTTGGGAGATCATCCAAAGTTAGCTTCTTAAGTCCTTCAACACATGCACATTCATCAGAAGTATCATCTTTTCTATAGGATTTGTTAGTAGACTCTTCAAATATTACATGCATAGACACTTTTACTACAATATTCTTTTATTAAAAACTCTGTATGCCTTGCTAGATGTAGAGTATCCTAAAAAGATACCATCATCTGACTTAGCATCCAATTTGCCTAAATTATCTTTTCTATTATTCAAAATAAAACATCGATAACTTAATACCCGAAAATATTTCAAAGTAGGTTTTTTCTCTTTCCAAAGCTCATATAGAGTTTTCTTTAAAATTGGTCAAACTAAAACATGGTTTAAAATATAACAAGCAGTATTAATAGCTTCTATCCAAAAATATCTAGGTAAATCATTTTCACAAAGCATTGTGCGTGCCATTTCTTCTAAAGTATAATTTTTTCTTTCTACCATCCCATTTTGTTGAGGTATTCTAGGTACAGAAAAATTATGTTCAATCCCTTTCTTATCACAAAAATTTTCAAAATCTTGATTTTCAAACTCAGTTCCATGGTTACTTCGAATACAAATGATAGAAGTACCTTTTTCTTTTAAAACTTTTTAATAAAACTTCATAAAAGCTGAAAATGATTTATCTTCATGTGCTAAAAATAAAACCCTTGTAAATCATGAGAAATCATTCACTATGACTAGTCCATATCTCTTGCCTCCTAGGCTTGTGGTCCTAGTTGGTCCAAAGAGATCTATATGGAGTAGTTCTAGTGATCTAGGATTTGAAACAATTCCTTTAGTTTTAAAAGATGTTCTTATTTGTTTTCTAAATTGACAAGCTTCACAAATTTTATCTTTTTCAAATCTAAGTTTTGGTAAATCTTTTATTAAATCTTTTTTGCATAATTTATAAAAAGGTGCATGCTTGCATGACCTAATCTGCGATGCCAAAGCCAACTAGTCTCATTAATTATGGAATTCATTACAACTAGACATTCACCATCATGTAAAAGTAAATTGTCAAGATCAATAAGATAGATATTGACATGTCTATTTTCAATGAATTTCACTCCATTATTATTAGGACTAGATACCATGCAAAGAGATGATTCAAAAATTACTTTAAAGCCTTTATCATAAAACTGACTAATACTAAGTAGATTATGCTTTAATCCTTCAACTAATAAAATATTACCAATAAAAGTGAAAGGGGAGATGTAAACTTTACTGATGCCAATAGTTTTTTCTTTACCATTATCTCCAAAAGTTACACTCCCTCTATTCAGAGCCTCAAGAGATGTGAATTGCTTTACATCTCCTATCATGTGTCTTGAGCAACCACTATCAAGATACCACAATCTCTTCTTTTCTTTGGTTGCAAGACACACCTACAAAATTGATCAAGTTTTCATTTTAGGTACCCAAGCCATCTTGGATCCTTTAGGGTTAGTACTAAGGGTGGTTCCTTTTGGAACCCAAACCTTTCTAAAATTATTTAACTTTTTTAGATCATACTGATATGCTTTATGTCCAAATTTTCTACAACTAAAATAAGTAACATTAAATGATGCAGGAACAAAGAAATTCTTGAACAATTTTTGTTTCTTTTGCTGTTTGTAACCAAGTCCTGCTTATCAAACATATCTCTTTAATTGTTCAATAATAAATTTAACTTCTTAGAATTGAATATAATTTTTTAACAAAAAGTTTAACTTTGTCAAGCTCTTTGAATTTCTTATTTTCTATCTCACGATCTTTATTTTTCTTTAAAAGCTCATTATTTGTAACAATAATCTTGGATCTTTTCAAAACTTCTATTTTCATGGATAAAGCATTCTTTTATTTTTTTTAAAATATCAATCTTAGCTTTTAAATCATTATTTTTATTTGCAAGATTGGTGTTTTCAAGAGAACATGAATTAGCATGCTTCTTCAACTTTTTATTTTCAATTTTTAGTAATTTGTATTCATGCATGAGTTCATCAAAAGCATCTCTAAGTTCATCGATTGTAAAATCAAGTTCAAGTTTAGATTTTATCTCATCTTCTTGAGCCATGAGGCAAAGATTGGTTACTTCTGTTGTTCTTCCTTAGAGCTAGAGTTTTCACTGTCACTCCATGTTATCATCATTGCCTTCTTTTTAAACTTCTTTTTGGATTTTTGAGAAAAGGACAATCAAACTTGTAATGTTCAGGCTTCTTGTACTCGAAGCAAATTGGTTGATCTTTCTCTTTTTCTTTTTCTTTTCCTTTTTTCTTACTAGGCTGAGGTTTCTTTTTGTAAGGAAATTTCTTCTTTCTCATAAATCTTTTGAATTTTCATGTAATAAGTGCCTCTTCATCCTCATTTTCTCCTTCTTCAAATTTTTACTTGAAGGTTCATCTAGTGTAGTGGATTTGAATATGATGGTCTTCTTCTTCCTATCTGCATCTACTACCTTTTGCTTCATGTTCAACTCATAAGTCATGAGTGAACCAATAAGTTGCTCCAAAGGAAGAGTCTCAACATCTTTGGCTTCTTGTATTGCCATCACTTTTGGATCCCAAGATGTTGGCAATAATCTGAAAATTTTATTTACAAGGTCAACATAGGACATTAGTTTTCCAAGACTTCTCATACCATTTACAATATTAGTAAATCTAGTATACATTTCAGTAATAGATTCATTTAGTTCCATTCTAAACATTTTATATGTATATACAAGCATATTCACTTTAATATTTTTCACTTGATTGGTACCCTCATGAGTAACCTTAAGTGTATCCTATATTTTTTTTTATGGATATACATGTGAATATCCTATTAAATTCACTAGGATCCAATGCACAATAGAGCAAGTTCATAGCCTTAGCATTAAGCTCCAATTGCTTAATGTCATTTTCATCCTAATCCTCTTCAAGTTTTGTAATAGAAATGTCATTAATCTTAACTAAAGAATATGAGGACCTTTAACAACAAATTTTCACAAATTGTAATCAATAGAATGTATATAAATTCGCATGCAAGTTTTTCAATACATGTAATTTATGCCATTAAAGTAAGGTAGTCTATTTGAGGCTTGACCCTCAACAACACTAGAACCTAAAGGGGCTGCCATAGATCTTTAACTCAAGGTGGTTAGACCTAAAAGCTAAGTAGGTGGCTCTGATACCACTTGTTGCCTAGTGAAGTAACCCAAGAGGGGGGGTGAATTGGGTTTTTAAAAACTTGTTGCAAGTATGTGCCAATTTAAAACAATGAAGGTGCTAGTGATTTCAAGTGTATAAATGCTTGATGATAAAATACAGCAAAAATAATAAGCAAATGCAAGAAGAGAGAAGCAATCACAAACATATAAAGATTTATAGTGGTTCGGTGCACACCAAAGCACCTATATCGACTCCCCAAGGTCCAATTGAAAATTTCACTATAATCCCTACTTGATTATAGCCAATTAGTTTTCCGGGCTCAATAATCACAACCCTTTGGTTTTCACAAGGCTAACCAAAAATCTCTTGATTTTTACAAGGCTCACCAAAAACCTCTTGATTTTCTAGATAACCAAAAACCTAGTTGGTTTTCACAAGGCTCACCAACAACCTAAGTTGATTTTTGGAACAAGGCTCACCAACAACCCAAGCACTAGTTTCAAACAACTTGAAACTAGGAACAACAATAAATTCAAGTTTAAAGTAAGAATATAATAAGCTTTCAAAATAAAAGTGAATATCTCTTTGAAGCTCTTTGATTGATGTTGAGAAAGCTTGTCTTCAAGTTGTTGAAGCCTTAATGAGTTCTTGATAGTTGGACTTGAATGCTCCTTGAATGCTCTTGAATGCTTGAAGGCTCAACTTCACTCAAAAGTGATTGTTTTCAATGAATATTTGAATGAAAGCTCATCTCTCTTTCTCTTAAGTATTTCATCCACTTTAAATACCTTTCCAAGCCTTAAATGATCATTTTTGACTGTTGAAGAGGTGAAAATAGTCGTTAAGAGCGAAAAGGACCAATTTTGTACTTCAAAAATTTAGCCATTACTATTCATCTAGACCTGTAAGTGTTGACACTTCAGATCATGAGTCGATACATGAGTCGACACTAGGTCAAAAATAACTTCTGAAGCTCTTTGAAATTCACTGGTGTGTTGATACTTTTTCTGGTGAGTCGATACATGAGTCGACACTTCTTCTTCATGAGTCGACACTTGAAGAAAGACTTGAATTCAGCATGTTCTGAATCATTTCTGACCTCAGGCCTTGAGTCGATACTTCAGTCGACACTTGAGCTTCATGAGTCGACACTTCATGCTTGCTATCTGAAACTTCTTCTGTATATCAGCCCAAGCTTCTGTGAGTCGACACCTTGAGTTGACACTTCACTTCCATGAGTCGACACTTGGCTGAAACTTTCTTGAAACTCTACCGAAACTCTGCTAAAACTTATTCAACTTCAAGATTTGAGT
Organism: Areca catechu; assembly: GCA_021397845.1. NCBI lineage: Eukaryota > Viridiplantae > Streptophyta > Magnoliopsida > Arecales > Arecaceae > Areca > Areca catechu. Next base: position 138,309,368 of record CM038043.1, read on the forward strand.
TCTTCAAGGTTATTCTTATGTATCAAGGTCCATTTAACTTGAAATTCCATCAATTTAACTGGCTTCTTCAACAAGATAACAAGCTTTGAACTTTTAATACAAAATAGCTTTAATGAGTATCATGTTCTGGTAAACACACTTTTAACACACAGTTAGTACTCAAATATACTTAAATATTTTGTTATTCATCAAAATCAAGATCGGAGTCAACATGGTTCCTTCTTCTCATTCTTGACTAAATCAAATGATTTGACATGTCATTGAGTAAGGATTCCAATTCTGAGCTATTTGCATAGTCTATTTACATAGACCCTTTACAATTGGTAGACCTTATGATCCCATCACTACCCATCCACCAAATCTGATCATGGTGAATCGTAATAGCAATTAGTATAGATTTAGCATGTTCAATGTAAAAAAGTTTGGAACCTTTCGTCTAAGCCTTGTCTTATAGATCTCATCTATTTTTCTTTTATAAATATATATGTACCATACCTTTTGGTGAATCTATTAAGGTCCATACTTAGTTAGATCACATAGAGTCTAACTTCATGACATTAACCATTTATCGGAATTGATCACTTCACCTCATTATAGGTTTTAGGATCATCCTTATGTTCCCTTATATCCCACAAGAAACACTCCCTCTAAATCCTCTATAAGCATACCTATATTTCTTTTGGAGGATGGAAGATCATATTAGACTTATAAGGTATTGAAGGAACTATATGCAATGGCTCTACTCGAATGGGTTTAATAGGTTCTATGGCTGATTGCTCTACAGAGATCCTCTCTTCAAGCTTAATCATCCTCTCATGGTATATTTCTATTAAACTATTTAACTATTAATATATGCATTGTGTCACAACAACTTATGATCCACTGGGAAGTAGTCTCCTAACAATATTTTTAGGATATAAGCCATCAATGACCTAATCTCTAAATTGTCGACCCATTGTCATTTGATATAGGTCGAACCACCTTTTTACCATACTATATCTCATATAAGAGTTATAAGAATGAATTTAGAGTGAACTAATTTAATAGACAAGCTAAGTTATGTAACCATATCTTTAAAGATAAATAAGTAATTCTCATAATTGACTGAACAATATCCAATAGGATTCGATTACACTCCTCGAACATTTCATTGAGTTTGAGATGTAAGAGGAGTCCATTATGAGACTCTGTCAAATAACCTGAGATGAATCTTAAATTCTCCTATAAGGTATTTTTTTTCTTGATCTCATTGAAGAACTTTAAGGAGTGTTTGCATGTTGATGTACTACACACATGAATGTATACCTTGGCAAGTATATGAGTGGTCTCATCCATACATTTTGTCTCATAAAAGGGGGCTTAGTCAACAATCTTCATGATAGGACTCACAAATTAAAAATGACCCAGCAATCAACAAGCCAAGAGGCCCATGGTTTCCAAATTGTTAGTCTTTTTTTGGATTAAACCTTAGGTACCACTATATACTTCAAGTTAATATCATCTCACCGGATCTCTAAGATCCCATGGCATTCACTAACTACTCAGAAGATGCATCAAAATGCATGTAGAAACTAACACTGAAAAAGCCATCTACATCTAATTTATTTCTAAGATAAATGGATTAGAGACAAATCAAATTTCTGCTCTAGCAAGTAATAATCTTTCTAATCCAATGATAATCATAGAGGTTATGAGTCAACAGCAGCAACTATTGCCTATTACCCACTGTAAGGTACTTGAGCCCTCTACTTTCCTATAGACTCTAATAAATTCTATAACTCAAAGAAAGTAGAAGAAACCATAAGGTAATTAGGTTTTGAACACTTATCTTCCAAAGGTTTGTCCTATTTATTATTTAAGGATTCTAGGCATAGGATAATTAGGTCCATTACAGTACTTAGCCTTTGCTAATCAATCTTTAAGTTGAGCCAATTTTATATTAGGTTATGGTTAATTGATTAGTTCAAGACTTAAGAGGGTTCAAAGCTAACTTTAATCCTCAAAGAGTATATTCTAGTTAGATGTTTGTATTTAATCTTAAATTTATTCTAGAAATTTTAAGAAATAAATTAGATTCTCACTATTTTTTGGATCTCACACACTATTATGTGAAGATGCGAGAACCCCTATGCTACTAGGGTTTCTAGTGGATGCTGCGTCTCACCAATATGCGATAACCATACCCAATTATTAGTATCATGCTATATTGATGAGTGGACAAATCTTATCCAATGCTTCTTAAGCATGTTGTAACCACTCAGTCTTTAAGCCATATAGACTTACCTAATAGTTATTATCCATACTTTTTAATTAAGCATGACCTACCGTTAATGCAAAATGAAGCTATCATTGGATCCCTCACCATGCCCAATTATTGGATCCAGCCCCATCTTCATCCCTAACATCTTATGTTAATAGAATGGTTGCACCTCCCCGATACAAATAGATCACTATATCCAGTCAAAAACAATCAACACCTAAGAAATGCCTGCATCCCTATAATGGTGGAGACCTAAGACTTAATATTTGTGAGAAGGTTTAGGTTTAGGTATCATCTAAATTGGTCAACACATCATATGTTTGACTAACCTAGTTTATGTCAGCACAACTCATATCTAACAAACCTAGATGGCATAGGTGAACTCAAATCAATAAGTAATCTAATTAAAATCTTAATTGGCCAAGTTAGCTAGGTAAGTAAGATCAATGGGAGGGTTCCACCATTTAACCTATTTTCTTAGATACCAACCAAGTTGGCTTAGTAAAAGTTAGCCCCAATTAACAACCTTGATCAAGACTTGCCTTAGATACCAATTGGTCAACAAATATCAAATAGGTCAACCAAGTAACTTGGACTCCTACCACTGAGCCAAATTAGGTCTTAAATTGATCAATTCATATCAAGTATGAATATATATGACCAAACTGCATCTAAAATCAATTTCATGTTCATTTGACCTAATCTAAATTAATTAATGATTGGGTTTGATTAGTTACTCAAAATAGAAATAGAGTTATAGCCTGATCTAATCAAAATCCTAATCTATAATCTAATCACCAGACCTAATTATCCTAGCCATACTCTCATGCATAAACTAAAAATCTAAATTCTAAAAATAATTTTTAGATTAGGTTTTAGTGCATAATTTTAGCAATTTATGATCTTGAAATATTTTTTAGATCTAAATCCTAGTTCATGTATCTCGTACATCTTATTTTAGATCAAACTAATTAACTCATATCTAATGTAATTAATTTTAGATCTAAAACATGAACTTAATTTTTTTTAGTATTCTTCTTCATGAGTCAATACATAAGCGATGTCCCTACATATCATAAGAGATCCCATTGAATAGAAAGAGAGGGCCTTTAAATCCTACATTGCTCTTATAATTGAACAGCCATGGTAATGCACTCAATCCTACTACTGTGCCAAAAGGGTCATAATATTTATGAAATATATTTTTAATTTTCAGATCTTAATCTATATTAGTATGTTCTAAAGCCAAACCTAGCTTTGATATTACTGTTGTTTTTTTAGGTACTATGCATGTGTATGTTTAACAAGATTCAAAATCCTAGGTAATCAAAAGTGCATCTATAAAAACTATTTTTATAAATAAGCACACAAAACTATAATAAAAGCACCTAAACAAGAATTAACATGCTAATATAGATTACATAGCTGATCTAGAAACTAAAAATAAGAGGAAGAAAAATACTTACCTTGGATCACTATCCATCTTCCTATCCTATCAGATCGCATCCAGTGGATTCAAAGTTCATATCAGAGCTACGCATGCACTCGACCTCTGCTGGTATCCATACAGGACTATTCTTGATCTAGTCAATAATTCCACCATAGTGCTAGCTCCTTCAAAGGCATCTCATCTAGCTTCGATCTGGATCTAGCTTCAACTCTTAAAGGAAAGGCTACAATCATTGTAGCCTTTTCATGAATCCATCATGCAAGACATCAAGACTTCCTTTTGGACCCTTTAAGAAAAGCAAAACCTTCTTTCCTTTTTCTCTCTCTTTAGACTCTCTTTTAGTGGATTTTGTGGTATGGAATCATCAGAAGAAAAAAGCAAGAGGTGGAGAAAGATAACTAGTGGCTAGATCAAAATAGGAACCCCTCTTTGGTGGGGACACCAGGATCAGACACAGATCACTGGATCCCATATGATTTAATTAGTCATGTGTCAAAGTTTTGAAAATTTTGTGATCAATTAAGATTGAGTCATGTAATAAGTTGAGGTTAGTTGATCTGTCTCAACTTCAACCTAGTCAGTATTTTGAGTCATGTACATCAATTATGAGTCCAGTATAAGCCCAATTTTTGTACAAGAGATGAGGTTATCCTATTTTGGAGTTCCACCATGCCACATCCAGGACTCAGAGGCCACTACATCAGCCCAGTAATTTTGTGTGACAACCCAGGATATAAGATGCTTTTAAAAACCTAATTCCTTCCAGATGCCTAGATTCCTGCCCAGATGCCAGAGTATATTCCTAAACCAGGGCATTCATGATTCCAGAGGTCCACCTACATCCTAGCCAAGGAAATCAAGCCTAGGCGCCAAGCCCAAGCCCTAAAGAAGCAATATTCCATGGAATATTCCTGCTACCAGGCTACCAGGCCATCCCAGCTTCTAGGAGGCCCAAGCCCATGCACCAAGCCCCTTTGGGCTGGCCCCTTGCTGCCCCTAGAAGCCCAACATGCCCTCCTAGGCATCCTTGAAGTGTTGACCAAGTTCAAGAGGTATCCTTGAGTGGAATAGTCAAAGCATGAAGGGAGAAGGAGAAGACTAGGTCAAATCCTAACCTAGTTGGGACTTATTCTCCTAATTGTTTTAAGATTTATTTTTCTAACCTAGCTAGGAGAGGACTTATAACCCAAGTGTGTAACCCTAGTTAGAGGACATGGAAACTCTATAAATACCCCACCCCTTCTCCTATTATAAGTAATTTTTATTCATGATATCAAAACCTTGATAAATTTATTTGAGCTTACGAGCTTGTGTTATTTTGCTTTTGTTCTTTGGTTTGTGTTTGTGTTCTCTTACTTGGCCGAATTCCTTACTGCCCTAGCATCCTTCCATGCCCTAATTCATTGCCATTCAATCCTTCACACATCCAAGAAGGAGTGCCCTAGGCTGCCAAGCAAGGAGATCTTCACCAAGCTTCAAGCCGCCCCGCTTCTAAATCCTACCTGATTCCTTCTAAACCTAGTTCCCATTCTTTTTCTTACTTGCTATTTTGATTGACCCTTGATGTTTTGCAGGATCCCCGAGGTGTTTTACCTCCCAAAGGAGGCTTTCCTTGCCTCTAGGACCCCCAAATCAGCCATCTAATCAAGAAAACTGAGCTTCATCATCCAGACTCCAATCAGAGTGCTGTGTGATCTCTTCATCGGAAGTTCTTCAAATCACTAATTGGTATCATCCTTCCCTTCTTTCAAATTATAATTTGATGAAGATAAGCTATCCTAATCCGGGAGTTTCTCAATTCTTGGATCTTGGTAATTTATTATTTTGCATGAGTTTGCCTGTGATACGATGATTCTTTGCATTGATGTTCCTTATGCTAGTTCTTATTTATTTTGGGAATCTAGCCTATAAATAAAATTATAAAAATTACTAAAAAAACTAGTTTACTATTTTCCTGCATGTTTAGCAATCTTAGAGTCATCCTGCATCACTCTTTTGTCCAGCCACTTCTTCCTTTCTTTTATTATTGTCAGATACAACAACTACCCATCTCACACAAGCCATATCATGAGAAAACTCTACCCTAATCTAAATTATAATTCAATTATGAAGTGGGCAACTAGAGAAAGAATAGCATGAGAAAAATTATGATGGAAAAAACAAGAGATCTAGCCAACATTTCTTCATTCATATTTTTCCTTTTGTCGTATAAAACACTCTCCTATCTCATGCCAACATCTGACAGGGTTCATCTTTATCTAGAATAAGAGTCCAACATGATCTAAAAGACATTTGAAATGGGCAACAAGGAAGGATCAAACAGCATTCAAATGTGAAACTAAGATTGAGTGCCGGTTTATTTTTTCTTACTTTTGTTGTTGCACAAATCTGATTCCATGCTCAAAATTCCATGCCCAATTCCTCATTCACACCTCAATTAGATATGCTCTCATCTTATCTAGAATTTTAATCCAATTAAAAGTAGGAAAGGCACAGGGGAGAAGTGGCATTGAGAAGTATTTTAGCGGTGAGAAAGAGATTGGTGCTACATCTCTTTCTCTTTCTTAATTGTCACACAAAAAGAAGAAGTACACTCTAAAAACTACATGCCATAATAGATAAGGATCAATTTTTATCCAAACAAGATAAGGATTAGGATAAACTTTATCTAATTTAGGTGATAAAGTCCAACGAAAGGAAGAAAAGATCAAAGATGTGTCTCAAACTATTCTTGGCACATAGTACAAAAAATAATGCCATAATTAGCACCCACCAAGATTTCTTATGCCCAATTTAAGTGGTTTTGAACACAATCCAATTGGGTTTAAGGTCCAAATCAATTTAGTTCAAATAGGGTTCAATTTGAATCCAATTCGAGCTCGATTCAAAATAAGTTTGAAAAGATTGTCAACCCTACTCATAATAGGATTTGAAATTCTAGTCTAAGTAGGATTCTTAAAACCAATTAATCCAATTGAATTTTAACTTTTGTAATTATGTCCTTGATACCAAAATTAGTAGGTACTAAAATTAGTAGTACCAAAATTAATAAGCACCAAAAATAGTAGGTACCAAAATTAATAAATACTAAATTTATAACTCTTAGAAATTTAGAGTTTTTAAAATTGATCTAAGCTCTTGATCAGGTCAAGCTCCTATTATGTATGACCCTTCAAGTTCCATTCTACCTAGTAGTGAGACATACTATGATTTCTATTATAGCATCATTGAAACTTTTTTCGATAAACCAAAATAACTTTACTCAACCCTAACATGGATTGTTGATCCAAAAATGATCTAAATGAGTTCTCTACTAGTGATACCTAATAGTATATAGTGGCAACCTAGCAGGACAGAATAGGTGAATCCCTAAGTATAGTTTTCATGTGATCAATTTCTCTATCAAAAGACCCATCATGATACAAGTCATGGAGTTTAGTCAAACCCTAAGCATCTGTCATATGCTTGATTTAATTAGTAGAAGTTCTTTGTAAAACTTATGAAAATACTTTTCCATCCTTCACTTATCATGATCATGGATTTTCAGACTAAGCTTCTTAAATTATATAGGACTACACCTCTTCTATCGAGATCAATAGATCTCCTTAGGATATTCTCAACTCCTACAATGAACTGGCTATAGCCAACATATACTACAAGGTCCCATATAGCTAGGAACCATATTTATATACTTGTCAAACTATAACAATCCCATTATGAGTGATCGAGGTATTACAGGTCAAGGAACTACTTACATGACTACATTATTGAGAAGTCACTAATGAGTAAGTAGACATCCATGTGACTTCTTGTTCTTGGTCATGCTCAGTGCTATTGTTCTCTAATAATTACTTGCACTCTCATTTCAATATCCCCATACTATAGACTCAAGACTCATCTACTTGTAATGAATCCATGACTAGGAGTATTTTGGAGTATGTGCACCAGTCTTAATAGATCAGTCACGATCTCCATGATGATCTTATGATTGGAAGCATTTAGGAGTTAACTTATAATGACACGTCTCAAATTCTCAACTCTTGAGAGTATGTATTATTATTTATTAACTCCTTGGATGATACATGGACATTATATGTATGGATTAGAAAGTCTAATTTTTGAAATTAAATACAAAATCATATCCTAAAAAGAGAAGTGTGTTAGTTGGATTGGCTTCTAGTGCATACATCTAACAATATGCCATAAGAAGATCATACTATTCAGCCAAAACTCACATTTCTTCAATTTGCCAAATAATTATTTCTATCTTAAAGTCTATAATACAATTCTCAAATGTTATTCTTCTTGCCTGATTTTTATAATAAATTAGAATATCATCAATAAAGATAACCACAAATTTATCTAAAAAGGGCTTCAGTATCCTATTCATTAAGTCTATAAAGGTAGCTGGACCATTTGTTAACCCAAAGGGCATGACCAAGAATTCCTAGTATCCAAACTATATATGAAAGGCAGTCTTAGATACATCCTCTACTTTTATTTTTAATTGATGGTGTTGCCACCAAGATCGCCGTAGCCCATAGCTACTGTCGATGTCGGAGTGCACCTCTTTCACTGTCTCATCGTCCGGTGGTCCTGGACCTGCAAAACAGGGGTTAGTGTCCCGGGCCAGGGTTTCTGGCGAGGGCACTCCGACGATCAAGTCAGTGATGACCGAGGGGAACAGATCCTCCTGGTCGAGCCCCTCTTGATGGACTCCACGCGAGGAGGAGTGTGTTGTATAGGAGTGGGATGCAAGTGTGTCGAGGGAAGAGTGGCCTGGTTAGAGGAAGTCTCTATGCGTTCCTTCTACCCAACTTTGCTTAAGGATGCTGGTGGTGCTGTGCTCTCTTTGGTTGAGCTTGCACTCGTGTTCCAGTGGTGTGGCTTGTTCTTTGCTTCTGTTGTGTCATGGTTGTTACCTCCAAGTTTTTGTGAACTAGGTTACCGTTAGACGTTCGTCTTGGGATCTCCGCTGGGCTATCAGGCATGTGCGGCGGTGTCCCGAGGAGCATTTTCCAATATGTGATAAGGGAAGCTATCACGTGCTTTGACATTCTCCTTGGTCGCCTCATTCCGGGAAACCTAGCAGTGCCGCCATCCCTGGGATTCGAATCTCCTGGTTGACTTCCTCTCTCGGGTGGTCTAGGTGGTTGGTGAGGAGCGTGGCATCTCGATCAATGGGTTTCTCCCCTGTCTAGTGTAACCGATGGCCGCAGGCAATCAGTACGATCTGGCAGTGTAGTCCTCAGGCGGCTCACCGATGTCCTAGGATGGCGGTGCCCATGTCCGAGCTGGGGCTGAGCTGGAATGGCAGGGCTCGCTTCGACCTAGACGCCCAGCTTGTGGGGTCACCTTGGTGGAGGAGGACAAAATGCAGGCCCGATCCAGAGGGCTCGCACTCGGAGAGGCTCCACGTGGCGGAGGAGGGCTGAGCTCGACTCCGACCACCGGACTCAATCTCCGAGGGTCTCACTCTGGAGGGCAGAGTATATGACCTGGTCCAGAGGGCTCGCACTCGGAGAGGCTCCACGTGGCAGAGGAGGGCTGAGCTCGACTCAGACCATAGGGCTCAATCTCCGAGGGTCTTGCTCTGGAGGGCAGAGTGTGGGCCCGGTCCAGAGGGCTCGCACTCAGAGAGGCTCCACGTGGTGGAGGAGGTCTGAGCTCGACTCTGACCACAGGGCTCGATCTCCGAGGGTCTCACTCTGGAGGGCAGAGGGTGGCTCTGGCCTAGGCATCCGAGCTCGCGGGACCAACCTGGTGGAGGATGGAGCTCGGCTCGTTGGCTCGTTGTCTCGAGGGAGCTCAGCTCGGCAGAGGAGTCCAGGCAGAAGAATTGACATGGCATCCAACATGGCAACTTCCTTTGGCGTGGCACCTGTCAGCTCCCCCATGTCAGTGATCCCACCACATCAGATGGTATCCAAAATGAAGGTCTATCTTAAAGAAAACTTGGGCTCCTTTCAACTGATCAAAAAAATCATCAATTCTAGGTAGAGGATATTTATTGTTCACTATTCCTTACTTAATTCCCGATAGTCAATGCATAACTTTATACTTCCATCCTTTTTTTTAGCAAATAATATCGAAGCTCCCCGAGGAGAGATAGTAGGTCTGATAATTTTTTTTTCAAGAAGCTCTTGCAATTGATCTTTTAGTTCTTTCATTTCAGTAGGAGCCATTCTATAAGGGGCTTTAGAAATTGGTGCTGAGTTAGAAATCAAGTGAATTGCAAATTTAATCTCTCTATCTGGACGCAACCCAAGAAGATCCTTTAGAAAAATATCAGGATATTCATTTACTATAGGGATATCTTCTAATTTTTAATTCTCTTGTCTAATGTCAACTACTATAGCCAAATATGCTATACATCCTTCCTGAGTAATCATCTAATTTGCATGACAGAGATAACAAATACTAGCCTAGCAAATGAATACTAGCCCAATAAACAAAATAAAAATATAGTGAGCTATGCTAGCTCAATAAGTATCATAATACTTTTAGGTAGGTCAAGGCATGTTAATGTGTAACAAAACTAAATACATATAATTGACTAGGCAAAATTCAATAATAACATATATCAAAAAGTAATATTTCTTTTTTTTAAATATTCTTTTTCAAAAACTAATACTAAATCTAATAATTGGCTATGGCCATGTAATCCAGTGGCATAGGCCAGATAACATATAACGGCACCCATATATTACTATTCTAATCATCGATGGTGGTGTCAAAATCAATTTCTTAGATTACAAGTCAATGGGTCCAATGTATAATCTCTATTGATGGGGCTAGATCATAGTTATGTGGAATATACATAAAAGTATTTTCACAAGTTACCTAGTTAAATTCTTAAATCATATTTTAAAACATATAATATATCCAAATTAATTTAATATACAAAAATATCAAAATACATATTTATTCATACAACAGACATAAATCATAACATGTTTGGTCATTTATTTAGATAATTATAGCAATCATTAAATTATTTTAGAAAAAACACCAAGAAGCATTAAGTTACTTACCCTAAGTAGATGCTAAAATTTAAGATAATCTAATTTCTTTGTCAAGGTTCTTCAAAACCTAATAGTTCAAATTATATATGGATATCAATTTGATTATATGTAATATTTTAAAGTAATTTCTTAAATTATTCAAGGTTCCAAAATTTTAATTTCTAAACCCATTATCCTAATAACAATAAAAACATATCACTAACCTTATTGGGATAGAAGAATACAATGTAGTATAGGAGCCTCTAACTTAGAGAAAGAAAATTAATAAAATATAAGAGGGAGAGAAATACAAACTCATGGAGGGGGAGGGTGTTGTGGGAGACAGAGAGCCCCGACAGAGCAAAATAGCAAGAGAGTGTGTGGGAGAAAGATGCGAGAAAAAGAGAGAGAGGGTCACAGGAGATGCACGGAAGAGCAATAGATAGATAGAGGAGTTGCAATCCACTCCCTTCCATCCTTCCCTTAATTCTTATTTTATTTTATTATTTTTCTCGGTTGCGTGGACATGCATGATTAACTCGCACATCCATGCCCCCCTCTCCACTCCATACCTATCTATACACCGCCTAAGGCAGTGTCACAAAGGACAAGGGACATAGGGCCCATAGTATATTATATTCTCCCTTAAAATAAATTTCATCCTCAAAATTTTAATATACTCTATAAGAATTTGAATTATTAGCAATAGCAATTAGCGACAGCTAATTAAACATCACTAATATCCATTTTTAATGACCAACAAGCTAATCCAAAAAAATTTGTTGCTAATAGTATTAGCGATGCAAAGTTGACTATAGCGATAATAGGCACCATCACTAAAAAATTTTAAATTATTAATTTATTTATTTTCTAATTTTTTATTAGTGATAGAATTTATTTAGTAGCTACGATAGTGTTTGTCACTAAAACTTTTCATATATTCTTGAGGGAATTAGTGATTGTAGTATGTCGTCGCTAATTATGGTAATTAAAAAATAATTTAGCAACCACTATTAGTGATGGCATGTATTGCCATGACTAATAGTGGTCCCTTTTGACCCCCAAGAACCTGAGTAAGGAAAAAAAAAATTTCAAAAAATATTTTCCTCCCCCCAGTCTTTGCTTCCCCGGTTCCTTGCTCCCTCGCAGGCTTATCCTTGCCCGCTAGTGTCCTGCATCACTATCCTGGCATTCCTCCTACTGGATCTGCCCAATCTAATAAAAAAAATTGATTCACCCTCCCCTCACCTCCCCTACCCCACCAGTTCCCCCTCCCCGATGGCTCTCCCTGTCCCACTATGGCACCCGCAAGCTCCCGATGCCCATAGTTGCCCCTAATCACCCTCCCTGTGTTGCCATTGATGCGGGATGCCCTGATCAACATGCGGATCAATTATTTTAGGAGGTTGGGTCATTGGTCGTTATGAAACGACTGCTAGACTAAGTTAGTTTAAATCAAAGATAGAGCCAATTATTCAAATAAACCCAAGCCTTTTCTTTTTTTCTTTTTTTTCTTTGACTTAAACCTGAAGTCGACAAAGAGGGGGCAATATTACATTGAGAGGCATGCATTTATCCCTTCCCGCTTTCATGATCGTGCAAGGGGTTTTAACACTTTGATGAGCATGCAGAATAGAACAATGGAATGGTTCTTGGAAGATTAGGAGGGATTCCGACAAGACTTTCATCAACGACGGTACCGAAGTGAAGGTGGCGACTGGGAGAGAGGGGAGGCACGACTCTAATCCGGTGATTGATGGTGGCATGAGTGGAGAAGAGGAGCATGAAGGTGGCTGTGGCACAGTTGGGCTAGGCGATGGGCACTCTGGTGAGAATGTTCTTCGATTAGAAGGGAAAAAAGATTCTGGGGGGGCACAGACCGAAAAAGACCGGTTCATCATTGATGGCGGTCGGAGGGGTCGATGCGGAGGTGAGAGACAGTGTTCTCAAAGATGCTATGATGGTGCTCTCCAATGAGAGGATCGGTCACCGAAAAGATGGAGGTTTGGTGGCATAAAATTAAGATCCATGACTCTGTTCTACGGATTAGTGGATTTATGAAGGAGGGGATCGATCACTGGAGGGATGGTGGACTGGTGGTTGCTCATGGATGGTTGGTGGGTATTGGCCATGGATCCCTCCGGATGGGAGGGAGGCGGTGGAGTCAGCAGCATGTCAGAGGAAAGGCGGCGATGATGAGCGGTTGAGCAATTGGATTGGTCGGTGGTTATTTGGTGGCAACTTGTGGTGGCTCGATTAAGGGGCTCAGAGAAGAAGAGAAAATAGCCGGGAGGTAATAGAAACATATGAGAGGGAGAGTAAGTAGAGGAGAAGAAAATAGGGAAAGTAGAAACAGAGGATGAAGAAGAGAGACGAAGAAGGAGAACCGAGAAAAGGAGAGTAACAGGAGGAAGAAAAAGATTAAGGAAGGAGGAAAGAGATGAAAGAGGAGAAAAAGAAGAAAGAGAAGAACTGGGAGAAGAGAAAGAAGAAGAGGATAGGAGAAAAAAAAAGTGGAGGGAGGAGAGAAGAGGGGAGAAGAAGTCGAGAAAAAATCCAAACTTTTTGTTTTCAACAATTTCTTCTATTTCATTATTCCAAATACAAGGATACTTTAAATAAACTTTAGTCCCTGGCTAGTTAAAGATCAACTTAACCAGAATTGTAGGACTCCTGACTAATCTGAAATAACTAGGCTAATCTAAAACAAACTCCAAACTAATCTAGAATAATCAAATTAATCTAAAATAGAATCCAAACTAATCCAGTGTTCATGCTCTAAAATCTATGCATGAGCTGGATATAAGAATAATAAAAATAAAATAATATACCCAATCCCCATGCACCTAGATAAAATAAAAAATAAATACATAATCTGTTCAAGGAAATGCTAGGTATGGATCAGGATTATGCTAGGCAATGTGCTCATCATTACCCTGGGATGGGAAGAACTCGACTCTGTTAAGTCAGGCTCATACTACTGTGGAGGTCTTGGACAATCCAGGTATCCTCTGGCTCCAGTCTGTCTTGTCAGTGAACCAAATAGCCATTCTCATCCAGAATTCGTAGTGCATGCGGAATGTTGAATAATATATTTTTTTATACAATGCAAGTATTTTTAACCTAACCTAAACCACGCTCTGATATCAAATTTGATGTGGAACGACCTGATCGACATGCGGATCAATTATTTTAGGAGGTTGGATCATTGGTCATTAAGAAATGACCACTAGGCTAGGTTAGTTCAACTCAGAGATAGAGCCAATTATTCAAATAAACCCAAGCCTTTTTCTTTTTTTCTTTTTTTCCTTTGACTTAAACCAAAAATTGGCAAAGAGGGGGCAATATTGCTTTAAGAGGCATGCATTTATCCCTTCTTGCTTTCATGATTGTGTAAGGGGTTTTAACGCTTTGATGAGCATGCAGAACAGAACAGGAGAACGGTTCTTGGAAGATTTGGAGGGATTCTGGTTGGACTTTCACTGGCGATGGCATCAGGGTGAAGGCAACAGCTCGAGGAGAGGGGAGTTACGACTCTAATCTGGCGATTGATGGTGGCACAGGTGGAGAAGAGGGGCACAAAGGTGGCTGCGGCACGGCTGGGATCGGCAGTGGTAACTCCAGTGAGGATGTTCTTCTGTCGAAAGGAAAAAATAGATTCTTGGGGGCATAGACGGGAGGAAGACTGGTACATCATCGATGGTGGTTAGAGGGATCGGTGCGGAGGCGAGAGATGGTGTTCCCAAAGATGCTATGATGGTGCTCTCCAATGAGAAGATCAGTCACCAGAAGGATGGAGGTCTGGTGGCATAAAATTGAGATCCTTGGTTTTGTTCCACGAATTAGTGGATTTATGGAGGAGGGGATCGATCGTCGAAGGGATGGTGGACTAGTGGTTGCTCACGGATAGTTGGTGGGGCTTGGCCATGGATCCCTCCAGATGGGAGGGAGACGGCAATGTTAGAGGAAAGGCAGCGATGATGAGCGGCTGAGCGATTGGCTTGGTCTATGGTTATTTGGTGGAGACTTGTGGTAGCTCGATTAAGGGGCTCGGAGAAGAAGAGAAAATAGCAGGGAGGAAGTAGAAACAGATAAGAGGGAGAATAAGAAGAGGAGAAGAAAATAGGGGAAGTAGAAGCAGAGGATGAAGAAGAGAGAGGAAGAAGGAGAACCGGGAAGAGGAAAGTAACAGGAGGAAGAAAATTAGGGAGGGAGGAGAGAGAAGAAAGAGAGAGAAAGAAGAAGGAGAAGAACGGGGAGAAGAGAAAGAAGAAGAAAAGGATAGGAGAAGAAGAAAGGAGGGAGGAGAGAGGAGGGGGGAAGAAGTCGGGACAAAATCCGAACTTTTTATTTTCAACAATTTCTTCTATTCCATTATTCCAAATACAAGGATAATTTAAATAGACTTTAGTCCCTGGTTAGTTAAAGATCAACTTAACCAGAACTATAGGACTGCTGACTAATATGAAATAACTAAGCTAATCTAAAACAAACTCCAAACTAATTTAGAACAATCAAACTAATCTAAAACAGACTCCAAACTAATCTAGTGTTCATGCTCTGAGATCTATGTATGAGCTAGATATAAGAATAATAAAAATAAATTAATATGCCCAATCTTTAGACACCCAGATAAAATAAAAAATAGATATATAATCTGCTCAAGAAAATACTGGGTGTGCATCAGGATCCATACTGAGCAACGTCCTCATCAACCACACCTTCCCATGCTCCCCTTACAGACCGCCACACCCCCCCTCCCCCCTGTGCTCCCCTCTCACCATAGCCCCTTGCCTCCCGGTGCTCCCCCTGCTGGTAGCCACACAACCCCTCCCCCCGCCTCCTCGATGCTGCACCCTATCAGATGCCACACCCCGTCTTTTGCCCCGATGGATGCTCTCCATTGCCAGTTCTCCCCTTTCTAGCTTCTCGTGCTCCCCCTATCACTTCCCCTCTCTCGATGCCCTGAGTCCCCTACTAATTCTTCCTCCCCTATGCTACCATCCCTGTGCTCCCATCCCTGTGGCCATGTCCCTGAGCGAGCATCCAGTCCTTGCACTATCGTCTCTACACTACCATCCATTCCTGAGCTTCAATCTCTATGGAGCCCACCTATTTGGATTTTATGAGTATTAGCAATGACGATAGTGATGGTGATGATACTAGAGCCATCACCAAAAATATATTAATTAAATTTAATTAGTTATTCATTTTAAATAATTAATTAGATAATTAATTAATTAATTAGTTGTTTATTTAATTAACTAATTAGTTACTTATTAATTAGTTATTTATTTAATTAATTGGTGGTTGATTATTTAATTAGTCACTTATTTAATTAATTAGCTATTTATTAATTAGTTGTTAATTAATTAATTATGTGTGCACGGATGCATGTCCTGCATGCATAAACTTGAGTCATAGGATGTAAAGCACAAGTTAAGGCCCTAAGCTTTTTTGGTACCAAGGCGTGATGATCAATGCTTACCTTGAAATTGAAGGTGTTGGAAATAGCTGGTACAATAGCTGTGTCGCTACTACTATCACCAGTCAAATAATGGAGTTGGATGTCTCATCGTCTATTTTTTGAGCAAGATCTGGCCTTTAGTGAAGAGACCCTAGTAGCATTGCTACGCTAGTCAGTTGTTCCATCTCCACATCTTAGGGCACCTAAGAAGCCTTTCCAAGTCATACAAGGAGTCTTGCCATTGCTGGCGAGCCATAGAATTTTGGAGTTATTTTCTGACCTCTTAGGACTATTATTTAGTTATTGTCCTCTTATATTATCATGCATTAATGTATACAAGCTATTGTTATTGATAAATTCATGTTTCACAATATTATCATGTTTTAATGTATATGAACTATTGTTATTGATGAATTCATATTTGCAGTGTAACATTGCAAACACTAGGACTGAGATGTGCCCCTATGCTCAAGCCTTAGGTCCTAGCTAGCATCTAGGGCAACTAGCCCTCATGCAATGACTGAGTAGTAACTAGCTTACTATTGATTTTATTCACTATGGAGGTTATAACTCTTTCTTCATCTTTAGTTATATCATTTACGTAATCATGGACTGGTCTAACATCACTAAGTATAATCTTTGATAGTAAATTAATTCATGTTTAAATGCACATGATCTGAACTAAGTCAACAGTCCATATGCATTTAAAACATGAATTAATCTATGACCAAAGATTGCACTTGGTGATATAAGACCAATCTATGATGCAAATAATATACTAAAGATAAAAAAGAGTTAGAGTCTACATAGTGAATGAAGTCAATAGCTACAGATGAGATGGCATATAAAAGGGATCCACAAGTACACTGATATGATGATTAAATATTAATTTATTAATTAATTAGCTATTAATTTAATTAATTAATTTTTTTTATTTATTTAATCAAATGCATGTTATTTATTTATTTAGATGTTTATTTATTTATTTAATAATCATGTATTTATTTAATTAGCTCTTTATTTAATTAATTAAATATTAATTTAATTTATTAAATAATTAATTAGGTATGCATGGATGCATGTTCTATTTGTACAAGATTCGAATCTTGGCATGCATAATACAAGCTAGGACCCAAAGCTACTTTGATGCCAATGCATGATGACAGATGCTCACCTTGAAATGAGAAATATTAAAAATAGCCAATGCTATAACTGCATCGCTTCTAGTGTCACCAGTCGAATGATGAAAATGGAGAGGATATTCTGATGAAAAAGACTACTAATCTTATAATTTCAGGTAAAAATAGTAATAGACTCATATAAAATAATAAAATTAAATATTAAAGTTGTAAGGTTTTACTAACTATGTAAAATAAATTTGAAATACTTATCTTTTATTAAAAAATTTTAACTTTGTACCATGTCCTGGTCTAACTTTTTTACCTTTTTCTCAACTTATTTTCTTTTCAATTATAGAAACCATTACCAAAATAAATAACATGAACTAAACAACTAGTTATTATCATAAATAAAAGTTAGCGAATAAAATAAGTTTTAAGATAACTTTTAAGTAAAAGTTAGCAAACAAGATACCATCTTGTTGTTGTGCACTACTATTAGTCCTTTTCTTACTTTTTTTTTAGTATTTACCTACTATATGTAATAATAATAATTGTTTAAATAACATCTTAAATAAGCAACAATTATTACAAGTAAATACTATATGCAATAATAATGAAAAAGAAGAGGAATCAGAAGAAGAATCTAAAAGATATCAAATATCTAAAAAGACTGAGTAATGCTAAGTATATAATCTATGAATCATTTTAAATATTGTCTTGCATGCACCAACGAGTGCTCTTTCTATCTTCCAAAAAAATAAAAAATAAAAATAAAAACTCTATGTGAACTTAAATTCTTAGGAAGAGAGAGGAAACCATTAGGAGAAATCGATGACAAATTCTTTAATCACTACTGTCTCTTTGTTCTCTATCTCCTCCTCTTATTTTCCTTAGTGCTCAGAAAGAGAGGAAGTTTGATTTTCTTCTCTATTGTTGTTTTTCTTGCTTTATCTCCACCTATTCTCTTTATAATTATTTTAAATCTTTTATTACCATCCATAATTGTATAATTAATCCAGTGAATCTATTTATTTTTTTTTTTAAAGATTACACATCATATCTTCTAAAGGTCGGAGTTATAGTGATTAGATTTGGAAGATGTTGGGTCACAGTGACCCCACAGTCACATGTAATAATGACCAACTATCAACTTAGCATCATAGTCAAGGACCTGCTCAGCTCGCAACACCTCCGTCTCGACCAAAGGATAGAAAGCTCATCCATGGTCAAAGCCGCTCGTAAGTACTACATCTTCATATTAATATGTTCAAAATTTAATCATTTTAGAGTTAATACTTATTATTAAATTTCAGTTTTGTAGGACATTCACAAAGCCTGGAGTTTCTTAAGTGGTTACTGGGATCATTCACTGATTGAGTCAGGACTAGTGAACGAGTTTCCAGTTAACCATCCAAGGCTTGTGATGTAGCTCGGAAGATATCCTTGGTTAGTCAAATATATTTAATTTTTAAATTTATGAAATATTTATATTTTAATTATTTAATACAAGAGTACTACCAATTCGAGACTTAGCATGACGAGACTGGCCATTGACCTTCAAGAAGTTGGCCACACGTAAGCTTTGAGACGGCTATACAATCTCAGGTAGTTTGCTAGAGAGCACTACAATTCTAAGTCACCATCAAACCAGAAGTCTTTCAGAAATCACTAGATGTGAGCAAATGTATGGAAGACTCTATGGCTAGTGGAGCACTAAGAAGTACTCTAACAGGTGATAGAGGGCATGGTAGAATCGTACCATACAATAGAATCCGATTAAGCATACTAGCAGTTCTGTTAGCATGCATGTGGTAGTTGATAGATTGATAAAACTTCTATGCTTAGATTAATTTTATATTAAATTGATCATATATATTTTAACTAATTTATTTTTTTTTATTTATTATAGACATAGTATCTAGGTTGTGTACTAGGATGCTATAGTTATGGGAGGCTATACACCAGTCTAGGAGGATCGGTGATTACTTAAATCCAAGATCTCAACATATCACGATAATAACTTAAAACTGTTGCCCAGAAATGGAGCCCAAGAGGGGAGGGGTGAATTGGGTCTTTTAAAAAATTAAGACAATAAAATGAAGGTCTAGTGGTGCTTGTGAGCAATGATAAATTTGATGCAAGATGTTAGCAACAATTAAAGAGCAAGAGAGGAAAAGAGCAATCACACACAAACACAAGGTTTATAGTGTTCGGTGCAAACCTAGCACCTACATCCACTCCCCAAGTCACCCTTGGGAATTTCACTATAATCCACACTAGATTACAGTCGACTTGTTTTTCACAAGGCTCACAAGTCAAAACCTAAGTTGGTTTTGTCACTTAGGCTTACCAACAAACCTTAACACTTGTTTTGTCTTCGGGCTCACAAGTTAACCCTAGTTGGTTTTATCCCTTTGGCTCACCAACAAACCACAATAACCTTCTTTCAAGACACCCTTGAAAGCAAGGTCAAATCACAATAAAAATATATATGTAATTTAAAACTACAACAAACTCTCTTCAAGAGTAGATTGGAATCTTTGAAGCTCAAGTGGATGCTTTGTCTTCACTCTTCCTTGGAATCTCCTTCAAGGTGCCTCTTTTTGAAATAAAGTAAGGATGAGCTTGTAGGCTTTTCAATGGAATCAAGCTAGAAGAGGCTTTTGATGTGAAGTATGGAGAGAATATTGGCTTTTTGGCTTTTGAGTAGACTTCAATGTACTTGAATACACTTCTCTTCACTTCTCTTGCTTTAAAATGAGGTTGGTGGAGCTTAAATACACCAAAAACCTTCCAAAAAATGGTTTGTGACCATTGGTACCTTGGAAATAGCCGTTTGGAGCTTGAAAAGCAAGTTCTGCAAGCCAGAAAAATAGATCCGTTAGAGCTGTCAGGCTGCAAGTGTCGACACTTGGCTGTCAGGTGTCGACACTTGATCTCTAGGTGTCGACACTTGAACATTCAAGTGTCGACACTTGATGCACAGGTGTCGACACTTGACACAAAAATCCTCAATATTACAAAGTTCTGTATTTTCAAAAATCTCAGGCCTTGAGTCGACACTTGGAACCTAAGTGTCGACACTTGGTGTCGACACTTGAATATAGGTGTCGACATTTGGCATGCCAAGGATTTTTGTCTGTGCCAAATGCTGAAGTGTCGACACTTGACTGTCCAGGTGTCGACACTTGAACTGAAAACTTTCAGATTCAAGTGTAAATGCCTCGAAAACATAAATAAAATTCTTGAATACATAAACACATAATATTTAAACATTTAGATGCCCTTTTTTAATGAAGAGGATGCCCGGATTTGTGAGAATTGCTCCGTGCCATTACGTGCCATACACCATAAGTTTTTGAGATTTTGAGGTGCTTTCTTCCTGAAAACTCACAACTTGAAATCCTCATTAGAATACAATATGCACTCAATGTTTTGTTATTCATCAAAATCACTGGGTGGAGCCAACAATCTCCCCCTTTTTTATGATGACAAAACCTTGAGTAAAAAGGCAACATATTCAAACTTTAACCATTTAATTTTTGAATATGAATTTAAGTCCATTAGAGAGGCAAAACTTCATGGTTAGGAAGAATCAATCTCCCCCTTAATTAGATACTTCTTATTAAGGTAAACTTCAAAGATTCTTACAAGGTGAAAAATCAACACAATCATTACAATTTCTCAACAAATTTATGAATTAACACCTTTTTCTCAACAAATTTATACATCAATAAAATCAATACTCTTTCTCCCCCTTTTTGTCAATCATTAGAAAGGAGAATTTTTCCTCCCCCTCACAATGAGCATGGAGACAAAAAGATAGTAGAGAAACACATATCATAGATATCAGAGTCACAATTATGCTAATATCAAAGAGTATCAGAGCTAAAATATACCAAGATAGAAGAGTATCAGAGCCAAAAATAGTAAATTGATTCATTGAAGCACAAATAAAGAGTACTGAACAGAAATATATATATAAATAAGTTTTCAGTACAAAATTTGCTGAGTCATCAGCAAGAGCTGAAACATACATATATCATCAGAGTCAAATAAGTATCAAACATACAACATAAGAGCTAAAACAACATCTGTGAGGCTAATCCTCATCAGATGGAACATCAAGACTGAATGGAGCACTGATCCTAGATCTGGTGGCTAATGCCCTAGGAGGTGCTAAAGCTCTACGACTCCTAGTGCGGCCGGAAGGACCAAAGGCGGGTACAACCCTAGATGATCTAGTGGAAGGTGGTGAAAGATGATCAGCTGGCGCAATAAGGTCCGGTGTGGAATCAACCAAGGCGGTAGTAGGAGCTGGTGTAGTAGGAGGATCTCGACTGACCACCTCATAAGCATCGGCACCGCCAACACTGTCACTGTCACTGCCCACTACCTCTGTAGCTCGATCAATATCCTGATCACCACCCTCAGCAGAATCAGCATGTCGCTCTGGTGATCGCCGCCATCATCATCATCATCGTCATCATCGTCAGATCGTGCAAGTGCAGGGGCTGCAGGAGGTATAAGGGATCTCAACAGACTCTCAATGCGAGAGAATCCCTCCTCCATGGATCTGCGAATCTCAGCATGCTCCGAGGTAGTATGTGCTCGTAGAAGCTCGACCTCGCTACGTAGCTGAGTCACCTCACCTCTGATCTCTGTGAACTGTGCTCTGGCATGCTCCTCAAAAGATAGTCCTGCAGACGGTGGTGGAGGAGCTGAAGTGTCAGGAGACAAGTGCTCTGTCTGTGTCAATGGGATATCGACTGGAAGAAAAACTGCTGGCTTAGATGGTCCAGCCTCAGCCTCTCGAATCTCGTCCTCCTCATCTGGCTCCTGGCCAGACTCTCTGCGAACCCATCGACCTCCAACTAACCTGTATCCCATCCGGTGCAATGACCTCTCGTCGTACACATCTGTGTGTAGTATCTCCTTAGGGATCTCCCCCTCCAATGATACTCCACATGCTCTGAAAAGTCGGGTCAGTGCCATGCCGTATGGTAAACAGTGTCGGCGCTGAGTAGCAGCATCATACATCTGAGTGAGCATCAGGGACGGAATATCTATCTGCCTCCTCTCAATCAGACTCGTCATCACCATCAACTCCCTCTCGGTGATGAAGTCAAATCTCCCAGTCTTCGGTAGTAGGATCCGTGCAGTGATATGGTGCAAAAGGCGCATCTCCAATGACAACTGGTTCGCGGTAACTACTGATATACCGCGAACGTCCTCTCTCTCAAGGATGCACCTAAATGCCGCCTCTCTATCATCCACTGAAAAGGCACAGACTCCTCTCCGGGGTATCTCCCATACACGGCTCAGAAGCTCATCAGTCAATGAAATCTGAATACCCCTGACTGATGTTGTCCACAGTAGTCGTCAACAGTCCAGTGCATCATAAAACTTCCTCACTAGGTGAGGATAGTACCTCTCCTGCATGGTGCAGAATGGTACTAGTCCTGCATCAGTGAGTACCTGTCGAATGCTGAAGTGGTGCCTGTCGAAACACTGCAAGTCGACTCTCCTCCCTGAAGCTACTAACTTCCCTGCCATCCTCTCTACAGGGGGGAGCTCGGTGTGGCTGTACTGCTCGGCTGTGCTGTATCAAATCTGGCCTTCGACCTCCTCTCAACACCATGACTGGGCCTCTCCCTAACTGCAAGTCTCTTCCTAGGACCCATTTCAACCAACTGACCAGGGAAAAAGGAAGAAAGGCTTAGAACAAGGGACTGGCTACAGGTTGAGATTAGAAAAATGTTCAGATAGGTTTTGAAAACCAGAATCAACAACGTTTGAAAAATTGTAAAAATAATATTTGTAGAAAATATATTTTGATTAAATGACAAACTTCCGAACAATATTTGTAGAAAATATTTTTGTTTGGTAGAACACATTTGAATCTTTGGAAAAATAATTTTTGTAAGGTCTAAAAATCAAAAACCATTGGATTTGGGTCTAAACACTTAGGGTTTTAGCAAATAGCGAAAATGTCGCAAATGTATCACAAAAAACCTTTCTAAATCATCAATAAATGATTTAGTATGTTTAATTTAGATGAAAACCCAAATTATTTCGATCCAAAATTAATAAAACAGTGTTTTTTGCGAAAGTGGGTGAAAAACAACCAAAAGATGAGGGAAATCCGAGAAAAATAAGTTTAAATCACTATTCCCTTAAATGGAGTTTTAGAAATCCACTAAAACATGCAAAAATCCGGTTAGATTCATGAAAAATACTCAAAAAACCCAAATCATGGTTGTTTGGTTCGAAAACGACAAAACCAAAACGAGGAAAAATAAGATAAAATTAGAAGGAGGAAATACCTGATTTGTGATGGATTAGAGAGTAGAAGGAAGGATTTGGACAGAGGGGACCACTGTTGCAAGAAATCGGCGGGGAAAGAAAAATACAAAACCCTCGTTCGGTCCTTTTAAAAACAAAATCTGTTTCGCAAGTGTCGACACTTCGTATGTGTCAAGTGTCGACACTTGGTCAGGTGTCGACACTTGACAATTTCCAAGTGTCGACACTTGGCCAAAAAAAATCAGAAAATCTGAAAAAATTTAAAAAAAAGAAAAATTTTGATAAAATTTTGGGGCTTTAATCAATAGGTTTTGAGCTCTAGGATTTAGGTATAATTGATACTAAGAGAGTTCTATGTGAATGGATCAATGACACCTAACTCTCTTCTAATCAGACAGAACCTATCCTCACTTAAAGGCTTGGTAAACACATCTGCTAACTGATCATCAGTACAAACAAAATCAAGAATTACATTAGAGCTTTGTACATGATCTCTTATGAAATGATGTCTTATTTCAATGTGTTTACTTCTTGAATGTTGCACAGGATTTTTAGATAAGTTGATTGCACTAGTATTGTCACATCTTATGGGTGTCTTAATTAGTTTAATGCCAAAATCTTCGAGTTGTTGTTTGATCCAGAGGATTTGAGCACAACAGCTTCCACTGCTATATATTTGGCTTCCACCGTAGATAGAGCAACTGAGTTCTGTTTCTTGCTACTCCAAGAGATCAAATTTACTCCAAAAACTGACAGGTTCCACTAGTACTTTTACGATCAAGTTTACACCCAGCAAAGTCAGCATCAGAATAAGCAATTAAATCAAATGAAGAATCTCTAGAGTACCATAAACCAATTTCAATTGAGCCAGATAGATATCTAAGTATGCGTTTAACAGCCAAAAGATGAGACTCTTTAGGATTAGACTGATATCTAGCACACATACAGACACTAAACATGATATCTGGCCTACTGGCAGTAAGATATAACAATGAACCAATCATGCCATGATATAATTTTTGGTCTATAGACTTACCTGATTCATCCTTGTCAAGTCTACATGTAGAGCTCATAGGGGTACCTAAAGGCTTAGTGTTCTTCATCCCAAACTTCTTGAGTATTTCTTTTGTGTATTTTGTTTGGTTGATGAAGATCCCCTCTTTGGTTTGCCTTATTTGGAGTCCGAGGAAGAAATTCAGTTCTCCCATCATGCTCATCTCGAACTCACCCTACATTAATCTTGCAAAATCTTGACAAAGAGATTCATTAGTAGCACCAAATATTATATCATCTACATAGATTTGTACTACTAAGAGATCATCATTCTTTTTCTTTAAAAATAAAATTTTATCTACATTACCTCTAGTAAAATCATTTTTCAGCAAAAAAGAGCTTAAACGATCATACCAAGCTCTTGGAGCTTGTTTCAATCCATATAAAGCTTTATGAAGTTTATAAACATGATTTGAAATTCAGAATTTTCAAAACCAGGAGGTTGCTCAACATAAACTTCTTCTTCAATTAATCCATTTAAAAAGGCACTTTTAACATCCATTTGATATAGTTTAAAATTCATGAAGCAAGAAAAAGCCAACAATAGCCTAATTGCCTCAAGTCTAGCCACAGGAGCAAAGGTTTCATCAAAATCTATCCCTTCCTCCTGATTGTATCCTTTGGCAACTAGTCTAGCTTTATTTCTAATTACTATTCCATTTTCATCAAGTTTATTTCGAAAAGCCCATTTTGTACCAATAATTGATGTGTTTGAAGGCCTATCCACTAGTGTCCAAACATTGTTCCTTTTAAATTGATTAAGTTCATCTTGCATAGCATTTATCCAATTACTATCACATTCAGCTTCCTCAATAGTTTTAGGTTCAATTTGAGACACAAAAGCTAAGTAATCACAAATATTTCTAAGGGATGATCGAGTACTTACACCTTTAGATGGATCACCTATAATTAGTTTTTTGGGTGTCCATGAGCATACCTCCATTCTTTTGGTAATGGATCAACAGTTGATGTATTTTCATCACCTTGTGCTTGATCTCCTTCAGTGTTTTGATCATCGTTCTGTTCCTTGGTAAGCCCTTCATTGTTGTTTATTTCTTCAGTTTTCTTGCTACATGTTTCATCAAAAAGTGCATCTTCTTTTCTTGAAGATTTTTGGTTAGTTTCATCAAATACCACATGTATGGATTCTTCAACAACAAGTGTTCTTCTATTGAAGACCCTGTATGCCTTACTAGATGTGGAGTAGCCTAGAAAGACTCCCTCATCTGATTTGGCATCAAATTTACTTAAATTATCTTTACCATTGTTTAAGATGAAACAACGGCATCCAAAATATGAAAATAATGAATTGAAGGTTTTCTACCCTTCCAAAGCTCATAAGTGGTTTTCTTTAAAATTGGTCGAATTAAAACTCGATTTAAAATATAGCATGCAGTATTTATGGCTTCCGCCCAAAAATCTAGGTAAATCATTTTCACAAAGCATGGTGCGTGCCATTTCTTCAAGAGTTCTATTTTTTCTTTCTACTACCCCATTTTGTTGAGGTATCCTAGATGCAGAAAAATAATGATGAATTCCATTTTCAATACAGAATTTATCAAAATGGCATTTTCAAATTTGGTTCCATGATCACTTCTTAAAGATACTACTGAAACACCTTTTTCATTCAAAACTCTTTTGTGAAATCTAATAAATTCAGAAAATGTTTCATCTTTATGTGCTAAAAACATGACCCATGTAAATCATGAGAAATCATCTACAATGACTAGACCATACTTCTTACCTCCCAAACTAGATGTTCTAGTTGACCCAAAGAGGTCCATGTGAAGCAATTCCAAAGGTCTAGATGTAGAGATCACTCCTTTTGGTTTGAAAGATGATTTTGTTTGTTTTCCAAGTTGACATGCACTGCAAATTTTATCTTTTTCAAAATTGAGTTTAGGCAAATCCTTTACCAAATTCTTTTTGCTAAGTTTTGAAATTAAATGCATGCTTGCATGTCCTAGTCTACGATGCCAAAGCCAACTAGTTTCATCGATCTTGGCTTCCATTGCCACTAGACATTGACCTTTCTGAATAGGGAGATCATCAAGATCAACCATATAAATATTGCCATGCCTATACCAATGAACTTAATGCCATTGTCATCTAGACTAGAAACAATGCACAAAGAAGATTCAAAAACAACTTTAAAATTTTTGTCACAAAATTGACTAATGCTAAGCAAGTTATGTTTTAAACCATCAACATATAAAACATTATCAATATAAGAGGTAGGGGTGATATGGATTTTACCAATACCGATAATTTTGCCCTTTCCATTATCACCAAAAGTTACATTGCCACCATTTTGATATGTGAGTGATGAGAACTGCTCCACATCTCCTGTCATATGCCTTGAGCAACCGCTATCAAGGTACCACATCCTTTTCTTGTTGGTTGCAAGGCATACCTGCAATAAAGATCAAGTGGAGACTTTAGGTACCCAAGCCATCTTGGATCCTTTTTGGTTAGTGGCATTGGTTCCTTTCGGAACCCAAACTTTCTTAGTGTTATTTAATTTTCTTTTGTTGCACATATAAGATTTATGTCCTTTGATACCACAAGTATAGCAAGTAATGGATGAAGATGCAGGCACAAAGAAATTTTTAAAGAGTTTTTGTTTCTTATGAGTTCTGAATCCTAATCTGCTTTGTCAAATACTGCTCTTTGGTTATTTAAGAGTAAATTTAATTTTTCAAACTGTAAGTAAATTTTTCAACAAAATGTTTTAGTTTTTCGATTTCTTCTTTATATCTTTTGTTTTCAATTAAAATTTCTTTGCTTTGTTTTGACAAATTTTCATTTGAAAGTAAGTCACTTTTCTTTTTAAAGATATCCTTTTCTTTTTCAAGTACCATAATCTTATCATTTAATTTTTTATTTTGTATAAGAAGGCATTCATTTTCATTTGAAAGGTTGTTATTTATTTTAGCTAGATCCAAATTTTGCTTCTTTAAATCTTTATGTTTTGACTTTAACTTTTGAAATTCTATGACTAGTTCATCAAAAACCTCATGAAGCTCATCAAAAGTAAATTCATTTTCGGTTTCAGAACATACCTCATCATGGTCGGCCATCAGGCAAAGTTTGCTACCTCCTGCTGTTCTTCCTCAGAGCTGGAGTCTTCACTTTCACTCCAGGTTGCCATCATGGCTTTCTTTTTAGCTTTCTTCTGCTTTTCTTTAACAAGGGGCAGTCTACCTTGAAATGCCCGGGTTTTTTACACTCAAAACACATAGGCTGCTCCTTCTCCTTTTCTTTGTCCTTTTCCTTACTCGGCTCACCTTTCAGAGATTTTTTTTGTAGTTGAACTTTTTCTTCCTCATGAACCTTCTGAATTTCCTAGCTAACAGAGCCGTCTCATCTTCTTTCATCTTCTTCGGAGTCTTCGCTTAAGTCCTCTCTAGTAGTAGATTTGAACGCGATCGCCTTCTTCTTTTTGTCCACCTCTCCATTCTTTTGTTTGAGGAGAGCTCATAAGTCATTAAAGAGCCCAACAGTTGTTCCAGCGGGAGAGTGTTGACATCTTTAGCTTCTTCAATCGCAGTGACCTTTGCATCCCATGAAACTGGTAGAGACCTGAGAAGTTTATTCACAAGTTCACCATTAGAAATTATTTTTCCTAGGCTTCTCATGCCATTCACAATGTTTGTGAACCTAGTATACATTTCGCTAATTGACTCAGTAGGTTCCATTTTAAACATTTCATATGTGTGAATAAGCATGTTGACCTTGGTGGTTTTTACTTTGTGTGTACCCTCATGGGTAACCTCAAGTGTATCCCAAATCTCCTTGGTGGAGAGATAATTTGATATTCTATTAAATTCACTTGGATCAAGAGAACAAAATAAAAGGTTC
Source organism: Areca catechu (assembly GCA_021397845.1). Classification (NCBI taxonomy): domain Eukaryota; kingdom Viridiplantae; phylum Streptophyta; class Magnoliopsida; order Arecales; family Arecaceae; genus Areca; species Areca catechu. The sequence goes on from CM038043.1 coordinate 138,337,890, forward strand.
ATTGCCTTAGCATTAAGCTCAATTTGCTTAATGTCATTCTCATCCCAATCATCTTCCATTTTTGGAGTGAGAATGTCATTAATCATCATTGTGGGCTGATGAGGACCTTTTACAATTGTTCTCCACAAATTATAATCAAGAGCTTGTATAAATATGCGCATGCGTGTCTTCCAGTATGTGTAATTTGTGCCATTAAAAAGTGGGGGTCGATTTGAAGCTTGACCTTCAACAATACCCATTCCTATTGGGGCTGCCATGATCTTTTACTCAAGATCCTTGGACCTACAAGAGAGTACCGGTGCTCTGATACCACTTGTTGCCCAGAAATGGAGCCCAAGAGGGGGGGGTGAATTGGCTCTTTTAAAAAATTAAGACAATAAAATGAAGGTCTAGTGGTGCTTGTGAGCAATGATAAATTTGATGCAAGATGTTAGCAACAATTAAAGAGCAAGAGAGGAAAAGAGCAATCACACACAAACACAAGTTTATAGTGGTTCGGTGCAAACCTAGCACCTACATCCACTCCCTAAGCCACCCTTGAGAATTTCACTATAATCCACACTAGATTACAGTCGACTTGTTTTTCACAAGGCTCACAAGTCAAAACCTAAGTTGGTTTTGTCACTTAGGCTTACCAACAAACCTTAACACTTGTTTTGTCTTCGGCTCACAAGTTAACCCTAGTTGGTTTTATCCCTTTGGCTTACCAACAAACCACAATAACCTTCTTTCAAGACACCCTTGAAAGCAAGGTCAAATCACAATAAAAATATATGTAATTTAAAACTACAACAAACTCTCTTCAAGAGTAGATTGGAATCTTTGAAGCTCAAGTGGATGCTTTGTCTTCACTCTTCCTTGGAATCTCCTTCAAGGTGCCTCTTTTTGAATAAGTAAGGATGAGCTTGTAGGCTTTTCAATGGAATCAAGCTAGAAGAGGCTTTTGATGTGAAGTATGGAGAGAATATTGGCTTTTTGGCTTTTAGTAGACTTCAATGCACTTGAATACACTTCTCTTCACTTCTCTTGCTTTAAAATGAGGTTGGTGGAGCTTAAATACACCAAAAACCTTTCAAAAATGGTTTGTGACCATTGGTACATTGGAAATATCCGTTTGGAGCTTGAAAAGCAAGTTCTGCAAACCAGAAAAATAGATCCGTTAGAGCTGTCAGGCTGCAAGTGTCGACACTTGGCTGTCAGGTGTCGACACTTGATCTCTAGGTGTCGACACTTGAACATTCAAGTGTCGACACTTGATGCACAGGTGTCGACACTTGACACAAAAATCCTCAATATTACAAAGTTCTGTATTTTCAAAAATCTCAGGCCTTGAGTCGACACTTGAACCTAAGTGTCGACACTTAGTGTCGACACTTGAATATAGGTGTCGACATTTGGCATGCCAAGTATTTTTTTCTGTGCCAAATGCTGAAGTGTCGACACTTGACTGTCCAGGTGTCGACACTTGAGACTGAAAACTTTCAGATTCAAGTGTAAATGCCTCAAAAATATAAATAAAATTCTTGAATACATAAACACATAATATTTAAACATTTAGATGCCCTTTTTCAATGAAGAGGATGCCCGAATTTGTGAGAATTGCTCCGTGCCATTACATGCCATACACCATAAATTTTTGAGATTTTGAGGTGCTTTCTTCCTGAAAACTCACAACTTGAAATCCTTATTAGAATACAATATGCACTCAATATTTTGTTATTCATCAAAATCACCGGGTGGAGCCAACAAAAACTTTAAGTATTAATTTTTATACATATTAAGATATAATTAAAATAATGAATTTGTAAAGTATATAAGCGGATATACGGAGTACATCGTATCATGGCACAGTGAGGACCCGTTCTCTCAATCCCTTCTTGAACTCGAGGGATGGCTCAAGACCACCAAAGAGATGAGTAGGAGATGGGTCATAGGATTTAAGCATAGCTTTGACCCTCCGGTAGCTCGCAGATTTTTAGGCATCCATATCTCGGGCCTCGATGACTTAGATGGGTGATGCATATATTGAGAACATCGTGACTCACCTTTTTGCCTAGCATCCTCAAAGCTTCCGAGATGTCGTCCATGATACAGTCATCGAAATTCTCTGAGACCCACATCTGCATAATTGGCTAGCTTCACTATCATGGCCATTACAATAGGTTATTTTATTAATAAATTGTTTATTTGTTTTAAATTTTTATAGTTATAAGCTTTATATATTTAGGCTTGAGTCAAGGAAAGGAACTTAGGAAATAAAAATTCACTTTAACAATACAATCGATGGATTGGGGGTGTCTATAGCTCCGTATCATTGAATGAAATATATATGAGCAATATGTTTAAGAATTAGAAGAGTATATCAAAATATACATCTCTGTATTAATATATATACTTATATATCAAAACTTATTAGTAATGTTTTTTTCTTCATTTCAGGATGCTAGTACTTCCGAATCTCATCCACCAGCTACTAGAGAGAACGTACAAGAACAAGAGGAGGACGATAATGATGAGGAAAATCTTGCATGAATTTTTTTATTTTGATGTTATGTATTTAATTTTGAAACTTATAAAGCAATGTTAATTTATAAAATCATATAATTTATTTTTTTAATATCATATAATTAATTTTTTATTTATAATTATGGTATTTAATTGTTAATTTACTTAGAAAGATTCTAGGAAATCTAATTACATATTATTATAATTAAATAGATTTAAAAAATATTTTTTTTGTAAAGATTAAAAAGTTATTATTGATGGTATTAGCGATGACTTATTGCAGTCAGTAATAATCATTAGCAACAGCAAATCATTAAAGATAGTGAGTGTGGTTGCTAATATTTTTTTATTTTAATTAAAAAATTAAAAAAGAATATTAGCAATGGCATTATCATTGCTAATACTGCCGCTAGTAGGCATTATTAGCGATGGCATCATTGCCATCGCTAATTAGTTTTATTATTGATAAAGGTAGCTCCGATAGATAATTAGCGATGGCGTGCTAATAGTATTAGCGACATCTAATGGGTTATTAGCAATAGTAATTAGCCATCACTAATAACCAAAATTGTTGTAGTGATACCTAAATTTTCAAATAGATAAGGATACTTTTATTTTATTTCTTTTTTTAATTCCTAAGTGGCCTCTCATATAGAATGATTACTCTACTGTACTTTAATATATGGAATTATACATCTTCATAATACTTGATCCTTTCGATTAATAATTTGCACAGAATACTCTTCATAGCCTAAATCTTCTTTGAGCTATAAAGGTTTATATTCTACTATATGACTAGAATCTAGTATGTATTTTCTCAGCATGGACACATGAAAGACATTATGTACTCAAGCTAGTGCAGGGGCAAAGCAAGTCTATAGGCTATAGTACCAACTCTTTCCAATACTTCACATGGACCAACATATCTAGAGCTTAACCTATCCCAAATCCCAAATCTTAAAATTCCTTTGGTAGGTGATAGAATACATGTTCCCCACTCTCCTAACATCTAATAACTCTTCTATTTACTCTAGACTATACGAAGATATTCTTTGATCAATTAAATTTTTTTCACTATTTGTTGTACCAATTTAGGTCCTAATAATCTCTTCTCATCCACATCATATCAACATATCGGAGATCTACATTTTTGTCCATACAATACCTCATAAAGTGCCATTTATATACTGGATTGATAACTATTATCAGAAGCAAATTCAACCAAAGATAAATGTTCTTCCCAAGAACCTTTTAGATCAATGACACAAGCTCTTAACATATCCTCTAATATCTAAATAATTCTTTTTGATTGTCCATCTATTTGAGGGTGGAAAGTAGACTAAAATTTAATTTGGTTTCCAAGACTTTATGCCAACTTTTTCAAAATTGAGATACAAATCTAATATCTCTCTCATACAAATAGTCACAAGAACACCATATAATCTCATAATTTCTTTAATATAAAGTTTAGCTAACTTTTTTAAAAGTATGACCAACCCTGAATGCCAAGAAATGAGCTGATTTGGTTCATTTATCAACAAGTACCTAAATTGCATCATTACCATTAGAAGTTTTTGACAAGCCTGTCGCAAAATCTATCATGATATGCTCCTATTTCCACTTTGAGATGGTAAAGGTTATAGTGGTCCACCTGCTCTCTAGTGCTTAACTTCTACTAATCGACTTGTTAAACATTAGGCAATAAATTATGCAATTTCTCTCTTAATATTATTCTTCCAAAAAATTCCCTTCAAATCTTTATACATTTTGGTGTTACCAGGATGTCTAGTATAATTAATATTATAAACCTCTTCCAAAACTTCTTTCTTCAATTCTAGAATATTAGGTATGATAATCTATTCCAAAACTTCAAGGATCCATCTGCATGAACTTGAAATTCTAAATGTTTATCAAATCCCACCTATCCAATTTTTTGTAATTCTATATCACTAACTTGTGTCGCTTTAATTCTTTCAATCAAATTAGGTTGTACTCTAGATGTGCTATTTGTACCCTAAATTTATGCTTTCAGATTTTAATATCAAATTTTATCAAATCTACCAAAATATGCTTCTGAATAGTAATGAATGCTACCAAATTACCTAAAGATTTTCTGCTGAATGCATTGCCACTACATTGGTTTTTCCTAGATGATAATTGATAGACAAGTCATAATCCTTTAACAATTCTAACCATCTTCTCTATCTTCTATTCAATTCCTTTTAAGTAAAAATATATTTTAGACTTTTATAATTAGTGAATATTTCACAATGTTCACCAGATACATAATGCCTCCAAATTTTTAATGCAAATACTACAGTGCAAGCTCAAGATCGTTAGTAGAATAATTTTTCTAGTAAGGTTTTAATTATCTAGAAGCATATGTAATTACCTTGCCATTCTACATCAATCACACCCTAACCCTCTTTTTGAAAAATCACTATAAATGGTGAAGCCCCCATCACTCAAGGGAAGGGTAAGGATAGGAGCCAAAACCAAACATTGCTTTACCTCTTGAAAACTTTGCTCACATTCTTCAGTCCTTTCAAATCTAACTCCTTTATGGGTCTATTGAGTAAAAGGTACAGCAATATATGAAAAACCTTCGGCAAATTGTCTATAATACCCAACCAACCCTAGAAATCAATGAACTTTAGAAACATTATTTAGCCTAGTCCAATTTACTACTACTATCTTTTTTGAATCAACAAAAATTCTCTCCTTGGATATTATATGCCCTAGGAAGACTAAACTATTTAGCCAAAACTCACATTTATTCAATTTATCAAACATTATTTATATTTTAAGGCTTGTATTACAATTCTCAAATGTTGTTCATGCTCAGCCTGATTTTTACAATAAACTAGAATATCATCAATAAGGATAACTATAAATTTATTTCAAAAGGGTTTAAATGTCCTATTCATTAAGTCTATAAAGATAACTGGAGCATTTGTTAACCCAAAGGGCATGACCATGAATTCATAATATCTATACCGTGTATGAAAGGCAGTCTTAGATACATCCTCCACTTTTATTTTTAATTGATGCTATCCAGAATGAAGATCTATCATGAAGAAAACTTGGGCTCCTTTCAACTGATCAAAGAGAACATCAATTATAGGTAGAGGGTATTTATTTTTCACTATTATCTTATTTGATTTTCGATAGTCAATGCATAACCTAATACTTCCATCATTTTTCTTAAAAATAATACCGAAGCTTCCCAAGGAGAGATACTAGGTCTAATAAAACTTTTTCTCAAGAAGCTCTTGCAATTGGTTTTTTAGTTCTTTTATTTCAATTGGAGCCATTCTATAAGGTGCTTTAGAAATTGGTGCTGAGTTAAGAATCAAGTCAATTGCAAATTCAATCTCCATCTAGAGAAAACTCGGAAATATCCTTTGGAAAAATATTAGGATATTTATTTACTATAGGCATATCTTCTAATGTTTGATTCTCTTATCTAATGTCAACTATTGCAGCCAAATATGCTATATACCCCTTCTTGAGTAATCATCTATTTTGCATGGTGGAGACAACTTAAGAAGAAGCATAGGCACCACTACCAATGAAATTGAATCTTGTATCTCTTGGGATTTGAAAAGTTACCTACTTCTCATAACAATCAATAGTAGCATAATGTGATGACAACCAGTCCATACCCAAAATTACATCAAAATCATAGATGTCTAAAACTATCAAATCGACCATCAATTTTCTATTCTCTATCTGGATTGGACAAGACTTGCAAGTCTAATTAGAGATTATCTCACTCCTAGTAGGGGCACTAACACAAATCATACTCTAATGGCACACAGGGCAAATCACATTTTTGCATAAACATAGAAGATACATAAGAATGAGTGGATCTTGAATTAAATAAAACATGGGCATAAATAAATGCAATAGGTAGTATAACTGATACCATGGTGTTTGATACTTCTACATCTTACTTGGTCAATGCATAGATACGGTCATAAGTGTGCAGTTTGCCCTTCTTTTGTTGCCCTTAGATGGGGGTTGGGATTTTCTGAACTTGGATAATAGGAGCCTGACTGGTAGAACCCTGAGTTAGTTGAGTCCTAGTAGCTTGGGGCCTTTGCCCCAATTTAGATTCCTAAATATTTTGAGGGAACTTAGCTATTTTATGACCTAATTGACCACATTTAAAACAGGCTCTGGATACTCTTCTACAATTTTCAGTTTTATGAATACCTCCACACATAGCACATGTAAGTCTATTTTGTGAATAGATCCTATTATAAGATCCCTATTTTCCTTGTCGAGAAAATTTTGCATGAGAACCAGATGAGTGTACCTAACCCTTAGTTGCTTGAAATGTTGCAAGTCCCTTAAAATTTTGTTTATATTGACCACTATGAATTTTAAAATCATTGATCCTCCTCTTTTTCTTTCCTCCTTTTACATCCCAAGTTTCTTTCTAAATAATTTTTAAGTTCTTGACTCTATTTACTAGATCATTATAATTTGATGAATGCAATGCTGCCAAACTCCTTCAAATACAGCATCTTAATCCTTTTTCAAACCTTCTCATTCTGGACTCATCATCTATAACTAGAGCAGGAGCAAATCAAGATAATCTATTAAATTCAATCTCATATCTATCCACAATCATTTCTCCTTGGGAAAAGTTAAGAAATTATCTTTCTCTCTTAATCGGCTTAAAGAAAAATACTTAGAATAAAAGGCATTACAAAACCGCTATCAAATAATTGATCCATCATCCAAGGCAATGATTACTCCACTGATTTCCACTAATGATGAGCTCCATTCTGAAGCATATAAGTAGTAAATCAAATTTTCTCTTCTTCTTTACATTCTATTGCTCAAAAAGCTTTCACTATTTCATCTATCCAAGCCTTAGCCTCCTAGGGATTAGTAGTACCCTTAAAAACTAGAGGGACTATTTTTATGAATTCTGCTGGACTCTTTCTATAGTCAGATAGATTAGGATTCTACTGCAAAGGGTGCAAAATTATTGTGATAACTCCCTTTGTTGATGAACCAACCCAACTACTTCCTGAATTAATTCAAACATTCAATTCAAATTCCCAACCATGTTCCCAATGGAATTATTGATGGGTCTAGAATTGGTTGATTTGTAACAAACTAATCCTCCACTGCCCTTTCCTAAACATTGAGGTTTATACTCTAATTTGAGCATTCATGATCCTACCTGTTCTCACCATTGATTCACTAGGAACTTCAACCTAAGACCTTCCTACCAAATCATTTACTCTTCGGGTACGGGCATGAGGAGACAGAATTCTTAATTTTAATAATATAATAAAATAATTATTACAATAATATTTAAATATACTAATACAAGATAATCAATGAGAAAACAAACATAAATAGACATCTCATTGTTGGAAAATGCCTAGGATTCCATGCATGGATTTTTTTATAATTCATAGAAAAAATGTTTCTATTTTAAAATTATTTTAAATGAAAAACATGTATTTAGAACAATTATAATAAATTCTAAGGAGAATCGTGACATGATATGTAGTAGAAAAAAAATCAATATGCATTGATCTATCCGATGCATGTAGTAGATCTAATCTATAAATAATATGAAATCTTATTTCATACCTGATCATGGGTCAATGATCGCTGCTGCTAATGGTACTTGGTAAGGACTCTCCATGTCACTTTATAGCTGCACAGGATGTCCAAGCTCTATGAATCATCCACATGAAGATATAATATGATCAACCTCCTAGAACTACTAGATCCCTCCGAAGGTCACTGGATGGCTAAAAATAATTTATTTCTTGGACTTTCTTGAGCCTCCCAAGAATTCCAAAAGATGATAAAGAAGTCTAGATCTAACATGAAGAAAATAAAAAATAAAAAGATCCCTTTCTTCTATTTTTCGCTTCTTTTTCTTCTTCTCTCAACCCGAGCACCCAAGAAGGTTCTTTCATGCCAAAGAAGAACTCATGCCCACCTTAACTTTTTTAGCATCCTTTCTCATTAGATCTCATGCTAATTTAAAGCTTCTTTGCTTGCCCAATCTCAAAAGAATTCTAAAAAAATTAGGCATGTGGATTAGGATAGGATTAAGTGGACTTTGGATGAGAATAGGAAATACTAACCCACTTTGACTACTCTTTATCATGTCATAACCCACCAAAAAAATCCATAAGAATTTCATGAATTTTTATCTCAAATCACCAGTAAAAGGACCTTCTTTTCAATACATATTTTAACTAGATTTTCAAAAAAACTGGTGATAAAATTGATAAGTTTTTGAGATTTTAAGACCAAGTAGAGTTAGGAAAAGGAAAGAGTTTGATTCCCAATCAAACTCCTCTAATTTAAATTCAAAACTCATCCTAAATTAATCTAAATCATATAAGAAAAGAGCGAGTGCATGAAAACATATTTGGCATAAGTTTTTCAAGAATTTATTCAAATAAATGGCATGAAAAAATCTTAGAGAAAACCTAGTTATGCTTGTTAAGGATTTGACTAAGCTTTAACCAAAATTAGTTAGGAACCAAAACTAATTTGGTTATAACTAATTTAACCAACTTGAACTCAATCCAATTAGATCCTAATTAGGCTTATTAAATCTCAATTAAATCTAGAATTAACTGAGTCCAAGTCTAAATCAAACCATAATTAGAAATTCTTAGCGATTAGGTCATCAAATAACCTAATTAGGTGAATTCTAATTGAACCAAGTTTAATTAGACTTGACCTAAACCTCTTCACTCATCAAAATAAGTTAATTAGCAATCTAATTATTAATTAATCCTTTTATAATTAATTAATAATTAATTAATTATTAATTTATAATATTTGTATAGGATTAATTACTCATTATATTTATAATTTTATCATTAAATAATTCTTAATCATTAATCAGTCATCATGATTGGTCAAAAACTTTTTATGTATGTAATTCCATAGGTTCAAATACTAAGCCAGTAGTCCAAAAACTAATTCCTAAACTAATCGATGCAACCATTTAACAATGGTGCCCGATATTTGGATAGGTTGAATGTTTGTGAAGTAACATTCAAGAACCCAGGCATATGGTTTCTATATAATTCATCCCTTTGATCCTAATGCTTAGAATGATTTTAGAGTTATCTGGTAACTCTGAATAATGCATCCAAAAATGTCTCAACATGCTAAATTCTACAATTCCTTACAAGGATTATCCTAGCCAAGGTCTTACTAAATTGAAACACGGTAGAGCATTATCTCTAACATTTTGGAGTGGTCAATTCTATCTTGACTCACTATTGACTTAACAAGTATTTGACTGTATCTAGTAACCTTCCATCACTATATTAGAAATATAAGTAGTCCGATACTTAACTATGATGAGTTGCTTGTAAATCACCTGGATTATCTCAGATCGAAGGAATACTTATACTCATATTTTTTATGAGATACTCTCGACAGCAGAGTACTTAATAGAGTTGGTCATGTTTAGTATAATGTACACTTACACTCACCTGCATGCCATACCAATGTCTCCACACTCCTTAGTTATAAGACAACCAACCCATATGGCATACAATGATCTATGCTCGAAAAATATTGTCGTTCTAGATAACAACGTATCATTTGATCATGAACATGTTTAAGAATTACTCAATAAATCCTTCTTTATCAAATTGAAGTAGTTCTAAGAACTTCATCTCAAAAAAGTCAAAAAAAAATACAAAAAGGGATGAACCTCTAAAAAAATAATTTTTATTTTATTAATGATTCATGTACATGTTATAAAAATCCAACCATCTACAACCTAGATGATTGGTTATAGAACATATTTCCTAACAACTCCCACTTAGACTATAGCTAATCAAAATAGTATCGAATACCTAACTTCTACTTGTGGTCATCGAACTCTTTGATTTTGAGGGCTTTAGTAAATAGATCATTTAAGTTTTCCTTTCTATCGATCTTCTGAAGGTCAATGTCACATCTATCCACTATCTCCCGGGTAAGATGAAAACTATGTAGAATATGCTTGGTCTATCATTGAGCCTTTGGTTTGAAAACTATGTAGAATATGCTTGGTCTATCATTGAGCCTTTGGTTCCTTCATTTGAGCTATGGCCCCAGTGCTACACAATATAAGAGAACTGGGCCATTAATGAGGGGTGGCACTCCAAGCTCCGTGATGAACTTTTATAGCCAAATAGCTTCTTTTGTAGTATCAGATGCTGTAATATACTCTTCCTCGCAATCAGAATCAATCATAATGTGCTACTTAAACCTTTTCCAATAGATAGCTCCTCCATTAAAGATAAAAATATAACCTGACACATTCTTGATGCCATCCCTATCTAACTAAAAACTTGAGTCAATATAACAGACTAATTTCAAGTTAGAATCTCCATAAATGAGCCATTAGTTCTTAGTATTTCTCAAATACTTAAAGATGATTTTACGACTTTCCAATAGTTCTCACCTAGATTAGATTAGTATCTATTCACTACTCTTAGTAAGTTTGCCACATCTAGTCTCGTACATGTCATAGCATTTATGATAGATCCCATTACTGAGGCATATGGAATCCTACTCATATTTTGAGGACTTGTTGGGCAATCCTTCTTTAAGAGATTAATTCCATGGCCTATCGGAAGATAGTCTTTCTTTGAATTCACCATGCTAAACCACTTTAGCATGATCTCAATGTATGTGGACTGGGTTAACGCTAGCAACCTCATAGACGTATCTTATAGATCTTCATCCCAAGGATTCAGGATACTTGTTTTAAGTCTTTTATGGAGAATTGAAAAGATAGCCATATTTTTATTCCTTGCAATGCAGGAATATCATTTTTGATTAAAAGAATGTCGTCCACATACAAAAACAAGAAATACTATAACCGAACCATTAGCCCATTTGTATATACAAGGCTCTTCTCCATTCCTAACAAAGTCATATGTTCTAATCACTTTATCAAATGTATATTCTAACTCCGAGATGCCTGCTTCAATCTATAAATGGAACTCTGAAACTTGCATACCTTTGTTTCATCTACAAATGTGAACTCTTTAGGCTATATTATATACACTTCTTCTTCAAGCTCAACATTTAAAAAGTAATTTTCACATTGTTGCCCAGAAATGGTGCCCAAGAGGGGGGTGAATTGGGTATTTTAAAAATTAAAGCAATATATGTGCTATCAAGTTCAAAAGTGAAGAGTGATAGTGCTCAAGTAATTGTGCAACGGAAGCAATGAAAGATAGCAACAATTAAAGAGCAAAAGAAGAGTAAAGCAATACAAACACACAAGAAGTATAGTGGTTCGGTGCACCTAGCACCTACATCCACTCCCCAAGCTCCACTTGGGAATTTTCACTATAATCTTTTCTAGATTACAGCCGACTTGTTTTACAAGGCTCACAAGTCAAAACCTTACACACTTGTTTTGGCTTCGGGCTTACAAGCAACCCTAGTTGGTTTTATCAATAGGCTCATCAACAAACCTCACTCACTTGTTTTGGCTTCGGGCTTACAAGCAACCCTAGTTGGTTTTATCAATTGGCTCACCAACAAACCTCACACTAGTTTCAAATTCCCTTGAAACTAGCCTAAGACAAAAAGAATATGAATACAATGAATAAATCAAGACAAACTCCTTTTGAGCAAAAAGTAATTCAATGTAGCTCTTGATGGAGACTCTTCAAGCCTTTCTCTTGGAATCTTGGATCTCACTAAATGCCAAACTCTTGAAAGTTGGATTCCTCAAAGATGGAAAGCTTTTGGCTAAGGAATCTCTTGGTTTTCTCACTCTTTTTGACTTGGAATTGATTGAAGGCTTTGTACTTTCACTCTATTCCTTTTCACTTTGTCTCCTTGTCTTTTTTGAAGTTAGGTGGAGGTTAAATACCTTATTCAAGCTGAAACAACTCCACAAGACCGTTAGAATAAAAAATATGGCCGTTTATTGCCGTTAGAAATCAAATCAAAAGGTCAGAAAAACTAGCCGTTATGCCATGAGTCGACCTCATGAGTTGACCTCTGGATCAAGTGTCGACCTCATGAGTCGACCTCTAGTTTATCTTAGGCAAAAATCCAGAAAATCATAGTTCTGCCCAGTTTAAATTCTCAGGCGATGAGTCGACCTCTGGTGTCGACCTCTGGACAGGTGTCGACCTCTGGTGGTCGACCTCTGGAGCGTGCCACTGAAATTTTGCCGTGCCGGCCTTGCTGAACTTTTCTTTTCTTCATGAGTCGACCTCTGGTGGTCGACCTTTGGCAAGGTGCCGACCTTTGGTGGTCGACCTCTGGTCTGAAATTTTCTGAAACTTTGGAGAGGTGCGTGCCTTGCTTGAATTTCTCTAAGCCTTTGTTACTTTTGTCAATTGCTTCTTAATAATAAGGTCCAATATGAGAAATTTGATTTTGTTCAAGGTAGAAGAGCTCTTTCCCAAACTAGGCAAACCTAGTTTCATCATTGTACTCTTGGTACTCTTTTTGAATAACCTAAGTCCTGAAACTTTATCTTGAGATGAAACATTAGTCCAAACATATACTCAACCTTTTGTTAATCATCAAAATTAAGGAGCCAAAGCCAACAATCTCCCCCTTTTTGATGATGACAAAACCTTGAGTATATATGCAATTAAGTCCAAAAGCAAAATATAGCAATAATAAAAATTTTCAAAGAATCCTTACATGCATGAGTATACCATAAAAATTTTACTTTTCATCTACTTTTTTGTGAAAACATTCTCATGAGTCAAAAAGATTTTACTTTTCATTTACTTCTTTCTTTTTGTGAAAACATTCTCATGAGTCAAAAAGATTTTACTTTTCATTTACTTCTTTCTTTTTGTGAAAACATTCTCATGAGTCAAAAAGATAAGAACCATAATAGCTCTACTCTATTCTATGAAAGAGTCATACTTTACCATATATACTTTACAAACATTACTATACTCTCCCTTTTGAAAAAGTGCATTCTTTGTAGTAAAAGATATATTAAGAAAATTATGTTCCATTACAATGAAGTACTTAGTTGCATAAATACATGCTCCCCCTCAATTTGTGCATTCAATATAACAAAAACATTCTAACTTGAGGGTTTAAAAAGATAAATGCTAAGAGCTGATATCAGACAGTAAAATATCACAATGTAGATAAGTATATAAATGTATTCAGTTACAAAATTGCTTACATAGTAAGCACAAAACACTGATACATCAGATCATACAAAGTAAACTAGTATATCATACATCAAGCAAATCTATGAGGCTACTCCTCATCAGAAGGTATATCAAAAGAGATAGGAGCCGAGATCCTAGATGAGGATTTTGGAGTCCTATGAGTGAGACTCCGAGTCCTCAGAGAGGGACCAGACCTAGGGGTAGTCCTACGAGATCTATAGGTCCGAGGAAAAGGCTCCACAGGTGTCCTGACAGAAGCAGTAGCAGAAGGAGTAGATGGATCAGTATGCTGAGTAGACTGAGCTGGAGTGTGCCTGCTGACTAGCTCATAAGCAGTGGGATCATCAATATCTGTCTCTGTATGCTCATCTCTATCATCCGGAATCCCTGTAATAGTCTCAAAAAGTGACTCAGTAAACTCAGTATCTACTGGCACATCTGTAGCTGGAGGATCTGTACTGGGAAGATCAGTAGAAGGAGGATCAGTAGAAGGGGGAATCTCTGGAATCGGATCTGCAGGTGGAACATCAGAGCTACCTGCTCCAGGCTGATCTCCATCACTGTCACTGTATCCACTGGAGTCATCATCATCATCATCAGAATGTGGAGGAGTCACTGTCGGATCTATAGTCCCTGGTGGCAATGCTAATCTCAGTAGGCTGAGGATCTGTCGAAATCCTGCATCTACACTAGCTGAGAGAGCTCCAATGCGCATATCTGTGTGGATCCGCAGACCATATAGCTCCTGTCGTACACCAGCAATCTCTGTCTGGACCTCTAAAATGTGATCAGTCACTCTCTGCTCAAAGTCCGATATCCTCGCTGTAGTCCTCCGTGGTGTAGCAGTAGCAGTAGGTGCTGGAGCTGATGAGGGTGGTGGCGTGAATGGCTCAGGCTCCGCAGTCTCTGACTCTGGTGCTGGACGAGGAGGTGTACCATGATCAGTAGGCTCTGAAGGCCCTGCCTCAGCTACTCGGATCTCATCCTCCTCATCTGGCTCCTGGCCAGACTCTCGTCGCACCCAACGGTCACCAATCAGTCGAAATCCCATCCTATGCAGGGATTTCTCTCCATATGTATCAATATGCTGTAGCTGACTGAAGGGTATACCATCAAATGAAACTCCATGCTCCCTGAATAGCTGTGTCAGCCCCATGCCATATGGCTGAACTAGTCTCCTGTGAGATGCTGCCTCACCCATCTGCTGAAGCATGATCCTGGGAAGGTTGATGGGAGTCCGCTATCTCAGGGACACCATCAACACCAGCTCACGCTCAGTAATAAAGTCAAATCTCCCGCTCTTTGGAATCAAGATGCGGGCGATGATATGATGCAGCACTCTCATCTCCAGTGAAAGCTGGTTAGCGGCTACTGTGGAAATGCTGCTAACATCCTCACGCTCTAGAATACATCTGAAGGCATGCTCTCTGTCGCTGATAGAAGTGGCAGCTGTGCCATGAAGTGGAATCCTCCAAACGCGATTGATGACCTCTGGTGTCACTGGAATCTCGATCCCACGAACAGTAGCTGACCATCCAATGCCATCAGTGGCCATGGATGCATAGAACTCCCTGATGAGGTCTGGGTAGAATCTCTCAGTCATCGTGCAGAAGTGAACCAAACCTGCATCTCTCAGCACATCTCCTATAAAAAAGTGATGCTGATCCCAGAAAGGTATGTCCACACGTCTCCCACTTACAATGCTCTTCCGTACTAAGCTGGCTGACACTGGTGCAAGTGGCTCTGGGGTCGGCTCACGCTCATGTCTGACCTTTCTTCGTCGCTCAGTGCTACTTTGGCCTTGTTCCATTCTCCTTTATCTTACTGCCAAGTGCTTTCTTGGACCCATATGGATGGAAGAGGGGTAAATTAGGGAGAAGTAGGATAATGCAAGGCTAAGAGGGAAGGAACCAAGAAAAGAGAGGAGAAGAGAGGTTCACGGGTTGGTGAAATGGTAAGATAGGGTTTATGAAAATGGAGAAAATCGAGAGGGTTGGAAATCCACTATTTAGAGCTTTAGGGAAGTTGGAGGGGGACCACACGAAGGAGAAATGGAAAGAAATGGAGAAAAAGAGGCTTGCGGACAGGTTTTAAAAAAGATGATTTCCGTTCAAGTGTCGACCTCTACAAATTCTCAGGGGTCGACCTCAAGTGTCGACCTCTAAAAATCTCAGGGGTCGACCTCAAGTGTCGACCTCCGAAAACTTAAGTGTCGACCTCCAAAAATAAATTAGCTAAATAAAATTCGGTAAAATTTAAAAATTGATAAAATTTAGAAAAATAAGCTTTAAACATATTTGAGAATTTATAAATCATTTTTGAGGAATTTTGATGGGAATTGAAGAGTTTCAAGCAAAAGGATCAATGACTCCCAGTTCTCTTCTGATCATACAAAATCTATCTTCATTCAATGGTTTTGTGAATATATCAGCCAATTGATAATCAGTACAAATAAATTCTAACAACACATTAGAGTTCTGAACATGATCTCTTATGAAGTGATGTCTTATTTCAATATGTTTGCTTCTTGAATGTTGTACAGGATTTTTCGTTAAATTGATTGCACTAGTATTATCACATCTTATGGGTGTCTTAGTTAGTTTGATGCCAAAGTCCTCGAGTTACTGTTTGATCCATAGAATCTGAGCACAACAGCTTCCAGCTGCTATATATTCGACTTCCGCCATAGATAGAGCAACCGAATTCTATTTTTTGCTGCTCCATGAAATCAAATTAACTCCTAGGAATTGACAAGTTCCACTAGTACTTTTACGATCAAGTTTACACCCAGCAAAATCAGCATCAGAATATGCAATCAATTCATATGATGACTCTCTAGAGTACCAAAGACCAATTTCAATTGACCCAGATAAGTATCTAAATATACGTTTTACAGCTAAGAGATGTGATTCTTTAGGAGCAGACTGAAAACGTGCACACATACAAACACTAAACATTATATCTGGTCTACAGGCAGTTAGATATAGCAATGAACCAATCATGCCTCTATATAATTTTTGGTCTACTGATTTACCACATTCATCTTTGTCTAATTTACATGAAGAGCTTATAGGGGTACCTATTAGTTTGGTAGTTTCCATCCCAAACTTTTTCAATATTTTCCTTGTGTACTTGGCTTGGTTGATGGAGATCCCCTCTTTGGTTTGCTTAATTTGGAGTCCGAGGAAGAAGTTGAGTTCTTCCATCATGCTCATCTTGAACTCACTCTGCATTAACTTTGCAAATTCTTGACAAAGACATTCGTTAGTAGCACCAAAAATAATATCATCTACATAGATTTGTACTACTAAGAGATCATCATTTTTCTTTTTCAAAAACAATGTATTATCTACATTACCTCTAGAAAAATCATTCTTCATCAAAAATGAACTTAATCTATCATACCAAGCTCTAGGAGCTTGCTTTAAACCATACAATGCTTTATGCAATTTATAAACATGGTTAGGAAATTCATGATTTTCAAAACCAGGAGGTTGTTCAACATAAACTTCCTCTTCAATAAATCCATTTAAAAAAGCACTCTTAACATCCATTTGAAATAACTTGAAATCCATAAAACAAGCAAAAGCAAGTAAAAGTCTAATTGCTTCTAGCCTAGCAACAGGAGCAAAGGTTTCATCAAAGTCGATCCCTTCTTCCTGGTTGTAGCCTTTAGCAACAAGTCTAGCTTTGTTTCTAGTAACAATATCATGTTCATCAAGTTTATTTCTAAAAACCCATTTTGTGCCAATTACAGAAACATTAAGGGATCTTTCAGTTAAAGTCCAAACGTTATTTCTTTTAAATTGATTTAGTTCATCTTGCATAGCATTAATCCAGTTACAATCTTTTTCAGCTTCTTCAATTGACTTAGGCTCTATCTGAGATACAAAAGCTAAATAATCACAAACATTTCTAATAGAAGAGCGTGTACTTACTCCCTTTGACGGATCACCAATTATTAGCTCTTTGGGGTGTCCGTGTGCATACCTCCACTCTTTAGGTAAAGGTTTTGGTGAAGTTGCATTGATCTCTTGAGTTTGATCTTCATTTTCTTGATCATCATCTCCTTTGGGCTCATCTTCATTGATTGTCAATTGTTCAAGCTTCTTTGTACCTGTTTCATCATCAATAGAATCTTCTTTTCTAGAAGATATTTCGTTAGATTCATCAAACACTACATGAATTGATTCTTCAACCAGAAGAGTTCTTCTGTTGAAGACCCTGTATGCCTTGCTAGAAGTATAGTATCCTAAGAAGATACCCTCATCTGACTTGGCATCAAATTTACTGATATTGTCTTTGCCATTGTTTAATATGAAATAGCGGCATCCAAATACACAAAAATACTTAAGATTCGGTTTTTGATTTTTCCAAAGCTCATATGGTGTTTTCTTCAAAATAGGTCGAATTAAAACATGATTTAAAATGTAACAGGAAGTATTAATGGCTTCTGCCCAAAATATCTAGGTAAATCATTTTCGCAAAGCATTGTGCGTGCCATTTCTTCAAGTGTCCTGTTCTTTCTTTCTACCACCCCATTTTGTTGAGGTGTCCTAGGTGCAGAAAAATTATGACTAATGCCATTTTCATTACAAAAAGCTTCAAAATCATGATTGTCAAATTCAGTTCCATGATCACTACGCAAAGAAACAATAGTGAGATCTTTTTCGTTTGAAACCCTTTTATGAAATTTAATAAAAGCTGAAAACGTTTCATCTTTATGAGCTAAAAACATTACCCAAGTAAATCGTGAGTAATCATCTACAATTACTAGCCCATATTTTTTACCTCCCAAACTAGTTGTTCTGGTTGGTCCAAAGAGGTCCATATGCAATAATTCAAGGGGTCTAGTAGTAGATACTACTCCTTTAGGTTTGAAAGTAGATTTAGTTTGTTTTCCAAATTGACATGCAGCACAAATCTTATCTTTTTCAAATACGAGTTTTGGCAATTCTTTTACAAGATTCTTTTTGCTTAATTTTGAAATCAACTGCATACTAGCATGCCCTAGCCTACGATGCCAAAGCCAACTAGTTTCACTTGCCTTGGCTTCCCTAGCCACTAGGCATTGACCACTTTCCATGGCTAGATCATCAAGATCAACCATGTAAATGTTTCCATGCCTATAACCAATGAACTTGATGCCATCGACATCAAGACTAGATACCATGCACAAAGATGATTCAAAAATAACTTTAAAACCCTTGTCACAAAACTGACTAATGCTGAAAAGATTATGCTTCAAGCCATCAACAAATAATACATTATCTACATAAGCATTAGGGGTGATATGGATTTTACCAATTCTGACGATTTTGCCTTTTCCATTATCATCAAAAGTAACGTTTCCACCATCAATAGCTGCTAGTGATGAGAATTGCTTCACATCCCCAGTCATGTGCCTTGAGCAACCACTATCCAGATACCACATTCTTCTTTTATTTTTGGTTGCAAGGCACACCTGCAAAAATTAATCAAGTTGAAACTTTAGGTACCCAAGTCATCTTGGGTCCTTTAGGGTTAGTCAAATTGGTTCCTTTTGGAACCCAAATCTTTCCAAAGGTATTTAATTTTCTTCTATTACAAATATATGATTTATGTCCTAACTTACCACATGCATAGCAGGTAATATTAGAAGATGCAGGTATGAAAAAGTTTTTGTAAAGTTTTTGCTGATTCTGTGGCTTAAATCCAAGTCCAGCTTTGTTAAACACTGCATGTTGACTATTTAAAAGCATACTTAATTTTTTTGAACTAAAAGTAAACTTTTCTACAAAAGGTTTTACTTTTTCTAACTCTTCTTTGTAATTCTTGTTTTGAAGCAATAGTTCTTTGTTTTGTTTTTCAATTTTCTCATTAGTTTTAAGACTTCTATTATTTTTCAAAGTCTTTACATGTTCAGTTAATTTCTTGTTTTCTTGAATTAAATCTTTAATTTCAGTTGAAAACTTTTCTGAATTTTTGGTAAGCTCAAGATTTAGCTTTCTTAATTTCTTATTTTTTAATTTTAATTTTTCATATTTCATAACTAAATCATCAAAAGCATCATGCAATTCTTTGAAAGTAAATTCAATTTCAGGTTCAAATTTACCTCATTATCTTCATTGGCCATGAAACACAGGTTGGCGACTACCTGCTGCTCTTCATCACTGCTGGAGTCCTCACTCTCACTCCAGGTAGCCATCATGGCTTTCTTTCTCAACATCCTTCGACTCTTTTTAAGCAAAGGGCAATCCATTTTATAATGTCCAGGCTTCTTGCACTCGAAGCAGATGGGTGGATCCCTTTCTTTTTCTTTCTCTTTATCTTTATTGTGATCACCTTTTTGTGGCCTTTTCTTGTAGAAGCCTTTCTTCTTTCTCATGAAGTTTTTGAATTTTCTTGTAATGAGAGCAGTCTCATCATCATCAGCTTCTTCTTCTGATTCATCACTTGACTCTTCTTTTATAGTGGACTTGAAGGCTATGGCTTTCTTTTTCTTGTCATTGTCCACTGTCTTCTGCTTTAGTGAAAGCTCGTAAGTCATCAATGATCCAAGAAGCTGCTCAAGAGGTAGAGTATTGACGTCCTTGACTTCTTCTATGGCTGTTACTTTCGCATCCCATGAAGCCGGAAGAGACCTGAGAAGTTTGTTAACCAGTTCACCATTAGATATAATTTTTCCCAAACTTCTCATACCATTTACTATATTGGTAAATCTAGTATACATTTCACTGATACTTTCAGTTGGTTCCATCCTGAACATCTCATACGTATGAATGAGCATGTTCACCTTTGTGGTCTTCACTTGGTGTGTACCCTCATGGGTAACCTCAAGTGTATCCCAAATTTTTTTGGCGGAAATACAATTTGATATTCTATTAAATTCACTTGGATCAAGTGCACAGAATAGCAAATTCATCGTCTTAGCATTTAACTCAGCTTGTTTGATGTCATTGTCATCCCATTCTTCTTCAGATTTTGAGGTGATAATGCCATTAACCAAGCGAGTGGGCTGATGAGGCCCTTTAGTAATTACTCTCCATATATGATAATCTACAGCTTGTAATAAATACGCATATGAGTTTTCCAGTATGTATAGTTTGTGCCATTAAAGAAAGGAGGGCGATTTGATGCTGGTCCTTCAACTACACCCATTCCAATTGGGGCGGCCATGATCTTTCACTCAAGATTGTTGGACCTACAAGAGAGTACCGGTGCTCTGAAACCACTTGTTGCCCAGAAATGGTGCCCAAGAGGGGGGTGAATTGGGTATTTTAAAAATTAAAGCAATATATGTACTATCAAGTTCAAAAGTGAAGAGTGATAGTGCTCAAGTAATTGTGCAACGGAAGCAATGAAAGATAGCAACAATTAAAGAGCAAAAGAAGAGTAAAGCAATGCAAACACACAAGAAGTATAGTGGTTCGGTGCACCTAGCACCTACATCCACTCCCCAAGCTTCACTTGGGAATTTTCACTATAATCTTTTCTAGATTACAGCCGACTTGTTTTACAAGGCTCACAAGTCAAAACCTTACACACTTGTTTTAGCTTCGGGCTTACAAGCAATCCTAGTTGGTTTTATCAATTGGCTCACCAACAAACCTCACTCACTTGTTTTGGCTTCGGGCTTACAAGCAACCCTAGTTGGTTTTATCAATTGGCTCACCAACAAACCTCACACTAGTTTCAAATTCCCTTGAAACTAGCCTAAGACAAAAAGAATATGAATACAATGAATAAATCAAGACAAACTCCTTTTGAGCAAAAAGTAATTCGATGTAGCTCTTGATGGAGACTCTTCAAGCCTTTCTCTTGGAATCTTGGATCTCACTAAATGCCAAACTCTTGAAAGTTGGATTCCTCAAAGATGGAAAGTTTTGGCTAAGGAATCTCTTGGTTTTCTCACTCTTTTTGGCTTGGAATTGATTGAAGGCTTTGTACTTTCACTCTATTCCTTTTCACTTTGTCTCCTTGTCTTTTTTGAAGTTAGGTGGAGGTTAAATACCTCATTCAAGCTGAAACAACTCTACAAGACCGTTAGAATCAAAAATATGGCCGTTTATGGCCGTTAGAAATCAAATCAAAAGTTCAGAAAAACTAGCCGTTATGCCATGAGTCGACCTCATTAGTCGACCTCTGGATCAAGTGTCGACCTCATGAGTCTACCTCTAGTTTATCTTAGGCAAAAATCCAGAAAACCATAGTTCTGCCCAGTTTGAATTCTCAGGCGATGAGTCGACCTCTGGTGTCGACCTCTGGTGGTCGACCTCTGGAGCGTGCCACTAAAATTTTGCCGTGTCGGCCTTGCTGAACTTTTCTTTTCTTCATGAGTCGACCTCTGGTGGTCGACCTTTGGCAAGGTGTCGACCTCTGGTGATCGACCTCTGGTCTGAAATTTTCTGAAACTCTGGAGAGGTGCGTGCCTTGCTTGAATTTCTCTAAGCCTTTGTTACTTTTGTCAATTGCTTCTTAATAATAAGGTCCAATATGAGAAATTTGATTTTGTTCAAGGTAGAAGAGCTCTTTCCCAAACCAGGCAAGCTTGGTTTCATCATTCTACTCTTGGTACTCTTTTTGAATAACCTAAGTCCTAAAACTTTATCTTGAGTTGAAACATTAGTCCAAACATATACTCAATCTTTTGTTAATCATCAAAATTAAGGAGCCAAAGCCAACACACATCCATTTGCTAGATTTTATAATCAAGATGTGCCTCTACCGCAAGCACAATCTGAATGGATTTAAGCATTGTCACAAGCAAAAATGTCTCATCATAGTCAATACCATAATACTGATGGTATCCCCTGGCAACAGACAAGCTTTAGAGGTCTCCACCTTCCTATCTGTGCTCCCTTTCCTTCTGAAAATTCACTTACATCCTATAGGTTTTATCCCTTTCGGTAGATCAATGAGTATCCATACATCATTGACTTCATGGATTCCATTTTAGAATTCATGCCTTCTAACCATTTATCAAAGTTAGCACTCTACATCACACCCATATAGGTAATCGGATCATCATTATTTTCATCAAGTTTAACAAGATCACCATCTTGGACCAAGAAACCATAGAATCTATCTGGTTGATGTGGTACTCTATCGGATCTCCTTAATGGTACTTCTACAACAACCTCCGGGTTTGATTTAATCAAATCCGATTCTTTGGGTTCAGTCGATGGTGTCGATTCTTCTACGTGTCGAACCTCTTCAAGTTTAATCTTAGACGTATTAGTTTCTTCTCTAAGGAACTCCTTTTCTAAAAAGATTGTCCTATTACTAATAAAAACTTTTTGTTCATCAGTATGGTAGAAGAATAACCCTTAGTTTCCTTTGGATACCCTATAAATGTATACCTATCAGACCTAGGTCCAAGCTTGTCTATTCTTAAATGTTTGACATATGTTGGACATTCCCAGACCTTAAGATGTGAGAGTACCAACTTATGTCCTATCCATATTTCATATGAAGTTTTGTCTATAGACTTACTAGGAACTCTATTTAAAATATAACAAGCCAACTATAATGCATATCCCTAGAAGGAGATAGACAGGTTCGCAAATCCCATCATAGATCGAACCATATCTAATAGGGTTCAATTCCTCCTTTCAAACACTCTATTATGCCAAGGTGTCCCAAGAGGAGTCCATTATGAGAGAATCACATTCTCTTCTAAATATGTCAAAATTTATTGATAAGATATTCACTTCCTCGATTAGATCAAATGATTTTAATATATTTACCGGTTTATTTCTCTACTTCATTATGAAATCATTTGAATACCTTAAAAGACTCTGACTTATGTCTCATCAAGTAGACGTACCTACACATCGATAGGTTGTTAGTAAATGTGATGAAGTAATGGTATCCATCTAGGTAAAATGTTCATGGGTCCACATACATCAGTATATATTAGACTCAAAACCTGAGTGGCCCTTTCACCCTTTCTAGTAAAAGGTAACTTAGTCATCTTTCTATGAAGACAGGATTTGCAGGTCGGCAATGATTCAAAATCATTGATCTCGAGGATTCCCTCTTTGGATAGCATATTCATCCTTTTCTTATTAAAATGACCTAGCCTACAATGCCGAAGTTAGACATCAGATATATTTTCAATCCTAGGATATTTATTGAACATATACATTATATTCACAGGCTCTGATAAAATATAAATATCATTCTTCAATTGTCCATACATTATAGTAACACTATTTAAAATGGTATCATAATGACTATCATTTATTGATAAATGATAATCATTTTTAGTCAAAAGGCCTACAAAAATCACATTTATCAAGAAACTAAGGCAATAGTGATAATCACCTAAGACAATGACACTGAATCAAAAACAAGCTTGAGTATCCCTAAAACTAGAATTGGACCAGATCTTCCATCTTCAACATTCAGGAATTTCTCGTTATTTTTGATCTTCTACTAACCTAAAGTCCATGCATCAAATTACAAATATTAATAGGACTTTCGGTATCTAATACCTAGGTAGAAGTATTACAAATAAAAAAATTTCAAGGTGTTATTATTAAGTATCTTGTTCAGTAATGCCTTGCTGGTTTTTTTTCTTTCTTTGCCTGTTCAGGTCTAGCAAGGCAATGTAAAGAGGACAATTTTTCTTCCAATGCCCTTGCTTCTTATAGTAGAAGTATTCAACTTAAGTCTGGTAGGCTTTTAACTTCTTGGTCTGACCTGTCTTAGTTGCTGGAGTACTTTATACCTTTTTATTATTTTTATTCTTCCCTTTCTTAAAGGGATGATTCCCTATCGATCCTCCCACTACATTCCCAAGCCTTTATAAAGCTGATGATCCTTCTCATAGGTCTGTAGTAATTTTAACAAACCATGGTAGTTTACTACAGGCCTTGTCATTCTATAATGATCAAGGAAGTTAATATAGGATTTTGACGAAGAATTAAGGATCGCATCCTTTCTCAATTGTTCATGCAAAGGAAATCCAAGTTTGCCCAAGCGATTAGCTCGATCATGTGCAATACATGATCCATGACCATGGCCCCTTCCCTCATCCTTGTGTTAAAAATGGTACAAGATATTTTGTACCTTTCAATATCATTGGGAGTGCCGAATAATTCTTTCAACACTTGTAGGATATCCTTCGACTAAGCATCCTCAAACTTGCGATTCAATTCATCATTTAAGGATGTCACATAATATAATAGATCATGGTTCAATCATTGAGCCACTTCGAACTGCACCACGAGCGTTTTGAGCAGGCTCCTCAGGTGCTAGATATGTTAGCACGTACAAAATCCATTCATGCTCCAAGGCTATTTTTAGCTTTCGATACCAACTATTAAAATTGGATTCCATTCATTTTTCATTATCTAGCAATGAATAGAGCAACAACGTAGTGGCCATATTAATCTGAAAGGAGAAACAAGACCTAATTAGTACATGAATTATTTAATCTTAATGACTTGGACTTTAATCTAAAGGTTCTACTATTTTTGATTAAATTGATAGCCTCTACCTCCAATTCGAGGAATTGTACCAATTTCTTGGCAGGTACTAGAATCCACTCGGTTCATCCATGTGCATCTAAAGGTATGTTCTTAACTAATTATTTCTCTAAAAAACTTCTAGCAATGATTTTACCCCAGGTACTAATTAGTAAGACTTTATGCTACCACTAGAAGTCTTGGTTATGTCCAACCATTAATATGAGAGGACTTAGTACTTCTAGCCAATGATGTCTCAGCCTGACTTTGGCCGGCTAACCTGACAATCATTTAGAAAGAAGGATCAAGCCATCATAATATCAATAATAATTCCAATAGCTAGTCCTTGGACCTCCAATGATCATCTTAATTATTGGACTCATTATTACTCTTTTAATGGAAGGCCATGACTTAATTATATCCATAATTTTTTTATTTAAAGACCTAATAATTTTAAAAAATTTAATTAAAGAAAAGAGAAGAAGATATGGACTAATTAATAATCCTCCCACTGACTTTATCAAGGGTTGAATCACATTAGTTCAAGGACACCTATATCAGCTAAACTGATCTTCCTTACTAACATGGGTTAACTCGAATCAATGAGCTATCTAATCAAATTTTGATTGACTACATTGATCAAGTAAGTGAGATTAATGGAAGGGTTCCGTCATTATCCTCTTTCCTCAGATACCAAACAAGTTAGCCAGGTAAGAGGTAACCGTAATTAATAACCATGATCAAAATGCTATACTTATCTTAGACACCAATTAGTTCATCAAATTTGATTAAACTAGCATAAAGACTCGGGTCTGACCACTACGCCATAATCAAGTCTATTTGTTATAATTTAGACTTGATCAAACTATCACTATAGATTTGATCTAGAAAAAAACTTGATGTAATCCTAATTAACTTTTAGTTAGATTAAATCCAATTCTCTATTAGATCTACATTATTCTAAATTCTAATCCTAGGTCTAACCTGGTTATTTGACCTGATTCAAGCTAACCCAAAATCCATGATTTATGAAACATGATTAGATCTTTAATTCATAATTCTAAATCTAATCTTAGATCTCTTAATTCCAGTAATTAGTCAAGATTAAGCCTGGTAAATTTTAGATCTAAATAATTTAAATGCATCATATATATATATATATATATATATATATATATATATATAAACACTTTTTAGATCTTAACTATATAATACAGTCTTATGTTGAAATTAATTTATGTTTCACATTTTAAACATAAAATAAACCCTAATACATTAATTTCAAATCAAAAATAGCAAATTAATGAAGATTAAATCGCTAAAAAATAGATCTAATTATTGAAACAATTTCAATGATTTTTTTTTCACCTCACTTGTTCATGGGATATAACCATAAGCGACACCCATATATGCTATAGGAGATCCTATTGAAAGGAAAGAGAGGGCCTTTAAACCCTACTTTTCTTCTATGACCAGATGACCATGGAGATCAACCCAATCTGAAATAGTTAGTGGGATTAAATTATATCTGACATATAAAATCTGACATCTGTATATCACATTATGAAAAAATTCTACTCTGATACCACTATTAGAAAAAGCCTAGAATTTCATGCATTGATTTTTTTATAATTCATAATGAAAGTACATCTATTTTAAAACTATTTTAAATAAAAAATATGTATTTAAAATAATTCTAATAAATCTTAAATTGAATCGTAACATGATATACTGTAGAAAATAAAATTAGTATGCTTAGATCTATCCAATGTATACAATAGATCTAATCTACAAATAATATGAAATCTTATTTCATACCTGATCGTGGGTCGATGATCACTGCTACTGAGGGCACATGGTAAGGGCTCTCCATGTCATTTCACAGCCAAACAGGATGTCCGACCTCTATGAATCATCCACATGAAGCTCTGATACAATCAACCTCTCGAGATTGCTAGATCCCTCTGAAGATCACTGAATGGCTGAAAATAATTTATTTCTTGAACTTTGTTGAGCCTCCCATGAAATCCAAGAAGAGGACGAAGAGGTCTAGATCTAATATGAAGAAAATCAAAAATAAGAAAATCCCTTTCTTTTATTTTTCTCTTCTTTTTCTTCTTCCCTCAACCCTAGCACCCAAGAAGGTTCTTTCATGCCAAAGAAGAACTCACGCCCACCTTACTTTTTTTTAGCATCCTTTCTCATCAAATCTCACGCTAATTTAAAGCTTATTTGGTTGCCTAATTCCAGAAGAATTATAAAAAAATTAGGCATGTAGATTAGGATAGGATTAAATGGATAGGATTAAATGGACTTTGGATGAGATTAAAAATGCTAGCCTAGTTTTACTGGTCTTTATCATTCCATTCCCCAACAAAAAAACCCCTTAAAAATTTCATGAGTTTTTATATTAAAAGTTTCATGAATTTTTATATAAAAATTTCATGAATTTTTATATAAAAATTTCATGAATTTTTCGATGCATATTTTATCTAGATTTTTTAAAAAAATTAGCGATAAAAATTGATAAGTTTTTGAGATTTTAAAACCCAATAGAGTTAGGATAAGGCAAAGAGTTTGATTCCTAATCAAACTCCTCTAATTTAAATTCAAAACTCATCCTAAATTAATCCATATCAGATAAGAAAGGAGAAAGTGCATGAATTTATTCAAATAAATGGCATAAAAAATCCTAGAGAAAACCAAGCTATGCTAGTTAAGGGTTTGACCAAGCTTTGACCAAAATTAGTTAGGAACTAAAACTAATTTGGTTATAACTAATTTAACAAACTTGGACTTAAACCAATTAGGTCCCTATTAGGCTTAATTAAATCCTAATTAAATCTAGAATTAACTAAGTCCAAGTCCAAATCAAACCATGATTAGATATCCTTAGTGATTATGTCATCAAATAACCTAATCTGATGAATTCTAATTGAACCAAATTCAATTAGACATGACCTAAATCTTTTCATTCAATCAAATCAAATCAATTAGCAATCCAATTATTAATTAATCCTCTTATAACTATTTAATAATTAATTAATTATTAATTTATAATATTTATACAGGGTTAATTATTTATTATATTTATAATTTTGTTACTGAATAATTCTTAATCATTAATCAACCATCATGATAATCAGAAACTTCTTATGTATGTGATCCCATAGGTTCGAATACTAAGCTGGTAGTCCAGGAACTAATTCCTGAATTAATTAATGCAACCATCTAGCAATGGTGCCCGATGTCCTGATAGATCGAATATTCACGAAGCAACATTCAAGAACCTAGGTATATGGTTTCCGTATAATTCATCCCTTTGATCCTAATGCTTAAGATGATTTCAAGATTAACTATGAGCTCTAAATAATGCATCCAAATATGTCTCAACCTACTAAATCCTGTAATTCCTCACAAGGATTATCCTGATCAAGGTTTTGCTAAATTGAAACACATTAAAGCATTGTCTCCAATATCTTGGAGTAGTTAATTCTATCTTAACTCATTATTGACTTAACAAGTACTTGGTGCGGGCACTAGAGTTTGTAAGAGACTTCAAGCAAACCAGATCAATCCAAGCTCCTTATGGATTGCAAGTGAATAAACCAAACTCTGATTTTGGTTTCAACATTATGTTACTTTTAGCATGATTCCATGAGTCCTTTAATTTCAGCATTAGTCCAAGAGTCTTGTAATTAGAGTCCAGTCAACTTTAGTTTCAATTTAGCCATTGTTACGGCCGTAATGATGACATGGCCGGGCTCAGATTCCGTCAGGTATGATCGAGCCACGTGGAGGTTTCTTCGGCCGAGTCAGCCTCGGCTCCCATGCTACCGAGGTCGAGCTCGGCCATCGGCCCCCCCCAGGATACCTCGCCAGGTGATATCCCGAGACGTTACCGCCCTTGCCGAAGTCGAGTTCGGCACAGGGCTCCTCCTGCCACCTCGCCAGGTGTCCACCCAGGAGGGGTCCACCTCGGCCGAGGTCGGCTGCTCCCCCGCTCCCTCACCAGGTGGCGCCCATAGACGGTCCCACCAAGGCCGAGGTCGAGCCGGGCCCCTACGCTCCTTCGCCAGGTGGCCCCCGGAGATGGGTCCACCTCGGCCGAAGCCAAGCGTCCTCCTGCCACCTCGCCAGGTGTCCGCCCAGGAGGGGTCCACCTCGGCCGAGGTCGGCTGCTCCTTCGCTCCTTCGCCAGGCGGCCCCCGGAGACGGGTCCACCTCGATCGAAGCCAAGCGTCCTCCTGCCACCTCGCCAGGTGTCCACCCAGGAGGGGTCCACCTCAGCCGAGGTCGGCTGCTCCCTCGCTCCTTCGCCAGGTGGCCCCCGGAGATGGGTCCACCTCGGCCGAAGCCAGGCGCCCCTCTGCCACCTCGCCAGGTGTCCGCCCGGGAGGGGTCCACCTCGGCCGAGGTCAGGCCGCCCGTACGGAGAAGGTCCCGAAGAGCGGAGGCACAGGTTCCGAGGTTGGCCCTCAAGCCGTGCGCACCGCAAACGGTGCCCCGTACAGATGGCGGCGGCATGCGAAACATCACTTACGTCGACCCGACAGGTCCTGCAATCGAGAGACGCGGTTATGACAAAACGGGGCCCATCAACGGACAGCGCCGGCACTTAGGAAGGAGAGCGCCCTCACTGGGCCCGAGGTCTGACCGGTCGCCCTACCGGCGCCCCCCCCCCCTTTTTCTTTACCCTTTCCCTGCTGGGCTCGGCGAACGAGGTCGGAAAGCCGCCTGGCCCTCAAAACCGAAAAGGGAAAGAGAAAAGGATGGAGAGGGGAGCCTCCCAAGAGCAGAAGACAGGCAGGCAGCGAGAGGAGATAAAAGGAAGGAAATTGGAGGCGACCAAGTAAGCGGGGACGAGTAAGAAACAGCGGCCAAAAAGCCCCGCTCCGAGAGTAAGATCGAGGGTCCCGAGAGGGGATCGCTTGGCATGAGCTCGGCAAGGAGGCCCGGCCGGGTTTCTGGTCCCTACAGCACCCTTCTTGCTAGTAAATTCTCTGAGTCTGGGACTCCTTCGGGGGCCCGTCTTGGAGAATCTGTTCCTTCTCGCCGTCTACTAACTTGACCGTCAGAGCTCCTTCGCCGGGATCCCCGGCCAGGGTCTTCTGACCCTCTCTTGCAGGTTCCTTCCGGCCAGGAGGCCCCAGGAGCAAGGCGGTCTGGTGGGATCGGCGGATCCGAGGCACGGGCGTGGCGGCGAGATCGGCAACAGATTGGCGCGCCAGGTAGGGGGGCAGGACAACACCCCCTAGCGGGAGCCAGCTTTCTGCAGGTACCGCGCTCTCCGACAATGGTGGTCACTCGTGGGCGCGAGGCGTCCACCAGCCATGTGGGGGAGGTTCCCTCCCCTCAAGGGGCCCACAGCCCGGAGAGGGAGCTCCCAGCTCCCCCTCCTCTTCCATTACCACCGACCTTGGCAGACGGGCCCCTCGCGGTCGTTATCCAACAGCTGCAGACCTTGACCTCGGCGGTCCGGCAGCTTCAACATCAGCAGCGGTCCCTGGTGATGCAGCCACAGCCGGGGACCCCCGTGGCTCGGGCCGCGGGGTCGCGTGGGAGCCTGCGCTCCATTCAGGACAGGCCATCCCACCCGAGGGCGGTCTCCGACCCCCGCAGGAGCCACCAAGCTCCCGCAAAAAGAAACTACTCCGGTTCGGCGGATCACGAGAGTCGATCCCCGGCCGATGAAGCTGAGACGGCACATCGCAGCAAGCGACGCCGAGGCTTGACTTCGCGCCGAGACCGATCGGCGCCCCCTTCGCCAGCGGCCTCGGTGGAAGACTCCACCGACGAGGCCATCAGGTGTCAGGCCGAGAGGCGCCTGGAGGAGCACGAGCGCAAGTTGGCAGAGTTCGTCCACCGGTTTGCCGACCTGCAGAACTCATCGGCAGATCCGGCAGGCTACGACTCCCGTCCCCCCTTTTATGAAGAAATCCAGGCGGAGCCGATCCCGAGGCGGTTCCGCATGCCACAGGTGGACCCCTACGACGGGACCACCGACCCTCTGGACCATCTGGAGAGCTACAAGGCTCTCATGAGGGTCCAGGGGGCCACTGACGCTCTTTTGTGCATCGCCTTCCACGCTACCCTCCAGAAGGCCGCTCGAGTCTGGTTCACCCGCCTCGAGCCCGGATCCATTTGCTCCTTCCACCAGCTGGAAGGAAAGTTTGTGGCGCACTTCGACGCTTATCGGAAGGTGCCAAGAGAGGTGGATAGCCTCTTCTCCATCCGCCAGCAGGACCAGGAGCTGCTACGGGACTACATCACTCGGTTCAAGACCGCAGCCCTGGAAATCTATAGCCTAAATGAGCCCGTCGCCATGCTGGCCTTGAAGCGCGGACTCAAGACGTCCCGCCTAACCTACTCCCTGGACAAGAAGCCTCCTAGGACGTACTCCGAGCTCCTCCTCCGCGCCCACAAGTACATCCGAGCGGAGGAGGCCGACCGCACACGTCGAGAGTTGGACGGGAGGACTCCGAAGAGGCCATCCCCGAGGGATCTTTCTGGAGCTCGGAAGCCCGGGCCACCTGCCGACCCTCGCCCGAATCCGAGGCCGAAGGGCGAGGCCATTCCGGAGCGGAGGTTCACCCCTCTCCTCGCACCTTGGACAAAGATCCTCATGGAAATTGAGGGCGAGCATTACCTCCGCCGACCTCCTCCTCAGAACCCGAGGGGTATCCGGGACAAATCGAAGTACTGCCAGTTCCACCGCGAGCACGGTCATGACACGGAGGAGTGTCGCAACCTGAAGCGGGAGATCGAGGAGCTGATCAAGAGGGGCTACCTCAGGAAGTTCGTCAGGAACGAGGTCCCCCCGGAGGGGCAGCCGCTCGCGGCCTTACCACCAGTTCCTGCAATCGATAACCGCCCGACAGAGAAGCCCGTGGGCATGATCTCACTTGGGGTCGGGCGAGTGGCGAAGAGAGCCCGGAAAGTCGAGAACCCGGAGAATGTAATCCCTCCTAAGGAGGGGAAGAATAATGAGAATGTAAACAACGATGCCATGGTGGTCGAGATGACCATTGCGAAGCATCCTGTACATCGAATTATGGTGGATAGTGGAAGCTCGGCTGACGTGCTTTTCTACGATGCTTTCTCTCGGATGAATTTGTCCCACGATCAGCTGAGACCGGTGCATACCCCCCTGGTAGGTTTTACTGGGGACTCCATGGGGGTCAAAGGGGAGATCACTCTCCCGGTCACCGCCGGATCCCCACCTCAGCAGTCGACCGTCCTGATGACGTTTACCATTGTCAGGCTCCCTTCGCCTTACAACGCCATTCTCGGGCATCCCGGGCTCAACCAACTGGACGCCACGATTTCTACGAAAAGGTTGTTGGTGCAGTTCCCCATGCCTTTTGGGCTCGGGGTGATGAAGGGGATGACCCAGCTGGTCCCGCATTGCCTCCAGACGGTCCCGGGCGCCCGGGGCGCGAAGCTCTGCCCCGATGTTGATGACCTCGACCTGAGGGAGAAGGAACCCAGGGGGGGCCCGTGGAACGCCTGTTAACTTATCCCCTTGGTTCGGACCCACTGAAGACAGTACAGGTCGGGGCGCAACTTCCAGAAGAAGAACGGGCCCGCCTGCTGGAGTTCCTCCATGCGAACGCAGACGTGTTCGCTTGGTCGGCGGCCGACATGCCGGGCATTCTGCCCGAGGTCATCATGCACAGGCTAAATGTGGATCCGAGCTGCCGTCCGGTCCGCCAGAAGAAGAGGAGCTTCGCCATGGAGAGACAGAAGGCCATCAACGAGGAGGTGGAGAAACTCCTCGTCGCCAGCTTTGTGCGGGAAGTCCAGTATCCCAGTTGGCTAGTGAACGTGGTCATGGTAAGAAAGAGCAGTGGTAAGTGGAGGATCTGTGTGGACTACATCGACCTCAACCGAGCTTGCCCGAAGGATAGCTTCCCTCTTCCAAAGATCGACCAGCTGGTCGACCCCACCTCGGGACATCGCCTCCTGTCGTTCATGGATGCCTTCTCTGGATACAACCAGATCCGAATGAGCCCGGAGGACGAGGAGCATACCGCCTTCATCACCGACCGCGGAACTTTTTGCTACAGGATGATGCCATTTGGCCTCAAGAACGCTGGGGCCACGTACCAGCATCTGGTCAATAGGATCTTCAAGGACCAGATCGGCCGCAACACGCAGGTGTACGTGGATGACATGCTAGTAATGAGCAAACCCGATTCGGACCACGTAGCTGACCTGGCGGAGACGTTCGGCAACCTTCGGCATCATCAGATGAAGCTGAACCCTGCGAAGTGCGCCTTCGGCGTCTCCGCCGGGAAGTTCCTAGGATTCATGGTGACCCAAAGGGAAATTGAAGCCAACCCGGAGAAGGTCCAGGCCATCCTGGACATGGAGCAGCCTGCCTCCAAGAAGCAAGTGCAGCAACTCACCGGCCGGGTTGCGGCCCTCAGCCGCTTTATCTCCAGGTCGGCAGATCGCTGCCGTCCCTTTTTCAAGGTGCTGAGAAAGATGAACGACTTCGCCTGGACCGAGGAATGCCAGGAGGCCTTTGAAGAGCTGAAGAAGATGCTCGCATCGCCACCGCTGCTTTCCCGGCTCGAGGAGGGGGAGGAACTTATCCTCTACCTGGCGGTCACCCCGGAAGCCGTCAGTTCGGTCCTGGTTCGGACCGACGACCAAGGAGTCCAGCGGCCGATGTACTATACCAGCAAACTCCTCTGCGATGCGGAGCTCAGGTATTCTCGGCCCGAGAAGCTCATTTTTGCGCTAATAGTGTCTGCTCAGCGTCTCAGGCCCTATTTCCAAGTGCATCCCATCGCTGTCCTGACGGATTAGCCACTGAAAGCGGTGCTCAGCCGACCCGACACCTCGGGGCGATTGGCGAAGTGGGCATTGAAGCTCAGCGAGTTCGACATCACGTACAAGCCCAGGTCAGCCATGAAAGCTCAGGTGCTGGCCGATTTCTTGGTCGAATGCGCGGGTTTGGGCAAGGAGCCCGAAAAGGATCCCTTGCACCGGTAGCTGAAAGTGGGCACAGAGGGGCCCGGAGAGGATGCATGGATCCTCCACGTAGATGGAGCCTCGAACTCTGACGGAAGTGGAGCCGGACTCATTCTTGCCAACGGTGACGGGGTCGTCGCCGAATGCACGCTCCGTTTCCAGTTTGCCGCGACAAATAATCAGGCGGAGTACGAGGCACTCCTCGCTGGGCTGAGGGTCTCCCACGAGCTGGGCGTGGCTAACCTTAAGGCCTTCACTGACTCCCAGCTCATGGCAGAACAGGTCTCCAGTGAGTATGCCGTGCACGATCCCCAAATGGCGAAATACTTGGAGCTCGTCAGGGCGGGCACAGCCGGTTTCCGGTGCTTCAACATCTTCCACATCCCCCGCAGGGAGAACACCCGTGCGGACACTCTTTCCCGACTGGCGACCCTGCCGGATATGATGCTGGGTCGCGCTCACGTGGAGCACCTTAAGGCCCCAAGCTACGAGACCCCAGTGGGGGTCCATCAGGTCGACCGTGAGCCCAGCTGGATGGACAAGTACGCCGAATACATAACCAGCGGCACCTTGCCAGAGGACCGCGAGGTGGCCCGCCTCGTCAGAAAGAAGGCCGTGCGGTTCGTCCTGATGGATGGGCAATTGTATCGAAGATCCTACTCCTACCCCCTCCTCAAATGCGTAGGACCCGCAGAAGCCAAACTCGTGCTCCAGGAGATTCACGAGGGCGTCTGCGGGAACCACGTCGGGGGCAGAGCATTGGCCTACAAAGCCCTTCGCCAGGGCTACTTTTGGGAGACGATGAAGGAAGACGCCGCTGATTTCGTGAAGAGGTGCGATCGGTGCCAGCGTCACGCCACGGTACTACGGCAGCCCTCCAACCCAATCTCCCAGCTTTCAGCTCCGTTGCCATTCGCCCAATGGGGGATGGACCTTCTGGGCCCATTCCCACCGGCGTCTGGACAGCGGAAGTTCTTGATCGTGGCCATCGACTACTTCACGAAGTGGGTCGAGGCCGAACCCTTGGCACGGATCACCGAGGCAAACATCGCCAAGTTCTTCTGGAAGTCAATCGTTTGCCGCTTCGGCCTCCCCCATACCATGGTTACTGATAACGGGCGCTAGTTCGACTGCCGGGAGTTTGAAGAGTTCTGCGGTGACCTCGGAATCAGGCATCGCTTCACCTCGGTGGCGCATCCTCAGACCAATGGAGAGGCCGAAGTCACGAACAGGACCATTTTGCAGGGTCTCCGCACGCGGCTGGACCAGGCCAAGGGTAGATGGGCCGAGGAGCTCCCCAGCATCCTTTGGGCATACCATACCACCCCGAGGACGGCAACCGACGAGACCCCGTTCAGCCTCATCTTTGGAGCCGAAGCGATCATCCCGATCGAGCTCAGCCTACCCACACTGCGTGTGGAGCAATATGACGAGACAGAGAACCCCGCCAGAATGATGCTCAACCTTGACCTTCTTGAAGAGACGAGGGACAAGGCCCGAGTTCGGATGGCGGCGTATAGGCAGCGGGTGGCCAGGTATTACAACTCCCAAGTGCGGCCGAAATTTTTTCGTCCCGGAGATCTGGTCCTCCGGTGCACTGAAGCTTCTCAGCCACGGGAATGCGGCAAGCTCTCACCGAACTGGGAAGGCCCGTACCGGGTAGCAGAAGCCCTCCCCCACGGCGCCTACTACCTGGAGGAATTGGGAGGAGCCAGGTTTCCCCGGACGTGGAACGCCTCGAACCTAAGAATGTATTATCAGTAATGTAAGGTTCCCCACTCCTGCAATAAAGTTTCTTTGCTTCAAACGCTCTTTTCTTGCCTCGTAGGAAAATCGGCGCATGGCCCTGGGTTCGGCACGCCCGATCATGGCCAACGGTCGAAGAAAGCGAGAAGTCCCGGACCTTAGTCTGGAAGGCGAGGCAGAACCCAGTTCGTCCACGCGAGCACGGAGAACAGCTTGGAAAGCCGCGCAAGGCTTGAGAAAGCCTGCGGCCCCGGGGTTCAGTCCGGAAGTCCTGGGCTTCGGCCTAGAAGGCGGGGCAGAACCCAGTTCGCCCACGCGAGCACGGAGAACAGCTTGGCAAGCCGTGCAAGGCTTGAGAAAGCCTGCGACCCCGGGGTTTAGTCCGGAAGTCCCGGGCTTCGGTTTGGAAGGCAGGGCAGAACCCAGTTCGCCCACGCGAGCACGGAGAACAGCTCGACAAGCCGCGCAAGGCTTGAGAAAGCCTGCGGCCCCGGGGTTCAGTTCGGAAGTCCCGGGCTTCGGCCTGGAAGGCGGGGCAGAACCTAGTTCGCCCACGCGAGCACGGAGAACAGCTCGGCAAGCCGCGCAAGGCTTGAGAAAGCCTGCGGCCCCGGGGTTCAGTCCGGAAGTCTTGGGCTTCGGCCTGGAAGGCGGGGTAGAACCCAGTTCGCCCACGCGAGCACGGAGAACAGCTTGGCAAGCCGCGCAAGGCTTGAGAAAGCAAGCGACCCCAGAGTTCGGTCCAGAAGTCCCGGGCTTCGGCCTGGAAGGCGGGGCAGAACCCAGTTCGCCCACGCGAGCATGAAGGCATTCCCAAAGATGGACCTGTTCGAGGCCTACTCCGATGCCACGTGGTTCGGAACGTCCCAACCTTTGTTCTGAGCGACGGACGGGACCAGGTCCACCCTCGTTCCGGCATTCCACATCAACACCTCAAGAAGAAAAAAGAGGAGATGGGAGAGTGAGAAAGAAAGCGAATTCGAGATATGGATAAATTGTGTTTTCATTAATCCAAGAAGGAGAAGTACAAGCTGGGAATCCCGACAGGCTGGGAGTCCCCAAAAAAAGAAAGAGAGAAAAGAAAAAATAATACCGACAAAGAAAGAGAAGGAGATAAATGGCTCAGTTCGACGCGGTGGCGGGGCCCTCAGCCTGGGTCGCAGGTTCCACTCCCTCGCCGTCGACGGCTGCTGGCTCGGGGGGTTGCACCGGGGCTTCGGCCGTGTCGCTCGTCGGGGGCGCAACTGTGGCCTCGACCGCACCGGAAGCCTTTCGGTCGGGTCCTTGCCTCCTACCTTCGAGCACCACCCCACTGAGGTCAAGCTCGAGGTAAAGGGACCCCACCTTCTCCCGGCACATCCGGAACCCCTTCAAGAAGGAGTCCACGGCTGCCTCCCGGACCTCCGAGATGTACTCGTCGGAGGCCCAGAATTTTGGGATGGCTTCCTGTGCCTCCCGCTTCACGGCCTCTAGGAGCCCGTTGACGTAGGCGCTCCGCTCCTTCGCCGCACTCGCCTCCCGTCGGGCCTCCTCCAGCTGGCGCTCCAGCCACTGGGAATGGGCCTGAAGGCGAGCCCTCTCGGCTGCATCCTCTTCCGCGCGGCGCTGGTTGGAGTCCCTCTCCTCGGACAGAGAGGACTCCAAGTCCTTGTTCCGCCCCTCGGCACGCGCCAGGTCCGCCTGGAGGGTCTGGTTGTTCGCCCGCAGCTCGACCCCCTTTTCCATGAGGTCCTTGACGTCGGCCGCGAGCTTGCCAAGCTTCTCTTCCTTCTCGGCGTCTTTCTTCGCGTACCCCGCGAGGAAGTTCCTCAGTAGGAGCATGTCGTTCCCAATCTGCACAGCAAAGCAATCGGGTTAGTATAAAAAGCTAACCGAGGCCAAAGAAGATAAAAAAGCCAGAGTTCAGACTTACCGTGAAGAGCTGCGGGATGATCCCGAGCAGGGCGTCGGCGTAGTCCCTCCCGCCTCGAGATCGGCGGTCCCGTGCGGTGGAGGCATACTCCATCACTTTCTCCGCGAGCCCCTTGTTGCGGATCACGGAGCAGTGGTTGGTGAGCGCCGGTGGCGGAGCCGTCAAGTCGGCTGCGGCGGCGACTGCCCCTCCAGCGAAAATCGCCGTCGATGGTGCGGCGGAGATCGCGGGCTGCGCTGTCGAAGCCACGGCGACGACGGGGCCGGCGCTGGGCAGAGCTGCTAGCGGTGGAGCCCCCTCGTCGGCAGCACCGCCGGGTCTGATGGCAGGCGCATCCGTGGCCCCGCCCCGAGGCAGTCTGGGCGGGGGAGCCGCGGCCACCGGGCTGGGTGCGATCGCCGGCACGACCTCCTGGCTCGCCTCTGTACGAGCCCTCTTCACCGCGGGCTCATCCACCTCGACGACGTCCCTCTGGGCCGCGCCCTCCAGAAGGTTCTCCACCGATAATGTCATCCCTGCAACACAAAAGAAAAGAAGGTCAGCCAGCTCGGCTAAAGAGAAGGAAGAAGAAGAAGACAGAAGTCAAGGGAGGACTGAGTCTCACCCGGCTCACGGATGGGACTGATCCCGGCCTCAAACAAGTTCTGCTCCGAGAGCAGAACCTCGAGCGCCGGGACCACATCACTCAGGAGTAGCGAATAGGCCTCTTGGTCCGCCGACTCGACCTGGGAGTTCCGGTTCGGAGACCGGTCCAGTTCGCTCCAGGCCTAGTCAACATCCTCGACCGAGGCAAAGAAAAACCGATTCTTCCAGCCCTTGATAGAGGAAGGGAGGTCGAACCGGAGACACCTGGGTCGGGGCGAGATATACCACCAGCCGTCGTCAGTGGAGTACCTCTTCAGGGTAAACAGAGCCCTGAAGAGGGAGAAACGGGCAACAAACCCGTGGAAATGGCAAAAAACGATGAAAGAAAAGATGACCCGGATGGCGTTGGGAGCCAACTGGGCCGGAACGAGACGGAAATGGCTAAGGAATGAAAGGAAGAAGGGGTGCAGATGAAATCGAAGACCCCCGAGGAGGAAGTCTTCGTAGAAGGCTATGCGGCCGGGGCCACTCATGGTGACGCGATCCCCGGGCCGCGGAACAAACAGACGGATTGATCCCGGGATGCCGTAGGCTTCCCGGAGCAAAGAAAGGTCGCCTTCGGTCATTGTGGAAGCATGACCGGAGGGACCGGCAGAAAGAAGAGGTGGAGCAGGAAGAGAAAGAAGCGGAAGAGCGGAAGCGACAGGAGGAGACCGGACACCCCTGGGGATGCCGATGGTGATACCCCCAGGTTGCAGTCGCCTGCGGATCTCCTCCGGGATCGCTTCCTCCTCTGAGGAGGAAGAAGACGGAGTCCTCGGCTGGGACGGACTGGCCTCGTCTGGGTTAGAGGAAACATAGCGACGGCGCGCCATGACAAAGAAGAAGGAAAAGAAGATTCAAAGAAGAAGGAAGAGAAGATTCAGAGAAGAAGAAGAAGAGGGGAACTAGGGAGAAAATGGAGGCACTCATCGAAAATGCACTGCACGAATGCGGGGCAGTGGAAATTGGCCTGCAGCAAACCACCCACGAAGCAAGGGAAAAGGCCTCATTCCGGAAAGCCCCCTCCTTTTCAAACTCAGTCGGCAGCAGCCGTACCCGTCATTTTGCCCCGAGCCACTGGATGATCGCCGCGTGGATGCACGCCCGATACCGACGCCTCGATAGCAGGGAAACGGTCTCTGCTCCGAAGCGACGCATTTATTATGGGCAAGTGGGCGACGCGTGCGGCTTCCTATAGGACTTCGGGTGCACCGAGAAGCGGCGACGAGGATCGCGACAATTATGATGCAAGATCTTCGCCTCCCCATGTCATTTCCGTATTTAATCCCGACGTTCCGTTCTACGACGCCCCAACGGAACGGCGGGCTGGGGGGCAACTGTTACGGCCGTAATGATGACGTGGCCGGGCTCAGATTTCGTCAGGTATGATCGAGCCACGTAGAGGTTTCTTCGGCCGAGTCAGCCTCGGCTCCCACGCTACCGAGGTCGAGCTCGGCCATCGCCCCCCCCAAGCTACCTTGCCAAGTGATATCCCGAGACGTTACCGCCCTCGCCAAAGTCGAGTTCGGCACAGGGCTCCTCCTGCCACCTCGCCAGGTGTCCACCCAGGAGGGGTCCACCTCGGCCGAGGTCGGCTGCTCCCCCGCTCCCTCACCAGGTGGCGCCCATAGATGGTCCCACCAAGGCCGAGGTCGAGCCGGGCCCCTACGCTCCTTCGCCAGGTGGCCCCCGGAGATGGGTCCACCTCATCCGAAGCCAAGCATCCTCCTGCCACCTCGCCAGGTGTCCGCCCAGGAGGGGTCCACCTCGGTCGTGGTCGACTGCTCCTTCGCTCCTTCGCCAGGCGGCCCCCGGAGATGGGTCCACCTCGGCCGAAGCCAAGCATCCTCCTGCCACCTCGCCAGGTGTCCACCCAGGAGGGGTCCACCTCGGCCGAGGTCGGCTGCTCCCTCGCTCCTTCGCCAGGTGGCCCCCAGAGACGGGTCCACCTCGGCCGAAGCCAGGCGCCCCTCTACCACCTCGCCAGGTGTCCGCCCAGGAGGGGTCCACCTCGGTCGAGGTCAGGCCGCCCGTACGGAGAAGGTCCCGAAGAGCGGAGGCGCAGGTTCCGAGGTTGGCCCTCGAGTCGTGCGCACCACAGACGGCGCCCTATACAGATGGCGACGGCACGCGAAACACCACTTACGTCAGCCCGACAGGTCCTGCAGTCGAGAGACGCGATTCTGACAAAACGGGGCCCATCAACGGACAGCGCCGGTACTTAGGAAGGAGAGCGCCCTCACTAGGCCCGAGGTCTGACCGGCCGCCCTGCCGGCGCCCCCCCCCCCCTTTTTCTTTACCCTTTCCCCGCTGGGCTCGGCGAACGAGGTCGGAAAGCCGCCTGGCCCTCAAAACCGAAAAGGGAAAGAGAAAATGATGGAGAGGGGAGCCTCCCAAGAGCAGAAGACAGGCAGGCAGCGGGAGGAGATAAAAGGAAGGAAATTGGAGGCGACCAGGTAAGCGAGGACGAGTAAGAAACAGCGGCCAAAAAGCCCCGCTCCGAGAGTAAGATCGAGGGTCCCGAGAGGGGATCGCTTGGCGTGAGCTCGGCAAGGAGGCCCGGCCGGGTTTCTGGTCCCTACAGCACCCTTCTTGCTAGTAAATTCTCTGAGTCTGGGACTCCTTCGGGGGCCCGTCTTGGAGAATTTGTTCCTTCTCGCCGTCTACTAACTTGACCGTCGGAGCTCCCTCGCCGGGATCCCCGGCCAGGGTCTTCTGACCCTCTCTTGCAGGTTCCCTCCGGCCAGGAGGCCCCAGGAGCAAGGCGGTCTGGTGGGATCGGCGGATCCGAGGCACGGGCACGGCGGCGAGATTGGCAACAGCCATGTAATTTGCTTAAGTTAGGTTCAATTTGGTTGAGTTCAATTAAGCAAGTTGGGTTCAAGTTGGGTTCAAGATCATGAAGCTTGGAATTGGATGAAGCAAATCACTTCAACCACCATGCCAAGTTGGAATGCCACATCACCATGCCAAGATGGAAGCCACCTCATCTCCTCCATGCCAAGATAGGATGACACCTCACCTCCCATGCCACATCACTCCATTTGGGTGCCCAAATTCATATTTGAATTTAAGTTAGAACTTCCCTCTTATATCTCCACTCTTCATGTAGGAATCCCACCTATCCCTCCACTCTTCACTCCACTCTTTAAGCTTGTAATTTAAATTTGAAAGGACTAAGAAAGTCTATAAATACCCCTAACCCTCTTGTAATCAAACCATTATGATGAATGAATGAAAGTTTTTTTTTCCACTTCCATTTGCTTGTTGCATTTGACACTCCGTGAGGGAAAGGATGTGAGGCCCAACCATCCATCCAAGACGCCACCATCTTCAACCAAGAAGCCCATCTCTTCAACCAAGATGCCAGCCTATCTCACCAAGATGCCAACAATTATTTCCTTTTCCTCCTTCTAAATCTCTACTTTCCTTTTCATGCATCCTTCTACGCCCACTAATGCCCTCCATTGTAAGATCCTCCTTGATCTCGAGCTGAAGAAAAGGTTTACTTTGCTTCAAAACCATCTATGTTAGGATTCTTCCATCCAAAGAGTGATAGTTTTCAAGTCCAACCACTAATCCTTGGAGTGCTGAAATTAAACCACCACCAAAAGTATGAGAGCTCATTGTTGATAAGAGAACCCTTCCTAGACTCTTAGGTTTGATTATTTGAAGGTACATATCCTAGTTAGAATGATTTCTTAACCATTAGGTCCTTTCTACTTTTGATTGAATAGAAACTACATTACGGATAATATAACTTTTATCTAGTAGTCTCTTACATCAAATTAATTTGCTCCCTCTTATGCATGAATCCTGTTGATATGTGGTAGAATCATTACTCATTTTAGATTACTAGGTTCTAAGTTTAAAACCCCATCCAGCATCCCGCATTATTTTGGTATCAGAGCATGGTTAACTAGGACAAGTTTGCTAGTTGCTGAAATTTTCTACATGTTGAAATTCTGTAGATTAAAGATTAATCTAAAAGTTCTCTTCATAACTTTCCATATCTTAGTTTTCATTAATATTACCAATTCAAAAATCAGGACTGAAATCTTCCTCATAGATTTTAGATCTGATTTTTTTAAAAAAAAATCTGCATTATTTTCATTCTTTGATCTAAGGTTTCATGCCTCCTGAGTAGGTATATGAAAGTATACTGTCACGACCCATGGAAGTAATGAGCTACGGCTGGACATGAAATCCTTAGGTTAAAGGTTTAATGTGCTAATTGCTTGCTTGATGTGTGATTGCATAACTTGCCTAAGTGATTGCTTGAATTGCATGATTTTCTTTTATTAGCACATTGAACATCCTAAAGTTTTCTGGTACAATTCAAATTCAATATCCACCTAGCCATAATTCAAAATTTTAAAATTTAAAATTTTAATTTTAAATTCTGAAATTTAAAATTTTAATTTTAAATTCTGAAATTTAAAATTTGAAAATTTAAATTTGAAATTCAAATTTGAAATTTGAAATTTAGAAATTTGAATTTTAAAGTGCATGTTATTCCTAGTCTTTATGTTTATTCCTAGTCTTTATGTTCTACTAATTAGCTAGATTGTTGGATGTGCATTCATTTTAAAACATTTAAGGGCAATCCTATCACAAGATAAGGGAAGGATTTCATCACCTTTTCTTGGCCCAAAAAAAATCAACTACATATCGCATTGACCCAAGCCTTTTATAAAATTGAGTAAGAACTTAAAACTAGAGACATCAATAGGTCAAGTTCATGATCATATTGAGACTTAACATTAATTGATTCTATATTTACTCCTGGATATTGGTGTCTAAGGCTAAGGGTCCAATGGTAAACGCCTTAAGTGAATTTGTGATTTTTAATTAGGATCTCATGAAAGTGAGGGAAGCCTCCCACGGTCCCACCTCTTACCTGGCCAGTTGAAAGGGTGATCGCAATCTTGATTAGTGCTCTATCAATTCATGCTATCTTGAACTTCTAGGTCTAGGAGCTCTGGAAACTAGGTTTGTATTGCATGACCACTAGATCAGGAACCCCATACCGATACTCCTAGCCCAAACCAAGTTTCACCATGGATCCCATTCTTGAAATCTTGGTGAGAACTATGACTGAGCAATTTAGGCAACTCAACAATAGGTTTGATTAAATGAAAGAGTGAATTGGGACCCTTGAAGAGACCCGTTTGACCCACACTGAACCTGAGTCACCTAGACCAACTCTCTTTAGACCAAAAGCCCATCGCCATGATCCTACCCCTGAACATAACCCTAGACGCCCACACCAAGATTTCGTGGATTCGTAGGAAAGAGCCCTTAGGAATATACATCTCAATGCACCCACTTTTGATGAAAATTTAGACCCTAAGGTATACGTTGATTGGAAGAATAACATGGATCAATATGTTGAATGGTATGAGATGTCGGAAGAGAGGAAGTTCAAATTCGCTAAATTTAGGTTAGTCCGATAAGCTAGGTGTGTTGGAAAAATGTTGAGCGCATTTAACGTCAAAGAAGAGACATGCCCATAGCCACATGGAGAGCCTAAAGATCAAACTTAGAGAAAAGTACCTACCCATGTCCTATGAGCAAAGGGGACCAATAACCCATCGACCCGAACCCAATAAGATTAGTACCCCTGGATATAAGCCAAGTACTAGTCAAGTTTCCCTTAGCCGACCCACCCCTACTACCCCATTTATTCACAAGGATGACATTGAAGAGGAAATATATATGGCAGACCCAGAATTAGTTGACTAGGAAAATACTCAGACTGAGACTGTATTGGAAGAACAATTAGAAGAAGAGAACTATAAGGAGTATAACACTGCTACCACTAGCACTTTACCTGAGGAAATACTAGAAGAAAATCAAATTATAAAGCCTAATCTTGAAATTCAAGAACAAGAGGAAATTAGGGAGGACATGGTTTCTTCAATTCAGTACCCTCAGGGGGAATTCACTTCTTTAATCCCGGTTAAAGATCTCTTTCCTGAAATTGCTGAGTCATCCTTCCATAAAGTGGACCTTTTATTGTCTGTAGATATAAATTAATGTCCAAACCTTAAGGTCATCCCGATTAATCAAGGACTATTCCACAAATTCTCTTCTTATTT
Source organism: Areca catechu (assembly GCA_021397845.1). NCBI lineage: Eukaryota > Viridiplantae > Streptophyta > Magnoliopsida > Arecales > Arecaceae > Areca > Areca catechu. The sequence continues at coordinate 138,382,384 of CM038043.1, forward strand.
TCTATCCTATCCTAAGGCTACTAATGCTTATAGAACCACTCTGATTACACTTTGTTAAGGTTAACAGGTTACATAAATCCTTTGAGCACATTAGATTTGCTACCTATTTCTGGAAGACCTTATGACATTTATTAGGAGTCCATGTAAAATTTTCATCTGCATGTCTCCCACCAACCAAGGGTCAAGCACAAAGTTGTGGTTAAAGATTTAATAAATTTCTTTCCATAGGAATGCATAGTCAAACCTGTAATTTATTAGGTATTGGTACGAGTCATATACACAGCATGTTAGAGAATTGCACAAAGAAAATAGTAAAAAAATTAATTTGAGCAATGAAACTTACAAGCATATGGCTAATTCCCGTAAAAGAGTCAGAATTTTATGAAGGAGATTATGTGATGATTAAGCTTAGACCTGAACGGTTCCCATCCAAAACCACGAAAAAGTTACATTCCCATGGTGCAGGTCTTTTCAAAATAATAAAAAAAAATAGACCTAATGCCTATGTGCTTGAGTTACCATCTGACTTAGGAATCAATTCAACTTTCAATATCTCAAACTTAATAGAGTATAAGGAACCAATAATGATACCTAGTGAGCCTTTTAGACCTGATCCCATTTTTGAGAGTGAACCTATCCCTGAGTGTCCACCAGCCACATTACTAGAACGGCAAGATATGATTGAGCGAATTCTGGATAACAAGACTATCACTACCTGGAACAAAGACTATCAACACTATTTAGTTCATTGGCAAGGTCGACCAGAATTTGAAGACTCGTGGATCACTCGAAAGGATCTGCAAAGGATCAACCCAGACTTACTAGAACACTACCAAAGTCAAGTTGATCCATACTCGACAGGGTCGAGTCCTTCCCACCCTGGGAGAATTTGTGCGTGCACTAGAGTTCGTAAGAGACTTCAAGCAAACCAGATCAACCCAAGCTCCTTATGGATTGCAAGTGAATAAACCAAATTCTGATTTTGGTTTCAACTTTGTGTTACTTTCAATATGATTCCATGAATCCTTTAATTTCAGCATGAGTCCATGAGTCCTGTAATTAGAGTCCGGTCAACTTTAATTTCAATTTAGATGTGTAATTTGCTTAAGTTATGTTCAATTTGGTTAAGTTATGTTCAATTAGACAAGTTGAGTTCAAATTAAGCAAGATCAAGACCATGAAGCTTGGAGATTGGATAGAGTAAACCACCTTAACCACCATGCCAAGTTGGAATGCCACATCACCATGCCAAGATGGAAGCCACCTCACCTCCTCCATGCCAAGATAGGATGACACCTCACCTCCCATGCCACATCACTCCATTTGAGCACCCAAATTCATATTTGAATTTAAGTTGGAACTTCCCTCTTATATCTCCACTCTTCATGCATGAATCTCACTTATCCCTCCACTCTTCATTCCACTCTTTAAGCTTGTAATTTGAATTTGAAAGGACTAGGGAAATCTATAAATACCCCTAACCCTATTGTAATCAAACCACTATGATGAATGAATGAAAGTTTTTTTTCCACTTCCATTTGCTTATTGCATTTGGCACTCCGTGAAGGAGAGGGTGTAAGGCCTTACCATCCATCCAAGACACCACCATCTTAAACCAAGATGCCCATCTCTTCAACCAAGATGCCCATCTCTTCAACCAAGATGCCATCCTATCCTACCAAGATACCAACAATCATTTCCTTTTCCTCCTTCTAAATCTCTACTTTCCTTTTCTCTCATCATTCTACGCCCACTAATGCCCTCCATTGCAGGATCCTCCTTGATCTCGAGCTGAAGAAGAGGTTTACTTTGTTTCAGAACCATCTACGTTAGGAGTCTTCCACCCAAAGAGTGATAGTCTTCAAGTCCAACTGCTAATCCTTGGAGTGCTGAAATTAAACCACCACCAAAAGTGTGAGAGCTCATTGTTGATAAGAGAACCCTTCCTAGACACTTATGTCTGATTGTTTGAATATGCATGTTCTAGTTAGAATGGTTTCTCAACCATTATGTCCTTTCTACTTTTGATTGAATGGAAACTACATTACGAGTAATATAACTTTCATCTAGTAGTCTCTTATATCAAATTTATTTGCTCCCTTTTATGCATAAATCCTGCTAATATGTGGTAAAATCATTGCTCATTTTAGTTTACTATATTCTAAGTTTAAAATCCCATCCAGCATCCCGCATCAGTACTTGACTACACCTAGTAACCTTCCATCACTGGATTAAAAATTCAGGTAGTTCAGCACCCTAAATACAATGAGTTGTTTGTAAATTACTAAGATGATCTCAGGTCGGATGGATACTTATATCCATATCTTTTTGTGAGATACTCTCAACAACAGAATACTTAATATAGTTGGCCAAGTTCGGTGTAATATACACCTACACTCACCTACATACTATACCAGTATTTCCACACTCCTTAGTTATGATGACAACCAACCCATATGGCATATAATGATCTATGCTTAATAAACGTTATCGTCCAAAGTAACAACATATCATTTGATCGCAAACATGTTTAAGAACTACTCAATAAATCCTTCTTTATCGAATTGAAGTAGTTTTAAGGACTTCATCTCAAAAGCATTCAAAGAAAGATGCAAAAAGAGATGAATCGCCAAAAAAATAACTTTTATTTTATCAATGATTTATGTACATATTATAAAAATTCAATCATCTACAACCCAAATAATTGGCTATAGGATATATTTCCTAATACTCATAACTTAATTTTTACCTCTACACAATTCTCAAACATTTCCAACAAGTCCTAGAGATCCTAGACTCTTATATCATTATTTTAATTATAGTCTATCATTATCCCTAGTAATCTATCTTAAATCTAGGCACTGATACCACTAAATATATCATGCCCCAAACCAGGTAAATAATAGATGTCGCATGCCAAACAAGACGAGTCCCATAAACATGCAAGGCTACTTAAATAACAAATCCAATTATTTTATAATAACATTAACCAGAATAATTTCAATCCTCGAGAGATAATATAATTGCATTCCATTGTCGCATAATCTCGAGATAACAAAAGCAATAATACTTCTACATAATATTATCAAATATCATATTATAATTTTCAAGTTTAAACCATATACAAACTAATAGTATACATAACTAGAGTAGTTAGTATTTACATCTAGATAGTACGCTCCCTCAAAATTTTTACAATCATTCATAGCTCAGAATATGCGATAAAAAAATATAAAAATATAATAAACTATATTAGCCCAATAAATATCATAATACTTCTAGGTAGGTCAAAACATGTTAATGTGGAATAAAACTAAGCACATATAATTAACTACACAAAATTCAATAGTAACAAATATCATATAACAATATTTCTTTTTCTCTTTTTTTAAGTATTTTTTTTCAAAAATTAATACCAAATCCAATAATTAACCATGGCCATGTAATCCAGTGACATTGATCAAATAATAAATAACGGTGTGCAAATACCACTATTCTGATTATTGATAGTATAGTGTCAAAATAAGTTTCTCAGATTACAAGTCGATAAATTTAACATATAATCCCATTGACAAGACCAAATCATAACCATGTAAAATATTATAAAAATATTTTTACAAGTTATTCAATCAAATTCTTAAATCATCTTTCGAAACATATTATATATCCAAATTAATTTAATTTATAAAAAATATAAAAATATATATATTTAATTTATATAATAAGTATCAATTATAACATATTTAACCATTTATTCAAATAATTACAGCAATCATTAAATTATTTTAAAAAATGTCAATAAGCATTAAATCACTTAAGTAGACCCTAAAATTCAAGATAATTTAATTTCTTTATTAAAATTTATCGAAACCTAATAATTCAAATTATATATAGATACCAATTATAATGATATATAATATTTTAAAATATTTTTTAAAAATTATTCAAAGTTCTAAAATTTTAATTTCTAAGCCTATTATTTTAATAATAATAAAAACATATCACTAATCTTATTAGAATAGAAAAGCAATCTTATTAGAATAGAAAAGCAGAATGCCATATAAGAACCTCTAACTTGGAAAAAAAATTAATAGGACAAAAGAGGAAGAGAAAGACGGAGTCAAGCAAGGGAAGAGTGCCTTGAGAAAGTGTCCTGGTAGAGCAAAATAACAAGAGAGAGTGCAAGAAAAAGAGAGCCAAAAGAGAGAGAGGCATGGGAGATGCACGAAAGAGAACGACTGAGAGAGTTACAATTCACCCCCCTCCATCCTTTCCTTAATTCTTATTTTATTTTATTTTTTTTTCCTGATCACGTAGACATACGTAATTAACTTGCACGTCCACGCCCCCTCTTCTCCATTTTCTACACATCACCGGAGCTGGTATCACAAAGGATCAGGGAGCCGAGGCCCACGGTATATTTTACACTCCCCCTTGAGGATGTTGGCCAAGTAAAACGATTACAAAATACTAGCTCTGGTTAGTTATTTAGCAACATAGTAGGAATTCTCCATCTAGATCATGATAAATAAAATAAAATAAAACAAAAATAAAATAAAAAGAAGAACACCTTCGCTTCAACAACGAAAGGAATGCGGAAATTCCATGGATTGGCTTGTTAGAACAGAACCTGACTACTGCCAAGAAAATGGGAGAGTTTGGGAGGCCCCACCCGAGGAACCTTCTCCTCCGACGTGAAATATACTCTGGCAGTGAAGCTCGGCATCATTAGCATCAGGTACCAAAACAGTACCCACATGCTCATCCTCCACCCCCGAACACGTAAATCCGGTAGGCGAGACACTGTTGGAAGCCCGTGAATGAGTATACCGAGCAAGGCCACCATACTGCAGATTTGGAACAAGAGGCTGACCCACGGGAATCCGATCAGTTGACGGCACAATCGGGCATAGATTGATGTTTGAATTCTGAGCTGGGGATGACAGAAGAGAGAGAGCACAATCAGAGTCGAGGACTTGCGTTAAACCGTCTGGAAACATCTTGCTACTGCTGCTCTCTGATGGAGGGATGGCCTTGAGAAGTGGCTGGCAGACCGAAGCCGTCTCGAGTGTCGTTCTGCTGCTGAGGGTGGTCTCACTATCCTGCAAGAAAGGGAACTGCCTTCTTTCTTTGTTGTAGCCATGGGAGGAGTTGGAGAAATGATGTTGCCTGTCCATGAGATGTAGGGGAGGGCGATGCGCATAAAGTGAACTCTCCTCGGTTTTGATGATTCCGGTCCAGTTAGGCTCCGGTGCGGCAGTTGGAAAGCTATGAGGATATGAAAACCTGGTTCCTGAACATCAGATGATTCTATTAGAAAACAATAAATTTGTAGGATAAGGGAACATGCTTTTAATCGCACCAAGACAAAAAAGAGTTACTGCCAATATCTCGGAAAGATAATAATAAAAGTAACAAGTACCGAAGTTCTAATATAATTTCTATACATGTACAGTGGAGAAAACAGCGAGCATGATGGAGAAACAGCGATGAATAATGACAATGTTGCCCGATTACTCGTACGTGGTAAACATATTAGGTTCCAGTGGCAGTAAAGTGGAGAGAGGCGGAGACAGTGGCATTATTGATGACCATGGTGATTAGGCAAATAGGAATAAGGAAACAAAAGATGTTGGAAGCATAAAATTTCAATAACCGATATTTTGAAATGTCAAAAGAAAACAGAAATATCTTGAGCAGAGGTATGATAGGCCATTGGCCCGGTTTTTCTTTTTTCAGAAACAGGAAAGTGCAAAGGGCAACATAATGTGTCCTAAACATATTAAACAATTTGCAATTTGCTCACATTTCATGCATAAGATTTAAGATAAATGGTAAAACTTTGTAATTTGCTGAAAATTAGGCAATCTAGTCATTTAGGGATAAATCAGATAAATCATTCAGCAAACTGGAAGAAAAAATTTTTAAAAATCAGAAATTGCAGTCTGAGGGAGACACTTAGCAGACATGAAGCATTTAATTAGATGAATTCTTCTGGTTTTTAGTCGGGAATGGTCATGCATTGTATTTTAGTCTCTAATGACCAGATCTAGTTCTTCAGGTCATATTACACAATCCTGTGGCCATGAGCCAATGGAATAATATTAATGCCTTGTAATAAATTGCAGTCACAGGAGCATAAAACCTTGGTAATTTGTGAACATGGTGGCGGAATTTGCAGGATCTGGCTGAGGTTTCCTTCGACGTCTATTGTGCCCATCAAGGCGTTTTCTACAGCTTCGTTTTACCTCGTCAAATTCCACGAGCAGATGAAACCTGTGGGAAGAATAAAGGATACTGAACTCTTAATGAAGAAAAACATGAGAATAATGGCACACCCCTAAATGCAAGCAGACACTTAGTATTCTAGCACAGCAGAAATCGGATAAAATGATATGCTAGCTTTTGGAAATGAAAAGAAGCATGACAACAAACATCAATACTTTTTCCACATCCCAGTTTCCATTTTCCAGGTAGTAATTAGTAAAGACAGTAAACATAGAACATGGAGCACAAATAAAAAGGTTTTGTGCAAGCATAAAAATGCAAATTCAACTCAACGATAAGAGCTCGGTGGGAGAGTATCATATTCACATGACAAATAAGGGTAACAAAACATCGAAAAAAATCTAGAATAGCACCGAAAATGATCTATGGAGGGAAAAAAATTGGGTCCTAATCAAGAATTAGAAAGCAAAACAAGCAGGTTTAGCAGGCTGATGATATTGAACAATAACTGGAATCCTCAACAACATGTAGAAACAACAGTACAAAAGTTCCATGTTTCGAGGTAATCCTCTTTGTCACTGTTTTATCAGATTGAACCTGCAGCCCAGCAAAGACATCTGTGGTTGCTATGGTACTGAAAAATGGTTCAATCATTGATAACTGGACAAATCAAAATTTTAATGAAAGGATGTAGTCTAAGTCATTATATACTGCACATAAGGAAAATTCAAGATTCAGATAAGATGAATAGAGGTAAGAATGCCAACATCACCATTTTGTTTAGAGAAAGGAGTGGCTTAAAGACTTGTACAGCATTGAAAATAAAATAACAAAAAGCATTGTGGGTTCCAACAAGTACAAATTAATACAGCACCATAAATTTGTAGCTTCTTATCACGACGAATCGCTGTGAAAATGCACAAACAACACAAAATGAGCATTCATTCACGCACACACAAATTTGAATACCGAATCAAAAATCCGAGCATTTGTGTGCACCATGAGGCAACATGGTAAGATGATATGACTTTGTCATCTAAGATCAATCTGTTCGATCTAAGAGCAGGGATGATAGGGAAAATGCATTGCTCAACCTCAACTGTCTCTAAGAAACAATAGTAATTTGAGACCTTGGAATCAACTTGAATGGACAAACAGGCTCCACCTTGCTTCTTCACAAAATTGTACATGGATAACTACAATCCACCATAGATGTGTCGGTCAATATGGATATTAACCATGAAAATAATTTGGGCAGAGGGTTGGAATGTATATGCACATAAATACAAGTGCACACGCACACGCGCATGCATATATATATATATATATATATATATATATATATATATATATATATATATATATATATATATATATATATATATGTCTCATTATCTGATAAATCGTATCTTCAATAAATGTGTCGGCCAATATAAAGGTCAACCATGAAAAATAACTTGCAGAGTTTTTGTGGGCAAGGGAGGAGAGGTGGGGTAGGAATGTATATGCATTGTAAATATAGCATGCATATATTCATATATGTATTATATATACATATCGATGCACGTACCATTATCTTTTTTATTCGTGAGCTCAACCGATTCCTTGATGGTTGACACCACAGTCAATACCAACAGGGAAACATGGATGGGCAAGAAAGTAAAGATGTTTCCATGACTCTGGATATCTCAACATTTTACAATATTCTGTGATATGGATCCAACAAAAGTATGATACCATCACTGCTACAGATCAACTTTGGCATTTTTACCAGGAAATTCCCAAGTCTGAAGTCTGAACATTTAAGAAAAATTTTAAAAATTCTATCAGGGAAAAAGAAATTGGCCCAACAAATTATTTGTTACAGAAACATCCATGTAATATGGATGTATGCCTCTCCCAACTTCTAGAAGGTTCTAATTCCAACTCTTCTGGACACTTGGACCCTTGACAGCTGTGTCATATGTTCAGCTAACATCCTGAACAACCATTAACGAGGTCACAAGCATTGAAAAGCACGAAGGTGTTTCAACAAAAGTTAATGAAGGTTAGGGAAAAAGTAGGTTTGCAGTTAATAAGTGAAAGTACAAAATGGGATGCATGTAGCACAATAGCAAATCACATTGGTGAGCAAGACTGTTGCAGAACGGATCGGAGTGAAATACGAAATTCATAAAAAAAGAAAGGAAAACCTGGCAAAATAAATCACAGCACAAATACAACACAAGGGATTACGTGGTTCGGAGACTCCTGCTTCTACGTCCACGGTCGCACAAGAACAAATCTCCATTATAGAAAAGATTTACAGGAAATTTTACGGGATGCTCATCCCAGCCCTCGAACAGGAGGAAAAAAAGAAGAAAACAAAAAACACTCCAAAAAAATCTCACCTAGAAATAATTTTTTGGTGGAAGATCTCTTGCCTCCCTACAGTTTTCTCTCTTTCTCTCTTGGAAAAGGTCTTCAGGGCTTCTGTCGCGCTCTGTCTCTGCAGGCTTGCATCGGCGACTCTCTCTCTTGATATAAAGAGACCGAAAACAGGAGAAAACGCGACTCCTGGTCATTGTAGAAGACCAAAATATTCAGGAACCAACTCCAACCGTCCGATCGAAGATCAAGAGCCCAGATTGCATCAAAAACAATGCCAAATCACCCCAGATCAAGCCAAAATAGGTCGGAATCAACCTCAGCCATCCAATCGGGCGATCGGATGGTCAGGATCGCGTAGAAACCCCGTGGACCACAGTGGACCGCAATGGACCGCGAGAAACACCACGGGAAACCAGCGGGAAATGGGGGAAATGCCCCAAGGGGGCTGCCGCTGCCGCCTCCGCCTGGGCCTGGCCCACGCGCGCTATGCTTGGGTCTGGGCCGCGCTCCGCACGCTCGTGCGCCGGGCCGGGCCGCGCGCTCGCACACTCGCCCGCGCTTGCCCATGTGCGCCCGCACTGGGCTTGGGCCGTGCGAGTGAGTCGGGCCAGGCCTGGCCCAATTTGGCCGGTTCAAATTTTTCTCTTTTTTTTTTGGTTTTTCCTTGGGCTGTGCTTATGGGCTGCTGGATAAGGCTCCACACCTAACAACTCTCCCATTTGGAGACTTAGACACAATATCAGTATCCACCTGAAAAATAAAACAAAAGTTAGTATCTTATGCGGCGCCTCCAATCAATTAGCTCTGTAGAAGACCAAAATATCCAGGAACCAACTCCAGTCGTCCGATCGAAGATCAAGAGCCCAGATCGCATCAAAAACAATGCCAAATCACCCCAGATCAAGCCAAAATAGGTCGGAATCAACCTCAGCCATCCAATCGGGCGATCGGATGGTCAGGATCGCGCAAAAACCCCGTGGACCGCAGTGGACCGCAATGGACCGCGAGAAACACCACGGGAAACCAGCGAGAAATGGGGAAAACGCCCCAAGGGGGCTGCCGCTGCCGCCTCCGCCTGGGCCTGGCCCACGCGCGCTATGCTTGGGTCTGGGCCGCGCTCCGCACGCTCGTGCACCGGGCCGAGCCGCGCGCTCGCACACTTGCCCGCGCTCGCCCATGTGCGCCCGCACTGGGCTTGGGCCGTGCGAGTGGGTCGGGCCAGGCCTGGCCCAATTTGGCCGGTTCAAATTTTTCTCTTTTTTTTTTGGTTTTTCCTTGGGCTGTGCTTATGGGCTGCTGGATAAGGCTCCACACCTAACAACTCTCCCATTTGGAGACTTAGACACAATATCAGTATCCACCTGAAAAACAAAACAAAAGTTAGTATCTTATGCGGCGCCTCCAATCAATTAGCTCCGGAGGCCAATTGAGGCCATACAGAGCCCCAATTTCTCTGCAGTGACCACCTTTGTCAGCATATCAGCTAGATTCTTTGAGCTCTGAATTTTCTCCAATGACAAACATCCATCTTCAAGCAATACCTTGATGAAATGATATCTCAGTTGTATATGCTTCGTTCTTGCATGGAATATCGAATTCTTCGCAAGATGAATAGCACTCTGACTGTCATAGAACAGTACACTGCAACTCTGCTCTCTACCAAGCTCCTTCAGCAAATTTTGCAGCCAGATCATCTCCTTGCTAGCTTCAGTGATTGCCACATACTCCGCCTCGGTGGTGGAAAAAGCCATGATCTTCTGCAGTTGCGAGATCCAGCTCACCACTGTCCTGCCAATGGTATACACATACCCAGTCGTGCTCCTCGTGTCAGCATCACCACCAAGGTCTATATCCACATATCTCTGTAAAGTCAAACTGTCCCTCCTGTAGCATAGGCCGACATCCTTGGTACCTTTAAGATATTGCAGAATCCACTTGACAGCTTCCCAGTATTGCTTGCCCGGATTTACCATATACCTGCTCACAGCTCCCACTGCATGTACAATGTCCGGCCTCGTGCAAACCATCGCATACATCAAGCTGCCAACGGCTGAAGCATACGGAACCCTACCCATTATCTTTAGCTCATGATCAACCTTAGATAATTGTTCCTTCGAAAGCTTGAAATGTGCAGCCAAAGGTGTCTTCACCGGCTTTGCATCTAACATGTTGAATCTATCCAACACCTTTTGAATATAGCTACTCTGAATCAACTTTAGCGTGCCCGCCGCTCTATCTCTTTCGATCCTCAATCCAAGTATCTGCTTTGCTGCACCCATGAAATTCTCTAGACAACTCTCGCTTCCATCTTTCAATCTCTTGCATGTCTGGCTCAGCAATCAACATATCATCAACATACAAGAATAATATCATGAAACTGTCTTCGAGTATCTTGAAATAACAGCAATGATCCTCCTGGCATCTAGTAAAATCATTATTGATCATGAATCCATCAAACTTCTTGTACCATAACTTGGGGGCTTGTTTTAAACCATACAAGCTTTTCCTTAGCTTGCATACTTGATCTTCTTTATTAGGGACCTCGAAGCTAACAAGCTGCTGCATGTGAATGTTTTCATCTATCTCACCATGCAGAAAGGCAGTAATAACATCCAGTTGCTCTAGGTGTAGGTCCTCCATAGCTACAATGCTCAGAACAACTCGAATCGTAGAGAGCTTGACAACAGGAGAAAAAATCTCGGTATAATCTATACCCTCTTTCTGTTGGAATTCTTTCACGACCAGCCTCGCCTTATACCTCTTACTACTATCAGGTTCCTCTTTGACCTTGTAGACCCATTTATTATGCAGTACTTTCTTTCCATCCGATAGTATGCTGAGCTCCCACATCTTATTATTTATCAAGGATTGCATCTCATCCTTCACCGCCAACTCCCACTTGACCGAATCTTTGCTCTCCATGGCCTCATCAAAGCACTCTGGCTCCCCTCCATCTGTCAGCAGTAGGTAATGTAACGAGGGTGAGTACCTTACATGTGGTTTCGGGATCCTTGCAGATCTTCTCAATTGAGGTGTCACTGGCTCAGGCTCAGAAACTCTTGCTCCCTCGATAATGTCCTCCTCAGTGATCTCTTCCAACTCTACTAACTCTTTCTCCTTGTCTGCCTCTTCTGCTCTATCTGGAACACCTTGGTCCTTGTACAGGCTTCTCTCATTGAACACCACGTCCTTGCTCCTGATGATTTTCCCGTCCTTCTCGCTCCAGAGCTTATAACCAAAATAATCAGTGCCATAACCAATAAAGCATTTCTTCGACTTTGCATCTAGCTTGTCTCTCTTCTCAGCGTTGATGTAGACCTAGGAGACAACCGAAGACCTTCAAGTGAGATAAGTTTGCTGATTTACCCGTCCACTTTTTTTCAGGTATCTTACAATCAAGAGGGACAGAGGGACCTCTATTAATCGGTAGGCAGCAGTGCTGCCTCAGCCCAAAATATCTTGGACAATCCAGCATGGAGCCTCATGCTCCTCGCTCTCTCATTCAGGGTACGATTCATGCGCTTAGCTATCCCGTTTTATTGTGGCATACTCGGGATAATCTTCTCCATCTTGATTCCATTAGCTACACAGAACTCCTTGAACTCAGTACTACTGTACTCGCCTCCATTATCTAACCTTATGACTTGATTTTCTGTCCAGACTCATTTTCCACTAAGCTTTTCCACTTCCTGAAAGTGTCAAACACATTAAATTTATTACGCAGAAAATAAATCCATACCTTTCTAGTGGAATCGTCGATAAATGTGACATAATACTTTGAACCTCCAAGGGATACCACCGAAAAGGGACCCCACACATCGGTATGAACTAGCTCCAACTTTTCCGATCTTGGTGCTCTGCCTGTCTTGATGAATCTAACTCTCTTTTGCTTTCTAAGAACACAGTACTCGCAGAAACCAACATCCATCATCTTCAGACCAGCTAGCTTGCCCTTCTTCTGTAATACTTGCATTCCTTTTTGTCTCATATGACCTAGACGGTAATGCCACAACTCCGAGTTTGCCTGTGCCAAAGCCACTGCATCTTTCATATTACCAGTCATATAGAATGTGCCCAACTTGCTTCCGCGTGCTATCACCATAGCACCATTGGCGATCTTCCAGGAGCCGCCAACAAAAGTTATGACATAGCCCTCTAAGTTTAGTTGCCCGACTGAGATCAAGTCTCTTTAAATCAGGGACATGTTTGACATTCTTCAGCTTCCATACTGACTGATTCGGCATCTTGTTATAAACATCACCTCTTCCCACGATGTCTAAAGGCTTATCATCTGCCAGATAAACCTTTCCGAAATTACCAGATGTATAATTTTTCATGTATTCCATCTGTTAGGTAGAGTGAAACGAAGCACCGGAGTCCAGGATCCATGACTCCATCGGACTGTCCGCACTGAGAAACAAAGCCTCTTTAGTATTCTCAATCGCTGCATTGACTGACCTTCTTTTGTCCTTTTTTCTTCCTTGCCCAGCAATTTTTTCTGGTGTGCCCCTTCTTATCGCAGTGCCAACAGCCATCATCCCTGGATCTTGACTGGCTCCTCTGCTTGGATTTGGATCTCCCGCGGTTGTTGCTATGCTGTGCAGTCCTCCCTCTACCTACTTGGATTGTCAAGGCAGATCCAAAGCTCCCACTGACTTCTTTTCTCCTAATATCTTCACTAAAAATCAGGTTCCAGACCTCTTCAAATTTCAACTTATTTGATCTGCATGAACTGCTAATAGCTGTCACAGTTGCACCCCAGCTCTCGGGCAAAGATGATAAAATGATCAAAGCACGAACTTCATCCTCAAAACTAATATCGATAGAACTTAACTGACTGGTAATCAAATTGAACTCATTGATGTGATTCGCGATAGACACACCTTCGCTCATCTTCAGATTGAACAGATGACGCATAAGATAAACTTTGTTGGAGGCCGAAGGCTTCTCATATATATCGCACAGAGCCTTCATCAAACCTGCCGTCGTCTTTTCCTCCAGGACGTTGAACGCGACATTCTTGGCCAACGTCAGCTGAATAACTCCCAAAACCTGGCGGTCCAGCAAATCCCAATCATTTTGCCACATATCGGCAGGTTTTACACCCAACAGTGATTGATGAAGCTTCTTTTGATACAAATAATTCTCTATCTGCATCTCCCAGAAGCCGAAGTCCTTCCCATCAAACTTGTCGATCTTAACTTTTTCTTCGTCTCCTGCCATTACTCCCACTGAAACCTGGTGCTCTGATACCAGTTGTTGCGGAACGAATCGCAGTGGAATACGAAATTCACAGAAAAAGAAAGGAAAACCTGGTAAAATAAATCACGGTACGAGCACAATACAAGGGATTACGTGGTTCGGAAACTCCTACTTCTACGTCCACGGCCGCACAAGAACAAATCTCCACTATAGAAAAGATTTACAGGAAGTTTTATGGGATGCTCACCCTAGCCCTTGAACAGGAGGAAGAAAAGAAAACAAAAAACACTCCAAAAAAATCTCACCTGGAAATAAATTTTTGGTGGAAGATCTCTTGCCTTCCTACAATTTTCTCTCTCTACTTTTTTCTCTCTTGGAAAAAGTCTTCAGGGTTTCTATCGCGCTGTCTCTGCAAGCTTGCATTGGTGGCTCTCTGTCTCTCTTGATATAGAGTCCGAAAACAGGAAAAAACATGACTCCTGGATGCTGTGAAAGACCAAAACATCTAGGAACCAACTCCAACCATCTGATCAAAGATCAAAAGCCCAGATCGTGCCAAAAACAGTGCCAAATCATCCCAGATCAAGCCAAAACAGATCGGAATCAACCTCAGCCATCCGATCGGGCGATCGGACGGTCAGGATCGCGCAGAAACCCGTGGACCGCGAAAAACGCCACGGAAAACCAGCGGGAAACAGGGGAAACGCCCCAAGGGGGCTGCCGCTGCCGCCTGGGACAGGCCCACGCGTGCCCGTGCGCACTGCGCATGGGTTTGGGCCGCGCTCCACGCGCCGGGCCCGGCCACGCGCTCGCGCGCCAGGCCTGGCTGCGCGCTCACTCATGCGAGCGCGGGCACTAGGCCTAGGCCATGCGCCAGCCCACGCGCGCCTGGGCTGTGCGCATGTCGGGCCGGGCTTGGCCCAATTCGGCCGGTCCATTTTTTTTTTTTTGTTTCTCTTTTTTTTTTGGTTTTTCCTTGGGCTGGGCTTCTAGGCTGCTGGATAAGGCTCCACACCTAATAAAGACAACCTGAGAATCACGAGTGAACTGGTGGCAGCTTCTGAGAAAGAAACCTCAAGAAAAAGTCCAGAGTGGAGGTGATAGAAGGGAACTCTAAAAAATGTCAGTACAATACAATTTATACAAGTTGGCAAAAAAAATAGCAGCAATAGAAATTATATGGTGATGTTTACGAGTGGGTGGCTCAGATATCAAATAGAAGAAGCACGGTCTCAAGAAAGGGAGACAGAAAAATGGTGAAAGGATGATCGGTCACTGATGGAGGCTACAATATAAAATTAGCATACAACTCTCATGACTAGTATCATAAATCAATGAACCAAGTCCAACATAAACAGTGCTCGAAAGCAATGCATGTGAAGCAAAAGTGGTTGGTCTAAACATTGCATGGATCTTAAAGCAAGAGAGATAAAGGCTGGCAGTGGAAGAGGTCTAATGTTTAATATATGCAGCGATAGTTAATAATAGCAATGATTGAGCTTTTAAAGCTTATTAAAGTCATCAAGCATAACAACCACAGGGTAGCAAGTTAGTACAAGAACAAGATAGACATGTCAAGCTAAAAAAACAGATTTAACAAAGAAGCAAGATGACTGACAATCCAATGATGCAGCTTTGGAGTGTAATCTTAGGTACAGAATGTTGAATGGTTCAAACAGAACTTCTCTACTCATACAAAATCGCAAGGAAATAGGACAACTTGAAGCAAAAGTATGCAACTACGGGCTAAAGGAAATGACAAATGTGTAGAATGAAGATGCAACATAAGAATGAGAGAGAATCCTAACACAACTAGGGACTGATGGCAAAAAATATATAGAGCAAGATGACAATGGTGAGCCTTCTAAACTATGTGGTTGGAGTCAACAAAATTACAAGCTAAAAATAAATGTAAAAAGAAGTGAACAAACGCAATATAGAGCGATAAATTGAACTGGTAAAGGGCATGCAAATAATGCTACCCCACCACAAAATTGTATGTAAAGAAAACAGAAACAAGAATCCAACCAACTGAAATAACCCTATATTAACTCCAATGGAGATTTGGTAATGGAAGGTTGGCAAAATATGCTCCCAAGCACCATTCACAGGCTGTAAAGAAAAGAAAAAAAACACAGAAAAGAAGTCCCAACTTTAGAGATGTCTCGTAGTTTGTAACTATTAGTAGGGTGCTGATGGCATGTTCTTAGTTTGTAAAAATGCTCCAGTGATGAGGACCACTGGAAGAACATGCGCAGAAATAGAAGGATGGTAATTCATCTCTAGATAGAGATCTCCGAGAAATGGGCAGCTTTTAGACACAAGGTCAGCAATGTCCAATTACCATGAGAACATGCACAAGTCTTGGAATGGATGGAAAATATAAAAATGGAATAACCGTTAAAATAAGTCTACTACATTAGGATGCCCAACAATGGAGTGAACATACTTCACCTGGACACAAACTCTCAATTGATACAACTCCTGCAAAAGATTGTATATATGAATGTACATGCATGTAAGAATTATAGAGATCCATGAATGGAATGGAACATGGTAAGTTGATCTTGTAGGGGTTTTCGTGGTGCACCCAAGCCTTGGAGAAACTTGGGAGGCCATGGCAGGGATACTGGAGACGATATCTGGAACTTGGGGGCGTGTCCCAAGCTGTCCTAGAGGTGTTCCAGGGATTTTTGGGATTGTCCCCAGGGATCTGAGTCATATTTGGATCACGGCATGTTGGGCCAGGGACTTGATCCAGGATTGAGTGTTTTTCTCATGCGACTTAGGAGGAAGTATTTTGAGAGATTGTAACATAAACTAATTGGGTTATGGGATTGGGTCCAGGTTTGTTAAGTTGGTTAGGAGATTAGCCAATTGGTTGGTTAGTTGGTTGGTTGTAACCAATTAGGAAGCCCAACCATGTGAGGTGTTCTGACCAGTTTGTTATTGGACCATCCAAGTCCTAACCATCCATGTGATTAAGTCTTAATAGATTCAAAAAGTTATTGCAGTCCAACAAGAAGTCCATGTGATGTTGTTAACCGCCCAAGGAAAGAGGAGTCCAAGACGCCCACATGAGGAGACCAAGATCCACGCCCCATGTGCTATAAGATAGAGGGGCGTGTTTGAACTTGGAGGAGCGCACAAGGAGGCCGACCCTTTGGGGTCTTGGTCCGGTTGGATCATAAAGCGATCAGCGTGGAGTCTTCTCACAGTGGAGTGGTTTCTCGGTTTGGAGAGAGGCCGACCACGAGGTGCATGAAGACTTGGGACCATGAGGCTCGGCTCACGATCCAAGGGAGTCCACAAGGATTCCTCACGGTCATGAGAAGACCGTGAGGGCTGATGCTTGGAGCGCCCCCCCTTGGAGCGAGACCGCGTGGAGGGATTTTCTGCATGGGGAGTTGGCCGTGAGGATCCTGTGCGAGGGAGTCCGCAGGTGGAGCTCTTTCCGGTGAGAGGCACGGTCATGGCTTGGGCTTCAGAGAGGCGCACATAAGGGAGATATCGCGTGGAGGGCTTGGACCGTGGGGTGTTCCATGGGGCTTTAGAGAAGGGAAAGCCTGCGTGAGGTATTGTCCGCAGGTGAGGGCTTCTACTCGGGTTTGTGAGAGGAGGCCGGTGTCCAGTTCTTGTATATTGTAACAAGGTTTTCTCCAAAGGAATACAATCTCTCTTTTTCTCCTACATCTCTTCTCTATATCTCCTTTGTTGCATGATATTGAATCCAAAAACAGGATCTTTCCGCTGCGTATAGGTACTAGTTCGGATCTCCCAACAAGTACGATCAATGCCTAGGAATCTCAATAATTGGTATCAGAGCTTGGTTCGAGCGGAAGCAGAGTAGAACCTGGTTCGAGCATTAGGAGAGGAGGATTCAAGGAAGGAGGTGCAAGTTCCCTAGTTCATCCCCAAGGAAGAAGATTGATGGGGACATCGCCAGCACTAATCCCGGAGCAGCACCGATCCCGGAGCAGCACCGATCCCGGAGCAGCACTGATCTCGGAGCAGCACAGATTTTAATAAATTTATTTAAGATTTATCTTTATCTTTTGAATTTTGAATTATGATTTGGTTGGTTAGGATTTAGATATGGATAGGCTTATCCTATCTTGTATTTGAATTTGAGTCATCCCTATCTTTTTATCCTGTATTCAAATTCAAACGAGGGTGGACATGTCTATAAATACCACCCTCAGTCCTTTGTAAAAGAAAAAGTTTGGTCAATAAAAGAGTTTTTTTAAAAGAGTTTTTCTTTTCGTTCGTCCCGTATGGGGAGGGTGAGAGGCCCGTCTGTCCTTCGCCTTCGGGCGTCGAGGGATGAGAGACCCTAGTCCTTCGCCTTCGGGTATCGAGGGGTGAGAGATCCTAGTCCTTCGCCTTCGGGCGTCGAGGGGTAAGAGACCTTAGTCCTTCGCTTTCGAGCGTCGAGGGGTAAGAGACCCTAGTTATCCCCTTTTCCCCATCGAGTCCCCTCTAGGTCTTAGGGATTTTCCTTCACAGCTCCAGGTAGCGATTTGGGTGGGATACCTGGTGCAGGGCGGTTGTCAAACGCCTGCAGCGACCAAAATCCCGATTCAGGGAGAACGGGTTCTGGGAATTTTTGGATGCTAGGATTGAGCAAGATGGGAAGATCCTTTGAAACCTGCAACGATCAAGCGCTTGGAAGGGCCGCGTGATTCCTCACGTTGCCAGCCCTCAACCGGATTTCAATCCGGGTCTTCAAGATTGGAAGGGACGAACGATGGGTTTCTCACCGTGAGTCCCTGTTTCTTATTTTTTCTTTTTCTTTTTTTTTATCAGGAACTTGGAACGGAAGGAAGAGATTCCTCACGGAATCGTCTTCTCCCAACCGGGCTTTTGGCCTGGTGTGCGCAAGGAGGAAAAAAGGTGGCCGGCGGCCTTCCACGGAAACACCCCAAACACACCTTCCACGGAACCAAAAAAAAGACAACACGTCCCCCAAAAAAATTCTCAAAACAAAACGCTGCTTCCTTTCTTTCCTTGGTTCGGGTTTTAAAAAAAAAACAATACAAGGTATAGTTGTCCCCCACGTGACTAACAGGGAGGGAATAAAAAAAACTAAACTCTAATGTAAACAAATCCAAATGCTAACTCTTGCGTGAAACTCTTCAAACGGATTTTTTTTTTTTTATAAAAAAATCAAGAGATCACGCCACTAATAAAATTATAATAATAATAATAAGACTAAAGACTCCGGTATTTTTCCCGGATCCGAAACTTCACGGACGCAATTAGTGTATTGGGCCTTCGGCCCAATTCCCAATTAATTGTTTTCATCCCAAAAACGGGTCAGATTTGAAACTTGCTTCCCTTGAAGGCGTCTGGACCTGTGCACGTTTCCTGCTAGTGAGGCTGGCTACCCTAAATCGTCATGGGCCGGAAACTGAACCGAAACGTCTGGGTTGGGCTTCGCCGAACTATCACCGGGCTGTCCTGATATATGAGTCAACTGATCAGGTTCAATATTCATCTCGATGTCCGCATCACTCTCCCCTTCCTCTGAAAAGCTTGTCCTCAAGCTTGAATTATCACCTGCATAAGGGTTAAATGTCGAATATTGAATACATCAGAAATAAGGACATCGTCTGGTAATTCAACTCGGTAGGCATTGTCACTAAATTTCTCCAACACCTGACAAGGACCATTTTTCTTTGGTTTGAGTTTGGTGTAGGCTCCCTATGGATATCGTTCTCTTGGCAAGAAGATCCATACCAAATCACCAACCTCAAAAGTCTGCTGTCGACGCGTCTGATCAACCTTAGCCTTACACTTGGCATAATTTTGCTCTACATTGGCTTTAACAGTTGCGTGCACCTCACGTAGATCAGCCACTCGATCTTCTATCTTCTTACTTGATTTGTTTGGCACATCAACAGGTAAAATATCAAGTGGTCCTCTTGGCAGAAATCCATACAATACCTGAAAGGATGCAAAACCAGTAGAACGGTTCACCGAAGAATTGAACTCAAACTCAATCTTTGGCAAACATACATCCCAGTTTTTAAATTCTTACACATTGGCTCTCAACAAGTTATCAAGACTTCGATTGACAGTCTTGGTTTGCCCATCGGTCTGAGAATGATAGGGACTACTGAATTTTAATTTTGTACCCAACTTTTTCACAATTCATGCCAGAAATGCCCCATAAACTTGCTATCTCGGTCCGAAACTATCGACGATGGTAACACATAATGTCGAACAATTGCAGAAAAATAAAGATCAGCTACTTTTGACGCATCAAATATCATTTTGCATGGCAAGAAACAAGCCATCTTGCTAAACCGATCTACGACTACCATAATTGAGTCTAGACCTCTCACTGTCCGTGGTAAACCTACAACAAAATCCATAGATACCTCTCGCCACGGCTCATCTGGAATCGTAAAGGGGTATATAAATCTTGATTTGTATCTGATCCTTTGGATTCCTGACACAAACAGCATCTCTTCACAAAGGTTTTGACATCTCGGTCAAGCCCAGGCTAATAAAACCATTGACGAATTAACCATGCAGTTTTGTTTCTTCCAAAATGTCCTTGATTATGCAGCTCCTGAATAATCAATACACGCAGTGAAGTGCTAGGAATACAGAGACAATTACCACGGAACAAATATCCATCATGTAGGACGAAGTCAGATCGACCTCCAGCTTCCAATTCAGTCACAATGCTCTGGAAATGTTCATCTGCATGGATATCATCCTTCATGCTTTCAAACCCAAGGGTATATACTTGCATAGCTCCTATCAATAAACTCCATCTACTTAAAGCATCTGCCACTTTGTTCAAAGTGCCTGACTTATGTTTATTGAAAATCTATACTTCACAGTAATTCTGTTTATTGCCCGGTTGTCAACACACATACGCCATGAACCATCCTTTTTCGGCACCAAAAGTGCTGGTACCGCGCACGGGCTAATGCTTTCTCGTACAAAGCCTTTGTCTAAAAGATCTTGAACCTGCCTCTTCAGCTCCTCATGCTGCTGTGGGGTCATTCGATAATGAGCCTTATTCGGTAACACAGAACCCGGAATCAGATCAATCTCATGCTGAATATCTCGAAGTGGTGGCAAACCCACAGAAGCTCACTCCGCACAACATTCCGAAATTCCTCCAAAACTAACACCAACTCCTGAGGAAGATCATGTAGTTCCTGCTCCCCATTCTGGCCAAACTCTTCTGGCTTACTAACCAGGGCAAAACAGAAATTTTCTCCCTCTAAACTCGCCTCAAACTCCCTGCTTGGCAAACAAATTACTACCTTCTGTTCAGCCATGTCCTGTAGCAGTTTCAAGATCACTTTTCTCCCATCTGGTCGCAGCATATAAGTATGAGTATAACCATTATACACTGCTTTATTATCAAACTACCATGGTCGTCCCAAAATGATGTGTGTCGCGTCCATCGGTACAACATCAGCTACTATTGACGTCTCAAGCTGAGGCCCAAAAGACAAGGCCAACCTACAACGTCGACTGACCTGAATGTCTGCATCCCGATTCACCCAGCCGAGCTTGTATGGTTGAGGATGGGGTTCTGTCATCAACCCCAATTTCTTCACAACTTCCTCAGCAATCACATTCCCCCAACTTCCAGAATCAATAATTACCTTGCAAGTTTTACCAGCTACAGTGCACTTTGTTGAGAAAATATCGTGCCGACGCCAATCTCCACCAGCTCTTGGCGCAAGACACAACCTCCTAATAATCAGACTCTCTCCCTGGATGTGGTCTGGGTCAATCACATACATCCATCCTCGAACTCCTCATCCTCGGGAAATTCAACTTCATGCTCCTCCTCCATAAGTAACTGGGTACACGCCTTGGGGCACTCATTGGCATAATGTCCTAGGTCATGACACCGATGGCAGAGAACATTGGCTCGATTGCTGCCCACCCTCTGCTGGGGACTTGAAGCCCCACTCGGCACTGTAGGTCTCGGAGGAACTGCCGAAGTTTGTTGCCTCACCACAGGAGGTGCACTCCTACTACCAGAACTCTGCCCGAAAACTGACCAGATAATTTTCTCTACTCTGGAACCCTCTATTCCGCATCAGCTCCGCTCCACTGCTTGTGCCCGCATATGCGCATCACCAACACTGTCAATCCGATGCAGAGCCAATGCATCCTGGATCGGGAATCGCAGTCCAAGCAAATACATAGCTACCAACCTCGTTCTGACTCCATCAATCGGTTTCGAGCCACCAGTCGGTAGAACTCTATAGTATAATCTTCCACGCTTCGATTTCCTTGTGTTAAACCATGCAATTTAGAATAAAGGACATGTTCATGATTCTGAGGAAGGAACTCCCGATTCATCTCCTGCTTCAGGGCTGCCCATGATGCAATTGGTGGCCTCCCATCCAGATACCTCCGGTAGTGCTGTGCATGCCACCAAGCCGCTGCTCGATCTCGGAATCGGATTGTGATAAGCGGCACTTGCTTGTCCAAAGGCACTTCTTTCAGCCGAAAACATCATCAACCTGCAGGGTCCAATCCACATACTCATCAGGATTCAAACCACCTATGAACTCCGGTATTTCAATCCGAAACCCGGACTCCCAACGAGTCTGATTGTCATGAATAGGTGGCGGTCCGAAATCCCTGGGAAGCGCTACATCACGCCGCGGTTGCTACCCTCTTTGCAATAGTAGAGGATCTTCAATATTCTAGAAAGGGTCGGCATCACCTTCTCGATGTTCATCAGGTACATTGCGATCTTGATGAGGTATAGCACGATCTTGCGCCTCCAACCGTGCCATCATTGCTTGCAAAACAGCCATCATCTGCTGCTGGGTCTCCACAATGTCATGAAGAGAAGGCTCCCCGTTGTTCCGCTCCATGGTTACCGGCAGAGTTTTTTTTTTTTTTTTTTTTTTAAATCTAGAACGGATCAAGGACAGATCAAGAATGGATCAAGGACAGATCAAGAATGGATCAAGGCCCTGGTCAAGAACGGATCAAGGCTCTGATACCAAGCTGGTGCAGGGCGGTTGTCAAACGCCTGCAGCGACCAAAACCCCGATTCAGGGAGAACGGGTTCTAGGAATTCTTGGATGCTAGGATTGAGCAAGATGGGAAGATCCTTTGAAACCTGCAATGATCAAGCGCTGGAAGGGCCGCGTGATTCCTCACGTTGCCAGCCCTCAACCGGATTTCAATCGGGTCTTCAAGATTGGAAGGGACGAACGATGGGTTTCTCACCGTGAGTCCCTGTTTCTTCTTTTTTCTTTTTTTTTTTTTTTATCAGGAACTTGGAACGGAAGGAAGAGATTCCTCACGGAATCGTCTTCTCCCAACCGGGCTTTTGGCCTGATGTGCGCAAGGGGGAAAAAAGGTGGCCGGCGGCCTTCCACGGAAACACCCCAAACAAACCTTCCACGGAACCAAAAAAAAGACAACAGCACGTCCCCCAAAAAAATTCTCAAAACAAAACGCTGCTTCCTTTCTTTCCTTGGTTCGGGTTTTTAAAAAAAAACAATACAAGGTATAGTTGTCCCCCACGTGACTAACAGGGAGGGAATAAAAAAAACTAAACTCTAATGTAAACAAATCCAAACGCTGACTCTTGCGTGAAACTCTTCAAACGGATTTTTTTTTTTTATATAAAAAAATCAAGAGATCACGCCACTAATAAAATTATAATAATAATAATAAGACTAAAGACTCCGGTATTTTTCTCGGATCCGAAACTTCACGGACGCAATTAGTGTATTGGGCCTTTGGCCCAATTCCCAATTAATTGTTTTCATCCAAAAAACGGGTCAGATTTGAAACTTGCTTCCCTTGAAGGCATCTGGACCTGCGCACGTTTCCTGCTGGTGAGGCTGGCTGCCCCAAATCGTCATGGGCCGGAAACTGAACCGAAACGTCTGGGTTGGGCTTCGCCGAACTATCACCGGGCTGTCCTGATATATGAGTCAACTGATCAGATTCAATATTCATCTCGATGTCCGCATCAATACCCTAGGCTCGCATGTAGTGAGATGGGTGGGATACCCTAGGCTCCGCATGTAATGGGATGGGTGAGATGTCCTAGAGGTGAGATGTCTCTCCGTGAATGTAAGTCCCCAGTCCTAAGTGTCCAATTTTCTTACCCTCCATCCCTATTTTTCCTTCACCACCACCATAGAAAAAAATTAAAAAAACCCCAAAAAAATAGGATACCTTAATCTTTAGCGACTTCTCAGCTCGCCGACGATCCTACCCTAATTCTGTCCCCCATCAAAGATGCACCCTACCGCACGCAGTCCAAGCATTGCACGACTTTTACCCCAGGATCCCTTCGAGGTTTTCTCAAATTCTGAGTTTGAGTTGGTTTTTCGTGGCCTGATCAACCATGAATACCAGCAGCAAGGTGGAATTTGAGAGAATGAAAGCTTCTTTATGTGGAAGGTTAGGGTAGAGGATTTGTTGGTGCAGAATTCTCTGGACGTGGCTTTGAAGGAAAAGCCTGAGAGGATGGTGGTTCAGGAGTAGATATATTTAAAGAAGAGGTCTAACATTGGCATTAGGTTTGCACAGTTATCTGGGTGTACTACGGAAGCACAGGTTGGTGTTGCAGTCATGGGGACAAAGCAGGAAGACATCAGTTCGAGGTCAGGAGTAAGGTGGAGCACGAGTCTCAGGAGCTGTGGAGCACAGGTTGATGTTCTAGCTAGGGAGGCAAGGTGGCTTCGACAGAATATGTTAGCTCTAGAGATAGCAGGATGGGTGTAGACGGTCACGCGGAGCTTGTCAAGGATGGAGAAAGGAAAAGCTCAGATTTCTTAAGTTCACCGGAATACATCAACAGAGACGATGCCAGAGGTAGCTCGGGGAGACAGAGGACAGTCTCAGGGAGCACCGGGGGTATCGGGCAGTCTGGAGTGTCCCTGTATGGCGGCATTGGCCTAGGAACAAAGACTGGAACTGATGGAGATGGCAGCTCAGGAAGACCGTAGGGACAGGTCTCAGGAAGCGCCAAGAGCATCATGCAGTCAGGATTGTCCAGGTACGGCGGGATTGGCCTAGGGACAGGCTGGGACATGGAGCAACCAGGTAGAGATGGTTGCTGGGTTCAGTCGCTGGGTTAGAGAAGTTGGGATGAGCTCCTGGATTTCAGAGGAGCCTGCAGGATGCAGTATATTCGAAATGGTCTCGAAGAGGTTCGCAGGATGCGAAGAGTCCGAGGCAACGACAGGCTCAGCAGGGCAACGTTGAGTGGCTGGCCTCGAGATTCTTTTCTGTGGCATCAGGGGGACTTCAGTTTCAGGTGAAGCACCGGGAAGAGGTGGCTTCATGGTGGAGCAGGATTAAACACGAATTCAGAGCGAGAGGTGCAGGGATACTGGCCATATCGTAGCATGAACACCAGGGGTGCACTTAGCTAGGTGGAGCAAAGTATGCGGAAATTGGTGTGGCTCTGAGTGGTATCAAGTAGAGCTCCAGTTACAGCGAGTGCTGGCTCAGGTTCGCTGTGTTCTCTCCAGGAAAGTCCAAGAAAGTCTGATGCAGCTGCCAGGCAGAAGGAAGGCTACAATCGTGGTGCAAGGATACAAGCAAGGATCTTCAGCTATGGAGGCGATCATCCTAAAGACCTCCGAGGGCTAGCAGCAGCTGAAAGGTGTTGGCAGAGGCAAGATCCGCACAATGAGCTGTCAGGACACGCAGTTACAACGAGGGTGTACGGGAGGACATTGCCAAGTTTGCCAAGGCTTAGGGGCACCAAGGTGGAGATTGTAGGGATTTGTGTGGTGCTCCCAAGTCTCGAAGAGACTTGGAAGTTCATGGCAGGGATGCTGGAGACGATTGCTGGAGCTTGGGGGCGTGTCCCAAGCTGTCCTGGAGGTGTTCCTGGGGTTTCTGTGGTTGTCCTTAGGGCTCTGAGTCATATTTGGACCATGGCATGTTAGGCCACGGGCTTGATCCAAGATTGAGTGTTTTCTCATATGCCTTAAGGGGAGAGTTTTTTAAGAGATTGTAACATAACCAAATTGGGTTATGGGATTGGATCCAGGTTTGTTAAGTTGGTTCAGAGGTTAGCCAGTTGGTTGGTTAGTTAGTTGGTTGTAACCAATTAAGAAGTCCAACCATGTGAGGTGTTATAACCAGTTTGTTATTGGACCATCTAAGTCCTAACCGTCCATGTGATTGAGTTCTAACAGATTCAAGAAGTTATTGCAGTCCAACAAGAAGTCCATGTGATGTTGTTAACCGCCCAAGGAAAGAGGAGTCCAAGATGCCCACATGAGGAGATCGAGATCCACGCCCCATGTGCTATAAGATGGAGGGGAGTGTGTGAACTTGGAGCGCACAAGGGGGCCGACCCTTTGGGGTCTTGGTCCAGTTGGGTCATAAAGCGATCGGCATGGAGTCTTCTCACGGTAGAGTGGTTTCTCGGTTTGGAGAGAGGCCAACCAGGAGGCACGTGAAGACTTGGGACCGTGAGGCTTGGCTCACGGTCCAAGGGAGTCCGCAAGGATTCCTCACGGTCATGAGAAGACCATGAGGGCTGATGCTTGGAGCGCCCCCCTTGGAGCGAGACCACGTGGAGCGATTTTCTGCATGGGAGTTAGCCGTGAGGATCCTGTGTAAGTCCGCAAGTGGAGCTCTTTCCGGTGAGAAGAGACGGTCATGGCTTGGGCTTCAGAGAAGTGCACGTGAAGGAGATATCATGTGGAGGGCTTGGACCGTGGGGTGTTCCACGGGACTTTGGAGAAGGGAAAGCCTGCGTGAGGTATTGTCCGTAGGTGGGGGCTTCTACTCGGGTTTGTGAGAGGAGGTCGGTGTCCCGTTCTTATGTATTATAACAAGGTTCTTCTCCAAAGAAATACAATCTCTCTTTTTCTCCTATATCTTTTCTCTATATCTCCTTTGTTGCATGATATTGAATCCAAGAACAGGCTGTTTCCGCTGCATATAGATGCTGGTCCGGATCTTCCAACAAGTGAGATCAGTGCCTAGGAATCTCAACAAATCTCCTTCTTACTCTCACTTATTTTATGTTATCTTATAGATAGTGTATTTGTTCAGCTCATGCATTTTTACAGTTAGTCCATCCAGCCAAGACAGAAATCTCCAATGCTCAATAAACTGTGTATTGTCAATTGCCAATCATAAGAACCTAAAAGTAGAACCATGTGCAGTAGGAAACTGTCACCATTTAATCTCTAAGAAATCAGCATTACCCTATACCTCACTTATGGGGCTATTTTGATGACTTGGAGAAATAAGAAGAAATCTCAATGGTGACCAAATTAGTTAATGCATTGGAATAGTAATCATAATACATGGAAATAGCCTAGGAGTTGTTTCTGGGGTCCAAGGTCCAATGAACCTTTACTTTGATAGGACATCTCCAAATACCACAATTTTATAAGGATCTATGCGGGTATGTATTTAGTTCCATATCGGTTATTCTCCAGGAAGATCTAGATATTTATATAGGGCCAAAGAACTCAAATAATACCTTTCAACTAGCCTTTTTGAATAAGGTCCTAAGATCCGAGATTGTTACAAATGATATCAAAGCCAACTTAGCCCATAGCCTATATGGACTAAAGGATACTTCAGCACGGGCTCATTGGAATTGACCATAGACTAATTGTGGTTTTATGAATGGATACATAGATTTGGACCTTCAATCTAAGGTTTAAACAGGAGAAGTATGTAAGGATCCATGTGAATGTGTATTTAGTCTCACATCGATTATTTATTGAAAAAATCTTTGATACTTATATAGAGTCAAATAACTCAAATAATACCTTCCGACTGTCCTTTTTCAGTAAATTATTGGATTGTTACAAATTTAATCATAATGGAACTAAGAATGTAGATTACTACTTTAATATAGAGAAAAGGCTAGATGAAAAAGAATTGTTTTCCATTTGCAACCACTGAGGGTATCTAAACGATGATCTTACTAAGGCAGTTGGAGAAGCTAAACCACGTACTGATAGAAAAACTTAATCAAGGCATACAAATATACTGTATACACTCAAATGAGAAATAAGGATCATAGATTACCTCTTGCCATGAAGTCTGAATGAGATTTCTTGATTGAGCGCATCCAATCAACGAGCAATCACACAATTGATGGTGTATGCCTTCTTGATGTGCTCTTGATTAGGTACTCAATTCTTCAAGAAAATATTCGAGAGGGAGTCTCTACCTATCTCAGAATATAAAAACTCCTTTTCTTTCACCGTATCTCCTATTCCCATCAATAGGATATTTAAAAGAAACATAGTTATCACTTAGTTAGTGGATAGTCTCTATTAACTGAAGTTGGTTGGAGATAAACTGAAGATAGTTACCAGATAAAATAAAATAGATCATTTGAATGGGTTACAACATTCTCCCACTTGATCCGTATATTTTATTTTTTAATTCATAGTCCCCAACACCAGAAAAATCAAATACATGAATCATGGCAATAGGTCGTCTATAATCGAGTATTATTTTCCATGTATTACAATGTATTCAATTCCTTCACCACTAATCCATATGTGATAACATAACTTAATGAATAAACCATCCATTTATTCAGAGTCCAAAGAGATTTATTTATTATTTATTTCTCAAAAATTAAACAATGATGTGCACACCCAAATAAGAAATAAATAAACAATTGAAATAAGAGTTTCATTACACAAATAGTTGTTCATACAACTGAATTACATCATAGGACCAATTCCCATTCGCATTACATGATCCTTAAAATTCTTAATTGGCATGCCTTTAGTTAAAGGATCAGCTATCATCAATTCTGTGCTAACATGTTCTATAACCAATTTGTTTTCTTTAACACATTCCCTTATAGCTAAATACTTAATGTCGATGTGTTTACTTCGACTACCACTCTTGTGGTTTTTAGCCAAAAATACAACAGTTGAATTGTCACAATACAATTTAAGTGGCCTAACAATGGAATCAACAATTCTAAGCCCTCAGATGAAACTCTTTAACCATACGCCGTGCGATGTAGCCTCAAAACAAGCAACGAACTCTGCTTCCATAGTAGAGGTAGCAGTCAAAGTCTGCTTTGCACTCCTCCACGATATGGCTCCACCGGCCAACATAAATATAAATCTTGATGTTGACTTTCGAGAATCAGTACAGCAAAATCCGAATCCGAGTAACCTTCTACCTCCAAGTAATCAGTTCATCTATACATAAGCATGTAATCCTTGGTTCCTTAAAGATACCTCACGACCTTTTTAGCAGCTCTCCAATGGTCCAAACCTGGATTACTCTGATATCTTCCCAACATTCCCACTGCAAATGCTATGCCAGGTCTTGTACAAACCTGAACATACATTAGGCTTCCAATAGCTGAAGCATATGGAATGTTGTGCATTTATTCCTGTTCAAGCTCATTTTTCGAGCATTGGTGCAAATCAAACTTGTCGCCCTTTACAATAGGTGCAGTATTCGGTGAACAATTTTTCATCCGAAATCTCTCTAAAACTTTATTGATATAAGTTCCTTGAGACAATCCCAAAATGCCTTAAGATCTATCCCTATAGATCTTAATGCCAATGACATAAGATGCCTCACTCATATCCTTCATATCAAAGTTTTTAGAGAGAAATTGTTTCACCTCATATAGCAACCCTTTATCATTCGTTGCAAGTAGAATATCATCCACATATAAGACAAGGAAACAAATCTTGCTCCCACTAACCTTCTGGTATATACATTGATCCATGATATTCTCTACAAAACTGAAGAAAGAGATCACATCATGAAATTTTAAATACCACTGACGAGAGGCTTGTTTCAATCCATATATGGATTTCTTAAGCTTACAAACCAAATGTTCGCCTTCACTAGAGGAGAATCCTTCAGGTTGTTTCATATAAACCTCTTCCTCTAGATCTCCATTGAGGAACGCGGTTTTCACATCCATTTGATGCAATTCCAAGTCAAAATGTGCTACTAATGCCATTATCACACGTAAGGAATCTTTCTTGGATACAGGAGAAAAAGTTTCCGTGTAGTCAATTCCTTCTTAGTAAATCCTTTTGCAACAAGTCTTGCCTTATATCTTTCAATGTTGCCAAATGAGTCCTTGGTTTTAAAGACCCATTTACAGCCAATAGCACTTGCACCATTAGGCAACTTGACAAGATCCCAGACTTTGTTAGTTGCCATAGAATTTATCTCATCTTTCATGGCATCATACCATAAAATGGATTCCTTGCAACTCATGGCTTGTGAAAACGTTTCATGATCATTTGTGACTCCAATATTATAGTCAGATTCCTGTAGATACACAATGTAATCACTAGGAATAGCAGATTTCTTTACTCTAGTTGTTCTTTATGTTGTGTCAATAACCTCCTGATGAGTATCTTGCACAACTGGTTGTTCAACAGTTTCTGGTAATTGTTGAACAATAAGACCTTCTAGATCATTATTAGCAGCTTGTGGAACCTCAATGGCTGATTGTCGAGCACCTATTTGAACTTGAGGGGTGCCTTGAATGACAACCACTCTCAATTGAAGTGGAAGTTGGAGTATCTAAATATTTTTTCTCAGAAGAAGCCAAATGCTGAGATTGATCACTCCCACTGATCAAGTCATTCTTAAGAAATTTTGCATTTCTTGATTCCACAATCCTAGTGCTGTGAGATGGACAATAAAATCTATAACCCTTGGACCTTTCAGCATATCCAATAAAATACCCACTTATGGTCCTTGGGTCTAGTTTTCTTTCTTGTGGATTATAGACTCTCACTTCAGACGGGCATCCCCAAACACGTATATGTTGCAAACTTGGTTTCCAACCTTTAAATAACTCAAATGGCATTTTAGAAACAGCCTTGGTTGGAACTCGGTTTAATATATATGTGGCCATTTTGAGAGCTTCAGTCCACAAGGATTTTGGAAGCTTAGAGCTACTAAGCATACTCCGCACCATATCCAACAGTGTTCGATTTCTTCTTTCAGCTACACCATTTTGGTCCGGTGACCCTGGCATGGTGTACTGTGCAACAATTCCATTTTCTTCAAGAAATCGAGCAAACGGACCAGGTGCTTGTCCATCCTCAGTGTATCTACCATAATATTCTCCACCTCTATCTGACCTCACGATCTTAATTTGCTTACTGCATTGTTTCTCTACTTCCACCTTAAAAACCTTAAAGGCATCTAACGCTTCGTTCTTATTATGAAGCAAGTAGAGATACATATATCATGAATAGTCATCAATAAATGAGATGAAATATTTCTGATCATACTAGTCCATATCTGGACTACAAATATCCGTATGTATGATCTCCAATATTTCCGAACTCCTCTTGGCACCTTTCTTAGACTTATTGGTCTGCTTTCCCTTTATGCAGTCAATACAAGTGCTAAAATCAATAAAATCAAGAGTATTAAGTACTCCATCATTTATTAATCTTTTGATTCTCTCAATGGAGATATGACCTAATCTCCGATGCCACAAAATAGAGGAATTCTTATTCACAACACATCTTTTAATACCTGCATTAGTTTGGGCGTGCATTATATTATAAGGGGCATTGTTTTGCAAATTGATTTGGAAAAGATTATCAGACAATCTACCATTCCCAATAAGTTTGGATTTATAAAATAAATCAACAGAGATTTCAGAAAAATTAAAGGAATATCCTAATAGTGCAAGTCTTGATACAGAAATTAAATTTCTTGAAAAACTTGGTATATAAAATCTTCTCCAAATCTAAAACAAAGCCAGAATCTAAAGTAAGTCTGCACGTCCCAATTGCTTCCACATGTGAACTGATCTTGTTTCCTGAATAATACTTTGTTCACTTCCCACCGGTTTCTTTTGATTTAGATTACCCTGCAAGATATTTGCAACATGGATTGAAGAACCAGAATCAATCCACCATGTGTTATGACAAACAACTATATTAGATTCATAACATACAAATGAGGTCAAAGTACCTTTCTTGTCAAGCCAAGCTTTGAATTTAAGACAATCCTTCTTGAAATGCCCTCTCTTTTTGCAAAAGAAGCACTTAGATTCCTTCTTGTCTTCCTTATGGATAGGTACTTTACCCTTTCTTTTGCGTTTGGCTTGAGCAGCTTTATATTTTTCCTGAGTAGCAAAATAAACATTTTCTCCCATTTCTATAGTCAGCCTCCCTTCCTCTTGAACACACATGATCAGAAGTTCATTAATAGACCACTTATCTTTATGTGTGTTGTAGGATATTTTGAAAGGACTATACTGTTGTGGGAGTGAATTCAGGATAAAATGCACCAAGAAAGACTCTGACATCTCAACCTCTAGCGATTTTAACTGAGCCGCAATGTCCCTCATCTTCATGATGTGCTCACGCACACCTTTAACAGTAGTGAGCTTCATTGATGACAATTTTGCCATTAGGGTGCTAGCTAGTGCCTTATCTGAAGACTCGAACTGTGCATCAATAGCCTTCAGCAGTTCATTGACAGTTTTGCACTCTGGAATTGAACCACGTATACTAGCAGAAATCTTAGTCCGTATGAACATCATACTAAGGCGATTAGATCGCTCCTATTATTCATACGCAGCAATTTGAGCCTGAGTGCTAGTAGGAGTTACTGCAGGTGGTTCATCCTTCCTAATGGCATAGTCAATATCCATGCACCCTAATCGTAGAAGAATTCTTTCTTTTCACATTTTATAATTGTCATCACTTAAATCGGGAATTTCACATTTGATATCAGAAATATTCACAAGTAAAATACCTGCATAAATAAAATAAACAAACATGCTTATGTAACTGAAATTGAGGCATACAACTTAATGTCATGTTTTACCAATGTAAACATGCAATAACATGAATCAATAACATATAATAACTACCTATGGGCTAAATTATTATACTTAAATAGATTCATCAACTCAATGATGTGACTAACTAATTATATTCCTTTTCTTAATTCCTGTGGGTAAATTAAGAAAATAATTTGTTATCGCATCCTAATTAATTATATAAATACAATAAAAATTCCTGTGGGATAAGATTTATTATATTAAATATAATTAATTACAATTAATGTCATTTAATCTTATGTGATCTTTGCAATATAATTTTAATTAATTAAAGATGCTGTGGCTAGTCTTCAATTAATCAAATTTAAATTGATCACATGACATTTAATCTCCATTATATGTATGACATGGAGAAAAAATAAATGTGCGTCTCAAGCTAAGTAGTAATAGTTTCCAAAGAAACCGACCCCAAGTTAATTGTAGTCATTTATAAAAGGCATAAAGAATTTCAAATACAATGAATTACATCCAGACATATTAATTTTTTTTATTATTATTTCAACTTTGCAGCAAACAAAATGCACCCAGACATCAGCAGACAAAAGGACAAAAATCCCATCGCACCATGCACGCACAACATGGCCCAATGAAATGCACAATGCACACCTTGTTGGATTTCCAACACCGGCCAGGGGTACAAAGAATTTCTCTAGACATCATACATGTACAGAAAATATGATGATAGAGAGGGAAAAATTTTCATGAACCGGCAAATCATGATAAATGTCTCAAGGTGCATCTAAACAAGAGATTAACCTCGATGCCCTGGGAGGTTATA
Organism: Areca catechu; assembly: GCA_021397845.1. NCBI lineage: Eukaryota > Viridiplantae > Streptophyta > Magnoliopsida > Arecales > Arecaceae > Areca > Areca catechu. The sequence continues at coordinate 138,415,782 of CM038043.1, forward strand.
AAATACATCCATAGACATCAGTATTTACCAAGATACAATTTCGCTAATGGTCTAAGGTGGACATGGGTTCAAATCCCACAGTATTTCATATTTAGATAAATATGAAACTAATAAACATGAAATAAACATGGAATCCTTTTTTTTTTTTTTATAAATGTCCTCTGCCTCTCATGCCGACGTCTCTGTCATCCAACGATGAGAAGAAAAATCGATGGAATAGGATGTCTCTGGGTCTAAAAAATATTTTAGATAAGCAAATAGAATCCAAAATATTTCTTGCCCTTCACCCAAGGGTGAGAACCATAGAATCCATTGCCCCTCACACGGAATGGTGAGAAGAAACCGACGAAGGACTCAATCCTTTGGGCGTCGCATTTCTGCGGTAGATGGCCCAGAGACATCAAAGAATCAAAGGAACATCAGTTTCTTTTGAACTTTTCATGAGCAGATCCAGATTTCAGGTAGGAGATATTACCCGCTCTGATACCAACTTGATAGAAAAACTTAATCAAGGCATACAAATATACTGTATACACTCAAATGAGAAATAAGGATCATAGATTACCTCCTGCCATGAAGTCTGAATGAGATTTCTTGATTGAGCGCTTCCAATCAATGAGCAATCACACAATTGATGGTGTATGCCTTCTTGATGTGCTCGTGATTAGGGACTCAATTCTTCAGGAAAATATTCGAGAGGGAGTCTCTACCTATCTCAGAATGTAAAAACTCCTTTTCTTTCACCGTATCTCCTATTCCCATCAAATAGGATATTTAAAAGAAACGTAGTTATCACTTAGTTAGTGGATAGTCTCTATTAACTGAAGTTAGTTGGAGATAAACTGAAGATAGTTACCAGATAAAATAAAATAGGATCATTTGAATGGGTTACAACACGTACACCTTGTAGGCTAGTACAAATAATGCACTATGAGAATTTGCACCAACTTGAGACATGCATTGATCATCACCATATTTTGATTGATACTCAAGTATAAATTGAAAATGGTGGTGTTTTACTCTTTATGCATCCAATTGTAAGCCATAGTTTCAAGTGGAAGAAGCGATAAATCTGTCTCTTTTGGTGTAAGAAATCTTCTCTTTCTCCTCTTTCAATTTCCTTCGTTTATGCTCCTCTCTTTCTTTGTTTCTTTGCACTAGTCCCTGAAGCTCCTATTTTCTTTTAATTAATATACATCATGAACCTAACCTCCACTTATTCATTTGAGCATTCAGGTAAGTGATACACCACCAAAATGATAATTATTATATTTGATACCCTAAGAAATAAGATACTAGCTGTGTCTAAGAGCGGGAGGGAGGGGGGGGAGAGAGAGAGAGAGAGAGAGAGAGAGAGAGAGAATGTCTTTGTAGGAAATACTATTTTACTATCTCAAGATCAAAGGTTACAATTTCTTCGAAAGATAGAAGAATGTAATTCCAGAAATAATTTCAGTTTATACATCTTCCATTATCAACTACCTTGTAAAATAAGCATAAAGAGGAAACAGACTAAAGGATGAAACTACTACAGATCATTATAGATTGGCCCATTGTAAAATTAAAAAAAGATCAACAACATCTGAAATTATAACAGGAGGGAACAATGATGCTTCATATATATAATTCTTCTTTCATAGATCAAATAAAAGAAGTGGAAAAAAATAAATGATAACTTTTTAATAGAAGAAATACTGTTGCTAAAAATGTCACTGCTAAAAATGTAATGACAGCTTGGACAATTAAAACAGGAAAATATGAGGTTGATTAGCATGAAAAGAATACTTAATATCATCTTAATGGGGCTTCTGTGTAGTGTCTTATTTCAAGGCTATTTGAAACAGTCAATAACTTAATTGGCAACATTTTTCTTCAAAAACAAAATAACCATAAGCTGCATATAATGTGGTTTGCAAAGTTGATACAATTAGAGGTATCATTCTTTTAGTTACTCAAGGCAATCTTGAACATCATGTAACTAAACATAACAAATATATATATATATATATATACTTGTTAAAACCATATCATGTCACCTTTACAATTTTTCTTCACCATGTATTCTTAATAAGAATTGCTTCTCTATCAAAGCAAGATTTCCAAGTCTGAAACCAAAACTTCCACATACGTTGCCTTATGTCTTGACTTCCACTTGAACCCTTGGCTTTCATAGTCTTTCTAGTACATAACATACCTTTTCAATCAGTTCTACACAACTTATCTCTAGTTTGCAGAAATCATGCACTTACAATGGTGTTCTCCTACCAAGTACCACATGTTTGAAGTAATATTGGTTTCAGGAAATCAGTTAGTATTGTCTGTATAAAAGAAAATAATTTGTAAGAATTAAATGAATATAAATCTATAATATCAAAAACGGAGAGTTTTGCTGGTGAAAACAGCAGCAGTAGTGAAGTATCAGCTTATTATTTTCCTTTACATTTTACAGCTGCAATAGCAATTCCCTCATAAGCTTTAAGCATAAAATGCAACTATCATCTCCTCGAGGTAATACCAGTGATGTCACTGCACAATCAAAAAGGATCTGAAGCGTCAAGAATGACAACACAATCTTTAAGTTGCTGATCTTAAGGGGCTTCATAATAATTCTCATCATTGTCTAAGATCAGAATATCAAAATCATAAGGTGTCACAAGAGTTTCCATTACAAGTCTCTCATTTAATCTAATACTGACTCATGGAGTTGCCTTTAAATTGTCCTTAAGCTATATGGCAAATTTTGTAGTAGTCATAGATTCATGCAAATGACGAACCATTTCAGTTTGACAACCCATGGATTTGGTAAGAGGAAGTATGGAACAGGATAAAGAGAAAGCTTACCAGCAAGAAGTTGTCAGACAGTGATGAAGTGGAGTAGCATGATGTTGAGACATATTCCAAGGCATATGGTTGGATAAAACCTATTGATAGTTAAAGGTGACAAATGGTTGAGTCGGTAAAAGTCATTGGATGTTGGATACTAATGACTTGTGTTCAGTTCCACGCCCACCCCAATTTCAGTTTGGCTTCCTCCTATTAGTTAAAGAGGGGTTAAAAAACAAAGAACGAAAGAGATAAACTATTGATAGCCAAGGATTAGCTTGAAAGACTCCAGCACTATAAAAGAGGAGCTTGGTTCAAGAAGGACGGTTAGGGTATGGATGCACATGGATTAAAGCTAAGGAAAACAAGATGACAACACCTATGGTATGAGGATCTATGGCACTGGATAAGTTCAGGAAGACAACTAACACCAAATGGTAGATGATATATTAGCAACAGAATGTGAGGACAATTATACAAGCCAGAAACCAATTAAAGGTCCATCTGAACCAAATTATTTCCCATTAGGAGATCAAATAAGTACGAAAGTAATTCTCTGCGAGTTCACAGCAAGATAAGTGTTTCCACATGATTATTAGATATGGCAATTTTAATTATGGAAAAGAGTACTAAATCATTCAGAATTTTCTTTGCAGAAGTTAGCCACAATGAGTGAAGAATTTAAAAAGACTGAGAGATTGCCAACTTATTCTATGATTTGAATAACTCAACTTAGTTCACTGAAAAGTGGACTAGACATACGGATTCCGAATAAGAAGATTTTCAAGAGAAGAAATGCCAGCTCAATCTATCATTTGCTTACAGACGTAAAAGCGAGGAAAATGCAAGCATGAATTTCCTGGCAGTTGTAATAGTCAATTACACCTACCAGAGTTGTAAAAGGAGGTTAGACAATAAGGATCCAAAGAATTCAATATGCACTAACATGAACTGGAAGATAGAAGCTGTAGGTGATGGGAAAGGAGAATAAGCCAGGACAAGGCTCATGAAAGGAGCAGAAAACCAGAGAGTGGAAGTAGAGTTGCTCGTCCTAGGAATAAGACACATGTTCATGCTCACGAGGAAAAAGAAAAAGCTTAATGCTTTGTGAATCAGAAAATGCAGAATAAAGAGAAAAGATTTTAGTCTTTCAAGGCAGTAAATGAAATGAGCTAAAGCAAAAAAGGTGACAGAAGGAAGATTTGACAGATACTGTCGAATAAAGAGCAAGATTTAGATCTGCTGCAGAACAAACAAGAGGCAAGAAAGAAAAGGAAAAGACCGGGCAGAACCAAAGAAAAGGACGGGCTTTCAATAACTATTTGAGGATAATACATGTATGGTCAATGAAAAATACGATGGACAAACTGAATTGCTCTATTCAATTAAAAAAGTCTCAAGAGACAAGTCAGGCCACAAAAATTAAGAGTTTTAGTTATTAAACAGATGGAAACAATAACAACATGAGAAAACAAAACAAGAGAAACTTCAAGGTCAATAACAGAGACAATTATGTGATGCATCGATTGTTGTCTCTTAAAAAAGACTTTAGAAAAGGTTACAAAAAATATTAGGTTGAAGTTTGCATAAACTGCCACTGGTTGGCATATGGCTACCATCTCACCTTGCAGCACCATGCCAGCAGCCTCAACTAAGTGTTTTAAAAAGGTCCTTACTAATTAAACCGTCAATAAACACCATGAAATTAAGGATCAAATAGACTAAGTTTCATACACAAAAGGAACCTGAAAAATTAAAATGAAATAGAAAAACAAGTACATAAAATTGCTAAATCACACGGAACGCTTTCATTAAGTGCAAGGGAAAAATAAATCTGAAAAAAACTTTCAAAATATCAAAAAGCAACGATCCATCCTCTCTTTAAATCAACAACTGCTGTTGCAAATGAGATTTCTTCAGCAACTGTTTCAGTGCATAGCCACAAAAATTAAGAAGCATGAACCTTCTCTATATTTCCAGACAACAGTAACAAAAGAATTACAGTCAAAGAGAATAAAGAAAAGTATATTGAAGACTAGAAAAATTAGATAGCAGTCAAACTCGAATTAAATGAAGGAATGACAACTTATCTTCCATGGTTTCTCAAAGCAAACCGTGATAGATGTCGCTGTGGTGTACAGTCATAAAATTAATAGCAATCGTTCGAAACATCAAAATCAGATACCAATAAACATTCAGAAAAAAAAAATTAACCATAGCACAACAATTCCAAGTATAGGAATGCCTTGCTAACAGAACACAAAACAATTTGCACTGTACAAGTAGGAACCATTGCGCAACCACAAAATTGACAAGATTTACCAGTCTCTCCCATGAAATCTAGTTTCATTACCTGCTACACTGCTGGCAGAAACGCTGCTCTTGCCCACCTACCATCACTATTGGGGTCTTGGAGTGGACCTCGCAAACCTTATGGCGCCGGTGATACTCTCTACACTTGCTCAGGTCCGCTTTGCAACCATCAACGGAGCATGCAGCATTCTGGCCGCCATTGCTTGGGGCTCGAGGCCTCTTCGATGGACCGGAGGAGGACACCATCATCGTCGACACTCTGGGTGGGTCTGTCCACTTATTCGACGACCCGAAATCTCCCAAACCCCCAAGCTTCAAATCGATAGAGCAATCGAGCCTGCTAGGCTGCTGTCCGGGGCCGCTGCTGGAGCCAACCACCGAACCAATACTGGGCTCGGTGCCACGCTCTAATTCTGCCAAATCCCAAGGAGGGATCTTTAAATCCCACTCCATGAAATCAACCCTCTCCAACTCTTCGACTGCTTTGTTATGCTCTCTGCTCCTCTCTTCCTTTTTGCCTTATTTTAATATCTTTCCTTCTACTTTGTTGTTTCCCTTCCTCTCCTGTCACTCTCCTCTCGCACCCGCTCACGTCTCTCTCTGTCAATCCCACTTATTGCGTCTATCACCACTTCATCGGACAGAGCACCTGCCACCACACCTTCCCCTCCACAAATTCCAACAAGGACTCAACAAAGCAAGAAGACCAGTACCGATGAAGTAAACTTGAGCCAAGAAACATCGATAAGCAAAGCTAAAGAAAAGAAAAGGACTCAAAAACAAACAAAAGGACTAGAATCCAGTATAAAATCCAGAGGAAAGAGACAGAAGAATAGAAGGATTTAAAAGAAACAAGGTGGAAGAAGCAAATCTAACAACCCAGTTCAAGAAATCTCGTCTTGAAAAGCCCAAAAACACAGCCTAAAAGTGCAAGCAGAGAATCAGAAAGCAAGAATGGACATCCAAGAACACATAAAAGAACTACAGCCCAGATCAGAAAATTTCATCTTGATAAGCCTAAATAGCCTAGTATTACAGTAACCTTGGAAGAGCCTCTAAAAAAGTATTAAAACTGGTGAGAACAGGGGATAAAGGAAAAGGGCAAAAGCACCAAGCCAAAAGACCAGGAACTCAAGACTGGTCAGTACTTACAGACAACTGCAGCAGGGGGCAACAGAAGACTGATTTGGTTAGGGGCTTTCCAACCATTCAATCCCTGACAGGGATTCCACAAGGAACAATAAATGTGACGGGGGGGGAAATGGAACTGTGGTGGTGTAGGTTAAGGGCCCTCACAACCTTGCCCACCTTATCAAAGGTTACACGTTAGGATGCAGACACTGGCATGCAGGGACTCGTGCTACAATTATTGGAAGGAGTCACAGTGAAGTTGGATATTATGTTTATTATTAAGAAAGAGGGATGGAGATGGGGTGGGTGGGGGGATAATAAGCTATTAAGCAGCAAATCCTTTTGAGTGGCATGTGGGTTTTGTTTTGTTTTGTTGCTCCTCTATGCATATGGAAAAATAGAGAAAGTGGGATTAAAATAACCAGAGAGAGAACGATGCGTGGTTGCTTTCAACTTTTCAAAGGGTGAGAAAAGTACACGGAGGGAAGTAGGGAGGAGGAGGAGGAGGAGGAAGGAGGGGGTAGAAGGGTTAAACACTGAGTGTACATGCTTCAATGTCGCTGACATGTCTTTGCTTTTTCCCCCTCTTTTATTTTGTTTTCTTTGTTCCATTAAATCGGTTTCCCGGTTCCCAGCTCAAAGGATATATATTCCTGTGAAACTCCATGCTTTTCTTTTCTGGCATTCATGCCGGGTCAACATTTTTTTTTTTGTTTTGTTTTTTGGGCGTTTATACAGGCTTTAGCTTCAATGCCTGGTCGTCTCTGAGGCCAAGATTCCAAATACTAGCACCTACTACTCACGGAAGAGTTTAGGTGTAACCACCAACCGGTGAGCATACAGAACCTTTCGCACCATCGCCTTGCTCAAATAGTGATGCGCCTTGTGGAGCAAGGCCATTTGCCGATTCCTCGCTTACCTGCCCCAAATAAAAGATAGGGTATTTTTATGGTTTGATCATGGAAGAAGATCCAGTGCAATTTTATTTTATTTTTTTTCAGATGTCTTTGGAAAATTATTATTTATGCGAACCTTCTAGGATCCGGGTTTGCTGCATGAAAATGGGATTAATTAGAAAGATACGGTATGAGGATTCGGTCAGTGCTTTTTTTTTTTTTTTTTCCCAGATGGCTTTGGAAAATTATTATTTATGCGAACCTTCTAGGATCCGGGTTTACTGCATGGAAATGGGATTAATTAGAAAGATACGGTATGAGGATTCGGTGTCGGATGGGTTCACCGGTTAGTGTCCATAAAGCAAAGCTCTTCTAAGAGATGTCAATGGAGGGCAGCTTTACGGCTTTGAAGGGGCAAGGCAGGCTCCGAATTTCTTGGGCAATGGATCCGTCTGGGCGGCCATGAAGGTTGACCAAAAAGCAAGTTGCATACTGGAAGACTACTAATAAATGCTTCGAATGGCTTAAGAACGAACGCATAAAACTCATGCACGTGGCCTCTCAGGAGTTGTTAATGCCCACTTGATGGATGGACAGGTGGGTAGTGCTAGATTTTAAGCAAATCTTTCCGGGTCTTCTACCAAGTAAACGCTAGGGACATCAATTAAATGAACATTTTTAAGATTTTATTTTTTGTATGAAATTCAGGTTACTGAATCATTAGGCATTGGATTTTTTAAAAGATCCATCGAGATGGCGATGTGGTGGCAGGAAGTGAGAGATCCGGGATGCATCTTTTGCACAGGAGGAGGAGGAGGATCCGTCTTGCTTTACATACATCCATCATCATTGAATTATTCATTGATCGCTTTGAAATCTATGAAGATGGATGGAAAAATAGATTTCGCAGTATTTTGATATTTTGTGTGATGGGTTATCCGACGATGGATTGTGCAAAAAAAGTTAAATTTTTCCTTTATCCAGCCGGTAAAACTGTGTTTCCTCCAGCCCTTATTACGGGTCAATAAACTTTATGCAAGGCATCACTGCTTACACATGCAACTAAAGAGGACACGGAATAAAACTTAAGGGAATAAAGACAAAATTAATGGACTTTGGTTATGTTGCAATACATGATTGAAGAGATAGGGTGGATGGTTTGGTTAATGAAAGTGGAAAGAGTAGGTTACGAGGCTACATTTTTGCAATTAAAAAAGCACATGGACCACGCAGAGATCATTATTATTATGGAAATTGCATAAATTGGAAAATATATAATTTACATAAAATATTTTTTTACAGGCAAAATCTTTTAATAATCTAGCTTGAAGTTCACCAAGCAGCTAATCTTTCACTAGTTAACAAATTTAGCTTGGGTCACCGGTCCGCTCTCTCAAACTTGAGGCATTCCTATTATTTGTGAGTCAGTTGGTTGTGAAATTTTTCTCACAATCAGTTGGCAGGGATTCGAGTCTCGATTTAAATATATATTATAAAAAAATCCAGGAATAAAATAAAAAAAATCTAAAAATAAAATCAAATAAAAAAAAAATTAATAAAATAATCATGAAGTTCCTGTTGGCTGGTGGTAATGAAAAAGTTAATGATATATATGATAAATCACGTTCACTCGGTTGACACCAGTGATAATCAGATTGACGTACTCATCTTGGGATAGGGAACGGCTGTGGAAAATTAATATACAGCGTGTATCGAACATTCTCTGGCTGAGATTGGAAAACTATGATCTAACTCCGCCCCATTTTGTTTATCAAAAAAAAAAAAAAACTTGAGGCCTTCCTTAAATACTAACCAATTCTTTGCTCTAATATATATATATATATATATATAAACAAAAAAAAAAACTTGAGGCCTTCCTTAAGTACTAACCAATTCTTTGCTATAAAAATATATATAAAAAAATAAAAAATAAAAAATAAAAGTCGTAGCATCCATTCCTCCTGGTGGAGTCACTGTGCCCCGGTCAAAGCAGAGAGCTACTTGGACATTTATATTCTTGGTTTTAGCTATAGATGTTTTGGAGATATAATAGTGACCAGTTGTATATGGCTCTCGCTCTCGTATTGATGTACAGAGCGAAATATGATGTCGTCTAGTTTGAATCGGAGATATCCATCAACCATCAAGTCTTTGTCTACGTTTAAAACAAAATAAAAAATAAAAAAATACCAAGTCTTTGGAAGTAAGTTGTGGACGAGGCTACCTTGTTGAAAGCACGTATGCCAGGATGTCACGTCAAGTAAAGAAAAACAAGCCTTTCAATTTAAAAATAAATAAATAAATTTTTAAAATACAAACATAAATTATATTTATAATTCTTGAAGTATATCATATTTTTTTGAATAATTTTTAAATTACAAAATCTTAACTTGTTGTCCTAAAATTTCTTAATCATTTTAATATTATGCTTCATCATGCTTTAGGCAACTTTCTCCCATTAAAAATCCTATTTAGATTATTGATGCATGTGTAGGTGGTCTAACCTGAATAGGTAGCATGGATGCTGAGCTGGAAATAAATAAATTTAGAAATTTTAATGACATGGCCATCTTCCTCAACTAATCCCTTGATAAAAACCTCCCACTATGCCACCCATCATCAACATACGAGAGTAGAGAGATGGAGTCCACCTCCTCTTCCCCTCCTCTTCTCTTGCTACTAGGTCCACCTCCTCTACCCCCATCCAACAAGACTGACTTCCTCAACTGCATATACTATTCACCTTGGTGCATCTATAAGAACTTCATCCAATCCAAATCCCATCCCCACTTGACCCAGTCCTCCTCCTACTCCACCCCCACCACCACCCGAGACCAAAGTCCAATGTCCCTCGCCATCCCCTCGACTCCCTCACCATCTAAGATATCAATGCCACATACTCAATCCTTCACTTTTACCCTCCTTTCTCCTCCTCGCCCTCGTCCTTCACCATCCACTCCTTCTCCCTCGATGAACCCCCTAAGCCCACCATCCTCAACTGGCACCCCGATGCACCCTCCCCCCTTGCTACGTCGCCATCATTGCCCACTTCCACAATGACCCTCATGTCCTCCCCATCGACCTCTCCTCCCACGCCATCACCCACCACCCCATTCTTACATCTAGCTTTTCCACCATAACAGTCAATGACATGACCTCCTCTATTTAGGTCCCCACGCCAACCCTATTTTCAACTACTCCATCCTGGCTTGAGGAGCCCACCTCTCTGACCTTGCCTGTCTCCCCACCTCCCTTAGATGATTTGGTGCTGAGGAGGGCCACCACTTCATCAAGATCCAGTGCTACTTCATCAAGGATACCACCAACTTTTACATGCATCCTATCAAGGACCTCACCATCGAGAAAGAAAGGGCCAAGGATTTGCGTCGCAACTCCCATCGATGCCTGGTCTTTGTCCTCATCTTCATCGCTTACTCCTACTATCACGCCTCTTGAAAGGGTACTAGCATTATCAAATCCATCATCGACTTCGACTCCTACACTTTTTCTTGATTACACCCACATATCTCTCCACGATTTCCTCTACTACATCGATGGTGGTGGCATTAACATCGAGAGCATCTTTTTGGATTGTAGCATCATTGAGAAAATTATCATTGTCGTCATTGCCATTGAAGTAGAGGGACAAGGAGGAGTAGAAGGATGGTGCATTGGAGAGGTTGGAGGAGCGCATCAAGGCATTAGAGAGCAAGAGCAAGAGAGTGCTTAGAAGTTTGATAAATACCAAACACTATAGCAAAAAGGGACAAGGCCGACTCTTTTCTCCCGACGCTTTTTTGGAGCATCGGGAACAACCCAGAACCCGCTGGCAAGCTCCTAAATCCGCTGATGCTTTTAAGCGTCAGTATTTGCCGAAGCTTAAAGCGTCGGCATCCTCCGGAACCCGTCGATGCTTTTCAAAAGCGTCGGCAAGCTCCTGAACCCGCCGATGCTTTTAAGCATCGTCGGCGGGTTTCGGAAAATGCCGACGCTTTTAAGCGTTGGTATTTGCCGATACTTAAAAGCGTCGCCAAAAAGCATCACTGGAATTCTCAAAAATCCATTTCCCCCATCCCAGCCCTAATCCCGCTCGATCTTCCCCCCACCCGCCGCTCAAGCCCGCCCGACCCCCCCCCGGCCACCCGAGCCTCCTTCTCCACCTCCTCCTCCTCCTCCTCCTCCTCCTCCTCCTCCTCGCTCGATCCGTGGATGCTCCTCCTCCTCCTCCGCTCGATCCGTGGACGCAGACCTCCTCCTCCCCCCCACTCCCCGCCCGAGCCCTAGATCCCGCCGGACCCTCCCCCTCCCGAGCCGTCGATCCTCCTCCTCCTCCTCCTCCGCTCGATCCGTGAACGCAGGACCTCCTCCTTCCCCCCACCCCCCGCCCGAGCCCTAGATCCCGTCGGACCCTCCCCCGCCCGAGCCGCCGATCCTCCTCCTCCACTCGATCCGCGGACGCAGCACATCCTCCTCCTCCTCATCATCCGGCCGGTAGCTCCTCCACCGTTCCGTGCACTAGATCCGACGGTTGATCCCCCGGCGCAACCTCCTCCACCGATCCCTCCTCGGTATTTATTTTATTTTAAGATTATGAATTTTAAGTTTATGAATTATGATATGTAGGGTTGGATTTTGATTATGAATGTGGGTAGTGCTAGACTTGAAAATGGTGATGGAACCAAACAAGAAATGACATATGATAAATCTTATAATATGCATCATTTTCTTATATTGTATTTATCCAGTAATGATAGAAGGGATAATTTTTGTAATGCTAGTTGATCTCAACCAAAAAAAATAAATTATATAGTAGATTTTCTGTTGAATGAATTCATCATCAAGTGGAGTCAAAATGGGTCAAGAAAAGCATGATGGAATCATGGAAATCAAGATGCTAGTATGTATATCGATGAGTTTCAACATAATATTTGGCTTCTTTGAATGTTTATCAAGGTTATATATATATATATATATATATATATATATATATATATATGTCATTATTCTACCTTAATCCGGCTCGAACTTGATTTAAGTCAATCTATTGTGATACATGTAATAGCAATTACCAAACAAAGGACTTTTCCCCGTTGCTGCTTCCAATATTATCGATACATAAGTTTGGCTCTAAATTTATTAAACCGAAATTACAATGGATTGTCATGATCTTAGGATCTTAGGTCGGAAGAATACTTGCATGCTTTACATAGTAGATCAATTTCTCCAAATTTGATAGTGATTTTCAAGAGATGTCTTATATTGTTAACTATTTAGTGTGAACAATATGCTTCGTACTAGTACAAATTCAACTATTATGATTACGAAAAAAAGGCCTTTCAAATATGATTTTAGATATTATACATAATAGTAGCCATGCGAGCACAATGCCTAACTTCATCCATAATTGAATAATTTTCAAATATCCAAAATGACATTCTATCCAATAGTAACATTTGTGGGCTTTTTTCTAGCTTTAAGACCCATATCCTTGTGCTGCTTACTGAACAAAATTTATCGGTATTTATTTTATTTTTGTCCTGCATCTTACTGAACATGTACCTTTGTTACGATCAATTATGATTTTTTAAATATTTTTTAAAAAACTTGCATTGCATAGAAACATAGACCCATCAATTGATTAAAATACATATTCTACAGCATCCGTACATTATTTATTTTTTGTACGGATGGAAGAAATATGTACAGTGGTCAATTGAATGTCCAGTTTGGATAGTTTGGGAATTGCAAATAATTTTATAGGTGCTTACGTAATCAAACGGTATGGATAGAGTTCCAGATATATTTCGGATAGCATTTCCTTTTAGTTATCCTCATACATATTTATTTGTATGGAGAGAACTAAGGGGAAATGCTGCCAAAATTTTTCTGGAACTTTTATTGCATATCCTTTGGTTACTGTAAATGACCTATATAATTAATATAATTTTTGAATGGGATAGGACCTCTTTACCTATTAGTTGGTGATAGGGTGCATTTAATAATATTGTATTTAATCTATTGAATAAACTTATTTTAAATTTATTCTGTTCTTATAAATATTTATTTATTTCAGTTAGTTTAATCTTACAATAGATAAGAGTTGGATAACTAAACCGAAAATAGCAAAGAATATCTGGATGGAGAACAGAATTTCATTAAATATGGTATGGAAAGAAGTAGTATCAGTGGGAAGATTTTATGTCCATGCCGAAAATGTGTAAATTCCAGTTCTCAATATCCAAGTATTGTTGAAGAATATTTGGTATGGAATGATTTTTTAAGAGGTTATACTGAGTGGTTTTTTCATGGAGAGTCAAGGTTACAATCTACATGTAACCAAACCTCTAACATGGAACATATATCTGATTTTGAATCCAGTTTCCAACGTAAAAATCTTGCAAGAGATGATGATATTAGGGGTTTGCTTAGAGATACTTTTGAATATGGTACTCAACAACCTGGAGATTGCAGTGGAGGACAAGTAGCAGTTGGGTTACCTGAGGATCCTATATTTACTGAATCTATACATGATGGAGAGCTGATACACCCAACTAATGTTGGAACATATCGTTATCAGAAGCTGATAAGAGATGTAGATCAAAAATTATATGCCGATTACAAGAACTTTTCAAAAAAAATTTTCTTGTATATTTGTTTCATATAAAATACTTGAATGGATGGTCTGGGAAGAGTTTTACTATATTGCTCAAGTTGTTAAAGGATACATTTCCTGAAGGTACTAGTTTACCAACATCTTGTTATGAAGCCAAAAAACTAGTAAAGAATTGGATCTTGGATATGAAAAGATTCATAGCTGTCCAAATGATTGTATATTATATTGGGGAGAACATACCGATTAAGACTCGTGCCATGTATGTGGATGTTCACGATGGACGAAGCAAAAAGAAAATGAGAGTGAGGGATTAGATGAATTGGATGCAACACAAATTAAACAAAAGCCGGCGAAGGTATTACGCTATTTTTCTCTTATACCTAGATTGAAAAGGATCTATGCATCATCAAAGACAGCTTCGTCAATGAGATGGCATGATGAAAGCCGTACAAAAGATGGAATGCTGAGATACATATAGTTTAGCATGGAAAGCATTTGATGACATACATCATGATTTTGCATCTGATGCTCGTAATGTCAGGCTGGGTTTAGCCAGTGATGGGTTCAATCCATTTAGGACCTTAAGTTCTGTCTATATCACCTAGCCAGTTATTCTAATTTCTTATAATTTGCCATCATGGATATGCATGAAATAGTCTTCACTTATTTTATCAATGGTCATTCCAAGTGATAAGGGTCCAGGCAATGATATTGATATTTTTTTACAACCTTTAATAGATGAATTGAAACAACTGTGGGAGGGTATCAGTGCAATTGATGCTTCGAATGGCCAAACATTCAATATGCTGGCAGCTCTATTATGGACTATTAACGATTTTCCTGCATATGCTAATTTATCTGGCTGAAGTACTAAGGGACGAGTTGCATGTCTTTCTTGTAGTGAATCAACCCATTCAATTTGGTTAAAACATGGAGAAAAGTTCTGTTATATGGGACATCGTCGATGGTTGGAGGCAAATCATCGATTTCAATTTCAAAAGGATTTATTTGATGGTACTATAGAGTTAGGATATGCTCCAATTCTACCTTCTGGTTCTGATATTTGTAGATAAATGCTTGGTATCAGACACAGTTACGGTAAGATGACAAAGTCCTCTAAAAAGCGAGGAAAAGATGATGTTGAGACTTCAGTACAAGAAGAAGTATCGGAGGAAGTCAATACTTGCACCTTAGATACAGCAGTGTTCGAGGATTCGGATAATTTCTTTGAAGTTGAAAATGATGATGATATAATCATAGCATCTATCCATCAGCATACTAAACAATTATGGAAGAAAAGAAGCATATTCTTTGACTTACCTTATTGGGAGCATAATATACTCCGGCATAATCTTGATGTTATGCATATAGAAAAAAATGCTTGTGATAATTTGATTGGAACAATATTAAATCTTGATGGAAAGACTAAAGTAACATGAAGGCACATCTTGATTTAAAAGAAATGCGCATCCGACATGAACTTCATCTACAAGTGCTTGCAAATGATAGAACTTATATCCCTCATGCATGTTACACAATGTCTAGTCGAGAAAAAGATCTCTTCTTGGCAGTTTTAAAGAATATCAAGATTCTTGATGGATATGCATCGAATATTTCACGATGTGTGAATCTGAAAGAGCGAAAAATTTCAAATCTTGAAAGTCATGATGGACATATACTAATACAAAATATTCTTCTATTGACTTTAAGGTCGTCAATGCCGAAACAAGTTATTACGGTTGTTTTTCAGTTATCATCATTCTTCAAGGTATTATGTTCTAAGGTTCTTGATCCTCAGGAGCTTGATGAGTTGCAATCTCAAGTTATACTTACGTTATGTCAGATGAAAAAGATTTTTCCTCCTGGATTTTTTACGATTATGGTTCATCTACTCATTCACCTAGCTTCGGAAGCTAAACTTGGTGGACTGATACAGTATAGATGGATGCACCCTATCGAGAGGTAATACTGTAAAACTTAAATTTCATAATTTATATATCTTTTTCATTATTTAATATGATATAAATATCATACTTTTTGAAGGTATCTTGTACGTTTGAAGGATTATGTACGAAACAAAGTCCATCCTAAGGGCTCAATTGCAGAGGGATATATTGCTGAAGAGTGTTTAACATTTTGTTCAAGATATCTCGAAGGTGTAGAGATTGTATTCAATCGACCTCAACGTCATGGTGATACTATGGAGAATACAGATCTATATAAATTTACATCATCCGGAAGATTTACAGGAAAAGCTGAAAGTATTGTTCTGACCATAAATCCATGTCACAAGCACACCGTTATGTATTGCTACATGGTGACATAATATCTGATTATCGCATGTTAGTCTATCTACACATGGATAATACTAAATATTAGACATGTTGTTGTCAAACTTATATTTGATTGTCATGCAGTGAATTTTTATCTGTACAATGACAAGCCAATCATTCCACTCGTCCTAATCCAAGAATTGAACAAAGATGGTTGGTTGAGTTATTTCCTAATTGGCTTGCCAATCAGGTTAGTATATATAAGTCATATAATAATTTTATATACATTTAACATCGAATAAGTGATTGAAAATTGATATTATATTTTTTAGGTACCAGTACTGATGGAGAAAAATAGTATAGCAGAACTAATAGCACTTGCTAGAGGTCCAAATTATATTGTGAACAAATATAATGATTTTATTATAAATGGCTTTAAATTTCATACCAAGGAGCGCGAGAAACTTAGAAAAACTCAGAACAGTGGTGTTATGGTAGAAGCAGATGAAAAATCTTATTATGGTATACTTAAAGATATTTTGGAGTTGGATTATTATGAAAATTTTAAAGTTGTATTATTTCGATGCGATTGGGTGGATATAAATACATCGAGAGGTTTGAAAAATGACTCAAACGGATTCATACTTGTCAATTTTTCAAGATTGATACATACCGGTGTGTTATTGAAGGATGATCCATTTATCTTTTCATCTCAAGCTCGACAAGTTTTTTATGTACAAGACTCGAAAGATAAAGAATGGACTACTATTATTAAGACAAAATCCAGAGACTTGTATGACATGGAAAAAATGGTGGAAGAAGATGATGACGATACTTACACTCAGTGTATGCCTTATAATATTATGTCGGATGATTATATAAATGATACAACCATTTTGGTTAGGTTGGATTCCGAAGAAGGTACAACTGGCTGATTATGACAAGTAAGTAGTTTATAAGATGGTTTACATTTTTGCATGTTTGATTATGTTATCTTTTAAATTGCAATTCATTTCCGTTATAATTTGATTATAATGTTGACTGACTTGTTTTTAAATAATGCAGGTTAGGTACACCATGCCTCGAAAAAAGCGATTATCAGA
This sequence comes from Areca catechu, assembly GCA_021397845.1. Taxonomy (NCBI): domain Eukaryota; kingdom Viridiplantae; phylum Streptophyta; class Magnoliopsida; order Arecales; family Arecaceae; genus Areca; species Areca catechu. The sequence continues at coordinate 138,432,934 of CM038043.1, forward strand.
TGTACAGTTTCAGTTTTTTCAGACCGAGGCTGGTACTTCTTCAACACAGTAGTCCGAGGGCAGTCGATCATATTCACATCGGTCTGATGCTAGTCCCTCTATTTCTGCACATCAGGCCGATGCTACTACCTCTCCACCTCAAGACGATGCCATTCCCTCCGAGTCCGTACATCACGATCCTCCTATGGATCATCCTGATGATTAGCCTATCGTCGATGACATACAGATACAGGGTACGTAATTTACTAATTCTATCTCATTTCAATTCATGCATATGCAATAGTTTTGATATACAATGTTCTGTATTTTTTTTTATAGATGGATCCGGGAGACTCAGGCATAGGTGAGGATCCACACTAGTCCATGATGTGTGGCATTTACCTGAGGGCAAGAGGATAGTGATAGAGTGCAATAAGCTAGGGCAGCCTATTAAGAAAGCTGCTAGCTTGTTGACTAGCTTTCTGGGGACAGTAGCACACCGGGGTCAGCTATGTCCCCTGAATTATTCAAAGTGGAATGACATGCTTCCTGCTTATAAAGTAGAGATGCTTCGAGTGTACAAGTAAAAAAATTGATATATTATTTTATATCTTAGGTTTTTAACAATTGAATTGCTTATTTCATTCAATATATATTTTATTGTTTATTTAAATTGTAGAGCAAGTTTGTTCTCCATCCAAATACTTCTGATTTTGTGCTTAAGTCTCTCAATCGCAAGTGGAAAGAATATAGGACAAAGTTGAAGGGAGACTACATGCGAGAGGGTAGGACAGAGGAGCAGGTTGCAGCTACCTGTCCTCCTGATGTTCATCCTCATCAGTGGAGGGAGCTGGTGCACTATTGGTTCTCCGAGAGGGCACAGGTTGTGTAGCATCATCAAACACTTCGAAATTTATTAATTTTCACTCGTTATAATTATATTTATACAATATATAACATAGTTTTAATTTTATTTTGTAGACATATTCTGCTTTTGGTAGAGCTGCATGAGCAGCTCAGTCTGTTCCTCACACAGCAAGGTCCAAGAGTTATGCACGGCTCAGGCATGAGTTTGTATGTTTCTCATCCGATAATACTTGTAGTACACTTTTAGTTTTAACATCATGTATCATCATGTGTCATGCATGTGCCATGTATCATGGTACGGGGGTATAAGATGTGTTAATTTAATTTTTTTTTAATATTTATTCTTTATATAGGCTGATCAGCAGGGGAGGGAGCCTGATGAGGTGGAGTTCTATCGGATGACTCACGTTCACCAGGATGGTAGTTTTGTTCGGGAGGAGTCTAGAGATATATATGTAATTTTTTTTTTATATTATATCATGATTTATATTTTTATTTCTATTAAGTATTGATATATATGTTTTTTATAAAATATAGGATAGGGCTACCTCTATGATCTCCGAGCGTGCTGGCAATGGTACATCATCTACTCAGAGCAGTCGCATCGAGGCTGAGGTATTCTCGAAGTTGATGGGACCAAAGCATCCCGGACGAGTGAGGGGTTATGGGATTGGAGTTACCCCTACTTAGTTATCCGAGGTAAGTAGATATACTCGGGATACTAGAGAGAGTCATGATCAGTCATATGTTCGTCGACTCCAGGAGGAGAAAGCAGAGGTCCGACAGACACGTGATGCAGACAGAGCAGAGTGTGATGCAGATAGAGCAGAGATGCAGACCATTAGGTCTAAGTTAGAGCATGTTACATTTGTGCTGCATATGTTCATGTCATCTCAGGTAAGTAATTATTTCTTAATTTTGTATATATCTAATAATTTAGAATATATATAATGTATGTATCATAATTCCTGATATATATCTTGTAGGTTCCTGGTACATTTGCGAGTCGCAGACCTGACGACGACTAGCCTCCCGTGGATCAATGATGCTAGTTTTTTTTTATTATTTTTGTATGTCTTTTTGTGTATTTGAACTTGTATTGATACTTTTATATATATATATATAAAGCTTTTTTGATTCATTTGTATTTGTGTATGTTGGGTGTGATACAGGTTTTAATGTTTCATTTATTTGTGTATGTTGGACCTGATACAGGTTTAATGTTTTCATTTTGATAATGTATACAGGTTGTATTCTATGTACGTATATAGGTAGTATAGCAGTTTAATTTTTTTTAAAAAAATAATAAATCTGTCGACGCTTTAAAGCATCGCTACCTGCTGACGCTTTAAAGTGTCGGGAAATGCTAACACTTTTCAAAAACGTTGGCAGGTGGCATCCCCATGCTTACATAGGCGATGCTTTTGCGACGCTTCAAGAAGCGTCGGGAGATATCTTAGCGACGCTTAAAAGCATCGGTAAAGGTCAAAAAAAGCATCGGCATATCCCTGTTTCACTATAGTGAAAGTATCACTCCTTAACATTCTCACTCCCACATTGTCGTAGAATGGAAAAGAAATTAAAAAGAAAATCTATAGTATATAATGTAAGAAAAAAAAAAAAAAATCATGTAAAGCTAGAGATGGTAGGGTTTATATAGAACTTTTTTTCAATTTTTTTGGGCAAACCACAGCGATGCGCCTTCCTTTGCCATGCCTTATATGTATTGATTATTGATTTAACTGGTCCAAAATGAGATATTGGACGTTATTCGATCAATAATTTTTCTATCACCGCTTCTTCAATAAAATAAAATCAAATCAAACAAAGAAAAAAAATGAAAACACCACCTTACACCTTGCTTTAGATATACTTTTTTTGTCCTTTCAAAATTTACTTTGCAACCGCTGTAATGTAAATGATCCTAAATATAAGAGCTCAAGCCCAACAAAATGAGAGCATCAATCAAGCTTGTCCATTAGAAATTTACATAAGTAAACTTAATTTATACTTGCATACACTTTCTACGTGATAAGCCAAACAGATCAATTGAAAGCTACCTCGGCTCAGCTCATTTGCAGCCTATCCATATTTGAGTCCAGAATATGACCATTTTCAAAAGTGTAATTAGCACCCTAAGCTACAAGCCTAGGATCATGGTAGAGGACCAACAAAGAGTTTTAAGGAATACGAGTTTTAAGAATCGGACAAACACTTCATATGTCACTAAACAAATAAGATTTAGGACTAATTTTAGGGACATTTAACACATCATGGATGTATGCATAAACCCTAGGGATCTTTCTCGAGTGACCGTTGAGAATTTGGACTTCATTTAATACGACTTTTCTAAAGCCCTTCATGGACGTCTGAATTTCCAAGAAACTAATTCTATAAAGCCCTTCATGGACGTCTGAATTTCCAAGAAACTAATTCTATAAAGTTTTAGCATCTCTTCATGGACTCTATCTAGAATACTTAATGGCTCTTCACTAACTCCAGGTTACATCATTTTTTTTCCACCAGGTAGACTTTAATGACACTTACAAAAATACCTAGTTATATATATATATATATATATGACAAGATAAAATATGCTTGCAACCATATTGGTACAATAATTTCATCACTCTCCATTTATGCTGACATGGAAAACCAAACTGAACCTTCTCCTGAATTTTTAAATCCTTGCACGAGACAAAATAATAATAATAATAATAATGATGGCCAGTCGTGTCACCGCCCCAACCTTATCCCTCCTCACCTCCACCCAATCGGGTCCGTCTCCTTCAAGCATGCTGATGGTACCACACTAGCTTTTACCATGTCATGCTCTACTTCTCCGCCCTCCATCATCTCATACCTGCCTTCATCGTCTCCGCAAATCTCTCCACCTTCTATGCCTATACCTCCACCATAACCTTTGCGATTGTGAGCAGACACAAGAACCTCTGTTGTCTTTGAGCATGTTTCCTTCATCTTCCATGAGATCGAGTCCTCCAAGTGTTGACTCCACCGGATCAAGCATGAGCTTGGTGACTGCACACCTTCAAATTGGCACCGTTGCCAAGCCCAACCTTCACTAGGGCTCAAGTTCTTTCTTGCTCGCTATCCCCTTCTCGGTTTGTGGCTTTGACTCTAAACACCATTGCTATGGTCTCATCTGGCTCTCACTCTTGTGTCCACTCTGCTTGTAGCCAAAGCTAGCCCCGGAGAGAGCAGGACTATCTCGATGAAATAAACTTCTTATGATAGAGACAATGATAGTGAAGAATCCCATGGTGATGCTCACCGGGATGGGGATGATAGCCACGAGGGACATGGACTGTGGAAGGGGAGGTGATGCGAGGCAGCTAGCTAGTGGATCAACAAGTGTGGAAAAGGAGTCATCAAAAGTGCATGAAGGGGTTAAGAGATTCTTTCCTCCTTAGTTGGACAAGGAAAAAAGTATATAATTAGAGACTTTAGCAAATTTTAATACTCACGTACGTGACCATTACGTGAGACTTTCATCAAAATTCGATCAACGGAGATTCACATCAATTTCACGTTCGACCAATTTGCTAACTTAAAACGATTCAACTAAAAATTTCTAAATCTTCAAGGATGGGAGCGCAACTCGGACAAAGTTGATGAAGTCAAAGTACTGCTTTCCTTATAATTTATTCATTTTTTTTTTTCAAGGACAAGCATGACTTGCTTACATATTCTATTATTAAATGAGATAAACAAATGACTTCGATGAGCATAACCCATGCAGGACAATTCACTTCAGACTTCTTGGCATTTGTCCAGAACAACGAGACAAAAAAGAAAAATATAGACCTCATCGCATTAAGTGGTCCCTTGGATAACACGGGCTGCCTAGCTTGTAGTTTCACTGTTAAACCAGCAAAAGACTGTGGTAAATAAAGTATACATAGTATTTTTGGCTTGAGTGCCATTCTTTTAATCTCTCGGCCTTATGGGGTTGGACCACCGACAAGGTCAGCTGAACTCAGTACCAAGCCTAAAGATCTCAGGACCACAGACAGATAAGGCCCATTCATCGGACACTCACCTAACTGATATCAAACTCCCCTACGGTGGTCCAAGATTAACCCTCAACGTGCACTACATCGATTCGATCGAATGGCGGTAGACAGCGATACACAGTACACCAACCATGCTCTAATGAAATCCTCCATTGCCTGGGATTGGTATGAACATTAGCAGTAAGATAAGATCGGGAGGTTCGGCGTTATGAAAGGCGCCGTGTCTAAGACTATATTAGTACGTACTTTGGTTGATCATTCGATGCTATCCGAAGCATAGTTTTGATGCCAATATCAAAACAAAGAAATGGTGTAGTACCCTGAGCACGTAATGTTAAATATAGGAATAGAAGGTTCCAAAGTTCAGAAAGGCATTTCCTTAAGATTTTATTAGTGTTCTTTTAATCATTGTACATGGTTTAGATGGAGTAGTAGTTATCATGACGCAAGTACACTATTCTAAAGGATGATGAGAATAAGAGCATGAGACATGAAAGTTGTGGTCTCCTCTTGTTAGATACATATATGCCATGGGAACTATTGAGGACCACAACATGTGCGGTGCTACGAGTGAAAAAAATAGATGGGCGCTAGAGTTTCCTTGTGGGTCTCCGCTTTGCTCCACTCATATATTAGCAAGATGCCGGATGCACTTTGAGACTTTTGTACGAGAGTCGTTGGCTCTTGGCTCCAATTATTTTAATCACCTCAGGGGCCACGGGAAGTTCACATTTAAGCTTGTGGGCCTTCCAAGATGCCATATTTTTCCCTTGACGTTCCAATAATCTAAGTATATAGCATGCCAGGAATAAGAGGTTGATGCTTCTTTTCCTCTCCACTACTAAGGTTCTTCACTGATAAATTGTTCCAGACCCTTTGGTCCATTTCAGAACTTGGATAGTTTTTTAGGAGATGAGGAAAAGATATATCAGGTGATTGTCATCATTTGTGATCATTTCCATGAAATTCCCGGTATACTTAATTAGCCATCACCGATCAATACATGATATGATATGATATGATATGATATGAGATACAGTAATACAACATTTAATATACATAGTGTAACGTGATATAATATAATTAGATAAAATATATTCTCTCGCATGTAGCTAGATTATCATTTGTATTACAACTTTTGTTTTTATTTTGACTGGGACATTATAAAAGAACAAAGTACCTACACTGAAGTTTTCCATTGTTGACTTGACAATCAAATTATCAAATTTAAATGACTCATGCTGATATACTTATATGCATACATTATTTGGTGCATCATATGATAATTTTGCCATATGTGCATGCATCTAGACTTCTGGCCTAGAATTGGAATAATATTCACAAATTTTCTTGAACTATATTAGGTTATTTGTTAATAAACATGACTTGTCTTAAAAAAAGAAAAGGTTAATATATGAAAAGCCGATCAAAATTGTTATGAGAAATATAAATTGTTAGTGTCTGTAGACTCATGCCAATGATTCACCATATTTTGATAATTACAAACATCGAGACATCTTGTGACCATGACTTGCAACTATTTTTTTTGCCAACCCACGGTAAATTCAAGAATATCTTCTTATTGAAATATCATATCAGGACAAAATTATGATTTTATCATATTGAAATTTATCCTTATCAAAAATCATTCATCAATCAATCAACGATGCACATCAGCTTAAATGGCTAGATGTATGTGATCTTGCATGTGGGTCATTTCTAGATGTCAACTTTAAATTAGAGTGAGCTTAATAAAAATAGCCTTACTAATGATGAGAAGAGACCTGATAATCACAACCCATTAAACTTTGGCAATTAGAAAACTAGTAATCCCCTTGATGATGTGTTTCCTTTCAAATGTTTAACAAGCATATGGCATGTGCACTTGCCTAGCAATCACCCTGTAAGCAAAAGAGTTTTGAGACTTATTTCAACTTTTTTGACTTGCTTTCCTATTTTTAATTTAGTTAGTGTTTTCATCTAAGGATTTAAAAAAGTAACTGTTGCAGTTCTGTTTCAGACTTGCTGACATGATTAGAGATAGCTGCTGAGTCAGATGACTCTAGGTTTACCTCTGTCGAATACAGGTACTCCGAAACCTGTAAAATGAAGAAGACACGGAAGTCCATCCATAAAGACATGATGGAATGATTCTCTATAATAGACTCTTCGATATCTAAGTTAGTCTTCCATGGAAATAAATAGAAAAAAGAAAAACTGTAGTTTCAAGGTGGACGATGTAACGGTGAAATGGGGTGAGTGAAGCTGTGGGAGCGATGTATAGATGTGTGCGAAGCAATAGTGATGGGCATTGACAAGGCTCTGAAGAGTAGGCGAGACTTAGGTGAGCGGCAAGGCTTAAACGAGGTAAGGTAGTCCTAGCAATCACCAGGATAACAATCTAAGATGGCTTTAGAAAGATTGTAGTCTTTCAAAGGGCATAAGACTTTTAGGGATGCTTGCCTAGAAAGAGCTTTGTGGAAAACCTTTTAGAAAAGACTTCTTTAGTAGAACTCAGCCCGAGAGAGCTTACCTAGAAGGTCCAAGAAATAAATTTATAGGCAATATATATGGAGTACCTAGTGCCTATGGAGATATTGCGTAGTATAGAGAGTGATGGTTGGCATGTTGCTGTAGAGTACATTCCTTAAAGGAGTGGCTAGAAATGGCGAGGAGCATGTCTACATGGCAAGCATGTTGCTTGCATTAATGAATAGTTGCTGACGTCAGAGAGGCATGGAGCAGAGTCACCTATCCCAGCAGGAAGAGGGCATGCTGGGCTTTCTTGCATCATGATGGGGACCGTGTATCGGGATCCAAGGGTTTGCTTGCTATGCTAAATCGGTAGGTGAGAGCTTGGAGTTGAACTAGCAGATGTGGTGGCCTGGAGCTAATTTGAAAGATATGGTAGCCTGGAGCTGATATGAAAGATATGGTGGCGTAGAGATGATCTGGCAGGTGAGATGGTAAGCTACGCGGGATCCATGTATGCTTGATCATTTTTGGATACATTAGTCACTATTTTGAGGATATTGTTATTAGTAAAATACTAAATATAACTTTAACTATGGCATCATGTAATAATAAAAAGCAAAAAAAGGAAAAACTTTCTTCTATGATATATAAAGTGGCAGAAAATTTATATATATATATATATATATATATATATATATATATATATATATATATATACTAATAAAACCATCTTTGAAACCATATCTCATCTACACTTTCAAATTATTAGGCTCTATGCCTCGTGGTTAATTTGAAAGCAACTAAATTGTAGGGGATTTTTGGTGGCTATTTGAGCATTTTATTTTGGGCTGCAATTTTTTTTCAGCCAAGCTTATTGCTCTATTATTATTATTATTATACTATTAATATTGTTATTGTTGTTGTTGTTATTGTTGTTGATCATCATTAGTCTTGCAATGCAGGACAAGAACATCTTGTAGGTAACTTCTCTTATGGCATTCTATTAGAACAAAAATGATTGGAGGAGAGTGGTGGAGAGGTTCTTCATCTATATCATATAAAGCGGCCGACAGCTCATTTATGCCTATAAGAACATGATTATCTTTGCCATCTATACATACTTTTCAATAATCAGATTCCATGCCTGGGGTGTTTCTAAATCGATCGCGAAGTCAACCCAAATGTCAATTGGGTGGAAGGGATGGAAGCATGCATGCAAGATGTTCGAGAACTTTATTTTGGACTATCAATTTTTCTTCGAATCTCTTGATCTAAACTTGTACATGCCAATAAAATTTTAATAAGCAAATTATTATTATCTTCTTTTGGTTGGGTTTGCCTCCAGACGAGGGATAGGTTAGTCTTGCCGTGTGAGAAAGAACATCCTAAGCAATCTCTATGCATGGTTATGTGAATTTGTATGTACTTTTTGAAAATTGCCATTGTTCTTTAGATGATGATGAATAAAAGCATTTAGGGGTCACTGTATAAGCATAGGATGACCAAAACCATTCCACATGTTAGTTTGATTGGTTACTAATGCAAAATCCAACCAGTCCATGATGCTACCACATGGCCTCATTTGTCGAAAAGATAATACAAGGTTTAATCTGGTCAATAAACTTATCTATATTGTAAGTACAATTTGTCCAAGCTCTAATAATTTCATTTCTCAACGTACGTAACATGCATTAAGCTAGAAAAATTGATAAAATTCTAAAATATAAGTATGTAGGTCTAGATTTTTGGAAATGCACCATCCAAAATATAGTACCCAAAACATTTAGTTGCTAGGCAGAGTGTGTTACCATCGAGGCAAGCCCCAATTTACAATAAAGCACATTATGTTCCATCAAATGGAGTTTTCAGGAAAAGTAAATATGGTTTCCTTTCAATAGAGGATACATTTTAAAGCTTGTTGGGATATCCCGGTTCAGCTACAAATTGGACTCCGATTCGACTGGTCGAAGTCCTCTCTTTCCGGACTACGGACTTCGGACCAAGCAAGGGACAGGCCAACTGCAGGCAAGCCAAGACTTCACACCGGACCACAACATCCGGAGGCCAGTCCTTCGGGTAACATCTTCGGCCTTGACCGAAGACCGAACTTCTCATCAACTTCTGAAGGCACATTCTTCGGTCCCCGCCGTAGACACGATCTCCGGCCCCGGGGAAATACCAAGTCTTCAGCCCACGAAAAGGGAAACCCGAAGCTTGGATCACAATCTGGTCCAGAAAGGCAACTGTAACCAACAGTTACAATCGACACTCATCATGCCATGATCATGGCGTGCAACTCCTGCTGTCACGCCTCCGATATGGCTGGAATTGCTCAATGACAACCCACGATCGCCAATCATGAAAGAAATTGGCTCCTCATGATCACCGGAAAAAGGGCGGGTCGTAGGCCGGAGGCCCTCTTTTAAATAAGGGTAAGAAGGATGGTTTGAGAGATACGCTAACACTCACGCTCACATACACTTACAGTCTCCAAGAGCCTTTTTTTCTCCTACTTTCAACACATTCCTCATTCTGTGGCTGGAATCCGTCACTGACTTAGGCATCGGAGTGTCCTCCACCGGAACAACTCCAGCAAGGGACCTATTTTGCAGGTGAACCAGGGAGCGGTCCTGCAACGCAGCGGCTCCGACCGGTCAATCTAGGGACTCCATGCCAACAGATTGGCGCGCCAGGTAGGGGGAGCGCTCGTTAACATTCTTTAAGCTCCCTCACAGACAAGGGGAAGTGAGAAGTTTTCGATGACGAGAGGAAAAGCTCCAATCGCTTCTACAAGCTAGAGTTGTGCTCCATCTCAGGGGGGTGCACCCCCGGAGGAGAATGATGCTCCACCTCCCATAGTTGTTGTGGGATTGCAGCAGTTTGAAGCTCTTGTGAACCAGGTCACAAACCTTACGGCCATGGTTCAGGAATTCCAAGACAGATCCTTTCCGGTGGGAGATCCACCGGCCGCCTCTAGACATAACTCTCGATCCCGAAGAAAGAGAGCCCCATGGGAGGATTCTATGCATCCCTCCCCCCGTTCTCAGCCCCCTCTTGAAGGTCGAACTTCGGGATTGCCTAGATCCGTCGATTCCCCATACAAAGGGAAAAGGCCTAGGAAAACTCCCTCACCCTCCTCCGGAGACTCCACTTCCGTGGAGAGAGTGTCGAAGCAGACTCCCGATTATGACGGGAGATTCAGAGCCATCGAATCAGAGATGGTGAAGACGTGAGAACAGAGGATGCGGGATCTGAAGGATCCCGACGACTTGATTGTGGGTGACTACGCCCACCCTACACCGATCGCATCATGGCCGAGATCATTCCCCGGCACTTCAGGGTTCTCCAGATGGAACCCTACGATGGCACCTCTGACCCCCTCGATCATTTGGGACAGCTTCAAGGCCCATATGATGATCTAAGGAGCTTCGGACGCGATGTACTGCTTAGCATTTCCGGCAACCTTGAAGAAGTCCGCTCGGATGTGGTACTCGAGCCTGCGCCCAGGTACCATCGATTCATTTTCCGAGTTAGAAAAATTGTTTGTCTTGCATTTCAGGACTTGCCGCAAGACTCCTCGGAATACGGACACACTGTTCCTCCTTCACCAGAACGAAGGAGAAAGCCTGTGAGATTATATCTCCAGGTTTAATGCGGCTACGCTTGAGATCTTAGATCTCAACGAGCATGTGGCCATGTCAGCACTGAAGAAGGGGCTTCGTACCTCCAGGCTTACTTTCTTCCTGGATAAGAAGTTTCCTAAAAGCTAGGCCGAGCTCCTGTCAAGGGCTCAAAAATACGTCGATGCTGAAAAGCAGGCGACGAATCGATGACTCATTGAAGGGAAACCCCCTTCAAAAAAAAAGAATAACAGGGGATAAGGTCCCCAAACTTCCAATAACAACGGCAGCAAATATACAGACCACCGAAGAAGTCCTCCTAGGCCCAAAGCGTTGGGAGGAAGATTCGACTCTTACACCTCCCTCAACCTCCCTCGAGAGAAGATTGATGCATAACAAATAAAGGGATGCGATGCGGAAGTAAATTAAGATTAACTAATTTTTTTGTTGTTTTTATATGTTTGTAGAAGTTGGCTTCAAATCAAAGAAAAGTTAACCTAACATTGAAAGATACTAATATGATAATTGAAAGCACAATTTTAGGAAACTAAATTATCAGAGTAGTTCAGAAGCAACGGATCGCTGGGGGTTGAGAAACTCCCAGACCTAGGGTTTCGCTCCGAACCTTCAACAGAACAGAAATAAAGAGAAGAGATGGTTTATCTAACCAGACAATGATCTTCACAGATTTTGGTGGAAGAACTCTCCCGAGCAGATTGTTGGATCCTCGGATTCAGATATCTTCGTAATGGATCCTCCAATACTGGTCCTTTGGCGAGTTGGCTTCTCCTGAACTCAAGATCTGGAAGAGAAGAAAAACAATTGATGGAATCAGAGAGTCAAGGAAAAGATTTACCAGGTTGATGAACTTGAAGATTGAAATTGCTGAAAACTGGATTCTCCTGGATGTTGATGTGATTTTCCTTGGAACTTGCTCTGGATCTGAAGTAGCCGGACTGGATCTGGATGAAGGTGGATGGCCTGGACTTGTAGAGAGAGAGAGGCCGTGGGAGATGGATGGATCTAGGGTTTGATGGATTGAAAATAATGAAGGGTGGCTAGGGTTTTGGAATTTCAAGTGGCTAACCTAGGGTTTTGGATAAAGATGGAGATCTCTCACCTCCTCAAGGCTCCAATGGAACCCGGATTACCCCCTCACGGAGCTCAACACTTAGAATAGTGCGGAAGAAGAGAAACCTAGGTCACTCAACACAAGAGAATAGCAAAAAAAATAATTTTCTTCATTCATTTTCTAAAGTTACAAAGAGAGGTCTATTATATAGACCTAAAATTTTCTCCAAGCTTGTACAAATTCCCATGTGGGACTAAACTCCTCCAACCACTAGATTAGGTAGAAAATCTTCTCTCTTGGCCGACCAAGAGTTCAAAAAAATTGGGACGGCCATAAAGGAATTTTTTTTGAATTTTTTGGTACCTCCTTTGGAGTTGGATTTGGATTTGGAGTCCTCTTCTTCTTATGGTATTTCTTCTTTTCTTCCACTCCAAGTTAGGCTCTTTGATTTTGATTTGAACTTCAATTAGGAGTAGGATGGATGTCCTTCTTTGATTTCTTCTCCAAGAGAAGTCTTCTTCCTTCTTTGCTTAGGTAAAATAGGCAGGTATGGGCGCCTCCTTTAAAGTAGCCTCCAATTTGATTTTTTCTTCTTTGGATGTGGGGACCATGACACTGGGATGCCTCTGTGGCGCCTCCTGGACTCTGGCGTGTGCTCGGAGTGTGGCTGGGCATGTGGCTTGGAGTGTGGCCTCCACTTGCTTGAACCTTGATTTGATTGGAAGACAAATGTGGCACCATTTTGGACCAAATTGAAACCACATTGGGACTTGCACTGAGTCAACATGACTCAACAAAATTTAAATGGTGACTCAATAAATAAAATAAATAAACTGGTTGACCAGGTCAACCTTTATTACAAACCCTAATTTCTCGGGCAATGTCAATCAGAGATCCAAATGGAGCTCTGAAGTCTTCTTCTGAGTCTGGTGCCCGCACCAATTCTCCCAGGATGGGAGGAACTCGACCCTGTCGAGTAAGGCTCAAGTTGGCTCTGGTATCTCTCCAAGAGGTCTGGGTCCAATTCTTGTAATTCTTCTCGGGAGATCCAAGAGTCATCAGAATCTGGCCTTCCTTGCCAGCGGACCAGGTACCTTTGGTATCCTCGATTACGAGTAGAGATAACCTGATCATCCAGGATCTTTCCAATCTGCTCTTTCCTCACAGGCCAGTTTGTTGGTGGACACACAGGGTCGGGATCACTCTCAATGATAGGGTTAGGCTCAAAAGGCTCACTAGGAATCACAGCTGGCTCCCTGTACTCTACTAAGTCTGTAATGTTGAAAGTAGAGCTAATGCCTAGTTCTGGAGGCAACTCGAGCACATAGGCATTGGATCCTACTCTCTTTACCACTCTAAATGGTCCAGCTCCCCTAGCATGTAACTTTCTAACGGTTCCAGGAGGAAACCGTTCAGGCCTTAACCTAATCATCACATAGTCTCCCTCAACAAAAGATTTGACTCGCCTTTGAGTATCAGCCAACTTCTTATAAGTTTCATTACTTAAATTTATTTTGGCATGAATTTCTTTATGCAAGTCTTTTACATGCTGTGCAAAATTCTCAGCAGATTCGGAGACTCGAGTGTGGACAGGTAAAGGGACTAGGTCAAGAGGTGTGTGAGGTTTGTACCCATGTACAATTTCAAATGGACTCTTACCCGTAGACCTATTGACCGAGTCATTGTACGCAAATTCTGCCCTTGGTAGGTATAAATCCCAATTTCTGGTATTTTCACCAACAAGACATCTCAGCAGATTTCCTAGGCTACGGTTCACTACTTCAGTTTGGCCATCAGTTTGGGGATGATAGGCAGTTGAAAACTTAAGTTTTGTCCCTAACTTATGCCAAAGGGTCTTCCAAAAGTAACTGGTGAACCGGACATCCCTATCTGAAACGATTATCTTAGGTAGGCCATGGAGTCTAACTATCTCATTGAAGAAAAGCGTGGCTACCTTAGACGCATCAAAGGTTTGGGAACAAGGCAGGAAGTGGGCCATTTTAGAGAATCGGTCGACTACGACACAGATAGAATCATGTCTCCTCTGGGTCTTAGGTAAACCTAACACAAAATCCATACTCACATCCTGCCAAGGACGATCTGGGACAGGGAGTGGGGTATAAAGGCCAGTGTTTTGTTTTCGCTGTTTGGCAACAGCGCAGGTTCGACATCTAGCTACAATATTAGCTACATCCCTTTTCAAGCTAGGCCAGAAAAAGTGGTCTTCAATAGCTAGAATGGTCTTGTCTTTTCCAAAATGGCCGGCTAAACCTCCAGCATGGATTTCCCAAATCAAAAATTCCCTAAGAGAAGTTCTAGGGATGCAAAGCCTATTTTTGAAGAACAAAAAACCATCTACAAGGGTATAATCCTGGTGATTACTAGATGGTCCTTGAACTAGATCCTGATACACAGTTGTGAAATCCGGACAAGACTCATATTCCTCTTTGATTTGCTCAAACCCTATGACCTCAGTTCTAACAGAAGTTAATAACAGAGATCGGCGACTAAGGGCATCAGCTACCTTATTCTCAACTCCAGCCTTATGTTTCAGGACAAAAGTATAGGACTGGATATATTCTACCCACTTAGCATGCCTAGGGTTAAGCTTCTTTTGGGAGTTCAGAAATCTAAGGGCCTCATGGTCCGAAAATAGTACAAATTCCTGCGGTAGCAAATAATTTCTCCAGTAACGCAAAGCTTGCACCACCACATAAAATTCCTTATCATAGGTAGAATACCTAAGCTTAGCATCATTAAGTTTTTCACTAAAGAATCCTATGGGATGATTCTCTTGGCTTAGGACTCCACCTATTCCTACACCTGAAGCATCACAGGCAACCTCAAATACTTTAGAAAAATCAGGTAATCTCAGAATGGGTGCCTGGGTCATTTTATCCTTAAGATCTAGGAAGGCTTTATGGGCTGACTTAGTCTAATGAAATTCTCCCTTCCTAATACAATCAGTGATAGGAGCAGCTAAAGTACTAAACCCCTTGATGAATCGCCTATAGAAGGTAGCCAAGCCGTGGAAACTTCTAACTTCATGCACATTGGTTGGCTCTGGCCAGTCTACTATGGACCTAATTTTCTCAGGATCGGCCGCTACGCCGTCAGGGGTTACTACAAAACCAAGAAAGATAACTCTACTAGTCATGAATTCACACTTCTTAAGATTACCGTAGAGTCTCTCATTCATCAAAACTTGGCAGACTGCTCTAAGGTGGCCTAGGTGATCTGCTGGGGTCTTACTATAGATCAGGATGTCATCAAAATAGACCACCACAAATTTTCCTATGAAAGCTCTAAGTACCTGGGTCATAATTCTCATGAAGGTACTAGGGGCATTGGATAACCCAAAAGGCATAACAACCCATTCATAAAGACCATCCTTAGTTTTGAAAGCAGTTTTCCATTCATCCCCGGGTCTAATCCTAACCTGATGATAGCCGCTTTTGAGATCAATCTTAGAAAAAAACCATTGCACCAGCCATCATATCAAGCATGTCATCTAGTCTAGGGATGGGAAACCCATATTTGATTGTAATTTTATTGATGGCACGACTGTCAACACACATCCTTCATGTGCCATCTTTCTTTGGGGTTAGTAAGGCTGGGACTGCACAAGGACTAAGACTTTCTCTAATAAACCCCTTCCTCAATAATTCTCCAACCTGCTTTTGCAGTTCTTCATGCTCAGATGGATTCATCCTGTAATGGGGCAAGTTGGGCAAAGTCGCTCCTGGGATTAGATCTATGGCATGCTGGATATCCCTAAGAGGTGGAAGGTGGTCTGGCAAATCCTCGGGAAAGACATCCTCAAATTCTTTTAACACAGGTTTAACTTCTTGAGGAGGCTCTGAGGGTTCCGAAGTTCTAAGTTCCTTAGCAGTCAACATCCAGATGGGTGAACCACTATGAATTTCTTGTTCTAGATCCTTAGCACTGATTAGGTTCACTCCAGTTTTCATCTCCTTAACCTTACCGGCTCCTTTAGTTACCTTGTCCTTAGGGGGAACGGAATGGATCGTAATCTTCTTCCCATTGAAACTAAAGACACAGGTATTGGATTTTCCTAAGAGGGTGGCATCATGATCATACAACCAAGGTCTTCCGAGAATTATACTGCTCACCCCCATGGGTAAAACATCGCACCAAATCTTTTCGTGATAAGATTGCATTTGGATTTGGACTTGACATCTAGACTGGATGGGTATGGAGGTAGAATCTATCCAAGAAACCTTATAGGGGTTGGGATGGGGAACTGGGATTAAGCCTAACATCTTGACAATGCTAGTAGAGATGGCATTTACACAGCTCCCACTATCTATGATGATCTTACATACCTTATCCCCTAATTTAAGAAAAGTCTGTAGGATGTTAGTCCTACGCCAATCCTCTTGAACTAGATTCTGGGATAGGATGCATCTTACAACTCCTAATTGGTCAGATTCATTGGGTTCCTCCTCTCCTTCATACTCCTCAACCAAATTCATTCCGGCCTCATAAACTTCTTCTTCAAATTCCTCACTAGGCTCGGAATTATCATTCTCTCCCTCTTCTATGTAAAGGGATCTTCGTGGGCACTGGCTAGCAACATGACCTATCTTATGACACTTGAAACAGGCTATGGCAGTACACTGACTGGAAATGTGACCTGGTTTCTGACACTTAAAACAGGTGATATTTGAACTAGGGGTTCTCTGGGTGTCAGGTGCCTTACCTTTGTCCATGGGTCTAGGGGTAGAAGTACCCTGAAAAGGTTTACTAGGGATAACTTGGCTAGGTCCATTCCTTGGGATTGGGGCACTAACCCTAGAAGGTATAGGTCCTCTCTGAAATTTCTCAGTGTTCAGTGCAATCTGGTAGGCTTGGTCTAGATCAGTAACCTCTCTCAGAAATAGTTCTCTCTTGATTTCTTCCCTCAGTCCAGCCCTAAATCTAGACAAAGTGACTTCGTGGGCTTCACTCACATCACATCTCATTAGGTATTCATCAAAAGTAGTTATGTAGTCTGAGACAGATCGGTTTCCTTATTTTAGGTTTTGCCATTGGTCTAACAGGTTTTGCTGGTATGAAATGGGTAGGTATTTATCTCTCAGTTTTTCTTTCATACCCTGCCAAGTGGTTATGGGCTCAACATTCCGTCTCCTAGTGGTTAGCTCAATGTTCCCCCAGTATAACCTAGCTTGACGCACTAATTTCATCATGGCAAACTTGTATTTCCTCTCCTCAGACATAGCATACCACTCAAAGTATTGGTCCATCTCACCCTCCCAATCAGAATACACCTTAGGGTTCAGACTACCATCAAAAGTGGGTGCATCTAATTTGATGTTCCTGATGAACCTATCATCTCTATCTTCAGGCTCTGGGTCAGGCCTCCTATGATTAGGTTCAGGATCTCTATATAAAGGCCTTCTAGGCTCCTGATGTGGGTGAGGTTGAGGCACATTAAAATCGGGGTCAGGAGTCCAATTCCGATGTCTAGGTTCTTCAAGTACTTGGACTCGGTCCCTAAGTTGGGTAAGATCCTCATGAATTTGTGCGCTAAACTGGGCCACAGTGTTTGTCATATCCTGATTCATTTTAGCCATACTTTCAGTAAGAGTTCTGATCATGGCCTCTAAATCAGGTTGGGTTTGACCAGGTTGATATGGCACTCCGTTTCTGGTAGACATGATGATTCAAGCAAGCACACAAAATGAGACTAGACTAAATCGACTACTGGATCACTAGACCTAGAGTCCAAACTAGATGCCCAATCAGAGTGGCAAGCTAGCCTGTAGTAACTCAGGACTCAGCCAGGCAGGTGTAAGGGGAGTGTTAGGTCCCTGATTGCCAATCCTAGACACCAATCAGTGATTGGCCAGGTAGGCAGACCAGCACACAAGCCCTTCGGGAATAGATCCCTGAACCACCGTTCTAGACACTGAGTGCTAAGCACACACAGAATAACTCGGCAAACTGACTCAACACTAGCCTAGACCCGACCAATTGGTGTCCCTAGCCCACTAGGGCAAATTAGGTCTAACTGATTTTAAATTAGGTCTAGGTTCGAATGATTGGATGGTGGTTTTGGGCTAAGGAGAGGTAATCAACTCCTCCCCTTATCTTAGATGCTCAATTGCCCTTAAATAAATTATGAGATGATCACTCCAAAAAGAATTGAATTGCAGAACACAAAAAACAGAGTTGTTGTATTTTAATGCTCAGAATTTTTACTGAAACCAATAAATCACAAAAAAATTATGGAAAATAGATTCAATTATACTGGTTTCAACGAAGTAAAACTCATGCAATTCGGAGTTTTATGCAGGGAGAAATAATTCAGAAAACAGGGCAATTACAGGCTGCAACTAGATTGTCTTCCCCGTTTATAATCCCTGCTACGAAGTTGTAACCCAATGGATCCCCTACACGCCCTAGGAACACCCCGTGGAATGGGAGGAGGAGGCTTGCGCCTCGCTTAGTTCCTAGGACCGGACGTCCTGGGGAGTCTACTTCGAGCAGACAAAATAAAAAGAGAATAATCAAAGCAAGCAAGCAAATCAGAAACCCTAGACTGGGCTCTGATACCAAAAATGATGCAGAACAAATAAAGGGATGCGATGCGGAAGTAAATTAAGATTAACTAATTTTTTTGTTGTTTTTATATGTTTGTAGAAGTTGGCTTCAAATCAAAGAAAAGTTAACCTAACATTGAAAGATACTAATATGATAATTGAAAGCACAATTTTAGGAAACTAAATTATCAGAGTAGTTCAGAAGCAACGGATCGCTGGGGGTTGAGAAACTCCCAGACCTAGGGTTTCGCTCCGAACCTTCAACAGAACAGAAATAAAGAGAAGAGATGGTTTATCTAACCAGACAATGATCTTCACAGATTTTGGTGGAAGAACTCTCCCGAGCAGATTGTTGGATCCTCGGATTCAGATATCTTCGTAATGGATCCTCCAATACTGGTCCTTTGGCGAGTTGGCTTCTCCTGAACTCAAGATCTGGAAGAGAAGAAAAATAATTGATGGAATCAGAGAGTCAAGGGAAAGATTTACCAGGTTGATGAACTTGAAGATTGAAATTGCTGAAAACTGGATTCTCCTGGATGTTGATGTGATTTTCCTTGGAACTTGCTCTGGATCTGAAGTAGCCGGACTGGATCTGGATGAAGGTGGACGGCCTGGACTTGTAGAGAGAGAGAGGCCGTGGGAGATGGATGGATCTAGGGTTTGATGGATTGAAAATAATGAAGGGTGGCTAGGGTTTTGGAATTTCAAGTGGCTAACCTAGGGTTTTGGATAAAGATGGAGATCTCTCACCTCCTCAAGGCTCCAATGGAACCCGGATTACCCCCTCACGGAGCTCAACACTTAGAATAGTGCGGAAGAAGAGAAACCTAGGTCACTCAACACAAGAGAATAGCAAAAAAAATAATTTTCTTCATTCATTTTCTAAAGTTACAAAGAGAGGTCTATTATATAGACCTAAAATTTTCTCCAAGCTTGTACAAATTCCCATGTGGGACTAAACTCCTCCAACCACTAGATTAGGTAGAAAATCTTCTCTCTTGGCTGACCAAGAGTTCAAAAAAATTGGGACGGCCATAAAGGAATTTTTTTGAATTTTTTGGTACCTCCTTTGGAGTTGGATTTGGATTTGGAGTCCTCTTCTTCTTATGGTATTTCTTCTTTTCTTCCACTCCAAGTTAGGCTCTTTGATTTTGATTTGAACTTCAATTAGGAGTAGGTTGGATGTCCTTCTTTGATTTCTTCTCCAAGAGAAGTCTTCTTCCTTCTTTGCTTAGGTAAAATAGGCAGGTATGGGCGCCTCCTTTAAAGTAGCCTTCAATTTGATTTTTTCTTCTTTGGATGTGGGGACCATGACACTGGGATGCCTCTGTGGCGCCTCCTGGACTCTGGCGTGTGCTCGGAGTGTGGCTGGGCGTGTGGCTTGGAGTGTGGCCTCCACTTGCTTGAACCTTGATTTGATTGGAAGACAAATGTGGCACCATTTTGGACCAAATTGAAACCACATTGGGACTTGCACTGAGTCAACATGACTCAACAAAATTTAAATGGTGACTCAATAAATAAAATAAATAAACTGGTTGACCAGGTCAACCTTTATTACAAACCCTAATTTCTCGGGCAATGTCAATCAGAGATCCAAATGGAGCTCTGAAGTCTTCTTCTGAGTCTGGTGCCCGCACCAAAGATCCTCATAGAGATAGAGAAGGAGAACTATCTCCAACGGCCCCGTCCCATGAAGGCCTCGTCTTCCGTCAGGAAATAGAACAAATATTGCCGATTCCACCGGGACCACGGCCACAACACAGAAGAGTGCATCCAGCTAAAGGATGCAATTGAGGATCTCATCAAGAGGGGGTACTTGGGGCGGTACATCAGTTGCCAAGGACCCCGGTCGGAAGCAACTGTTCCCCAGCCACCTCTCGAAGAAGCCAAATTTCCAAATCAAAGGCCCACCAATGGAGGTGTAGGGATGATACACCGACCCACCAACTGGAGAAGGGATGAGGATGATGCCCCAAAGCGACTTAAAGACAACAACTCTATCCTCTTCTCCGATGATGACCTTGTGGGAGTTCGGCTCCCACATGATGATCTTCTTGTAATTTCAGCCGTAGTGGCCAATTATGATGTACAACGGATCCTTGTTGATAATGGAAGTTTGACTGATGTCTTGATGTACGATGCATTCTCTAAAATGTGTTTGCCTAGATATCAACTGTAAAGATCCTCCATACCGCTCTCTGGTTTTGGGGGCAACCAAGTTTATGCTGAAGGGGAAATAGTGTTGCCTATAACCCTTGGCACCGAACCTCAACAAAAGATACTATCGATCAACTTCACGGTGGTTCGGATCCCCTCAGCATACAATATTATTCTGGGGCGGCCTGCCTTGAACAAATTCTGAACCGTGATCTCCTCTCACTACCTCTTGGTGCGCTTCCCAACCAGGAACGATGTTGGAGAAGTTAGAGGAAACCAGAGGACGGCACAGCAGTGTCTAATGATTGAAGACAGGCATTTCAAGGATTCGATAACTCTAGATCAGCTAGATCCAAGAGATGCAGCTACAAATCTTGGTGAGCCTATGGAGAGGACCATCCCGGTACCTTTGATGGAGGAAGATCCTTCCAGAGTTGTGCAGATCGAGAGCACACTAGATGAGGAAACCAGAACGGAGTTGATCCATTTTCTCAGAGACAACGCCGATGTCTTCGCCTAGTCGGCTTTGGATATGCCCGGGATTCCTGTCGAAGTGATTACTCATCGGCTGGAAGTAACCCCTGGGTACAAGCCGGTGCGGCAGAAGAAGATGAGCTTTGCCCCCGAAAGACAGCAAGCTGTGGACGAAGAGGTTGGCAAGCTCGTCAAAGCAGGATTTATCAGAAAGGCCCGCTACCCCGAGTGGTTGGCCAATGTGGTGATGGTGAAGAAATCTAGTGGCAAGTGGAGGATCTGCATCGACTATACAGACATCAACAAGGCTTGCCCAAAAGATAGCTTTTCCCTCCCAAAAATTGATCAACTGGTCGACACTACCGCCGGCCACTAGTTGCTGAGTTTCATGGACGCCTTCTTCGGCTACAATCAAATTAGAATGGATCCACAAGATGAGGAGAAGACGGCTTTCATCACTGATAAAGGTCTACAAGATGATGCCGTTCGGTTTCAAGAATGCCGGAGCAACATTTCAAAGACTCATCAACAAGGTGTTCGAAAAGCAACTGGGAAGAAACATGGAGGCCTATGTTGACGACATGATCGTCAAGAGCCTCCTCCGGAGAGATCACATCCGTGACTTGGAGGAATCATTCAGCGCTCTCTGGCGCTACCATATGAAGCTAAACTCGACAAAGTGTACCTTTAAAGTTACTTCGGGCAAATTCCTAGGCTTCCTCGTTACCAAAGGAGGGATTGAGGCGAACCCTAAGAAGATTCAAGCCTTGAAAGATATGAGACATCCCTCCTACAAAAAGGAAGTCCAGCAGTTGACAGGGATAATTGCCTCCCTCAACAGATTTATCTCTCGGTCAGCCAAGAAATGTCTTCCGTTCTTCAAGGTACTCTGGCAATCAAAGGGCTTTGAATGGTCCGATGACTGTCGTGCTGCCTTTGAGGAACTGAAGAAGTATCTGGAGACCCCGCCATTGCTTTTCAAGCTACAAGAAGGCGAGGTCCTCTACTTGTACCTCTCTACTTCAGATGAAGCAATAAGTTCGGTTCTTGTCCGGAAAGAGGAAGACGGGTCTCACAAGCCCATCTACTATATTAGCAAGGTCCTACATGATGCCGAAATGCGATATACAAGGATGCAGAAGCTGATCTACTCTTTAGTGATTGCGGCAAAGCAACTACGGCCATACTTTCAGGCCCATGCTATTGTGGTGCTAACTGATCAACCTTTCAAGGCTGTTCTCCGATCTTCGGACACCTCTGGAAGGATTGCCAAGTGGGCTGTGAAGCTGAGTGAATTCGATATCAGCTTCCAGCCCGAGTGGCTATGAAGGCCCAGGTGCTCTCCAATTTTTTGGCTGAGTGCACCTGGAAGTCCGAAGACGAAGCCTCTTCGGCAGAAGAAGAAGTTCCAAAGGAGACGAAGTCCGTTTGGGTGCTTCATGTGGACGGAGCTTCCAATGCTACTGGGTACGGGGCTGGACTCATGTTGGCTGAACCTGACGGCCATGCCATAAAGTACGCACTCCGCTTGTCCTTCCATGCCTCAAATAATCAGGCCGAATACGAAGCCCTGCTCGCCGGACTACGGATTGCCAAAGATTTAGGAGTCCAGCAACTTCAAGCCTTCTCAGACTCCCAATTGGTTATGAATCAAGTCAATGGAGAATATGCAGCAAAAGATCCAACCATGGTGTAATACCTGGAGAAGGTACGGGCTTTATCTTCCCAACTGGAATATTTTGAAATCATCCATGTTCCACGATCAGAGAACTCCCGGACGGATGCACTGTCTTGACTGGCAACTACAGCATCGGAGTCTCTCGAGCGCACCTTTGTCGAACATCTTGAAACTCCAAGCATAGCCGAGGAGGCTACAGAGGTGCGCCAGATCAACATTGAACCAAGCTAGATGGATCCCATCATCAGGTTCCTGAATGAGGGAGAGCTACCGGAAGATAAGGCAGAGGCCAAGAAGATCCACTGGATGGCGTCTCAGTACGTCATCTTAGACGGGACCCACTACAAGAGATCTTTCTCCCAGCCACTGCTAAAATGTTTAGGACCCATCGATGCAGATTATGCTTTGGGAGAGGTCCATGAGGGCATATGTGATGACCACTTGGGAGGCAGATCTCTGGCGTACAAGATCATTCGACAGGGGTATTACTGGCCTTCCATTCAGAAGGACTCAGCTGATTTCGTGCGGAAGTGCGACCAATGCCAGAGGTATGCTAATATATAGAGATAACCTGCGAGTCACCTGACTCAACTGGCAGCCCCATGGCCTTTTGCCCAGTGGGGGATGGACATTCTTGGCCCATTCCCACCAGCATCAGGGCAAAGAAAGTTTCTCCTAGTGGCCATCGACTATTTCATGAAGTGGGTAGAATCCGAACCATTAGCCCAGACCACAGAAGGCAAGGTGAAAAATTTTATAAAAAATTTTATCATATTCAGGTTCAGCATCCCACATGTCATCATCACGGACAACGAGAGACAGTTTGACAATCCAAAGTTCAAGGACTTCTATGCTCGGTACCACATCCAACATCGGCTGACATCCGTTGCTCATCCACAGTCCAACGGAGAAGCCGAAGTCACCAACCGGACCATCCTCCATGGTCTGAAGACAAGGTTGAACACTGCCAAAGGACTTTGGGCCGACGAGCTGACCTCCGTTCTCTGGGCATACCGAACTACCTCGAGAACGGCCACCGGTAAATCTTCGTTCAACCTGGCCTACGGTACCAAAGCCATACTACCTATTGAAGTCTCCCTACAGTCTCTGAGAATTGACAACTATGAAGAGCCTGAGAATTCCGATCATAGTAGGATGATCTGGACTTGCTATCAAGTACCAGGCTACAAGCCTAGATAAGGATGGCGGCATAGCGGCAAAAGGTCGCCAAGTATTACAACTCAAGGGTGAAGGAGCAAACTTTCCGCACGGGGGACATGGTATTGCGAAGAGCAGAGGTATCCAGGCCAACGGAACAGGGTAAACTCTCCCCCCACTGGGAAGGTCCATATCAAGTCGAAGAAGTTATTCGACCAGGGACATACCGACTCAGGACCCTAGAGGGGAAGGCCCTATCCCGGCCATGGAATGTACAAAACCTTCGCAAATACTATAAATAAAAGAGTTCCTGAAATTCCTGTGCAAAGCTCCTCAACCCTACTCAACTCAGAATGGCTAGTTGCATCAACTGAACGACAACAACCTGAGTGACCTGATATGAAAAATCGGTTAACTACGCAAAGGAGAGTCTGATCCACTCACCTTATCGGTATGCCCGACGAGCGCAATAGATGGTCTAACCGGGCCACTAAAAGATCAAAGGCACAGGGATGGTTTTCGTAACCTACCCTACGGTGAATCTGAATATGCACCGAGGCGGGCCTGAACAGCTTACCTTAATCATGACAGAAAGTGCACAGGGACGGTGTAAACACCCTACCCTATGGTAAATCCAAACACGTGCCTAAAAGGACCACTGTCATCTTTTTTGTCGATAACAGACATTCTCAGAATGGTCCAACTGATCCCACTTCTTTCCTATAGACCGAAGATGGTCCGTGGAGTATATACTACAGACAAAGCGTCATACAACATGTTGCAAGAAGTACATGGAAAGAGGTAACAGAAAAGATATTTTATTCCTTTCAGTTTTTTTTTACAAAAAAAAAAAAAAAAAAAGAAAAGAAAGGAAAAACTCTCATATAGAGAGAACAAAAAAAAAAAAAAGAAACTCTCATAAAGAGAGATAAAAAAAAAAGAGAAAACGACACAAGAAGGATGTGGGAAATTTTCAATAACTCCCCACCGGGTTTTTCCTGTACCGGCGGGGAGAGATCTGGAGGGACGACGAAGGGTCCCCGGGGTTCCCGTCCGAACCAGAATCCGACCCCTCATCTGAGTTGGAATCAAATTCATGCCCGAGAAAGGGAACGGAGGGCTTAATGTTGTCAAGGCCCTTCAAGTTATAAAACTTGGAGGCCTTCCTCCAACATTCCCGGAACTGAACCCATGGTGGAAGGAACCCAGAGCCACCCCGGTGAGCTCGTCCTTGAAGGCGGCGGAAGCCTTGAAGTTTGAGACGGCATCCGTTGCCTCCCTCCTTGCTTCCTCCATCGTCGTGGTCGCCACTGTGACCTGGGCCCAAGCCTCCCTCAACCGAGCCTCCAACAGGCGGACCTTCTTCTCGAGGCGGTCCACGAGAGGCTCCTCTTCGTCTTCCCTCGGCCCAAGAGACTCCGGACTTCGCTTCCTCTTCGGATCGATGGCCCTTCTCTTTGCCGCACGACGGAGCTCAGAAGTGCTGAACATCATTATTAATGGAGGAAAGGAGCCTACAGAAACGATGGCCCTTGACAGCAGAAGGCAAGGTCCTATTTATAGAGACCCTGCACCCACGACCGATTGGGGGGAGGCGTGCCCCATGTCCTTCCCAGCCGCATCAGAAAGTGCCACGTATCCGGGCGACGCTTTGAGAACCAGAAAGTCACTCGGGAGCCATCCCCAGGACAACAACTGCCATCGCTTCAAATCTGGAGAAATCCTCATCGTGCGATGGCATCATTAATAGTTTCTTTTTGGAAAAAGGAGACCCGGTGGCTCACAAGGTGCAAGAAATCACGACTGTACGTATATCGACATGCCACACGGGTAACAAGGATCATAATCAAATCTCCCTAATCACTGATTGGCGGGGAGATGACTCTTGTCCGCCCCAACGGACGAACTTAACACCCGAAGGAAGGAGACGGCCTTCGGCAACGGAGTTTCGGTCCATTCCAAAGTTCATCTTCATCGACTGAATGGCCTTCAGCCACGACTACTCAACCGAATAGGGAATAGAACGGTAAAACCAGTTCTTGTCGACTAAACAGCCTTCGGATGCGACTGTTCGACTAAGCAGAAAAAAAAAGAATGGTAAAACCGTTTCGAGTTACACATGAAGCATAACAATGCAGCATCATCCACCCGCTTCTTCAAAGATGCGGACTCCCCCTTAGCAGCTGCGGACTCCAGGATCACCTCTTTAGCCCTCCTGGAAGCCTCCTCTGCCGCCTTGGCCAGGCTTTTTATCTTCTCCTGATCCTCCCTGGCAGCCTGCTCCAGGGATTCAACTTGTTTCCTACTCCTCCTCCACCCTGCCTCTTGCCCCGTCATGGTCAGATGAGCACTTTTCAGTTCGCCCTTCAGTTCGTGAACTTCATCATTCATCCGGGCAAGACGGTCCTCCATGGACTGCTTCAGCTCCTCAGCTACTTCCTTGGTAGCCTTGGTAGTCTGAAGCTCCTCTTTAAGGCGATGGATGAGGCTGTCTACATTCCCCAGGCCCTCCTCCATGAAGGTGAGGTCGTAGACCAACTACATCAAAAGGGAGGGGTCATGAATCGAACAATTCTCAAGACAAAGAAAAGTGGCAAGGGTCATACCTGTTGCAGGATGGAGAAGGCAGAATCGGACACCCTGGGAAGGCTCTAGTTCTGAAGAACGACCACGTCATGAGGTAGAAGCGTACCCTTCAACGCCTGCCTGGCTACGGCCGGGACCAGTAGTCCCCCCGTAGCCGAAAGCTCCGAGAAGTTCGTCGAACGGACTCCAGCTGAGGAAGCCCCGTAGGCGAACTCTCCTTCGACTTGCCGCGCTTCGCCCCTATCAATAGCACGGGGGCAAAACGCTGGCACATCAACTCCTCGAAATGGGCTCCTTGTTGTGCAGACTGGGGAGACAGCCGCCGGTGGAGCTTCGACTGGATGGGGTCTTAACGGAGCCCCTTCTGCGGCTGCTACGTCTTCCCCTAAGGTCCCCCAGGAAGACGAAGTACTTGGTCCCCCTCGGGACTATCCCTCCGAGCCCTCTTTCGGACTGTAGACCTGGTCGGGGGGGCTTGTGCAACCCTTTTCTCCGAAGTCTGGCGGAGCCAGCTCAAACCGGGCTTCATCCCGCCACCTGCAAGCAGAGGATTTCACTCCAATTGATTGAGCTACAATAAATCCAAGGAAGAAGAGCAGAAATTCCTATCGCTATACCTAATAAGGGGAATCTGCTAATTCTTGCCCGATGGAGATTTCTCTCCTCCAACAGTTCCCGAATGGGGGTAACTTCAGAGTTGACCAGGAGGTCGTAGTCTGACTAATCGGTCGCCAAGACCTTCTTCCTGTCATTGGCGGTCAGGCGAGGCTTCTTCCACATCGTATCGAAGCCCCATGAATTAAGAGACAATACAAATACAAAAACGGGTTTCCACCCATGGATGGCGCTGGGCATATCCTTGATGACCCTACGGCCCGACCTAGGGCTAATCACCCACCATCCATTACTGTGGAAATCCCTCTTGAGGATGAAAAGAGCTGTGAACAAATTGGTCATAGGTTCTACATTTGCAATGCTTCACATAACCAGGAACCCGCAAATATTCCTGATGCTGTTCGGGATCAACTGCGCTGGTACTATTTGGTACAAGCGGAAGATCTTGATGAAGAAGGGGTGTAGAGGAAACCGAAGACCAGCTTTCAGATGATCTTTGTATATGGCTAGGCACCCAGGGGGAGGTTCGTTCACCTGCTCCTCGAACACAGGAAGGACGAAGGAAAACTATTCAGGGATGCGATAGCGTTCCCAAAGAAGGGCTACCTTGCCCTGAGAAACCGAGCTGGGAATTGACTCCTGACCTACTATGTCTCCGGCCCCCGAGGGCCCGACCTTTTCTCCCTGGCTCTCTACGGTCCCTTCCATGACAAAGGAATGAAGCAAGAGAGCAGAAAGAAGATTCTACCTGTGGAATAGACTGGTAGTCCAGAATAGTTTTGGCGGAGGATGAGACGAGGTTGAATAAGCTTCCTTGGCCGGACCTTCGCCTTTCCCCAGAAGAAAAGTAAAGGTCTCTAGAGCCCCGTCGGGGTTAAATTGACTCGAGGTTACCCTGGGAGGTAACCCACCTGCAACTAGCCACCAGGATGAGGTATACCCTTCATCCAATGGATGGGGGAGAAGCACCACAACCATCTAAATCTCAACCAAAAGATTGCCTCAACCACTGTGCAACGGGAAAAGAAAAGGTGGCTCCAGGGCCACCCACTTTTTCTTTCCTCCCCAATCCAGGAGTGACAGCTGTCCACCATCTGATTCCAGGATCGTGATGGACAATCCTATCAGGGATCCCGTAATCATCCACTGCACCGCCTCCCAAGAGGAAAACGACAAGGCCTTAATACTCTCACTTCTTAAATCTCCGCTTTGAAAACTGAGAGTAGGAGGGCAACTATTGGGATATCCCAGTTCAGCTACAAACCAGACTCTGGTTCGACTGGTCGAATTTCTCTCTCTCCAGACTACGGACTTCGGACCAAGCAAGGGACAGGCCAACTGCAGGCAACCCAAGGCTTCACACCGGACCACAACATCCGGAGGCCGGTCCTTCAGGTAACGTCTTCGGCCTTGACCGAAGACCGAACTTCTCATCGACTTTCGAAGGCACGTACTTCGGTCCCCGCCATAGACACGATCTCCGGTCCCGGGAAAATACCAAGTCTTCGGCCCACGAAAGGGAAAACCGGAAGCTTGTACCACAATCTAGTCCAGAAAGGCAACTATAACCAACGGTTACAATCGACACTCATCATGCCATGATCATGGCGCGCAACTCCTGCTGCCACACCTCTGATCTGGCCGGAACCGTCCAATGACAATCCACGATCGCCAATCATGGAAGAAATTGGCTCCCCATGATCACCAGAAAAAGGGCGGGTCGTAGGCCAGAGGCCCTCTTTTAAATAAGGATAAGAAGGATGGTTCGAGAGGTATGTTAACACTCATGCTCACATACACTTACAGTCTCCAAGAGCCTTTTTCTCTTCTACTCTCGACACCTTCCCCATTCTGTGACTGGAATCCGCCACAGACTTAGGCATCGGAGTGTTCTCCGCCGGAACAACTCCGGCAAGGGACCTGTTTTGCAGGTGAACCAGGAAGCGGTCCTGCGACGCAGCGGCTCCGACCGGCCAATCCAGGGACTCCACGCCAACAAACCTCAAACCAGATTTTGGGCGCCCATAGAATCATAAAATCATCTGGTGAAAATTGAGGACCATGATCCATCTCTATCGATCAGTTGTGGTTGATCTATACCATAAAATGTGCAACCCTTTTCTTTTTTATTATTTTGACTATCAAGCAAGATTAACTGGCTTATCATGCGAATCAGAAACCTAGGACCAATATTGACAATTAGTATTATCTCACTACCAAGTGGGAGCATTTCTGCTTTCTTTTTCTCTGTCTCATTCACTAAACCATTGATGAATTTTAGCTTTCTGAGTACTTATAGTCCGTCTTCCTCCATATATAGCTGCACCACTTGATAATTTTAAAATTAACTAGAAAGTGATGAAGTAACACGCTTCTTTCTTTAGACTTAACATTTCATCATTCCCCATTAAACCCATCATATCACAGCCAAAAACCAAGGATTGCTGATCACAAATAGGACCCCCCCCTCAGATACTCCAATAGCAAATCTTGCCACGTTCATACATATTTATAATTGTACTTTTGTCAATTTGGAAGGTGGCGTGGGAATCTCTCTAATCTGCTTGAGAGAAAACAGACATGTCTCTTACTTAGCTACAATTATTCTTAGAGTCAGTTTAATCATTCCACTCAAATATTTTTAAATGCTAATGAATTGTCCAAACATGCTTAAAATACACGAGTGGAGAGTGACGGGAGACCAATCTCATCCCTGAACAAAAAATATTAGAGAATGAACAAACAGAGAATGGAGTTATAAAGGAGTTGAACGTACAATCTGTCAATTATAAGTTGCTTCAAATTATAATTTTTGATAGGGTTTTCTGTAAAATATCTAAAACATATTTATTTAATATCAACTTCTTTTCGATGGAGTCTGGGAATGATGCATATCTTCATCGTTTGGGACTCTTCTTTGATTGGACTTCATCTCCTAAAAATTTGGCATCCAGCATGAGACATGGAGATCAAGTTCAGGTATTTTTTTGTTGATTCTTTGATTTCCTTTTAAAAAACTAAGAAACCCCTCGATTTGCTCTCAGTTCTTGTTATTGGTCCTGATCGGCTACCTTTGTGTCTTGGCTTGGTTTGTGCTCCGGCCACCAAAGGATCTTGTTGTTTTTTGGCTCGTTGGCGACCCCCGGTACCAAGGCTGCTCTGTTTTCACTTTGTCCCTCATTATTCATCTCTATTTTGGGTTTCATTGAGCACTTCTATTCGTTGGTGTTGGTTCACGGTATAAAGGCATCTTCTCTTGATCTATTGCAAGGCCAAGAATGTATTGATCATCTCTCAGATATTCCTTACTCTTGATCTAGAGGCTAAGAAAGCTATTTTGTTGCTCCTGTTTGGTTTATTATTACCTCTTTGTGATTTATTTGGTAGTCCTTATTTGGATATTTTGTATAGCCTTTGTATCCAATTCGGGATAAATTATATAATGGATTAATCCTCCTTCCTATGGATGTGAGCATATTTGTCGAACCACGTACATTCTTGTCTTCTTTGTGCTTGTTTATTTATACCTATGACGTATTTAATGAAAGGCCTCAATGAGATAAAATACTAATTTGAAAGTTTAAAAGTGATTCAATCCGATACATGCAAACTCCAATAATTGGTATCAGAGCATTTTGGATGGCTAGTGATGGGTAATAAAGTTTCTCAATGGCTAATGATTTAGCGTCTATTTCTCGTTCTACTAATATAAGGCATGAAATGGTTATGTTTGGTGGTACAGGTGATTTCTTCCTATGAAATGAAAGTATGAAATACTTGTTGATCAAGGAAGGCGTAACAAAAGCCCTCAAGGGTATAGATGTAATCCCAATAAATAATAAGACTACCAAAGAGGAGATCAATGAGAGAGCACTAGGAACTTTATTTTTGGACTTGAGTAACAAAGTTCTATCTAATATTATGGATCTTAATACAGCTAAAGATGTATGAAAAAAAATTGGACAGCTTGTATATGGCAAAGCCTCTTACCAATAGACTATATTTAAAAAAAGTTGTATACATTCCGTATGGTAGAAGGGACTTCACTTAAAGATCATTTGAATGAGTATAATAAGCTTCTACTTGATTTAGTAAAAATTGGTATTGATGTTAATGAGAAAGACAAGACTTTGATCATGATTTACTCTTTACTTAAGTCATTCAAGTATATTACTACTATCATGCTTTATGGAAGAGAAACTATAAATATTGAAGAAG
The DNA here is from genome assembly GCA_021397845.1 of Areca catechu. Taxonomy (NCBI): domain Eukaryota; kingdom Viridiplantae; phylum Streptophyta; class Magnoliopsida; order Arecales; family Arecaceae; genus Areca; species Areca catechu. The sequence goes on from CM038043.1 coordinate 138,464,439, forward strand.
TTAAAGCAACTTTATTATCTAATGTGGTTATATTGAAAGTCCTTTGTTACAGCATCAGGCTCAGATTCTATCTCAAGGACTTACAATCAGAGATAGAGATGAACAAAAAAAAGGTAGATAAGATAGAAGCAAGTCTAAAACTAAATCAAAGTCTAGGCCTAAAAGATTAGGTATTTGTCAGTATTGCAAGAAACCAAGCCATTGAAAATCAAAATGTAGATTTCTATAATCAAAGAAAGAGACTAAATAGAAAGAAAAGGAACAGTCTCAAATTCAGCATTAGTTATAGTTATATTAGGAGATTAAAGCAGTATGACAGATGATACATTATTTATAGCTACTTGCTGTATTAGTGTCAATCAAGCTAATACCTGGATTGTGAATTATGAAGCATCTTTTTATGTGACACCCCATAAGGAATGATTTTCTTCTTTTAAACCACATGAAGAGGGCACTATTCTTCTTGGGGATGATGACATCTACAAAGTGAAAGGTATTGGTATAGTTCAGATCAAATCTAATACAAATACCATGGTAACTTTGAATGATATTAGATATGTTCCTCAACTAAAAAGGAATCTTCTCTTGGTGTACACCTTTGGTAGTGCAGGTTTCAAGGGCAAATGGAATACAGGATCAAGAAAAGCATTGATTTTATTGAGAGGCAAATTGAATAGTATCCTTTACTATTTGGATGGAAGTACAGTGGTTGGACAGGCTTCGATAATATAGTCTTTTATTGAGCAGTTGATACAATTATAGTACCAGAGGTTAGGTCACATGTCAGACAAAGGATTACACGAGTTGAGCAAATGTGGTCTACTAAGTGGTCAGAAGGTTAGCACACTTGGATTCTATTAGTACTGTATATTTTGGAAACAACATAGAGTTAGCTTCTCTACAAGCATGTACATGACATCTGGTATATTGGATTATGTTCATTGTAACCTATGGGAACCTATCCTAATGACATTTAAGGGTGGATCTAGGTACTTTCTTTTATTGATGACAACTTCCATAAAGTCTGAATATGTACTATCAGGAATAAGAGTGATGTGTTTAATACATTCAAAAAGTGAAAGACTATGGTCAAGAGGCAGATTGAAAAAAAGATGAAAACTTTTTGGACTGGCAATGGATTAGAATTTTGCTCTATAGAGTTTGATGACTTTTGCAAGTTACAGGGCATTGTTAGACAAAGAACTACAGTGGGTACACCTCAGCAAAATGGTATGGCAGAATGTATGAACCTCACACTATTAGAGAAAGTCATATCTATGCTATCTAGTTCTAGGTTAAATATAGATTTTTGGATAGAAGTTGCACATATAACCATTATATTATAAACCGATCTCTAGCATTAGCATTGAGCATGAAGACTCCAGAAGGGATGTGGACAAGAAGACTTATTCAGTACTTAGAGTCTTTAGATATCCACGTTATACATATGTTAGAGATGAAAAGCTGGATCCCAGGGCTAAGAAGTATATATTTTTTGGATACGCATATGGGATGAAGGATTATAGATTATGGTGTATAGAGCCTGGATCCCAAGATTTTTTAGTCAGTAGAGATGTGACATTTTATGAGATAGCTACTCTTTCATGGCATCTATAGTTTAGTTTTCCTTAAGGAGATCAGGTTCATGGTCAGTAGAATATATTGATTAAATTGTTAGATCATAGCAGCAATAGCTAAATAGAGATATAAACTTATAGATGCAGAGATATAAACTTAGGAGGAGGTTACTATGCAAGGTCAAGATTAGATTGATAGTATTGCCACTTGTAAACCTAGGTGCTCGATCAGAGCATTTTAAAGATATGATTTTGAGGATTCTACTTATACCGAGTAGTTTATTAGGATATGAGTATTATAGATTCCATTGGTAATGAACTGACCACATATTATAAGTCTATTAGTAGTTCACAGGCTGAGCAGTGGACTATGTATATGGTTGAAGAGCTACAGTCTTTAAAAAAGAATCAGACTTGAAAATTAGTCAAATTACTAGAGGACAAGAAGGTAATTGGTTGCAAATAGATCTTCAAGAAGAAGGAAGGAGCCAGTCCACAGGATTTCAGATACAAGGCCAAGTTGGTGGCTGAGGACTATAATTAATGGGAGGGTATTGTCTATAAGAAGATATTTTTTTCTATAGTCAAACATTCTTCTATCCGTGTGTTGCTTGCTTTAGTTACTTTTCTTAATTTAGAGTTAAAATAGCTAGATGTTAAGATAGCTTTTTTGCATGATGGCTTGGAAAAGCATATTTATATGCAATAGCTACTTGATTTTGAGGTATTAGATGAAAAAGATCATGTATATTTGATCAAGAGATCATTGTATGGTCTCAAGTAGTCTCCAAGATAATGGTACCATAACTTTGATAGTTTTATAGTCGACTATGGATTTAATAGATCTCTATATAAAGTTGCGTGTATCATCAGCAACTTTCAGATAGGTTCTTTTGTTACTTATTACTGCATATAGATGATATGATTATTGCAGCCAGAGATATGTTAATTATCTAGAAGCTGAAAGCTGCTCGGTACTACAATTGAGATAAAGTACTTGGAATGGAAATTATTCATGATAGGCAGTCAGGTAGACTTTTTCTTACTTATTATGGTTATATTGAGAAAGTCTTGGATATATTTGGTATTCTATAGTTAAGCTAGTCCTTACTCCCTTTGCTAGTCATTTCAGATTATCTACTAGAGTTTATCCTTAGACTAAAGATAATGAGAGATATATGTCTAGAGTACCATATGCGAGTATAGTAGGCAACATCATATATGTGATGGTCTATACTTGATATGATATTTTACAGGTAGTAAGTATGGTGAGCAGATACATGGATAAGCCTGGAAAGGCTTACTGGTTAGCTATAAAATTGATACTTAGATATCTGAAAGGTACTTTTAATTTAGGATTTGTATTCTCGGGAGATTTTGTGATTTTAGTTATACTAGTGACTTAGATAGAAGAAGGTCAATGATTGGATATGTATTTATAGTCTCTGGTTGTGTGGTCGGTTAGACAGCAACTTTACAATCTATAGTTACTTTGTCTACTATAGAAGTAGAGTATATGGTATTGATAAAGACAGTAAATGAAGCTATTTGGCTAAGAGGGTTGGTACAGGATTTGGATCTCAAACAAGATTGTTTAGATATTCATTGTACAGTTAGAGTGCTTTACACCTTACCAAAGACTAGATGTATTATGAATGTACTAAGCATGTGGATATTAAGTATCACTTAATCAAAAATTTGGTAAAGCATGGTAATATCTGGCTTCAAAAAATTTGCATTGCTCACAATCTGGCTGATATGCTCACTAAACTAATCCCAACAGTTAAGTTCAGGACTTTTCTGAACTTGATTGGTTTGAGCACATGATGATGTCCTTCAAGGCTTGTGATGATGAGGAGGTTTTTTTGATCCACATTTGATATAGGTTTATCATTTGTCACAAGGAGAAGGATTGTTAATTATAAGTTACTCCAAATTACAATCTTTGAAGGGGTTCCTACAAAATACATAAAACATATTTTTTTGTATTGGCTTCATTTTGATGGAGTCTGGGAATGATTTACATCTTCATCATTTAGGACTCTACTTCGATTAGACTTCATCTTCAAGAAAGCTGGTGTCCAGCATGAGGCTTGTGGAGATCAAGTTCAAGGGTTTTTAGTTGGTTCTTTGTTTTCCTTCTAAAAAATCGAGAGACCCCTTGGTTCACTCTCGATTCTTGCTCTCAGTCCCAATCGGCTACCTTTGTGCTTTGGCTTGGTTTGTGCTTTGGCCATCGAAGGCTCTTGTTGTTTTTTGGCTTGGTGGCGACCCCCAATACCAAGGTTGTTATGGTTTCTCTTTATCCCATCTTATTCCTCTCTATTTTAGATTTCACCACGCGCCTTTGTTTGTTGGTGTTGGTTCACGGTGGAAAGGCATTTTCTCTTGATCTATTATCGAGGCCGAGAAGGTATTGATCATCTATTAGATATTCCCTACTCTTAATCCAAAGGCCGAGAAAGATATTTTGTTGCTCTTGTTTAGTTTATTATTACCTCGTTCTAATTTATTTGGCAGCCCTTATTTAGATATTTTATATAGCCTTTGTACCCAATTTGGGATAAATTATATATTGGATTGCTCCTCCTCCCCATGGATACAGATATATTTACCAAACAGCATAAATTTTTATCTTCTTTATGCTTATTTATTTATGCTTATGATATATTTGATGAAATGCCTAAATGAGATAAAATATTAATTTGAAAGCCTAAAATGATCTAATTCGGTGCGCGCAAACCCCAACACAGTCTTTTGGGCATTTTGTCAAGCAATAATACCTTTCTCCAAAAATTTGAAATCAATGTCTATCAAAGGGTATACTAGCATTTGACATATATGATGCAGGTACAAAGATGAGATTTTTTAATATATTATTTAATATATTTTTTCTTTAAAATAGTATATTAATTTATATTTTAATCCATAAAAAATATATCAATTTATATTTTTAATAATTTATTTTTGATATCTTTGATTATACTATACTAGTTTAGTTTTAATCAAAAATAATTTTGTATAAGTGAAACTTGGAATTTGAGAAGGTAAATTAGAAAAGATTTTTTTCCTACAATTCTGGAAAAGATTTTTTTTTTCTATGGAGGGATTAGGGAAGATATCTTCAGTTAGTTTTGTTGCCGTTCTCGCCGCCACGCCCGTGCCTTGGATCCGTGGATCCTCCCTGACCGCCTGGCGAAGGAACCTCCCTGGCTGCGGCGAACCTGCAAGAAGGGGTTAGGAGACCCTGGCCGGGGATCCCGACGAGGGAGCTCCGACGGTCAAGTCAGTAGACGATGAGAAGGAACAGACTCTCCAAGATGGGCCCCCGAAGGGGTTCCAGACTCTGAGAATTTGCTAGTAAGAAAGGTGCTCTGGGGACCAGAAATTCGGCCGGGCCTCCTTGAGGAGCTCACGCCAAGCGATCCCCTCTCGGGACCTTGGATCTCACTCTCGGAGCGAGGCTTTTGGCCACTGCTTCTTACTTGTCCCTAACCTGATCGGCTTACCTTGTCGTCCCCAGCTTCCTTCCTTTTATCTCCTCTCGCTGTTCGCCTGTCTTCTCCCCCTGGGAGGCTCCCCTCCCCCATCCCTTTCTCTTTCCCCTTTTGGTGAGGAGGGCCAGGCGGCTTTCCGACCTCGACCGCTGAGCCCAATGGGGAAAAGGCAAAGACAGAAGGGGGGTGGCACCGGTAAGGCGGCCGGTCAGACCTCGGGCCTAGTGAGAGCGCTCTCTTTTCCAAGTGTGGGTGCCATCGGTCTATGGGCCCTGTTTTGTCAGAACCGTGCCTCTCGATTGCGGGACCTGTCGGGCCGATGCAAATGGTGTTTCGCATGCCGCCGCCATCCGTACGGGGCGCCGCCTGTGATGCGCACGGCCCGAGGGATGACCTCGGAGCCTGCACCTCTTTCCTTGGGACCTTCTCTGTACGGGCGTCCTGACCTCGGCCGAGGTGGTCCCGTCTCCGGGGGCCACCTGGCGGAGGAGCGAAGGATCGGCCGACCTCGGCCTTGGTGGACCCCTCCCGGGTGGACACCTGGCGAGGTGGCAGGAGGTCGCCTGGGTTCGACCGAGGTGGGCCCGTCTCCTGGGGCCACCTGGCGAAGGAGCGAAGGATCGGCCGACCTCGGCCTAGGTGGACCCCTCCTGGGTGGACACCTGGCGAGGTGGCAGGAGGTCGCCTGGCTTCGACCGAGATGGGCCCGTCTCCAGGGGTCACCTGGCGAAGGAGCGAAGGATCGGCCGACCTCGGCCTAGGTGGACCCCTCCCGGGTGGACACCTGGCGAGGTGGCAGGGGGTCGCCTGGCTTTGGCCGAGGTGGGCCCGTCTCCGGGGGCCACCTGGCGAAGGAGCGAAGGATCGGCCGACCTCGGCCTAGGTGGACCCCTCCCAGGTGGACACCTGGCGAGGTGGCAGGAGGTCGCCTGGCTTCGGCTGAGGTGGGCCCGTCTCCGGGGGCCACCTGGCGAAGGAGCGAAGGATCGGCCAACCTCGGCCTAGGTGGACCCGCCCGGGTGGACACCTGGCGAGGTGGCAGGGGGTCGCTGGCTTCGACCGAGGTGGGCCCGTCTCCGGGGGCCACCTGGCGAAGGAGCGAAGGATCGGCCGACCTCGTCTAGGCGGACCCCTCCTGGGTGGGCGCCAGGCGAGGTGGTAGAGGAGCCCCGAACCGAGCTCGACTTTGGCGAGAGCAGTTTGTCTTGGGAAGTCGTCTGGCGGAGTAGCCTTGCCGAGCTCGGCCTCGGCAATGTGGCGCTGACTCGGACGGAGAAACCTCCACGTGGCTCGATCATATTTGGCGGTATCTGAGCCCGGCCACGTCATCGTCACGGCCGTAACAGTTGCCCCCCAGCCCGCCGTTCCGTTGGGGCGTCGTAGAACGGAACGTCGGGATTAAATGCAGATATGACGTGGGGAGGCGAAGATCTTGCATCATAATTGCCACGATCCTCGTCGCCGCTTCTCGATGCGCCCGAAACCCTATAGGAAGCCGCCACGCGTCGCCCTCTTGCCCGCAATAATTGCGTCGCTTCGAGGCAGAGGCCGTTACCCTGCTAACGAGGCGTCGGTATCGGGCGTGCGTCCATGTGGCGATCACTCAGTAGCTCGGGGCGGAATGACGGGTACGGTCGCTGTCGACTGAGTTTGAAAAGGAGGGGACTTTCCAGAATGAGGCCTTTCCCCTTGCTCCGTGGGCGGTTTGCTGCAGGCTAACTTCCGTTGCCCCGCGTTCGCTTGGCGTATTTTCGGTGAGTGCCTCTATCCTTCTCTAGTTCCCCTCTCCCTTTTCCTCTCTGAATCCTTATTCTCCCCTTTGCCATGGCGCGTCGTTGCTATGTCTCTTCCAATCCGGACGAGGCCGGTCCATCCCGGCCGAGGACTCCATCTTCTTCATCCTCAGAGGAGGAAACGATTCCGGAGGAGATCCGTAGGCGTCTGCAACCCGGGGGTGTCACCATCGGCATCCCCAGGGGGGTCCGGTCTCCTCCGGTTGCTCCCGCTTTGCCTCTTCTTTCTCTTCCTGCTCCGCCTCTTCTTCCCGCCGGTCCCTCTGGTCATGCTTCCACCATGACCGAGGGCGATCTTTCTTTGCTCCGGGAGGCCTACGGCATCCCGGGATCAATTCGTCTATTCGTTCCGCGGCCCGGGGAGCGCGTCACCATGAGTGGCCCCGGCCGCATAGCCTTTTACGAAGACTTCTTCCTTGGGGGTCTTCGATTTCCTCTGCACCCCTTCTTCCTCTCTTTTCTTAGTCATTTCCGACTTGTTCCGCCCAGTTGGCTCCCAATGCCATCCGGGTCATCTTCTCCTTCATAGTGTTTTGCCACTTTCACGGGTTCGTTGCCCGTTTCTCCCTCTTCAGGGCCATGTTCACCCTGAAGAGGTATTCCACCGATGACGGCTGGTGGTATATTTCGTCCCGGCCCAGGTGTCTCCGGTTTGACCTCCCCTCTTCTATCAAGGGCTGAAAGAGCCGGTTTTTCTTTGCCTCGGTCGAAGATGTCGACTGGGCCTGGAGTGAACCGGACCGGTCTCCGAACCGGAACTCCCAGGTTGAGTCGGCGGACCAGGAGGCCTACTCCCTACTCCTGAGTGACGTGGTCCCGGTGCTCGAGGTTCTGCTCTCAGAGCAGAATCTTTTTGAGGCCGGGATCAGTCCCATCCGTGAGTCGGGTGAGATTCGGTCCTCCCTTGACTCTTGCATTCTTTTTTTCTTCATAACCGAGTTGGCTGACCTTCTATTCTTTTGCATTGCAGGTATGAAGTTCTCACTGGAGAGCCTCCTGGAGGGCGCGGCCCAGAGAGACGTCCCGGAGGTGGATGAGCCTGTGGCCAAGAGGGCTCGCACCGAGGCGAGCCAGGAGGTGGCGCCGGCGTCTGCACCTAGTCCAGCGGCCGCTGCTCCCCCGCCCAGGCTGCCTCGGGGCGGGGCCGTTGATTCCTCGGCTGCCAGATCCGGTGGTGCTGTCGTCGAGGGGGTTCCACCGCCCGCAGCCCCGTCCAGCGCCGGCCCTATCATCGCCGTGGCTCCGACGGCGCAGCCCGTGTCCACCGCCGGCCCATCGGCTGCGGCTCCTGCTGGAGGGACAGTCACCGTAGGAGCCGAACTGATGGCTCCGCCACCGATGATCACCCACCGGTGTTCAGTCATCCGCGACAAAGGGCTCGCGGAGAAGGTGATGGAGTACCTCCACAGCCCGGGATCGCCGAGCTCGGGGTGGCCGGGACTACGCTGACGCTTTGCTCAGGATCCTCCCGCAGCTCTTCACGGTAAGCCCGAACTCATTTTCTTCCGTCTTTCGTGACCTCAGTGGTCTTTCTTCTAACCCGGTTACTTTACCTGTGCAGATTGGGAATGACGTTCTCCTACTGAGGAACTTCCTCGTAGGGAACATGAAGAGGGACGCCGAGAAGGAGAAGAAGCTCGGCAAGCTCGCAGCCGACGTCAAGGACCTCATGGAAAAGGGGGTCGAGCTGCGAGCAAGCAATCAAGCCCTCCAGACTGACCTGGCGTGCGCCGAGGGGCGGAACAAGGAGCTAGAGTCTTCTCTGTTGGAGGAGAGGATCTCCCACCAGCATCGCACGGAGGAGGACGCAGCGGAGAGGGCTCGTCTTCAGGCCCATTCCCAGTGGCTGGAGCGCCAGCTGGAGGAGGCCCGAGATGCAAACGTGGCGAAGGAGCGGAGTGCGTATGTCAACGGACTCCTGGAGGCCGCGAAGCAGGAGGCGCAGGAGGCCATCCCGAAGTTCCGGGCTTCCGACGAGTACACGTCGGAGGTCCGGGAGGCCGCCGTGGACTCCTTCCTGAAGGGGTTTCGGATGTGCCGGGAGAAGGTAGGGGCCTTCTACCCCGAGCTCAACCTCAGTGGGGTGGTGCTCGGAGGTAGGAGGCAAGGAGCTGAGAGTAGAGCCTCCGGTGCGACCGACGCCACGCCTGCGGCCCCGTCGACCGGCGAAGCCGTGGCTCCGGAGCAGCCACCTGAGCCGGCCGCCGCTGAAGGCGAGGATGCGGAGCGCGCGACCCCGGCGGAGGGCTCCGACCCCGCACCAAACTGAGCCACCGTCTTCTCGCCCTTCTCTGTCGTCGTAATTGTACCCTTTTCTTCTTTTTTTTTTTAGGGACTCCCGGCCTGTCAGGATTCCCAGCTTTGTACTTTTCCTCGGATTAATGAAAACATCGTTTGACTAAGCCTCGAGTTCACTTTCTTCCCCACTCTCCCATCTTTTTTTTTTTTTTTTTTTTTTTTTTTTTTTTGAGATGTTGATGTGGAGTGCCGAAACGATCGTAGACCTGGTCCCGTCCGTCACTCAAATCGAAGGTTGGGACATTCCAGATTGCGTGGCGTCAAAGTAGGCCTTGAGCGGGTCCGTCTTCGGGATCGCCTTCATACTCGCGTGGGCGAAATGGTTTCTGCCCCGCCTTCCAGGCCGAAGCCCGGGACCTCCGGACTGAACCCCGGGGCCGCAGGCTTTCTCAAGCCTTGCGCGGCTTGCCGGGCTGTTCTCTGGGCTTGCGTGGGCGAACTGGGTTCTATCCCACCTTCCAAGCCGAAGCCCAGGATCTCCGGACTGAATCCCGGGGCCGCAGGCCTTCTCAAGCCTTGCGCGGCTTGCCAAGCTATTCTCCGGGCTTACATGGGCGAACTGGGTTCTATCCCACCTTCCAGGCCAAAGCCCAGATCTCCGGACTGAACCCCGGGGCCGCAGGCTTTCTCAAGCCTTGCGCGGCTTGCCGAGCTGTTCTCCGGGCTTGCATGGGCGAACTGGGTTCTATCCCACCTTCCAGGCCGAAGCCCAGGATCTCTGGACTGAACCCCGGGGCCGCAGGCTTTCTCAAGCCTTCCACGGCTTGCCGAGCTGTTCTCCGAGCTTGCATGGGCGAACTGGGTTCTGTCCCACCTTCCAGGCCGAAGCTCAGGATCTCCCGCTTCCTTCGACCGTCGGCCATGATCGGTCATGCCGAGCTCAGGGCCATGCGCCGGTTTTCCTACAAAGTGAGAAGAGAGCGTTTGAAGCAAGGGAACTTTATTGCGGGAGTGGGGAACCTTACATTACTGATAGTACATTCTTAGGTTCGAGGCGTTCCACGTCCGGGGAACCTGGCACCTCCCAACTCCTCCAGGTAGTAGGCACCGTGAGGGAGGGCTTCTGCTACCCGGTATGGGCCCTCCCAGTTGGGTGAGAGCTTGCCGCATTCCCGTGGCTGAGAAGCTTCAGCGCGCCGGAGGACCAAATCTCCGGGACGAAAAACCTTCGGCCGCACTCGGGAGTTGTAATACCTGGCCACACGCTGCCTATATGCCGCCATTCGAACTCGGGCCTTGTCCCTCGTCTCCTCAAGAAGGTCAAGGTTGAGCATCATCCTGGCTGGGTTTTCTGTCTCGTCATATTGCTCCACACGCAACGTGGGTAGGCTGAGCTCGATCGGGATGACCGCCTCGGCTCCGAAGACGAGGTTGAATGGGGTCTCGTCGGTAGCCGTCCTCGGGGTGGTGTGGTATGCCCAGAGGACGCTGGGGAGCTCGTCGGCCCACCTGCCCTTGGCCTGGTCCAGCCGCGTGCGGAGGCCCTGAAGAATGGTCCTGTTTGTGACTTCGGCCTCTCCATTGGTCTGGGGATGCGCCACCGAGGTGAAGCGATGCCTGATGCCGAGGTCGCTGCAGAACTCTTCGAACTCCCGGCAGTCGAACTGGCGCCCGTTGTCGGTAACCACGGTGTGGGGGAGGCCGAAGCGGCAAACGATCGACTTCCAAAAGAACTTGGCGATGTTTGCTTCGGTGATCCTCGCCAAGGGTTCGGCCTCGACCCACTTTGTGAAGTAGTCGATGGCCACTATCAAGAACTTCCGCTGTCCAGACGCCGGCGGGAATGGGCCCAGAAGGTCCATCCCCCACTGGGCGAACGGCCAGGGAGCTGAGAGCTGGGAGATTGGGTTGGAGGGCTGCCGTTGCACCGTGGCGTGACGCTGGCACCGGTCGCACTTCTTCACGAAGCCAGCGGCGTCTTCCTTCATCGTTCCCAGAAGTAGCCCTGACGGAGGGCCTTGTACGCCAATGCCCTGCCCCCCACGTGGTTCCCGCAGACGCCTTCGTGAATCTCCTGGAGCACGAGCTTGGCTTCCGTGGGTCCTACACACTTGAGGAGGGGGTAGGAGTAGGATCTTCGATACAATTGCCCATCCATCAGGATGAACCGCACGGCTTTCTTTCTGATAAGGCGAGCCGCCTCGCGGTCCTCCGGCAAGGTGCCACTGGTGATGTATTCGGCATACTTGTCATCCAGCTGGGTTCATGGCTGACCTGATGGACCTCCACCGCTGCCTCGAGGCTTGGGATCTCAAGGCGCTCCACATGAGCGCGGCCCAGCATCGAGTCCGGCAGGGTCGCCAGCCGAGAGAGAGTATCCACGCGGGCGTTCTCCCTGCGGGGGATATGGAAGATGTTGAAGCGCCGAATCTGGACGCGCCCGCCTTGACGAGCTCCAAGTATTTCGCCATTTGGGGGTCATGTGCGGCATACTCCCCGGAGACCTGTCCCGCCACGAGCTGGGAATCGGTGAAAGCTCTGAGGTTGGTCACTCCCAGCTCGCGGGAGACCCTCAGCCCGGCAAGAAGTGCTTCGTACTCCGCTTGGTTATTTGTCGCGGGGAATTGGAAACGGAGCGCGCATTCGGCGACACCCCGTCGCTGTTGGCAAGGATGAGTCCGGCTCCGCTCCCGCCGGAGTTCGAGGCTCCGTCCACATGGAGGATCCAGGCGTCCTCTCCGGGCTCACCGGGGCCTATCTCCATCGGCTGGCCTGAGGGGCCTTCCTCGGGCTCCTTGACCAAGCCTGCACATTCGACCAAGAAGTCGGCCAGCACCTGTGCCTTCATGGCCGACCTTGGCCTGTACGTAATGTCGAACTCGCTGAGCTTCAGTGCCCACTTTGCCAATCGTCCCGAAAGTATCGGGTCGGCTGAGCACCGCTTTCAGCGGTTGATCCGTCAGGACAGCGATGGGGTGCGCTTGGAAATAGGGCCTGAGATGCTGGGCAGACACTATTAGCGCAAAAACGAGTTTCTCGGGCCGAGAATACCTGAGCTCCGCATCGCGGAGAAGCTTGCTGGTATAGTACACCGGCCGCTGGACTCCTTGGCCATCGGTCCGAACCAGGACCGAGCTGACGGCTTCCGGGATGACCGCCAGGTAGAGGATGAGCTCCTCCCCCTCCTCGGGCCTGGACAGCAACGGTGGCGACGCGAGCATCCTCTTCAGCTCCTCGAAGGCCTTCTGGCATTCCTCGGTCCAAGCGAAGTCGTTCATTTTCTCAGCACCTTGAAGAAGGGATGGCAGCGGTCTGCCGACCTGGAGATAAAGCGGCTGAGGGCCGCAACTCGGCCGGTGAGTTGCTGCACTTGCTTCTTGGAGGGGGCGGCTCCATGTCCAGGATGGCCTGGACCTTCTCCGGGTTGGCTTCAATTCCTCTTTGGGTCACCATGAATCCTAGGAATTTCCCGGCGGAGATGCCGAAGATGCACTTCGCCGGGTTCAGCTTCATCTGATGACGTCGGAGGTTGCCGAATGTCTCCGCCAAGTCAGCCACGTGGTCCAATCGGGTTTGCTCATTACCAGCATGTCGTCCACGTACACCTGCATGTTGCGGCCGATCTGGTCCTTGAAAATTCTATTGACCAGGCGCTGGTACGTTGCCCCTGCGTTCTTGAGGCCGAATGGCATCATCCTGTAGCAAAAAGTCCCGCGGTCGGTTATGAAGGCGGTATGTTCTTCGTCCTCCGGGCTCATCCGGATCTGGTTGTATCCGGAGAAGGCGTCCATGAATGACAGGAGGCGATGTCCCGAGGTGGTGTCGGCCAGCTGGTCGATCTTTAGGAAGAGGGAAGCTGTCCTTTGGGCAGGCTCGGTTGAGGTCGGTGTAGTCCACACAGATCCTCCACTTACCACTACTCTTTCTTACCATGACCACGTTTGCTAGCCAGCTGGGATACTGGACTTCCCGCACAAAATCGGCGGCGAGGAGTTTCTCCACTTCCTCGTTGATTGCCTTCTGTCTTTCCATGGCAAGCTCCTCTTCTTCTGGTGGACCGGGCGGCAGCTTGGGTCCACGTTTAACCTGTGTGTGATGACCTCGGGCGGGATGCCCGGCATGTCGGCCGCTGACCAGGCGAACACGTCAGCGTTCGCGCGGAGGAACTCCAGCAGGCGGGTCCGTTCTTCTTCAGGAGCTGGGCCCCGACTTGCACCGTCTTCAGCGGGTCCGAACCGAGGGGAAAAGTCAGCAGGCGCTCCACGGGCCCTCCCCTGGGTTCCTTCTCTCTTAGGTCGAGGTCGTCGACATCGGGGGCGAGCTCCGCGCCCCGGGCGCCCGGGACCGTCTGGAGGCAAAGCGGGACTGGCCGGGTCGTTCCCTTCATCTCCCCAGCCCGGAAGGCATGGGGAACTGCACCAACAACCTTTTCGTGGAGATCGTGGCGTCCAGTTGGTTGAGCCCGGGATGCCCGAGAATGGCGTTGTAAGGCGAGGGGAGTTTGACGACGGTAAACGTTATCAGGACGGTCGTCTGCCGGGGGGGATCCGGCGGTGACCGGGAGAGTGATCTCCCCTTCGACCCCCACGGAGTCCCTGTAAAACCTACCAGGGGGTATGTACCGGTCTCAGCTGATCGTGGGACAAGTTCATCCGAGAGAAAGCCTCGTAAAAAAGCACGTCAGCCGAGCTTCCACTATCCACCATGATTCGATGTACAGGATGCTTCGCGATGGTCATCTCGACCACCACGGCATCGTTGTTTACATTATCATTACCCTTCCCTCCTCGGGAGGGATCACATTCTCCGGGTTCCCGACTTCCCAGGCTCTCTTCGCCGCTCGTCCGATCCCGCGTGAGATCATGCCCACGGGCTTCTCCGTTGGGCGGTTATCGATTACAGGAACGGGCGGTAAGGTCGCGAGCGGCTGCCCCTCCGGGGGGGCCTCGTTCCTGACGAACTTCCTGAGGTAGCCCCTCTTAATCAGCTCCTCGATCTCCCGCTTCAGGTTGCGACACTCCTCCGTGTCGTGACCGTGCTCGCGGTGGAACTGGCAGTACTTCGATTTGTCCCGGATGGCCCTCGGGTTCTGAGGAGGAGGTCGGCGGAGGTAGCGCTCGCCCTCGATTTCCATGAGGATCTTCGTCCGAGGTGCGAGGAGAGGGGTGAACCTCCGCTCGGGAGTGGCCTCGCCCCTCGGCCTTGGATTCGGGCGAGGGTCGGCAGATGGCCCGGGCTTCCGAGCTCCCGGGGTATCTCTCGGGGGCGGCCTCTTCAGAGTCTTCCCGTCCAACTCTCGACGGGTGCGGTCGGCCTCCTCCGCTCGGATGTACTTATGGGCGCGGAGGAGGAGCTCGGAGTACGTCCTGGGCGGCTTCTTGTCCAGGGAGTAGGTCAGGCGGGACGTCTTGAGCCCGCGCTTCAAAGCCAACATGGCGACGGGCTCGTCCAGGTGTAGATTTCCAGGGCTGCGGTCTTGAACCGGGTGATGTAGTCCCGGAGCAGCTCCTGGTCCTGCTGGCGGATAGAAAAGAGGCTATCCACCTCTCTTGGCACCTTTCGACAGGCGTCGAAGTGCGCCACAAACTTTCCTTCCAACTGGTGGAAGGAGCAAATGGATCCAGGCTCGAGGCGGGTGAACCAGACTCGAGCGGCCTTCCGGAGGGTGGCCGGGAAGGCGATGCACAGAAGAGCGTCGGTGGCCCCGTGGACCCTCATGAGAGCTTTGTAGCTCTCCAGATGGTCCAGAGGGTCGGTGGTCCCGTCGTAGGGATCCACCTGTGGCATGCGGAACCGTTTTGGGATCGGCTCCGCCTGGATTTCTTCAGAGAAAGGGGGATGGGAGTCGTAGCCCGCCGGGTCCGCCGACGAGTTCTGCAGGTCGGCAAATCGGTGGCGAACTCCGCTAGCTTGCGCTCATGCTCCTCCAGGCGCCTCTCGGCCTGGCGCCTGATGGCTTCGTCGGTGGAGTCTTCCACCGAGACTGCGGGTGAAGGGGGCGCTGTTCGGTCTCGGCGCGAAGTCAGGCCTCGGCGTCGCTTGCTGCGATGCGCCGTTTCGGCCTCATCGGCGGGGATCGACTCTCGTGATCCTCGAACCGGAGTAGTTTCTTTTTGCGGGAGCTTGGTGGCTCCCACGGGGGTTGGAGACGGCCCTCGGGTGGGATGGCCTGCCCTGAATGGAGCGCAGGCTCCCACGCTGCCCCGCGGCCCGGGCCGCGGGGGTCCCTGGCTGCGGCTGCGTGGCCAGGGACCGCTGCTGATGCTGAAGCTGCCGGACCGCCGAGGTCAAGGTCTGCAGCTGTTGGATGACGGCCGCAAGGGGTCCGTCTGTTGAGGTAGGCTGTGGTGGAAGAGGAGGGGGAGCTGGAAGCTCCCTCTCCGGGCTGTGGCCCCCTTGAGGGGAGTGAACCTCCCCTACACGGCTGGTGGACGCCTCGCGCCCACGAGTGACCACCATTGTCAGAGAGCGCGATACCTGCAGAAAGCTAGCTCCCGCTAGGGGGTGTTGTCCTGCCCCCCCTTCCTGGCGCGCCAATCTGTTGCCGTTCTCGCCGCCGCGCCCGTGCCTCGGATCCGTGGATCCTCCCTGACCGCCTGGCGAAGGAACCTCCCTGGCTGCGGCGAACCTGCAAGAAGGGGTTAGGAGACCCTGGCCGGGGATCCCGGCGAGGGAGCTCCGACGGTCAAGTCAGTAGATGATGAGAAGGAACAGACTCTCCAAGACGGGCCCCGAAGGGGTTCCAGACTTAGAGAATTTGCTAGTAAGAAAGGTGCTCTGGGGACCAGAAATTCGGCCGGGCCTCCTTGAGGAGCTCACGCCAAGCGATCCCCTCTCGGGACCTTGGATCTCACTCTCGGAGCGAGGCTTTTGGCCACTGCTTCTTACTTGTCCCCAACCTGATCGGCTTACCTTGTCGTCCCCAGCTTCCTTCCTTTTATCTCCTCTCGCTGTTCGCCTGTCTTCTCCCCTGGGAGGCTCCCCTCCCCCATCCCTTTCTCTTTCCCCTTTTGGTGAGGAGGGCCAGGCGGCTTTCCGACCTCGTCCGCCGAGCCCAACGGGGAAAAGGCAAAGACAGAAGGGGGGGTGGCGCCGGTAAGGCGGCCGGTCAGACCTCGGGCCTAGTGAGAGCGCTCTCTTTCCAAGTGTGGGCGCCATCCGTCTATGGGCCCTGTTTTGTCAGAACCGCGCTCTCGATTGCGGGACCTGTCGGGCCGATGCAAATGGTGTTTCGCGTGCCGCCGCCATCCGTACGGGGCGCCGCCTGTGATGCGCACGGCCCGAGGGATGACCTCGGAGCCTGCGCCTCTTTCCTTGGGACCTTCTCTGTACGGGCGGCCTGACCTCGGCCGAGGTGGTCCAGTCTCCGGGGCCACCTGGCGGAGGAGCGAAGGATCGGCCGACCTCGGCCTTGGTGGACCCCTCCCGGGTGGACACCTGGCGAGGTGGCAGGAGGTCGCCTGGCTTCGGCCGAGGTGGGCCCGTCTCCCTGGCGAAGGAGCGAAGGATCGGCCGACCTCGGCCTAGGTGGACCCCTCCCGGGTGGACACCTGGCGAGGTGGCAGGAGGTCGCCTGGCTTCGGTCGAGGTGGGCCCGTCTCCGGGGGCCACCTGGCGAAGGAGCGAAGGATCGGCCGACCTCGGCCTAGGTGGACCCCTCCCGGGTGGACACCTGGCGAGGTGGCAGGGGGTCGCCTGGCTTCGGCCGAGGTGGGCCCGTCTCCGGGGGCCACCTGGCGAAGGAGCGAAGGATCGGCCGACCTCGGCCTAGGTGGACCCCTCCCGGGTGGACACCTGGCGAGGTGGCAGGAGGTCGCCTGGCTTCGGCCGAGGTGGGCCCGTCTCCGGGGGCCACCTGGCGAAGGAGCGAAGGATCGGCCGACCTCGGCCTAGGTGGACCCCGCCCGGGTGGACACCTGGCGAGGTGGCAGGGGGTCGCCTGGCTTCGGCCGAGGTGGGCCCGTCTCCGGGGGCCACCTGGCGAAGGAGCGAAGGATCGGCCGACCTCGCCTAGGTGGACCCCTCCTGGGTGGGCTCCAGGCGAGGTGGTAGAGGAGCCCCGAACCGAGCTCGACTTCGGCGAGAGCAGTTTGTCTTGGGAAGTCGTCTGGCGGAGTAGCCTTGCCGAGCTCGGCCTCGGCAATGTGGCGCTGACTCGGCCGGAGAAACCTCCACGTGGCTCGATCATATTTGGCGGTATCTGAGCCCGGCCACGTCATCGTCACGGCCGTAACAAGTTTGAAATTGATGGCATAGCATGCTCAATTTTTCTATTATTCTTTAAGATGTTCACTAAATTTTGGTGGGGATAAAGATTTCATTATCCTATTCACTTGATAGGTTTAGAGAGAGAATTTAACTCGTGGTTTTGAACATTAATTTGGTTGATCTGAAGATAGCTAACATGAGTTCCTGCTGCTTTGATTCGAACGCATCCAAAGTTATCCTACGTGACTTCAACTTGTGTCAGTTCCATGATTGCTAGCTGAACTACGATGAGCAAACTATGTCCTCAAGTGTGACAATATTTGATCTGAATTTGTTAACCCTTCCTCACATGTCTCAACTAGATAGATTTGGATGAGGTCTTTTTAGGATTTGACCAAGTTTTTTGAATTAGCTATGCGTGGGTATGGCTTTCCAATCTGCTAGGCCATCACGGGTTAGTGTTAAACAAACCCTTCTATATAGTGAAAATTATATAATATTGGGCTACGCCTCAAGTTCGGCCCATAGCAAGCCGAGGTCTATCGAAAACCTGGGCTTGCATGGAGGTAGTCCCGCACGGCCGTTGGCATGCATGGTGCATGCAGCCTAGCACGCGCGCAGCATGCAGTGCATGTCCATGGTGTTTCTCATGATCCATCATTGGTTTTGTGCGATCAGGTAATCTAGCGCATTCCTTGGACGCGATCAGATAATTAAGGATGATTTCGATATTATTTGGGACTTGATCCAGTGAGATCTCATGGCTTAATGGCGATTGAATGGTCATGACTATTTTGTGAGTCAAACAGGAGTTCGATAAAGAATTGGAGACCTTTTCCTATGTGGTTTGAACCATCGGACTCTTGTTAAAGTGCTCTTCAATAGGGAGACATCCTAGATGTAATAAAAGGGGGCAAACAAGTCAGGACACTGATATGTAAGGATCCAAAAGGCTTCCAAAGGGTGTGGCAATGATAGACAAAGCCTTTAGAGGTTAAGGGGTCTTCTTGAGAGTTGAGAGCTTTGTAAAAAATTTGCGATTTTTTGTTAAGAGAAATTATATGGAATTGGGAGTATGAGTTTTTATCTTGTAAGTGATTATTTTTTTATAATGAAGTTTTGCATGCTCTATTGATTGTCTTTTATTTTATTTTCTCTTCTTCCTTCTCTTGCAGTATCAATAACAACATCATTATCTTAAAAATAGGGATCCGTATTCCACATGAATGATTCCATAATAAGTGATATCAGTGTAGTTGGTACTACAATAACTAGATCAGAATCCCAAATTATCCATATTGATCGAGATTGAAGAAGATGGAGAAAACAAGCACAATAAAAGTCGATATCAACTGATTCGATGGGAAGAGCAATTTCTTTCTCTAGCAAGTTAGGGTGAAAGATATGCTCATCTAGCAGTGGTTAATTGATGCTCTTATATATAAGAGAGTTTGGCCACCATGGAGGAAAAAAGTTAGAAGTGACTCCAATGTAGGTGACAAGTATGATCTGCTTGTATTTAATGGATAATGTGGTGCTCCATATAGTAAGCAAGACTTTTTTGACAATGCTATAAATGAAGCTTGAAGAATTGTAATGATAAAGTCCCTCACCAATGTACTCTTTCTTTGGAAGTAGTTTTATCAACCATGGATGTGTGAGTGATAGAATGTGTAAAAGTATCTAAGCAACTTTTAAAGGATCCTCATTGATCTTCTTAGTATAAATAAAAAGGTTGAAGAGAAAACTAGGATGTTGGTCTTACTATCATCATTTCTATACTCCTTTGAGTTCTTGGTGACTTCTCTTCTAGTAAAAAAGAATACCATCAAGATGGAGGATGTCATTAATGTTTTAGCACTTTTTGAGAATGAGATTCTCAAGCAAGAAAATCAAGCTTCGAGTTCAAGTGAGAACTTAGCATTGGTGGTCTCTGGATGGGCTAGTAGCAGAGGACAAAGTGGCAAAAGATTGCATGGCAGGCGATCCAAGTCCAAGTCGAAGGACATGAGCAAGATCAAGTGCTACTAGTGTGATGAATTATGGCATCATGTCAGAGATTGTCCACCACTCAAAGATCAGGCAAAGGCTACTATGGTGATGGTTGATAGTAGCAATAATGATGGGTACGGTGATGCGCTCATGGTATCTAACAATGGATCTCCTTTTTTTCAGTTGTGGATTTTAGATTATGCATATCCCCATTACGTATATTGTAGAAAGGAGCTGTTTGACTCTCTAGAGTATAGGGAGGGTACTGTTTCCTATAAAATAGATCAAGCTATGTGATCAAGGATAAAAGTATAGTCAGTTTAAAGTTTTATAATGGAACATCAAGAAAACTGGATAAGGTTTTATACATACCTAGCTTCAGTAAGAATCTAATCTCACTAAGTTAACTGGATTCAAATGGCTATACATGGAGAATTGATGATAGAATCTTGAAGGTTACTCATGATAGTAGGGTGTCTTGTATGAGAAGAAGCATAGAGGACACTACTTCTTGACAGGGAGTTCAGTACAAGGTGGAGTCCCTAATACAGATAGGAGCCCAGTACAAGATGGAGTTTCAGGAGCAGGTGGATCAGGCAGTAGATGAGAGACTCAGAAGGATGATAGGCGACATCGTGTGGTGATCGTAGGAGACCTCCTTAAGCAGGTCTCAGGTCAAGGTGAGTATAATAGACAACGGAAATGGGATCGAGTAGCCTGCCTCAATTCCATGTTTGTCCATTTGTGAGCAGCAAGCATTTGTCCCAAGATATGGAGGTGAGATCCTTCTAGAGCTCTCAAAGTCAAGTAGAGGCCAGACATTAAGTCAAGGTAGAGGTTATTGGGCTATGCCTTGGGCTCATCCTGCAGTAGACCTAAGCCCATGCAAATCCAGGTTCACAACAGACTTAGGCCTATACAGAGGTAGGCTCACATGGTCATAGGTCAGCATGTGGCCCAAGCACGCGGGGGCATGTGATAAGTCTATCAATTATTCTAATTTAACTATTAAAATAAGTATTAATTAATTAATATTTATTAAGAATTGATACTTTTTATTGATATTTTGTAAAAAGATCTTATGGATAGAAAGAAATCGATTTTTGGAGCCCAACAGTATAAACGATAAGTGAATCAGAGTTTGAACGAGTCCAAAATTTAATATTGAAGTTATTAAAGAAAATATGTAGATTTTAAAGTAGTCGGTCCACATGGACCGGTTGCTTGGTCTATGGGAGCTCGCTCGGTCCACGGTAGCCATTGAAGTTGGTCCACGATGCAGAGCCGTGGACCGTGAAGCCCTTTTTGAGAGAGATCATTGGAGATGCCGTCTCATCACCGTCGGGACCACTTGCACCACCTTCTTCGCCCGGAGAACCACTAGAGAGCTCATTAGAGGCTATTTTTCTAGTCGACCATCCCTTCTTCCATTCGGTCACCATCAACCCCATTTCCTGCTACTGTTTTCACCACAACTGCCATCCCGTCATCACCGAACCAACGGCACCATCCCCTTACGGCCAAGAGAAGCCACCGGCCACCGTTTAAGCATAGTATAGTCATCGGTTTCTTCATTCATCCACCACCTATTTTCCGCTGCCTCCTGCCATCACCTTCATGCCGCCGTTCGCCAAGCACCGCCGCCATTTGCCCATCCCGCTACCTCATGGAGTCCAATTGGGAGAAGAGCCCAAGTCCAAGTTTGATTGAGGGATTCAGGGATTCGAGAGTTCGGATCGGACTCTACTGCAGAGAAGGAAGGAGACAATGATCGACCCATTCAATCACACATCGGATGGTCTAGATTTCTCTTTGTGATATTTAGCTAATATGGAGCCCATTGAGTCCAAATTTGACCGGAAGGAAGCCCTAGACAAGATCTATTTAAAGGACCACCGTGCTAAGAAGAAATCATTCTAGAGAGAGGGTATGGTATAGGGTAGAGGGCATAGCTTTGGATTATGAGTTGGCCTCTAAGAGTGAGGTTTCTTAGAGGAGAGTTATGCCCCTATACCATCTTCTAGCATACTCCATCTCCAAGATCAAGATCCAAAGAGGAAGAAATAGAGAAAGCCAATTTGCTTCGAGGAGTATGAAGGAAGAAGGGAGTTTGTCGACCATCTTCTCGACGAGGCTATGCCGATCTACTTCTAGTATTTATTACTGTTTTCCTCATAGGTTTTCTTAGTTATTAAATTATCTTTTTTTTTGTAATAGAGCTCTCCTTTATTTAATGCAAAAAAAATTATTTTCATGTACTTTTAAATTCATGTTTTTCATTTTTATTGCAAGTAGATGCTAGGATCTAAATAATAGATCATAGTGCTAAGTTATTTATTTTTCATACTTTTAATTCTTACTCCCCTGACTTTGATCTATTTATTTTCTTAAATCAAGGATTTCAAAACATTTAACATACCACCTTCCCCGTGGATTCGACCTGACTCATTTTTCTACATATTCTTAATTTAATTTAGAAGTCGGTTAATTAAATAGATAGCCACAGTTTTTTAACAGCAATATCAAGACCTATCAAGTTTTTGGTATCATTGCCGGGAAAGGCACGAATACTAATATTTTTGATCTCTTTGATTTCTTATAAACTCGGTTTACTAATTTTTTTAGATAAAAACTAAAAAAATAAAAAAGAAGAAAAAAAGAGGAGAAGGAAATTTCTACAATTTTGGTGAGATCAATTCTAACCCTAGATTTATTTTTTTTAGTTGCCTCTAATTAATTTCTGCCTTTTCATATTAATCAATTTTTTAATTTCTTTTTATTAATCTCCTTTTAAAAAAACTTACCTAATTTCTTTTAGATTTGTTTCCTTTTTTTATTGCTTTCCTCCTTTCAAATTAACATAAAAGAAGAATTTTTTTTTTGGTTTCTTCCTTTTTATTAGTTTCTTTCTTTTTAAACTAACCTAAAAAGGAATTTTTTTTTTTTTTTTTAGTTTCTTCCTTTTAAAAAATTAACCTAAAAAAATTATTACTTAACTCTTTAATTAACTGCCCTAAGTACTGCTTTGATTCCTTGCCTTAATTATAAGATCTATAGTTTCTTTATTTGCTTAACCTATTTTTAGTCTTTTTTCATACCTAATTAACAAAAATTAAAACATGCCTTTTATCTCTCTTGTTTAAATAACATAATATAAAAAGAAAACAAAAACACCATATAACACTTAACTAAAATAGAGTAACTAATTAAAACTCAAAAAACTTTTACTTGTTTGGGATACCTTCATATTTTACATTGCATAATTTCATCAAATATTTTAAGGATATTAACCCATAAACAACATAAGGTGAGGAGTTGATAACCCTTCCTTGGCCTACAAACCATCACCCTACATCTTGCATTGATCTAAGCCTACTAATTAAAATTAATTATACGTCAGCTCCTAAGGAGCTCGAGCTTAATAGGACAAGGCACTCGGAAGAGTTGGACTGGATTAGATTGGTTGATTAACTGGTATCTAGAAAAGAGGTTCAAGAATGATGTAGCCCAGAAAAAAAGATGATTTTTAATTGGTTCCATTGACTGACCTGGTCAATCTAATTAGTTCTAAGGAAAGCAATGGGAGACCCCCACCGATCTTCCTATTACCTGGCTAGTTGATTAGTTAGTTTCTGACTTAGAGGGCTCCAAGGTTACCTTAGCAGTTAGGAGTTATCTAGATTTAGGATAATCATAGGGTAGAGAGTCCATATAATGCTAACTTGTTTGTAAATAATGTCAAACCCAATTAATTCTTCTCTCTCTCACTTAGCTCTAGGACTCCTTAGGCCTTTTTTTAGAACTCTTCTCCTTCTTCATCTCACCGCTCCTTAAAAAAATAGTAATAATAATAATAATAAATAAATATATAAATAAATAAAGATTACTCTGATCTAAGACTCTAATTGCATATCTAAATAATTAGAGCAATCTGATAGACTGAATTAGTACCAGGAGAATGAATCCTTATAGTGGTGTACCCTTTCTCCTAGCATACCAAGTTTATTCGAGCCCCACTCACCTTGGGAGTGAGTGCCCAACCGGGTACTAACCTATTGAGTTTATGTATGACTAAGGTTATCAAGATCAAACCTAAATGGCCTATAGCTCAGGAAATAACCCATATTATAATGCCTATAATTCATGTTGGAGGGCTCAACCAGACTTTTCATGGCAACCATACCTAGTGGTTACCCGGCAATCCAAAGATCTCTATTCACGGATACACCCTATTATGATCAGCCGTATCCATATTATCAACCTTCTCTAACTAATTATAGCCCATTATTTGAAGAGAAGGTTCAGCAAGCATTATACCCACCTTCCTTACAGACCAATCTGGATGTCGATAGGTTTGCTCAATTTCAACGAATGATTATAGCCCAATAGCAATCTATGAATAAGCTAATGGATCAGACTGTCCAACGATTAAGTGAATTTAATAAAGAGAAGGGAGGTGCACTACCTAGTCAATCCAAGAGTGACCTAGAGGGACCATACCTAGCTCAAGATTTTAATGACCATCTATCTTTTCCTGAACAATCAACTATGACTCCCGGGAATGAACTGATCTTAGCAAAATTTTGCATAACCATAAAGATCAATATAGATAATTTAGCTAAGATAGAAAAACATATAAAGACATTAACCTTATGAGACGAACCAATTCCATCATTATCCCACTCATTTATGGCCCCATTTCCTAGTGTCCTAGAATCATCTCTGCCTTTTAATGGGATGGGAGAATAAATTGATGCAATGATGGAATTGGTAGAGACTTTCCAAGAACCATAAATGCATGACTCAATAGAGGAAGCCACCCCCATAATTCCTTTCCAGGATTTGTTAGATCCCTGTCTAGCTCAACTCAGGGTAGATAATTTTAATGTAGATAGATATACCTTACAAGTGAATGATCCAATACAAATACCTTACTTTGAAAGCACCCCACTTTTGATTGATGAACAATGAGAGTTATCACCTGGCCTACCAATAGCCCCCTTGTTAGAATCTCACTTGATCTAGAGCTAAAATCACTTCCTAATGCATCCATTGAAACTTTTCCAGTGAACCTTACCCAGTGGTGCAGGGTGGTTGTCAAACGCCTGCAGCGACCAAAACCCCGATTCAGCGAGAATGGGTTCTGGATATTCTTGGTTGCTAGGATTGAGCAAGATGGGAAGATCCTTTGAAACTACAACGATCAAGCGCTGGAAGGGCTGCGTGATTCCTCATGTTGCCAGCACTCTACCGGATTTCAATCCGGGTCTTCACGAACAGAAGGAACGAATGGTGGGTTTCTCACCGTGAGTCCTGTTTCTCTTTTTTTTTTTTTTTCAAAAACAAGAACTAGAAACGGAAGGAAGAGATTCCTCACAGAATCGTCTCTCTCCCAACCAGGCTTTTGACTGGTACACGCGAGGGGGAAAGAAGAGAGGCCGGCGGCTTCCATGGAAAAACAACAGCACCGTCCAATTCCAAATTCCAAAACAAAAATGCTCCTTTTTTTTTTTAATTCCTTGGGTTCCGTTTTTAAAAAATCATTACAAAAGGTAAAGTCCTCCACGTGACTAAAGGGAGGAAAAAAACAAATATAACAAAACTCAACATGCTGACTCTTGCGTGAAACACTTCAAACAATTTTTTTTTATTTTATTTTTTTTTAAAAAAATCAAGAGATCACGCCACTAATAAAATTATAATAATAATAATAAGACTAAAGACTCCGGTATTTTTCCGGATCCGAAACTTCACGACGCAATTAGTGTATTGGGCTTCGGCCCAATTCCCAATTAATTATTTTCATTCCAAAAATGGGTCAGATTTGAAACTTACTTCCCTTGAAGGCGTCTGGACCTGCGCACGTTTCCTGCTGGCGAGGCTGGCAGCCCCAAATCGTCATGGGCCGAAGCTGAACCAAAATGTCTAGGTTGGGCTTCGCCGAACTATCACCGGGCTGTCCTGATATATGAGTTAGTTGATCAGGTTCAATATTCATCTCAATGTCCGCATCACTCTCCCCTTCATCTGAAAAGCTTGTCCTCAAGCTTGAATTATCACCTGCATAAGGGGTTAGATGTCGAATATTGAATACATCAGAAATAAGGACATCGTCTGGTAATTCAACTCGGTAGGCATTGTCACTAAATTTCTCCAACACCTGACAAGGACCATTTTTCTTTGGTTTGAGTTTGGTGTAGGCTCCCTGTGGATATCGTTCTCTTGGCAAGAAGATCCATACCAAATCACCAACCTCAAAAGTCTGCTGTCGACGCGTCTGATCAGCCTTAGCCTTATACTTGGCATAATTTTGCTATAGATTGGCTTTAACAGTTACGTGCACCTCACGTAGATCAGCCACTCGATCTTCTATCTTCTTACTTGATTTGTTTGGCACATCAATAGGTAAAATATCAAGTGGTCCTCTTGGCAGAAATCCATACAATACCTTAAAGGGTGCAAAACCAGTAGAACGGTTCACCGAAGAATTGAACTCAAACTCAATCTTTGGCAAACATACATCCCAGTTTTTAAATTCTTGCACATTGGCTCTCAACAAGTTACCAAGACTTCGGTTGACAGTCTCGGTTTGCCCATCGGTCTGAGGATGATAGGGACTACTGAATTTTAATTTTGTACCCAACTTTTTCTACAATTCATGCCATAAATGCCCCATAAACTTGCTATCTCGGTCCGAAACTATCGACGATGGTAACACATAATGTCGAACAATTGCAGAAAAATAAAGATCAGCTACTTTTGACGCATCAAATATCGTTTTGCATGGCAAGAAACAAGCCATCTTGCTAAACCGATCTACGACTACCATAATTGAGTCTAGACCTCTCACTGTCCGTGGTAAACCTACAACAAAATCCATAGATACCTCTCGCCACGGCTCATCTGGAATCGGTAAAGGGGTATATAAACCTTGATTTGTATCTGATCTTTGGATTCCTGACACAAACAGCATCTCTTCACAAAGGTTTTGACATCTCGGTCAAGCCCAGGCTAATAAAACCATTGACGAATTAACTATGCAGTTTTGTCTCTTCCAAAATGTCCTTGATTATGCAGCTCCTGAATAATCAATACACGCAGTGAAGTGTTAGGAATATAGAGACAATTACCACGGAACAAATATCCATCATGTAGGATGAAGTCAGATCGACCTCCAGCTTCCAATTCAGTCACAATGCTCTGGAAATGTTCATCTGCACGGATATCATCCTTCATGCTTTCAAACCCAAGGGTATATACTTGCATAGCACCTATCAATAAACTCCGTCTACTTAAAGCATCTGCCACTTTGTTCAAAGTGCCTGACTTATGCTTGATGCTGAAAGTATACTCCTGTAGAGTATTTACCCATTTTGCATGTCTGGAGCTCAACTTATGCTGTCCCTGTAGAAATTTTAATGCTTGATGATCTGAGTACAGCACAAATTCTCGCTGGATCAAGTAATGTCACCAATGTTGCAATGACCTCACAATGGCGTATAGCTCCAAATCATAAACCGAATACAACAGTTTGGCACCTCCAAGCTTCTCACTGTGGAAAGCTACGGGTCTCCCATCTTGGCTGAGTACCGCGCCAATCCCAGTCTTCGAAGCATCACAATCCACTTCGAATACCTTGTCAAAATCTGGAAGAACCAACAGTGGTGCTTGGGTCAACTTGACTTTCATCTCATCAAATGCTGCCTGAGCAGTGTCATTCCATCCAAACTGATTTAATTTCAACAAGTCTGTTAAGGGTGCAGCAATCTCACTATACCTCTTCACAAACCTTCTGTAAAAACCTGCAAGACCCAAAAAGGATCTCATTCAGTTAAAGTTGTAGGTGCTGGCCAGTCCACTATCGCTCGCACCTTACTTTCATCTGGAAGAATTCCATCACCAGTAACAACATATCCCAAAAAATTAATTTGTCTACCATCCAAATATACTTCTCTGGGTTAGCAAAAAGCTGTTTTCACGTAATACTGTTAGAACTTGTGAAACATGCTCAACATGCTCTTGTGCTATCTTACTGTATATCAATATATCATCAAAGTATGCAACAACAAAAGAACTAAGGAATGGTCGCAAAACCTGGTTCATTACTCGCATGAACGTACTAGGAGCATTAGATAGCCCGAATGGCATCACCAACCATTCATACAGGCCTTCCTTTGTCTTGAAGGCTGTCTTCCATTCATCACCTGGCTTCATTCTGATCTGATGATACCCACTTTTCAAATCAATCTTAGTAAAGAACACGGCACCATTCAACTGATCTAGCATATCATCCAGCCTCGGTATTGAAAATCTATATTTCACAGTAATTCTGTTTATTGCCCGGCTGTCAACACACATACACCATGAACCATTCTTTTTCGCACCAAAAGTGCTGTACCGCACACGGGCTAATGCTTTCCCGTACAAAGCTTTGTCTAAAAGATCTTGAACCTGCCTCTTCAGCTCTCATGCTGCTGTGGGGTCATTCGATAATGAGCCTTATTCGACAACACAGAACCCGGAATCAGATCAATCTCATGCTGAATATCTCGAAGTGGCGGCAAACCCGCAGGAAGCTCACTCCGTACAACATCCCGAAATTCCTCCAAAACTGACACCAACTCCTGAGGAAGATCATGTAGCTCCTGCTCCCATTCCGGCCAAACTCTTCTGGCTTACTAACCAGGGCAAAACAAAATCTTCTCCCTCTAAACTCGCCTCAAACTCCTTGCTTGGCAAACAAATTACTACCTTCTATTCAGCCATATCCTGTAGCGGTTTCAAGATCACTTTTCTCCCATCTGGTCGCAGCATATAAGTATGAGTGTAACCATTATACACTGCTTTATTATCAAACTGCCAAGGTCGTCCCAAAATGATGTGTGTCGCATCCATCGGTACAACATCAGCTACTATTGACGTCTCAAGCTGAGGACCAAAATACAAGGCCAACCTACAACGTCGACTGACCTGAATGCTGCATCCCGATTCACCCAGCCGAGCTTGTATGGTTGAGGATGGGGCTCTGTCATCAACCCCAATTTCTTCACAACTTCCTCAGCAATCACATTCTCCCAACTTCCAGAATCAATAATTACCTTGCAAGTTTTACCAGCTACAGTGCACTTTGTTGAGAAAATATCGTGCCGACGCAATCTCCTCCAGCTCTTGGTGCAAGACACATCCTCCTAATAATCAGACTCTCTCCCTGGATGTGGTATGGGTCAATCACATACATCTCATCCTCGAACTCCTCATCCTCGGAAATTCAACTTCCTGCTCCTCACCATAAGTAACTGGGTACGCGCCTTGGGGCACTCATTGGCATAATGTCCTAAGTCATGACACCGATGGCAGCGAACATTGGCTCGATTGCTGCCCACCCTCTGCTGGGGACCTGAAGCCCCACTCAGCACTGTAGGTCTCGAGGAACTGCCGAAGTTTGTTTCCTTACCACAGGAGGTGCACTCCTACTACCAGAACTCTGCCCGAAAACTGACCAGATAATTTTCCTCTACTCTGGAACCCTCTATTCCGCATCAGGCTCCGCTCCACTGCTTGCGCCCGCATGTGCGCATCACCAACACTGTCAATTCGATGCAGAGCCAATGCATCCTGGATCGGGAATCGCAGTCCAAGCAAATACATAGCTACCAACCTCGGTTCTGACTCCATCAATCGGTTTCGAGCCACCAGTCGGTAGAACTCTGTAGTATAATCTTCCACGCTTCGATTTTCTTGTGTTAAACCATGCAATTTAGAATAAAGGACCTGTTCATGGTTCTGAGGAAGGAACTCCCGATTCATCTCCTGCTTCAAGGTTGCCCATGATGCAATTGGTGGCCTCCCATCATATACCTCCGGTAGTGCTGTGCATGCCACCAAGTCGCTGCTCGATCTCGGAATCGGATTGTGATAAGCAGCACTTGCTTGTCCAAAGGCACTTCTTTCAGCCGGAAAACATCATCAACCTGCAGGGTCCAATCCACATACTCATCAGGATTCAAACCACCTCTGAACTCCGGTATCTCAATCCGAAACCTGGACTCCCAACAAGTCTGATTGTCATGCACAGGCGGTGGTCCGAAATCCCTGGGAAGCGCTACATCACGCGCGGTTGCTGCCCTCTTTGCAATGGTGGAGGATCTTCAATATTCTGGAAAGGGTCGGCATCACCTTCTCGATATTTGTCAGGTACATTACGATCTTGATGAGGTATAGCACGATCTTGCGCCTCCAACCGTGCCATCATTGCTTGCAAAACAGCCATCATCTGCTGCTTGGTCACCACAACGTCACGAAGAGAAGGCTCCTCGTTGTTCCGCTCCATGGTTGCCGGCAGAATTTTTTTTTTTTTAATCAAGAACGGATCAAGGACAGATTAAGAACGGATCAGGAACAGATCAAGAATGGATCAAGGCCCTGATCAAGAACGGATCAAGGCTCTGATCAAGAACGGATCAACGCTCTGATCAAAAATGATCAAGGCTCTGATCAAAAATGGATCAAGGCTCTGATACCAAGCTGGTGCAGGGTGGTTGTCAAACGCCTGCAGCGACCAAAACCCTGATTCAGCGAGAACGGGTTCTGAGTATTCTTGGTTGCTAGGATTGAGCAAGATGGGGAAGATCCTTTGAAACCTGCAACGATCAAGCACTGGAAGGGCCGCGTGATTCCTCACGTTGCCAGCCCTCTACCGGATTTCAATCCGGGTCTTCACGAACGGAAGGAACGAACGGTGGGTTTCTCACCGTGAGTCCCTGTTTCTCTTTTTTTTTTTTTTTTTTCAAAAACAAGAACTAGGAACGGAAGGAAGAGATTCCTCATGGAATCGTCTTCTCCCAACCAGGCTTTTGACCTGGTACGCGCGAGGGGGAAAGAAGAGAGGCTGGCGGCCTTCCACGGAAAATCAACAGCACCGTCCAATGCCAAATTCCAAAACAAAAATGCTCCTTTTTTTTTTTTATTCCTTGGGTTCCGTTTTTAAAGAATCATTACAAGAGGTAAAGTCCTCCACGTGACTAAAGGGAGGACAAAAACAAATGTAACAAAACTCAACACGCTGACTCTTGCATGAAACACTTCAAACGAATTTATTTTATTTTTTTTATTTTTTTTTTAAAAAAAATCAAGAGATCACGCCACTAATAAAATTATAATAATAATAATAAGACTAAAGACTCCGATGTTTTCCTGGATCCGAAACTTCACGGACGCAATTAGTGTATTGGGCCTTCGGCCCAATTCCCAATTAATTCTTTTCATCCCAAAAATGGGTCAGATTTGAAACTTGCTTCCCTTGAAGGCGTCTGGACCTGCACACGTTTCCTGCTGGCGAGGCTGGCGACCCCAAATCGTCATGGGCCTGAAGCTGAACCGAAACGTCTGGGTTGGGCTTCGCCGAACTATCACCGGGCTGTCTGATATATGAGTCAGTTGATCAGGTTCAATATTCATCTCAATGTCCGCATCACCCAGGAAGCCCAACTCAATGATATTCTAAAAGCACATAAAAAAGCTATCAAGTGAGATTTACTGAAATGAGGGACCATAATCTTAAAAATTTTATAATTGATTTCTCTGTATTCAGCACCAATTTTAAGAATTGCCTCTAAAACCTTTCCATAATATTAAAATAATGTATGAAGACAAGTCTAATATTAATCTAGAAAAGATACCTAAATTTAAAATGAAAGGATATTGACCAAATACATTATACCCGAGAAAGGGAGTAGGATAGACCAATCTATAATTGAAAAAAATTTTAAACTACCACATCCAATCTCGATCCAATAAGCACAATCCCTTCCTAATTATCGTATAAACTATGATAATCATTTTAAATCCTGGGATAACATGCTTGCCTAGTGTACTTTCTAGAGTCGGGCTAATCATTGTAGAGTACTCTACAAATATTTTTCTGTCATGATGACAAGGCCTCTTGATTGGTCATGTCCTTTTGATGTTATGAGGGACACATTAAAGTTAATCATCTATTGGACTCCTCAATGTCTGACTAAAAATGTCTTAGCACTTGTTGGTAGGCCTATTTATTCTTATGAGGGACACATTAAAGTTAATCATCTATTGGACTCCTCAAAATGTCTGACTAAAAATGTTAAACTTAGCACTTGTTGGTAGGCAACCCAATATTTATTCTTATATCCTTATAAATAAAATAATAATAATAATAAAATTTAATAATTTTAATCCAAGTTGATGATTGTAGCCTTTTTCTTGTTGATAAGCTCTTCTCAGGTAACCTCTATCCTATATAATTTTCTTTTGTCCTTATGGTTTGAATTTATTTCTTGAACTTGTTTATACCATTAGGGATAATGGTATTTAAATTGGGGGGTAGGAACAAACTTTTAAACTTTAAAATTCTTGAAAAACTTTTGAAAATTATTAAAAATTTTTGAAAAATCTTTTGAAAATCTTGAAAATAAAAAAAATTTCTTTTATAAATCATGTGCTATGAAAATTCTTGAGCTAAATATATTAAGAAAATGATAATATTTAAAAAGCCTTCACTAATGACTATAGTGAGTCAAAAAGTAGACTAGCTAGTCAGATTTTTAGCGACCTACTTAGGTCATCCAAAGGCTATTAGCACTTTCATTGCACATGCACGCTGACAAGGTAAAGTAGGTATTAGTTGTAAGGTCAATTAAAGATTCAATTATTACTGAAAAACTGATAATTGATATACATCTCTCCCATTTAACTCAAATTTGAGGAAAGAGCTACATGCCAGAAAAAAATAGAAAGATCTAAACATTGATTTTTTACCGAGTAACTGGATACCTTCATTCAAGTAAGTATTGTTGTTTGCATCAAAAAGTAGGTAGTGTGAAGACATCACCAATCAAAAAAAAGAAAAAAATTCAGGTGGTGTGAAAGCTACCTCAGTCATGTGCATAAGTTAGGGGGTGTATAGAAAATTGACCAGAAGTAGGTGATAAGCGAAGATATAATTGCTTTTTACAATCTAGCACTAAAATACTAAGTTAGCCATTACAAACACAAGTACTGTAGTGTTGACTCTGGTCTTGATTTTGATAATTGACAAAATGTTTAAGTATATATGAGTACTAATTGTATTTTAAGTATATTTTTCAGATCTTAGTACTCAACCATGTTGAATGAAGAAAAGCTTGTATTTCAGTTGAAGAAAGTCCTTAAATTAATGAAAAATCAAGTATATGGACTTTGGAATTGATATGGAAGAACTTGAAGAGGTTAAAGTTTCAATTTGAAGATGTTTCAGTAATGGCACAGGCAAGTGTCGACACCTGAAAATGAAGTATCGACACCTGAGGATCAAGAGTCGACACTTGAAGAGTGAAGTGTCGACTCAAGGCCTGAGACAAACAGAAAACTTCAAAAAGTACTTTTAGTCAAGTGTTGACACCTGGAGCTGAAGTGTCGATACTTGGAAGTGAAGTGTCAACACCTGGAGAATGAAATGTCGATACTTGAAACTGAAGTGTCGACACCTGGAGGTGAAGTGTCGACACTTGAACAGTAACTGCTAGTTTTCTGGGTTGCAGAACTTCTCCAACTTGGCTCCAATGGCTATATTTTTCTCCCTAACGGCTATAAACGGTCATTTAAGTGTTGGGAGGCTATATAAACATCAAGAATAAAATGGGGAAGTAATCCTTTGGTGAGTTTCTTGAATATTCTTAAAGGGTTCAAGAGTTGAATGATTCAAGCATTCAAGCTTCCAAGTTTCAAAGAGAGCAATCAAAGTCTACATCCACAAGCATTAATCAATGGCTTCATCAACTTGAAGACAAGATCTTCATCAACATTCAAGGGCTTCAAAAAGATATTTGCTTTATTTTAGAAAGCTTTTATTGTATTCATTTATACTTGTTCTTATATTGTTTGACTTGAGATTTTTGATGAGCTTTGGAAAACCAAAGATGTTTTTGGTAAGCCTTTGAAAACCAAAGTGGTTGTTGGTGAGCCTTGAAACTAATTAGGATTTTACTTGTGAGCCCGAAGCCAAAACAAGTTGTTTAGGTTCTTGGTTATCCCGTAAAACTAAGGGTGGTTGTTGGTGAGCCTTGAAACCAACTAGGATTTGACTTGTGAGCTCGAAGACAAAACAAGTTGTAAAGGTTGTTGGTGAGCCTAAGTTATAAAACCAAACTTAGTGAAATTCCCAAGGGTGGCTTGGGAAGTGGATGTAGGTGCTTGGTTGGCACCGAACCGCTATAAACCTTTGTGTTTGTGTGATTGTTCTCCTTGTGCTTTTATTTCTTTATTTCCACTACATTTATTTGAAATACACAAGCACTTGAATTGCATTAGCACATATTTGCTTTAGTTCATATTTTAAATCGTACAAAAGTTTTATAAAATCTAATTCACTCCCCCTCTTGGGTTGCCTACCTGAGCCTACATGTAGACCTTTGGATGGAGTCTAAGAAAGTTTCTAATAGTTCTGACTTTGAAAACTCAATACCTAGTTAGTGATGCAAGCTAACTTTTTTTGACCTTAAGCCTAGATCCAAAGGAGAATTTTAATGACACATGGTTATAAAATTAATACTTATATCTTAATTACATTGCTAAGGGACTAGCAATAACTAAGTTGGGGGGTGTGATAAGTCTATCAATTATCCCAATTTAATCATTAAAATAAATATTAATTAATTAATATTTATAAAGAACTAATATTTTTTATTGATATTTTGTAGAAAATGATCCCATTGATATAAAGAGATCAATTTTGGAACCTAACGGTGCAAACGACATGCGAATCAGATTTCAAACGGGCTCGAAATTTAATTTTGAAGTTATTAAAGAAAATATGTAGATTTTAAAGCAACCGGTCCACCATGGACTGGTCACTTAGTCTACGGGAGCTTGCTTAGTCCATGCAGCCATTGGAGCTGATCCATGATATAGAGCCCTGGATCGTGAAGTCCCTTTTGAGCCAAGATCGTCGGAGACGCCATCTTGTCACCACAGGGACTACCTGCGCCACCTTCTCCACCCAAAGAACCACCGGAGAGCTCACCAGAGGCCATTTTTCTAGCTGGCCATCCCTTCTTCTATTTGGTCACCATCAACCCCATTTCTTGCTGTCATTTGCACCACAACTGCCATCCTGTCGCCACCGAACCATTGACGCCACCCCCTCACGATTGGGAGAATTCGCCGACCACCGTTTAAGCATAGCACAATCAACGGTTTCTTCATTCGTGCACCACTTATTTTTTGACGCCTCCTGCCACCACCTTCATGTCGCCGTTCGCCGAGCACCATCACCATTTACCCATCCCACCGTCGTCATGGAGTCCAATTGGGAGAAGAGCCCAAGTCCAAGTTTGATTAAAAGATTCAGGGACTCGAGAGTTCGGATCAGACTCTGCTACCAGAGAAGGAAGGAGACAACAATCTACCCATTCAATCACATATCAGATGGTCCAGATTTCTCTTTGAGATATTTAGCCGATCTGGAGCCTAATCGAGTCCAAATTTGACCGGGAGGAAGCTCTAGACAAGATCTATTTAAAGGACCCTTGTGCTAAGAAGAAATCATCTTAGAAAGAGGGTACGGTACAGGATAGAGGGCATAGCTTTGGATTACGGGTTGGCCTCTAAGAGTGAGATTTCTTAGAGGAGAGTTCTATCCCTACACCTTCTTTAAGCATACTCCATCTTCAAGATCAAGATCCAAAGAGGAAGAAGTTGAGAAAGCCAGTTTGCTCCGAGTAGTACAAAGGAAGAAAAAAGTTCATCGACCATCTTCCCGATGAGGCTGTGTCGATGTACTTCCAGTATGTGTTACTATTTTCTTTATAGCTTTTCTTAGTTATTAAATTTTCTTTTTTTTCTTATAATAGAACTCTTCTTTATTTAACAAAAAAAAATTATTTTCATGCGCTTTTAAATTCATGTTATTTATTTTTATTGCAAGTAGATGCTAGGATCTAAATAGTAGATCCTAGTACTAAGTTATTTATTTTTCATAATTTTAATTTTTACTTCCCCGACTTCAATATGTTTTCTTCTTAAATCAAGAATTTCAAAATATTCAACATTC
This sequence comes from Areca catechu, assembly GCA_021397845.1. Lineage (NCBI taxonomy): Eukaryota > Viridiplantae > Streptophyta > Magnoliopsida > Arecales > Arecaceae > Areca > Areca catechu. The sequence continues at coordinate 138,499,807 of CM038043.1, forward strand.
TGCCTTCTCTATGGATTCGACCCGGCTCACCTTTTTTACGTGTTCTTAATTTAATTTAGAAGTCAATTAATTAAACTTATAGCCGCAGTGTCTTAACGACAATATCATGACCTATCATCATTCGACCTAGGCATGATGCATGGGCTTGAAGTGTGTGGTGCATGCGTGTAGTCCATGGCATTTCCCAAGGTGTTTCTCATGGTCCACCACTGGTTTTACATGATCGGATGATTTAGTGCATTCCTTGGACAATATCAAATGGCTGAGGGCAATTCCGATACTATTTAGGACCTGATCCAGTGTGATCTTGCTTGATTGATGGCGATCAAATGGCTAGGACTATTTTGTGAGTCAAATAAGAGTTAGACAAGGAATTGGTATTCTTTTTTTATGCGGTTTGAATCATTCAAACTCCTGTTGAAGTGCTCTTCAGTAGGGAGATGTCCTAGAAGCTATAAAAGGGAGGCAAATGGGTCAAGGCACTAGTGTGTGAGGATCTAGAGGATTTTTAGAAGGTGTGGTAGCGGTAGAGAAAGCTTGTAGGGATTAGAGAATCTTCTTGAGAGTTAAAAGTTTTATGAGGGATTAAGAACTTCTTGTTGAGAGATTGTATGAGATTGAGAGTGCAAGTTCTTATCTTGTAAGTGATTATTTTTGTCACACCCCGAATCCAACACCGGAATCGGCACGCGACCGGCCGCACACATCCTAGGTTTTACCCTCGAGATTATGCAAGGCTTGGGTACACAGGAGTCACTTACCTCAAAATATCTCATTCTTTACTAAGCTCGAACATCTGCACAACTCTGTGAAAGAAGAAAATAGGTTGTGAGCTCTACAGCCCAGTAAGGTCTCCAAACAGTCACCATCAATAGTAATAATTTGAAAATAGCAAGGATATAAGAGTACACATCATACCATACAACGAAACAACTCAAATGTCACATACAACAAAACCTTTTTGCAAAATCATGTTTCTTTTTCAAGTTTTCAATTTAATTATCCTTCTTCTTCAGGGTTCTAGACCAGCCACGGTCATGCTTCAGCCCACGACTGGAAATCTTTGTGTCACACTTCAGCCTGTGACTGGCAAACTCATAATCGACCATGTACAATCTGCCCATGGCTAGGCTCATGTACTAAGCTCGCTCTGGCTATGTAATTGACCATGTAAAACCTGCCCATGGCCAGGCTCACATACTAAAGCCCGCTCTGGCTATATAATTGACTATGTACAACCTGCCCATGGCCAGGCTCACGTACTAAGCCCCCTGGCTATATAACCATGATCCCGTGGCATGGCTAGTCCAAACACTGTTAACACTTATCTTTTCACATCATCATGTCACATCATCTGATGATGTCTTACCACATCATGATGTCAAACCATGAAATCTCAAATCTTTCGATGACCGGTATCACGGTCCAAACCATCAAAATATAACTTTTTTGGTAAAACATGATAAATAGAAACATAACTAACAATCTCAAACATGCTATCCATCTCGAGAAATCAAACATACGATGCAAAACAAACATGCCTGCCAATGCTCATATGCATGGATCAAATCATGCCATGTAAAATAATGTATAAAACTGGTGATCATGTCCAGAATCCTTACCTTCAACCGCTAATCCCAAATATCCGGTATCAATCTATACCCGAAATTCGTCCAAATCCTTCCTGCTCAAAAGGTTGATCTCCTACTATGATAAATAAATTCATTCAATCCAAATCCTAGTTTTATAAATTTTGAGGGAGAAGGTTCCCCCATGATTTTCTCTTTCCTCATTGTCCAAACCAAAATTCCTTCCCTTTCCCCTTCTCTCTCTTCTTCTATTTCTCTTTCTTCCTTCTTCTCTCCTCTTTTCCCTTCTCTTTCTCTCTCTTCTCCTCTTTTCTTGGCTCTCTGCAGGCTCTTCCCTGCTTTCTATCGACGTCCTGGTTAAAAAGAGGAGAAAAACCAATCCAAAATCACCCCAAACGTAACCTAAGAAGTCCGAAACCATCAAAATATCTTCCCGGCCATCAGATCTGAGACCAACACCTCAAACCGCGTCCAAATCTGAATCCAAAAGCACCTAATCAAGCCTAAACTTCTTCAGATTAATCTCAGTCATTCAATCAGGCGATCGGACGGTCCAGATCGCTTAGAAACCCCATAGACCGTCGTGAGCCGCGTGAAACTGTCTGGGAAACGCTCGGGAAATGCGTGGGAAACGCCCACGTGACGGTTGACTCGGGCTGGGCCGAGCCAAGCGCTCGCGTGCACCATGAGGGTGGGCCTGGGCCGCGCAACGCGTGCCCGCCACGATGGGCCGGGCCGCGTACTGTGTGCCTGCGCGTCGCTTGCCTGCACTCCCTCGCGCCCGCGCCCGCGCTCCCTCACGCATGCACTCATGCGCTCGCGCTCCCTCGCTCCTGCCCACGCGCGCGCTTGCGTGCCCGCGCATCTCGCACGCTGGGTTGTGCAGTGATCAGGGCCGGTCCTTTCCGGTGGGCCGGCAGGCCTACAAACCCCTTTTTTTTTTCTCTTTTCTAGGTATTACATTCTCCCCCCGTTATAATAACTTCATCCTCGAAATTAGCTTGATTAAGATCTAAATCAATGTTCCCATCATAACACTTCGAAATCACTACGCTTCCACTGCGCACTCTGATATAATTTACTAAACCATCTAGATTCATTAATAAATCCTTCCAAAAATTTCTGTCATGTCTTACAATCATCATGTTAATTTATTAATCTCTTATATCATAATTTCAAACAATCATGACCTGAATTCAATACCACTCATATCTATTATAATCACTATGCCAAAGTCCCAAATCATCATAACTAAGCTCTGACACAATTCTTATCATATCCTAATAACTATCATGTCATTATTATTATTATCCACTTGTATCACCATCCCAAGTGATCATAACCTAAGCTCTGATACTACTCTGTCACATCCCGAATCCAATATCGGAATCGGCACGCGACTGGCCACACAAACACTAGGTTTTATCCTAGAGATCATGCAAGGCCTGCGTACACAGGAGTCACTTACCTTAAAATATCTCATTCTTCACTAAGCCCGAACATCTGCACAACTCTGTGAAAGTAGGTTGTGAGCTCTACACCCAGTAAGGTCTTCAAACAGTCACCATCAATAGAAATAATTTGAAAATAGTAAGGATATAAGAGTACATATCATACCATGCAACGAAATAACTCAAATGTCACATGCGACAAAACCTTTTTGCAAAATCATGTTTCCTTTTCAAGTTTTCAATTTAATCATCCTTCTTTTTCAGGGTTCTGGACTAGCCACGGTCATGCTTCAACCCACGACTGGTAATCTCAGTGTCACATTTCAGCCTGTGACTGGCAATCTCATAATCGACCATGTACAATCTGCCCATGGTCAGGCTCACGTACTAAGCCCATTCTGGTTATCTAATTGACCATGTACAATCTGTCCATGGCCAGCTCACGTACTAAGCCCGCTCTAGCTATATAATTGACCATGTACAACCTGCCTATGGCCAGGCTAACATACTAAGCCCACTCTGGCTATATAACCACGATCCCGTGGCAGGGCTAGTCTAAACACTATTAACACTTATCTTTTCACATCATCATGTCAAATCATATCATGATGCCTCACCACATCATGATGTCAAACCATGAAATCTCAAATCTTTCGATGACCGGTATCACGGTCCAAACCATCAAAATATAACATTTTTGGTAAAACATGATAAATAGAAACATAATTAACAATCTCAAACATGCTATCTATCTCGAGAAATCAGACATACGATGCAAAACAAACATGCCCGCCAATGCTCATATGCACGGATCAAATCATTCCATGTAAAATAATGTATAAATCTGGTGATCATGTCCAGAATCCTTACCTTTAACCGCTAATCCCAAATATCCGGTATCAATATAAACCCGAAATTCGTCCAAATCCTTCCTGCTCAAAAGGTTGATCTCCTACTATAATAAATAAATTCATTCAATCTAAATCCTAGTTTTACAAATTTTGAGGAAGAAGGTTCCCCCCTGATTTTCTCTTTCCTCATCTTCCAAACCAAAATCCCTTCCCTCTCCCCTTATCTCTCTTCTCCTCTTTCTCTTTCTTCTTTCTTCTCTCCTCTTTTTCCTTCTCTTTCTCTCTCTTCTCCTCTTTTCTTGGCTCTCTGCAGGCTCTTCCCTGCTTCCTATCGACGTCTTGGTTAAAAAGAGGAGAAAAACCAATCCAAAATCACCTCAAATGTAACCTAAGAAGTCCAAAACCATCAAAATATCTTCCTGGCCGTCAGATCTGAGATCGATGCCTCAAACCACGTCCAAATCCGAATCCAAAAGCACCTAATCAAGCCTAAACTCCTTCGAATTAATCTCAGCTGTTCGATCAGGCGATCGAATGGTCCAGATCGCTCAGAAACCCCATGGACCGCCGTGAGCCGCGCGAAACGGGCTGGGAAACGCCAAGGAAACACGTGGGAAACACCCACACGATGGCCGGCTCAGGCTGGGCCGAGCCCAGCGCTCGCGCGCGTCGCACGCGTGGGCCTGGGCCGCGCAACGCGTGCCTGCCATGATGGGCCGGGCCACGCACCGCGCTCCCACGCGTCGCTCACCCACGCTCCCTCGCGCCCGCGCCCACGCTCCCTCACGCCCGCGCACGCGCTTGGGCTCCCTCTCGCTCACGCACGCGCTCACGCGCTCGCGCGCCCGCGCATCCCGCGCGCTGGGTCGCGCAGTGATCAGGGCCGGTCCATTCCGGTGGACCGGCAGGCCTACAAACCCTCTTTTTTTTTTCTCTTTTCTGGTTATTATAATTTTTCTCATAATGAAATCTTGCATGCCTTATTGATTATATCTTTTATTTTATTTTTTTTTCCTTCTCTTACGATATCAATAACGATATCGTGATCTTAAAAATATGGATCCATATTCTACATGAAAAATTTTCTAATAAATGATATTAATATAGTTGGTACCGCAATATACAATAGATACCTAATAAAGAATTGCTTTGGATAATTATAGAGACTATAAATATAACAAAGAATTAAGAATATGAAAAAAATATGACAAAGAGAAAAGATGGATGAGGGAGTTGTATTATTGGATTTATTTTATTTTTTCTCTGCACTTACTTTTAGTCTTCAACTTCTATTTTGTTCGGATGCCCACCTTATAAGCTTTTTTTTTTGTTAAAGTAAAAGGGAGGGGAGAAGTTAGATCCCGAGCATGGCCACCCCCAGGCGGTTCCTCAACTCCAGCCAGGTAATGTTCGATACACGGTGCATATTCATTTTTCTATAGCCGTTCCCTACTCGAAGGTGAGTACGTCAACCTGACTACCACTGGTATCAGCCAAGTGAACAGGATTTATTATATATATCCCTAACTTTTTTACTACCAACGGGATTTATTATATATATTCCTAACTTTTTCACTATTACCAGCCAACCGGGACTCCAGAATTATTTTATTAATTTTTTTTTTGATTTTATTCTCGAATTATTTTTTTATTTTTATTTTATCTCCAAACTTTTTTGTTGAAATATGTTCAAATCAAGACTCAAAACTCGAACTCCTGCCAGTTAATTATAAAAAAAACTTATAACAAACTGCACCATCCACCAGTGATTTTCACTTTATAAGTTTACTTTCAGTCCGCTACTCCTGGTAAGGTCTTCATGACAGTCCCTCTCTCTTTCTCTCTCTCTCTCACATGCATTAACGCTCATACATGCACATGCGCGTGCCCCCTCTTCTGAGTACAGTAGTCTGAATGAAAGTTAAAATGTTAAACACCTAATGTTTGCATATACCATCTAGCTAACATTGGTCCACCCGCATTATTGGACCTTCTTTTTACCATTGGTAAAAGATTTTGATGTTTCACATACATGTCTTTTTATTAAACCTTATGATGTCTGGCGTGCAGAGTGGCAAAGAAGTCCAATCCCCATCAAAACTTGGGTTTAAAAAAATTGAATTTAAATGTCTATTTACAATAAGGTGGCTAATATTGTATTAGAAGTTCAAAACCCAATGCTTGATGCGTGCCTTGACTGGCTTGGTGGAGGGATCATGATGCATATAAATATATCAATTAATTTTTTCTCCAAAAAAAAAATTGATAACATCCCTTTTTTCTAGATACTAGCAACAAACACGTGCAATGAATGCTAAAACAATAAAGTAATAAAAGAATGGGTTTAAACGATAGGGAATTTTTTTAGATTTTTTAATAAAAAGGTTGAATTGATTAGGGATTAGGGATGTGGAAAGAATGCGTAGAGGTTTTTTAAATAGAGTTTAACAGCTTTAGCATGTCTAGCCGAAATCATATAAATGAAAAATAGAGATAAAAGAACAAATAGAGATGCACTTGGTTAACATATGATGTAGCTTCTTAAATTTTTTTTGGGGCAGATATTTGTAAAAAGAGGAACAAAGGGTATGTCTGGATTGTCGGATAAAATCTTAAAAAGCTCAAAAGTTTAGAAAATTCAAGTTTTCGAGCAGCTTGGATGACAGGAAAACTAATAATTATAGAAATAGAATTTTTATAATTGATTAGATTTTTCTTTATTTTGAAAAAAATATTTTCCTTTCTTTCCATTAGTTTCATGGATAACCAAATATATCTTAAAAGATTGTTCTAATCAAAAAATTTGATAGTTGAAATCTAAAATGATACAACTCTCCTATAACAATGTAATATAAATACATAAAGGAAAATGCTTGCTCCATTGATTATGCTCCTCTACTTTAGCAACATAATTTATCAATGTTAGGTGGGCACTTCAAATGCAATGTGTCTAAACTTGATTATGCGATTATGGAATTTAGTAAAAAAATGGAAAATTTAAAATAAACTAAAGCAGCAACAGTATTTGTCAGGGACTCCCTTAATTTTTTTCTATTTGAGGGAATAATGAAAATAAACTAAATAGATAAATTTAAAATAAAAATGATAATAATGTCATGCTCTGAACCAAGTACATGACAAATGCTATATACTTATAGGACAAGTAGGGCCATAATTGAGTTCAGGCCAGCATGGTGGGCTTCGGGCCGGGTTTCAGACTAGGCTCGAAATAAATTAGACCGGGCCTAGGTCTAATAATAGAGTTTATTTAATTTTCAGGCTGGGCTTGGGCTCACCTTTGGTCCGATCAGGACCGGCCTGAACTTGACTCAAAAAAGGTCCAGCCTATCAACATGATATATCTAGGTTTCTACTGTTTAGAATTTTAATGTTTAGCCTCCCAACCTTGAGGCCCGTCGACGTAACTTCGGAGGATCGTGGAGGCCTTTGAGAGTCTTGTCGACACGGTGAGCTCCAGTACCACCGCCATCGAGGTCACCCCCTTCTCCTGCACCTACTCCTGGGTCTCCATCCTCTTCGACTACCTCGGGATCATCTTTAAGTTCGCTGAGAGGGATTATATCTCCAAGGTAATCCTCTTCTTTTCTCAATATCTCGACTCTCCATCTCTTGCTCCTCGATTCGGAGATTTCGTTATTGCCACTGCTCTCCATCATCATCCTCTGACAATTCCTCGTCATTGTCATCGTTGATGTCATCGTGGCGAAGGTGGGCATCGAGGGGGAGGTGGCAGTGGAAGTTGTGAAGGCAACCCCAAGCAGCATAGATGAGAGAGGTGGGGATGGTAGGTTCGATGGAGGGGGAGGGCTCACCTTATAGCAGCTATCGATGGCATGGCCACCGAGATTGGCAGCATGGCTCTGGAGGCACCTCAGGTACTCAGGGGCGGACCACCGAGGGGGCAAGGGGGGCCTTGGCCCCCCTAATTTTTCTAATAAATAAATGAATAACCTTGTTTGTTTAAAATAAGTTAATACAGAATAGGTATTTGGCCCCCCCTCCATTCCTCAAAAATAATTCTTAAAAAATTGATAAAAAGATTTCAAAAACAAAATCGAAATAAAGTAAAAATCAGTGAAAAAAAACTCTCCCTGCACCAAAAAAAAAATCCAAAATATCTTGTTAAAAAAAAAGGTGAACTTGAGAGGCACAGCTGACCGCCATCTTCTTCTTCTCCAAAATCCTGAAGCCCAAACCAGACTGTGTTGGCTGCAGCCGCCCTCGACATGGCACACGCTAATCCCACCCATCGCAGTGCCAGCCCACCCACCACAGGTCTCCTTCGTCGATGGCCACCACAGCAGCCAGCAATCTTCTCCTCTAAAATCTTGAAGCTTAACCAAATTCTACCCATCGGCCGCCGTCGCCCCCGACAGAGCACCCGCTGCCCCCACCCATCATGGCGCCACCCCACCCGCCGTCTCCTTCGCCGGCGGTCACCCCAGCCATCTCTTTCAACTCCAAAGCCCTGAAGCCCAAAGGCCCCAAACCCCATCCCGACCATCCATCGTCTTCTCTCTTCGATTGTGACTCTTCTTCGGTTCCTCCTGTGGTTCAACGCGGCGACGCCAGAGCTGACACACCGCCATAACAACAGCCTCTTGGCCCTTTTTTGAAGTTTTTTCTCCTTGGTAAAAAAGGTAAGCCACTTAATCTAATAATTTTGGTACAGCTATTCCTTATCATATTAAGAATGAATTTTTTCAAAAGAGAAGTTCCACATAACAGTTTTTTTTTTTTGTGAGTCGAAATGCTAAACAACGTGGAAAGATGTAGAATATGTGAAGGTTATGGCATGATAAAGTAAATGTAATTAATATTTCGGGTGGTTTGAGTTGATTAGATGAAGTTTAGGAACAACTTGGCAAAAGAATAATGCTTAAGATAGGTTAATATTTTTTTGTCCCCCCTAAAAAAGTTGGTGTGGTCCGCCCCTGTCGGTACTGGTGGCAGTCGTCCGCCACCGCTACCACTGCCTGCGGTAGGGGAAGGTGCTTCTTTAGTATGCCATTGGGGAAGGAGAAGGGCTTGCGGGTAAGGTTTTGGGTGTCCAAGCCAAATAGTCTTTTCTTTTTTTGGACTGGGCTGGGCATTTAAATTAGGTTGGCCTGATCGGGCTCGGGCTGGGTTCAGGCATGGGCTCGGGATAGGCTTGGGCCAATTTTTTTGAAATAAATCGGGCCTAAGCCCGGCTCGAAGCCTGAAAAATTATTTTGGGTCAGCCCAGTTCCACCCCTAAGGACAAGCCCTAAAAGCATATAAGGCTACGAATATAATCATAAAAATTTCAAAATAAAATAATAATAAGTCTTCAATTCTTGAAAATCAAATCAATAAATATTTAATTAAATTATTTTTTAAAATCAAATATCTTTACACGATCAAAATGTTTCATTCAAATCAAGTATTCAAACTAAATTAAAATAAGCTTAACTAAACTAAGCTAGAAATCTAAATAACTTATAAGTTTTCTAGCGAAATAACACACTCCTCCAGGTCCCGAATAGTCATGGTTTATAATATGAAAAAATAAAGAAAAAATAATGAGCTATCTTAGTCCAGTAAACAACGTAATATATTAAAGTAGGGTTTAAGTATGTTGAGCAAATAAAAAATATAGCATTGGCTAGGAGGAATTTTAAATCTCAAATAACAAATTTCTTGGAAAATAAAAATTTCTCATAATAAATGATGAACTTAATATCAAGCTATGGCTATATAAGCCAATAATACCATCAATTCTAATTACTAGTGGCTTTGTATCAAAACTAATTTCTTGGATTACAAGTTAACAGATTCGATATACAATCCTCGTTAACGGGGCCATGTCATAACCATGTTGAGAATATATATAAAAATAATTTTATAAATATACACTCTAGTCAAGTTTTTCAAATCTATTTCTCAAGTAGATCATATGTACAAAATAAATTATTTTGAATAATAAAATAATATATACTTAACCCATTTATCAAACAAAAACAAAGTATAAATTAAATTAAATAACTAATTATATTTTTGTAAAAAATATTTGAAAGTATACCAGAAGTGTTAGGTTACTTATCTTAATACATTTCAGAAGAGGGGGAGAAGGGTGAGTGATAAACAATGGTGGAGAGTTTGGAGGATTTAAATAGAAGTGGAGGGTAGGTTTTCTTAGACTCCGATGAATTTGTGATGGACTCTTCCTCCTCCATCATAGTCGATCGGGACTCCTCCACGGTAGAGAAGGGCTTCGGGCTAGGTGATTTCAGGTTGGGCCAAGACTGGCCCATATAGCTAGGTATTACAAATAGATTACTAGTCCAAGTTAAAATTTCACAGCTCATTATGGACCCTAACTTGGTTTCTTCTTTCTTTTATCTTTTTCTTCCTTCCCTTCTTCTCCTTATGCATTAAGAATAAGTTTCTTCTATGAGATAGAATTTTGAAAATCGACTAAATAGGTAAATTTCATCTAAAAATGGCAATGGATTACTGGTCAAGTTTTGTTGCAGCCCATTGTGGACCCTAACCTGATTCCATAGATTATCATTCCTTTTTTGGAATCCAATCCAAGTTCGTTCTTCTAGTTAGCACTTGGCACAGAGCATCAGCCCCCATGGCATTTCTTTTCTTGTCGTCACATCCAATGCTCTCGTGTTGGTATCATCTTACCAAAAATGCATGTTAACTGCCAAACAAGTTTTCATAACAAAAACAACTTTGGGAGGTGGAAGGGAACAGGACAGCATTTGGGATGGATCAAGTTCAGATTTAAATCTCTATCCATGATCCTGTTCAAAAGCCAATTAATAGACGCAATTTTTTTGATGCCCAGCCAATCATCAATTCTTCTATAGTTATGTGCATACTTTAGAGAGAGAGATAAATTAAAAAAGAAGTACAATGGAGAACCTTACCTTTATCCCTTCCTATCACGAGAAGGAGAAGTTCTGAAAAGACGATGGACGATGGCAGCAACCGAGTCACAATTCCAATTGACAGCACCATGCGCCTCATGCCTTTGCAAGAAAGTGAAGATCCATTGGATGCAAATTTTTCGCTATAAATTTAAGGAAAGATCTCATAGTTCATGGATGGCAAAATACTTTATGGGCATGATATGATGAACAAAGAAATTGCCGGTCCCACTTTGAATTATAGGTCATATGCTTTTTGTGAAGGACCGCTAAGGCGGTAGCTCGATTGGTAGAGACCTTGTCTCACTACCAATAGATTGGCGGTTCGAGGCATGGTTGGTAGAGACCTTGCTTTACTACTAACAGGTTGGCGGTTCGAGGCATGATCCCGCGGGTGACTCGATTAAATCCAGAATTTTTCCTGGAGTCTTTTCATCCAGGATTTTTCCTGGAGCCCTCGATATTTGGCATGAATGGTGTTAGATTGACGTACTCACCATTAGATGGGGAGAGGCTATGCTCAGGTGTCTTGGTAGTGTCCCCTACGCTTAGGCGTCTACTCACCATTAGATGGGGAGAGACTATGCTCAGGTGTCTTGGTAGTGTCCCTACGCTCAGGCGTCTTAGTGGTGTCAGGTTGACGTACTTACCGTTAGGTGGGAAAAGGCTACGTGAATCTGAGCGCATCGTATCGAGGCCTGCGGAGGTAGCTACACCGAGATTTCCTCTCCCTATCCCTTTTTGTTCTATCAAAAAAAAAAATAAAATAAAATAAAAATAAAAGGACAAGATAGAGTTAAAAAAAATTTACTTAGTACTCCATACAATCTTTGTTGATCAAAATATCCTACGATGGTCTCTAAGAACCAGTCCTCGAAAAGTTGGCCAATTATAGGATACAATGGATTTTGAATTGAATTACTGGAACAAGGATTGGGACACCAACAAGTTATCAACTTGAACAAACTTTGTATCTGCAATCTAGATCTGGCTAGTATTGACCTATTTATTCTTCAGCTATGTCTATGTTTAACACTTTATCTCTATTTTTTTCTGAACCATCTTAAATAAGGTCCAGTTAAACTTTTTGATGAACCAAAAAGGTGGGGAGGAGGGGGGAGTTAGATCCCGGGCATGGCCACCCCAGACGGTCCCCCAATCTTAGCCAGGGAATGTTCGATGCACTGACTATCACTGGCGTCAGCCGAGTGAACGGGATTTATTATATATATCCCTAACTTTTTTACTACCACCAACCAACAGGAGCTCCAGGATTATTTTATTAATTTTCTCTTTTTTTGATTTTATTTTTAATTATTTTTCTATTTTTTATTTTATTCCGGACTTTCTCGTCGAAATATGTCTAAACCAAGACTCAAATCCCTGCCAGTTGGTTGTGAGAAAAGTCAGAAAAGTCTCACAACCAACTGCACCACTCGCTAGTGGTAGGTCCAGTTAAACTTTGATGGACTGAAAAAGGCTAGGAAAATTTTGGCAGCATTACGTCAACTTGCTGAGAAAAGGGGAACTCTAGGTTTAAGATTCAAGATCAATTCATGGGCCTATACTTGATTTTCATGTTGGAGTGAAATGGGCATCTCTTTCTTTCTTCCCCATTTTCTTTATCTTTATCTGTATTTTTTTTTTTTGTCTATTGATGAGGTCATGCATATTGGTGGTATTGCCATCAAGATCGCCATGGCTCGTAGCTGCTGTCGGTGTTGGAGCGCACCTCCTCAGTTGCCTCGCCGTCCGGTGGACCTGGACCTGCAAGATAGGGTTAGTGACCCGGGCCGGGGTTTCTGGCGGGGGCACTCCGACGATCAAGTCAGTGGCGATCCAGGAGAACAGATCCTCCTGGTCGAGCCCCTCTTGATGGACTCCACACGAGGAGGAGTGAGTTGTGTAGAAGTGGGATGCAAGTGTGTCGGGGGAAGTGTGGCCTGGTTAGAGGGAGTCTCTGTATGGCCCTTCTGCCCGACATTGCTCGAGAGTGCTGGTGGTGCCATGCTCCTCTTCCTGGTGGAGCGTGCACTTGTGTTCCAGTCTTGTGGCCTGTGTTTTTTCTGTGTGTCGTTATGGGTGTTACCTCCAAGTTTTTGTGAACTAGGTTACCGTTGGGCGTCCGCCTTGGGATCTCCACCGGGCCGTCAGGCGCGTGCAGCGATGTTCCGAGGAGCCTTTCCTGATCCGTGATAAGGGAAGCTGTCATGTGTTCTAACATTCCCCTTGGTCGCCTCATTCCGGGAAACCTGGCAGTACCTCGATCGGTGGGCCGCCGTCCCTGGGATTCGAATCTCCTGGTTAACTTCCTCTCTTGGGTGGTCCAGGTAGTTGATGAGGAGCATGGCACCTCGATCAGTGTGTTTCTCCCCTCTATAGTGTAACCGACGGCTGCAGGTGGTCAGTGTGGTCTGACAGGTGCTCTGGTGCAATCCTCGGGCAGCTCGTAGCATCCTGGGCTGACGGGGCCCATGTCCGAGCTGGAGTGGCAGGGCTTGCTCTGACCTAGATGCCTTGAGCTTGTGGGGTCGTCTTGGTGGAGGAGGGCAGAGTGCGGGCCAATCCAGAGGGCTCGTGCTCGGAGAGGCTCCACGTGGCGGAGGAGTGCTGAGCTCAACTCCGACTACAAGGCTTATCCTCCGAGGGTCTCGCTCTAGAGAGGGAGTGCGGGCCCAGTCCAGAGGGCTCGCGCTCGGAGAGGCTCCACGTGGCAGAGGAGTGCTGAGCTCGACTCCGGCCATAGGGCTCAACCTCCGAGGGTCTCGCTCTGGAGGGCGGAGTGCGGGCCGGTCTAGAGGGCTCACGCTCGGAGAGGCTCAACGTGGCGGAGGAGAGTTGAGCTCGACTCCGACCACAGGGCTCAGCCTCCGAGGGTCTCCCTTTGGAGGGTGGAGTGCGGGCCCGGTCCAGAGGGCTCACGCTCGGAGAGGTTCCACGTGGTGGAGTGCTGAGCTCGACTCCGACCACAGGGCTCAACCTTCGAGGGTCTCGCTCTGGAGGGCGGAGTACGGCTCTGGCCTAGGCATCCCGAGCTCGCGGGACCGACCTGGTGGAGGACGGAGCTCAGCTCGCAGTCTCGAGAGAGCTCATCTCGGCAGAGAAGATCAGGCAGGAGAATTGACGCGGCGTCCGACGCGGCGTCTTCCCTTGACGTGGCGCCTGTCGGCTCCCCTACGTCAGCGATCCCGCCACATCAGGTGGTAAAGCTATAAATGGATTGGGTTGATCTATGATCCGACCTGATTCAATCCATTTAGATCCGATCCAACCCATTTTTATGGATCCATGGATTCGGGTCGAGTCCTAAAATTAGATCAATTTCATTTTCCGGATCAGGTCTGGATTTACTGAATTTGGACCCAATTCGACTCGAATATATTAATACTGTTAGGATCATATCTATTTGGATCTTTAAATTATAATTTAAAATTTATTTAAAACTTATTTTTAACATAGAAATAGAGTTATAATTTTTTTATATCTTAATTTATTTTAAAAATGATATTGTTTGTTATCTATTTTATGGTTAATAATAGTTGGCTATGTAATAATTAAAATATGGTTATCTATATTTTATCTAGATTATATTTATATCTAATTTTGTAGATTAGAATTGGGTTATTTATAGATCTGATCCAATCTGAATGATTCGTTAGGTTGAAAATTTTAATAGTGAACGCGACCTGACCGACCCGATTTTCTAGTGGATTGGGTATGGGTCTAATATTAGGACCCGATCAAAGAATTGGGTCAGATCAGAGTTACTCATGACCCGATCTAACTCGATCTATTTGTACTCCTAATTGGGGGTAACGAACCTTCTATGATTAGTTAAAACCATATCCTTATAATATTATTTATTCAAGAATTAGCTCATTGCACGCTAATTTGACGGGGAAATCTTCCCCATGCGAGAGAAGGATAACAACAACTGCTATTTTTCCGATGGCATCTGAACCCATTTACTACCCCCCATAGAGAGGAAAAAAAAAAGCACAAGAAATATAAGCAGGGCACGTTCGCCATTGATCTATACACCGTGAAGTTGCAACCTATCCGCATTTTATTTTTTTCTTTTCTCTAAGGGTATGAGATAAAGGGTATGAGATATCATGAGTAATTAGCTGTCCATCTTTACACCAGCAATCCTGAAATTTACAATTGTTGATGCTGAATCCTCACCGACTGGATGGAGTAGCTCGCCCACCGGATCACCGTAATGGGAGCCTGGAAAACAACTTTCCTGGCTGAAATTTTTTTGGTGGGGGACACTGATACCAAATTAGCAAGAATTCATGTAGCAGAATGGAGAACTCGAGAGCAGAGAATGGTGAGAAGAAAGAAGAAGATGGCTCAAGTTTGCTCAGAGTTAGCTTACTTCGAGTGTCCCCTCTTATCAGTATTTATAGATAAAAGTGTAACTACTTACGGTTATAGGAGTTAGTTAGGAAAACCTCCTCATAATAGTAAGTAATAGCGGTCGAAAAATTAGTTATTCGACCATGTGGGAGGTTACAACTGAAACAGCTTTTAACCATTTTAAGTTGAAAGACTGTCCAAAAGTTTCGGATATATTCATTTTAGAGAGTGTCCGAAGTAGATATAACTAACATTTTGGAAGGCCTTCCTTGGGATGGCTCGAGAAAATGCTAGTTATATGCTTCGGACACATCCCTGTGGAGTGAATAAGGAAAATAACTACTTACTGTAGTGTTGAAGAGACGAAAATATTTCAAGGCATAGTCTTTAGACCAGGCTGAAGATACGAAGCCGAAGGAAATAATAACATCCCATAGGCATAGTCTTCGGACCAGGCTGAAGATATAAAGCTGAAGGAAATAATAACATACCGTAGACATAGTCTTCGGACCAGGCTGAAGATATGAAGCTGAAGGAAATAATAATATCCCATAGACATAGTCTTCGGACCAGGCTGAAGATACTAAGCCGATGAAAGGAATAACATATCCAAGGCATACTCTTCGGACTAAGCTGAAGATATGAAGTCGATGGAAAGAATAACATATTCCAAGCATACTCTTCAGACCATACAAAAGAGATTTTCTTTAGTGCATTGATTCAGCTAATAGACCAAAAATTTAAAATTGGCTCGATAAATGGACTGGTCAATATTTTATATTAAACCGGATTATCGTAATAGATGCCCTCACTCCAAGTTTGAAATAATTTTATTTCGAAAATGGGAGTACCAGAATTTGTCATTTATGAAAAATGGAGGAGCAATGATGGCAGATCTCTAATAACTGTCATTCATAATAACTGCTCGGTGGTTTTGAAATCATGCTAAGAACACGTATCATCTCCCTATTCCTGTTCCAAAAAGATAGTACAGATTTGAAAAGGCTGGCTGATCTTTTCATTAAAAAGCTTTTCGAAGAATGTTAATTTTGGGATGATGATTCATCCAAGTATAAAGTCTTCGGACTTGAAATAAAGTTAAATGCTCCGAAGCTTAATGCAACAAGTCTTCGGATTTAAAATAATACTAAGTCTTCAAACTTAGGATAATTGAGAATAATCCTGAGATTTAGAAAAGACACCAAGTCTGAAGATGATAATACCAAGTCTTCGGACTTGAAATAACACTAAGTCTTTGGACTTAGGATAATCGAGAATTATCCTAAGATTTAGAAAAGATACCAAGTCTGAAGATGATAATACCAAGTCTTCGGACTTGAAATAACACTAAGTCTTCGGACTTAGGATATTTGAGAATTATTCTGATATTTAGAAAAGATACCAAGTTTAAAGATGATAATACCAAGTCTTCGGACTTAAAATAATACTAAATCTTCGACTTAGGATAAATAAATAATCCTAATCTTGAGAAGTCAAGTTTTCAAATAATAATACCAAGTCTTCGGACTTGAAATAATACCAAGTCTTCCAAGTCTTCGGACTTAGGATAAATGAATAATCCTGAGATCTTGAAAATCAAGTTTTCAAATAATACCAAGTCTTTGAACTTGAAATAATACTATGTCTTCGGACTTAGAATGAATGAATAATCTTGAATCTTGAGAAATCAAGTTTTTAAATAATGATACCAAGTCTTCGGACTTGAAATAATACTAAGTCTTCGAACTTAGGATAGCTGAGAATAACTCTGAGACTTTGAAGAAATAATACTAAGTCTTCAAATAATAATAATACCAAGTCTTCGGACTTGAAAATATACTAAGTCTTCGGACTTAGAATAGCTGAGAATAACTGAGACTGAAGAAATAATACCAAGTCTTCGGACTTGAAAATATACTAAGTCTTCGGATTTAGGATAGCAAAATAACTGAGACTGAAGAAATAATTCCAAGTCTTCAGATAATAATACAAAGTCTTCGACTTGAAAATACACTAAGTCTTCGAACTTAGGATAATTCTGATCTGAAATAAGATAGACCACATGGGTCATCCTTGTTTTTTGGAGAGTGAAATAGGTTGATTAGACCTTGGCATTCATAGAGTAGATCATGTAGATCATCCTTATACCATTTAGGAAAAGAGAAAAATTAAGACAGGCTGATCAAGCCCACCTTGGCACTTCGTAGGGTAGATCACGTAGATCATCCTTATGCCTTTTAGAAAAAAAGAAAAATTAAGACAGGCTGATCAAGTCCACCTTGGCATTTCGTAAGACAGGCTGATCAAGTCCACCTTGGCATTTCGTAAGATAGATCACGAGATCATCCTTATACCTTTCAAATAAAGATTAAGACATGCTGATCAAGCCAATCTCGATACTTTGTAAGGTAGATCACAAAGATCATCCTTATGCCTATCAAATAAAGATTAAGATAGGCTGGTTAAGCCTACCTCGGTACTTCGTAAGGTAGATCACGAAATCATCTTATGCCTTTTTAGAAAAAAGATTAAGATAGGCTGGTTAAGCCTACCTCGGCATTTCGTAAGGTAGATCACGGAGATCATCTTTATGCCTTTTATAATAAGATTAAGACAGGCTGGTTAAGCTTACCTCGACACTTCGTAAGGTAGATCATATAGATCATCCTTATGCCTTTTATAATAAGATAGGCTTTAGTGAGCCTTCCCTTGGACTTCAATGGGCCCTAATAAGATAGGCTTTGGACCTCTTGGGCATTTGATCGATCTTTAAAAAGTCATCAGCTTTGAAGAAGATATCGATCTTCAAGAATACATCGACCTTTAAGAAGTCATCGGCCTTCAAGAATACATCAACTTTTAAGAAGTTATTGCCTTTGAGAATACATCGACCTTTAAGAAGTCATCGACCTTCAAGAAGATATCGGCCTTTAAGAAGTCATCGGCCTTCAAGAAGTCATCAGCCTTTAAGAAGATATCGACCTTTGAGAAGATATCAGCCTTCAAGAAGATATCGGCCTTCGAGAATACATCGGCCTTTAAGAGGTAGTTTGGCTTCATTAATAATTTTCTGAAGAGTCGTTGCTTCGGCTTGAAGTTCCAAGCGGTTGATATATTTTCCCAGATACCCTTTTTATTAAGTCCTCAATGGCATCCCGAAGCTGAAAACATTCTTCGGTGTTGTGGCCATGGTCTCAATGGAATCGATAGTACTTGCTTTTATCCCTTGTTTTAGCAGAAGTCTTCAAGGGGCGCGGCCTTTGCAAGTAATTTTACTTTTTTTTAGAAGGGTTCCTCCCTTCGGCAAGTCTACGGCTCGCAGTCTGCTCTTCAGCAGAAGCATGCTTCTGAGCTCTTGCTAGTAGTTCTGCATAGCTCGTAGAAATTTTTTGTCCAAGAAGAAAGTAAACCTGAATGATCTAAGGCCTTTCTTCAGGACTGACATGGCCACATGTTCATTTAAATTTGGAATTCTAGAGTGGCCGAATTAAACCGAATCACAAACTCCTTGAGACTCTCCCCTTCATTCTGCTGAAGGAGAAATAAACTATCAGTGTTACGCAGCTTCTTCTGACATGTTCTGAAGTGTGAGACAAATTGCTGCTCCAATTCAGTAAAGGAATGAATAGTCTTTGGCAGTAAGCTCGAATACCACGTTCGAGCTAATTTCCTCGAGGTGGTAGGAAAAACGAGGCAATATAATGTATCAGATGCCCCTTGCACCATCATGTGAGCTTTGTAACTTCCCAGATGGTCAAGGGGATCCGAAGTCCCATCTTATAAGCCTCCAATTGTGGGATCTTAAAGTGCCGAGAAATGACTTCGACCATGATCCGATCAGAGAAAGGAAGTTGGGAGTTGAAAGCCACTTCATTGCTTCTTCTTTGATCTGTGAGTCTGGCTATCTATGACTCTAAGAATTTGAACTTCTCTTCAAATTCAGAATTCACTTCTCTTTGTCTAACCATTCCAGGTACAGAATCTCTGGAAGAAATAGAGGAAGAATGCTTGGTTCTCTTCTTCCCATTGTGATCATCCTTGTATTGTTC
This sequence comes from Areca catechu, assembly GCA_021397845.1. Taxonomy (NCBI): domain Eukaryota; kingdom Viridiplantae; phylum Streptophyta; class Magnoliopsida; order Arecales; family Arecaceae; genus Areca; species Areca catechu. The sequence continues at coordinate 138,519,032 of CM038043.1, forward strand.
TGGCAGTGAAGCATTATGACCTCGAGATGATTGGATCCATGAAGAACTTGGAGTGAGTTCCCAACGTCGATCCTCTCTCCTTTCAGTTTGATGGATGAGTTGTGAGATGGGTGGAGGACACTGTCTTTGAACAGCAGTCTCCTGTAGAGTTTGAACCAGAGCTGTCAAAGCATCCACTTTGTTCAAAAGGGCTTCAAACTACTGCTATCCTAGCATTGGAGGTGGCATGCTATCATCCACCGGTGGGTTGTTTGCCTGAGAAGCAGGTTGATCTCTGCTTGCAGAAGCATTCTGGATCTTCCCTTTCACTATTTCTGCTTGATCAAAGCTCTTCTTTAACAAGAGAAAAACATATCTTCCCCTTCCTGGCACGCTAATCTGTTGACGCTAAATCCTCGCCGACCGGATGGAGTAGCTCGCCCGTCGGATCGCCGTCAATGGGAGCCTACAAAACAACTCCCCAGACCGAAATTTTTTTGGTGGGGGACACTCCGATGCCAAAGTTAGCAAGAATTCAGATAGCAGAATGGAGAACTCGAAAGCAAATAATGGTGAGAAGAAAGAAGAAGATGGCTCAAGTTTGCTCAGAGTTAGCTTACCTCGAGTATTCCCTCTTACCAGTATTTATAGGCAAAAGTGTAACTACTTACGGTTATGGAGTTAGTCAAGAAAACCTCCTCATAATGGTAAGAGTGGCGGTTAGAAAATTAGTTATTCGACCATGTGAGAGATTACAACTGAAACAACTTTTAACCATTTTAAGTTGAAAGACTGTCCAAAAGTCTCAGATATACTCCTTTTAGAGAGTGTCCGAAGTAGATATAACTAACATTTCGGAGGGCCTTCCTTGGGATGGCTCGAGAAATGCTAGTTATATGCTTCGGACACATCCCTTTGGAGTGAACAAGGAAAACAACTACTTACTGCAGTGTTGAAGAGATGAAAATATTTCAAGGCATAGTCTTCGGACCAGGCTGAAGATACGAAGCCGAAGGAAATAATAATATCCCATAGGCATAGTCTTCGGACCAGGCTAAAGATACGAAGCCGATGGAAAGAATAACATATCCAAGGCATACTCTTCGGATCAGGCTGAAGATATGAAGCCGATGAAAAGAATAACATATTCCAGGCATACTCTTCGGACCAGGCTGAAGATATGAAGCCGATGGAAAGAATAACATATTCCAGGCATACTCTTCGGACCATACCAAAGATATCTCTTTTATACATTGATTCAGCTAATAGACCAAAAATTTAAAATTGGCTCGACAGATGGACTGATCAATATTTTATATTAAACCGGATTATCATAATAGTAACCATCTAATAATCTTGGTAACCGGTCATTAGTTCTCAAAAAGTTACACGAACAAAAAATGGATCGATAATATATACTGTAGCCTAGAATATGCATGTAGAGAGATAAATATGGAAAGAATCAGGATTTGGCATATAAATCTACTTAATTTTTGATTTTATGCAAATTGTTGAAATTATTTTTCTCAAAAGTATATCTATTTTTTTGATGATTTTTGCTTTTACAAGATAGATAATGATCCGATCAAATAGAAGAAATGATTTCTTTTAACTCTCACAACTCGTATCTCTCAAAATATAATGAGAAAATTGATTGAAATATCGCCATTTATATAAATGAGGCCTGCCTTTACAAAATTTAAGCCAAGTTCCTCTTCTAGTAGTTGACATGGTTAGTGAACAATCTTCAAAAAGCTAGAATACTCCTGCATCTAAATGTCAACTTCTACATTGATTTTGTTTTCATCACTTTTGCTTAATTCTTTCTGGTTTGTAAGATATGCCCACCAAAAAGTTACTTAAAAATTAAATTTATACGTGGCCAGTCAATTTGGAAGCCCAAACATCATCTTATAGTCCCGAAAACTGTATGTATTGGACTTTTTAGGAATGGATGCAATGTTGTTGATCTAAAAAAGTTTTTCTAATTAAAAAAATCACAGGTTATATGAGGAAGTCATAGCCTATGGATATTTAAGTGTGCAATTTGGTGTCAAATGTGGTAGATCTTATTCATATACCCTTGTATACCTTCCTAAACTAGTTTGGATGATTCACAATGAGTTAAGTGACCTTCTTGGAATAGGACAGTTATCTAAATAAATGAGTATCGAACATTTAAAGGCCTTGTATTTTGTATTCGCTAAATATGTATAAAATATTCATTAAATGTGCACCACCCAAATCATATGTAGTTCTAGAGGCAAAATAAATCACAAACATTAAAGTCACCATTTTACAAAAGAAAAATTTTACATTTTATTGTCAAATCAATAATTACTTATATAATTGATTTAGAGGAGATTTGAATGCATGATCCTTAACAAACTTGATTCCAATACCAGGTTATAAACTTGCAATTGGACCCTTAAAAAACTTTTAAGTTTTAAGCTAATAAGAAATGGATCAACAATATAAATCAAACTTAACAAATTATATGATCGAAGAAAATCTCATGACCAAAGTAAGATGTATGTTGGCACAAAATACTTTGACATGTATTTGATGAAGGATTGTTAATATTCACAAAGTATCCTTTATCATTCATTCACTCCTGAATCAACTGAATATAATGAAGGATTATTTGGTAGAGCTCCATGTATAACAGGAGAGAGCTGTTTGGCCATTCACCTTAGATCACTGGTTAATTGACTTTGAAGACAACACAAGAGTTTTTCTATTTTTTCATATTAAGTGCTTGCAGATATGTTTCCATTTGCTTTCATATTTACTGGGGGAATAGTCCACAGCCTGGTAGGAAGAATATGGTCTCAAACCCCCAAACTAAGCTGGGCGCGCATGCGCGTTTACGTATATATATATATATATATATATATATATACTGGATATATAATAACAAATGCTTTGCCTCGCTCAAAATTTTCCTCAAAATTAGTTCCCATGGGTTTAGAGACAAATTAGCAGCAGCGCCCATATATAATTGGCATGGTTGGAGCCAATATATTATCTCTTAAAACTTTAAGGGGACTCATTCCAAGTCGAAGACTTAGCAACGACTGCCGAGCTCCGCCATTTTAGCGTGGGGCAAAGCAACCCTTAACCTTTCAGTCACTTCGATATGATTTTTTTTTTTTTGTTTTTTAGCTCCCACGCGTATGATGTTGTCCAATTGATAGGACAAATTGTTCAAAGAATGATAAATAATTTAAGAAAAGCCATTTGATGATTAGTTAGATTACTACATGAAGATGGCCGGTTGTGCCCGCGTGCAGAGTACATGACTCCCTTTCTCCTAACAAGCATGCACTTATTAAGCCCACACACGTCAGTAGAGCCCTTTTCTTTTCTTTTCTTTTTTTTTTTTGCCCTTTGTTTGAACTTCGAAGACAGAAGAATATACCTTTCCGCCTTCGTTAATCTCTTTCAGGTGTTTGGTAGCCAACCTCTGCTCCTTTTTTTTTTTGAACTTAATCTGAGTTGAATTCTAATCTGGCAAGACTCGGATCTGGATCCACCTCACCCATTTGATCTGTGTTTTTTTCTCTTAAAGTTAATCTCAACTCATATCGACATCCAAACCCCAGCCACTCTCAAACCGAGTTAGGCATCTACTTGAGGCGTGTTCAGATTGGATTTTCGTTACCTCTAGGTCATAAAGACGAAAGCATGGCCCTCGAAACACGGGAGAATCATGTCACGTAGGCCAATGCCACCCTAACAATAGTATAACCAAGACAAAATTAGTGTTGCATCCTTTGGAATAATGCTATTGATGATGCTAGTGCTGACGATACCATTCGTAGATATTATTCTCGAGGTCTATCTAAGATGCAAGTTGTCAAAATAAATCGTGCCAAATCTCAAACTATTCAACCAAATGCTTGATGGATGAACACCATCAAAAACTCTTTCAAAAAAGTTTATCACTTGAATTATAAATCAAATTAACAAAATAGTTTTAGTGATTCCGTTAGCTCCGATGGCTGTTTTTCTTTTTCTTTTTTAAAAAAATTAATTCAATGTCATCAAAGTTAAATTTGTTTAACAACTAATAAGCCCACAGGATTTGGGATACCGAGCACCAAAACAGCTATCATATGATATAGTACTCTCTTAATCTGGCCCACCTTCCATTCCATCAATGATAGCAACTAAGTTAGGTGGTGGCAATGCTGGCCGGGGAACCAAACAAAGGAAGGGGGGCACGGTTTTTGTAATGCGCCAAGATCCCCACTCCCATGCGCAGCTACCCAAAAGACCATGATAGCACGATTGTTGGGTGTGGCAGGTGGAGGGCTCACGACAACGGGACGTTTTGGATCCATGCTTCGCAGGATCTCAAGAGGCACCGTCCAAATTTTCTTTTCCCCTTTTGGAGCGAGAGAGATGCCTTCATTTTTGCATTTGGAGTCTGGATCATCCGTGCCAAGAGACGTGCCCCCTAACCCTGTGTCTTTCATCTCATTGGTCCACGTAACTTCGGGCCCAAGCACTAACCAAAATAAGTGGCTGCCGCCCGTAACCATGTAAAAGCTCGGAGAAAGGGAGAGAAATGAGATGGCTGCCGTAACGGTGAAAAAACTCCGGTTCTTCTTTGCATCCGATCCACCGACCCCGCTTCCTGTTTCGCTACTGGTGGTGATTTGATCTCTATTATGGTATTATAATGGTATAAAACCTGTAAAGATTGGACGAGGGAAATGGACGGCAGGCAAAGTACGGCATGCTCTTGCATGCCTGCGGGAGATTTGGGCTGATGGGATCGCTTTGGAAGGTGTGGCTGTTAGCTTGGAAAATGGTCCAACATAGGTTGTAGGTCTATGACTCCATGCCTACATATATGATTAGGATGGTTCTGCGAGAGCACCACTATATTAAAATCTTTAAAAATTATCATTATTATTATTTTTTTAAGATAAACCACGAGGGAAAGAAAGATAAATTTCATCTACCTACCTTCAAGGAAGCTTCCTCTCCACCGCATCATGTTCAATTTGGATCGTATATTTTTTGCATGCCTTTCTGACTCGCTAAATCGATGAAGTAGTGCGCTCTTCCTTCATTCTGGTTACGTGCTTCAGGATGTATCTTGGATTTAATCGAGTCACCCATAGGAATCATATCTTGAACTCGTGATCGATGAACGAGAAATTTAAGTCTCTGACAAAAATACTTAGAGCTTGGTTGGGAGAGCATAGTAGGAAAGAAAAGAAAAGAATATGAGGAAAAGTATTTACTTTCCATTGGTTGGGAGTTTTTTTATGAATGCAAAAGAAAGGAATCGGGAGGAAATAGAAGGAATACTAATTCCCTCAACTTCATATTTTTTTCTCTTCCAAATCGAGCATAATAGGAGAGAAAGGAATTGAGGTTTAATCATTTTTTATAATTTCTATTTTACCCTTTCCTTTCTTTATTTTTAACATCTAACGTCTTGGTTTAAGGATATAATAGTAAAAAAATTATAATATTTCTTTTTCTTTCCTTCTTTCTCTATTTTCAATCATTATGAACAAAAATTATTTTCTTTTCCTTTCTCAAATTACAATAAAAAAAAAAAATGACATTTTTTTTTTTAATTTTTATTTTTCTTTCTCACTAATATTTTTCTGATCTTTCTTTTCTTTCTAAAACCCCGAAGGCCTTAAGTACACCCACATGCACAAGCATAATGTTAATGGTACGTGTAACATTGCCTATATTAGCTCAGCTCAGCTCACAGACGATAATTCAAGTGGAGTCAATCCCCTCGTCTATATATATATATATATATATATATATATATATATATATATATATATATATATATATATATATATATATAGGTCGATTAGGTCCGGGTCGACCAGATTTGAGTCTAAATCTAGTTGGCTTTTTTCTTAATCTAATTTACAAGAATCTATGCGCAGAAAAACAATTGGCAACTATCTTTTCTAATCATTTAAATTTTAAAAATATAAAAAAAAAAGTCATCAATGTAAATGGGATTAAAAAATAACAAATAAAGTTAGGTCAACGTGGATGGAATGAAAAAAATATAAAAACAACGAATCTATTAATGCGGATGGATGGAAAGAACAAAAATCAATCCAATAATATGGATAGAATGAAAAATATAAAAAAAACTAAGTCAATAACATAATAGAATAAAAAAATAAAAAATATATCATTAATAATAGGACAGGACCTTTTTTATCTCTTTACAATAAATACAAATTATACAAATTAAATATAAACTTTATATAAAAGAAACACAATTTTCTTTTTAAATAAGCACATATATGTCTAAAATAAAAATAAGTAAGTCTAAAATAAATAAAAATAGAATAGATAGAAACTCTCTAGAATAAGAACAAACTTTATAGGATAAATAAAAATACTGTAGAATAAATATAAACTCAATCGCACCCGTATCCCATCTACATTAATAGATTATTTTTTATATTTTTTACATTACATCTACATTAGTAGCTTGATTTTTTTTATATTTTTAATTTAGATGGGATGAAAAAGTGGTGGTTTTTTTTTGGTAAACCGGATATTTCATTAAACAGTCATGGAAAAAGTACAATCCAAACTATCTGCAAACAATATATGTCTAAACTGTACAAGCATTTCCTCGAGAGAGATGTAAATGAACCCTCCCGAGTGATGCGTGTTACCGACTAGATCACCGTGGCCCGCAGCTCTTACGTGGCCTAGGTGAGTGGACTCCCCGTCAGCGTCACCGGGCTCGTCGGTCGAAGACGATCAAGGGGAACAGATCCTCCGCCACGGGGCTTGGTGGAGCCGCCGTGCTCGGAGGGATCGTTGTAGGAATGAAATGGGCTTGAAGCTGTTCTGTGGTCCTCCTGTGGGCCTTTCCGATGGGGAGCAATCTTCTCTGTATCGTCCCTCGTGAGTGAAGACCTGCGAGATAGGGGAGACCCGAGTCTGGGGTTCCGGTAAAGACACTCCGATGATCAAGTCAGTGGGATGATCGAAGGGAACAGAAGATCTCTGAGGTGGAGAGCTTGGGAAACTCTCTACTTCCAAAGGGTGATAAAAATGGAAGATAATGCAGGACTCAAGAAGGTCTGTCATTTCTTACCTCCCTTACCTCTTCCTACTAGCCTTATGTAGACGAGCGACTCTTAGTGTCCAGGGAGGCGCATTCTTCTTGGCATAGGTCAGTGAGGCTTCTGCAGGCCTGAGAGACTTAGATAGGTTGGTGAACCTCCTTCTTTTGGGTGGTTCAGGAAGTTGGTGAAGGAGCACAGTCCCTTGGGTGGGGCACTCCTTCCCGATTGGTGTAAACTATGGCTGGGGGCTTTTAATATAGCACTCCTTGTAGGCGGCGCGCTACAGGTCTGGCAGGGATGATGATTTTACGTGTCGGGCTGCCATCCAAGCTTCTTCCATACCTGTACATTGAGAAGCGTATCTTGGATGAAGATGGACTATAGCATGTAGATCGAGACGAGATGGGCAAAGGCCCCTCATGCACATGGTTTGAGGTGCGCGGCATGAGACTTTTATGCACACGGACCTAGACGAGGCAGGCACAAGCTCTCCGCACGCGGACCAAGGCAAGACATGCAGTCTCCCTACGCACGTGGAACCCCATTGGAGCGGGACTGCTGCGGTGCCCGGATTGGCTGGAATGGATGGACTTGTACCGGGCTGAGGTGCGGGTGCAGGGCGAAGCCGGATTGGTGCGGGGTCCAGGTTGACGGGGGCGTGCACCAAGCGGGCTGAGGTGCCGCCCCTCTTTTATTATGTCGACATGCGAGCCGACAAGAATCCATGCTGGATTGGGATGGAGCCTCACCACTTCCTGTGCGTGCGGAGATGGAGGCAAGCCGTTCGTAGGAGCGCGACGGAGCCGGAGAAGAGCGCCACGCCGGGCATCGCAGGACTGGGCAGAGTCGGAGCTGGGTCGGCCGAGGTCGCTATCCTCCCCTGCTATGGTGGCACTCGAGCCGGGGCAGGACTCCATGTCGGTCCTGGGGCCGCGCTGCTCCCAACTGGCGGAGCTGGGGCAGGGTGCGCCAGACCGGAGCGTAAGGGGTCGCTCCGCTCCCTAGTGCACCAAGGTGGGCGGAGCTGGATCGGGGTGGATCCGGACTCCACGCGGGTGGAGGGCACCATGCTTGAAGGCCAACGCGGTGAGGCGCCGATCTGCTGCAGGCATGCCGGACTGGGAGCCGGAGAGCTCCGCTTCGGAGTTGCGAGCGGAACTCCATGAGGGCGGAGCCGAACTGGCGCTGGGCATGCTGCTGGGCTGAGCATGTGGGCGGAGGAGGAGCCGGTGTCCACGGGGTGAGGGGGGCCGTGCGGGACTGGAGCAAGTGGGCGGAAGGCTGGATGGAGCTGGGCTACCGCGGGCAGAGCGCACGGGCGGATGAGCTAGGCTGCGCGGGCTTGCCAAGCTGGACGGGCATGGACTGAGGTGCCGAGCCGAACTGAACTGCCACGAAGTTGGACTTTGCACATGGCCGAAGTGAGGCTGAGGTACTGAGGTGCATAGCCGAGGTGGGGCTGAGGTGCCGAGCTGAACTGAACTGCCATGAAATTGGACTTCGCATGGCCGAAGTGAGGCATGGTACTAAGGTACATAGCCGAGGTGGAGCTGAGGTGCCGAGCTGAACTGAACTGCCACGAAATTGGACTTCACATGGCCGAAGTGAGGCTGAGGTACTGAGATGCATTGCCGAGGTGGGGCCGAGGTGCCGAGCTGGCCGATCTCCTCATAGAGCAAGCGGACCCATCATCTTCTTTGGATGGGAGACCATGAAGCATGTGGCTATGTCAGCTGCCAGGGAGGTGTCGTGTCAGGGCCGAATGGATTTTTGTTTACTACTGTAACATATGCCCCCACTCCCTGAGTCCAAAATGTTTTCATTTTGGATAAAGGGAGTACCATCATCCATTCAGCTTTGCGCCTTAGCGGGCCCTGTACTAGTTGCAAGAAGTTAGCCGCTAAATGGAACTGAACTTACGGGAGGTTAGCCGTTGGTCTTTGAAGGCCTAAACGAAGGTATTAAGTATGGCTGTCCTTTTCATGAACAAGGAGTGGCTTCTCTTTGACCAGATAGAAGGTGGTGCCATGGAGGAAGAGGTTGGTGAGGTGAACAACTTGGATGCACACAGAGATGACCGGGCATATAGTCATCATGGCCAAGCTCAGAGTATCCGTCGGAACCTTTGATGATGGCATTGAAGTTGCTAGAAGATGGGAGCCATCCTGGCTGAAGAAGCCCAAGGAGTAGGAGAGAGAGAAATCGACTCCAGCCAGGTGCTCGACCTCGGGGGAACAATGCTCGACCTCGGGAGAGCCATCCTGGTGGAGGAACCCAAAGAGCAGGAGTTCGACTCAGGCCAAATGCTCGATCTCGGGGGAGCCATCCTGGTGGAGGAACTCAAGGGATAACACGTGGACTGAAGTTCGGGCCTTCATACCGGAACTGGGTTCCGAGGCATCTTCTAGACTGAAGTCTGGGATTTCATGGGGGAACTGGGTTTCGCGCCACCTTCCGGACTGAAGTCTGGGATTTCATGGGAGAATTGGGTTCCGTTGTGTCGAAACTAGGTTCCGGGATTTCATACGGACTGGACTCCAGGATTTTATGCCGGAACTGGGTTCCGTTGTGCCAGAACTGGGTTCCGTTGTGCCGGAACTGGGTTCCGGGCTTTCATCCAGACTGGACTCCAAGATTTTGTGTTAGAACTGGGTTCCGTTGTGCCGGAACTGGGTTCTGTTATGCCGGAACTGGGTTCCATTGTGCCAGAACTGGGTTCTGTGCTTTCATCCGGACTGGACTCCAGGATTTTATACCAGAACTGGGTTTTGTTGTACCGGAACTGGGTTTTGGGCTTTCATCCAGACTAGACTCCGGGATTTCATGCCGGAATTGGATTCCGGGATTTCATTCGAACTGGACTTCGAGATTTCATACCGGAACTGGGTTCCATTATGCCGGAACTGGGTTCTGGGCTTTCATCTGGACTGGACTCCGGGATTTTGTACCGGAACTGGATTTCGTTGTGCTGGAATTGGGTTCCGGGCTTACTTCGTTAGACTCGGAGTCGGACGGACGAGCTCCTGTAATGATGAAGAGCAAAATTTGCACTAAAAGGGAACTTTAATTATTGAGGAGGGATTCTTACATCCTTCATGAGGTGGTAGAGCCACTCGTTCGGCATGCTAGGAGGTGAGCCGTGAATGGTTGGAGCTCCAGAGCTTCCCATGGTGGTTGGCCTTGCGCATCCCAACGACCAAGAATGTTTAATGATGTTGGTGACGATGATGTTATGGAAGCCCTTAGGAGGGGAGTAGGTCAGTGCATGCATTTATTAGTTTTGTACCACCCAATGCCCATGTTGTATGGAGGAACAGGACCACCCTTTGCATTATGTTTGCATGGTGTGGAGGACAAAATCCCACTCCACAGTCTCGCATGATGTGCGTGAAGTGACTGGGCCTTCACTGCTTCTTCCTTTCGGGAATCGTGCTTCGTTCGTTGCCTTCCCAGCCATAGTGGGGGTTAGTTTTCTTCATCTTCAATGGGAGTTTGACCTCAGTAAGGAGCTCGGTCTCATCAAAGAGCTTGACTTTGGTGAGGAGCTCGGCTCCATTAGGGAGCTTGGCTTTAGCTTTGTTTTATCAAGAAGCTTGATTGACTCCTGGCTTGAACGCAGAGCTTCGGTAGCTTCTTGGCTTTGGCACGGGACCTCTGGTATTTCTCGTCTTGAGGCATTGGAGAGCTTGCGGGAGCTTTTCTTGTAGAACTGAAACACAGTTTTTCACGTTGCAAAGATAACATAAAAAGGGGTTACCTTAGGAAAGAATAGGACTCCTCTGCATGGGAGAACAAGGTTCTGTTACATGGGAGGAAGCTCCATTGCATGGGAGAGAGTTCCGTTGTATGGGAGAACAAGGCTCTGTTGATGACATCATATGAGCTCTTCTTGCAGAACTGAAACATAGTTTCTTACATTGCAAAGATAGCGGAGGGAGGAGTTACCTTAAGAAAGAATATAACTCCTCTGCATGGGAGAATAAATCTCTGTATGGGGGAAGACGATTCCATTGCATGGAAGTAGGGGTCCGTTGTATGGGAGTACGAGACTCCAGTTGCATGGGAGCTTGAGGCTCCGTTGTATGAGGGAGATGACTTCATTGAATGGGAGAAATGAGATCCTATTGCATGGGAGAGAGCTCCGTTGCATGGGAGAGAGCTCCATTGCATGGGAGAGAGCTCCGTTGCATGGAGGAGAGCTTTGTTTCATAGGAGAACAAGGCCCCTATTTCGTGCCATCGGGGGAGACTCCGTTGCATGGGAGGAGGCTCTGTCGCATGGGAGGAAGCTTCCGTTGCATGGGGGAGAGCTCCGTTATATGGGAGGAGAAGAGACCCTATTGCTTGGGAGCTTGAGGCTCCGTTGCATGGGAGAACAAGGCTCTGTTACATGGGGGAGAGCCCGTTGCATGGGAGGAAGCTTCCATTGCATAGGAGAGCAGGGCTCCATCGATGATGATGTAAGAGCTCTTCCTGCAGAACTGAAACATAATTTTTTACATTGCAAAGATAACGTAATAAGGGGTTACCTTAGGAAAGAATAAGGCTCCTCTACACGGGAGGACAAGGCTCCATTGCATGGAGGAGGAGGAGCTCCATTTGGGGGAAGAGGACTTCGTTGCACGGAAGTAAGAATCCGTTGTATGGGAGCATGAGACTCCTGTTGCATGGGAAGATGGAATCCCATTGCCTGGAAGGAGGTGAGACCCCTGTTGCATGGGAAGATGGAACCCCATTGTATGGGAAGTGCCTGGTGTTTGACAAGACCACAGGCATGAATACCATTACTAGGCCCTTTTTCCTTCTCTTCTCTTCTTCTTCCTTTTTCTTTTTCCCCTTCTTGCTTTTTCTTTTTCTTTTCTTTCTCTCTCTCTCTCTTTTTTTTTTAGAACCTGTGCAGCCAGCCACCCATGGCATTGGTATGGGTTTGAACATTCCCCATCTGATCTTGCTGGGGATGACATCGTTCTCTTCAGGCTCGGTCAGAACCTTTTCTCGAGACCACTCCCTAGAGTCCGAGAGAGGGGGAAGCTTCCGTGCCCCCATCCTCATGCCCCTAGTATGCCCCTCAGGGTAGAGGACGAAGGTGGCTACTGTTGTCCACCTATTGAGGAGTTTTGATCTGCCCCCCTTCCTGGCACGCCAATCTGTTACCGCCTAGATCATCGTGGCCTTACGTGGCCTAAGTGAGTGGACTCCCCACCAGCATCATCGGGCTCGTCGGTTGGAGATGATCAAGGGGAACAGACCCTCTGCCACGGGGCTTGGTGGAGCTGCCGTGCTCGGAGAGATCGTTGTAGGGATGAAAGGGGCTTGAAGCTGTGCTGTGGTCCTCCTATGGGCCTTTTCTGGTGAGGAGCAATCTTCTCTGTATCATCCCTCATGAGTGAAGACCTGCGAGACAGGGAAGATCCGAGCCGGGGGTTCTGGCAAAGACACTCCGACGATCAAGTCAGTGGGACAATCGAAGGGAACAGAAGACCTCTAAGGTGGAGAGCATGGGGAACTCTCTGCTTCTAGAGGGTGATAAAAATGGAGGATAAATGGAAGATAATGCATGACTCAAGAAGGTCTATCATTTCTTACCCCCCTTACCTCTTCCTGCTGGCCTTATGTAGACGAGCGACTCTTGGTATCCAGGGAGGTGCATTCTTCTTGGCATAGGCCTGTAAGGCTTCTGTAGGCCTGAGAGACTTAGATGGGTTGGTGAACCTCCTTCTTCTGGGTGGTTCAGGAAGTTGGTGAAGGAGCACAGTCCCTTGGGTGGGGCACTCCTTCCTGATTGGTGTAAACTATGGCTGGGGGCTTTTAATATAGCCCTCCTTGTAGGCGGCACGCTACAGGTCTAGCAGGGACGATGATTTTACATGTCGAGCTGCCATCCAAGCTTCTTCCATACCTGTACATTGAGAAGCGTACCTTGGATGAAGATGGACTATAGCATGCAGATCAAGACGAGATGGATGAAGGCCCCTCATACACATGGTTTGAGGTGCGTGGCGTGAGACTTTTATGCACGCATACCTAGACGAGGCAGGCACAAGCTCTCCATGCGCGGACCAAGGTGAGACATGCAGTCTCCCTATGCGTTGGAACCCCATTGGAGCGGGACTGCTGCGGTGCTCGGATTGGCTGGAATGGATGAACTCACACCAGGCTGAGGTGAGTGTGCATGGCGGAGCCGTATTAAAGCAGGGTCCAGGTTGACGGGGTGCGTGCACTAAGCGGGTTGAGGTGCCACCCCTCTTCTGTTATGTCGACGTGCGAGCGAGCAAGAATCCATGCCAGATTGGGGTGGAGCCTCGCCGCTTCCCGTGCATGCGGAGATTGAGGCAGGCCATCCGTAGGAGTGCGATGGAGCAGGAGAAGAGCGCCATGCCGGGCGTCACAGGATCGGGCAGAGCCGGAGATGGGTCGGTCGAGGTCCCCATCCTCCCCTACTATGGCGGCACTCAAGCCGGGGCGGGACTCCACGCCGGTCATGGGGTCGTGCTACTCCTAACCAGTGGAGCCGGGGCAAGGTGCGCCGGACCGGAGCGTAAGGGGTCGCTCCGCTCCCCAGCGCGCCGAGGTGGGCAGAGCCGGACTGGGGTGGAACCAGACTCCACGCGGGCGGAGGGCACCATGCTTGAAGGCCGACGTGGTGAGGCGCCGATCTGCTACAGGCATGCCGGACTGGGAGCCGAAGAGCTTCGCTTTGGAGCTGAGAGCGGGACTCCGTGCGGGCAGAGCCGAACTGGTGCTGGGCGTGTTGTCGGGCTGAGCGCACGGGTGGAGGAGGAGCCAGAGTTAGGGCTGAATGGATCTTTGTTTACTACTGTAACAATGCGCAACAAAAGAAGCTGCCCAGTCTGTCGCGGAGTTGGCTTCCCTATAAACGTGGCGGATGATAAACCCAGAATAGTGATGGAGCATCAACGCTATGTCCCATAGAAGGGGGAGGGTGGGAGTTTCTTGATATCCTTCTGGATCCAGGAGATGATCGTGAAGGAATCGCTTTCAATATTGAGGCGTTCGAAGTTATGGATCCTTGTGGCATACTTGATACCCACCTAAGCTCCATAGAGCTCTGCTAGGGGAACAGTCTGTTCTACTAGATTAGATCCCCTCGTCGCTATAAAGCCAGCAGTCGAGGATCGAATGATAAAAGTAGCTCTTGCCATCCACCCTCTAAAACTTCCATCAAAGCTGATAGTAACAAAATCTTGAGGAGGGGGCTCCCAAGAACCAGAATCCGATGAGATGCTCGAGGAGCAAAACCAGAGCCCCATATCTTAGATGATGCTACCATCGATCCATGATACTCCATGTCCTGAGCCCTAGCTCTTTCCACAATGAAGGTAGGTGAGCAGGTCTCGAACTTAAAAATCATGGCATTCCGGGTGATCCACAGCTGATAAGCGAGATAAGCTATAAGGCTCCGGGAAACAGTACTAAGGGGAGAATGCAAGGTGCGAATGAAGATTTCCACCGCATCGTCTCCCGAGTATATAAGAGCACTATAGCCAGCCAGGGTCCACACACGCCTTGCCCGTAAGCAAAGAAATAATGTATGGTCCAAGGACTCCTTCGAATCAGCATAAAAAGGATAGGAGGGAGCTCTATGAACTCCCCTCGAGCTGAGAAAGGATCTCATGGGCAGACGATGCCGCATCACCTTCCAGAGAAAGAGATAGACCCACGGGTGCACCAGGAGAGCCCAGATCCAACCAACTTGGTCAGTCCCCTGTTGAGAAGGATGATAAATAGAATAGAGATCCGACAACAGGGCAGAGGTGGAAGAAGAGGGCCTCCAAACTCTGGTATCATGGCTGGGTGAGAGAGGTAAAGCAATAGAGAGGATACGATCCTTCAGAGGCTCCCCAAAATATCGAGAGATCAGCAAAGAATTCCAGGTCTGCATCCCCGAGGTAATAAGGTCACTGACCATCCAAGAATTTGGCAAATTCGGGGATATGAATGTTGGCCATCTATGAAGGGAGATTTTAGATATCCAGACATCAGCCCAAACTCCGATAGATTTCCCATCACCAACCATCCTTCTGAAGTAGTGAAAGACCTCTGAGTCTGCCTCCTGATCTCCTTCCAGATAGGCGACCCTCGAGAGGAGGGCACAAAGACACCCCCCTCTAGGGATCTAGTGTCATATCTATCTCTCATAAAGGAGGCCCATAAACTGGCTGGATTAAGGAACAAAGTAGTAGCATGATGAGCTAGCAAAGCCTCCCCCTTGCTGACAAGTGAATAGACTCCCAGGCCACCCTCCCGGACTGGCCGGCATATTGACTGCCAACCCACCAGGTTGATACCCCTGGGCACCGCATTGGACCTCCACAGAAAAGCCCGAAGAATCTGCTCCACCTTTTCCACCGTAGCCTTTGGAATAACAGCATTAGCTAAGAGGTAGATAGGTAGAGAAGTCAAAACCAATCTAATCAAGGTCAGTCTGCCCATTACCGATAAAGCCCTACCCTGCCATCACTCTACCCGCTCCTGAACAGCCTGTACTAAAATCTGAGACTCATCTCTGCAGAGGTGGCCGCCAGAAATGGGAACACCGAGGTAGTGAATAGGCCCGTCCCTGTCCCGAATCCCCATAATCGAAAGAATCAAAGAGGGGGTACGGGTTGCTATCTTTGGAGAGAAATGCACCTCCAACATTTCGAGGTTGACCGACTGACCAGAAGCTAAGCAGTAATTCATAATAACCCTCCTGAACCCCCGAGCCGTAGCCTCAGAAGTCTTGCTGATGAGTAAACAATCATCTGCAAAAAGAAGATGGGAGATAGGGACTACATAATTTTTGGGGTAACAAAGAAGGGATGGATAGCTGATTCTCTAACCGCATCCCATAGAGCACGCGAGAGGGCATCACCAGCAATAATGAAGAGGTAGGGAGACAGTAGACAACCCTGTCGAAGACCAACTATCGAATGAAAGAATTCCGAAGGGGAGCCATTAAGAAGGATAAAGAAAGATGGGCACGTGATGCAAGCCATGATCCTGAAAATCCATAGTGGTGGAAACTAAAGTCATACAGAGATCGCTGAAGAAAGGTCCAATGTACCCGATCATAAGCTCTTTCCATGTTTAGCTTGATTGCTATTAGAGGGGTTCTAGGCGGAGCCCTATGCAAGTCATGCATAAACTCCTGGGCCAACAGGACTTTATCTGAAATTCCTCGACTCCCGATAAAAGCCCCCTGCTTAGGGGAGATGATACCCGGGAGAATAGGCTTCATTCTCATCGCCATCAGCTTGTCACAAATCTTGTATAAAGTACCACATAAACTAATGGATCTGAAGTGGGAAGGATGAGTTGGCCGAGGATGCTTAGGGACAAGGGTGACAAAGGTTTGCTTCCACTTATCTGGCATCAGACCCGTTATGAAGAAAAGTTGCACATCTAAAACCACATCCCCTCTAATAATATCCCAATATCTTCTGAAGAAAAGAGAAGGGAACCCATCAGGGCCAGGAGCTTTATCCTCAGCCAAAGAGCAGAGCACCTCGCACACTTCCTCCTTAGAAATAGGAGCAAGAAGACCAGCATTATGATCCTGTGAAACAACGCTGTCAGGATCAGAAGTCTGGTAATAAGGAGGATCACCCTCATTCAACCTCCATCAAAACCTGAAAAAAGAAACCACCTTCTGTAAGATATCCTCATCGCTATCAATCCAGCCCCCATCATTAGTCTTGAGTGCACGAATCCGATTACGGTGTCTACTGACTATAGTGGCCTGATAGAAGAAATGAGAGTTCCTATCTCCCTAAGCCAACCACTGCACCCTGGATTTCTGTCTTCATATAGTTTCCTGCTGGGCCAAGAGAGAATTGTAGGAAGCTAGCCTAGAGCACAAAGAGAAGAGGTCTTCATCATTCAACCCCCCCTAACTATTCTCTTTACTCTGGAGATCATGAATGACCTTTTCCATCTCAGCCAGTCTAACAAAGATATTACCCACTTCCACTTTGTTCCATTTCCTCAGCTGGCACTTGAGAAGTTCCAATCTGCGGGTGATGCGATACTGAGCATTTCTCTAATTGGCATTCTCCAAACCTCCCTGACAACTTTCCAAGAATTAGGGTATGAAAGCCAAATTCTTTCAAACCTAAAAGGAACATGAATTGGGGGAAGATGAGTGGTGGTCAATAGAAGAGAACAATGATCTGAAGCGACCCTGTCCAAGTGCCGAACCGAGAATTTGGGATGCATCTGAAGCCAAGCCGTAGTTGCGACCACTCTGTCTAGCCTTTCCCAGACCCGAGCCCTACCTGATCTGTTATTGCATCAGGTATATCTATTACCCACAAATCCCAAATTGATCAAACCGTTGGAGTCCAAAAAATGACTGAACTCCCTGGTTGCCACATTTTGGGAAAAGGGGACCCCTCCTCACTTCTCCTCCCCATTAGTAATGCAATTGAAATCCCTGACTACAACAGTTGGGAATCCCTGGTTGATTACCTGAGACACCTCGTTCCAGAGGTGCCTCCTCTCTTTGTAATAGGTGCTGGCATAGATAGCAGAAAGGACTCAAGACGGTCCATTATCTTCAGTGATAACCATGATGGCATTCTACTTAGACCTATGAAACACGTCAATCCAGGCGACACTTCTATCCCAAGCCACCACAATTTTTCCAGATAAGCCCCTGGAGTCAATAGCATAGTGGTTCCAATGACTGGTAAAGTATCGCCAGGTCCTTTGTAAGGATGAACCAGACAGCCGGGTTTCCAAGATAAGACATACATCAGGATGATGAAGAAGATTAATTCTACGAAAAAGTAGAGACAAAGGAAGGTTTCCGTGCCCCTCTAGCATTCCAAGACAATATCTTCATACAAGAAACCCTAACCCCTGGAAACCCTAACCTCTACGAAAAGTGGTGGTTAACTTTTATTTTATTGCATGAAGATCCATCTTGATTCGGGGATTGGATGATGGGAAGTTTAGCTGGATTTGGCTCCAAATCTAGTTGATTTTTTTCTAGTCCACCTTTCTCTTCGTGTGTGTGTGTGTGTGTGTGTATATATATATATATATATATATATATATGAAAGATTGATTTTGGTTAACATAACCTTTTTCTCAAAAAACTTCTTGAGTTAAGAGAAAATAAGATCAGCATTTATTTTTTTTAATAATAATTTTTTCTTTGAAGAATACTTGTAGATCCTTCGGTGAAAAAGGAAGAAAGATCTTTAAATAATAAATCATGATATGGGACAAAAATCATATGGGGCAAGTAACATAGAATATTATATACGATGGGCTTTCTAATTTATTCTATTTTTTTAAATACCAATATTAAAAATAAACTTTAAAGTCAAATACTTTTTTACTAATAGAATCATTAGTCTTGCGATTAAAAAAAGTAGTATTATCTTTTTTCTTATTTTCAGCAAATATATTTTACTAGTACATCAACATAGTCATATAATACATGCTAAACAAATTAATCATCAAACAAGTCAATACACATTTCTAAATAAATCAATACATAGTTTTTAAAATATGAAGTTTACTAATATTTGTATAGTATATAGCCATGTAATAAAAACATAACAAATTAGTTATCTAACAATGCTACATACACCTCCAAGCAAATCAATACAAGGTTTTCAAAATATTATATTCAGTGGTACACATTGGATGATACATATTTATTAACTTTTTAATATATATTGCAAATATTTTTAATACATATATAGTAGTGATCTAATACATATCTCCAGGTAAAAAGTATATCATGAAAACTATATATCGATTTATCTAGAAATGTATATTAGATTACAGCTAGGTGTGCATCAAAGAAGCTTATGGTATGTATCAAAAAGTTAATGAGTATATATCATCATATCATGTAGTATATACTAGTGAACATAATGTTCTAAAAATCTTATATCAATTTGGTTGGAAGTATGTATTAGGTTGCTAGTGACTAATTTACTAAGTAGGTATCACTTGATTGTGTACTATCCATTGGTAAACTCTATGCTCTAAAAATTATATATTTATATACTTAGATATATGTATTGGATCACTATTAGATATGTATAAAAAAATTATAGTATATATTAGAAAGTTATGAGCATATCGCTGGGTTATGGTTGCATAGTGAAAGTTTGGATTTCAAAATTTTAAACCTTAAAATCCTAGTCAACCAAAATCTTAGACCCAGGATCCCTTGATTATATCAACTAATAGGATAAAATATTAGAAAATAAAAGAATACCTGTAATGCTAATATTTTTTATTTCACTAGGCATACAAGTGTATGGTCTCTAGAAATGATCCACATAGGAACTAGATTTAGAAAGCACTCATATTTCTTACTTGCTTGATTAGAAACTCCTCCTGGTAGCCTTTCTTCCTTCAATAGCCTTTTTTCTTTTTTAGGACCTTTTTCTTTTTGAAGAGTACTTCAAAATTTTTTTGAAAACTCTTTTACTATTCTATTATCCTTTTTTAATTCTTTTCCTAAACCCTTATCTTAAAATGACATACTTATTTTAAAATAAAAGACTTGTCCTAACAAGGAAAGGAAGATAGTTGTCAGCACAAACTTTGAATGATTTGGTTTTAATCATCGAAGCCTTTAAATAGGAAGAGAGAAGGTACTTAAAATATTCTTTCATCAACCCTTAATCTGATATTAAAATATTAGATAAGATCCTTCAAGTAAAAGATGTCTCTGGGCAGAAAGGTGCTAGGTGAAATATATGTCGTTTCATAAATATTTTATGCCAACTCTTCGAGAAAAATCTGATAATTAGCATTTAATTTAAAAACTAAAAACTTGGTCCAATATTCCAATAGGTGTATAAACTATAGAGACTTATCTGGAAAAAGGTGATTGATAAGCAAAAGAACTCTACTCCATCCTATGTGCCATATATTCTAAGCATTGCATTTCTTCAAGTGCCCATATAAAATCAAGCCCACATTTTCTTTATTTGACCAATCAAATCCAGTCTAAATGAGTGTTGATAAGAGAAAATAGGGGCTAAGGTTTATCAATAAACAAGTGATTTATTTGTAGAAGGACTCTTGGTCCTTCTGCGCCTTTTATTTTGTGTGCATGCCAATAATGGTGCCAAGAGTCCTAAGCCCTTGGGATTCTTGGTTCAAGATATGGATAAAGGCTATAAAATCAAGATAAATCTCAATTTAGCTACTCCACTTAAGGTTGACTTAATTTAAGTTCTACTCAAATTAGTTATCCTAAATAGCAAGCATTTAAATTCAATCTAATTAGGTTAGGAATTAGGCTAGCCAACATATATAAATATGTTAATTAGCTAGCTAATTAGGATCCTATGATCCTAATAAAAATATAAATGACTTTCTTGATCAATTCCTTAACATGTGTGACTCTTTGGGCTTCTTATCTAGCTAGCATAGGTCTAGGTTCATGTTAATTTAGTTTGACTAGAAATTAACTAATCGAGCTATATCAATTGAGTTAACCCTAGCTACCAATTTGAACCATCTTTTAAATTGACTCATGAATTCAATCAATTTAATTCATGAAAACCTACAAGATTTGATTGATGTCTAGCAACATGTCATGCCTACCTAGAAGATGAGGAATTTGATATAAATTATTAAAATACTTTTCAGTGGCAAGTTACAATGCAATTCAATACTTCGATCTTCTTTTATCTTGAATAAGTGATGGGTATGAAAAATTATCAAACCCTCACACTTTATCCAATCAAATCTCAAATCACTAATGAAGACTTGATCAATGAAAGATTAGAATTCATTTTTTAATTTTATTTTACTTTAATCAAATACTTCCTAAGTCATCATTTAATGAGATTACATAGGATAAATACTTCTCTCACTAGGAGTGATCAATTCCTTATTGACCTTCTCATAACCTTCATACATAATTCACCATATTCATGAATATCCCATACATGGCTAAGTCATGAATGAGCATGAACTAAAATATGGATTCATGTGTATAAGATACCATGGTAATCTCTAAGGATTGCTTGCATAACTCCCACTAAGAGAATCATCTTTTGATAGGTAAATAAGATTTTCATAAAATGTTCTCATGATGGATCAATTTAGTAAACTCATATCTTGATGATCACCCACATTCTTGTATTAGTATCCCTACACAAGTAGTCGTGAGATCAACCACTCTCTTCATTGAGCATATATAGGATATGCAAGTCTTTCTAGAAATATCGATCTTCAACTTGATGATCCATCAACTAAGAATATTCTAGATTAGGATTTATAAGACTTAGATCTTACTGTTATGAACTTCATCATAACCCTAAACCATTGCCCTAATATCTAGGATTTATCATAATCTTAAAATAACAAAGTATAAATCACAGCATATGTTGAAACAAAATGCCTTTTATTAATATCATATATGAGTTATAAAAATTTTAAAAAAATGCTTCTATTACATAAGAAATATGAT
Source organism: Areca catechu (assembly GCA_021397845.1). Taxonomy (NCBI): domain Eukaryota; kingdom Viridiplantae; phylum Streptophyta; class Magnoliopsida; order Arecales; family Arecaceae; genus Areca; species Areca catechu. Next base: position 138,540,547 of record CM038043.1, read on the forward strand.
TGGCTTTCAGGACACAATTCTTTCACATATATCATCATACCATATAGTGTGTGCTTATGAATATAATATTCTAAAAATTATATATTAATTTACTTATAGATGTGTATTAGATTGTTCGATTGCTAATTTATTATGTATCATTTGGCAATGTAATATATTAGTAAACTTTATGTTTCAAAAACTATGCATCAATTTATCTGGAGGTGTGTATTGACTTACTTGATGATTAACTTATTTGGTGTATATTACTTGGCTATATAGTATGTATTAATAAAAAATATATTATGAAAATAAAAAAGAAAGAGAATACCATGCCTTTCTGGATTTAATTACTAGACTAATGACTTTGTTAGGATAAATCTTTGATTTTTAGATTTTTTCTTTAAGATTGGTATTAGAAAAAATGTCACAAAATAAAAAACATATCCCATATGATATTATATAAGGCCTATCCCATATAATTTTTTTTTCCCATGATATAAGACAAGAAAGAACTTTATACTAAAACATACTTTACTAATATGTAAGTTTATAAGAGGGATGCATGGTCCAAAATATGTGCCAGTAAAAATAACATTTCCTCTAATGGGACCCAAAAATAAAGGAAGATAAGGCAAATGCTCCCCCATGGAAAACAAAAGATAAGGGAAGAAAAATTAAATGGTTCCCTAGTGGAGAAGAAAAACCAAATGGTTCCTTATTAGAGATCCAAAGATAAGGGAAGAAAAGACAAATGGTTCCCTAATGAAGATCCAAAGAAAAGGGAGGAAAAGATAAATATTTCCAAGTAGAGACAAAATCAAAAGCGAGACAATTATTTCCAATGGAGATACACCTAATTCTTTAATGGAGACCAAACCAATGCCTAAGCATTAGTTCTTTGGTGGATATACAACAAAAAAAACTCAATCCTTGATATAGGATGTAAAAATCAAAAAGGGTCCTCAACGGAGAAATCAATGAAAAAAAAAAGACATGCCTATGCTGCATTTGAGCCACCATTAGCTGCCTTAACACATGTAGAAAATGTCAGCTATCCTACTATTCAATTAAATGAGCAAAGCATCTACCTCCTCCTATTGCTTTGCTAGATACCAAACCTTGTGCTTGTGTGAACCCCTGATCATGCCATGGAAGATGGTGAATTCTTAGGTCTCCACTTGTTGGTGGTAGCTCTATGAACCATAGCTAGATCCTCCAAGGCTATCAAGTTATTTGTATTAAATATAATCTATAAAAATTAATCTCCAAGCAGCAAAAAATAAATAAGATGAAAGATACAAAACTTTAAATTCCTCAAAATCCTTTTAAAATTCTTAATATCCTTAAAAAAATACAAAATAAGTTTGAAGAACTTCCCAAGATTCTCAAAAACTCAAAAAACCATAATGGACCCTTCCCTCTCTACTTTAAATAAACCTATCAAGGGATTTTAGCTTTGGTGAATCTTATTTTTCAAATATTTGAAAATTTTTAAAATCTCAAAAACTTCCAAAAATTCAAAATCCTTAAAAAGTCTTTCATTTCTTAATTTTCAAAATATTCTCCTACAAGAGTTATGGTGCAGACACCAGAGCAACCAAAAGGAAATCATCAAAGTTACAGCCATCTCGATTGAAAAAATAGTATATTGGAGCCTAAAAGTAGTTAATTGAAGCCCTTCAATTCAATTTTAGTCTAGTTAAATCAAAGTCTATTTTATTTTATTTTATTTTAGTCAATCGAGTCTGTATTTTAAGTTAAATCAAGTCTACTCCCATAAGTGGCTTAATTTAATAGTTATTTTGATTAAGTACTAGAATCAAAGTATGAATGTGACTTTTGGGAAAAAATAGTGTGAACATAGCTTAGGTTGGTGCCTCCCCTATTTTTGCTATCCTATATTTATGCCACCCCTTTTTTTTATGGCATGGAAAATAATGTGGCACCCCCTATGTGTACTTCCATACTTAGGACTCCTTATAAGTCAGGTCATTAGTTATTATAAATTTGTACCAGGCTTGGAACTTATATTCCTACTTGGACTAGGACTAGGACTCTTTCATGGATATATAAAAAGAGATATACTCAAGCTATTAAATCAATGAAAAAATTACTGATATATTTTTTCTTCACTATATATAGTATGATTGCTCTAAGAGGGAGAGGGTGAGAGATCCATAGTACTTGCAAGGGTGAGAGGCCCATCAACCTTCAGACCTCCACAAATCCTTAACCCCACATCCAAATCACTTTCTTTTTCTCTGAAAGTTAACATCTAGGAGCTTCTTATCCAACTTACAGATCTTTGAAATTATTTTTTAGAATTTTTCATGTCATGTTGGATTAGGCCTTGCATGTAGAAAATTATGTACCCATATTTTTCCTGAGCACTACCTCTACCAAGCTTCTCCACCCATCACATCATGTCTAAACCCACCATCAATTACCTAACTCTATTCCCTACAATCTCATGCACTTATACAAATTTTTTTGAAATTTTTTAAAAAGTTTTTAAGCCTTCCACTCTAAGTATCTTGTCTCTAAGTTAGTTTTAGGTTCTTCAATACCTAGTTCCCATCTTCAAGAGCCTTCTATGAAGAAGCTGATCAATTGAGGAGTCAAGATCTAGATTCCAATGGCCAAAACTCAAATTATCATGAATCCAAACTATTGAAGTTGGCTTTATAAGTGGTTTAATTCTTCAAGGTTCTGATTTGGCTTGTTTAGTAAGTATCTTTCTGCAAATAAATTGAATTCATTGTTCGGGTAATTTTGTGAGATGTCTTATTACCTTTATTACATATAGATCTTATATATTTTAGGAGACTATCTTAATTTGGGTATTTTTTGAAACACCATCGATCTAAGTTTTATATAGTTTTAAATTACTTGTTTTTAGGTTAATAATTTATGATCATAGTTTAATCTGATTATTCTCCTTTTTAGCAACATATCTTAAACTTATTTAGAATTATTGTCATTTGATTAGTGCTTTATTGAATTATGTTAATCAATTACTTATCTCAAATCATTTGTACATCATATTCTACATCATTTTTGGTATCAGAGCAAGATTAGTTTAAGATATCTTTGCATTATTTCTTTATTTAACTTGATTGCATTCATCACATAAAACACTTAAAGGTTATTCTCTTCAACCAGATAAGGAAGGGATTTCATCATCCTTCTTTGGCCTAAAAACAACTACCAACATCTTGCGTTGACTTAAGCCTAACTTAAAATCAAGTAGCCATCAACTAGGGTCAATCAAGATAAAGTTCAAGTGGTATGTTGAGATTGGGTGCAAACTAGATCTTTGCATCATTCCCGTAGACTGGTGTTTAAGGTTAGTGGTCAAATGACAAATGCTTTAAGCAAGTATGTGGTTACTTATTTAGGACCTTATGAAAGCAAGGGGAGCCTCCTACGACCCCACCACTTACCTAGCAGTTGAAGGAGTTGGTTTAGATTTATTTTGTACTTGGATCAATTCATAGTGCCTGAATTATTAGGTCAAAGTTACCCTTATCATCTAGGGTCTAATTGTTTAATCATCTTGTTTGCATGCCCACTAGGCTAGGAACTAACTATTCCTAAGCTCAACCAAGTGATCCCATAGAACTCGATCAGGAACTCATCCTGAATGATATCATGATGCAATTAAAAGCTATGGCCCTTAAAAATGATATTGATCATAGAACTCTAGCTAATAGAGTCACTGCCATCAAATTAATCCCAATATGGCCAAGTTAACTTAGATTCACCTCGACCTCCCATGAGACCTAGAGTCCAATATTATGAAATTGATATACAACCCCCTTTGGATAGATGTCACTTTCGTGACCTAAACAATCAAGATGATCAAATCCTTAAGAGTATCCAAATCGAACCCCTTAGCTTTAATGGATGTCTTGATTTGAAGGTTTATCTAAATTGGGAGAGCGACATGGACCACTACTTTGAGTGGTACGATATGTTCAAAAATTGATAGTTTAGGTTTACTAAGCTCAAGTTAGTGATACAAGTAAGGTTGTACTAGGGCAACAATGAGTGCTTTCATTGATAAAGAGGCCAACGACCCATAGAGACCTAGAAGGAAATGAAACTAATCCTTAGAAAGAAGTATATTCCCACATCTTATCACTAGAGACTCCTATATCAATGGCAAAAATTAAGCCATATAGGCCTATGACCAAGTACATCATCAAATTTGACGAGTTTGTCATGAGGTGCTGTGTCAATGAAGACTGTGCTATGACATTGTCTAAGTTTAGGGCTGGCCATAGAGAATATCTCCAATGCAAACTATACCTATATAAAGTTATCACCTTTGAACAAGCCCACCAAGTCATGTAAGATTGCAAGCAATTTAACAAATCAACCTATACCTATTGCCCAGATCATAGTAAGCACGTGTCTTCAAGTCCCATACTAGGAATGAGTCAAACACCTATTAGATGACTTGCACCCATGAATCCACTAATCCAAAAAGAAGATAAAGGAAAAGGAATCGCTATTGAACCCTAGAAAGAAATAGCTAAAATGCTAGGTGCTTTAGATATCATGATATTGGACACTTTACTGGACAATGCCCTTCTCATGCTTTGCACATAGCTGAACCAATAGAAGACACCCTTGAGGATCCCATGGAAAATATAAAAAAAGAAATCTATGAAGCTAACCCTAATATGGTAGATGAGTCTATAAAACTTGATAAGGATCTTAGGATGGGTGTTGTCAAGTGCATCCTTTTGCCTAAGCCCAAGAGTGAGAGGACTAGCGATGGAGCACCATCTTTCATACCTTTGTCAAGATTAGTGAAAAGGTATGTAAACTGATTGTGGATAGTAGAAGTTGCATCAATGCTATTTTCATTGATGCTATGAAACACTTAAGGTTAACCTTAGTCGACTACTCAAAACCCTATAAAGTATCCTGGATAGATACCTCTTCAATTCCCATAAAGTATAGATGCCATGTACAATCCGATTTAACTCGTATCAAGATCGAGTCTGGTATGATGTCCTATCTATGGAGGTTAGTAGCATCATCCTAGGCAGACCATGGCTATTCAATAATAATGTCACCTTGTATGGTCACTTGAATTCCTACTCATTTATCCATGAAGGCAAGAAGATTACCATAAATCCTACACCACCTAAGAAAAAGGAGACTAAGAAATCCAGTTGATCGAAGGATAAGAAGAAAATCCTTTATCTGATTAGTACTAAGGAGTTAGAGAAAGAGTTAGTTGAGGGATCTTCTATCTGGATATTGACTACTGTAGAAGTCAATAAGGAATCCCCAACTAAGTATCCCCCTGAAGTAGTAGCCTTTCTTAAAAAATTTAAGAATATTTTTTCTGAAGATCTCCTTGACCACCTACCACCCATGAGGGATATCTAGCATGCAATAGATCCAGTTCTTGGATTAAGGATAACCTTAACCAACTTACCCCATTATAGGCTAAATCCTACCAAGCATGCCCAGTTACAGAGGCAAGTTGGAGAACTTCTAGGAAAAGGGTTTATTAGGGAAAGCCTTAGCCTTTGTGCAGTTCTTGTACTATTAACTCCAAAAAAGGATAACACTTGGAGGATGTGCATGGATAGCCATGCAATAAACAAAATTACTATCAAATACTGATTCCCTATCCCTAGACTAGATGACATGCTTGACATGATGGTCGGAGCCATGATCTTTTCCAAGGTAGATCTTAAGAGTGGTTACTATCAGATTAGAATCAAACCAGGAGATGAGTGGAAGACCATCTTAAAGACAAAGGATGGCTTGTATGAGTGGATGGCCATGCCCTTTGGACTGTCAAATGCCCCTAGACCTTTATGAGACTGATGAATCAAGCGTTATGACCCTTTATTAAATTATTTATAGTTGCATACTTTGATGACTTCCTAATCTATAGTAAATCTAGAGAAAAATCTTTTGACCATCTCTGACAAGTTTGCCAAACCTTAAGGATGGAAAGCCTATATGCAAATCTTAAGAAATGTGATTTCATGACTAAGTTACTTTCTTAGATTTGGTCATCACCCCAAATGGCGTGTCTGTAGATCTCGAAAAGGTAAGAGCAATAGTCAAGTAGCCTATATCTCAAAACATTTATGATGTATATAACTTCCATGGCCTAGCAGCCTTTTATCATAGATTCATTAAGAAATTCAGTACCATCATAGCTTCGATCATCATTTATATCTACAAGGGAGCCTTCGAATAGACCAAAGCTATCGATAAAGCTTTCCAAGACATTAAGGATAAGATGACCCATATCCTTGTCCTGCAACTACCAGATTTCTCAAAAATATTTGAAGTCTTATATGATGCCTCAGGTGTAGGAATAGGTGGTATCCTTAGTCAAGAAGGTTATCTGATAGCATACTTTAGATTGAATGATGCCAAATTAAGATCCTCTATCTATGGTAAGGAATTCCATGCAGTAGTGTAAGCCCTAAGATATTGAAGACATAACTTGTTACTACAAGAATTTGTCTTGTTTTCTAACCATGAGGCCATCTGATTCTTGAACTCCCAAAAGAAACTAAACCATAGACATGGAAAGTCGGTCAAATTTTTGCAAGCATATACTTTTATCCTTAAACATCATGTAGGTGTTGAAAACCAAGCTATTGATGCTCTTAACCATAGATATACGTTGTTATCCACCATTAGTACATAAGTGACTGGATTTGATAAGTTGAAAAAGAGCTATGAAGAGTGTCCAGACTTCAAGAAAATTTATTCCACCTTGCTTCAAGGACTGTCTAGAGAGTATAGCAAATTTGCCCTTCAAAATGGTTACTTATTCAAAGGAATCAAATTATATGTCCCCCGTACTTTTGTTAGAGATTTCCTTGTATGGCAAATACATGCAAAAGGATTAGCTGGATGATTTGGCAAGAATAAAACCATTGAATTTGTAGAATACCAATTTTTCTTAGCCTAGCTTAAAAGAAGATGTAGCGAAGATAGTTGCTTAATGTAGAACTTGTACCATGACTAAGCATCCAAAATAGAATACTAACCTATACAGATAACTTTCCATACTCGACTATCCCTAGCAGAATGTTAGTATAGACTTTATCTCAGGTTTATGTAGGACAGCCCATAGACATGATTCAATTTTAGTGGTAGTAGATCAATTTTCTAAAATCGTCCATTCTATCCCTTATCCCCGAACATTCGATGCATCTAGAGTTACTAGGATATTCCTTGATGAAATTGTCAAGCTACATAGAATTTCCAAAAATATAGTGTTATATAGGGATATTTGATTTATAAGCTACTTTTGAAAAATCATTTGGCACATGTTAGGCATAAAACTTAAATTCTTCTCTGCTACCATTAGCAAATAGATGGCCAAATTAAAGTAATAAATAGGATCCTTGGGAACCTATTATTCTATCTAATTGAAGAGCATGCTAGAAATTTCGATTTTTCACTATCTTAAGTTGAATTTGCATATAATAGTTTAGTAAACAAATCCATAGGTATGACTCCATTTGAGGTAATTCATGGTTTCAACCTAGAAAACTAGTTGACCTCATTCCTTTGCTCATGCATGCTAGAGTGTCCTTCCATACTTAGGACTCCTCATAAATCAGGTCTGTAGTCATCATAGATTTGTAGTAGGTTTGGAACTTATATTTTTACTTTGACTAGGACTCTTTCATGGATCTATAAAAAGAGATATACTTAAGCTATTAAATCAATAAAAAAATTTTTGATCTATTTTTTTCTTCATCATGTATGGTATGATTGCTCTGAAAGGAAGAGGGTGAGAGATCTGTAGCACTTACAAGGGAGGGTGAAAGGCCCATCTTCACTCTTCATTCTTCTCCATATCTGGTTCTTAGATTTTTGCAAGAGCAACCTTCCAACCTCCACAAATCCGTAACCCCATGTCCAAATCACTTTCCCTTTTTTCTAAAATCCCAACATCAAGGATATTCTTCTCCAACTTATGGATCTTCAAAATTATTTTTTTGAAATTTTTCATGTCTTGTTGAGTCAGCCCTTGCTTGTAAAAAATTTTATACCTAGATTTTTTCTAAGTGTTGCCTCTACCAAGCTTCTCCACCCATCTATATCATGCCCAAACTCACCATCAATTACCTAACCCTGTTCCCTACAATCTCACAATCTCACACACCTACATAAACTTTTCTAGAATTTTGTAAGAAGTTTTGAAGCCCAAACCGGCCCTTAGATTCTCCCAATCCAAGCATCTTGTCTCTATGTAAGTTCTAGGTTCTTCAACACCTAATTCCCATCTTCAAGTGCTTTCCATAAAGAAGCCAATCAATCGAGGAGTCGATATTCAAATTCCAATGATCAAAATCTAAATCATCATGAATCCAAACCGTTGAAGTTGGTTCCATAAGTAGTGTAACTCTTCCAAAATTTTGATTTGGCTTGTTTAGTAAGTATCTTTCCACAAATAAACTAAGTTTGTTATTTGATAATTTTGTAAGATATTCTATTATCTTCATATATTTTAGGGGACTATCTTAATCCAGGTATTTTTCTAAATACCATTGATCTGAGTTTCATATAGTTTTAAATTGCTCATTTTTAGGACAATAATTTATGGTTTTAATTTAATATGATTATATTACTTTTTAGCAACATATCTTAAACTTGCTTAGAATTATCATCATTTGGTTAGTGTTTTATAAATTATGTTAATCAGTTACTGATCTCAAAACATTCATGCATCATGTTCCACATCAAGTTGCCTTTTCAAAATACCTAAGCAATGAGACAATTTTAAAACTTTGAAAATCATGAAGTTTCCAAAAACCTAAATGTACTTTTTCCAAGTGAACCCTAATAAACTAGAGGTATCGAGAAGGATTTACTCCATTATAATAATAGTACTTGCCTATATTTGGCCAACCTTTTTAGGCACGTTGGATACTAATGCAAATGCTTCCACATTTATATAGGAATTGCCATGAAGGCTACAAAAGCTATTGGATGTTTTATTTTCAAAAATTACTACCACACACCATAAAATAGGATGAATTTTGGCTATGGTTTTAACCAATGATTATGTAGCCCATACTCAATAATTGCATTCCATGACAAAATAGGTTGACACCACCTATTATCAAGTGATGCAATCATGTGTTGTGAGCACCAATAACAATCAAATAGTCTGGTCTAAGTGTTGATGAGAATTGTTTTAGAATTTGGATATACACATAACAACTAATAAGCCTCTCACCTCAAGTTAAGTGATCAATGCATTATTATGACTTAAGAAGTATTAAAACCTATGATAATTAATCCCTATTATTTAGAATTAAATATTGTTATATAGTTTTCATGTTTTAATAATTATGAAGACTTAGTCCCTAACAATTGCTATTACCAAGCCAAACATGAAACCTAAGTCTAAGCCCAAGCCCTTCATGTACACATCCAAGCCTTAAAACCATAATACTTGATGAACAAAAGAGATTCTAGGGCAAAATTGGATGCAGAGCAAACATGGAAGAGGCATGTGGCAACTATAAGTAATCACAATCCAACCATAATCATCCACCAGTGAAGTAAGGATCCTAAATCTTCATCATCCATCAAGAATTTCTATCCAAAGAGGAGAGCCAAAGAAAGAAAGAGAAAAGATCCAAATAGGAAAGTAGGGATCCAAGGGTGGCGCCAGGGTTTTTAAGCATGAGATGTGAAGGGGTGCTAGTTTTCTTAGAGTCCTAAACTTTTGGGACTTTTAGATGGGGCACCAAATCTAAATAAGGAAGAAAGGAGGCATGAGATACAGAGTGCCAAGAGAAAGAGGGGGCATGGAATCCTAATGTGGAAGGACTTCAAGGCACTAAAACAAGAGAGGAAGAGTTTTGGTTGGCTAGGACTTTTGGAAAATCTTTGAAAGTGCCAAATCCAAAATAAGAAAGAGGGAAGGCACTAAAAGAAAGGGTATTGGTGCGAGCAAAGGTGTGGAGGAGGAGTCCTAGGGTTTTGGGTAGCCAAGTGGTCTTGGGTAATGGAATTTCAAATAGAAAAGGAGATGAGATTCTAATTCAAATATGGGAAAGAAGGAAGGTGCCAAGTCAAAACATGAAACAAATAAGAAAGAAGAATCTTGGGATGGCTAGTTTTTCTTGGAAAGTATATGGGCACCTAGGGTTTTGGAGAGTCTTGGGAGTCTAAAAAAAGTGGAGTTGGTAGTCAATAGAGAGTCATAGAGAGAGTAGAGTATAGAGAAGTTGTAGAGAAACAAAGAAGAGAGGAAGAGATGGAGGTTGCTAGGGTTTTGGTATTTTGGGAGAGCTCTTTGTGGTGACATAAGGAGGTTCTACTGCTTTGTCTTCCCCAAGCTTCTTCATCAACCTTCAAAGAAGATGGAGTTCTTGTTGGCTAATATGATTCAGGCCATGAGCAACTAAACTCTTTGTCCTCAAGGGAATAAATAAAGTCCTTTATCTCAAATTTGTATTTTAGTTTACAAGTCTTATTATATTTCTTTTATACAATCAACTACTTAAAAATTGCAAGGCATTTTTATTTGAAATACTATTAACTATTTTACATGCATAAGTAGTTTCAATGATTCTTGTTTATGCATTTAAGTGGTAGTATTTAGTATTCTATGATGCTCGATCTTGAATAGTTTATGATTATATAGAGATGAGTAATGTCTAAGGTTATGATTTGTGCTCAGCAAGATTAGCTATGTTGATTACAAGAACGTAGATTTATCTTTTTATTATTACCATGGCTTGCTCAGCGAGATAGCTATGTTGATAACAAGAATGTAGATTCATCTTTTTATTATCATTATGGGTTTTAACTGTTGACTCTTGTATTGATTTTGATGAATAACAAAATATTTAAGTATATTGAATTACTAACTGTATATTGAAATTATGTTATATAAAGACAAGATACTCACCAAAGCTCTTTTATGTTAATAGATTAACTACTTATCTAATAGTTGAAGAAGTCATTTTCATGGATAAAGCCTCAAGTTAAATGGACTTAAGTACATAAGAATGGCTTGGAAGAACTTAAGTTTGAAGTTTGAAGAAGATTTAGCAAAGTTTCAGATGAGTTTCAGAAAGTTTTAGCCAAGTGTCGACTCATAGAATTCAAGTGTCGACTCACAAAGGCTTGGACTGATATGTAGAAAAAGTTTCAGATGGCACGCTCGAAGTGTTGACTCATGGAGCTTAAGTGTCAACTCAAGGGTCGACTCAAGTCCTGAGATAAATTATACAGAACATGCTGATTTTCAGGATTTTCTTTAAGTGTCGACTCATAGAAGCCAAGTGTCGGCTTAAGTATTGACTCACCAGAAAAAGTGTTGACTCACCTGAGATTTCCAGAGAGCTTCAGAAGACTTTTTTGAACTAGTGTCAACTCATGAAGATGAAATGTCGACTCAAGGTATCAACTGATGACCTGAAGTATTGATACTTGAAGTTTTGATGAACAATAATGGCTAGTTTTTTAAAATATAGAAATGATCCTTTTTGTCCCCAACGGTTATTTTCTCCTTTTTAATGGTCAAAACTGACCATTTGAAGTGTGGAAAGGTATTTAAAGTGGACCAAACTCATGAGGGATGAAGCAAATGATATTTCATTGATTATCTATTAAGAGTTCATTACTTTCAAGACAAGTTGAGCCTTCAAGCATTCAAAGCATTTAAGAGCATTCAAGTCCAATCACTCATGCATTGATTAAGGCTTCAACAACTTGAGGACAAGCATCTTTAATAGCAATCAAAGAGCTTCAAAGAGATATCTACTTTTAGTTGAAAGCTTTTTGTATTTTATACATTATACTTGAATCTTGTTCTTGTTTTCTAGTTTCAAGAAAATTGAAACTAGAAGTTGAGGTTGGTTGGTGAGCCTTTATATGAAAACCAATGGAGATTTTTGGTTGGCCTTGTGAAAACCAAGGAGGTTGTTGGTGAGCCTAAGTTATAAAACCAACTAGGTTTTTGGTTAGCCCGTAAAATCAAAGGGGTTTTGACTTGTGTTTCCAGTGAAAACAAGTTAGGTTTTGATTAGTGAGCCCGGAAAACTAATCGACTATAATCAAAGAAGATTATAGTGAAATTCCCAAGTAGACTTGGGAAGTGGATATAGGTACTTTGATGTGTACCGAACCACTATATATTCTTGTGTTTGTGTTGCTTGCTCCTTCTTTATTTGCTCTTATTTACTTTGCATTTACTTATTTATTTCTGTTACATACTCTTGAATAGCACACAAGCACTTGCAAATCACTAGCACCTAAATTATTTTTGAATTGGCACATGCTTGCAAAAGTTTGAAAAAGTTTTTGAAACCCAATTCACCCCCCCTCTTGGGTTGCTTGCTGGATAACAAGTGGTATCAAAGCCATGTTCTCAGTTTATAGGCTAACCACCTTGAGTAAAGACCTATGGCAGCCCTACTTGGTTCTAGTGTTGTTGAGGGACAAGCCTTAAACAGACCTCCTTACTTTAATAACACTAATTACATGTATTGGAAAACATGTATGGGAATTTATATGCATTCTATTAATTACAATTTATGAAAAGCAGTTGATAAAGGTCCTCATGCTCTTTCAATTGTTGTTAATAGCATTTCCATTCTAAAACTTGAAGAAGATTAGGATGAAAATGATATTAAATAATCCAAGATAAATGCTAAAGCAATGAACCTACTTTATTATGCATTGGATCCTAGTGAGTTCAATTGGATTTCCACATGCACCTCTACAAAAAAATATGGGATACACTTGAGGTTACTCATGAGGGTACCAATCAAGTAAAAAATACTAAAGTTAATATACTTGTACATACATATGAGATGTTTAGAATGGAGCCCAATGAGTCCATTACTGAAATGTACACTAGATTTACAAATATTGTCAATGACATGAGAAGTCTAGGAAAGATTATGTCTAATGCTGATCTTGTAAATAAAATTCTCAAGTCATTGCCGACATCTTGGGATCCAAAAGTAATAGCAATTCAAGAAGCCAAAGATGTCGAGACACTTTCATTGGAACAACTTGTAGGTTCACTCATGACTTATGAGTTGAACTTGAAGCAAAAGTCAATGGATGTTGACAAAAAGAAGAAGACCATAGCATTTAAATCTACCATACAAGAAGAGTCTTTAAGTGAAGAATCCGAAGAAGAAGAAAATAAAGATGAGGAGGCTCTCATTGCAAGAAAACTCAAAAGGTTTATGAAAAGAAAGAAATTCCCTTACAAGAAAAAGCCTCAGCCTACCAAAGAAAAGGGAAAAAAAAAGAAAAGGAAAAGAAGAAGGAACAACCAATTTGCTTCGAATGCAAGAAACTGGGACATTATAAGTTTGATTACCCTCTCCTAAAGAGGTCCAAGAAAAGATTTAGAAAGAAGGCAATGATGGCAACTTGGAGTGATAGCGAGGACTCAAGTTCGGAGGAAGAACAAACTGAAGTCACCAATCTTTGCTTCATGGTTCAAGAAGATGAGGTACAATCTGACTTTGAACCTGAATTTATATTTGATAAACTTAGAGATGTATTTGATGAGCTCATGCATGAATATAGATTGATAACAATTGAAAACAAAAAGTTGAAAAAGCATAAAAGCATGCAAATTCTTTCTCTCATGAAAACACCTATCTTACAAATGATAATAGTGATTTAAAGACTAAGATTGATGTTTTAGAAAAATAAAAGAATGCTTTGTCAATGAAAATTGAGATTTTGAAAAAATCCAAGGTTATTATTTCAAATGATCACCTTTTAAAAGAAAATAAAGACCTTAAGGTAGAAAATCAAAAATTCAAAGATGAACTTGACAAAGTTAAACCTTTTGTAGAAAAATTTACATATAGTTTTGAAAAGCTAAATCTTCTATTGAACAATCAAAGAGTAGTTTTCAACAAAGCAGGTTTAGGTTTTAAACCTCAAAAATAGTAAAATCTTTTAAAAAATTTCTTTACACTTGCATCCTCTAGTATTACATATTATTCTTGTAAAAAGTTAGGCCATAAGGCATACCAGTGTGATCTTAAAAAGATAAATAATTCTAGAAAGATTGGGTTCCAAAAGGAACCACTCTTAACACTAACCTTAAAGGACCCAAGATAGCTTGGGTACTTAAAATGAAAACTTAATTTGTTTTGCAGGTGTGTCTTGCAACCAAAGAAAAGAAGAGATTATGATATCTAGACAATGGTTGCTCAATACACATAATAGGGGACATGAAGTGATTCACTTCTCTTGAGGCACTAAATAAAGGGAGTGTAACTTTTGGAGATAACAATAAAGGAAAAATCATTAGTATCAGTAAAGTTTACATCTCCCCTTCTACATTTATTGATAATATTTTATTAGTTGAAGGATTGAAACATAATCTTCTTAGTATTAGTCAGTTTTGTGACAAAGATTTTAAAGTTATTTTTGAATCATCTATTTGCATGGTTGCTAGTCCTGATAGTAATGGAGTGAAATTCATTGGAAATAGGCATGGCAATATCTATCTTATTAACCTTGATAATTTATCATTACATGATAGTGAATGCCTAGTCGCTATGAATTTCACTATTAATGAGACTAGTTAGCTTTGGCATCATAGATTAGGTCATGCAAGAATGCATTTACTTTCAAAATTATGCAAAAAGGATTTAGTAAGAGATTTACTAAAACCTAGTTTTGAAAAAGATAAAATATGTAAAGCATGTCAATTTGGAAAACAAGTAAAAACATCTTTCAAACCAAAATGTGTTGTTTCAACTTCTAGGCCATTATGGCTATTCCATATGGATCTCTTTGGACTAACTAGGACAACAAGCCTAGGAGGCAAGATATATGGATTAGTCATAGTGGATGATTTCTCTCGATTTACATATATTTTATTTTTAGCTTATAAAGATGAATCATTTTTAGCTTTCTTGAAGTTTTATTGAAAAGTTTCAAATAAAAAGGTACTTCAGTTATTTGTATTCAAAGTGACCATGGTGCTGAATTTGAAAATCAAGATTTCAAAAATTTTTGTAATGAAAAAGGAATTGATCACAATTTTTCTGCACCTAGGATATCTTAACAGAATGGGATGGTAGAAAGGAAAAATAGTACTTTAGAAGACATGGCATGTACAATGCTTTGTAAAAATGATTTACCTAGATATTTTTGGATAGAAGTTGTGAATATTGCATGTTATATTTTAAACCATATTTTAATTTGACCTATTTTGAAGAAAACACCTTATGAACTTTGGAAAGAAAGAAAACCATCTTTAAAATATTTTTGGGTTTTTGGCTATCGTTGTTTCATTTTGAATAATGAAAAAGACAACTTAGACAAATTTGATGCCAAGTTTGATGAAGGTTTCTTTTTAGGATACTCTACATCTAGCAAGGCATACAGAGTTTTTAATAAAAGAATGCTAGTAGTAGAAGAATCAGTGGATGTAGTATTTGAAGAGTTCACTAACAAATCCTCTAGAAAAGAGGATACTTCAGATGCATGTGTAGGTGCTGAAGGACTAAAGGAGCTGACTTTGGATGATCCCCCTTCCAAAGAAGATGAAGAAGATTGGAACAAGAAGGATAGAGAAGAAGTTATAAGATCCTCACCAAAGCACAAAGATCTACCAAAAGAATGGAGGTATGCTCATAGACATCCTAAGAAATTAATTTTAGGTGATCCATCGAAAGGGATAAGAACTAGATCATCTATTAGAAATGAATGTGATTATATTGCTTTTGTTTCTCAAATTAAACCTAAATGTATTGAAGAAGCAAAAAAAGATCCTAACCGGATAATGGCAATGCAAGAAGAATTAAATCAATTTGATAGAAACAAAGTTTAGACATTAATAGAAAGACCATCTAATATTTCAATAATTGGCACAAAATGGGTGTATAGGAATAAACTAGATGAAAATAGAATAGTTACTAGAAAATATGCTAGATTGGTAGCTAAGGGTTATAATCAAGAAGAATGAATTGATTTTGATGAAACATTTGCTCCAGTAGCTAGACTTGAAACCATTAGATTACTTTTAGCATTTACATGTTTTATGGATTTCAAATGGTTTCAAATGGATGCCAAAAGTATATTTTTAAATAGTTATATAGCTGAAGAAGTTTTTGTTAAACAATTACCTAGTTTTGAAAATCATGCACATCCTGATCATGTTTTTAAACTACACAAAGCACTTTATGGTTTAAAACAAGCATCCTTTGCATAGTATGAAAGACTTAGCAAATTTTTGATTGAGAATGATTTCTTTAGAGGCCATGTTGATACTATCCTATTTTTGAAAAAGAAGAAAGATGATCTCTTAGTAGTACAAATTTATATTGATGATATCATTTTCAGTGCTATTAATGAAACACTTTGTCAAGAGTTTGCCAAGCTTATTCATGGAGAGTTTGAGATGAGTATGATGGGTGAACTAAACTTCTTCCTCGAACTTCAAATCAAGCAAACTAGAGAAGGTATCTTCATTAACCAAGCTAAGTATATAAGAAAAATCTTAAAGAAGTTTGGGATGGAGACAACCAAGCTAATAGATATACTTATGAGCCCTTCTTGTAAACTTGATAAAGATGAATGTGATAAAAATGTTGATCAAACATTATATAGTGGTATCATTGGTTCTGACGTGGCGGGATCGCTGACGGGGGGGAACCGGCAGGTGCCATGTCAAAGGAGGATGCCACGTCAGACGCCGCGTCAATTCTCCAACTCGGACTCCGCTGCCGAGTTGAGCTCCCTCAAGACAACGAGTTGAGCTCTGTCCTCCGCCAGGTCGGGCCCGTGAGATCGAGATGCCTAGGCCAGAGCTGTCTTTTGCCCTTCAGAGTGAGACCCTCGGAGGTTAGAGCCCTGTGGTCGGAGTCGAGCTCAGCGCTCACCCGCCAACATGGAGCCTCTCCGAGTGTGCGTCCTCTGGACTGGGTCCACCTTCTGCCCTCCAGAGTGAGACCCTCGGAGGTTAGAGCCCTGTGGTAGGAGTCGAGCTTAGCGCTCACTCGCCAACGTGGAGCCTCTCCGAGCGCGCGCCCTCTGGACCGGGTCTGCCTTCTACCCTCCAGAGCAAGATCCTTGGAGCTTAGAGCTCTGTGGTCAGAGTCGAGCTCTGCGCTCACCTGCCAACGTGGAGCCTCTCCGAGCGTGCGCCCTCTAGACCGGGTCCGCCTTCTGCCCTCCAGAGCGAGACCCTCGGAGGTTAGAGCCCTGTGGTTGGAGTCGAGCTCAGCGTTCACCCGCCAACATGGAGCCTCTTCGAGCGCGCGCCCTCTAGACCGGGTCCACCTTCTGCCCTCCAGAGCGAGACCCTCGGAGGTTAGAGCCCTATGGTCGAAGTCGAGCTCAGTGCTCAGTCGTGAACGTGGAGCCTCTCCGAGCACGCACCCTCTGGACCGGGTCCACCTTCTGCCCTCCAGAGAGAGACCCTCGGAGGTTAGAGCCCTGTGGTCAGAGTCAAGCTCAGCGCTCACCCGCCAACATGGAGCATCTCCGAGCGTGCGTCCTCTGGACCGGGTCTGCCTTCTGCCCTCCAGAGCGAGACCCTCGGAGGTTAGAGCCCTGTGGTCAGAGTCGAGCTCAGCGCTCACCCACCAACGTGGAGCCTCTCCGAGCGTGCACCCTCTGGACTGGATCCACCTTCTGTCCTCCAGAGCGAGACCCTCAGAGGTTAGAGCCCTGTGGTTGGAGTCGAGCTCAGCGTTCACCTACCAATGTGGAGCCTCTCCGAGTGCACGCCTTCTGGATCAGGTCCGCCTTCTGCTCTCCAGAGCGAGACCCTCGGAGGTTAGAGCCCTATGGTCGGAGTCGAGCTCAATGCTCACCCACCAACGTGGAGCCTCTCCAAGCGTGCGCCCTCTGGACCGGGTCCGCCTTCTATCCTCTAGAGCGAGACTCTCGGAGGTTAGAGCCCTGTGGTCGGAGTCGAGCTCAGCGCTCACCTGCCAACGTGGAGCCTCTCCGAGGGTGCGCCCTCTGGATCGAGTCCACCTTCTGCCCTCTAGAGCGAGACCCTCGGAGGTTAGAGCCCTGTGGTCAGAGTCGAGCTCAGCGCTCACCCGCCAACGTGGATCCTCTCCGAGCGCGCTCCATCTGGATCGGGCCCACCTTCTGCCCTCCAGAGCGAGACCCTCGGAGATTAGAGCCCTGTGGTCAGAGTCGAGCTCAGTGCTCACCTGCCAACGTGGAGCCTCTCCGAGCGCGTGCCCTCTGAATTGGGTCCGCCTTCTACCTTCCAGAGTGAGACCCTCGGAGGTTAGAGCCCTGTGGTCGGAGTCAAGCTCAGCGCTCACCTGCCAACGTGGAGCCTCTCCGAGCGCGCGTCCTCTGGACCGGGTCTGCCTTCTGCCCTCCAGAGCGAGACCCTCGGAGGTTAAAGCCCTGTGGTCGGAGTCGAGCTCAGTGCTCACCTGCCAACGTGGAGCCTCTCCGAGCATGCGCCCTCTGGACCAGGCCCGTACTCTGCTTTCCTCCACCAAGATGCCTCCGCGAGCTCAGAGCACCCAGGTCAGAGTGAGCCCCGCCATTCCAGCTCAGCCCCAGCTTAGACAAGGTCCTCGCCAGCCCAGAACATCGACGAGCCACCCGAGGGCTACCCCGGAGCGCCTTCCAGGCCGTACTGATCACCTGCATCCGCCAGTTACACTAGAAAGGAAAGAAGCACACTGATCGAGATACCACACTCCTCACCAACCATCCAGATCATCCAAGAAAGGAAGCCAACTGGGAGATTCGAATCCCGTGGGTGGCGGCCCATCGTCTGAGGCACTGCCAAGTTTCCTGGAATGAGACGACCATAAGGAGTGTCGGAGCGCATGACAGCTCCCCTTATCACGAATCAGGAAAGGCTCCTCCGGGCACCGTCGCACGCACTTGATAGTCCGGCGAAGATCCCGAGGCAGATGCCCAATGATAACCTAGCTTGCAACAAACTCGGAGGTAATACAACAACCCCAACACACAAAAAACACAGGCGATAACACAAAAAAAAGGGGAGAATGCACACCCCATCAAGAAGAGGGGCATGGTACTGCCAGCATTCCAGAGCAAGGTCGGGAAGAAGGGCCACACAGAGACTCCCTCTAACCAGGCCATGCTTCCCCGACACACTTGCAACTCACATTCACACAACCCACTCCTCCTCGTGTGGAGTCCATCAAGAGGGGATCGACCAGGAGGATATGTTCCCCTGGATCATCACTAACTTGATCATCGGAGTGCCCCCATCAGAAATCCCGACCCCGGTCACTAATCCCTGTCTTGCAGGTCCAGGTCCACCAGACGGCGAGGCAAACAAGGAGAGCATACCCAACTTGGAGGTCCGGGAGAAAAGGATCACCAGGTAGCGAAAGGGAACGCACTCCGGCACCGATAGCAGCTACGGGCCACGGCAATCCTGGCGACAACAGGTTCATTACTGTACTTGACTGCTAGTAGACTAGATATTATGTTTAGTATTTGCATATGTGCTATATATCAGTCTGCTCCTAAAGATCTCATTTAATGGCTATTAAGTGCAATCTTAGATACTTATCTGGTATTATTAATATTGGTCTGTGATATTTTGGAGAGTCTTCAATTGAATTAATTAGCTATTCTGATGCTGACTGTGTTGGGTATGAATTAGATAGAAAAAGTACTAGTAGAACTTATCAATTTCTTAGAGTTAACTTAATCTCATGGTTTAGCAAGAAACAAACTTCGATTGCATTATCTACAATTGAGGCTGAATATATTGTAGTTGAAAGTTGTTGTGCTCAAATTTTGTGAATTAAGTAGCAACTTGAAGATTTTGGAATCAAATTAACTAAGACATCCATAAGATGTGATAACACAAGTGTTATAAATTTGACTAAAAATCCTATTCAGCACTCTAGGAGTAAGCATATTGAAATTAGACACCATTTTATAAGAGATCATGTTGAAAACAATGTTATTTTGCTTGAATTTGTGTGCACTGAAATGTAATTGGCTGACATTCTGACCAAACCTCTTCAAGAATATCGGTTCTGTATGATTAGAAGAGAATTAGGGATCATTAATCCTTTTAATTAATTTTGATCAATTTTTGATCAATTTTTGATCTCTTTTTGATCTCTCAATTTCCCTCATTTTTTATTGATCAAACATTCCTGAAAATCTTGTTTAATCATTTAATATCCTTTGAAATGAAATTCTATATTTTTTTTCTGTGATCTTTTTCCTATTTTTTTTGGATTTTTTGATGAAGTGTCGACACCTCCAAGTGTCGACACTTAACCTGATGTTGTGAGTCGACACTTGAATGGCGAGAACCCGAGAACAAATAGGGAAACCAACCATTTTCTTCCTATTTTTCTTCAATCCTTTGAGCCGACTCACCCTAAAATAGTTTTCCAACACTCCATTTCTCCTCAATCACTATTTCTTTGCCTCGATTTCTTGTTTGAAGTTGTTTTCCTCCCAATTTTCACTGTTCCTCCACCGTTTCCTCACAATTTTATCATGAAATCCTTGTTCTTTTTACCCTAGACTATTTCTATTCTTCCTTTCTAGAAATGGGTCCCTGAAAGCAAGTTGTGAGGAGTCCTCGTCTATCAGTTTAAGAGGCTGAGCGATGCACAAAGGCATGGCATGAGGATCTAGTGGTAGTGGAGCCCCATGCATAGCAGAGCACTCCAGTCAGGCCACCCATCTCAAGAGCTGATAGGATGGCCTCCAAGGCCATAGTTGGAGGATGACGGGTTGATTTTTACTTCTTGGATCAGCAATATTTTCATATTGGGGACTGGCTGAGGGTTGCTGGGTTGGCACATTTTTGCTCTTTGATCGCGATATTTTATCTTGGCTTGATTAGAGAGTTCTACGGTACTCTAGCCAGAGGAGCAGATGGTTGGATCGCTGAGGTCCGAGGTATTGAGATTCCACTCACAGTTGAGGTATTGAGCTGAGCTTGGGAGATCCCCGTGAGAGGGTCAGTGGCAGACTCCTTAGTGAACAGATTCAGTGGACTCAGGTGTTTCTTTGAGACTGATAAGTTGAGAGAGGGAGATATAATAGTTGCATCCAAACTCTCACCAGAGATGAGGCTATTACATCATATCATCGCCTGGATTCTTCTACCGAAGACCAGACATTTTGACTTCATCATAAAGTGAGAGCTGTTGGTTATGGTTTCACTGATTCAGCACACTCCAGTATGCCTCCCAGTTTTGATGGTGCATCAGATGACCGAGGCTACTTTGAGTTAGAGATTTTGTCTGCCCTATGGTATGGGCTTGACTATCCTATTACGAGCATATAGCATCGTCATGGATGGAGAGCCATTCAGGCATGATGTGGGACAGAGTGGGGAAGATCGCTAGCGAGGTAGAAGTCACCAGAAGATTAGGGCTTGTACTCAAGAACCAGGAACCTGGGCGTCACACCCACTCCAATCCTGAGAAAACTCAAAACTCAGATAAAATAACTTTTCAAGTTGTATTCATGAGAAGAAGATGTTTAATACAAGAGGAGAGGGGCAGTATTTATAGATTCACCCCAGGGTACATTACTTGAGGGCTAAGAAATCCTAACTTGTGGGCCAAGAAACCCTAGTGGACCGGTCAACAGTGGGCCTATCTTGGGCTGGAGCTCTCTCTTGCGGGCTTGGCGGCATGAAAGGGTCCAGGTGCATGAAGGCCGGCTCTGGTTGGAGGGATCTGGTGAATCTCCTGGCTGCTGATGACTCTCCTCTTGACTTAACAACTTAACTAGACTCTTGACTGAACTAAAACGACTGGACCTGACTAAGTGGACTCAACTGACTCAGTTGTCCCACTTTATTACAGGACTCAAGTGGCTCACTTTGACTCAAGTAACACAGGACTAATGGACTCAAATAAAATAAAATAAAATAGATTCTTGGTCCCCATCAAGGTAGTTATTGCATACAGAGTCTACAATGAGCAATCCTTACATAGGATGGGATTTCATCTGCATGGAGGACATTGGAGATGGAGGTTCTCTAGACAGGCCACTGAGGTAGATGAGGATGCCACTGAGGAGGAGTGGATCTACATTGATGATGTCAAGCTGTTTGAGCCACAGATAGAGATACCTGACACTCAGCCCAAGCCATCCATTCTGGCATAGACTGAGATGCCACCTCTCGAAGACTCCATTGAGGATAGGATTGCCCGACTGGAGACAAACACTATGATTATCAGATAGCAGGTCAACCAGATTTATTTGGAGATGAGGGTAGATCACCAGGGTTTCAAAGATGGTATTACTACTATCCTGGCTACACTTGAGAGATTGTTTGCTACCAGAGTACCCTCACATCCTTCATTACCATATTTTCCTCCAGCATCTCCAGCCCCAGGACCAGACACAGGAGATGGCTAGGGTGTCTCTTTTGCAGAGTTTGATGTTGCAGATTTTATAGCAGAGCCAGAGCCGGATGTTGCTAAGGATGTTTCGAGGACTCCTATTCCAGATCCTTCTAGGTCATCTGTCTAGACCCCAATCCTATCCAGCTCATCCACCATTCCTGACCCACCTGTCACTCTTGCTATCACACCTATACTTGACACAGACCCCCTTGACCCAGATTTACCCACACCTATTCTTAGTATTCCTAGTAGGACTCCACCTGTTCCTTCCACATCAACCTTGATTTGGGAACTAGGTTTTTATATACCTGGTTTCCATGCTCTTGGTTCAGGTCCTATCTTTGATTGCACACCCCCGATCACCATCATAGCTATTGTTTCTGTCATAGTTGATGCTCCTGCACCTGATGTAGCCTCATCCTCTTCAGCACCAGCTAGAGGACGAGTATATACCAGACATAGAAGACGAGGCCATGGTGATGCACCCAGACCTATCTAGACTAGACTTTCTGATCTTCGATCGATGTGACGGCACCCAAACTTTCTTGGGTTACCGGGCCGATTATTCTTCAGATCGGTTCTTCCTTTGTTGAGAAAAGTATCCCTTAGGATTGGTCTATCTGACAGTCTATCTGTATTTCAGTTTTTTTATGTATTTGTATCTATGTATCAAATTCTATTATATGTATCTTTTTTTGAATCTAATATATCAAATCTTTGAAGTTTATATATATGAACTTTTTCAAATTTTATGTGTGCACTTTTACTGGAATAAAATGTTTTATATCTGCTTCATTCTCTTTCTTATCTTTTTAATGATGACAAAAATGGGGAGAGAAAGAGAGAAATAATAATTGGAATTGTATAATTATTGAAAAAGTATTGGGGACATTTAATAAAAAAAGAAGTGAGCAATGAGTAAGGGGGAGAGTAAGAAAGAAAAGCAATGAGTAAGGGAGAGAGTAAGAAAGAAAAAGTACTAAAGTAGTAATTTTTGAAAATTTTTTCAAATTCTTTTCTAGATCATATATCGAGGGAGAGTTTTTGTTCTTTTATTGATGCGGGACAGATGTGCATGTGATTATTTTTTTGTGTTTTAGGGGTTGGATGAGGTAGTTAAATCCCGAATATCATATCAAAATATGATGTAGATAATTCTATATGAATTTTAAAAGCTATGCATGCAGATCAGGACCTAAAAAGCAAAGGAAAGAGGACCGTCGAGGCTGAGAAGTCTCGGTTGGGCTTGTTCATCTTCAATAAAATTATTGGAGAATATAGGGGGTGTACCTGGCAATGTCTGATGTGCCTGGTGAAGATCGCAGTGAAGAGATCACTCGTTCCTCGATGGATGCGGCCTGGAAAATCAAGCTAGAGGCCCATGGATCCCGGCTTTTTGCTCGGTGGTCTGATTGCGGCCCGGCTGGAGTCGTTGGATTCGTAGGAACTCGGGGACCTGCAAACAACCGTCTAGGGTGAGAAAACAAAGGCTGGAAACAAGAATAATTTCAGAAAAAAGGCAGTAAGGGTGAATTGGAAGAGGAGGCTTGGAAGGTTGGTCGACTAGGGTTTCTTCGGGCAGTACTTCGAAAGGACTTCAGGCTCATACAAGATCCCTTAATGCACACAACAGGGAGGCACACAGCAAGAAAAGAACTCAAGAGTATTTCATATATCAAAAATTGTTACAATTTTTATACAAGGGGTCCCTTATATAGAGTCATGAGACTTAGGGCCCAAGCAAAAGAAAACAAGGAAAATAAGATTTGACCACTTTCTTCCTAAAGTGTGGGGCTAAATACATGATAGAAAATACTCTCATGCCATACAAAATCCCTCCAAACATGGTAGGTGTGGACATCCAAAAGGGGGGGACCACTTCTTTCCTAAGCAAGTTAGCATGAATCAGGGGATTCATGTTTATCTATTTTGACTTTCCTTCTTGTCATGCTGGAATGTGGAGTTGGTGTGCTTAGGGTATGGAAGGGGTGTGCTGGCGTGTGGTCATCAACTCCTCATGCATGGGCCAACTTCATGATCCTCCAAGTAATCCTAGGTGGTGCAATCCAGGGTGTGACTGGGCTCCATATGGCTACTGAGGTGGCATGCTAGGTGGTGTCCTTCACATGCTTGAGTCTTCTTTGACTGGGCTTGACTCAAACAGACTCAATATAATTGGACATGATTACAAGACTTGGAAAATGATTAGCTAAACATGAGCTGACTTGACCGACTGATCCAAAACCCTAATGGTATGGATCAAATGCTACATACAGGACCCAGAAAAAAAACTAGCTTAACATGAGCTGACTAGTACAGGACTCAAGTAAGAAAAAGATAACTTAGATGAACTAAGCTTTATTACAATGGACCTGAATGTAGCTAAGTGATCAATAGAGGGTTGAGAAGCCTCTGTCTTATTCTAGTGCCTCTAGGGTCCCCACCATTTATCCTTGATTTATATCCTTCATTTCAATGCTCTGATACTTACTCATTCTTACCTTTTATGCTCTGATACTTATCACTTTCTATATGCTCCGATACTCTTTGATTTCATATATTGATACTCTTTATGATTATTTAATTTTTGCTCTGATACTATCTATTCTCTTAGTACATGTTTCAAGTATTGATATTCTTAAAGCTATTCCTTGTTGATTTTGTTCTGATACTCTTCATACTGAAATGTATGTCTCTTAAATATATTCTAGCTCTGGTACACCTATTAAGCATCATCATTGTATATATTTACATACATCTCAGCTCTGATACTCTTTAATCATAGCTCTAGCACTTTATAATCTCTAGCTCTGATATATTACAACTACTGTTCTGACATTGAAGCTATATAGATTTAAATTTTTCCTTTACATATATCTATAGCTCTAATACAATGTAAATGAGTCCTTACTCTTGATAATCTTTATAAATTTAGACTTTGATACTTTTCAATATTAGCTCTGATACTTGAAGACAAAAGCTCGATATTGAAAATCTATACTATTGCTCTGATGCTTATTGTAAATCTTTTGAGCTCACATATGTATATACTTAAAGATTTTATCATCATCAAAAAGGGAAAGATTGTTGACTACTGTATTGATTTTGATGAATAACAAAATACTTAAGTATATTTGAGTACTAACTATGTATTGAAATTATGTTTTATAAAGATAGGGTACTCACTAAAGCTCTTTTATGTTAAAAGATTAACTACTTGTCTAATAGTTGAAGAAGTCCCCTTCATGGATAAAATTTCAAGTTAAATGGACTTAAGTACATAAGAATGGCTTGGAAGAACTCAAGTTTGAAGTTTGAAGAAGATTCAGCAAAGTTTCAGATGAGTTTCAGAAAGTTTCAACCAAGTGTTGACTCTTGGAATTCAAGTGTTGACTCATAGTGTCGACTCATAGAGGCTTGAGCTGATATGCAGAAGAAGTTTTAAATGGCACGCTCGAAGTGTCGACTCATGGAGCTCAAGTGTCGACTCAAGTATCGACTCAAGGGTCAACTCAAGGATTGAGACAAAAATTATACAGAACATGCTAAATTTCAGAATTTTTCTCAAGTGTCGACTTGTAGAAGCCAAGTGTCAACTCAAGTGTCGACTCACCAAAAAAAGTATCGACTCACTTAAGATTTCCAGAGAACTTCAGAAGACTTTTTTGAACTAGTGTCGACTTATGAAGATGAAGTGTCGACTCAAGATGTCAACTCATGACTTGAAGTATCGATACTTGAAATTCTGATGAACAGTAATGGCTAGTTTTTTGAAGCACCGAAACGATCCTTTTTGCCCCCAACAGCTATTTTCTCCTCTCCAACGGTCAAAAATGGCCATTTGAAGTATTGAAAGGTATTTAAAGTGGACCAAACTCAACAAGGATGAAACAAATGGGATTTCATTGATTATCCATTAAGAGTTCATTACTTTCAAGATAAGTTGAGCCTTCAAACATTCAAAGTATTCAAGAGCATTCAAGTTCAACCACTCAAGCATTGATTAAGGCTTCAACAACTTAAGGATAGGTATCTTCAATAGTAATCAAAGAGCTTCAAAGAGATATTTACTTTTAGTTGAAAGCTTTTTGTATTTCATACATTATACTTGATCTTGTTCTTGTTTTCTAGTTTCAAGGGAATTGAAACTAGAAGTTGAGGTTGGTTGGTGAGCCTTTGTGTGAAAACCAATGAAGGTTTTTGGTTAGCTTTGTGAAAACCAAGGAGGTTGTTGGTGAGCCTAAGTTACAAAATCAACTAAGTTTTTGGTTAACCTATAAAACAAAGGGGTTTTGACTTATATTCTAGGTGAAAACAAGTTGGATTTTGATTAGTGAGCCCAGAAAACTAATCAGCTGTAATCAAGAAAAATTATAGTAAAATTCCAAAGTGGACCTTGGGGGTAGATGTAGGTGCTTTGGTGTGCACCGAACCACTATATATTCTTGTGTTTCTGTTGCTTGCTCCTTCTTTATTTGCTCTTATTTATTTTGTATTTACTTATTTTTTTCCATTGCATACTCTTGAATTGCACACAAACACTTGCAAATCACTGGCACCTAAATTATTTTTGAATTGGCATATACTTGCAAAAGTATGAAAAAGTTTTTGAAACCCAATTCACCCCCCTTCTTGGGTTGCTTGCTGGGCAACGTAACTTTTGTTAGTGATTTTGATTTCTGTTAACTAAAATATAGATCTATGCTTGATGATGAATTCGAACCCCTGAGACATCCTCTTATATCTAATTTTTCTTACATTCATCTCTATCAACTTGTTTCTTTTATTTTTTTTACAACTTTAAAATCTTTGTCACTATAATCATTATTTTTCTAAGTTGAACACAAATAAGCCCTTTGGTCCTTAATGATTTGACACTTGATCTCATCCTATTCTATATAGTTAAGTCAGAGTTAATGTTATCTTTGGTGCTTATGACAACGCTAAATTTTGGTGCTATTACTAGGAACCATTGACATAGTTGTTTTCAAAAGAATACACAACATATAAAAAATATTCATAATACACATAGGGATATTAGAGACAAAAACATAAAAACAAAGATAACTTATTTGGTTGGATATCTTATTTTTTGCATATCATTTATAAATAACTTTAAGGGCACAAATCCTAAAATAATATAATGTAGAGATTTCATTACCCTTTCTTAGCCCACAAAGAAGTGTTAGGAATTGGCATACAATCTCGGGTTGCATGCATAGGTTTTAAAATTTTTAATTAATTAAAATAAATTTGTAGTAGAAATAAAAACCTATTCTAAGCATGCAAAGTTGGAATTGATCATGAACATGTAATAGACCTACAAATAAAATAAAAGAATTTAGTAGATCAGATCTACTTACCTTTGCACTACACCATCTTCATCATATTGAATCTAAGTCCCATGTTCTACTGAAGTCATCTGATCGAATCTGGGAAAAACTCTCAGGTTTTACTGGAGCTGCACATGTGCCCAACCTCTGCTAGTATCTACATGAAGATGGCTTGATCAAAGTTCCATGGTCATTAGAGTACTAGCACCTTGCAGGATGACAATTAGATCAAATCACCTTTTTTCTTTTCTTTTTATCTACACTAGGAATCCAAGAACATGATTGATCTCTTCTCAAGAAATCAAGAGGAAAATAATTTTTCTTTTTCTCTAAAGGATAGGAGGAGGGGGTGATCAAATTTCTCTCTCATTTTTTTTCTTGTATGGTCAAAAATCAAGAAGAATGGATAGGGCACTCTCTTATTTTTTTTCTTATGGTCAACTTAAGAAAAAGACTCCACAGCACCTACACACCCCATATCTCATGTTAAATCACAAAATCCTTCTCTTCTTTAAGTCCCTTTCCAACTAAAATTAGGATAAAGGCTTTAAATCAAATTTAAACACATGACTAGATGGATTAGGAAAAGAAGAAAGAAAACCATGTGCTCTCAAACACTTTTGGTGCCCCATATATTGCTCCATGCTAACTTTCTTGAAGTTTTCACATGAAGAATATACCATTCTCCTTTGTTTCTTACACGCCCATAAGGAGAGAGAATATGTGGAGGAGAGAGAGTTAGTTAGTCAGTCAGTTAGGAATTAGTTCAACTAACTCCTTATCCTAATCTTTTTAGGATTCTAACTAACTTAACTAATCTTAACTAATTCAGGTTTAAATCTATAACTAATTAAAAATTAGTTAGGCTAACTAACTAACTAATTCTATCCAACTAGAAAACTAACTAACCTAATTCCTAACCAATTTAGATTTAGGTTTAAATTTATAACTAATTAAGAATTAGATCCTAATCTAATTAAGAACACTAAATCCAAATAGAATATATTTAACCTAAATTAAATTAAATTAAATTTAATTCATCTAGGATTAGGCAACTAATTAGGTCAAATTGAATTGGCTCACAATAATTATAATTAGGTCAGTCCAAAACCTAATTGGACTATTTCATCACCCAAACTCAATCAAATTAAATCTAATTCAATTTATATCAAGCTTAATCATAATTAAATGACCAAACATCTAATTAAATTATAATTTTCATAATAAAATCCTCCTTGCTAAAATTAATAGGTTCTAAATTTGTAACCTTTATAAATTTAGAGTTTCTAAATATGCAACTCTTATATATTTCAATCTAATTATGTAATCAGGTCAAACTTCTATTATGTGTGACCCCTCAGGTTTCATTCTATCTAGTAGTGAACATATCATGATCTCTATCATAGTATCATCGAACTTTTTCGATGGATCAGAATAATTTTAGCTCATCCCATTAAGGATTGTTGATATAAAATGATTCTAAGGGTTCTCACAATCCACCAGTGATGACTAGCAGCATATAATGGCAACCCGGTAGAATAGAAGAAATAATCTCCTAGGTGTAGTTACTGTGTGATAGAGTTTTATCGAGAATCCTAACAAGATGCAGGTCATGGAAACTCGCGAAATCTTAAGCATATATCATATGTCAAATTTAATTAGCTTAAGTCCAATATGAAATTCATGGAAACTCTTTTCCATCCTTTACCTTCCATGGCCATGAAATTTTTTAGATTTAGCTTCTTAAATTACATAAAATTGTACCTAACTACTAAGATCGATAAATCCCTTATAAGTGCACTTCCACTCCTATAGTGAACCTACTATAGCTAATGAATACTACAAAGATTCAAATGACTAGGACCAATATTTTGTATTGTCAAACTACAGTAACCCCACTATAAGTGGCCAAGGCATGGTAGGTCAAAGAACCACTCTTACAGCTACAACATTGAGAAAGTCACTAACGAGTGAGGAGACATTCATATGACTTCTTGTGATAGTCATGCTCAGTACCATCATTCTCTAATGATCACTTGCACTCTCACTCCACTATTTCTATACCGTAGACTCGAGACTTGTTTATTCTAAAAGAAAAGCAATTCATGCATTGATCAAACTAGATCAATCACCATCCCAATGATATCTTATGATCAAGAATACTTAATAATTAATCTATGATAACACATTTTAAATTCTCAACTCTTGAGAATATTTATCATTATTTATTAATTTCTTGGATGATACATGAACACATCATGTATAAAAATATTTCCCAATTAAAAATATTAAATACAATTTTATGTTCGATAATAAAATATGTGTCATCTAAATTAGTTTCTAGGAATACATCTAATAATCTTCCACTTGCACTAAAGCTAGTCAGCCATACCCTCATCATATATTGTTGACCCCTGGATTGATCTTGATGATTACAAAACACTGGAGCATGTATGCATTACCAATTATTTCAATTACTCAAGAAGTTTTGCAGGAAGCACTTATCTTTATTTCAATTTGTTTTCTAACTAGTTGAAAAGTATTCCAATATTGTATGAACTCATGTATACTTCAAGTTGTAAAGCCCTAATTTTTCATCCATGTAATATTATAAAAAGGGCTCTAAATTAGTAAAAATGAGTGCAAGTAGGTTAGACATGTCTGGTAGGCCCTTTGAAGCTTTTTGGAAGACTTGCTCATGTTGGAATCTTGAATTGAAGAAGTTGGGATAAATTTGAAGCATAAAAAGAATTTTTGTGAGAGCTGACTCATGGACCAAGAGCTAACTCCTATTCTGGCATGGTACAAAAAATTTTAGAGTTTCTGAAGTTTGAGCTGACTCGAGCCTTAAGAGACGACTCGACGAAGAACTTGTGTTTTTGATAACTGAGACTTTGAGCCGACTCAAGCCTAGAAGAGTCGACTCGTCCAGAGTTTATGTTGTTGGTGACTGAGTCTTCGAGCCGACTCAGCCTTGAAAAGCCGACTCCTGCAGAGTTTATTTTTGCACTGATTGAGACTTCGAGCTGACTCATGGTTCCTCGAGCTGACTCATGTGACGGGTTTTGGCAGTCTAACAGCTAGTTCCTGAATCAAAATTTTGAACTCCAAAAATTCTCTAATAGCTCTATTTCAGTTTTCTAGGCCCTATAATGGCTAGTTTTGATTGAAGATTATAAAAGGGAGTATTTATGATGGTTTAAACAATGATTGATAGATTATTCATTGATTATTCAAATTAATTTCAAGTCTTTCACCAATCAACTTCAAGAGAGCATTCAAGAAAGGATTCAAAGCTTCACCAACTGATCTTCATCCTTGAATCCAACCTTTTGAGGAAGTAAAGAAGTAGCTTGAAGAGCATTAAAGAGCATTCAAAGCTAGGCTTCAATTTGATCTTCATCGACAACACTCAAACAAATTGGGTTTGTTGTAAAGTTGTAATTTATATTTGATATATCTTGTTTTCTCTCTAAGAGCAGTAAGGGGCTATCTTGAGAGTGTTAAAGGTTTTTAGGTGAGCCTATTAAAATCTAAGTTTGGGTTTCTTTGGTGAGCCCGGTTCTAAAAATCAAAGGGAGTTTAGTTCTTGGTTAGCCTGTGTTAAAATCAAGTGTGGGTTTCTTTGGTGATCCCAGTAAAACTAAAGTGTATAGGTTTGGATTGTGAGCCTGTTAAAACAATCTGACTGTATTCCAGTTGGGATATATAGTGAAAATTCCAAGTGATTCTTGGGTAGTGGATGTAGGAGCCAGTTGCTCTGAACCACTCTAATCCTATTGTGTTTGTGATTGCTTGATTGTGTTTACTTACTTGCTTCTGTATTTCATTACTCATCACAACACTAAAAAAATTTTAAAAGGGCACATACTTGCTAAAGTTTTTATAATCCCAATTCACCCCCCTCTTAGGAAATCCACCTGGGCAACAAATGGTATGATAGCAGAGTCTTTGAAAATTTCTTAGAGTAAAGATTGATGGCACATCCCATGAGCACCTCTTTGGCCGAATGAAGGCTAATCCACAAATAAACCTCCACTTTTCACTGAAATTAATTACACATATTGAAAGGCTAGGATGAAGATATACTTTCAAGCCGTAGACTTTTATTTATGAAAAATAATTCCAAAAGGACCTCACACACCCACTATTAAAATTAATGAAGTTGAGGTTCCCAAACCGAAAGAGGAATGGGATGAAAATGATATAAAATTGGCCAAGCTAAATGCCAAAGCCATGAATTTATTTTATTATGCTTTAGATCCAAATGAGTTTAACAGAATTTTTACTTGCAATTCTGCTAAAAAATCTTGGGATAAGCTCGAAATCACACACGAAGGCACATCACAAGTAAAGACTTCTAAGATTAACCTTCTTGTGCATAATTATGAATTATTTAAAATGGAGCCTAATGAAACTATATCTGCTATGTTTTCTCGCTTTACTGATATCATAAATGATCTTAAGAGTCTTGGTAGAATTTATACTAGTGCTGACCTAGTGCAAAAGTCTGGAGATCTTTGCTAGAGAAATGGGAAGCAAAAGTTATAGCTATTCAAGAGGCAAAGGACTTAAATACATTACCATTGGATGAGCTGGTTGGATCACTGATTACTCATGAGCTAACCATGCAGCAAAGAACAGAATAAGACTCAAAGAAGAAGAAGGCAATTGCTTTTAAAGCAATAGAAGAGGATAGAGATGAAGGTTCAGATACATCTGATGATGATGATATGGAGATTGATGAAATCGCCCTGGTAATGAGAAAGTTCAAAAAGTTTATGGGCAGAAGAAGAACAAACAGATGGAGAAAGCAATTTAGAAAAGGAGAATTTGGAAAGAAAAAAGAAAAAGACAAAGAAAATGACAAGGACAAAGATCAAACTCCAATTTGTTATGGATGTAAGAAGCCAGGACACATACATCCTAATTATCCAGAATTCAAGAAGAAATTGTTCAAGCAAAAGAAAAAAAATCAATGCTTGCAGCGTGGAGTGATAGTGATGAATCTACATCAACTGAAGAAGAAGAAGATACAACAAAAATAGCTCAAATCTGCCTTATAGGTTTGGAGGATGAGGTAACAACTTCTGAACCTAATTTAGATTTTATTTATGATGAGCTGCATCATGCCTTTTGTGAACTATTAATTGAATACAAAAAGGCTAGTTTAAAAATAAAGAGTTTAAAAAAAATTGTGATACCTTCGAAAAAGATAAAAATGAAATTGGTGAAAGAAACAAAATTTTACAAAGATAATTAAATTTGACTTGTAAAAGACTTAAAGCTATTCATTTTGAAAAGGAAGAACTTCTCAAAAAGAATAAAATTTTGCAAAATGAAAATACTGACTTGCAAAAGGAAGTTCAAAAGCTTAAGCCATTGGTTGAAAAATTAACTTTAAGCTCTAACAAACTTGAATTGATTTTGAAAAGTCAAAGAGATTCTAGTAACTGGTTGAAAAATTAACTTTAAGCTCTAACAAACTTGAATTGATTTTGAAAAGTCAAAGAGATTCTAGTAACAAGTTTGGAATTGGCTATGAAAACTCAAATTCAAATAAGTTTGTTGCATCCACTTCTTATGCTCCTAAGTTCATTACATCAAATCAATATAGATCTAAGTTTGCATCACATGCTTCTTATTCAAAGTCAAGAATTGTTTGTTATGCATGCAATAACATTGGTCATAAAGCATTTGATTGTCATTTAAAATATAATGGTAAAAAGAAAATCAAAAAAATTTGGATTCTAACAAGAACCAATCCTACTAACTTGCAAGGATCCAAGAGAGCTTGGGTACCTAAATACATTAGTTAATTGTTTTGCAGGGATGTCTTGCAGCCATGAATACAAAGAAAAGATGGAACCTTGATAGCGGCTGTTTAAGACATATGACGGGTGATAAAGATTAATTCTTCATCCTAGAATAAAAAGATGGTGGCATGGTTACTTTTGGTGATAACTGTAAATGAAGGATAATCGGTATTGGTAAAATTAAAATTACTCCTACTTTTATTGAGAATGTACTTCTTGTAGAAAAATTAAAGCATAATCTTTTAAGCATCAATCAACTGTGTGATATTGGTTTTAATATTTTTTTCAAGTCTTCAATGTGTATAGTAGTTGAACCTCTAGACTATAGTACAAAGTTCATTAGACATAGACTTGATAATATTTATATAATAGATCTTAATGATCTAGCTATGTCAAGCAATACAAGTCTTGTGGCAGTGAATGATAAGAATAAGGAATCAAGTCTACTATGGCATAGACGACTTGGACATGCTAGTATGGATACTATTGCAAAACTTATTTCAAAAGATTTGGTTAAAGGTTTTCCAAAGTTTAAAGTAAATTTTGATTATGTCATGATGCTTGTCAATTAGGAAAGCAAGTGAGGGAGAGTTTTAAATCAAAAAATATTATTTCTACCACTAGACCTTTAGAGCTACTTCACATAGATTTATTTGGACCTACTAGAACAACAAGCTTAGATGGTATGAAGTATGGTCTTGTAATTGTAGATGTTTTTTCAAAATACACTTGGGTTTTATTCATTGCACACAAAGATGAAACTTTTAAAGTATTCAAAAAGTTTTATAAAATAGTTTCAAACTTGAAAAATCTTTCTGTTATTTCTATTCGTAGTGATCATGGTATGGAATTTGAAAATCAATATTTCGATCACTTTTATAAAAAGCACGGTATTGATCACAACTTCTCCGCTCCAAGAACATCACAACAAAATGATGTTATAGAGAGAAAGAATAGAACTTTGGAAGAAATGTCCAGAACAATGCTTTATGAAGGAAATCTTTCAAAATACTTTTGGACAGAAGTTGTAAATACTGCTTACTATATTTTAAACAGAGTTTTGATTAGATCCATTATAAGAAAAACCCCCAATGAACTGTGGAACAATAGAAAGCCAAACATAAATTATTTTCATGTTTTTGGTTGCAAATATTTTTTACTTAATAATGGTAAAGATAATCTTGGTAGGTTTGATACAAAATCTGATGAGGCTATATTTCTTGGTTATTCTACAAATAGTAAAGCCTGTCGAGTTTTCAATAAAAGAACTTTATTTGTGGAAGAATCAATCTATGTTATTTTCAATAAATCTGACATGACATCTTCTAGAAAAGAAGATTGTGCTGATGATGATATTGGTATGCTTGAACATGGACTAAAGGACATGATCATTAAAGATAAGCAGACAAGTGAATAACATGAAATGATAAGCAAAGATCATGAAGATATACCTAAAGAATGGAGGTATGTACACTCACATCCTAAAGAACTTATTATAGGAGATCCATCACAAGGTGTTAGAACTAGAGCTTCACATAGGGATGCACATGATTTGATTGCTTTTGTATCTTA
This sequence comes from Areca catechu, assembly GCA_021397845.1. NCBI lineage: Eukaryota > Viridiplantae > Streptophyta > Magnoliopsida > Arecales > Arecaceae > Areca > Areca catechu. The sequence continues at coordinate 138,575,608 of CM038043.1, forward strand.
TGTAGAACCACATACTATAGAGGAAGCTGAAACCGATCTTGATTGGATGTTAGCTATGCATGATAAGCTAAACCAATTTAGGAGAAACAATGTTTGGACACTTGTAGAAAGACCAAATGACATCCTGTTATAGGTACTAGATGGGTTTATAGGAACAAGCTAGATGAGCAAGGTAATGTAAATAGGAACAAGGCTAGACTGGTAGCTCAAGGTTACAATCAAGAAGAAGAAATAGATTTTGATGAGACCTATGCACCAGTAGCTAGGCTAGAAGCTATTAGATTACTCTAGGCATATGCATATTTTATGAATTTTAAATTATTTTAAATGGATGTAAAGAGTGCTTTTTTAAATGATTTTCTATATGAAGAAGTTTTTGTTGAATAACCACCTAGTTTTATCGATCACTCTTTTCCAAATCATGTTTTCAAGTTGAATAAAGCTTTATATGGTCTTAAACAGGCACCTAGAGCCTGGTATGATAGATTAAGCAAGTTTTTTCTTGGAAATGATTTTATAAGAGGTAGTGTTGATACTACTTTATTTATTCAAAAGAAAGACAATGATATTTTGATTGTTTAGATTTATGTTGATGATATAATATTTGGATCTACTGATAAATCTTTGTGCAAAGATTTTGCTAAGTTGATGCAAGAAGAATTCGAAATGAGTTTAATGGGTGAGTTAAGCTACTTCTTCGGGCTTCAAATCAAACAATCAAAGGAAGGAATACTAATCAATCAAGCCAAATATATTAAAGAAATTATCCAAAAGTTTGGTATGGAATCAAGCAAAGAAGTTTGAACACTCATGATTCCTGCATGCAGACTTGATAAAGATGAAAATAGCACAAGTGTTGATCAAAAACTGTATAGAGGTATGATCGGATCTCTACTCTATTTAACTGCCAGTAGACCTGATATTCTATTTAGTGTTTGTATGTATGCATATTTTCAATCAAATCCAAAAGAGTCACACATTATTGCTGTTAAAAGAATTTTCAAATATCTCAAAGACACATGTAATATAGGATTATGGTATTCTAAGCATTCATCTTTGAAGTTAATTAGTTATTCTGATGCTGATTATGGTGGCTGTAAGATTGATAGAAAGAGCACAAGTGGCACTTATCAATTTCTAGGTGTTAACCTTATCTCATGACACTGTCGTAAACAGAACTCTGTAGTACTTTCTACTGCTGAGACAGAATATATGGTTGCAGGGAGCTGTTGTGCACAAGTGTTATGGATCAAGCAATAACTAGAAGATTATGGTATTATCCAGTCTAAGATTCCTATTAAATGTGATAACACTAGTACTATTAATTTATCTAAAAATCTAATTCTGGATTCTAGAACAAAGCATATTGAAATTAGACATCATTTCATTAGAGACCATGTTTTGAATAATGTTGTAAAATTAGAATTTGTACCTACAGAAGATCAACTTGCTGATATTTTTACCAAACCTCTTAGCTAAGATAGATTTGAAAAGATTAGAGGTGAATTAGGTCTATGTGATCTTTGACCTAATTTTTCTAAAATAAGGAAAAATTATCTAGATGTTTCAAAATTCACTTTAGAGCTAATGACCACTTCCTTTAGTGCTATGCTAGCTATAGGTTTTTATTTTTTAATCTTTTGAGCTTTAACCTTGATTTTTGCTCGAGCCGACTCGAGCAGACTCGAGAGTTGGGCCGAACCTTTTTAAATAGGGCATTGTTAGGTTTCAAAATCATTTTCTTTCCACCTTTGCTATTCTACTTTAACTGTTCCCTATTCCAAACCTAGAAAAAGCTCTAAGAACTCCACCAAACCTCTCTTAGCCCTTAATCCAACCAAAATGGGTCTTAGGAAAGCTACAGGGAAAAGAGCAAAAAGGGTTGTACGGACCATAGCAGAAGAAAGAAGAACGAAGAGGAGATTGGACACTTCAAATCCCACTGAAGAGCCACATGAAGAACAGCAAGACGCTCCAGAAGCTCCAAGACAAGTCATTCTTATGGGAAACAGGCAAGTTACCTCTAGAAGATGTGTGAATTTTAATTTCCTAGAACAAGAAAATCTAAGAGTAGGGGAATGGCTTATTGCTCAAGGGTGGAAATCATTTTGCATGTTGAATCTACCGACTTATCCAACCTTGGTAAGGCAATTTTTTGAAAATCCGTCCCTTGGTACATTTCATCTAGAATCTACAGTTAAAGGAAAATTCATTTTGGTAGATGAGCAAAAACTGAGTTGTATTCTTCGGATTCCTAAGGAAGGGAAGGCTTTTTGATTTTAAAAGAGAAGAAAAAGACTTTGAGGATAATCTTTGAAAGGAATGTTGTTTCTGGAGTTGTGCATGTTAGGGCTAATCAACTATCTTTGGAGATGAGATTGATTCATAATATTATTAGCCGTGTTTTTCTACATGGAACTGGAAAATTTGACTGGGTGAGTGAGAGGGATCTTGTATTTATGAGATGCTTGATTGAGGAGGAGGCCCTCAACTTACCATACATCATGATATCCCAGATGCGGGAAGCAGCTCGTAGGGCACGAGCTTGTCTTCCTTATGGCATGGTTTTTACACTGCTTTTTCAGGATGTCGAGGTGGACTTATCTGGTGAGGAAAGTAGACCTTTTCTATATACTGACAGATATAATGTTAAGTCCTTGAGCAGAATGGGATTTTTGAAGGTAGATGGGCATTGGATTAGGAAGACTTCCAGACTACCGCTACACATTCTGATAGGGAGTCAGATGAGGATGACCTGACTGGTCAGGCACAGGCCACTGAGGCAGAGAGACCTACAGATGAGGCTGGACCCTCCAAGCCAGCACCTACTTTACCTCAGACACCTATGAGAGATAGTGCAGACACTGTTGGTTCTATAGATGATCATAGATGGCAAATTACCTTGGATGAGATCTCTTCTCTATAGAGAGGTAGGGCAGAGACTGATGCCAGGATTATGGCACTTCAGACTGAGATGCGAGATGGCTTCCAACAGATATTATCAGTTCTTCAGCATATCAGTACTGCCAGCCATTCAACACCTCCTCCTTCTTCAGCAGGACCAGATATTCATGATGATGACTGTGCATAGGGAGAGACTGAGCATTTCACCGACACTCATGATGCAGCTACTCCTTTTGTTGGGCTTGGTATTGGCACTCAGGATCTGAGCACTGGCATATCGAATACTCTGGCAACCCAGATTCTATCGAGCACCAGCACCCTAGCTTTATCTGATCCTGATCCTCCTTCTATGTGGCCGACACCCATCTTGATCTCTTCTGAGCCTCCAACCAAATCTAGATCTAGAGTTTCTAAGCCTTCAGCTCTTATTAAGACTAGACTGAGAGACCTTAGACCTAGGTTTCCAAAGTTTAAACCTGCTCCTGGCATTCAAGAGATTGACTCTTCTTCTAGTGAAGATGAGTCTAGTGATGATAGACCCAGTCCTTCTTTCTGACCTTTAGAACTTTATCATTTTTGCATTTCCTGTTGTTTGTGATACTATTTTTGGTGTGCTTTAGCACTTTTGTAATGTATCACATCTTGTATTGACTCTTCATATATATATATATATATATATATATATATATATATGTTTTGAAAATGTTATGTTTTGATACATATGAATGATTGAGTATGAACAAATTTTTTCCCTAAATTGTATACTTTTGTGTTGATGACAAAAAGGGGGAGAAGAGCATGAAAAATCAAAATGAGAACAAGTAAGAGCATAAAAACCAAAATGAGAAGAGAGCTGAAAATGAACATGAATTATTGAATATGATCAAAAGGATGAGCAATGTTATATTATATGAGAAAGGGGGAGCATTTATTGAGCATCTACTAAAACTTCTTTCAAATGCAAAGTGAAAAGTTTTCTTTTATTGAAGCTGAAAATTAGTATTGTGATAATTTAATACTTAGTGCATGAGTAGTACAGTAAACTTATTGACCTAATACTTGTTGAAAAATTTGTTTTGATATTACTTTGTTTCAACATTTTGATACTCTATTTGCTTTGATACACACTACTTTGAATACACCTTTGATATATGTAAATATGATACATAATATATTATTACAGGTAATTGTAAAGTGTTTTAAACCTTTCATGCCTAGTGTTTTGTCATCATCAAAAAGGGGCAGATTGTTGAACCATGGAACGATTTTGTTGATTACAAAACATGGAGCATGTATGCATTACTAATTCTATCAATTACTCAAGAAGTTTTGTAGGAAGCACTTATCTTTATTTCAATTGGTTTTCTAACTAGTTGAAAAGTATTCCAACATTGTATGAACTCATGTACACTTCAAGTTGTAAAGCCCTAATTTTTCATCCATGTAATCTTGTAAAAAGGGCTCTAAATTAGTAAAAATGAGTGCAAGTAGGTTAGACATGTCTGGTAGGCTCTTTGAAGCTTTTTGGAAGACTTGCTCTTGTTGGAATCTTGAATTGAAGAAGTTGGAAGAAATTTGAAGCATAAAAAGAATTTTTGTGAGAGCCGACTCATGGACCAAGAGTCGACTCCTATTCTGGCACGGCACAAAAAATTTAAAGTTTTAGAAGTTCGAGCCGACTCGAGCCTTAAGAGCCGACTCGACGAAGAACTTGTGTTTTTGATAACTGAGACTTTGAGCCGACTCAAGCCCAGAAGAGCTGACTCATCCGGAGTTTGTGTTGTTGGTGACTGAGACTTCGAGATGACTCAACCTTGAAGAGCCGACTCCTGCAGAGTCTATATTTCACTGACTGAGACTTCGAGCCGACTCGAGTGACTGGTTTTGGCAGTCTAACGACTAGTTCCTGAATTAAAATTTTGAACTCCAAAAGTACTCTAACAATTTTATTTCAATTCCCTAGGCCCTATAATGGCTAGTTTTGATTGAAGACTATAAAAAAGAGTATTTATGATGGTTTAAACAATGATTGATAAATTATTCATTGATTATTCAAATTAATTTCAAGTCTTTCACCAATCAACTTCAAGAGAGCATTCAAGAAAAGATTCAAAGCTTCACCAACTGATCTTCATCCTTGAATCCAACCTTTTGAGGAAGAAGAGAAGCAACTTGAAGAGCATTAAAGAGCATTCAAAGTTAGGCTTCGATTTGATTTTCATCGGCAACACTCAAACAAAATTGGTTTGTTGCAAAGTTGCAATTTATATTTGATATATCTTGTTTTCTCTCTAAGAGCAACAAGGGGCTGTGTCTTGAGAGTGTTAAAGGTTTTTAGGTGAGCCTATTAAAATCTAAGTTTGAATTTCTTTGGTGAGTCCGGTTCTAAAAACCAAAGGGAGTTAGGTTCTTGGTTAGCATGTGTTAAAACCAAGTGTGAGTTTCTTTGGTGATCCCGTTTGGGTTTCTTTGGTGAGCCCGGTTCTAAAAACCAAAAGGAGTTAGGTTCTTGGTTAGCCTATGTTAAAACTAAGTATGGGTTTCTTTGGTGCTCCTGGTAAAACCAAAGTGTATAGGTTTGGATTGTGAGCCTATTAAAACAATCCGACTGTGTTCCGGTTAGGGGATATAGTGGAAATCCCAAGTGATGCTTGGGTAGTGGACGTAGGAGCTGATTGGTCCGAACCACTCTAAATCTATTGTGTTTGTGATTGCTTGATTGTGTTTACTTACTTGCTTCCATATTTCATTACTCATCACAACACTAAAGGAATTTCAAAAGGGCACATACTTGCTAAAGTTTTTATAATCCCAATTCACCCCCTCTTGGGAAAGCCACCTGGGCAACATATATGCTTCATTTTTTGCTGGCCAAAGCTTACTAAGCTAGTGGGTCCACCATATCTCATGTAAAGATTATTCTCTGTACCTTAATATGGTGTCGCAAAATGATCATGTTTTGTGTTCGAACTTCTGGTAAGACCTTGGTTCCTCAGCAAAAGCCATAGGACTATTGTTGCTATGATAGTGTATTATGTCATCTCATGACATCTCACTCATTTCTGCAACAAATTATTGATCAGAATACATCTTTGCACCATTAGAGATAATGATTTAGTTAGCCTCCTAGGTCAAACCTATAATGATCGATTCTAAACTACCATTGTATAAGAACATATCATATGTATTCTTATTCTCTCAATTTTCCTACTCTTAAAGATCTAAAATATATCTTTCATACTTTCCAAGTCTTAAAGAATGTTATCACAGTTATCCAGTATCCATAGCCTTTATTTTATTAATATTTTCTTGTGATATTCATAATAAAAATTAGGTCATGCATATGATAAGATTCATTGAGGCTCCCTATGGTCAAAGTCCAACGAGATCTAGCTAATATCAAAATCTCTTCAAATGTATTGAAGCACATTCAGAGATTAATTCTATGCTTAAGAAGTCAAATTCCTTATTAAATTTTTCAAGCTAAACATCTTCAGCACTTCCATAATGTACAACTTTGTGATAGGCCTAGCATCCTCCTTAGTTTAACTCATAGACCTACCTTTTAAATGTAGAGTGCTATCCAAAGGTCTTTATTAGAGAATTACCTAGAAAATCATTATCTAACCAAAGTCTACATTGGAATCATATTCCTAATCAGAGAATATTATCTTTGTACAATGAGAGGAATCATATATTCTCACTGACCAAATATAAACATATGATTTCTCTTCTCATTCTTCACAAAATCAAATAATTTTAAGATGTCATTGAAATGAGAATTTCAATTTTGAGCTAATTATTTTAGCCTTTTTACATAGACCTTTTGCAACTTACCTTATGATCTCGTCCCTATCCATCAATCTGATCTCATCATAGTTAACTGCAATAGCAAATTGTATGGATTTAAGCATGATTATAAGTGAAAAGGTTTCCATAGTCAATACTGACTCTAACCTTTCACCTAAGCCTTACCTCATAGATCACAATCTATTAGGTACTATACTTTTTGGTGGATCTATTAAAGACCATACTACGTTGAAGCAAATTAAGTTTAATTTCATAAGATTCAACAATATCTCAGAATTAGTTCTGACATTATCTCATCGTAGGTTTTTAGGATCATCTCTATGTTCCCTATCTCTCTCAAGGAACACTTCCTCTGCATCCTTTATAAGTGTACCATGCATATTTTTGGAGGATGGAAGATCCTACAATACTTACAAGGTGGAGAAGGAACTACTCTACTGGCTCTACTTGAATGGATTCTATAGCTTCTATGGCCCGTTGCTCTTCCGAGATAATCTCTTAGAGTTTAATTATCCTTCCATTTCTATATTTATGTTAAACTATTTAACCATGAATAAAGATAATGGGTCACAACAACTTATGATCCACTGGGAAAAAGTATCCTAACAGCTCTTTAGGATGCAAAACATTAATGACTTAATCTCTAACTTATCCACCTATATCTCATATAAGTGAGATAAAAAGATTTAAAGTGAATCCAATTAAATAGGTTAGTTGAGTTATGTAATCAAATTCTTTAAAGATAAATTAGTGATTTCCATAATGGATTGAACCATATCTAATAGGGCTCAATTTCTCTACTCAGATACCTTGTTGAGCTTGAGATGTAAGAGGAGTCCATTATGAGATTATGTCGAATAACTTAAGATGATTCTAGAAATCTTCTCTAAGGCATTTACTTCCTTGATCTAATCAAAGAACTTTAAGGAGCTTTTCTTGGTCAGCATATTGAATATGCGATATAGATTAATATATACTCGGGCTAGCATATCATCTCATAATATCTCTTAGATCCCACGATACTCACTAACAACTTAGCAAGTGCATAATATGCATGCAGAGACTAATATTTAAAAATTATCTGAATCTAATTCATTTCTAAAATAAATGGATCAGTGATTTCATACTAAACAAAAATCAAATTTCTGCTCAAGATAAAAGTTTCTTTGAGTAGCTAACATACCTTCCAAAGATGTGTCATATTTATTCTTCAAGGATTAGATACACGGGACTATGCCTATGATCATTGACCTTCGAAGTGGAAATAACTTTCTATTATCAATGGCCATTTGCATATAAGAATTGATCTCTTGCTTCTTCACAAGCCTTTCTTTCAATTATACTATCTTTTAGAAGAGAAGGTTTGCCCAACATTGAGAAATGTCTATTGAACCTTTCAATATCCCTTTATCAGTCACCAATTCGTTGACCTAATCATCTTAATCTTATTCAAATAGTAGTTTACAATAAACTATCCATTTGAGATAAGACAAGATGGTAGAATAAAATTCATTTACAATTCTTATGCATTAACATGCTCAAGCTTCTCAAGCTCCTAATTCTTAATTATTATCAAACAATGAACATAGATTGATTACAGTTACGTCAGCTAGAATGGCTTGGTAACATAAGGTAACCCTGGTCTATTATTATACTCAGCCTGTCTAATTATATTTTTCAAATTGAACCAGTCTTTATATCAAGTTATGGTTAATAGATTTGTCTAAAAATTAAGAGGGTTTGATAGCTAACTTTTATCCATGAAGAGTAAAGAATTAAGTTAGACAACTATATTTAATTTTAAATTTGTTTAGGGACTTTAAGCAATAAATTAGGTTCCTATTATTTTCATGAATCTTTCACACTTCTTAGTGGAGATGCGAAAATCCCTACATGACTAGGATCCCTAGTGGATAGTATGGTCCCATTGATTTTGTGCACCTCCCCTAATAGTTATTGATAACATATAAATTAATGAGTAGATAACTTTTGCCAATACTTCTCAACCATGTTACAGTGACTTGGTTTCTAAGTCATGTGGACTCACTTGACAGTTATTGTCCACACATCCTAGTTATGCCAGACCCATTATTCAAAGCAGAATGAAGCCATCATTGGATTTCTTACCTAATAGTTATTAGGCCTAACCTAATCTTCACACTATAACATCTCATGTTAATAAAGTTGTTGTGCCTCCCGATGCAACTGAACTACCATATCCAATCGAGAACAATCAACATCGAGAGATGCCTGTAGCTCTACAATGATAGAAGACCTATGACTTAATATTTACAAGAAGATTTAGATATAGATCTCTACTTTATTAGTCAGTATAATCTCATGTCTGACTAACATTATTTGGATTAGCACATCTAATATCTGATTAACTTGATTTGGGTTTGCACATCTAATATTTGACACACTTAGATTGGGTCACCATATCTCATGTCTGATTGGTTTAGATCTATGTATTTCATATCTAAATTATCTGACTTAGGCATAGCTTAATTAGTTTGCCTATCTCATATCTAACTAATCAAAATGGCATGGGTGAACTCGAATCAATAAGCAACATTATTCAAACATATAAACCAAATTATCCAAGTAAGATCGATAGGAGGATTCTAGCATTAACCTCTTTTTTAGAAATCAATCGAGTTGGCCAGGTAAGCGTTAGCCCTAATTGAAAACCATGATTGAAACTAGCCTTAGACACAAATTGGTTAATTAGTTTCAAATTGATTAGCTTAGATGACTCAAGCTCAACATTGAGTCAAATTAGATCTTTAGATCAATCGATTGATGTCAATTGTATCAATTAGCTTAGACCATTAACATGATCCTAAGTACTCTTGACCTAATCCTAATCAACTCTTGATTTGGTTTGATTAAGAGTCAATCAATTGGATTTGACTTAATTGAAAACTAGATGCAATCTAATTGCATGACCTAATCAATTCGATCCATGCCACATCCCTCATATTTTTTACTTTGAATTAAGATATTAAATTCTCTATTTCAAATCTATAATCTTAATTTTAAATCTTAAATAATTGACCAAAATCTTGAAAACTATTTTAAAAAATGAGTCAATCTTGTACTAGGATAACCTTACACTATAAGGGGTTAACCTTATAGCAGGATAACCTTATGTCAGCATAAGATTAGACCTAACTAATTTTAATTTTAGATCTTTAATTAGTTGCATTATGAACATGAGGGTTTAGACTAGATGTCAAAACTAATTTTAGATCTAAACTATTAGGTTTTGTTGTCGCCTGGACCATCATGGCCTGTAGCTTCGATGCAACGTCGGGCATCGCCCTCCTTGTTTAGAATCCTGTGCGCGCACTCGGTCTTGCAAAAGAAAAAAGAGACCCGGGCCTGGGGTTCCAGCAGGGGCACTCCGACGATCAAGTCAGTGGGCGATCCAGGAGAACAGATCCTTCTCGGTGGATCCCAGTGAGGTCTTTACGTTCAGGTTGTTTTTTAGAGAAAAGAAAGTGAAAAAGTGGGAAAGGAGCATCAGCGGAGAAGGAGAGCTCGAGCAGGGTCGGCTGTGTCCGTGGGATTCTTTCGACAAATTTTCCAATAGCCTCAGAGCATTCCATCTGGTTTGCTCTCTCCTTCTGTGTGCCAACGGTTACCTCGCATGCCCCTTGCTTGCTTTTGGCTTGTCCCATTTTTCTGGCTTGCTTCTCCTTTGGTCGGAGGTCCCTTTTTAGTTTGTTATGGAGAGGTAGTGTTGTCCCTTGAGCTTACTTCCCAGATGTTTCCTTCTTAGGGTAGTCCCGAGGGTTGACATCTAGTAGCATTCAAGGATTGTGCATGAGCTTCCCCTTTTCCCTTTGGGGCAGGGAGTTTGTCGCTGGCTCTGACATTTTGGTTGGTCATCATGTTTTGGAAAGCTTAGCAGAGCATTGGTATATGGGCAGCCCCCCAGGATTTGAATTCTCTGGCACAACCTTCTTCTTGTGGATGATGCAGATGGTAGGTTGAGGGGTGTCGTGCCTCGAATGAGGCATTCCTTCCCGATCAATGTAAACCGAGGCCTGAGGGGATCCTAGTGCTCCAGTAAGGCATCTCCCTCCATAGGTCTCAGGTGGCGAGCTATTGCCTGTCAGTCATACCATCACAGCTACGGGGTCTTGATGAAGACAACCCCCTTTCCTGCCATGATTTGAATCTCTGTCGACCTCCTTTCTTCAGTTGGTGGTAGTATGAGCTCGACCCCGACCGGGAGCTGACCTCGTTAGGGCGCTCACTTCGACTCCTCGCTTGGGCGCTATACTCAGGTGGCTCCTCCATCTGCTAGCTGACAACCGATATCCAGATGGACTCCACGTCAGCAGATATAGCCGTATCAGTTGCCCCCCACTCTCAAGCCCAGAAGATGGTATGATGCTCAGGGCATGAAGAGTAATGATCATGCTAACATGGATTGGGACAACTCTTACATTTCCGACATCTCTATGCACCTGCACTTCATAGACCATGCCTTCGCATTAATGGGGGTTTAGTGGTGCTCGGCTTTTCGATGGTGATCATAAATGCTTCTCCTGGATCGACATGAATCCTCTGAGAATGAAGCATTTGGGTTACCCAATGCCAATACGTGGCATCTTCTGGCTGGCTTGGCAATTAATGGGGCACGTTTCTTTAATGGTAGGAGGGAGCGGCGGGATTTGTTCCAGAGAAGCCATCCCTTGACTTTTTAAGGGTAGGTGGATATGCCTTCGTAGAGTCTTTTCCCTTCTCCATGCTTTTTCTCTTAACTCTTCTCTCCTGGCTTGTGCCGAGGGAGGTCTTCTAGTGAGCTTCAGGTCCCTGAATGAAAGGCCGAGAGGTCACATGATGTTTTTCTGGGAATGTTTGGCTGGCATCCTAGCGGGGGCATCTCGGTCAGAGAAGAAGTCCGCTAAGCTCGAGATTCCCTTGAAGGAGGAGGAAGTGGAGCCTTGGGGGGCAGAGAAGGTGGTAGCCCGTGTGATGGGACCAGCCTACCTATGAACCTCCTGGGTGTGCCTGGTCATGCAATTGAATGGGGGGATGGCCACGGTCGTAGTCGCCATGGAGAAGGTCGTGGTCGCCATGGCATTACTGAGAGTGGCCTAACGAGGGGTGGCTACAGCTGCTCTTGGAATCACTAGATCGGTGAGATCCAAGGAGGACAGTGTGGTCGAGGAGGATGCGTTGCTATACCCCTTTATCGGGTGTTCACTTGAGAAAGGGAACCTGCATCCTTGGTGTTCCAGAGACGATGTCGGGCTCTAGGGACCTGGCGGACTCCTGGGGAGGATGGTGCGGTAGAGGTGGACGTGTAATTGTTCTCCTTCTCAGGAAGCTCAGTTGAGGGATGGACCAGCATACCTCCATCTGCTTCCAGAATTAGGGTCCATAACTGGGGAGGATCCCTTCTTATTTGTAACTTAGATCTCCAGGAGGCTTCTTGACCTATCGGGAACCTTTGTAGGATGTAAGAGATGTTTGGTCAATGAAAGCTTTTGTTTTGACCATTGTGCACTTCTCCTTCTTGTCTCCTTTTCTCTTCTTTTTTTTTTCTGTGGCTTCCTATGGTGTTAAGTATTTACCCTTGGAGTGAAGAACATTCAGTTGATGCAGCCTTCCACTTCCCTTCGACTGAAACACCTTGTATTCCAACTGTACCCCCTTGTGTCTTCCTTCCAATCTTTTCTCCACTCGAGCTGCTTTAGAGGAGGCCCGCCGGGGGCCATGAAGGGCTTACTCCCATAATTTAGTTGAGGGGTCTTCGAGGTTTGAAACTGAGCATCAAGACACGGCTATGCCCTCCATGGATGTTATGTGCATTTTGGGGGAGCCAACCTAGCAGAAAGACTTGAAGGAAAACTTGGCTTCTGCTGGAGTTTCGACCTGGGGGTAGCCAACCCAATAGAAGGTGGAGTCCGGCTTTGGCTAGAGTCTCGACCTGGGGGAGCCAACCTAGTGGAGGGACTCAAGAAGAAATTTGGCTTCTGCTGGAGTCTCGACCTAGGGGGAGCCAACCCATCAGAAGGTGGAGTCCGGCTTCGACTGGAGTCTCGACCTGGAGGGAGCCAACCCAGTGGAAGGACTTGAAGAGAAATTTGGCTTCTGCTGGAGTCTCGACCTGGGGGTAGCTAGCCCAGTAGAAGGTGGAGTTCGGCTTCAACTGGAGTCTCGACCTGGGGGGAACCAACCCAGTGGAAGGACTCGAAGAAGAATTTGGCTTTGCTGTAGTCTCGACTTAGGGGGAGCCAGCCAAGCAGAAGGTGGAGTCCGGCTTCGATTGGAGTCTTGACCAGGGGGGAGCCAACCCAGCAAAAGGACTCAAAGAGGAATTTGACTTCTGCTGGAGTCTCGACCAGGGGGGAGCCAGCCGAGCAGAAGGTGGAGTCCAGCTTCGGCTGGAGTCTCAACTTGGGGGAAGCCAACCCAGCGAAAGGACTCGAAGAGAAATTTAGCTTCTGGTGGAGTCTTGACCTAGGGAGAGCCAACCCAGTAGAAGGTGGAGTCTAGCTTTGGCTGGAGTCTCGACCTGGGGGGAGCCAACCCAGCAGAAGGACCCAAAGAGGAATTTGGCTTCTGCTGGAGTGTCGACCTGGGGGGAGCCAGCCCAGCAGAAGGTGGAGTCCAGCTTCGGCTAGAGTCTCGACCTAGAGGGTGCCAACCCAGTGGAAGGACCTAAAGAAGAATTTGGCTTCTGTTGGAGTCTCGACCTTGGGGGAGCCAACCTAGCAGAAGGACTTGAAGGGATGGAGCTTCTGATTGCAATCTCTGTTGGCTAGATCCGAGTGGGACCCGGTGATGTCGCTTCTTCATTTGCCTCCTACTCCCAAGTCTTGACAAAATATCGTGCTCAGGGCTAAGGAGGTAATTGTGGAGGTGACGTGGAAAGGCTGAGATCTGGCACCATTGAATGCCATGATCGTTGCCACTTCACATGCCATGCCATGAGCCAGTATGGGGGTGCCACATCAGTGGGTCTGAGGAAGCATAATGGTGGATATACGACCCGAGGCTATTTCCATTGCATCGGGGCATCGCTTTTGATCGATGTTGCCACGTGGTGCCCATCCAGTGGCGAGAGTGCCGAAAGGACGTACGACTATAGTCTGGCCGCTTTGAAAAGAGGGTAAGCTTTTTCCTAATCATCCCTTTCAAAACTTTCTCGCTCACCATCGGACCAAAGCTTCTTCCTTCTCCCGACTGTCTTTTCCTCCAACAACCAGGTTAGTCTTCATTGGCCTTCTCCTTCTCCTTTGATTAGGTCGAGTTTTCCTATAGGGTTCCCAGGCCTTCTTTCCCTGTACACTTTTTTCTTTGTTTGATCTTGAATGGCTCCATCCGGTTAGAACCATCTCTCTTTCCGGAACCTCGATGAGGCGGGGCCCTCTCGATCGAGGACTTCATCTTTAGACGAGGAGGAGGAGGTTCCTCTCATCATCTGCAAAAACCTTCACTCGATCAGAGTACTCATAGGTGGGCCCAGGGCCCCTCTTGTTCCTTCTATCTCTTCTGCTCCTGTTGCTTCTTCCCGGTCTTCCCATCCAACCGAGCCTTCTAGCATCACTTCGATGATGACCAGGGAGGATCTCTCTATGATCCGAGCCACCTATGGGATCTCGAACACCTACGGGATCCCAGACTCTATCCGGCTCTCGATTTCAGGACCAGGGGAGTAGGTCACCTCTAGTGACCCAGGTCGAATAGCCCTCTACAAGGAGTTCTTTCTTGAGGGCTTTCATTTACCTTTTCACCACTTCTTTCTCTCTTTTCTCAACGACTATCATCTTGTTCCTGCATAGTTGTCCCCCAATGCCATTAGGGTCATTAATTGCTTCATTATTTTTTGCCACTTCCATGAAATTATCGCCCGTTTCTTCCAGTTTAGGGCCTTCTTTATCCTAAAATGTCACCCGACTGAGGACAGGTGGTGGTTTGTTTCTTCTTGCCCGAAGGGCATAAAGTTTGAGCATCTCTCTTTCATCAAAGGGTGGAAGAGTAAATTTTTCTTTGCCTCTATTGATGGAGTGGACTGGATCTAGAGTAATTCAGATCGGAGCCCAAATAAGAACTCCTAGGTTGAGACCTTTGATCAGGAAATATATAACCCGCCCATTTCCAATCAGATCCCCTTCCTCAAGGTTTTGCTATCAGAGCAGAACCTGTTCGACACCAGGATCAGCCCAATCTGGGGGCTAGGTGAGTCTAGAGGGATATCTCTTCTTCCATGAGTCCTTTTCGGTCTGCTATTGACCTTTATCTTCTTATTCTTGTAGGCATGAAGTTCTCGGTGGAGGAGATTCTAGAGTTTGCACAGAGGAGAGGCCTACTGTCCGGGCCCGGGGAGGCTCCACTAAAGAGGGCCCAGTTGAGCCCAGCCAAGGGGTGGGGCCTGCTTTAGTCCCTGGCCCTGCAGGGCGAGCAGTTGAGCTGGTCCTCAGACCTTCGAGGCAACGAGCCTAGCTCCCGGCCCGAGAACCTGGCATGGGTACACAGGCTAGGCCGATTGCTGTCGTTGCGGTCCAGCCTCCCACAGTCATCGAGGTGGATGTGGAGGGAGAGAGGGTGGCGGAGTGGCCACTGACGATGCCACCACCCATGGCAATGAACTCCCCCCCGCTAGATGATATGCCTTCAGAGGTGGTTCTCCCAGATGTGGTGGTGCCCCAAGCACTGAGGAGGGTTGCTGTTTGGAGGGCAGCACCTGTGGTGAAACCGAACTCGACGGTCACCCATGATCTTGCACTTGGAGAGCGCATGATGAAGTTCACGGTCCAGTCATGTGATTGCCATGAGAGGGGAGGTAGGAAGCTAGCAGAGGCCCTTCTTAGCACCCTTCCCCTCCTCTTCACGATAGTCTTCTTCTTTTCTGTTGCTCCAGTCTGGTTTCCATAGCTAACACCTTTGATGATGCGGATCAGGAAGGACATTCTTCTCGTCTGTGACTACTGCACCTAGTGGAAAAAGAGAGATGCTCGGCAGGAGCAGGAAAGGGCGTCACTAGCTGCTGAGGCTTGGGAGCAAACTGATAGGGCCCAAGCCTTAGAGGAGAAGGATAAGGTCCTCCAAGCCAAGGGTCGATGCCAAAAAATGGGTTAGGGACCTCGAAGTGTCCTTAGCCTGAGAAAGGGATCGGGCTTCTCTCCGAGTGGAGGAGATCAAAGCATAAGCTGCCCGGGTGGAAGAGATAAGGAATGGCCTCTAGGCATAGCTGGAGGCAATGCAGGCTTGGCTGTCAGTAGCCGAGGTGAGAACTGCTTAGGCGGTGGCTCTAATGGAGGCTTCCAAGAAGGAGGCCGCTGAGGCAATGCCCATGTTCAGGGCTTCGATGGCATTTTTTCGATGAAGTCCGGAAGGTAGCCATGGATTCCTTCATCAAAGGGTTCGGGATCTGCAGATCTCTGGTGGCCTAGCTCTTCCTAGAGCTAAAGCTGGATGAGGTTGTGGTCCCGGGCGGCCTTAGTGGAAGCCCGAGGGGAACCATGACTCCTACCACCATGGCTGAGGTAGAGCCTACTCCTGCCGCTGAAAAAGTCCCACCGGCGGGAGCTGCGAAGGCCCAAGGGGGTGCTGGTGTGCCTAATCGTTATCCTGGGAAGGAGCCTACAGAGGGATAGGCTCTGATTTCTTTTTTGAGTCTTCCTTTTTATTTTGGGATTGCCCGACCTGTCGGGGGTCTGTTGATGATGTATCTTTTTCATGTAATATTAATGAAGTCTTTTTTTGCTTCACCTAGTTCTTGTTTTTATGGTTACTTCAAACCTTTTCAGCAACTACTTGTCTTGAGAACTCTCCAGTTCAACCAAGTGCTGGCGGATGGCTTGAGGGGGGCCTGAGTGGCCCTGGGAGACTGTCAAGTTGGGGAGCTTGACTAGACGGGTCTCAAAATTGTCTTCACTGGTGTTGAGTCTAGCTGGCAGAGCATGGGCCTTCAGGGGTGCCCTACTTTGCCATCACCGAATTGATGGTCCAGTGGGTTGAATGCAGGGCTTCAAGAGTTTCCAGGATTGAGGTGCCGAGTTATGAGTCAGGTGACAGATGGCAGAACTTCTGGGGTGTCTCGCTGACATCTCCGGACTATGAGGATGACAGTAGGTGTGGGGCTTCAGGAGTTTCCTAGCTCGAGATGCTGAGTTGTGTGTCAGGCGATAGATGGAGGAACTTCTGGGGTGTCATGCTGACATCTTCGGACCATGAGGATGGAAGTAGGTGCGGGGCTTCAGAAGTTTCTCGACTTGAGTGTGGGGCTTTGGAAATTTCCTGGCTTGAGGTGCCAGGCTTTGTATGTTTCTGGGCTTAAGATGCCGGTCTTCATAAGTTTTTTATCTTAGAGTGTCGGGCTTCAAAAGTTTTTGAGCTTAGAGTGCCGGGCTTTAGGAGTTTTCGGGTTTAGAGTGCCGGGCTTTAGGAGTTTCCAAGCATAGTGTGTCGGGCTTCAGGAGTTCCGAGCTTAGAGTGCCGGGCTTCATAAGTTTCCAGGCTTAGAGTGCTGGGCTTCAGGAGTTCTCAACCTTAGAGTGTCAGGCTTCAAGAGTTTTCGGACTTAGAGTGCCGGGCTTCAAGAGTTTTTGTGCTTAGAGTGCCAGGCTTCAAGATTTTTTAGGCTTAGAGTGCCGCGCTTCAGGAGTTTCCGGGCTTAGATGTAGGGCACTGTGGCTTCCAGCTTGAATACAGGGCTTCGAAAGTTTCTCAGCTTTAGCACCAAACCGTTAGTCAAGCGATAGACCACAGGACCACTGGGATTCCCCATAGACATCTCCAGACTGTTAGCATAGTGGATGCTAAGCTTTGAGCCTCGCGGTAGATGGCGGGACTTCATTGAGTCACCGCAGACATCTCCGGACTGTGAACATAGCAAAAGCTGAACTAAGAGTTAGGCGATAGATGGAGGGGGCCTTTTGGAGTCTCCGTGGATATCCTAGGACTATTAGCATAGCAGTTACCAAACTGTGAGCCTCGCGATAGATGGCAGGATTTCGTTGAGTCACCCCGGACATCTCCGAGTTGTGAGCATGGCAAGAGCTGAACTGAGAGCTAGGCGATAGATGGCGGGACCCCTAGGGCTTCCCGGCTGGCATCCCTGGCCCCTGGGGTCAATAGTAGGTGCGGGGTTTCATGAGTTTTTCGGCTTGGATCGCCAGGCCTGGGGTCGGGCGATGGTTTTCCTTCAAGGCCAAGACAACGCTGCATTGAAAGGAATCTTTTATTGATAGGAGGGAGCCTTACATTATTAGCAGTATGTTCTTAGACTTTTATCATTTCGGGCCCGCATAGACTGGGCACCGTCAAGTTCGGCAAGGTAACAGGCTCCAAGGGAAAGGGTCTCGACTACTCTGTAGGGACCTTCCTAGTATGGGAAGAGTTTGTCCTCCAACATATCATACCCACGAGCTTCTTGGTGGGTCGATTGTCGATTGTAGGGATAGGAGGAAAGGCCACAAGCACTTGAGACTCCGCCAGGGTCTTGTCCCCCATGAACTTTTCAAGGTAGCCCCTCCTTATCAAATCTTCAATTTTTCTTTTGAGATGGCGGCATTCCTCGGTGTCTTGGTCATTGTCACGGTGGAACTGACAGTATTTTATCTTGTCACGACCACCGGACGGCCCTAGTGGGGGAGGGCGACATAGGTAGCGCTCACCCTCAATCTTCTTGAGAATTTTTGATCTCGGGGCGAGGAGAGGAGTATATGCTTCTTCCAGAATGGGACTGCTCTTCAGCTTGAGCCTCGCTCGGGGACTTAGGCTTGGCCGAAACTTGCATGCCCCTGGGGCTTCCCCCGGGGTTTGTTTCTCCATAGGCTTCCCATCCAGCTCTCTCCTGGTACGGTCCACCTCCTTAGCACGAATATACTTGTGGACGCGGAGGAGGAGGTTAGAGTACATCTTCGGTGGCTTCTTGTCTAGGGAGTAGGTCAACCAAGAAGTCCAGAGCCCTCTTTTCAGCACCAACATGGCGATGGGCTCATCCAAATTGTAGATCTCCAGTGTGGCAATCTTGAAGCGGGCCACATAGTCCCGTAAGGACTCGTGGTCCTACTGCCTGATGGATAAAAGGCTATCAACATCTTGCAGCACCTTCCAGCAAGCATCGAAGTGTGCCACGAACTTTCTTTCTAGCTCCACGAAGGAACTGATGCTCTCGAGTTTAAGGCAAGTGAACCAAACTCGAGCGGCCTTCGAAGAGTAGCAGGGAAAGCTAAGCAGAGGAGGGTGTCTGTTGTCCCCTGAACTCTCATGAGAGCCTTGTAGCTCTCTAGGTGATCCATGGGGTCAGCGGTCCTATTGTAGGGATCCACCTGGGGCATGCAAAACTGGCTCAGGATCGGCCCCTCTTGGATCTCTCAAGAGAAGGGCGGTCGGGCATCATGGTCCGCTAGCTCGCGGGAGGAGCCTTGCATGTTGGCAAACTGGCGAGACAGTTCCACCAGCCTATGCTCTTGTTCTTCCAGGTGCTTTTCTGCCAGGCGCTCGATAGCCTCATCGGTGGTACCTTTCGCTGAGGCTGCTGGAAAGGACAAAGGCAACCGCTGAGGGTCATGATGGATGGTCTTGCTCTAGTAGCATCTACAATGCTCGAGGGCGGCGCACTTCAAGACTGGGGATTGGCTCTCCTAATCGATCGACCCGCTCCTTTATCGCTTTGTCGGGATCCGGAGGCTACACCGGGGATCAATCATGTCTTGTGGTTGCAGTGGCCTACTTTGGAAGGAGTGCAAGCTACCACGACATCGAGCGGCTAGGGCCGCGAGGGTCTCTAGCTGTGTTGGGTGGCTAGAGATCGGTGCTAATGCTACAACTATTGTACGATCGTGGTCAGAGTCTGCATCTGCTAGGCGAGCGTGGTGAGTCGAACATCCATCGGGAGCGGTTGCGACGGAGTGGGGAGCTCCCCCTCTAGGCTGCGTGGGCCTCCATGAGAAGGAAGGCTTCCCACATGGCTGGTGGAGGCTTCCTGCATGCGTGTCACCACCATGCCTTAAGTGGAGCTGCTTTCAGGGTCGGGGGATCGGTTTGATTGATTTCTGCATCCTGCCCCCCTCGTGGTGTGCCAATCTATTGCTACCTGGACCGTTGTGGCCTGTAGCTTCGATGTAGCATCGGACGTTGCCCTCCTCATCTAGAATCCGACATGCACACCCGGTCCTGCAAAAGAAAAAAGAGACCCGGGCCAGGGATTCCAGCGGGGGCACTCCGATGAACAAGTCAGTGGGCAATCCACAGGAACAGAACCTTCTCAGTGGATTCCAATGAGGCGTCCATGTTCGGAGGTTATTTTTTAGAGAAAAGAAAGTGAGAATGTGGGAATGGAGTGTCAGTGAAGAAGAAGAGCTCAAGCAGGGTCGACTGTGTCCATGGGATTCTTCCGATGAATTCCCCGGTAGCCTCAGAGCATTCTGTCTGGTTTGCTCTTTCCTTCTGTGTGTCAACGGTTACTTTGCATGCCCCTTGCTTGCTTGTGGCTTGTCCCCTTTTTTTAGCTTGCTTCTCCTTTGGTCAGAGGGCCCATTTTAGTTTGTTATAAGAGGTAGTGTTGTCCCTTGAGCTTGCTTCTCAGATGTTCCCTTCTTGGGGGAGTCCTGAGGGTTGACATATGGTAGCATTCGGGAACTATGCATGAGCTCCCCCTTCTCCCTTCGGGGCAGGGAGTTATGTCACTAGCTCTGACATTTTGGTTGGTCGCCATGTTTTGGGAAGCTTGGTCGAGCATTGGTATGTAGGTGGCCATCCCAGGGTTTGAATCCTCAGGCATGACCTTCTTGTGGGTGATGCAGCCAGTAGGTTGAGGGGCGCTGCACCTTGAATGGGGCATTCCTTCCCGATTGATGTAAACCGGGGCCTGAGGGGATCCTGGTGCTCCAACGAGGCGTCTCCTTCCATAGGCCTTAGGTGATGGGCCACCGCTTGTCAGTCGTACCATCGTAGTAGTGGGGTCTTGATGAAGACAACCCCCTTTCGCGCCATGATTTGAATCTCTGTCATCTTCCTTTCTTCAGTTGGTGGTAGTATGAGCTCGACCCCAGCTGGGAGCTAACCTCAACAGGGGGCTCACTTCGGCTCCTCGCTTGGGCGCCATGCTCAGGTGGCTCCTCCATCTGCCAGCTGACAGCTGGTATCTAGATGGACTCCACGTCAGCAGATACAGCCGTATCAGGTTTAATCATCTCATGAAAAATCCAAAGACATGAAAATTTCATATATGAAAAATTTCAGCACATATGCATTCAAAAACTCATAACATAAAATTTAAAAATAATTTTTAATATCTATAAAATGATCATGAATTATGATTTCTTCATTTAAAGTTCTGTTCTAAAAATCAAATATTTAAATCTAATTTTTATATCAAATCAACTAAAATTTTTTAGATCTAGTATAATTTTAGACCGCAGAAATTTCAGATCTATAATTTTGGTTCTCAACTAAAACTTTGGATCTAAATTTTTTGATCTAAAATTTTTAATTTTTAGATCTGAATTAGATCTAAAACTCTTTTCAAGATCTAAATTCTCATATGAAAATTAGAATTTTTAGACCTAAACATGTTCATGAAACCAGTGCCTCTGATACTACTACTAGGAATTGACATACGATCCCGAATTGCATGCATAGGTTTTAAATTTTTAATTAATTAAAATAATTTTATAATAAAAATAAAAACCTATTCTAAGCATGCAAAGTAGAACCAATCATGAACATACAATAGATCTGTAAATAAAATCAAAAGTATTTAGTAAATTAAATCTTCTTGTTTGTTGCATTACTCAATCTTCATCAGATTGAATTTGGAAAAAGCCCCGTGTTCTGTTGGAGTCATTGGATTGAATCTGGAAAAAACTCTAGGATTTTGCTAGAACTGTACATGCACCCAATCTCTACTGGTATCTATACAGAGATGGCCTGATCGAAGTCCTAAGACCGTTGGAATGCTAGAACCTTATAGGCCTCACTTCGATAGTTGGATCAATTTTTTTTTCTTTTCTTTTTCTTTAACTAGGAATCCAAGAAAATATTTTTTCCTTTTCTTGAACTAAACCACTCATTCAAGATCAAGGATAGGAGGAGGGGGTGATCAAATTTCTCTCTCATTATTTTTCTTGTGCGGTCAAGAATCAAGAAAAAAGAATGGGGCACTCTTTTTTTTTCTCTCATGATCAATGGCAAGAAAAAGACTCCATGCCACCTTCCATATGTAAACCCTATATCTCATGTTAAATCACAAAATCCTTCTCTCCTTTAAGTCCCTTCCTAACTAAAATTAAGATAAAGGCTTTAAATGAAATTTAAACACCTAACTAGATGGATTAGGATAAGAAGAAAGAAAACCATGTGTACTCAAACACTTTTCGCGCCCCGTATATTGCTCCATGCTAATTTTCTTAAAGTTTTCATGTGAAAAATATGACATTCTCCTTTCTTTCTTACATGCCCATGATGAGAGAAAGAACATGTGGAGAGAGAGAGTTAGTTAGTTAGTCAGTCAGTTAGGAATTAGTTCAACTAACTAACTTCTTGTTCTAATATTTTTAGGATTCTAACTAACTCACCTGATCCTAACTAATTTAGGTTTAAATCTATAACTAATTACAAATTAGTTAGGCCAACTAACTAACTAATTCTAATTAATTAGAAAACTAACTAACCTAATTCTTAACCAATTCAGTTTTAGGTTTAAATTTATAACTAATTAGGAATTAGATCCTAATCTAATTAGGACTATTAAACCCAAATATAATAGATTAAATCTAATTAAATTAAATCAGATTTAATTCACCTAAGATTAGGTAAGCAATTAGGTCAAACCAAATTAGGTCGCAATAATTGCAATTAGATTAATCCAAAATCTAATTGGACTACTATATCATCCAAACTCAACCAAATTAAATCCAATTCAATTTATATTGAACCTAATTATAATTAAATAATTAAATAATCTAATTAAATTATAACTTTTATAATAAAATCTTTCTTGCTAAAATTAGCAGGTTTCAAATTTATAATCCTTATAAATTTAGAGTTTCTAAATATGTAACTTTTACATATTTTGATCTACTTATATAATCATGTCAAACTCATATCGTATGTGACCCTTCAGGTTCCATTCTATCTAATAGTAAGATATACTATGATCTCTATCATAGGATCATTGAACTCTTTTGATAGACTAGAATAATTCTAACTTATCCTATTAAGGATCATTGATCTAAAATGATCATAGTAGATTCTCATAATCTACCAATGATGCCTAGTAGCATGTAGTAACAACCCAGCAGAATAGAAAAAATAACCTCTTAGGTATAGTTACCATGTGATAGAGTTTCTCTCTTAAAAATTTTGACAAGATGCTGATCATGAAAACTTGCCAAATCCTAAGTATCTATCATATACCAAAGTTAATTAGCTTAAGTCCAATATGAAATTCATGGAAACTTTTTTCTATCCTTCACCTTCCATGGCCATAAAATTTTTTGGACTTCATTCTTAAATTGTATAGGACTGTACCATAACTACTAAGGTTGATAGATCCTTTATAAATGCACTTCCACTCTTGTAATGAACTTACTATAGCCAACGAACACTATAATTGCCCGAATGGCTAGGACCAATATTTTGTGTTGTAAAACTATAGCAACTCCATTATAAGTGGCTAAGGCACCAAAGTCAAATAACCACTCACATAACTATAGCACTAAGAAAATCACTGATGAGTGAGTAGACATTCATGTGACTTTTTGTGATGCTCATGCTTGGTACCATCATTCTTTAATGACTACCTGTACTCTTGCTCCACTATCCCCATACTAAAGACTTGTCTATCTAAAAATGAAGTGATCCATGCACTGATCAAATCAGATCAATCATCATCCCTATGATTCCTACAATCAGGAGCATTTAGAATCAATTTATGATGACACATGTCTTAAATTCTCAATTCTTGAAAATATGTATCATTATCCATTAATTTCTTGAATGATACATGGACACATCATATATGAAAATATTATCTAATTATAAATATTAAATATAATTTTATATCATATAAATAAAATCTGCATCAGTCAAATTGGCTTCTAAGGTATACATCTAATAATAAGTTCTTATCATTCTACATTAACTAACCTTGAGTAAAATCATATAAATGTTAGCCCCTAAGGAACTCAAGCTCATTAGGTTAAAAAAACTTGAAAGTTGGACCAGGTTTGAAGTTAATGAATCAAATGGTGTCTAAGAAAAGAGTTTAGGGATATACAATTTTGAAGAGCAATGGTTATTTAATTAAGACCATTGCAAAAGCATGGAGAGTTTCCCACCAACTTTATATTTATTTGGGCAGTTTGGTTAGTTAGCTTTGAACTTGGAGGGCTTGATGGTGGACTTGGAATGGTTAAGAGCTATCTAGATTTAGGCTAACTCTAGGTTAAAGATTTTCTATTGTATAACTTGTTTTAAATAAAAAATTAAAAAAATACAAAATAGGACAACTTTGATCTTAAACTCTTGGTTTCACGCTTGGTCAGAGGTTTTTACAATATGAATTGCAACCACTAGATGAGGAAATAGAAAAATTAATCAGAATTATCTGTTCTAGGAATTTGGCTCATGATGAAGCCAGCCCCCATTGTTATTTAAGGAGTACTTTACCCCATCCTCAAATATGCATTCTTTGTGTATCTAGGTGCCTCCTGTTGAGGCTTTCCAATATGAGATTAACTCTAATGCCACCCAAATGTTACCATCTTTCTATGGACTTAGTAATGAGGACCTGTACAAACATCTAGACAAGTTTCTTGAGATATGTTCTACTATTAAAATTCAAAATTTTTTTGATGATGCCCTTAGATTGAAATTATTTTCATTTTCACTTAAAGATAAGGCCAAATATTGGCTAAACTTTCTAGATTCAATAATCATTTCAGCCTAGGACCAACTTCAAAGAGAGTTTCTTAAGAAGTACTTTTAAATTAGAAAAACCAACCAAATTAGAAAAGCCATCACTAGTTTATTTTCCAAATGGATGGATAATTATTTCATGAGATATGGAAAAGACTTAAAGACCTCATTCATAAATGCTTACACCATGCCATCCCTAAATGGCAACTAGTTTAGTATTCCTATGAAGGATTATCAGTGAAACACCAATAAATAGTTGATGCCTCATGTGGGGAGACATTTATGTTAAAGAGTGAGGATGAAGTAGGCAACTATTCAAAACTCTTAATGAAAATTTCTTGAATCATATATCGGCCTCATTTAGAGATAAACCCATGTTCACCAATAAAAGAGAGGTAGCATCTATGAAGTCCCAAACTCTATAAATATCCATAGTAAAGTAGATGAGTTGTCTCAGAAGCTAGATCACCTATTGAATGTTAGACACTCTTCTACTCCATCCTTTACTGTTCGAGATGTTTGTGCATTATGTTTGATTTCCATCCATTTTGTTAGCGAATGCCCAACCGCACCCAAATTTCCTGAGTTTGTACAAGAGAAAGTTTAGTAAGCTCAAACCCAGACTGCTCACAGACCAGGTAATGATTCTCATTCAAATACTTATACTTTAGGCAAGAGGAATCATCCAATTTTTCATGGAAACTATAACTAGTGGTTAACCCGATAATACAAAGACCAAATTACCTAGATGCCACTTATAGACATACGTCCTACTCATAGTTTCAGAATGTTTCTCAACCTTTTCCAAGTATCCATAACTTCACTTTTAAGGAGAAGGTTTTGAAAGCTTTAGAAAGGCTCAAAATCAACACCTAGATCCTTCATTATCACACACAATCTATAGCCAATTTAGAGATCCAAATTGACCAACTAGCTACTGCATTCAATAGGATAGAAAGAGCATAGTTACCTAGTCAACCTAAGAGTAACCTAAGAGGACAATATATGGTTAAGGGTTCCAATGCCCATAAAACTTTTATATAACATGCCAAATTTGTTATGACTCTCAGGGATGAAAAGGACATAGAGCAACCTAGCAAAATCAATGGGACCAATAATGAAATTTTGACTAAGTCAAAATAGCCTAAAAAGAAGGAGGACCTAAAATTAAGGGATGAACCAAGTTTATTGGTACTTCTTCACCTACCTAAGACCCCATTCCCAAGTGCTCTAAAATCCGATATCCCTTTAATCAGAAGGGAAGAAAAATATATGAAGTATTACAATTATTCATGCAAGTTTAAATTAATCTCTCCCTTGTAGATGCAATCAAATAGGTCCCAACTTATGCTAAATTTTTAAAGGATTTGTGCACACAGAAATGCAAATCTGGATTACAAATCCTAAAAAAAAATTATCTCACTAAATAAATTAGTTCAGTCTTTCAGTATACTACCCCCTAAACTTAAAGACCTAGGTGCCCCTATCATTTCCTACATTATAGGGGACCTGCACATCGAAAAAGCTTTTCTAGATTTAGGGATAACTGTTAATTTACTACTTAGTATACAAACTTTTTAGATTCAGATAATTGAAACCCACTATGGTGACCTTACTACTAGCTAATAGATCTATTAAGATACCACATGGGATGATTTAGGATGTCTTGGTCAAAGTAGATGAGTTTTACTCTCTAGTTGATTTTCTTATCTTGGACATGGAACTGTGTAGTGATCCTAGATAGGTTCCCATCATTTTAGATTAACCCTTCCTAGCTACAGCTAATGCATGCATCAATTATAGGACAAGAATCATAGACATCCCATTGGGAATAAGAAATTAAGATTAAATGTGTTCAATACTTGCCAAGGACCATAACCTGATAGTTTTTTTAAAGTAGATATACTTAAGAATATAATGGAGGAAGCTACTCCCATAATTCTTTCTCAAGACTCCGTACCTACTTGCTTGGGCCATGTTGGAGTGGATGACATTGAAGAGAAGAATGCTTTGCTAGGCATTGATGTTGTGAAAGTGGAATTCCCAAATGAACAATATTTTTTGCTCTTTTCCAATCATTCGGTGTAGGAGACTCGTGAAGTCTAGTTGAAGATTTTAAACTTAGCACTTATTGGAAAGCAACTCAATTTCTTAATTTCTTTCTATTTTAGCTTAGTATTAATAATAATAAGATAATTGGGTTGTTAGATGTATGCCTTAGAAGCTAATATAGCAGACACATTGTATCATTTTAGGATATAAATTTATACTTGATTTATTTAATATTAATAAAATGGATAACTTTTATTTCATTCTTGTGTAATGTGTCATTGAATCATTTAAGAAGTTAATAGTCAATGACATATTTTCAAAGAGTTGAGAATCTGAGACATGTGTCATTATAGATTAACTCCTAATTTTTTTTTGGTCATTGGATCATCATGGGGATGGTCATTGATCTAAAAAGATTGATTCACAGATCTCTTTTCTATGAATAGATGAGTCTCGAGTCTATAATATAGGAACACTGGAGCGAGAGTGCAAGTGGTTGTTAGAGAACAATGGTATTGAGAGTAGCTAAAATAAAAGTTACTTAGATGTCTATTCACTTGTTAATGAATTTTTTAATACTGTAGTTTTGTTAATAGCTTTTTAACTTGCGGTGCCTTGATTGCTCATAGTGTGTTATTGTAATTTGACTATACATAAACTTGGTTTCTAAGCTATTTGGATCATTGTAATGTATGTTGGCTATGGGTTCATTGTAGGAGCAGGGTGTATATCTAAATAGGATCTATCGATCTTAATAGTTAAGAAGTAATCCGATATAATTGAAGAGACTAAGTCTTTAAGATTGTAGCCATAGCAATGTGATTGATGGAAAGGAGTTTCTATAAGTTTCATTATTAGGACTCAAGCTAATTAAGTCTTGCATATGATGGATGCGAGGATGTGATGAGTTTTTCATAACTTGCATTTTATCAGGACTCATGATAGAAGAACTCAATTATATGGCATCTACACTTAGAAATTCTAAATATTTTATTATATTGGATTGCCACTACATGCTGCTAGGCATCACTGGTGGATTATGAGAGTTTACTAGAATTGTTTTAGATTAATGATCCTTATTGAGGGTGAGTTAGAATCGTTTCAACTATTGAAAAATATTTTGATGATACTATGACATCATTGTTTGTCATAGTACTAGACATAATAGAACCTATAAGGTCACAATAATAGAGTTTGACTTGATTAATCAGTTGGATCTTGATCAAATTATCAATTGGATTGATAATTTGGATTAATTTGTAAAAGATATATATAGATGAATTGCTAAAAGTTAGCAAAGGGGACTTAATTGTAATTATTGCAATGTAATTTGACCTAATTAAATTAGGGATCAAGTGCTAATCAAATTAAATTATATTGAATTTGATTAGACTTGACCTAATTCAAGTCAAATTTGGTTTCATGATTCAAGTAGGACTTGATTTTAAGTCCTAATTGAATTAGGATTGGCCTTGGCTCATATTTAGTTTGAATTAGGTTCTAATTGAATCTAAATTAATCCCAATTAAAGAGGAAGCCAGAGTCCTAGTCAAGATCTAGTCTCTTTTGGAACTAGCGATGGGCTGATCGTAGCCATAGTCAAAGAGATTAGGAGAGTAAAGTAAAAATAAATGACAATCTATGATTAAATTCAAGGATTGCTGAACTGATATTGGGATCCATACTAGTCAGTGATCGGTACGGTATGGTATGGTATGTACTGTACCATATTGGTATATATACTAGCATTGCTAAATTAAAAAAAATAATCTTTGTCCCCTTTTCAAGCAAGGATCGCTGAACTGAATATGAAATGGACCTGAACCAGGCTGAACCGAGCCCGAACCAGATGGTACATACCGGTACAGTACTGCACCATACTGTACCGGTATGGAATTGAATCTTTTTTAATTTTATAATGCCAGATCGATTTTAATAGGTGGACCGTACTGGCTCTTGGCCGGTACAGTACGGTATGCCCCGTACCGGGAGGTACGGGACGATTCCATGAACCTTGATTATATTTATTTGAAATATATGGTATTCAATATGCATATTTGGAAAATGGTGTTGATTGCTTTACTTTGTCTGTTTGGCTTATGTATATGGATTATTATTGAAATATTTAATACATAAACTAGAGGTTATGATATCTTATTAAGCCTGTAAAACTCATTCCATGAATCTTATATTTTCATTACAGATCCAAAAGGTCATATGGACATTAAGACCAATCAGGGAGGAGCTTAGGATTTAGGTGTTATTTTTTTAGTTGTATTTAATCTTGAATTTTTAGTTAAGTTTTATTTTTCTTATCAGTCTTGGTGGAAAATTCTATTGTTGAATAAAATGATTAGTAAATTTTGCATTCTACCACTACCTGGTTATTTATTATAAAGTAGGCCTTGCATGTCTGATGGGATCTAACCCTAAGGAAATGCAGCCATCTATCATATATCTGGTTTGGGCCTTGAGCCGGGACATGATAGATTTAGTGATATTAGAGCAAGGCTCAAAGATCCTATAGTTCAAAATAAATAGTAAGAGTGGGGTAGAATTAGTTAGGATATGGTTGGATGATTTAAAATTTCCAGTAAATTAAATTTTTTTAAATCTAACTCTTTTTGGTGAAATAGGTAGAACTGATTCGAACCCAATCCATGAGGATATCCAATGTTGCAGAAAATTTTCAAGTTGCAAATATGCATGACACTCGTTTGAAAAATCACATCTCTCGAATCCTAGTACCTTGTGGACTTGAGATATCTTCCCAATGAATGGTGCTTTCTAGCTTAAGGGCAATGCTTCTCGAGCTACTTGTATCTCTACGGTAGCTTGTAGTCCACCTCTAGATAAGGGTGAGAGTTGAGCAGCTAGCCCTACTCATCAGCAGCATGATGTGCCCAACAATTAGGGGTTTGCTAATTCTAATGGCCAAGTGGCAAATCTCATACAAGCTTTAGTTGGATTTGTTTAGAAGATGAGGTGAAAAATTGAGGTGGTCAATCTTATAAGATGGGTCAGGGGATTGGTGAATTTAAGAAATTGGCACTACCTATTTTTGAAGGTTCCATCAAACCCATCGAGTCACTGAAATGAGTTAAAGAGATAGAAAAGGTTTTTTCTAGTATAGAATGTATTGACCATGAGAAGCTCTGTTTTGCTACTTATCATTATAGGGTAAAGCTTTTGAATGGTGGAAAGCTATCTAGAGGCAACATGGTAATGATAGAATATTTTTTGTCAAGAATTCATGGATATGTACTTTTCTGAGAGCTTCGTGTTTGAAAAAGAAAGTAAATTTATAAGGTTAATACAGGATAGTATGATAGTGACCCAATATAAGGCCAAGTTCACTGAGTTATCCCATTTTGCTCCGGATCTAGTGGCTACAGATGGCATCAAAGCCCAAAAATCTAAAAAAGGGTTGAGATCTAGAATCCATGCTACGATAAGGCCAATGCAATTGGCTTCATATCGAGATGTGGTCAATAAAGCAAAAACTATGGAGCAGTAGGTTGACAACATGTAGCAAGAGAGGGTGTAGCAGCAGAAAAAAAGATCTAGGTCTAATGGGCATCAGGGTGATCGATCTTCTAGCAATCAACCAAAACAATGTGAAGCACCAGTGAAGGATAGTGGACCTCAGCAGAAGAATAGACCTCATTGTACTACGTATCTAGGTTTCTACTTGGAGCAGGATTATCGCTAATTTTTTGGAGCATGTTTTAATTATGGCCAACAGGGCCACAAGGCTGTGGATTGCTATCTTTGTCAGAACTCTAGTTATCAGTATCCTTTTTCAAATGTATTTGGATCACCCACTCAGATTACTCAAAATGCACTGGCTTCTTTTCAAGGCCAACCCTCAGGACAGGGATATCGAGGTCATCAAAAGTAGAAGATCCAAGCTCATATCTATGCCATGACTTAGCAAGATGCTCAAGCATCAAATGCCATAGTGACAGGTATTCCAAACTATCTTTAGTTTGCCTAAATCATATGTTGGGGGAAATATTAATTATTTTAATATTTTAATTTTGATAGGTGTGTTAAAGTTGCATCTATAGATGCTTTTGTTTTGATTGACTCAAGGGTGATACATTTTTTTATCTTGTCTAGATTTGCTAGAAAGGTTAATATTGTGCGTCTAATACTAAATTATGAAATGTATATTTCTACCCTAAATGGGAGTGTCATTGTGGTAGATATGATTTGTTCATCTTGCATTCTATGCATTAGAGATTGTGATCCTGTATCTGATCCGATGGTTCTAGAGATGTGGGATTTTGATATCATCATAGGAATGGATTGGCTTGCTTGTTATCATGCCATGGTGGACTGTTTCGAGAAGAAAGTAACCTTCTAAATTCTAGGATAGAAATCTTTTAGCTTCACTAGCAGTGGAGCAAATGTCTCTACCAGAATTATTTTTGCTATGCAAGTCTATAGAATGTTGAGAAAGGGTTGCATGGGTCTCTTAGCTAATGTTTTAGATTCTTAGCAAGGAGAAGTGAAGTTGGAGAGTATTTCAGTGGTAAAAAAGTTTCCTGATATATTTCCAGAAGAATTGTCTGGATTACCTCCTGATGGAGAGATAGAATTTGCTATTATCAGATCCAGTGTCCCTTCATGGGATGCTCCAATATTCTTCATCAAGAAGAAGGATGGAAATCTGAGGTTATGTATTGACTATAGAAAGTTGAATAAGTTAATAGTTCGAAATAAGTATCCTCTTCCAAGAATTGATGATTTTTTTAATCAACTTTAGGGTGCTCAAGTGATCGCTGTCGTAGGTGGTCAAAAATAAAACCTACTCACTACTATAGCTAGTGGTGAGTCGTGATCGTATCCTCGAGGATCAAGAATAATTATTTCATGAAGAAAAAAAATATTTAGATTTTAAGATGATGGTTTAATTAAAACTAATCAATTAAAATTAAACATGAAATCAAGGGATTTATATGATAAGAAGATGTCTTCAGGTTTTTAGGTTATCACCAACATAAAACATATAGTTGTTCTAATCTAAAAATCAAAGTCTATAATTGTATCAAAATCTTTCAAACTAACCCTTAGTATAGATTATCTTGCCAAGTGTGAACCATATCTTATCTGGATCATCACCCATCCCATAAGTATAGATTATCCAATGCTTAGTTAAAAATATCTAGATAAGACATGTAAATAAAAATTCTAAAATTAATTATCTATATTGAGCATGGACCTATCAGGATCTTGATCCACCCCACTTAGGTAATCAATTTAGGAGATCAAATAGAAAGGAATTGAAAAGGAAATTGAAAATACTTATTCAATTGTATAGAAGAGAAAATAATTATAAATTTAATGGAAGGATTTCTGTACTTCTCTATAGACTTGTTGCCTAGGTGGCTTTCCCAAGAGGGGGTGAATTGAAAATTTTTTAAAAAATTTAAACATATATGTGCTCTTTTAAATCTTCTTGTGTGGTAAGTGCTGTTATTCAGATATTTAAAGCAAAAGCAAGTAAAGAAAAAAAAAACACAATCACAAACACAGCAATTTTATGGTGGTTCGAAGCAACATCACTCCTACGTCCACTATCAAAGATAATACTTCGAATTTCTACTATATTTATCCACGGAATATAGTCGGATTGTTTTACCAGGCTCACAATCCAAAACCCAACTTGATTTTTTAACCGGGCTCACAAAAAACCCAACTTGGTTTTGAACAGGATCACCAAGAACTCACACTTGGTTCTCAATAGGATCACCAAGAACCCACACTTGGTTTCCAAATAGGCTCATAAAGAGCCTATACTTGGTTTTTCAATCGGGCTCACCAAAAACCCATAAACTCACAAAAGAGTTAAGAAAAACAAGCAACTAATTGACAAACTAAAGTTGTCTGATGGTTGCAGTTACAGCTCGAGAGAAGCCTTCTTAATTGCATTTTAATGTACTTCAATGGCTTCTTCAACTTCTTCAATAAATGCTTCAAGCTTCAGATTTGAGTTGGTGAAGTCTTGAAGGCTAACTTGAATGCTCTTTAGTGCTCTCTTGCTCACAAGCTCATTTGATCATTAACTGCTCATTAACCTCTTCAAAGGTTGTCCAAATCCCTCATTTATGTAGTCTTGTACTCTTCTTGGGTGGATATAACCATTGTAGACCGTTGGGATTTGAAATTTGACCATTGGAGCACTTTTCAATTTCAAAAATGAAGTTCTGGAACTAGCCGTTACATATCTGGAATCGACGTTCGAGTCAGCTTGGATCCTCAGAGTAGTTGAGTCTTCACTTTGGCCGAGTTGGCTCACCTCAGTTGAGTTAGCTCGGATTCTCAGGTCTTCAAAATTGTATTCTAGAGGAGTCGGCTCTTCTCAATAGAGTCGGCTCGCCTGGCTTGTTCTTTCAGAACTAATTTTTCCTGGACTATGGAGGAGTCGGCTCGAATTACTAAAGGGTCAACTCGGATGCCTGACTGAATGGTTGAGTCGACTCGGATTGTTTTCGGGTCAGCTCGCCTGTTTGATTCATGAAATGATGCTCTGGACTAGTCAGCTCGGGTTCCTTCGAGTCGGCTCGAATCTCTGCATGCTAGAATCCTTCATGCATGCCAAGAACTAGAGTTGGTTCTCCTTACTCGAGTCGGCTTGAGTGAATTTTCCATAAGATCTTCAACTCTTCTCCAGAAATCATCCAGTAGCTTTTAATCACTCAAGACACTTTCCAACTCAGCTAACAACATATTCTAAAGAACTTTGAGCTTGAAAAATGCATAGAAGCAACCCATTTTTATGAATACTACTTTAATTTTTCTTTGGGCTCTTCTTTACATGATACATTTGCAACACTACATATAGCATATAACAAGGTTATAGGAGTTGTGATTGAGCATTAAAATCATCCTACAAAAACTTGTAAAGCACTTAAAAAGTAGTTAGTAACTCAAGTGCACGCTCCAATATTTTGTTATTATCAAAATCATTCAAGGGGTCAACAAGACTGCATCTCAGTCGAGCGTGGCTCCTAGATATATCTTTCTAGAGATTCAAATCTGTATCATAGCATCTCCTTCCATGAGGAATCTCTTTTCTTGATTCCTCTCCCTCTCTCTCAAAACCTAAACTCATTACAAGAAAAAAAATAAAAATAAATTTTTATTAGTGGAATTGATGATGGCTTTCTACTTCGGGGTCCTTCTTTTATAAAGCTCATATAGGGCTTGCTCTTGGTTAAATTTGGAGTCAATCAGGCTCAAGATTGACCAAATATCATGAAAAAACTTCTTAGCCATCTATTCTGCATCACAGGTCTCAAATTGTGTTAAGAATCATGCAAAATCAGCCTCCTTTCTTCTTGGACAAACAGAGTCCGAACTGGACTCTTGCCAAATCCCAAATCCCCTTCTCTTAATCGAGCTCCACTATGGCTAGCTTCTCTTAATCCATGATAGCGGCATTGATGGTAGTGAGAGTTGGCACAGAGGTGGTGGACAGTGTTCTGGTGACTGAACTAGAGGAGGATGGTGGCTCAAGTGATGGGAAGAA
Source organism: Areca catechu (assembly GCA_021397845.1). Lineage (NCBI taxonomy): Eukaryota > Viridiplantae > Streptophyta > Magnoliopsida > Arecales > Arecaceae > Areca > Areca catechu. The sequence goes on from CM038043.1 coordinate 138,609,803, forward strand.
TGGGCTTGGATCAGTGAGGTAGAGGAGCAAGGCTTCACAGGAAGGATGGGTAGGAACATGAGAGAATGGCGACCGGGAAGAACACCATGGGTGGCTCATGGAGGAGCAGCGATGGCAACAGTGGTTGACAGTGGTGTTGACCAATAATGGGAAAAAGATAGTTGATCAAGGGAAGAAATTAATGGTGTAGAGAATGGGCATGGCCGGCGATGATCTTTCGGGATCTTCTCCGATAATGGTTGGTGACAAACGACCGACAGTGATGGAGAACAAGATGATCGATTGAGGAGATGAGAAGAAGATGACTCAGCTAGTGATAGTGGCGAGAAGGGGGCCTCTCGATGATTTTTCTAGCGACGGACAACTCCTAGCATTGAGGAAAAGGACTCCAGTAGTTTTCTCGATGATGAATGGCTCGAGGAGGTCGGTGGTCCACGAGATGGGTGTGTGGACCAACGGTAATGGCCACCATGGACCATTTCAGGCTTCTATGAACCAAGCAATCAATCTATGGTGGACCGATTACTTTAATATTCATGTAATTTCTTTAATAAATTGGACCGATTACTTTAATATTTATATAATTTCCTTAATAAACTTCAAACTCTAATTTTGAGCCTGTTTGAATTCTAATTTGAGTGTCGTTTGCATCATTGGACTCTAAAAGTCGAGCTCTTTCCATCCATGGACTCCTTTTCTACAAAACTCTAATAAAAAGTATCAATTCATAATAAATATAGATTAGTTAATTAATTAATTTTTTATTTAAATTGGAATATTTAATAGTCTTATCATACCCCCCAACTTAATCATTGCTAGTCTGTTGCCCAGAAATGGAGCCCAAGAGGGGGGGTGAATTGGGTCTTTTAAAAATTTAACACAATAAAACAAATGGTCTAGTGGTGCTTGTGAGTAACAAATAATTAGATGCAAGATAATAGCATTTAATTAAAGAATGCAAAAAGAAAAGAGCAATCACACACAAACACAAGATATATAGTGGTTCGGTGCAAACCTAGCACCTACATCCACTCCCCAAGCCACCCTTGGGAATTCCACTATAATCCACACCAGATTATAGTTGACTTGTTTTTACAAGGCTCACAAGTCAAAAACCTAAGTTGGTTTTATCACTTAGGCTCACCAACAAACCTAACTACTTGTTTTGTCTTCGGGCTCACAAGTTAACCCTAGTTGGTTTTAACACTTTGGCTCACCAACAAACCACAATAACCTTCTTTCAAGACACCCTTGAAAGCAAGGTTAAAGCACAACAAATCAGATATAAAATTTAAATGCTACAACAAACTCTCTTCAAGAGTGGATTGGAATCTTTGAAGCCCAAGGATTGCTTTGACTTCACTCTTCTTCAAGTTGCCTCCTTTTGGAATGTAGTAGATTTGAGCAAATAGGCTTTTTCAGTGGAATCAAGCTAGAAGAGGCTTTTGATTTGAAGTTTGGAGAGAATAAAGGCTTTTTTGGCTTTAGAGTGGACTTGAATGCTCTTGAATAGACTTCTCTCTTTTTCTTCTTGACTTCTTCTCACTTCTCTTGCTTTAAAATGAGGTTGGTGGAGATTAAATACACCAAAAACCTTCTAAAATGGTTTGTGACCGTTGGAGCATTGGAAATAGCCGTTTGGAGCTTGAAATCCCATTTCTGCAAGCCAGAAAAATAGATCCGTTAGAGCTGTCAGGCTGCAAGTATCGACACTTGGCTGTCAGGTGTCGACACTTGGCTGTCAGGTGTCGACACTTGACACAAAAAATTCTCGAACCAACAAGTTCTGTATTTTCAAAATTCTCTGGCCTTGAGTCGACACTTGAAACCTAAGTGTCGACACTTGGTGTCGACACTTGAATTCTAGGTGTCGACACTTGGCATGCCAAGGATTTTTCTTCGTGCCAAATGCTGAAGTGTCGACACTTGTCTGTCCAGGTGTCGACACTTGAGACTGAAAACATCCAGAATCAAGAGTAAAAGCCTCGAAATCAAAAATAAAGTTCATAAATGCATAAACACATAATAGTTAAGCAAATATTAGCTCTTTTTCAATGAAGAGAATGTCCGGATATGTGAGAATTGCTCCGTGCCATTGCGTGCCATACACCATAAGTTTTTGAAATTTTGAGGTGCTTTCTTCCTGAAAACTCACAACTTGAAATTCACATTAGAATACAATATGTGCTCAATGTTTTGTTATTCATCAAAATCACTGGGTGGAGCCAACATAGTCTCTTAGCAATGCAATTAAAATATAAGTATTAATTTTATAACCTTATGTCATTAAGATTCTCCTTTAGATATAGGCTTAAGATCAAAAGAAGTTAACTAGCATCACTAACTAGGTGTTGAGTTTTTGAAGTAAATTTCATAATCAGAACTATTAGAAATATTCTTAGAATTCATCCAAAAATTTACAACACTTGTGTTTGTTATAACTGACTTAGTATTTTAGTGTTAGATTGTAAAAAATAATTATATCTTCTCTTATCACCTTCTTTTGATCAATTTTCTATACACCCCTCAACTTAATTACATGATTGAGGTAGCTTTCACACCATCTAAATTTTTCTCTATTTTTTTTATTTTTATTAATGATATCTTCACACTACCTACTTTTTGATGCGAACAACAATACTTACTTAGACAAAGGTGCCCGGTTACTCGGTGGAAAACCAATGTTTAAAACTTGCCCTCTTTTTTTTTCTTTTTTTAGGTAGATAGCTCTTTCCTCAACTTCAAGTTAAATGGGAGGTATATATTAATCACCAATTTTTCAATAATAATTGAATCTTTAATTGACTTTACAATCAATACCTACTTTACCTTGTCAATGTGCATATGCAATGGAAGTGCTAATAGCCTTTAGATGATCTAAGTAGGCCGTTAAAAATCTAACTAGCTAGTTTACTATTTGACTCACTATACTAATTAGTAAATACTTTCTAACTCTATTATCCTTTTCCTAGTCTATTTAGCTCAAGAATTTCTTCTATGGCACATGATTTATAAAAAAAATTGCCATAATAACTTTTTTAAAATGTTTTTAAAATCTTTCAAGATATTTTCAAAATAATTCTCAAAATTTTTTAAAAGATTTTTTCTTACCCCCTAACTTAATTTTTATTGTTCTCAATTGACTAAGAAAAAATTGAAACATAAAAGTAAGATAAGGAGAGGCACCACCTGGACTAAATATATATCATGAATTGCTAGGTGTATCTATAAAGATTGGTCTATTATTCCTACAAAAATGAAAATCACTGAAACAAAAATCAGTAAAATAATTAGGTTGCCTCCCCACAAGTACCAAGTTTGACTTCTTCAGCCAGACCTCTTAGGATTCTCATCCTATTCTTACCCAAATCTTGACATGGATTTGTAATTTCCTACATGATTCAGGTTCAACTTCAGAATATTTTCAGTATGGGACCATTAAGTGGCTTGTTCTCCTGATAGCTAATAATTCTTGCTTTATGATTAGATCTAGGCATAACTTAAGTAACAATCGGGGTTCTAATAGACCTAGATCTATATAGTTGATGTGCCAAGGGTGTACCTCAGGATCCCCGTGTGATGCCTCTTCCTTCATAGGCAAAGGTTCAACTAGAGTCATGAGGGGTTTAGCTAATAATTTGGATCTTAGCACAAGCCCTTTCTGATCTATAACTTGGACTTTTTTCAAATCAATATCAACTCCATCTCCATACATTATTTCAACACTATAGATAAATTTTAGAGGTAGTTTTCAGAAGTAGTGTCAAATACAGAGAAATTAGATATAAAAGCTTTAAATTTATTAGTCCCCATATGCTTAATGTCCCACCCAACAGCTTCTTTATATACTTTTAAAACACCTACTATTTGGGCTTCCTGATTGTATATTACTAATAAGGTATCAGTGGATGCGGCAGAAAGTGGCTTCAATTCTAGATCAGGTAGTGCTTCTAACAAGGGAGCTATTGGGGATTTGGGTGATGGCTCATATTGCTCGATCCAAAGTAGGGTGGTATTAGGATAGGTTGTTTCTACTAGGTCATTCATTTGTAGGGTACATCCCTTTAAATGAAGATCATCCACCTCAAAGTAAGCCAAACTAGGGTTTAACAAATCATGGGAGGAACTTTCATGCATGGCTTCTTCTATTATATTATATATTTGTGATTCTTAGGAAGTCTTAATTAATTCCATCATTGCACCTATTTGTTCTCCCTTCCTATTAAAAGTAATCAACGATTCTAGGGTTCTTGGGATAAGGACCATAGGTAAGTTGAGTGATGATGGAAGTGGTTCATCCTTTCTTTTAGATTTCTTTTCATATATTTCTGTCTTAGTCAATTATCTAGGTTGGTCTCTTCAGTTGTGCAAGGTTGTTTTATGATCAACTCATTCTTGAGAGTTTTAATTGATTGGTTAGGGATAGTCACATTGATATTAAAATTTTTAGTTAATTATTGTTCCTCAGAATAACTCTTGGTTGACTAGGCAACTCTTTTCCACTCGTAGATATGGCTAATGGTTTTAATTTCATCTTTAGATGGGCACGAGGCTAGGTGTTGGAGGTTATACATTGGCTTATGGTCTACATGAAACTATTTAAGGTAGCATTAGTGCTCTTAATTGTAGCTTCAAGGTGAGCATAGGATTTAGCTAGAACTTTCAAGGATTTTTCTAAAGGACTAGGTTCCTCCTCAAGATCTAAACCTGGTTGATGATTCAGTAATTGTCTAGGCCTAGGGTAGGGCTGATCAAAATCATGGGCTCTTAGTATTGCATCTTGTGACCATATAAAATTGGGATGATGATCCCATCTTGGATTTTAGGTTAGGGTATAAGGTTCAGTTATATATCTTTTATTTGAAACACTCCCTGTGTAAACCCATTTTGGATTGGGTGTATCAAGAAAGGACATTCCTCTATAACATGGTCTAGTGAGTTACATGCCGTGCATATAGGTGCTGGCACATGGTAAAATTGGATATATTCTTTATATTCTAGGATTTTCTCAATCCTATGGATCATAGATGCCAATTTAGTTCCTTCAGGTTCTCTTGTGTGATTGTATGTATCTTTGAATCTCATGAAATTAGGTTGCATATCAATCTATTGCGATCGATTCATGAAATTGTTAGCTTGGGCTCTCATTCTAAATAATTGATAAGAGTTAATCTTGTACCAATAATCTTATAGGATTTGAGATCGTTCAATAGGATTAGGGTAGCAGTAATCCATTAGACTTTTGGGTCGTCTAGTGGGATCCATGACCTTTTAATCTTGTATGGTTTAGAATATATTTGACCAATCATATTTTTGTCTTAGTAAGAAATTTTTTTTTGATTTTTTTTTTATATATTATATGGAGAGAGAGGGGAGAAAAAGAAAAAAGAAAAAGAGAAGAAGTCTAAAGGTGAGAGCTTAAGGAGTCCTAAATCTAGAGATGATAGAGGAGGGTGGTTTAATTAGGTTAAAATTTTGTTAGCACAAACAAGTTATCACACAATAGACTCTCTATCCTAGGATTGCCCTATGTTTAGACAGCTCCTAACTATCAAGGCTGCCTGTGAGTCTTCGAAGTCAGATACTAACTAGCCAATGGCCTGGTAAGGGTAAGGTCAGTAGAGGTCCCCCCGTTGCTTTTCTTAGATAGCAAATAAATTGATCGGGTTAGACAACGGAACAAATTAAAAAATCACCTTCTTTTAGGGTTATATCATCCTTAAACTCCTTTCTTAGACACCAGTTAACCAGTTAATTTTGAGCTAGTCCAACTCTCAGGGTTCCTTGTCCTAATGAGCTTGAGAATTTTTAGGGGACAATGACTAATTGATTTTAAATTAAGGCTTGGATTATATAGTATGTAGGGTGAAAGTTTGTGGGCCAAGGAAGGGTAGTGAAATCCCCATCTTATGTTCTTTAAGGGTTATGCCCTTAAAGTATTTTATGGGAATGCAATGCAAATCAAGTAAGGTGTCTAAACAAGTTAGGAAGTTTTTAAAGTTTATTATTTATTTTCTTAAGTAATTAAATTTTATGAAAAGTATCTTATGATTTTCTTTTAGGTTATTTAAGGTAAGTTAATTAAAAGAAAAAGTAAATTAGGTTTGGAGTTGGTTTGTGAAAAGAAAAAAGTAAGTTTTTTATGTTAAAAAAAAAATAAGAAAATCTATTAATTAAGGCAACTAAAAAAAAATAATAACACTAAAGAGAGCAATAACTAAAAGAAAAAAAATAGCTTTTTTTTTGTAAGATAATTATACCTTGATCCCCAGTAATGGTGCCAAAATTTGATCATTATCTTAGGTGGTTGAAAATAAAACCTACTCACTACAATAGCTAATGGTGAGTCGGGATCATATCCTCGGGGATCAAGGCTAATTATTTCATAAAAAAAATAAAGAAAAAAATAAATATTCAGATTTTGAAATGATGGTTTAATCAAAACTAATCAATTAAAACTAAATATGAGATTGAGGGATATATATAATAAAAAGATGTCTTCAAGTTTTTAGATAATTACCAATATAAAATATGTAGTTGTTCTAATCTAAACAACTAAAGTCTATGATTGTATCAGAATCTTTCAAATTAATCCTTAGTATAGACTATCTTACCGAGTGTGAACCATATCTTATCAAGATCATTGCCCGTTCCATAAGTATAGACTATCTAATGCTTAGTTGAAAAGATCCTAATAAGATATATAAATAAAAATCCTAAAATTAATTATCTATGTTGAGCATGAACCATATCATGTAAATAAAAATTTTAAATTAATTATCTATGTTGAGCATGGACCATATCTTATCAGGATCATGATCCATCCCACTTAGGTAATCAATTTAGGAGATCAAACAAGAAAAAACTAAAAAGGGAATCGAAAGTATTTATTCAACTATATATATAGAAGAGAAAATAATTACAAATTTAATAGAAGGATCTTCATACTTCCCTATGGATTGCATCTCAATCGAGCATGGCTCCAGGATATATCTTCTTAGAAATTCGGGGCTCTATCATTGTACCTCCTTTCCTGAAGAATCTCTTTTTTTTGATTCCCTCCTTCTCTCTCTCAAAACCTAAACTAATTACAAGAAGAAAAATAAAAATAAATTTTTATTGGTGGAATTGATGATGGCTTTCCACTCTAGGGTTCTCCTTTTATGGAGCTTGTCTAGGTCTTGCTCTTAGTTAGATTTGGAGTCAATCGGGCTAAAGATCAGCCAAATATCATGAAAAAAAATTTTAGCCATTCATTCTACATCACAGGCCTCAAATTGTGCTGCGAAATTAGCCTCCTTCCTTCTTGGGCAAACAAAGTCCAAACTGAACTCTTGCCAAATCTCAGATCCCCTTCTCCCAATCGAACTCCACTGTGGCTAGCTTCTCCCAATCCATGACAGCAGTGTTGACAGCGACGGGAGGTGGCCCAGAGGTGGTGGATAGTGTTCTGGTGATTGAACTAGAGGATGGTGGCTTAGGTGATGGGAAGAATGGGCTTGGATTAGTGAGGCAGAGGAGCCAAGGCTTTGTGGGAAGGATGGGCTGGAACGTAAGAAAATGGCGGTCAGGAAGAATGCCATGGGTGACTCATGGAGGAGCAGTGGCGACGACGATGGTTGATAGTGGTGTTGACTAATAATGGGAAGAAGATAGATGATCAAGGGAAGAAACTGATGGTGCAGAGCATGGGAATGGCCAGCGACGATCTTCCAGCATCTTCTCCGACCATGGTTGGTGATGGGCGAATGGAAGTGATAGAGAACAGGATGGTTGACTAAGGATATGAGAAGAAGATGTCTCAGATGGTGATAGTGGCGAGAAGGGGGCTTCCTAATGATTTTTCTAGCGAGGGACAGCTCCCGGCAATAAGGGAAAGGACTCCGGAAGTTTTCCTGATGATGAAATGGCTCAGGGAGATCGATGATCCATGAGATGGGTGCATGGACTAGCGACAATGGCTGCCATGAACTATTTCAGGCATCTACGAACAAAGCAGTCAGTCCATGATGGACCGACTGCTTTAGTATTCTTGTAATTTCTTTAATAATCTTCAAACTCTGATTCTGGACCTGTTTAAACTCCGATTTGAGTACCGTTTATATCGTTAGACTTTAAAAATTGAGCTCTTTTTATCCATGAACTCCTTTTCTATAAATCTCTAATAAAACATATCAGTTTATAATAAATATAGATTAGTTAATAATTATTTATTTATTTAAATTAGGATATTTAATAGTCTTGTCATAGTATTTTCAAAGATTGATTTACGGTTCGGATATCATCAATTAAGAATAAAGACTGATGACATTCTCAAAATAGCCTTTCGAACTATATATGGGTATTATAAATTTTTGGTCATGCCATTTGAATTAATAAATGCTCCCATATCTTTTATGGATATGATGAATATAGTATTAAGATATTACTTGGATTAGTATGTAGTTGTATTCATAGATGACATTCTAATATATTTCTAGAATCAAAAATAACATGAAGAGCATTTGAGAATAGTATTACAATTACTAAGAGAACAAAGATTATATGTAAAATTAACAAAATACCAGTTTTGGCTTGAGAGCATCTCTTTCCTTGGACACATAATTTCTAAAGATGGTATATCTATTAATTTAGTGAACATAGAAGCAATTATGGATTGGGGTCAACCAACTAATATAATAGAGGTCTGTAGTTTTCTTGGACTAGCGAGATATTATTAAAGATTCATGAAGGGATTTTCTTGCATTGCAGTACCTCTGACCTAGTTGACTCATAAAGGAATAAAATTTAAATGTACCGAGGAATGCGAAAAGAGCTTCCAAGAGCTGAAGAGGAGTTTGGTATTAGCTCCTATCCTTACTCTACTATTTGGAAATAGAGATTTTTTTTCATGATACCTCTAGAAAGGGGTTGGGATGTATCCTCATGCAAAATGAAAAGGTAGTAGTGTATGCCTCTCTATAGTTAAAACCCCATGAGCAGAACTACTTACCCATGATCTAGAGTTGGCTACGATAGTATTTGCCTTGAAGATTTGGAGACACTACCTATATGGAGTATCCTATAAAACTTTTACAGATCATAAGAGCCTCAAATATTTATTTTCTGAGAAGGAGCTAAAGTTGAGGCAAAGAAGATGGTTGGAGCTCATTAAAAATTATGATCCAACAATTAATTACCATTTGGAAAAAGCAAATATGGTGGCTGATACTTTAAGCAAGAAGTCTGGGAGTGATATAGTAGCTTTAATCAGTTCATAAAAGGATATTCTTTAAGATCTTGATAAGCTAAATATCAAGGTACAATTGCAAAATTCTAAAATTTGATTTTCTACTCTTAATATAAAACCTACCTTGAATGATAGAATTAAAGTATTTCAAATAAATAATCCAGAATTATAAAGAGTTAGAGAGAAGATATAATCTGGGGACCACAAAATTTAGAATTCATGATGATGAATCCTTGAGATTTGGAAATAGATTGTGTATACCAAATAATACAGGTTTGAAGAGAGAAATCTTGGGGGAGGTCTACAATTCTGCCTACATCATGTCGGACTTCTCCCGGGATCGGTATATTGCATCAAATATTAGGCCTCACAATCAGAGTGATGCAACGAAAGTAGATATAAAAATAATTTTATATTCGGTATGCAATATAAATAAATCTAATTTATTCATGATAATATTCTTAAACATGCATTAGAGGATGAGAACAAGATCAAATCTGAAAATACGATAATATTAAGTAATAGTTATATACTTGGATCGCTATCTTGACCTGCTCTGAAATCTGTGCAGATCCTCTTTTTGATCGGGGTTCAATTGCAGCCGTGCAAGCACCCGATCTCTGCTGGTATCCACACAGGACTTATCGTAGTGGAGTCATAGAGGGCACTAGACTGCTAATCCTTGCAGCCCTCTCCTCTTTCAGCAAATTGGCCTTGCTTCAAAAGTTATGCCGATCGGCAACTGGACCGGCTTCTGGCTTTTATCTTGCAAACTGGACTTTGCAAGATTTAGGACCTTTCTTCCTCTTCTTACTCTTATCTAAATAACCTCTCAACACTAGAAAGAAGAACTAGGAGAGGAAGTGAGAATGAATTGAGGGAGAAAGAACCTTTGGTGGTAAAAAACCTAAAGAACCTCACACACCCAAGTAGAATGAAAATTTTCATTCCCTTCTCTGATTCATCCCTTGCTTCATGCTTGGTCGGCCACCCTCCACCCCTTCTCCTTATATAGGCCATCATCCCATTAATGGCATAAGACCATGTGTATGAAAACATTTAAAGAGGAGAAGAAGATTTTCTCTCTTTTAATGCTTTCACACTTCCATGAAAACCTTCTTAAGCCTTTTCTTGTTTTCACATGGAAGAGTTTTTTCCTTCTTCTCCACTCCCATTAATGAGGTCAAATTTTCCATTCCATGTCACCACCTTGATTCATGATGACAAATTAATGAAGGCTTTTCAAAGTCAAAAATGGGAAGAGACTAGTGTGAACACGACTTAAGAAACTTTCTAAGTCATAGATGAGAGGAGACTTGGTTTCCTTAAGTTATTCCTCTTCATTCATGAAAATTCTCATGCCATGTGACGTGTGAAAATAAGGTGAGAGAGAGAGTGCCATATGGCATGAGGAGAGAGAGTCCCAGTCTAATTAGGCTCTGACTCATGGTCCAATTTCAAATTGATTTGATACTCAAATCAAAAGCCAGATTTAAATCCAATCGAATCTATTTCGAAAAGGCTATTGACCCAATAATATTTGGATTAATTAAAATAAATTAAATATGATTTAATTTAATTAACAATTAATCCATAATTAATTAGATCAAATTTTAATTGTAACACTTATAATTAGGTCCAAATTGATTTGCTGATTAATTACTTAAGCCCCTAATGTGTGTGACCCCTCAGATCCTATTCTGTCTAGTAATGAACATGCTATAATCTCAATTATACATCATCGAAATACCTTTTGATGGACATAAATAATTTATGCTCGACCCTAATTAGGATAATCGAATCGAGAACGATCCTAATGGGCTCTCACAATCCACCAGTGACACCTAGCAGTATGTAGTGGTAACCCAGCAGAATAAGATCAGAATCCCTAGATGTAGTTACCATGTGATTCGGTTCCTCTATCAAAATCCTTGACTTGATGTTGGTTACTCTATCTCGCCAAACCCATCAGTCATATGCTTAAACTTAATCGACTCAAGTCTAACTGTGATACCAATGAAAATACCTTTTCATCATCACCCTACTATGGCCATATACTTTTTGGACTTAGTTTCAATAAGTTGCATAGGATTATTCCTTACTAATAAGGCTGATAGATCCCTACGAGTGAACATTCCACTCCTATAATAAATTTATTACAGCCAACGAATACCATAAGGTCCCATATGGATAGGAACCATGAGATTGTGCTGTCAAACTACAGCAACCTTATTGTGAGTAGTCGAGACACTCTAGGTCAAAGAACTATTCACACAACTACAGCATCGGAAAGTTATCGACGAGTAAGTAGTCATCCATATAACTTCCCGTAGATGGTCACGCTCAATATCGTTGATCTCCACTAACTACCTGCACTCTCACTCCAGTGTCATCACACTGTAGGTCAGAGACTCACCTATCCAGAATGGAAGTGATTCGTGCATCGATTTTAATAAATCAATCACCATCCTTGTGATGTTCCAATAATCGGGAGCTTTTAGGAGTTAACTATAAAGACACATGTCTCAGATTCTCAACTCTTGAGAATATATGTTATTGTCCATTAACTCCATGGACGATTCATAGACATATCATTATGAATAATATTATCCTTTTATTATGAAAAAGAATTAAGTACAAAATACATGCCCTAAAATTATAATGTGTCATGCCAACTTAGCTTTTAGGGCACACATCTAACACATCGTGCATCCTGGAAGTACAAAAATATATAGAGACCTTCAAGAAAACTTCTGATGGAGTGGTTAAAAAGGGTGATAGCTTTGTATGTTGCTCGATGCTTAAACTATTAACAAATAAAAGCTGAGCACCAAAGGCTTACAAGACCATTGCAGCCCCTTACTATTCTAATTAATGTGAAAGCTAGAACATACCATAATAGACTTTATTTTAGGGTTGCCAAGAACTTTCAGAGAATTTGATGCCATTTGGATGATTGTGGACCAATTATCTAAGTCAACACATTTCTTACCTATCAAAGTTAGTTTTTTTTTTGAGGAGGCTAGCTAAGCTGTATATAGATGAAATTGTCAGACTTCATGGTATTCCAGTATCTATTGTATCATACAGGGACATGAGGTTTGTTTCAATTTTAAAAAAGTTTGCATCAAGCTATGAAGACTAAGTTAGAATTCAGTATATCCTTTCATCCCCAAATAGATGGATAGTTAGAGAGAACTACTTAAATACTAGAAGATATGTTGGGGGCATGTATATTATACCTTAAGGGATCTTAGGATGAATATTTACTATGGATAGAGTTCGTATATAATAATAGTTATTAGGCATCTATTCGGATGGCTCTCTTTAAAGCTTTATATGCGAGGCAGTGCAGGACTTTAGTTTGTTGGGATGATGTTGGTGAAAGGAGACTTTTGGAACCAAAAATTATTAAGCAAATCATAGAAAAAAAATTAGCTTATCAGAAAGCGGCTTCTTTTAGCTTAGAGTTGACAAACGAGCTATGTAGGTAATAGGAGAAGAGAATTAAAATTCTAAGTATAAGATCACATGTTTTTCAAAGTGTCCCTATTAAGGGAGTGATGAGATTCGTGGTGCAAGGTAAATTAAGCCCCCAGTTTGTAGATCATTTGAAATCTTGGAGAAGGTTAGAGTAGTAGTGTACCATCTTCCTTACCACCTTCTCTTGCTAGAGTTCATAATATATTTTATATCGTCATGCTAAGAAAATATGTACCTAATCCTAATCATATAGTCAAGTTTGGGCCACTTCAACTTGGAGAAGATTTATCCTATGAGGAGCAACCAGTGAAAATTATGGAAAAGGAGCAAGTCTTAAGGCAACGTATAATTCTTTATATTAAAGTGTAATGGAGTAACCATTTAGAGTGAGAAGCCACCTGGAAACTTGAAGAGTCCATGCAAGCCAAGTACCCCAGCTATATCTTGATCCAGGTATGTTAATTTCGGGGCTGAAATTTTATTTTAGGAGGGGATAATATGAAACCTAGCCCACTGAGCCATCTTGGACTAAAGTCGGTGACGCTTGCTAACTTCAGTTCAAACCTTAAAAAAAAAAAAGGGAAAACAAGGGACTCCATCCCCTATTTATTCAAGCAAAAAAATAACTGTTTGACCAGTGAGGCTTCCCATGAAGGAAAGGGAGATGACCAGAAAGAGTTGGGGGTTGGCAGGACTCTTGATCAGCCAAGCATATGCACCATGAGTCGAGAGTTATCCCCTCTGAACCCACTCTTTAAATCCCTCCGCATATCATCTCTAATCAAGTCAAAATCAAGCTTTCGCCACTTTCTTCCCCAACTCCGGTGACTAGTTGCTTCCTTGCCATTATCGGTAAGTCTCCTTTCTTCTTCGGCATTTTTTTTGTTTTGGATTTTATTTTTATGGCAGCAAGGGACGAAGCCCCATTCATTTTCTCCTCCCAGTTCCTTGCTAGTGGCTAGACCACCGTTTGGCTATGCTGAGTGCATCGCCCTAACCCCCTTTGCATCCAGGCCATGCCTAGTCGAGCTGCCTCTTCTTTTGTCTTGGCCTCCCTAATAGGGAGGGTTGTATTCGGCCATACATGAAGAAAAATAGAAAGAAAGAAAGAAAAAAATAACTATAAGGAGATAGAAAGAGGAGAGAGAAGAAAAGAGAGAAAAAGAGAAGTGAGAAAAAGATGAGAGAGAAAGAGGAGAGAAGAGAAGAGCAAGAAGAGGAGAGAGAAAGAGGAGAGAGAAGAGCAAGAAGAGGAGAGAGAAAGATGATAGAGAAAGAGGAGAGAGAAAGGAGAAAAGAGGAAAGAGAGAAAAAGAGAGGAAAGAGAGTGCAAATAAATAAACAAGTAAATAATAAAATCCAGACCGACCCTTCTCATGATTTAGGCTAAGATCTAGATCTGACCAAGAGCCTCTTTTTTATTTTAGCTTATTTTTTTATAGAAGATTAATTATAAATTAAATTATTTTGTCAGAGTTTTCCTTTCTTTTGTTGATAGAGGAGTATCGGAGTTAGGATTTGGTAAAATTATTTCTGGTAAGTTATCTTGACCTCTAGTATTTTATGCCAAGCTTGTTTTGTTTAAAAGTTTGAATTATTAATGTATTATGTTTACTTATGGAATGTTGAACAAACATATCTTAAAATGAGTTGTATTGAATTACATGAAAATATAATGTTGACTAATGTTGATGCTCTCTGGTCCGATTTTGATCACATGAGTTAGAATCAAGACTCCTTCTGGGCCTTTGGTGGGATGAACACTGATACATGATTGATGGATGGCAGATGTAGTCAGGAGTACTTAGTTTTCTTTTGAGCCTGATCATATGGGGTAATCATTGGCACATATTGAGATGCATGTTTTCTCGTATTATATTAGAGCTAGTATCCTTCTGGACCTCTAGTGGGATGATCACTAGCACATGATCGATGGACAGTATGTGTAGTTAGGATCTAGTCTCTTTTGGTGCTAGCCACAGGCCGCCATAGTTAGAGGGATTGGGAGAGTAAAGTAAAAATGGATGGTCATCTATGATTGTATTTATTTAAAATATATGGTATTCAAAATGCATATTTATAAAATGGTGTTAATTGTTTTACTATGTCTATTTGGTTTATATATATTGATTATTAATAAAATATTTAATACATAAATTAGAGGTTATGATAACTTACCGAGCTTTTAAAGCTCATTCCATATTTCTTGTATTTTTGTTACTGATTCAGAAGGTCATATGGACATTGGGACCAGTCAGTGATGAGCTTAGAGTTTATGAGTTATTTTCTTAGTTAGTTATATTTAACCTTGGATTTTTAATTAAATTTTGTTTTTCTTGCCAGTCTTGATGAAAAATTTTATTATTGAATAAAATGATTAGTGAATTTTGCATTTTATCATTGCCTGGATATTTATTATAAAGTAGGCTTTGCATGTCTAATGGGATCTAACCTTAAGGAGATGCAGCCATCTGTTATATACATGGCTTGAGCCTCGAGCCGGGACATGACATTTCAATCAAGTATTGTATGATCAAGTTATGGTGTCCTAAAATATGGTTTGTGATTTGGCTTCCCAATATGGTAAAATCTTGCTCATGAATTTTGTTTATTTCTTATTGTAATAGCCAACATGATCCATATCGAGTCCGGTGATCCTCTGGACATTTGTAATAGTCAAAGTTACCTACATTAAATAGGATAATCCACCTAAAACTGTCCCTATGGCAAACATTAGTAGTGTTTCAGCAATTGCCATGGGATTCCCAAGAACCAGCAATTGCATTATGTGTGCATGAAATATGAAGTATGCATTTCCACCATCCATCAAACAAAATGGATGGTTCATATTGTGCTGAGCAAATCAGTGATGCACGATAGAATAAGTTTTTTGTTCCATCCTATGAGTAAGTGCTACGGAGGGATACAAGCTGGCTGAGGCTGTGTTGAATTTGGGATGTTTAATTAGACTTGGTTGAGTCATCCCGTGCGAGGTGCTCAAACCTGTGAGCTGGAGCCGACCTACTCATACATGTTCAAACATGGCTTGTGAGTGACTTAAACTGATAGGCCTATTCATTATATTTTGAGCCCCGATACTTGCATTTGCGAGCTGTTGGAGATTGGCTTGTTCATGCTTTTGCATCAAAACATGACTTGAATTGGGTTCATATTTTAAAGGAACAAGCTTAGATCAAGCTACTTAACTTGCCAATAGGGTGATGATGAACTCAGGTCATACTTGTTTGCAATGCTAGCTCTGTTGGGAAGTTAGGTCAAAATTGAGAGTTAGGTCAGGGGATATAGCTAGTTGTAACAACCTAAACCTCTTTACACGTCTAGCTCCTAGACTACCACGATTTCAGGGTCCATTGGAAACTCGAGGCCCAGTCAAATTCAGTCTGGATCCTGCTGTCCAAGGCCCGGAGCAATAAAACTACCTTGTACATGCACCTTTTGCCTCCATTGCAAAGTAATTGTCTTTTTCATAACTACATAATTTGTTTGTTTAATTTTCATAAGATTCATCAACAGCTTTTTGCGTGCTTCTTCTTCTTCTTCTTATTCTTCTCTCTCTCTCTCTCTCTCTCTCTCTCTCTCTGAGTAGATGGTATTAAAATTTAGTTTTAATTGTATTACAAGTTACAGAACTAAATTTCTAAATTTTCCTATTTTGAGGCTGCAATCCATAGGTGTTTGTTACCGATCGCCTCAACATTACTCTCCAACAACATCAAGTGAATCTTACATCAAACAAAGATAACATCGAGTCACTAAATCTTTCTGGTCCAAAACATATTGCTTTTTATATCCTTTCAAGGATTTCAAGATGGAACGAATTAATGTTACAAGTCCTTCCCTATGACTGATTTATTTACATTATCGATGAAAGTTTTGGAATCCAATGACTGGATCCGAATTAACGTGAAGGCCTACTTCCCTGATGTTTCGTTTAAAGACATCATGGTTGATGCATCAGTCTAAGCATCGTCTCCATGCCATCAAAAACATCTCTTCTACAATGTCCATGGATGGCTTACAAGACCAAATCAAAGTCTCAGCTGGTTACTTCTTTCACTACAACAAAATAAAAAATTCCTGACCCCTTTTTCCCGATGCTAGGGGCGAGCGTCGGAAAATTTCCGCCACCGCACGACGCTTATAGGAAGCGTCGGCAAAAAAACTCCCTTTATAACCCCCCGATAGATCTGCCAACCGCTCGCGCTCCCTCCTCCTTCTCTCGACCCTAAATCCTTCGATCCGCCGGCTCCTCCTGATCGATCTGCCAACCGCTCACGCTCCCTCCTCCTTCCCTCGAGCCCTGAATCCTTCGATCCGCCGGCTCCTCCTTCCCTCGATCCCTGAATCCTTCGATCCACCGGCTCTTCCTTCCCTCGAGCCCTAAATCCTTCGATCGATCGGCCGCGTTGTGCTCCTCCTCCCACCCTCTTCCTCCATCTCTTTTGTTTCGGCCACCTTCGGAATTTTGCTCGCCGTACCAGGGATCGGATCGAGACACCGCCGCCGTGCGCCACCTCGTCGCGTCTTAGCCATCGCGTCCTTCCTCGCCAACCCAGGGATCGGATCGAACTGGCAACCGGCAAACAGTGTCGACGGAGGTTAAATTTTTTTTCCTAGATAATCTATCATTGGTTCTGCTACAATATGATGTTCTGAAATGCATGTCACTGATCAACTCATATAATGGTAGATATTGTCCAGAATAATGGAAATATATTAACATCATAAATAAATCACAGACAATATACATTCTAAGATACCATCAGTTAGAGTTTGTGAGAAAATATGGACTTTTACCTTATTTAGTAAGTAGGAAGGGTCACATACGACCTTCTTGCACCTGGCAGTTTCCCCTTCTGATGTCACACCACAAACTTTTCCTTCAACATCAAATTCAACCTGGCACAAGTGAATTCAATGCAACCTATCAGGAAAATTATTCATCAAACAGGATAATTCAGTATCATTCCAAAATATTTGCATGATCATTTAAAACTGCATTTATACTTTCATAATCATTAAAAAAATCACGATAAGCATGTAAGCACCTTGCACTCCGATTTATTTAACATATATGTTCCACCATAAACAGCACTAAGGTGTGCAAAAGCCTGTAAGTGCAGCAAACACCTCAAATTAAGTAGATGAGATATTATAAAAATTATAATGGAGTCTCAAAATGGAAATGACCAACCTGTGGTAGCTCTCCTAATCCATATAGAGGATAGATATATGGTGACCCTCCTTGAAAATGAGCTAAAGATTCTACATAAAGCTATCACAAATAACAGCCAACAATATTAGCAACAATTTTATATTAGAAATAATGGATTTGGCAAGGGATTCAATTCAGTTTTGCAGAGAATTAAAAGTTATTCTCTGATTAGACTTGAGGAGTTTGATTCCTACAAAGAGCATATGAACATGGACAAAGGGGTGTGATGCACTCAAAGTAGGTATTTGGCAGCTTAGTTGAGTCCAATATGGTGCATATTTTGCTAAATCAACTGGTTTCAAGACAAGGGCCTCCTATGCCTTTTCTTTTTCTCTCTAAGGGAAACCAGTATAAAAGATATTTGATAGGTGATATTAAAAGTGAACATGTTGAGAAATTTTTGAAGAAATGTTAGTCTTAACATATTTATTGGTTATCTCTTGTCTAGCTACTTGAGCTTCAGGATTGCTGCATGCACCCAAGGTCTGTCATACTGACCTTTACCATCCTGTACAACCCCGTCCAGTATATTGCCATTTATGGTATTGAGGTTTGGTTTGGTATATGAGATGATCTATTCTATACTGGTTCGAAATAAATGGAATAGAACTGCAACAGATATTTTTGCAACAAATGACTGAATGTATGTACAAATAAAACTAAAAGTAGCTTCAGCTACAACTATTTGAGCCTTCAACATGTTGAAGGCTAGCTAATATATGTTTGGCATCTGCATGGCATGAAAGAGTCAACCTAAAACCACCATTGAAGCTGGTCAGCTCATAGAAAAGGTTGCCTCCCTTTGTTTTCTTGATATTTTTATTGTTTGACTGATCTGGAGTTTCCATGTATCTTGCCTTTTCAGTTGTGAGATGTACTAGGGTTCTGAAAACATAGCTTGATGCTTTATTAATTGTTGCAATTGCACCCTCATGTGATGCCAGTCACATTGGATAGTTCAATAATTCAATCCTAGATTTGCAATATATTGAGAGATGATTGTACCATTCTTAAAATCATAGCTAGTTTTTTACTCTCATGATGGAGGTCTTACATACTGTTCTACTGTGATAGTTGGAAAATTTTGTGCATTAGTTCTAACGTCAGTTGCTGGTTACATGCCGATGATCATAGTTGTTGACCTTGTCGATGCTTTTTAATCTGGTTTTGTTTATCAATTAAAATTTATTGGACTAATGCATGTTCTATTATTTCAAGAATAGAAATGAAGTGTGAATATATTTTCTCATACACAGTACTGCATTTATCATGCAGGTCTTAGGCTATCAGGTTCCAGTATCTATTTTGCAGGTATGTAAGTGCCAGATTAGGTTAGTTTATAAGTGGTGATATAATTAATTGAAGAAGAGTTGAGATCATAAGTATGTTGGATATGCTGCTATTGGTTTTCCCTGCAAAATTGTGCATTTCACTACATCTATGTTGAAGTTGTCCGGTTATATTCTTGGCTGTTCTCACTTGAAGACTATCTGCCATGCTTTAGCTTCTAAAATCTAGTATATTATTTTTGAAGCATCATTTTTTTAGCATCTGTGTTCCATCAAGGCATATGTATGATGTCAGTCCTCTAAGTACTAGTGGTGGATAAATACCTTGTATCTTGATAGAGTGCGTTGTTGACCTTTTTTTCTGGTCAGATTTTGTTGCAGAAAATTTCTGAATTGTCATGTCAGTACACATTCCTGCTCTATTATTTAAGTCCATAGCAGGGAGTTTGATTAGAAGGTGTGCTGAATTTGAAACTAATTTCCTGACCTCAGCCAGTTTTGGGCTCTCAATGGTACACTCATCAATCCATTATATGTCGGATAAATCTTACTTTTCATGGGCTCATGACAATTAAAATCTATAGATGCTATATATGCATGCTTCACATAAGTTTATGTGCCCATTAACACGGCAATCTAAATGTCAGTGTACTTATATGAGTATGTGAGATTTGGTTTTTTTTTTATTGTTATTTTTTTATTGTGAGAAACTAGTTTATCTTGCCAAATTATGTATGTACATACATGTACTAGAGCATACGTTATTAAAATCATGCCTCCTTTTGTGTTGATTTTTAACAATGCTATTTGAAGACTGTGATTATGTTGATTTTGGTTTCTGTTGCTTCTTCCTCCTTTTATTTTTCCATTAGTCTTGAACTTCTTTATATGAAGTAATTTATCTTTTGGGGGTTTGTGTGCCCTCCATGTGCTTACCCTGTTGATCACATATTAAAAATTAGAGGTCTTTGACAAGAAATCATTGCTTGAATAGTAGATTGATTATCATTGGTTTCGTTGGTTTGGGTGTTGTTGGTTGATGTCTAATAAATGGTACAGATTTTAGTGTTGCATCTGAACTTCAGTGTTAAAATTTTAATAAGTGTACAACATATATTAGTAAATTGAGAAAATTGGGAGGCTGTTTCCGTGTTTCATAATGTAGTTATTGATGTTTGCTGACCTTCAATATTTCATATCCCCCTATTTTTCATAATGTTAACCTTCCACGTTGATGTATGCAACCTAAGAAATGAATCTTTGCAATTTATTCTAAGAACTGTGTTTTCCGTGCTGGCAAGATGGTGGATTCTTCACCTGACTTATGTTTAAAGAGACACACGTAAAGAAATTAATGCAAACTTGCCACTTTTCTGTCAACACATAACCATATCCCTTTTGATCATAGATAACAAGTCAAAAATATGTGACCAATTATTCTGGAATTCCTAAACAATCACTTGTAAAATTTAGTCAAGCTCATCAATCAGGCAATTGGACTTGCTGTCCCTTTGTTGGCAATGCAGAATTATGTTGGTAGATCTGTTTTGTCATTTAGGTTACTAGCATTTTTTTTCTCGAGATAGTGCGAAGTAGTTGATATATATCTGATAATGTAAATTTTAATATCTAATATAAGTTTACGATGGCAATGAACAAAATCTAAAAGGTATGGTACCATGGATATGAAATCTTTCATTGTATCAAATTGCCTTCACTGATAATGTTAAATTTGGTCTGAAGTTTTTTGACAGGTATGCAGCTCACTACAACCAAGCTCGACTACCTTTACATGATTGCTTCTAATTATTTTGGCATTAGCTTGCTTTGGAAGATGTTACTCCATTATGCTTACTTTGATACATTATGGACATTTTATTTTGCTCTATTTCATACTAGTTTTTTCATTCCTCTATTTATCAAGACATTGCAAATCCTTCATTTCAATATCATGTATAGTTTTGCTATGATCAATAATGGTTTTTTAAATATTTTTTATAAAACTTGCATTGCATAGAAACATAGACCCGTCAATTGATTAATGTACATATTCTATATCATCCATACATTAATTTTATTTTTGTACGGTTGGGAAAATTATGTATAGTGATCAATTGATTGTCCAATTTGGACAGTTTGAGAATTGCAAATAATTTTATAGGTACTTACAATAATCAAGCTATATGGATAGAATTCCATATATATTTCGGACAGCATTTTCTTTTAGTTTTCCTCATACATCTTTAGTCGTATGGGAAGAACTAAAGGAAAATACTGTAGAAATTATTTTGGAACTCCTATTCCGTATCATTTGTGTTGCCGATCTCACCGCGGTGGCCTGTAGCTTTTGAGCTGGCACCGGTCCCGGACCGTCTCACCTGGAGATCTCTGAGCTTCCGGACCTGCAAAATAGAGTCAGAGACCCTGGCCAGGGGTTCCGGTGGGGGCGCTCCGACGGTCAAGTTAGAGAACGGCGAGATGGAATAGATTTCCTAAGGCGGGTTCCCGAAGGATTCCCGTGCTTAGAGGAGATGTTAATGAAAGGAGTGTGGAGAAGAGTGGAGTTGATGCCCAACTCCCTGCGCTGGGTTCACCAAGCTCACGCCTGAGGACTCCTTAAGGACCCCCAGGATCGTTCTTTGGGTGTCTTTCCCCTCTTTTTCACTTACCTCACTACCCATTTTTACCATCCTTTTTATATCATCACATTAGCTCTAGCCCGCCCTCCTCTCAGGGGGCTCCCTCCCACTTCTCATCTTTCCCCCCACCCTTCCTTTCCTCTTCGAGCCTGGGAACTCAATGGTCGGACTGCCTCGCCCGTCGTGCATCACGAGGAAGGAGGGGAGAAGACTGGAGAGGC
The DNA here is from genome assembly GCA_021397845.1 of Areca catechu. Lineage (NCBI taxonomy): Eukaryota > Viridiplantae > Streptophyta > Magnoliopsida > Arecales > Arecaceae > Areca > Areca catechu. Next base: position 138,631,900 of record CM038043.1, read on the forward strand.
TTTGGGCCGAGTGCGGGAGCTCTCCTTTCGAGGCGTTGATGATGAGCGCCTGGCCATTTTGGGCTCCTGCCCACAAGGATTCCGCTTCTCGATTGTGGGGCCCATCCGACTGGTGTAAACGAGGTTTCGCGTGTCACTGCAGACCGTACTGGCACCCCCCTACAGGGAGCGGCGTGCGCAGCCCAAGTGACGATCTTGCAACCCACGCCCCTACTTCCTCGAGGCTTCGCTGAGTAGTGCTGACCTCGGCCAAGATGGGCCCATCAGGGGGTGCCTCCTAGCGGAGGAGGGAGAAAGGCTTGACTTCGGTCGAGGTGGACCCGTCTCCGGGTGCCACCTGGCGAAGGAGCAGGAGGGCCCGGCTCGACCTTGGTGGAGGTGGACCCGTCTCCGGGTGCCGCCTAGCGAGGGAGCGAGGGGTCACCAGCTTCGGCCGAGGTGGACCCCTTTTAGGTGGACACCTGGCGGAGCGGCAGAGAGGTGCTCGACTTCGACCGAGGTGGACTCGTCTCCGGGTGCCACCTGGTGAAGGAGCAGGAGGGCCCGGCTTGACCTCAGCGGAGGTGGACCCGTCACCGGGTGCCACCTGGCGAGGGAGCGAGGGGCCGCCAGCTTCGGCCGAGATGGACCCCTCCTGGGTGGACACCTGGCGGAGCGGCAGAGAGGTGCTCGACTTCGGCTGAGGAGGACTCATCTCCGAGTGCCACCTGGCGAAGGAGCAGGAGGGCCCGACTCGACCTCGATATAGGTGGACCCATCTCCGGGTGCCACCTGGCGAGGGAGCGAGGGGCCGCCAGCTTCGGTCGAAGTGGACACCTAGCGGAGCGGCAGAGAGGTGCTCGACTTCGGTCGAGGTGGACTCGTCTCCGGGTGCCACCTGGCGAAGGAGCAGGAGGGCCCGGCTCGACCTTGGCAGAGATGGACCTGTCTCCGGGTGCCACCTGGCGAGGGAGCTATGGGCCGCTAGCTTCGACCGAGGTGGACCCCTCCTGGGTGGATACCTGGCAGAGCGGCAGAGAGGCACTCGACTTCGGCAGAGGTGGACCCGTCTCCGGGTGCCGCTTGGCGGAGGAGCAGGAGTGCCCGGCTCGACCTCGGCAGAGGTGGACCCGTCTCCGGGTGCCACCTGGCGAGGGAGCGAGGGGCTGCCAGCTTCGGCCGAGGTGGACCCCTCCTGGATGGATACCTGGCAGAGCGGCAGAGAGGCGCTCGACTTTGATCGAGGTGGACCCATCTCCGGGTGCCGCCTGGCGGAGGAGCAGGAATACTTCTCCCCGAACGGGGGACCTTTTAAAAAAAAAATACGTGGTACTGACTGTGTCCGGCTGGATCTGACACGTGCCCCACGTCAGCGTAGTAGCCATATCAGTTTGATTATTGTAAATGACCTATATAATTAATGCAATTCTTGAATGGGATAGGACCTCATTACCTATTAGTTGGTGATAGGATGCATTTACTATTTAATCTATGTTATTTTTGATATATTTTTTAAAAAAACTTGGTACATTATTATTGATTGAAGAATTTTTTTTTTGTATTTAGATAACTTGAGAGTTGGATCATTTTTTTCTAAAATGGATAAAAGGTGGATAAATAAACCGAGAAATATGAACGAATATTTAGACAGAGTTTGTGATTTCATCAAATTTGGTATGAACAAAAGTAGTTTGAATGGAAAGATTTCATGTCCATGTCGATGATGTGTTAACAGTTCCTATCTAGATCCACATGTAGTTGAAAAACATTTGATATGGAATGGTTTTGCAAGAGGTTATACTCGGTGGATTTTTCATGGAGAATTTATGTTGCCAGAATTAAGTAATGAAACATCGTCTGATTCTGGATCCAGTAATATGCAAGAGAATCCAGTAGGAGATGATGATATAATGGGTTTGATCACAGATGCTTTTCGACATGGTGTTAAAAATTTTGGAGGTTCAACTGGTACACATGAAATAAGTGGAATGTATGAAGGTTCTACATTCATTGAACAAACATATATCGAGGAGCAAATGCAATCATCAACTTCTGAGTCAGCTCGGTATCATAATTTAATGAAAGAAACAGATGAACAATTATATCCGGATTATTTGAAATTTTCTAAGATCTATTTTCTTATACATTTATTTCATATAAAATATATGAATGGATGGTCGGGAAAGAGTTTTACTATGCTTCTGAAGTTATTAAAGGATGCATTTCCAGAAAGCAATGGTTTACCATCCTCTTATTATGAAGCAAAGAAAGTTGTCAACAATCTGGATCTTGGGTATCAAAAGATTCATAGCTGTCCAAAAGATTGCATGTTATATTATGGTGAAAATACTGATCGAGAGTCATGCAATGTATGCGGATCTTCGTGATGGACAACTCATGAAGGAGATGAGGATGTAGTGAATGCAACAGATACATTGTGGCATACCAAGAAACCGGTGAAGTTGTTGCGTTACTTTCTACTTATTCCTCGATTGAGAAGGCTATATTCATCATCAAAAATAGCTTCACTGATGAGATGGTATCATGAAGGGCGTACGAAGGATGGAAGTTGAGACATCCAGCAGATAGTTTAGCATGAAAAGCATTTAATACTAGGCATTCTGCTTTTGCCTCTGATATTCGTAATGTTCGGTTGGGTTTAGTTTCAGATGGCTTCAATCCTTTTCGTACTCTAAATTCTACATACAGCACTTTGCCAATTGTTCTGATACCATACAATTTACCACCATGGTTGTGCATGAAACAATCCTCACTTATCTTATCAATGGTTATTCCAGGTGATAAGGTTCCAGGAAATGATATTGATATTTTTCTCCAACCTTTAATAGAGGAATTGAAACAGTTGTGGAAAGGTGTTGAAGCAATTGATGCTTCAAATGGTGAAAAATTTAATCTATGGGCGGCTTTGCTGTGGACTATAAATGATTTTTCAGCATATGCTAATTTATCTGGCTGGAGTACAAAAGGACGGGTTGCATGCCCTTGTTGTGCAGATTCGACACATTCAATTTGATTAAAACATGAAGGAAAATTCTGTTATATGGGACATCGTCGATGGTTAGAACCAAATCATCCGTTTCGTTTTCAGTCAGATTTATTTGATGGTACCATAGAAATGAGATGTGCACCTATTCCACCTTTTGGAATTAATGTTTATAGATAAATGGATTCCATCAGTTACACATATGGTAAATTCTTATAGTTTTCTAAAGAAAGAATGAGGGATGATCAAGAAAGACTGGCAGAAGAAATGACTACTGGTACTATGGATGCACATGTATTTGAATATCCTGATAATTTTTTTGAAAATGAAAATGAGGAAGACATACATATAGCATCTACAAATCAGTCCAGCAAATATTTATGGAAGAAAAGAAGTATCTTCTTTGACTTACCTTATTAGGAACATAATCTTATTTGGCATAATCTTGATGTCATGCACATAGAGAAGAATTTATGTGATAATCTACTTGGAACATTATTGAATCTTGATGGAAAGACCAAAGATAACATGAAGGCCCGATTGGATTTATAAGAATTGGATATCTGACATGATCTTCATCCCAAAATGCTTGCTAATGATAGAATTTATTTGCCTCCTGCATCTTATACCATGTCTGCTCAAGAAAAAGATAATTTTTTGACAGTATTGAAAAATATTAAAGTACATGATGGATATGCATCTAATATTTTAAGGTGCGTGCATCTTAAAGATTGAAAAATTTCTAATCTCAAAAGTCATGATGGTCACATATTGATGCAAGATATCTTTCCAATAGCTTCAAGATCATCAGTGTCTAAAGAAGTTCTTACAATTATAGTCCGGTTATCATCATTCTTTAAGTCATTATGTTCAAAGGTTATTGATACTGGAGAGCTTGATCGGTTGGAGTCGGATATTGCAGTTACACTTTGTCAGATGGAGAAGATTTTTCTACCTGGATTTTTTTCTATTATGGTACATCTAATCATTCACTTAGCTTCGAAGTCAAGCTTGGTGGACCGGTACACTACAGATGGATGTATCCTATTGAAAGGTATTATTGTTAATTTTTTAATCTCTAGATAATTTGTAATAAAAGTAGCGTCACGATGATGTATACATAAAAGTTTTTTATATTGTAGGTATCTTGTACGCTTGAAATATTATGTACGAAATAGAGCCTATCTAGAGGGCTCTATTACAGAAGGATATATTGCTGAAGAGTATCTGACATTTTGTTCAAGATATCTTCAAGGTGTAGATACTGTGTTTAACAGACCTCAACGACATAGTGATTTCATAACCAATGCAGAGTTGTATAAGTTTTTAACTGCAGGAAGATTACTGGGAAAAGGTGAAAGTATTGTATTAGACCATAATCAATTGCACAAGCACACCGCTATGTATTACTTCATAGTGAAATAATATCTGACTATCGAAGGTTAGTATACTTAATATATTTCAATGGTTTTGAATATCATATATTATTTTTGAAACAATTTTAATAATTATAAATTTTATATAGCGAATTTTTAATGTCTCAACGACAAGCTAGTCATAGCACTCGACATAATCCAAGGATTGAGCAGCGATTGTTAGTCGAGTTATTTCCTACATGACTTTCAAAATAGGTTTTACATATATTTAAAGAATATATATATAGATTTATCATCGAATAACATGTTAACAATTTTTATGATTTTTTAGGTATCAACAATGATGGAAAAGAATTGTTCAGATGAATTAATAGCCCTGGCTCGAGGACCAAACAAAATTGTTATCAGATAGAATGGTTTCATAATCAATGGATTTAAATTTCACACTAAAGATCGCGAGAAATTTAAAAAAACATAGAATACTGGTGTTATGGTAGAAGCTGATGGAAAGACTTATTATGGTGCACTTAAAGATATATACGAGTTAGATTACTATGGAATTTTTAAAGTCATATTATTTAGATGTGATTGGGTAGATATAAATTTATCAAGGGGTTTGAAAAAAGATGCAAATGGATTTACACTTGTAAACTTTACAAGGTTGATACATACTGGTGTCATATTGAAGGATGATCCATTTATCTTTTCTTCTCAAGCTCGTCAAGTATTTTTCGTACAAGATGCAAAGGACAAAGAATGGGCTATTGTTATTAATACAAAACCTCGGGACTTATATGATATGGGAAGACAACTGGAAGATGATGAAGATGATGATACTTATACGAATTCCATGCCATTCAATTTTGTACCAGTTGATGACGTACATGTTACAACACCCTTAGTTAGGACAGAAGTTGAAGAAAACGTTAATGCTTGATTCTTATTGGTATTAAATTTTCTAATGTTTGGAATTTATAGTAACTATTATGTTAAATTACTATTTATCTTCACTAATTTTGTCTCTGATGTAAATGATAGGTGATACGATGCCTCGTGGGCGACGTTTACTTGGTGTACATTTCCAGCACTCCCGGACAGAGGCCGGCAGTTCTTCTGGACAGCATGCTGAGGCCAGTACTTCAGCAGAGGATGTTCATGCCGGTCCTTCCTATCCTTCCACACAGCATACTACTATAGCTCCATCATCCTCGGGGCATCATGACTCTCCCGTCGATCCAGCATATGATGAGTTACATATTCAGAGTAATTTATTCCAATATCCTTAGTAACGTTAAAATTGATTACACTTTTTAGTATAGCTTACTTTTATCTATTTCTGTGCAGATGGATCGGGGAGTGTTAGACGTAGGCGGGGGCCTACAGTAGTACGTGATATTTGGCAGATGCCCGAGGATGAGAGGATATTGATTGAGTGCAATGAGCTGGGGTAGCCAATTAAAAAAGCCGCCAGTTTATTGAGCTCTTTTCTGGGGACGGTTGTATGGAGGCATCAGCTTTGTCCACTTAGCTATGCTAAGTGGAATGATATGCTTCCGATGTATAAAGTAGAGATTCTACGAGTTATACAGGTAAAAAATTTGTATTAAATTATTTGTTATCTTGCATAGTTCAAATATTATGGTATGTTTTATATTATTATTAATTATTTTGTTTTGTAGGGTAAGTTTGTACTTCCTCCATCCTCCCATGACTTTGTACTGAAATCACTCAACCGGAAATGGAAAGAATATAAAGCTATGTTGAAAACGAAGTACAAGTTACCGGGTATGACAGAAGAGCCGGTAGTTGGTACTTGTCCACCTGATGTATCTCCTCATCAGTGGATGGAGTTAGTTCACTATTGATTTTCTGATAGGGGACATGTATCTTCTAATTTATTTGAAGCAAGTTTATTAAAAAATATGGCACATTATGTATATATACATACATAGCTTTCTGGTCTAAAGAAGTTCTCTTTTTTATTTTGCAGACATATTCTGATATTGGTAGAGCTGCACGAGCATCCCAGTCTGTTCCCCACATATCAGGATCCAAGAGTTACGCGCGAGTCAGACAAGAGTTCGTAAGTTATTTAAACTATATGCTTATATTTTCAATATTAAAGTATTTATGCATGTATAATGATACTAATATTATATATCAGGTGAGCTTATACATCAAGCAAAATTTGAAAATATATCAAATGCTTAGGCCTCTGAAAATTATAGTATTTCAAATGAAGAATTAAAAAGCATTAACCGATGATTGATATTTTGGCTACAGCTTTGCTACTGTTAATCCAATCATTGAATTTGAATTGTTATGGATGAAGTTCATTTAAATAGATTTAGGATATATTTAATTGTAAAATGTATATAATGTAACAGTTAATAGATAAATACAATCACAAACCAAAAAAGATGGGCAAGTGCAGAGTGTTTGAGGAGGTCCAGTAAGAAAAGGGGCTCAAGTTTCTGTATACAGAACAGAAAAGAGGAATTTCTAAGGATATAATGAGAACTTTATTTTTATATAGATCTAAGAGGTATTAGTTAACTTTTTAATGAAAAGATTTTTTTTTATCATACCTTTCCATCCTTTGTTCAAATGAACACTATTTTACTAATATTTAAATCTATTTGAAAGGCAAAATGGCAGTTGGATGTACCATATAAATAACGTAAAAAACTTTTCCTTGACTTTTACAAATTTATCCATTGTTAGTTGACTGATCATCAAGTTTTAGTAAATTGGCTCTATTATAACTCAAATCTAACGGTTGTTATTTGCAAATCTGTGAGTCTAATTCTGTTAGCTGTTGGAATAAAACCAATATATGTTCACTACAATCCTCCATTAACAATTATCAACATGATCCATTGCAATGCCTGAAGTTAATTTTAGTTTTTATCTTATCATCACTTCTACACTCATCATATTAATGAAATTACATAATTTTCTTCTTTATTACATGTGTGTGCATTATTGGGCCTAATAATATTGACCGGCTTTGTTTGTCCTTTTTTTTTTCCCTGGTGCGTGTTGTGTACCAATGTATGATTATGCATAAATTCACCAATTGTGTGGATACTGAATTAGTTGTTGATCTTATTTTAGCCATGAATGAAATGATAAGTTTATAGGTATATTTGCTTACTCTCTCTTGGGTATGCTAAGGAGTTTAATTTTCTGGGCTAACTAGATAAGTTGCAGGACAAGTCCAGTAGCAAGGGGGAGATGAGTGTTCGAGTTTGTCACTGGCATTAGAATAGCTAGAAAGAAAGAGATTGAAGAATATAATAGTGGTGTGGATTCAGTGTATTGATCTTCAAGGATTTTCACCACCATTATATTATCATTCAAAAAAAATGGATTTAGATAGAAATAGATTACAGTCTAGATTACGATAAGAGAGATCTAAGTTAACACTGACTTCTAAGATATATAGAGCCATATTGATAAATAAACTGTAAGATACAGTAACGCTAATGTAAAAGTAATAAAGATAAATTAGAATCCATTGATATATTCTAAGTCCTTGGTATCACGATTAGATATTTATAAGTGGCTCTTCATAACCGGTAAGACATCTGCCACTACTCCTTCTAGACACTTTTTTTTTTTTTTTGTATTAGTATTTATCACAAGGCCCACCACTACCATACATAACAAGTAGTGCTATTCCTTCTCTCACATCATGGACAATAATAAGAAGATAACCGTTACCAAAGATGGTTATATCTATCCTTAGATTTTACCCTACTAAGGTCTTGCTAAAGACCTATAACTCTCACTTCCTGGAGTCTCAATCACATTCGTTTGGCTAACACTCTTAGCATTTCAACTTGCACCTCCCTTGCTCTATTAGTCTTCTGGTCACGATCGGTTTCAGTGTGGTATAAACAAGATGAAACTAGTTAGGATTGACTAATCAATCGAGTGAGAACCTGACTATAGTTTTGGTTTTGATTTGGATTCACTTGGTCTATGTCTAGCTTGAATTAAGCATAGGATGAGGAATCAGTACAACTGACATTTTTTCCAATTTGACATTTTTTTTAATTTTCATATTGAATTTAGAATTGGAGTCAACAATCTGCAGCATATATAGGTTGGCCAGAAGAGACTTCTAAATGGTTTATTTGCTTAAAAGTATAATATTTCTTGTAGGCCAATGAGCATGGGAGGGAACCCGGTCGGGTGAAGTTTTATCGGATGACTCATACCCATCGTGACGGCACTTTTGTCAGAGATGAGTCGAGGGATATATATGTAAGTTATTATAATTTAATTCATTCAACGATATAAATTTTATTTTGTTAGTCTTTAAGATCTAACTAATTTTTCTAAATTAATACAGGAAAGAGCTATAGCTCATATTGCCGAGTGTGTTGATGAGTCTACAGCATCTATACAGAGTAGTCGCATCGATGCCGAGGTGTTTACAGAGTTGATGGGCCCGGAGCGCTACGGTCGAGTGAGGGGATATGGAGTTGGAGTTACTCCCACTCATTTATCTGCGGTCAGGATATATACACGTGAGACTGTAGATAGTGCTTAGGATGCACGTGTTCGTAGACTTGAGGACGAGATAGTGGAGATGCGATGGAGTCATGCCACCGAGCTAGAGGAGATACGACAGAGCCGTGCCACCGATAGAGCAACAATGGATAGAATGAGAGAGCACATTGAGCGGGCTTATATCTGTCGTACAGACATTTTTTTCACATCAGGTATATATTTATATATGATATTAAATATATATTCTTATATTAAATTAATAATTTATATAATATATTATCATTCATAGTTTCGTAAATTAAATATTTAAATCTATATTTTATATAGGCTTCTGGAGCATCAGATCCTCGCGGACAGGATGACGATCTACCTCCTACAGATCATTGACCTCGGCCTTTTGTTATGTTATACTTTGCTTATTTCATGTATTTTTTTTTTGTTAAACATACATATGTATAACAAATATTAAAAATATTAGATTGCAATGAATTTTATATTTGGATTTATATTTTGATGTGTGAAGAATGAATGGAATGAATGTATGGAATGAAATTGAAATATTTGTACCTTTATTGCCTATCAAACATCCACAATTGCCAGGTTCGAAGTTGAAAGAGACCTCAAAATTAGGCCCGAAGCCCATCGAGATTTATGAATTTCAAAGGTGATGTAATCCATTTACATTTTTCAGTTGTCAAAACTGTCGTAATAATAATTATATCGATACAACATTCAAATTATTTATGAGAGAATAAATCATGATGACCATTCTTCTTTACCTACATCTGGACTACGAGTGATGATGGAACTTCAGCTTTCCATATTGTCGGAAGGTAATGCCACTACATTGTTGTACATGATGATTATCCATTAATGCTTGTTAATCTTGTAAAGGTTATTTAGCTGTGCCTATCTTGAGATGGTATCTAGATTTGTGAGTGCATGCCTTTGAAATAAGCAATATAAAGTATTATTTCTGGTATTTCTCTACTGTTCATCCTTTTGTTTATTGAATAATTCATCTACTACTTGACAGGTGAGGGAGATTGTCAGCATATTGGACCTTGATGTCTTGTTTTATCCTTGCCCAATATTCTGGTAACTGATTTGTTTATCATATTGCATCGTTTATCAGTTTGATTGCAAGTTGCTTATCAAATGGTAGAGAACCATAGGTACCCAAGTATTCTGGTAACTGATTCTTTGATTTCATTTGCTAGAAACTTCATGTACCCAACATGTATGATACCAAAAAAATTAATAATAGTTTGGCAATCTAGAAGACTGAAAGATGAATAATGACTTTATCTTCTCAGTTTATTGGAAGAATTATTCCATATAGGTATACAGATACACAGCCTCTTAGAGGTTTGTAAAGTTCAGACACATTGCTCATCATGACTTATAATTCGTGGAGAACTAAAACTTTTTGCGAAGAATATTTACTGACACAATCAAAATTCAAGCATGTTGCCTGAAGAATCTTGGTATTTTTCCTTTGCATGATTAGTGCATATGGACCCCCTTATTGAACTTTGTAACACAGTTGCTCCAGTCATATGGTATTTATGAACATATTTCCTGTTTGATTTCTTGTATAGATAGATTGGTATTACTAACTGATTCTTGCTATTGTTGATGTAGAGGCCAATTTTCTTGGTATCTTTTATATGATGGTCATCAATCCAAGTTATTTTTTGACTAGATAACAGTGCTATTTTGATGAAAAATGTAATAAACCAGGACCTTACCTAAAAAGACTAGCAGGAAGGTAATACTTTGGTTTATTGGTTTTATATAAGTATCCAAGATCTTCCTAGCAAATAATCAGTATGAGACTAAATACATACCTGTATGGGTCCTCATAAAAAAAATGTCTGGTCATGAGCCAAGTGTTCAGTGTCATGATACCATTTCTTTGGTAAAATGCAGACTACAGGACTATGCTATAACAACTCTACCATTTGTTCTTCTTTGATCAGTTGGATGAGTAAGCTTAGTCTGATGAATCTTGTGCTAATGGTAAGGACTTATTTGTTTTTAATAATCTTCGGTGCTTTTCAAATAACTCTTTTATTTCAAATTGATGTCTAACCAATGCTAGAAAATTTTGTTCTTCAATTGTTGTATAGATTGTAGTATCATTTAACTGATCAACTTTGTCTTCTGGAAATTTGCTCAGTTTTCTAGCTTTAAGCAAAAAACTTAATCCTCACATGCTATATAATTAGTTCCTTGAATCTGAAAAGCTTAAATTACACATGCATTTTTTTTTGTGGTGGTGAAGGCCTTTCGGTACACATCTTTGACAAGTGTCATGGTTCTGGATTGTTGGGCAATTCCGTGCATCATATTTCTTACCTGTTTTTTTCCTGAAGACAAAATACACGCTCAGGAAGTTTGCTGGTGTGGCCATCTGTGTTGCTGGACTTGTATTAGTTGTATTTTCCAATGTACATACAGGTGACCGTGAAGGTAATTGGATGTCCTTTGCATCAAAATTACAGGCAACATTTAGCAATTCTATGTTCATAATCATCATTGCACTTCTTATCCCTGCTATATAAATATTTAATATTTGTTGAGGACTTCCATATCATGTTGTGATATGATCGGTAGTCTCAAGGTTTTAGTCTAATCATTTGGTCTACAAATTTTCTTTCAGATGTAGTTGGCAAATCAGAAGCAATGTCTTTTGTAGTTGCATACCTTCTTTTTTATCAATAACACAACTTCAACATTTACACCTTTTGTCCTTGAAGTCTAACAGGCTTCTCATTTTTCCTTCAACTTATATCTATTACCTAATCATCATAATTTGTATCCTTTTCTATCTATCAGGGTCACAAATAATGAATTTCCATGCTTAACATTTCCCATCAAGTTTCTTTGGAATGCTAGGGGCCAGTTCGACATCGATTCTTTTTCTTTTTTTTTCTTCTTTTTTTTCTTTTTGCTTTTCAAAACAAGAAAACGAATGAACTAGATGAAGCAGTACATGTGACAAAGCCCTTCACTTTTTTGAATTGTTTGTAAAATCATTTGGAAGCAAAGATTTATTGCTTTCAAAACAGAATGAAAATAAATGCAAGGAATCAATGATGTTTTATGCAAATGCTATTTTCAACATCAATCTCCAGGTGGTTTTTCACTAATTTGTAAGGAAAAGAAAACACACAAACAACAACCTTGCCAAACAGGCCCTAAAATTAATTTCTCAGATAGTGGAATCAAGTGAACCAAAGATGCTTCCTATATCAAGGAATTAGATTTACTTGAGAAGCACAATATTTAGTCCTTTCTTTCAAATACTTGAGTGCAATTGGATGCATAAGTTATGGATTGACGTATGACAACCATGTGAAAGTAAGACATTGTGATATGCATGCTTGTTTGCCTATATATATTCATAGTACAAAATATCATCATATTTAATGAATGTCACTTGTGTGTAATATCCTCCAATAAAAGAACCTATTCGGCACAAATTAATTCAAAATATTGTATAACAATATTTCTTGGATTATTTTATTTTTTTCTGTTTTCAAATTCTGCCGTAGAGTAGAATAAAAAACTTTGACCCCTCCAGTAATTAATAGAGTTCCACTGGCACTCCTTATAACAAAGCCTTTCGTCTTTAATCAGAGTATCAGACTTGCACCCTTGCAGTATATACTAAGAAAAATGAACCTTAGGACAAACAGAAAGAGTTTAGTTAACTTCTCTTCACATAATTACTTGGTACGTATACAAATTGTGATTTAGCCTAAGGAGTGTCCGGCATTGCAGGCCTTTGAGATTTAAATAAACAAACTCCTCATGAGGCTTGATTATCCAGATGAGAAAACAATAGATTATCCATAGTTCTACAAACTTGGCTTTGAGCAAGGTCTAAACTGCTTGCTATTAAGGAGTAGTTCATTTTATGATATCTTACATCCTAATGGCAGATAAAAACGGATTCATGCATGGTGTAGTTATTTTACTTTTTTGATAAATAAGCATGTAAAGTAAAACTTGCCATTTTAATATTGTTAATGATACAAATGCCTTGGAGAGAGCTACACCCAGACAGACAGGAGAAATTATATCCTCCACCGTATATACCATGTCACTGTACACCATGCCAATCACCGAGATGCAATTATGTGGGTCTTATCTTGTTTTGGCAATTGGTCCACAGGAATAATACTTTTTTTTTAAAAGTGTCAGGGTTTTCCGATGCTTTAAAGCGTCGGGAATAATGTTATTCCCGATGCTTTAAAGCATCGGGAATAAAGTTAATCCAGGTGATTTTGAATATCATCAGGAATAATATTATTCTCGATGCTTTTACGCGTCGGGAATAATATTATTCCCGATGTTTAAAAGCATCGGGAAAACTCTTGACTTTTTACGATGCTTTTCCAAAGCGTCGGGAAAAGTTTTATCCATCCTTGCCTACGCGATGGTTTTTCCATGTTTTTTAAAGTGTCGGGGAGCTTTTTCCCAATGCTTAAAAGTATCAGGAAAAGTCTAAAAAAGCATCGGGAAATCAATTTTTTTGTAGTGTTTGAAGATCCTTGACTACAAGGCATCTTCTCCTCCTTCATCTACAAGATTCACTTATATTGCAATAGTTTACATAACACCACTAGTTCAACATTTGCTAGAGATGGAATTCTTTGTCACTCCATGAAGACCGAAGAAAAAGTTCAGTTCATATCATTAAAAATGCTGATGAGAGGAACTGCCATTAAATGTAATAAATCCTTCATGGCCCATACAATCAGAATAAAGTTCAAAAAAAAAAAAAAAGATTCCACTCTGAACAATGAGAAGCTGCCTCAAAGAATGTAACCCACTTTAAATTACGGAGATGGACAACTGATTGCTTTATATGAAATGTACAATGAATCCATGAGCATCCTCTACGTATTGAAAAATGAGCTTTTTTGCCATTATTGTTGAAAAAGGAAATGATTCACCATTTGTTCATATTCCAAATTCAAAACATCTTTATTAACCTTTTTGTTGCTGCTCCTCTCCTAGCTAGATCAATAGGACACACTAAAGCAGCTTTGGAGCTTCCAAGAGCCTTTAGAAAACTAGTTGACGATCTTTGAGGTTGGCTCGATCAGCTCCTAAACTTATAAAAATGTCATCATCATTGAAGAAATTAGTGGAATTTCTCTAATGAGGACCTCCGTTGCTTAAGTCAACTTAGAAAAGGAGAACTGTGAGAAAAAATAGAGAGAGAATATTTAAGAAGCCCCTGGAGTTTCTCTCGACCCTTTATTTATAGAGATTTAGGACCGAGTTAGTTAGGTAGTTATAACCAGTTGTAAGGTGTTATATCAATAGGAAAGTTGTAAAGTTAGAGTGGTTTGTTAAATGATCTATTATACTTTTTGATAACCACTTTATCAACATGTCATAATAGCTCTAATAGCTTAAAGAGATATGCTTCATGTTTAATAAAGTTATAGAATTCTATATCTAGCTTAGGTAAGTGATCGGTACTTGTTCGATGAATTATTGAGCATTTTGTGCTTAAATAAGAGATCGACTTTTGATTGATAGGTGTCTTGTACCTTAGTAAGATATCAGCTCTCGATCGATAAGTTCTTTATACTTTGGAAAGAGATTGGCTCCTAAACATTAGGCATCTTGCATCTCAATAAAAGATCGACTCCTGGCTAATAGTTGATTTGCATTTTAGTAAAAGATCGGCTCCTAGCTAATAGGCAACTTGTACCTTTAATAAAAGATCGACATTTGGCCAATAAGCATCCTACTCTTTAACAAGAGATTGGCTCCTGACTCAGCACTTTTTTACTTGTCAGTGGTTGATTATAGCTTGACAAAAGGAAGTTTAGATAGGTCATCTTCCTTATAACACATGCCCCCCACTTTCAAGTTTAAAGCAATTTACTCAATACAACCTGGAAGTATGATGATAAGTTCTCATTGACTTTTGGTGGGAAATAAGATACTTAATCATATTGCGCTATCGTTTCACCATATGGCATTTAATGTCACTCGTGCCTTTTTATGAAAACATTATTGAACTGGTAATGGATAGTTTTTGAAAAGATAGTAACTCCTCGATTCATGGGGCATGCTCTCCAACCAACAAGAGTAACCAATGTGGCATGAAGAAAGTGGCCAATACTTTTAACCGGAGATCGAGCAACATACGTGGCTGACATTCTAGTAGTGAAGTAATTTAATCTAGAGCATCGGATACCATTAAAAATAGAGGTTTCTTCCTTAAACCTGGATCTTTTATCTTCCGCTTCTTTGCCTTCATCTTCAAGAGAGTTAATAGGTGACCTTCCTTGGAATTTCTTTCCTTTGCTTCAAGAGTTTTCTATTGCTGCTCCTTTCTGACTAATCAACTAGACACATTGAAGTAGCTTTGGAGCATCCAATAGCTTTTAAAAAATTGGTCAATGATCTCTGAGATTGGCTCAATCAACTCTTGGATCTGCAAAAAAATCCTCATCATCGGAGATATTGGTAGGATTTCTTTAATGGAGGACCCTTTGATGCTTAAGTTAGCTTAGAAAAGAGAATAGTAAAAAGAAAATTAAGAGAGAGTATTCAAGAAGCCCCCTAGAGTTTTCTTTGATCTTCTATTTATAATGATTTAGGGTCGAATTAGTTAGATAGTTGTAACCGTTTGTAAGGTAGTTATGCTATTAGAAATGTTGTTAAGTCAGTTAGGCCATTAAAATGTCAATTTGAGGTATTGTTCGTTTAGTAGTATATTACATTTCTTGATAACCACTTTACCATCCTTGTCATAATAGCTCTAATAGTTAAAAATATATGATTCATGTTAAAAAAGTTATAGAACTTCGTACCTAGCTTAGGTAAGTAATCGGCATATATCTGATCAGTTGTCAAGCATCTTATGCTTTAATAAGAGATCAACTTCTAGCTGATAGGCATCCTGTAGCTTAACAAGATATTAGCTCTTAGCTGATAAGTTCTTTATACCTTGGAAAGAGATTGGCTTATGGCCATCAAGCATCTTGCACTTTAATAAGAGATCAGCTCCTAGTCGATGGGTGACCTGTACCTTAATAAGAGATTGGCTTCTAATCGATAGGTAACTTGTGCCTTGATAAAAGATTGGCTCCTAGCTAATAGGTGTCCTGCTCCTTAATAAGAGATCGGCTCCTAGCCGAGCACCTTTTGACTTGTCGATAGTTGATCATAGCTTGACAAAAGGAAGTTTAGATAGGTCATCTTTCTTGTAACACTTGCTTCCCACTTTCGAGTTCGAAGTGATTTACTTAATTTAACTTGGAAGTACGATGATAAGTTCTCATTGACTTTTGGTGCGAAATAAGATACTTGATCATATTGCATTGCTGTTCTTCCATATGGCATTTAATGTCGCATGCCTTTTCATGAAAACATTATTAAATTGGCAATGGGTGATTTTCAAAAAGCAGCAACTCCTTGATCTATGGGGGCATGCACCTCAACCAATGAGAATAACCCATGTGGCATGAAGCGAGTGGCCCACACCTTTAACTGGAGATCAAGTGATGTGGCCGGCATCCCAGTGGTGAAGTGATTTAATCTGGACCATTAGATGCCATTTTAAATAATAGTTTCTTTTTTGAACTTGAATCTTTTATCTTCCACTTCTTTTCGTTTGTCTTCAAGTAAGTTAATAGGCAACTTTCTTTTGGAGTTTTTTCCTTTGCTTCCGGAGGTTTAGGACTTCATTTTTCCTAATTAAAGGCCCTTAGCTTTCTTTCTCCTTCAATCTTTCTATCTGTAGCCATGTCCCCTAATGCAAAAAGAGCCATTATGAAGGTGAAAAGCTCTAAAATAGATTCTATTGAAACCACAATGAGTCCACCCCCAACTGAGGGAGAACACCTTGCTCCTTCTGATGTTCCTGTTAGACATCATAGGAGGGCTTCCTTGGGCCCTGATCAGAAGTTTGAAATTAGAGAAGCAGACCTTAGGAAAGTTAGAAATAAGTATTCCATCCTTGATAACATTAGAATGACTATGCCAGGTCTTGATGATAGGATTCCATCTCCTCTATCTAGATGCACTGCTTTCTTGAGAACGTATTCGATTTTGATGTTGGATTTTAGTTTCCTCTTCATCCATTTATTAAGAATGTTTTAAATTTCTATAAGGTTACTCTGATCTAGTTTTTTCTAAATAGCTTAAATGTAATCATTAGCTTCATCCTTATTTATAACATGGTTGGGATAGAGCCAAGATGTTCTTTATTTTGATCCATCTTTATATTGAAATCTCATCCATACAATAAAGAGTGGTACTATTTTATCCATAGACAGTCATGTAAGCTTGTAGGGGGCATCCCATCTTCCATCCATGGGTGGAAAATAGATTTTTTTTTCATCTCTTTGGACCAACCTTTAGGTCTAAGGTCCTCTTGGAGCAGGGCCTGGATTGAGCCAAATTACAACAAAACTTTCTTAAATGAAGACTTGGAGAACTACCATAAGTTGCTTGAGGTCTACATTCTGGAGCTTAAACTTCTTCTGATTGATTAGTCTTTATATGATGTTGCATCAACCTTGTTGGTCCTCATAGTATGTCCAACTACTTTGAATTTATTTTTTTTCCTTTTCTATTTTTGTATTTTTATCAAATTTTGCCAATCTCTTAACTATTGTTTGGTTTTTCTATTTGTAGAGATAAAGCTTAGTCTTGAAAGGCTTCAGAACGTAGCATCCAAGAGGAAGAGATTTGACACTAGCAAGAAGGCTAAGAAGAAGAAACTTGGTAAGTCATCACTGTTGATTCTTCATCAAGCACACCAGTATCGAAGAGTAGCCGATCTCCTTCTCCAATAGTGGCATTGATGCCCACTCCTTCGATAACCAGTCTAACTAGGTTATTAGATATTGCCTGACTACCTTTGATGGCCGGCCTGACCAGGTTATTGGAAACCATCCGGCTATCTCAACCTGCCAGTGCTACCCAGTCTTTGGGTGCTCAAGATGAGCACATTATGCCATAAAAGAAGTTGAGGGTGAGCGATGCTGGCCATAGGGATCTAAAGCTCATTCAAGAGCTACAGCTATCTTGAAATTTTCCAGAGGTAATTATATATTCACCTCACATTTTTCTTTCTTTTTCTTTTTTCTACTTCTTTTTTCTCCCTTCTAAATTTATCTCTCTACTTCTTCTTGAAGCTTCTCTCCAATGTCAGTCACCTAAGAAAACTCATTCACATAAGATAGGTGATGAATAACATGAAGAGAAAGTTGTCAGCGGATAAGGAGGTAGTGAAAAAGGTGATCAACGAAGTTAAAGCTGCCAATGCTCGAGCAAATTCTATAAAAACCCAAAGGGATGCTGTTGAGGCCTACAAGAATGCTACTGAGGCCTAGAAGACCAAATTAGAAGTTGCAACCTCCAATAAAATAAACCATTTGAAGACTGATCTATCATGTGCTAATAAAGAGGTCAAAATTAATTGAGCTTCCATATGAAAACTCCAAGAAGAGGAGAGATGAAGAAGGAGCTCAAAGAAGCCAAGAAGAAGGCCATAAAAGAATACAAGTTATCCGAGGACTTCCTAGATGATGTAGTTGAGAGGTTGGTGAGTGCCTTTCATGAGGGGTTCAGGGACTACAAAAGCATAGTAAAGGAAATCTTCCAAGATATAAATGTTGCTCTCCTTATTCCAATAGGAGGCAAGGAAGACATAAGTTAATGATAATGCACCTTCTAAAACCCTTCCATTGACCACTCTAAAAGCCATACCTATTATAGATGCACCTTCCGATACTAAAGTGCTTGAGGAGATTCAGTATGAAATTCCATCAAAAGCAGCAGAAGTATAAAGACTAGCCTTCTTGTATTCTCTTTTTCTTTTATTTTTATTCCTTTTCAACTTTTGTCTCTCTCACCAGGAGTTTGAAACACTCTATATTGTAAAAAATATTTGAAACAATGGGATCTCTATTTTTAAATTAATGTTTTGCATTTCTTATTTCTCTAATATCTTGATTGTATGCAATCATATAGAATCACTTGCATAACTTATGATAATTTGGTGGCTATTATCATGGACAAAGTGGTCAATATGCTGCCCATACCTGAGAAATAATTTGGAGTTCTTTCCAAGGTTGGTGGCCCGATGTGAACTTTAAGTTGAAACTGCAAGTGCACGGGGTGCAAAGTAGTATGTCTAGCAAGTACAGGTCGATCTCATAAGAAATTTGTGTTTAATCATGTTCAAACCCTTGCTTAGGTGAGCTAACAAAGATGAGTAAAAGTTAATTAAATTGAAAGAAATAAATAATTAAAAAATCTAGAACTTTTGAATCTACTAGATCAATGATTCAGAAAATCTCTCTACGATCTTATAATGTCTTTTCAACTTCTTTCTTTGTATTAACCAAGTATGGATTATGAAGAGATTTAAATTCAACTATAGTCCATCAAGGTCTTACAAGGAAGAAAAGAAAAGAATTTAAAATATTATTGAGAGCCTCCTACCTATTGCCCTTCTTGCATCGAATCAAGCATGAACTATAAGGGATTAAAACCCAATAATAGCTCATCAAGTCTCTTGGCAAGAAGTTTAAAAAAAAAGTAAGACTCTTAAAAAAAATTAAAGTCCAAGAAGAGATCTAAGAAAAGGGCTTCTAATTATGGTCTAGCTTCATCGCCAATCCTAGGAGATTCGCTTAGCCAGACATGATATTAAAACTAAAAAAACTATTAAAAAATAAATAAATAAAATAAAATTAATTCTACACTACTTGAAAAAATGTAAATTGCAAAATTTAAATATGCAGAAATTAAACTAAACTACTTGCATAAATGTAAATTGCAAGAATTTAAATTGCTAGAAATTAAACTAAAGTAATTAAATAAAATTTTGTAAGAAAAATTTAAATAAGAAAAATATTTTTTTATTGCAAGAACTAATTTAATTACAAAAGATTTAACTCCTAAGCCATTAACAGGACTTGGAGTTAAATAAAAAATAAAATCTGACAAAGCTCTTTTCCCCTCAGCTTACTCTCCTTCTCATATATTGGAAGGATGAAAGAAAGTGGGAAGAAGAGAATGGAAGGGGGCAAGAAGAAAGGGGTGGTAGAACACGGGCTGGAAGTAGAATGTATCGATATCTTCCCCGGTAGCGAAGAGATGTTGCTCTTATATAGGTGGAGGGGAACGCATCAGGCACATGTGGAAACCATGTTGGTTTCTCACCATGATCCACCTCAACAACTTCAATTCCTTATCCTTATCTTGCACTTGTTTCAGTTCCATGTTCCTATCCCCATACCTATTCCAGTTATGCATTCTTATCCCATACCCATTCGATAACCGCACATAATTTTTATTTTAAAATCAAACTCCTTCGGTGTTATCCATCCAAAATCTGTGATCAATCTTTCTTCCTTTCTTATCCCATTCGGACATCCAAGCTCCTGACAAGTTAGTACTGATGTGGTGCTCGATCAAGGATCTAGGAAGATGAAGGTGGTGGCTACGATGGCTAAGGACACTGAGGTAGCTACAATGGCCGATGGCATCAATGGTAGCTTGGAATGGAGAACTGGTTGGTGTAGAGCTGGACGGTGGAGAGATGATGGATGAGGTAGTGGTCATGGCAGTTGATCATGGAGGGTAGAAACGATGGCGGTTTGCATCTCGGGCCGGTGAGGAGCTTGCGACGGATGGTGAAGATGGACAGGATGAAGGGTGTCGGTGGACTGTGGGGGCGGAGAACGAAAAGCAAGGGCTTTGGCTCGGATCCTTCCATCCATGAAAGGGTGAGCAGTGATACTGGCTTTGAGGATGGCAACGGACAATGACTCTGGCTGAGGAATGGAGTCTGCAGTGATTCAGAAGACTCCTCCCGGTGGTGAACGATGACCGCGACATGAAGGGATGATGGAAGAAGAATGACCGTGGCTTTTCCTTAGATTTTTCTAGCATGGGAGGGTTCTCCGACGTGTTCCTAGACATGAGGAGACTCTCGACAGTGTGGGAATGAGTTCCGGCAACTTCCCTAGTGAGGATGGTGCTCGGTTTGGTCTGTGGTCCATGGATCTATTCTGTGGACCATCAATAATGGCAGATGTGGACCATCAGGGCTTCTATGAACCATTCAGTCAATCCATGATGGGCCAGCTGCTTTAATATTCATGCAACTTTATAATAATTCCTTTAAAATTCACTTTTCAACTCATTTCAAGTTCGATTGAAGTACCATTTGCACCATTGGATCCCAAAAATCAAACTCTTCGCATCGACAGGGTTCTTTCATACAAAATATTACATAAAAATATTAATTTTAATTAAATAAAGTAAGTTTTATCTATAAATTATTGCACTTATCACTCTCCCCAACTTGAATCTTACTTATCCTAGAGTAAAAATAAAAATAGTTCATTAATTACTTATTAGAAAATAAATGAGGAGGCTACCAAAAATCTTAATACCTTACATAAGTTTACTCAGACTCAAAGGTTGTTCTCATATTTTTTTTATAAATAAATATTTTTCATTAGACAGTAGATAAAATGGGTCATTAGGATATTAATAGCTTCAAGTAAATTGGTTAAGTGCAAACTCCTCATTTTTTTAGATAATTCTTAACCAACTCTTATTGTTATCTCTAAATTCTCTACTCCCCGAGAGTGGTGAGATATTATTTTAATGTAAGTATGTTTCTCTTATTGTTACTTTTTTTCTTCTTTTTTTTATACAAATAGTGCAATGCCTTAATCTCTTAAGCTTTTTATCTGATTCTTATAACAAGTTTTTGACCAATATCTTCCAGACCAGTGGTCTTAGGGCACTCGGTGTAGAACACCCCTCGGGCTTACTGGCTTGAGTCAAAAAGGCTATAGATCAAAACTGGCTGTATAACAAATTTTTTCACATCTCCACTTTTTGATGCGAGACTCAACCGCTTACTTAGGCAAAGAGATCCGATTACTCGATGTAACAATGTTTAGAACTTGCTCGTATTATCTTATTCTCTTTTCATTTCTTTTTTTTAACTAATGAAGGAGACTTTGCATTTATCAACCCCCACACACACCTAAGAAGTAGATTCTTCTTTAATGCGAATAGGAGGGTTAGAATTATTCAGAAATTGATTTTATTCTTACTTACCATTTTTACTTGAGTCTATTAATATTTTATCCCTCAGTATTTTAAAAATTATCTAGACTATTCAATCAATTACTTTTCAAAAGTGTGTGATTTATCCTAAGTCCAAGATCGACAAGTGTAAGAATAATAAGGTGAAGGTAGCTCCAAATATATACTTATTCTACTTTTTATTCTCCCATGAAAAAAACAATTTCTAAATGTAAGCATGATATGGCATAAAAAGAAACGAAGACACCTGAGAAGGAGTTTTATTGAGCTCTCCCCTAACTTAGCCAATAGAGCTCATTTAAGTCAGGATCTGAAAAACCTAATAATATGCAAAAATAATATTTAGAAAGAAAGAAGATGGGTTGCCTTCCAGGAGTGCTAAGTTTAAAGTCTTGAACTAGACTAAGTGGATCTTTTAGATTTGATACATCCACTAAATTATTAGATATACGTAGCCATGGTGGATGGTTGGATGAAGTCCAATCAGTAATATCCCAAACAATATATCTATTATGTGTATCTATAAGATGTGTCTCCTGATAGTAGGTACCCAGAGATGGCTTGGTTGATGGTTTATCCATTTCCATAAGTATTTCAATGGGAGGCTCCCATCTCTGGCTATTTTTATTATCTCAAAGTATCTTATCTATGTTCTCATATTCATGGGTTGGCTAGATACTAGACTCAAGATCGATTTCCTCATCATTAATGTCTATGGGTTCATAAATTTCATCTTGGATTACATTTAAATTTGCATGCTTGGTTGATTCCTGTTCCAAATTGAATATACTTAGCTTAATAGTCATATTCCCAAAGGATAGCTTTATAAGTCCATTCCGATAATTAATTTTAGCCTAGCAGTAACTAGGAATGGTCTTCCTAAAATAAATGGGATATGACCCTTAGGGTTTACTACTAGTTCAGTCTCCAAAATGATGAAATCTATAAGAAAGATAAAATTGCCAACCTTAATTAGGACATCCTCTACCATTCCTTTAGGGATCCTAAAAGATCGGTCTACTAATTGTAATGTGATCCTTGTTAGTTGAAGTTTTTCCAATCCTAATTGCTCATAAACTGAATGGGGCAGAATATTTACACTAGCCCCTAATTCAAGCAAGGCCTTCTTAATGTGGGTTTCTCCTATGAGACATGAAACTGTTGGAGACCCTGGATCCTTATATTTTATGGGCATGTTACTTAACAAGTATGAGCTCACACTTGCTGCTAAGAAAGCTCTCTTTGCTATATTGGTGGTCTTTTTCTTAGTACAAAGATCTTTTAAGAATTTGGCATAAGTTGAAACCTATTGGATCATGTATAGTAGAGGAATATTTACTTGAACTTGCTTGAATATCTCTAACATTTTATCTAATTGTTTTGTTTGTTTATTAGACCTTAATCGATTTGAAAAAGGAGCTTTAGAGATTGTTGGTACTTGGTTTGGTGGACTATTAGTTTCAGAATCTTGAGTTTGTAAGGTAGGTTATTTATTGGGTGGTTCAGCTGACTCAACAGTAAGTCTTCTCTAGTATCAGATGTATCTACCTTATTATCCAGTTATTTTCTTGATCTTAAAGAGTGAATAATATTTACTTGATTAACTTAATTTTCTTGGGGTGGTCGATCATTTTGATTTCTTAGGTTGGGCTCAGGTTGGCTAGGTAGACTATCTCATTCTCTTTCATTAATGGTAGGTGCTAGCTGACCCACCTGCATTTCCAAGTGGGCTATGGCTTAGGAGTTTGAATTTAGAAGTTGGCCTATGGTTTGTATAAAATTATTTAATGTAGCATTGGTGTTAGCATTTGATTTGGCTAGAGCTTCCTAGCTTTGAACTAAATTTCTTATCATTGTTATTAAAGCCTGATGGTGATGGGTTGTTCATCATAGGGTTAGGCCTTAGATTTTGTTGATTAAAGCTAGGACTACCTACATTTGGATTCTATGACCATGAAAAATTTGGATGATTCCTCCATCCTGGATTATATATGGGTGCATAGGGATTGTTCATTGCTCTCTAAAGTTCTAAGGCCTCTAACCTATGTGTTAAGGTTACAATTTTAGCCTCTGCAGTTAGGGAAGTCTGAATTTGGTGTACTCCACCTCTCAAACTTGTGGATCTTTTTGGTTTCCTAGTTATTTTCCATTGTAAATTTTTTTCAGCTAGGTCTTCTAAAAATTGCAGGCTTCATTGGGTTCTTTATACATAAATTGACCTTGGCACATGGACTCTAGCACAGTTCTTGAATTTGAATCTAAACCTTCATAAATGATTTGGCATAGCCTCCAAGTTTCTATTCCATGATGTCGGTATTTGGTCAAGAGGTACTTGAAGTGGTCAAAGTATTTCTAGAATGACTCACCAGCTAATTGATAGAATTGGTTTATTTTATTTCTAATTTTAGCTATTTTATGATAAGGAAAATATTTTTTAAGAACACTCTTACAAAGCCCTCCTAGGTCATGACAGTTTGATTTGGAAAACTATAAAGCCACTTTTTAGCATTATCCTTAAGAGCAAAATTAATCAATCTTACCTTGATTTCATCCTCTAATAATTGTTGCAGCCTTATAGTTGCATAAACCTCTTCAAATTCCCTAATAAATATATATGCATCCTCTATTTCTGTGAATTTTGGAAGCATATTAATCATCTGAGGCTTGATTTCAAAATTATTTGCAATGGGTTGGGGCAGCCTTATGCAAGAAGGTTGGATGGAACCAACTGGATAACATAAATTCTTAAGGGTTTGGGTTTGATTTATTATATCCATTGTAGAGGTCGTAGGATCTAAAATAGGAACTAAATCAGGTCTAACAAGTCGACCCGTATCCTTCTCCATACAAGAGATGGAGAATTTACTATATTTACTATGTCTTTAATTTTTTTGGATTTTGTATATATATATATATATATATAGTTTTTTTAGAATCTTTTCTTTAAGAGTTCTAAATTAATTCAACCTTTTCATATCCTAAGACAACCATGCAACATAACTTTCAGTTATGTCAGGGCAACCTTATATCAGAGCATTCAAGATTGAAAGAAAAAAAAACTAAAGAAAGATTTTTTTTTCAAACAAGTTTCAAACGAATCTATCCTGGGGTTAGCCTAGAACTAGATAGCTCGTAACTATTCCAAGTCAACCTTTGAGCATTCCAAGTTCAAACCAATTTATCAAATTGGCTAGGTAAGTGTAAGATTAGTGAGGGTCCCCCCGTTGCTTTCCTTAGACACCAATTAGATTGGCCAGGTCAGCAAATGGAACCAATTAAGTAACCACCTTTCTTCAGGAGTAAGATCCCTAAACCATTTTCCTAGACACAAATTCAATGATTGAAACTAGCTTGGTATAACTTTTAGGTATCATTGTCCTAATGAGCTCGAATGTCCCTAGGGTCAGTATCTAATTAATTTTATTTAGGGGCTTGGGTTATGCAAATGAAAAAGTCTTGTTTGTAGGCTAAGGAAGGGTGATGAACTCCCCAACTTATCTTGTTTAGGTTTGTACTCTTAAAGTAAATTTTAAAAAATACTTATGCATAAATAAAAAGAACAAACAAGTTTAAAATAAATACTAAACTAAACTAAGATCAAGATAATATGCTGAAAATAAAAATAATAATAATAATTTAATTATGTACCTGGCTTCCAGCACTCACCAACTTAAGAAAAATGTTAGACAAATCAGATTAAAGTTAAAGCAAGAATTTTAAATATAATTTAAAATATACCAATTTCTCGGCAATGGTGCTAAAAACTTGATGTGAACTTTAAGTTGAAACTGCAAGTGCATAGTATGCAGAGTAGTACATCCAGCATGTATGGGTCGATCCCACAAGGAATTTATATTTGAACTATGTTCAAATCCTTGCTTAGGTGAGCTAACAAAGATGAGCAAAAGTTAATTAAATTAAAAAGAAATAAATAATTTAAAAATCTAGGACTTTTGAATTCACTAGACCAATGATTAAGAAAACATCTCTATGATCTTATAATGTCTTTTCAACTTCTTTCTTTGTATTAACCAAGTATGAATTATAAAGAGATTTGAACTCAACTATAATCCATCAAGGTCTTATAAGGAAGAAGAGAAAAGAATTTAAAATATTATTGAGAGCCTCCTATCTATTATCCTTCTTGCACTGAATCAAGTATGAACTATGAAGGGATTAAAACCCAACAATAGCTCATCAAGTCTCTTGGCAAGAAGTTTAAAAAGGAAGTGAGACTCTTAAAAGAAATTAAAACCCGAGAAGAGTTCTAAGAAAAGGGCTTCTAATCATGGTCTAGCTTCATCGCCAATCCTAGGAGATTCGCTTAACCAAACATGATATTAAAACTAAAAAAATTATTAAAAAACTAAATAAATAAAATAAAATCAATTCTATACTACTTGCAAAAATATAAATTATAGAATTTGAATATGCAGAAATTAAACTAAACTACTTGCATAAATGTAAATTGCAAGAATTTAAATTGCTAGAAATTAAACTAAACTAATTAAATAAAAATTTGTAAGAAAAATTTAAATAAGAAAAATATATTTTTTTATTCCAAGAACTAATTTAATTACAAAAAATTTAACTCCTAAGCCATTAACAGGGTTGAAGTTAAAAAAAAATAAAATTTGATAGAGCTCTTTTTTCCTTAGCTTACTCTCCTTCTCATATGTTGGAAAGGTGGAAGAAAGTGGAAAGAAAAGATTGAAAGGGGGCAAGAAGAAAGGGGCGGCATAACATGGGCTGGAAGTGGAATGTGTCGATATCTTCCCCAGTAGCGAAGAGATGTTGCTCTTATATAGGCGGAGGGGAACGTGTCGGGCCCATGTGGAAATCATGTTTGTTTCTTATCGTGATCCACCTTAACAGCTTCGATTCCTTATCCTTATCCCACACATGTTTCAGTTCCATGTTCCTATCCCTATACCTATTTTGGTTATGCATTCCTATCCTATACCCATTCGACAACCGTACATAATCTTTATTTTAAAATTAAATTCCTTCGATGTTATCCACCCAAAATCCATGATCGATCTTTCTTCATTTCTTGTCCCATTCGGACATCCAAGCTCTCGACAAGTTAGTGCTGATGTGGTGCTTGGTCAAGGATCTATGAAGACGAAGGTGGTGGCTGCGATGGCTAAGGACACTGAGGCAACAACAATGGTCGATGGCATCAATGGCAACTTGGAGTGGAGAACTGGTCAGTGTAGAGCTAGACGGTGGAGAGACGATGGATGAGGCAGTGGTCATGGCGGTTGATCATGGAGAACAGAAATGGTGGTGGTTTGCATCTCGGGCTAGTGAGGAGCTGCAACGGATGGTGAAGATGGACACGGTGAAGGGTGCCGACGAACTGCAGGGATGGAGAACAAAAGAGCAAGGGCTTTGGCTCGAATCCTTCCATCCATGAAAGGGTGAGTGGTGATACCGGCTTCGAGGATGGCAATGGACAGTGACTCTGGCTGAGGAGCGGAGTCCGGGGATGATTCAGAAGACTCCTCCCAATGGTGAACTATGACCAACGACATGGAGGGATGATGGAAGAAGGACAACCATGGCTTTTCCTTGGAATTTTTTAGCATGGGAGGGTTCTTCGATGTGTTCCCGGCCACGAGGAGGCTCCCGGCAGTGTGGGAAGGAGTTCTGGCAACTTCCCCGGTGAAGATGGTGCTTGGTTTGGTCTATGGTCCATGGATCTATTTCGTGGACCATCAACAATGGTAGATGTGGACCATTAGGGCTCCCGTGAACCATTCAGCCGGTCCATGGTGGATCGGCTGCTCTAATATTCATGCAACTTCATAATAATTCTTTTAAAATTCACTTTCTAACTCATTTCAAGTCTGATTGAAGTACCGTTTATGCCATTGGACCCCAAAAATCAAACTCTTCACATCGACATGATTCTTTCATACAAAACACTATACAAAATTATTAATTTTAATTAAATAAAGTGAGTTTAATCTATAAATTAATGCACTTATCAAGGCCCCTCTAGAGTAGTGGATTTGATAGAGTGTGCACTTAGAGAAGTGGTCGATGATCCTCTGAGATCTTTGACTAAGATACAAGTCAAGAAGAGGGTAACCACCTTTGAAGCACAAGGATGAAACCAGAAATATCAAGAGCTGATGCAAGGAAATATCAAGCAATTACTAAAAATATGAGCATCTTCTTCTTTGCCTTTAAACTAGGTTTCAATAAGGACATTAAAGGAGTTCTTCTTGAATATTGATACTGTTGACCCTTGGATTGATTTTGATGATTACAAAATATTGATGCATAATTATGTTACTAATTATCCTTGAAAAGATTGTTTTTGTAGAGTATCATAGGTTTAGAAGATGTTTGAAGTGGTTTGGAAGAAGTTTGGAGAAGTTTGAAAATATTTGAAGAAGTTCAGCTCGAGCCGACTCATGGACCAAGAGCCAACTCCAAAATGGTAGAACTGTAATTATACTGAAACTTCGAGCTGACTCGACCCAGAAGAGTCGACTTGAGTGAAATGAGCCGACTCGGACAGAAACCTATTTTTTCTATACTGTGACATCGAGCTGACTCAAGATCTGCTAGCCGTTTCTGCCAAAATTCATTTTGACTTCGAGCCGACTCAAATGTCTCGAGCCGACTCGAGCTATACACTTTCAAACAGTAACGGCTAGTTTTCTGCAACAAGTCTTTTCTTCTCCAAAGGCCATAAATGGCTAGATTTCACTTTCCAAGGCATTCCAATAGCCAAATTCATCAGGGAACACCTCAAAGAGTATAAAATGAAGATCCAAACTCAAGAGGAACAGGGATTTTTGATGAATGGATTAGATTTGGAGTTAGAGAAGAAAAAAAGAGAGCTTCAAAGGAATATCTTTTAGAAAATCAAGTGAGCTTTATTTTCCACACTCAAGAGGGATTCAAGATCAATCTACTACAACTCTTGATGCATCTTTTGAAGAAGAGGAAGAGCTTTGAAGAGCACATCTTGAAGCCTTAGAGCTACCACAATACGAGTTAAAGCGACAGCCATGTACTCTTTGGGAGTTTGTATTTTGTGTTGCATTATTTGCTTGTTTTATTTTTTTTGGGTTTTTGGTTAGCCCGTTGCAAAACCAAGTTGGGTTCTTGGTAAGCCCAGTGTAAAACTAAGTGTGGGTTTTTGGTGAGCCCGTGTAAAACCAAGTTTGGGTTCTTGGTGATCCTGGTATAAAACCAAGAGTGGATTTTTGGTGAGCCCGTATAAAACCAAAAGTGGGTTTGGATTGTGAGCCCATGAAAACAATCCGACTGTATTGTAGGAAGAATATAATGAAAATCCCAAGTGTTGCTTGGGTAATGGACGTAGGAGCGGTTGCTCTGAACCACTCTAAATCTCTTGTGTTTGTGATTGCCTTGATTGTATTTAATTATTTGCTTCTGCATTGCATAATCTACCACAACACTAAAAGGATTTTAAATTGCACATACTTGCTAAAGTTTTTATAATCTTAATTCACCCCCCTCTTAAAAAGCCACCTAGGAAATAATTGGTATCAGAGCAGTATCTTTGAATTATTCTTAGAGTAAAGATTAATGGCTACCCAGATTAGCACACATCTTGTCGAAGGGCAATGTTCTACACGACCTCCATTTTTTATCAGCACAAACTATAGCTATTGGAAAGGATGCATGAAAATTTATATTCAAGCTATAGATTTCAAATTATGAAAAATTATTTTAAGAAAACCTCCCACACCCATGATAAATATTGATGGCATAAACATTCCAAAACTGGAATTGGATTGGAATGTTTATGAAATGCAAATGGAAGAGTTAAATGCAAGAGTAATGAACCTCTTGTATTGTACTTTGGATGCTAATGAGTTTAACCTGATTTCTACTTGCACCTTTGCGAAAGAAATTTGGGATAAATTTGAAATCACTCATGAAGGCACAACACAAGTTAGAAACTCCAAGATCAATATGCTCATGCATGATTTGAAATGTTTAAAATGAAACCTCATGAATCTATTTCTAAAATATTTTCGAGGTTTACTAACATTACTAATGATTTGAGAAGTTTTGGTAGAATGTGTTTTAATGCAGATATGGTTCAAAAGATTCTTTGATCTTTGCCAAGAATTTGGGATCCTAAAGTAACAGCAATCTAAGAGGCAAAGGATTTAAGTAATCTTGCATTAAAAGAGCTTCTCGGATCACTTATCACTCATGAACTCACCTTGAAGTGCTGGAGTGAAGAAGAGGAAAAGAAAAAGAAAGCCAGAGTACTCAAGGCGACTACTAAAGAAAATGAAGAATTCACAAGTTCATCATCCGAAGATGAGCAAGATGAAGATGAATTAGCCCTAGTTATGAAAAAGTTTAGAAAATTTATGGGTAAGGGCAGATTCAAAAAAAGAAGAAGTATATGGCTAAGGGGGAGCCATACAAAGAGAAAGAAAAGAAAAAGAAGGCATTGGCAGCCACTTGGAGCGACAGCGAAGATTCAAGCTCAAGTAATAATGTAAAGCAATCAAAAACTGCCAACACATGCTTTACGGTTCTTCAAAATGAGATAAATTCTGTGCTTAACTCAGAATTTACATTTGATGATCTTAATAATGCTTTTCATGATTTAATATCTAAATATAAAAAGTTAGGAACTAAGTATCAAATCTTAAAACAATCATATGATATGCTTCAAAAAGAAAAAAAATGATGCTTTGGAAAAATATCATGTTTTGCAAATTGAGTTAAACTCTATTTCTGAAAATTGCAAAACTCTTCAAAAAGAAAAGATTGAATATTTTGAAAAGAATGAAGTATTTCATGAGAAAAATCAAAGGTTGCAAAAAGAAAATGAGAAACTCAAGCCTTTAGTTGATAAATTGATTTTAAGTTCAGATAAGCTTGAGTTATTATTAAGCAATCAAAGATTTTCAAGTAGTAGAGCTGAAATTAATTGTAATTCAAATTCTAATTTTGTTAAAAGAAAGATTTCATCTCAAAACGAATTTCAAAAATCTAATGTTGTTTATTTTTGTTGTAAAAGAGTTGGGCATAAAGCTTATCTTTTTTATTTTAGAAAGAAAAAGAAAAATGATGTAAAGAAAGTTTGGGTTCCAAAAGGAACCACACGTACTAACTCCAATGGATCCAAAAAGATTTGGGTACTAAAAATATCTACTTAGCTATTTTATAGGTTTGTCTTATAGCCCATCATAAGAAAAAGAAGATTGCAATGATAAAGTGGCTGTGCAAGGCATGAAGTAGGGTGGAAGAGCAAGTCTTCATCCTAAAGTTAGAGCAAGTGGACTAATGGTTTGTAGAAATAATGGCAAATGGAAGATTATTCATATTGGTATAATTTACTCAAACCTTCCTTACTTTTTGATATATGTAATGCTAGTCATTTACTTGAAGCAATTTGCTATGTTTATTATATTTGATGCTTCAAGATAAGTTAAATGCTAACTATGCAAAAGTTACTAGTATTCTTGATTATGTGAAATTCATTGAACTTTGACTTGAAATATTTTGAATGTTTGAGGTATGATTGATATTCAAGTCTTATGGCAATGAACCACGAAATCAAGAGTTCTAGCTTACTCTAGCATAGATAATTTGAGATGTGCTAGCATACTTAATGTTTTAAATTGATCATGAGTATAGATTGATTTTGATGATTTTTATAAACTCATGACTTTAATTCTTCTATTGATATTTATTTAGTTTTATGTTACCATGTTTTACATTACTCTCTTGCATGAATGCTTAGAATGAATGTGAAAGAGAGAGGAGTGTATGTGTTAGATAAAAGAAGAATTAAGAATCTTGATAACCCTAATAATTAGTATTTATAACAATTGATAGCATAAAGAAAGGGAGAGAAAAAGAAAAATTATTGACAAGAATATGAAGGAAATAAAAAGAAGGTAAATTATCTCAAAATATCCTAATATTCTTGTGGTATTATAAAATCATTGATTAGTATCCCCTTAAAGAATGGTTAAGAATATTTTTTGTTGATGACAAAAAGGGAGAGAGATATAAGGTGTTATGAAAAAGAACATTTGAAAAGAGAGATTTTATTTTTGAAATATATTGATAAATTAAGGGAAAGCTTATTGCTTATATGATACTTGTTAATTTACTTAAAATCTAATATTTTATAGAATTAATTTTGTGCTAAAATTCATTTTCATGCCCAATAGTTTGTCATCATCAAAAAGGGAGAGATTGTTGAACCTAGGATTGATTTTGATGATTACAAAATATTTATGCATGATTATGTTACTAATTATCATTGTAAAGATTATTTTTGTAGAGTATTATAGGTTTAGAAGATGTTTGAAGTTGTTTGTGTTAACTCCTGGAATGATTTTGATGATCATAAAATATTGGAGCATGTATTTGATACTAACTCTTTACAAATGTTTAAGAAGTTTTTGTAGGAATGAATTACCTTGGTTTTAAAATGGTATTCAAATTCACTTAAGGAAATTCAATTGAGTTTGTAAATGCCCTAAGTTATGAATATTGTAATCATGAAAAATGGGCTTAAAAGTATAAATAATTTGATAAAGCATGTAAAGTAGCTTCTAGTTGTTTCAATAATGAAGTTTTTGGGAAGCTTGAAGCAAATTTTAAAGACTTGTAAGAGCCGACTCAAAGCAGCATGGCGCGGAGGCAGAATTCAGAGTTTCAGAACTAAGAGCCGACTCCCAGCTCAAGAGCCGACTCTTACAGAAGTATAGTTTTTGAAGTTCTGAGACTTAGAGCCGACTCCCAGATCAAGAGCAGACTCCAGGTATGCATGTTTGTCAAGAGTAAAAGCTTGAAGCCTAGAGCCGACTCCTAGTCCAAGAGCCAGCTCCTACAGAACTTTGATTCTAGCATTCCTGAGATTTCGAGCCAACTCCTGGAGCTCGAGTCGGCTTGTAGAGCCATTGTCTGCACTTCAACGACTAGCTACAGAATTTGAAATTTGAATGCCAAATCACCTCCAACAGCCATTTCATAATTTCCAAGGCCCTACAATGGCCATATCACTTGAAAAACTATAAAGGGGATCATTTTTGAAGGATTAAAGAATGAATGAAGATTTATTGATGAATATTCTTGAGAAAAAGAAGAGCTTCCAAGTTATTCCTTCACCTACCTCAAAGAGCATTCAAGTGTGATTCAAAGCTTCACCAACTCCACTCCATCATTGAATCCACTCATTGAAGAAGAGAAGAAGCATCTTTGAAGAGCATTGAAGTGTATTTAAAGCTTGACTTCGTTTTGATCTTCATCGGCGACATCAAAATAACTTTGGTTTGTGGTAGTTGCTTATTTTACATTCTTTATCTTGGTTTGCTCTCTTAGAACAGCAAGGGGTTGTATCTAGAGAGAGAGTTGAAGGTTTTAGGTGAACCTTGTAAAATCTTTGGGTTCTTGATTTTTCTGGTTTGAAACCAAGTGTTTGGGCTTTCTTTGGTGATCCTGTGTAAAACCAAAGGGAGTTTGGGTTTCTTTGGTGATCCCGGTAAAACCAAAGTGTATAGGTTTGGATTGTGAGCCTAGTAAAACAATCCGACTGTATTCCGGTTGGGGGATATAGTGAAAATCCCAAGTGATCCTTGGGTAGTGGATGCAGGAGCCGGTTGCTTCGAACCACTCTACTTCTTGGTGTTTGTGATTGTGCTTTTATTGCTAGATTGCTTTAATTTGTTTACTTCTGCTTTGCACCTCACTTCTACACTAAAAGAATTTCAAAGTGCACATACTTGCAAAAAGTTTTTAATCCCAATTCACCCCCCTCTTGGGAAGCCACCTTGGCAACAAGTGGTATCAGAGCAGAGTCTCTGAAAGATACTTAGAGTTAAGACATATGTCACATCCCATGAGTACTTCATTGGCCGATGGTCAATCCACAAATAGACCACCACTTTTCACCGAAATTATTTACACTTATTGGAAGGCAAGAATGAAGATATATATTCAAGCCGTAGACTTTCATCTTTGGAAAATTATCATGAAAGGGCCTCACACACCCACAATTAAAGTTAATGATGTAGAGGTTTTCAAGCCAGAAAGGATTGGGACGAAAATGATATGAAACTAGCTAAGTTAAATGCCAAAGCGATGAATCTATTGTATTGTACTTTGGACCCAAATGAGTTTAACATAATTTCAACTTGCAATTCTGCTAAAAAATTTGGGACAAATTAGAAATCACACACGAAGGTACTTCTTAAGTTAAGACATCTAAAATTAATTTGCTTGTACATAATTATGAGTTGTTTAAGATGGATCCTAGTGAGACTATATCTGCCTTGTATACTTGTTTTACTGATATCATAAATGGTCTCAAGAGTTTAGGCAAAACTTACTCTAATGCTGATCTTGTCCAAAAAGTCTTAAGATCTTTGCCAGATAAGTGGGAAGCCAAAGTGACAGCAATTCAAGAAGCAAAAGATCTGAATACACTGCCACTGGATGAGCTGCTTGGTTCCTTAATCACTCATGAACTAGCATGCAACAAAGGACTGAAGAAGATACAAAAAGGAAGAAAGCCGTTGCATTTAAAGCCACTGAGGAAGATAAGAATGAAGAATCTGATTCATCAGATGATGATGATCTTGGAAGTGATGAAATTGCCCTAGTTATGAAGAAATTCAAAAGGTTTATGGGCAGAAGAAAAATGAATAGATGGAGAAAGCATTACATAAAAGGTGACTTTGGAAAACAAAAGGAAAGAGATAAAGAAAAAGATAAAGAGAAAGATAAAGATCAAGTACCTATCTGCTATGGATGTAAGAAACTAGGACACATCCGCCCTGATTGCCCTGAAAGAAAGAAGAAGATATTTCCTAGAAAGAAGAAGAAAGCAATGCTAGCTGCTTGGAGTGACAGTGATGATACCACGTCTACTGAAGAGGATGAAGAGACAACAAAAATAGTGTAAATCTGTCTTATGAGTTTGGAGGATGAGGTAAGTACTTCTGAACCTAATTTAGAATTCACTTATGATGAATTGCATAATGCTTTTTGCAAATTATTAATAGAATATAAAAAGCTGGTTTGAAATTGAGAATTTGAAAAGCAAATGTGATGTATTTGAAAATGACAAAAATGAATCTTGTGAAAGAAACAAAATCTTACAAAGAGAACTAAATTTGGTTTGTAAAGACTTAAGATTGTTCAAATTGAAAAAGAAGAACTTTTTGATAAAAATAAGTATTTGAAAAATGAAAAAGATGATCTAAAGAAAGAAGTTCAAAAATTGAAACCTTTAGTTGAAAAATTAACCCTTGGTTCTAACAAACTTGAGTTAATATTGAAAGATCGAAAAGAAACAAATAATAGATTTGGAATTGGTTATAAAGGCTCTATTTCAAATACTTTTTCTACTTCTACTTCATATGCTCCTAAATTCAATAGTTCTAAACATGTTAGACCTAAATTTGCATCATCTCGTAGTTATTATTCAAATTCAAGGATTGTATGCTTTGCATGTAATAATGTTAGTCATAAAGCTTTTGAATATCATTTGAAACACAATGACAAAAGAAAAATTAAGAAACTTTAGGTTCCAAAAGGAACCATTTCCACTAACTTGCAGGACCCAAGAGAGCTTGGGTACCTAAATCTATTAAATGATTATTTTGCATGGATGTCTTGTAGCCACAAGCATAAAGAAAAGATGGTATTTGGATAGTGGATGTTCAAGACACATGACGGGTGATGCTGATCAATTCTTCACCCTAGAACAGAAGGATGGTAGAATGGTAACATTTGGGGACAATAGAAAAGGAAGGATAATTAGAATTGGTAACATCAAAATTACTCCTTCTACATTTATTGAAAATGTATTACTTGTAGAAAAATTAAAGCATATCTTTTGAGTATTAGTCAGCTATGTGACATTGGTTACAATGTATTTTTCAAGTCATCAATGTGTATAGTAGTTGATCCACTTGACTCTAGTACTAAGTTCATTGGACACAGACTTGGTAATATTTATGTGGTAGATCTTAATGATCTAGCTATGTCAAGTAATACAAGTTTTGTAGCAATGAATGACAAAGCAAGGAATCAAGTTTACTATGGCATAGGCAACTTGGTCATGTTAGTATGGACACAATAGCTAAATTGATTACAAAAGATTTAGTCAATAGTTTGCCTAAGTTTAAAGTTAATTTTGATTATGTTTGTGATGCATGTCAGTTAGGAAAATAAGTGAGGGGGAGTTTTAAATCTAAAAACGTAGTTTCAACTTCTAGACCTTTAGAGCTACTTCACATGGACCTATTTGGACCTACTAGGACTACTAGCCTAGGTGATATGAAATATGGACTTGTGATTGTAGATGACTTTCAAGATACACATGGGTTTTATTTATTGCACATAAAGATGATACTTTTAATGTATTCAAAAGGTTTTACAAAAGAGTTACAAATTTGAAAAACTTATCTGTTATTTCAATTCATAGTGATCATGGCACCGAATTTGAAAACCAATATTTTGATCGATTTTGCACAAAGCATGGTATTGATCATAACTTTTCTACACCTAGAACACCACAGCAAAATGGTGTTGTAGAAAGAAATAATCGTACTTTGAAAGAGATGTCCAGAACAATGCTTTGTGAAGGAAATCTTCCAAAATACTTTTGGACAGAAGCTGTTAATACTGCATGCTATATTTTAAACAGAGTTTTAATTAGACCTATTATCAGAAAAACCCCCTATGAGCTTTGGAACAATAGAAAACCAAATATCAAATATTTTCATATTTTTTGATGCAAATGTTTTGTTCTCAATAATGGAAAAGATAATCTTGGAAAATTTGATGCAAAACCGATGAGGTTATTTTTCTTGGTTACTCTTTAAATAGTAAAGCCTATCAAGTTTTCAATAGAAGAACTTTACTATTGAAGAATCTATATATGTTGTTTTCAATGAATCTGACATTACATCTTCGAGAAAGAAAGATTTCGCTGATGATGATGCAGGTATACTAGAGCATAGAATGAAAGACTTGAATCTTAAAGACAAACAATCAAGTGAACCACAAGAAGAAGATGTGAGTAAAAAGCATGATGAATGGAGGTATGTACACTCACACCCTAAAGAATTAATTATAGGAGATCCATCTCAAGGTGTTAAAACTAGATCTGCACATAGAGATGCACATGATTTAATTACTTTTGTTTCTTATGTAGAACCTCATAATATAGAAGAAGCCGAAATTGATCCTAATTGGATGTTAGCAATGCATGATGAATTAAACCAATTTAGGAGAAATAATGTTTGGACCTTAGTTGAAAGACCCAATGATCATCCTGTTATAGGCACTAAATGGGTTTACAGAAATAAACTAGATGAAAATGGAAATGTAATTAGAAATAAGGCTAGATTGGTTGCACAAGAATATAATCAAGAAGAAGGAATAGATTTTAATGAAACTTATGTACCAGTAGCTAGATTAGAAGCTATTAGACTGCTACTAGCTTATGCATGTTTTATGAATTTCAAGTTATTTCAAATGGATGTAAAGAGTGCATTTTTGAATGGTCTTTTATCTGAAGAAGTTTTTGTTGAGCAACCTCCCGGTTTCATCAATCACATTTTCCCAAATCATGTTTTTAAACTGAATAAAGCTTTATATGGTCTGAAATAGGCACCTAGAGCCTGGTACGATAGACTGAGCAAATTTTTAATTGCAAATGAATTTGTTAGAGGTAGTGTTGACACCACACTATTTATTCAAAGAAAGAAAAATGATATTTTGGTTGTTTAAATTTATGTTGATGATATTATCTTTGGATCTACTGATGAATTTTTGTGTCAAGACTTTGCTACGCTAATGCAGGGAGAATTCGAAATGAGCTTGATGGGTGAATTAAGTTACTTTCTTAGACTTCAAATTAAACAAACTAAAGAAGGTATTCTGATCAACCAAGCCAAGTACATTAAAGAAATAATCAAGAAATTTGGCATGGAATCAACCAAGGAAATTGGAACACCAATGAGTCCTGCATGTAGGCATGACAAAGATGAGAATGGCACAAATGTTGATCAAAAGCTGTACCGAGGAATGATCAGATCATTACTTTATTTAATAGCAAGTAGACCCGATATATTATTTAATGTTTGTATGTGTGCACGTTTTCAATCTAATCCTAAAGAATCACATATCACAGCTGTTAAGAGAATTTTTAAACACTTGAAAGGCACTTATAATGTAGGATTGTGGTATTCTAAGCACACATCACTGAAACTAACTAGTTATTCTGATGCTAATTATGGAGGATGCAAAATAGATAGAAAGAGAACAAGTGGCACCTGTCAATTTCTAGGTGTTAACTTGATCTCTTGGCACTGTCGCAAATAGAATTGTAGCTTTATCTACTACTGAGGTAGATATGTAGCAGCTAGGAGCTGTTGTGCTCAAGTGTTATGGATCAAGCAACAACTAGAGGATTATGGTGTTGTCCAATCTAAAATTCCTATCAAATGTGACAATAATAGTGCTATTAACTTATCAAAAAATCCAATTCAGCACTCACGAACTAAGCACATTGAAATTCGACATCATTTCATTCATGATCACGTTTTAAATAATGTTGTTGAACTTGAATTTGTACCTACCGAAGACCAATTAGTGGACATTTTTACTAAACCTTTAAGTCAAGATAGATTTGAGAGAATTAGAAGAGAATTAGGGTTATGTGACCCATTTTGAACCTATCTGACCTAATTCTTGAAAATTAAGGAAAAATTATCTAGAAATTTCAAAATTCTCTATAGAGCATAGGGCAACCTAGTTTGGACTCTAGGAACCCTAGGAAATTGAGTTTGACTATCTTTGAATTTTAGAACAGATTTTAGCTCGAGCCGACTCGAACTCTCAGTATTCTGGCGAGTCGACTCGCAGGACAGACCGAATGTTTTTAATAGGGTTTCCACTTTCCCTATTCACCACTCTTTCTAAATTTCAACCATTTCTCTCTAGCCGACTCTTCTCTTCTTAACAAAAAATCACTCCAAAACCCTTTCTACCTTCTCAAATCCTTAATCCTTGGAGAATGGGGCCTCGCATGGCAGTGACAAAGAAGGCAACACGGGTTGTTCGGACTGC
Source organism: Areca catechu (assembly GCA_021397845.1). NCBI lineage: Eukaryota > Viridiplantae > Streptophyta > Magnoliopsida > Arecales > Arecaceae > Areca > Areca catechu. The sequence goes on from CM038043.1 coordinate 138,671,008, forward strand.
AGCAGAGGAAAGAAGGAGCAAGAGGCATTTAGATACATTATTTCCATAAAAAGAGCAGCAACCTGAGCAAGAAGAAGTTGTTCCAACACCCCGGCAGATCATTCCAATAGGAAATTGTCAAGTGACACCCGGTAGGTGCATTGATTTCAATTTTATTGAGCAAGAACAGTTAAATATTGGAATGTGGCTTGAAGGACAGGGTTGGAAAGAGCTTTGTCAGTTAAATGTTCCAACCTACCCAAATTTGGTTAGACAGTTCTTTGAAAATATGTCCCTAGGAGCTTTTCACATTGAGGGAACAGTAAAAGGGAAACTGATTGAGATAAATGAGCAAAAATTGGCAAATCTGTTGAAATTCCTAAAGAAGGGGACTGTTATTTGGTAATGAGGAAAGGGTGAAGACTCTCAGACTTATTTTAGGAAGATCCAATGTAAAAGGAGTCATTCATGTGCGTGCAAATCAGCTCTCATTGGAAATGAGACTGTTGCACAACATTATTAGCCTGATTTTCCTATCCAGGACAGGAAGATTTGACTGGGTTAGTGAGCGAGATCTTGTATTCATGAGGCGACTGATTGAGGGGGAGCCCCTCAACCTTCCATTCATCATGATCTCATATATGAGAGAGGCTGTACATAGGGCACGAGCTTGTTTGCCCTACGGGATGGTTTTCACCTTATTGTTTCAGGAGGCAGGCATAGATCTTACTAGAGAGGATTGTCGGTTGTTGCTGCACATCGATAAGTATGCAGTGAAATCCTTGACTAGGATGGGATTTGTCAAGGTTGATGGGAACTGGATCAGAAAGACCTCAGGAGTACCTGTAGCACACTCTGAGGACTCAGATGATGACATTCAGCTACTCAGGGTCTTGGTGAGCAGGCTGAGGGACATACATATGAGGCTGGGCCTTCCGAGCCAGCTCCTGCTTCACCACATTTACCTATCAGGACTCCTACTGCTGCTAGAGCTGACACTGATGATAGACTCCACCGAGTTTTGGAGGAGATTTCTAGTCTCAGGACTGATACTGACCGGAGGATCACTTCTTTACAGTACGAGATGTAGTAGGGCTTTCATGACATCATGGTTATATTGAGGCAGTTATCAGCAACCAGCCAGCATGGACCTTCTACTGGCATAGCTACCGACACAGCGACTGGCACGGGCACTGAGACTGATACTGGCACACATGCTGAGCAGGGACAGGAGGCACACTGCACCGAGGCACCATATCATGACACACCTACTATTGGTGAGCCTCAGAATGGTATGGAGGCAGCTGGATCTGTTGAGATTGGAGTGACTCTGGCCACTCAGATATTTTTTTCCACCAGCACTTTGGCCTTATCTCTTGATCCACCTACTGCCAGACCTACACCCATCTTCATTTTATCTGAATCAAAAACCAAACCTAAACCTAAATCTAAAGTTACTAGGACTTCCACACCCACTAGGACTAGGATTAGGGTTCTCCGCCCTAGGTTTCCCAAATTCAAGCCTAGTCCAGGTACTTTAGAGGTCGGTTCCTCCTCTAATGAGGAAGAATCTGATAGTGGTCCTAGCACTTCTTTCTGATGTTTTGGTTTTATCTTTTGAGACTTTTTGTTATTGTATTTTGGTTATGTGATACTATTTGTTGTGCAGTGGCATGTTTGTAAAGTATCACATACACTATGTATTGACTTACTTTATATATCTATATTTCACTTATCTTGATATATATTCCCTTGTCTTGATACATACTTTATTATGATTGAATCAATATTTCTTATTTGTTATATGTTGTGAATGTCTCTCTATTTCTCATCTACCTTTTGTTGATGACAAAAAGGGGGAGAATGGAGACTATGTATGTTTGGGCATGAAAATTGCTATTGATTTCTGAAAATTGCTATTGAAAATTGCTATTGATTTCTGAAAATTGCAATTTATTTCTGAAAATTGCTATTGATTTCATGAAATTTATTCAAAAATTGGTTACAAAAGCTATATGGATAATTGAATGTTATGAAATTTAATAAAATGAATGTTTGATTCAAAGAAAGTTGATGAAACTTAAGTTGACTTCAAAAGGTTGAAAATTCTATAAGTTTCGATACACTTTCTATAGTTAATACCTTTGATACATCATGTATCGATACATCATGTTGTGATACATATGAAAGTTCATGTTTCGATACACTTGATACATAATATTTGGTATTCAGTCATGTACATTTGATACATTTTGGCATATTGTATTGATACACTGATACCTAACCTACATGATACGCATAGACTTGAAAATACTGCAATTGTAAAGTGATTCCATTTTTTTGATCATGCCCAGTGTTTTGTCATCAACAAAAAGGGGGAGATTGTTGACCCCTGGAATGATTTTGATGATCATAAAATATTGGAGCATGTATTTGATACTAACTCTTTACAAATGTTTAAGAAGTTTTTACAGGAATGAATTACCTTGGTTTTAAAATGGTATTCAAATTCACTTAAGGAAATTCAATTGAGTTTGTAAATGCCCTAAGTTATGAATGTTGTAATCATGAAAAATGGGCTTAAAAGTGTAAATAATTTGATAAAGCATGTAAAGTAGCTTTAGTTGTTTCAATGATGAAGTTTTTGGGAAGCTTGAAGCAAATTTTAAAGACTTGTAAGAGCCGACTCAAAGCGGCACGGCACGGAGGCAGAATTCAGAGTTTTAGAACTAAGAGCCGACTTCCAGCTCAAGAGCCGACTCTTACAGAAGTATAGTTTTTGAAGTTCTGAGACCTAGAGCCGACTCCCAGATCAAGAGCAGACTCCAGGCATGCATGTTTGTCAAGAGTAAAAGCTTGAAGCCAAGAGCCGACTCCTAGTCCAAGAGCCAGCTCCTACAGAACTTTGATTCTAGCATTCCTGAGATTTCGAGCCAACTCCTGGAGCTCGAGTCGGCTTGTAGAGCCGTTGTCTGCACTTCAACGACTTGCTACAGAATTTGAAATTTGAATGCCAAATCACCTCCAACGGCCATTTCATGATTCCCAAGGCCCTACAATGGCCATATCACTTGAAAAACTATAAAGGGGATCATTTTTGAAAGATTAAAGAATGAATGAAGATTTATTGCTGAATATTCTTGAGAAAAAGAAGAGCTTCCAAGTTATTCCTTTACCTACCTCAAAGAGCATTCAAGTGAGATTCAAAGCTTCACCAACTCCACTCCATCATTGAATCCACTCATTGAAGAAGAGAAGAAGCAGCTTTGAAAAGCATTGAAGTGTATTTAAAGCTTGACTTCATTTTGATCTTCATCGGTGACATCAAAATAAATTTGGTTTGTTGTAGTTGCTTATTTTACATTCTTTATCTTGGTTTGCTCTCTTAGAACAGCAAGGGGCTGTATCTAGAGAGAGTTGAAGGTTTTAGGTGAACCTTGTAAAATCTAAGTTTGGGTTCTTGGTTTTCCCGGTTTGAAACCAAGTGTTTGGGTTTTCTTTGGTGATCCCGTGTAAAACCAAAGGGAGTTTGGGTTTCTTTGGTGATCTCGGTAAAACCAAAGTGAATCGGTTTGGATTGTGAGCCTAGTAAAATAATCCGACTATATTCCGGTTGGGAGATATAGTAGAAATCCCAAATGATCATTGGGTAGTGGATGTAGGAGCCGGTTGCTCCGAACCACTCTACTTCATGGTGTTTGTGATTGTGCTTTCATTGCTTGATTGCTTTAATTTGTTTACTTTCGCTTTGCACTTCACTTCTACACTAAAAGAATTTCAAAGTGCACATACTTGCAAAAAGTTTTTAATCCCAATTCACCCTTCCTCTTGGGAAGCCACCTGGGCAACAGTTTGGAAGAAGTTTGGAGAAGTTTAAAGGCATTTGAAGAAGGTTAGCTCGAGCCGACTAATGGACCAAGAGCTGACTCCAGAATGGTAGAATTGTAATTATTCTGAAACATCGAGCCGACTCGACCAGAAGAGCCGACTCGAGTGAAATGAGCTAACTCGGATAGAAACATATTTTTTCTATACTATGACATCGAGCTGACTCAAGATTTGCCAGCCATTTTTGCCAGAATTCATTTTGACTTCGAGTTGACTTGAGCTCTACACTTTCAAACAGTAACGGCTAGTTTTCCGTAACAAGCCTTTTCTTCTCCAATGGCCATAAACGGCTAGATTTTACTTCCTAAGGCATTCCAACGGCCAAATTCATCAGGGAACACCTCAAAGAGTATAAAATGAAGATCCAAACTCAAGAGGAATAAGGATTTTTAAGGAATGGATTAGATATGGAGTTAGAGAAGAAAAAAAGAGAGCTTCAAAGGAATATTTTTTAGGGAATCAAGTGAGCTTTATTTTTCACACTCAAGAGGGATTCAAGATCAATCTACTACAACTCTTGAGGCATCTTTTGAAGAAGAGGAAGAGCTTTGAAGAGCACATATTGAAGCCTTAGAGCTACACCAATATGAGCTAAAGCGGTAACCATCTACTATTTTGGAGTTTGTATTTTGTGTTGCTTTATTTGCTTGTTTTATTTTTGTTTGGGTTTTTGGTCAGTCCGTTGCAAAACCAAGTTGGGTTCTTGGTAAGCCCGATGTAAAACCAAGTATGGGTTTTCGGCGAGCCCGTGTAAAACCAAGTTTGGGTTCTTGGTGATCCTGGTATAAAACCAAGAATGGGTTTTTAGTGAGCTCGTATAAAACCAAAAGCTGGTTTGGATTGTGAGTCCATGAAAACAATCTGACTGTATTCTAGGAAGAATATAGTGAAAATCTCAAGTGGTGCTTGGGTAGTGGACATAGGAGCGGGTTGCTCTGAACCACTCTAATTCTCTTATGTTTGTGATTGCGTTGATTGTGTTTAATTATTTGCTTCTGCATTGCATAATCCACCACAACACTAAAAGGATTTTAAATTGCACATACTTGCTAAAGTTTTTATAATCCCAATTCACTCTCCCTCTTGGGAAAGCCAACTGGGCAACAGATACCAATTTCCTCACTTTAATAGAGCTGGAGCTTAGTCTTTAATAGAGGAGGTATTGGGGAGAAACCCATATTCTTTCATAGTCACTGCTAGCACTGCTTTGGACATTGGATTGGTGATAATAGCTTCCAGCCCCCCAGCTGAAGATGATCCTCCCTTATAATGTATAAAAGCTTCAAGTAGTGAGAAAGATAAAAGTCTCAACTTATCATTTGCCAAGCCTTACAGAGCTCCAAGGTCAAAATGAAGAACAAAATAAATATTTTATTTTTTGATTTTACCTATAAAAAGTTTTTCTAAAGATTATTGAAAAGAAATTTCTTTTCCTTCATCTTTTGTTTACTATGTTTACTATTCTTATGTTTGGAGAATGCATACTACTCCTAATCTTTAAATCATCTACCTAAAAAACATCTATTAGAAATTTATATAAGCATTTATCTATGTTTTTTTGACTAGTTTTTTGGTAATGAATCTTAGGCTTTCTAAGATGTAAAAATTCTTTTTTGATTAGCTTCGAGAACATATTGGCTACCTGAGCCCTCCATTATCACATTAGTCAACATCTTGGCTTCTTGACTTTGATCAAAATTTTAGGAATTACTTACACCTTCTACACAACCACTTTAGGATAAGTGATGGCTTCCTGAGCTTGATGGGATGTTTGGCAATGTCTGTACCTCTACCTGATTACTTATATAAAATAATGACTTCCTAAATTTAGTTGAAAGTTTTGGCAATGCCTGTGCCCTTTACCTTACCACTTTAAAGTAGATGATGATTTCTTGAGCTTGATCAAAGTTTCGACAATATTTATATCCTCTACCTAATCATTTTAGAGTAGACTATGGCTTCCTGAGCCTGATCAAAAGTTTGAATAATGCCTATATCCTTTATCTGATCACTTTTAGAGTAGATGATTTTCTAAGTTTGATCAAAAGTTTAGGCAATGCTTGTGCCCTTTACCTATCACTTTAGAGTCGATGATGGTTTCCTGAGCCTAATCAAAAGTTTGGAAAATGTCTATGCCCTCTACTCAACTATTTTAAAGTAGTCAATGGCTTCCTGAGCCTGATCAAAAGTTTAGCCAATGCCTATGCCCTCTACCTATCACTTTATCAAGATAATAGAGAGATCTTCTTGAAAGAAAATAATTTATTGATAATATTTTTATAATTATCAGAATTCCTTAATCTTGGAATTGGAGTTCCATCCAAGTTTTCCAAGTTCTATGTCCTAGGGCTAATGACCTTTGATATTTTGTTAGGCCTTTTCCAATTGGACACGAGTTTTTCCTGCTTTATTCACTTTAAGACTTTAGCTCATCGAAGGACAAGATCTCCTTTTTGGAAAACTTTAATTTTGATTCTGGAGTTGTAATATCAAGCAACCTTCTGCTTATAAACTGTCATTCTGATATATACTTTTTTTTTGAACTTTCTTCAAAAGATCAAGGCTTGCTTGTGGTCTTTCTTGATTAGTATTTTCATGATACCCCTTTATTCAATCAAAAACTAAGCTGATCTCTAAAGGAATAATTTCTTCTACCTAAAAAATTTGTGTAAAAGGTGTTTCACCTGTTGGGACACAAGGAGTTATCTGATATGACTAGATGACACTATCTAATTCATTGATCCAAAGGCCCTTTACCCGATCAAGTCTAGATTTTAGACCTTGAAGGATGGTTTGATTGGTCACTTCTACTTTTTTATTATCCTGCAAATGTGAATCTTTGCTCAATACATAAATTCGAACAAAATTCTCAGAATCTTTTGTTAACTTGTTATTAGAAATAATGCACCTGGATAATCTTAGTTGGTAGACAATGGACTTGCAGATGAATTCTTGGACTTTTTTTTTAGTGATATGGGCTAATAGTTTAGCTTCTACCAATTTTGTAAAGTAGTTGATCACCTCTATCAAAAATTTTCTTTGCCTAGTCATTATTGAAAATGGTCTGAGAGAATATCAATCCCCCATATATTGAATGGCAATGAAGCTAGAATCTAAGTGATCAGCACAAAAGGCTTCCTTTAAATATTAGCAAACTTTTGGCACTAATTATTTTGGACAAAGTCTATAGCATTTTGTTGCATTATGGTCTAGTAGAATTCCTGTCTGAGGACTTTGTAAGCTAGCATCCTTCCTCCAATGTGGCTGCCACAAATACCTTCATGAACTTCTTGAAGGATAGTCAACTTTAGAGGGATGCGACACCAAAGTAGGGGCATTGAAAAAGATTTTTTATAAAGTTACCTGTTAAGAAGGGCATGCCATAGAGCTTGTCATTTATTAGAAGATCTCCTTTATCAAGGAATTTGACCAGTGGATCAATCTAACTTGGCTCATGTTATAATTGTATGATAATAGAGCCTCTTCAATGCTGGAAGTTTTCAAATATTCAATGAAGATTCCATTTTAAAGATTTGAATAGTCCAATATTGTAAGATATGACAAGGCATCTGCTCGAACATTTTCTGATCTAGGGATTTATTAGATTTCTAGAACTTTAGAATTTAAGAATAGATCCTTAATTTTTTGAAGATATTTAATCATGGTTGGCTCTTTGGTATCATAGTCTTCTCGTACTGGTTGACGACTAGTTGAGAGTCAGAAAGAACCTTGATATGATCAATTCCAATCTCTTTGACTATTTTTAAGCTACCAATTAGTGTCTCATTCTCAATCTCATTATTGGTGGAGCTAAAGTCAAATCTTAGGGCACTTACTTTATGACTCCATTAAAGTTAGTAAAGATTAACCTAACTCCACTTCCTTGAGAGTTTAAGGCACCATCATATGTAGAATCCAAAAAGACGTGGTCAATTTTTTCTAATCTCTTTCTCTTCCTTCTTCATTGGGTATTGTACATTCTATGATGAAGTTTACAAGAACCTGAGCTTTCATACTAGGGCAAGATTTATATTCAATATCAAACTCTACCAACTTGATGGCCTACTTGGCTAGGTACCCTGATGTATCTAGCCTTTAGAGTATAAATTAAAGAGACTGATCCATCAGGACAACTATAGAATGGAATTGGAAATATGATCGAAGTCTCTTTGATGTACTAACAAGGATGTAGATCATCTTCTTGGCTTTGGTATATCTCATGTTCTCATCTCTTAATATTTTACTGGTATAATAGATGGGCTTTTATACACCTATATCTTCTTTGATCAAAATATAGGTAATGATGTTAGGAAAAATAGATAAGTATATGTAAAGCTGCTCACCTTCTTCCAGCCTTGACAGTATGATGCGGGATGATCCTAGGACTAATGCAGATGAAGGAAAAATAAAAAATCTAAATTTTTTAAAATTTTATGGATTTAAGTTTGTAGGCTAATAACTCGAAAGCAAGTAAAGAGTTGCAGGCAAACATGTAATGAAAAAACTATCATACCTGCAAAAAGACACATGTAGAATAATAAAAGATAGGATCCGAGAATTGAGAAACCCCCGGTTTAGGATAGCGTACCTTCAACCAGTCAGAAATCAGGAGGGGGAAGGTTTGTACCAGGTAGAGATTGAAGATCCACTTGATGAAGAGTTCTTTCAGTACTCTGGATGGCACTTGTAAGACAAGCCTTTGGTTCCTGAATCAGAAGGCAATCTGGATCGATCCTAAAGGCAAAGAAAGCCTCCTCTAGGGAGGAGAAACCTCGGGGATCCTGCAAGCATCAAAGGTTAAGCAAGAAATAGGTAATCAAAGAAAAGAAAACAAGATGTAAAGAAGACGAAAGAAACTAGGGTTTAGGATGCTGGCGGCTTGGAGAAGAAGGAAGCTTGCTATCAGGGGATGGCTTGGCTTCTTCTTAAGGATGATGGCTAATGCTTGAGGCATGGAAGGGTTGCAAGGAAACAGGGGTTGGCTAGGGCACACAAGAACAATCACAAAACACAAGAACACCAATACCAGAAAACAATTCACCAGAGTTTTATTGCATAAGAGTTGAATGCTTACAAGAGCAAGAGGGGTGGGGTATTTATAGAGTTCCTATGCCCTCTCCTTGGTAGATTAGAAGTTCTCTCCTTGATAGGTTAGAATATACAATTAGATTAGGAATACAATCTTAAGTCCTTAAGGAATTAGGAAGAGATCTCCTTAAAGGGTTGGGAAAGCATATTCCATGGAACCTTGGACTTTTCCTCCTTCCATATTTGGATCAATTAAGGCTTGGACTCCTCTTGTGTTGGTGTGTGGGCTTCAAGGGCAGCAAGGGTGGATGGCCTTCTTTGGATTGGTGCATGGGCTTTGGGCCTGAAAGTTGGGGTTGCCTGGTATCAAGTATATTCTGAGCATCTTGGTTCTAGGGTGCATGGGCTTGACTCCTGGGCTTGGAATCTCTTAGCCTGGGGTGCTGGCATATTCCTAGAATCATGGGGTGCCCTGGTCTGGGAATATACTCTAGGTAGGGTATCATCTGGAGGGCATATGGGGTATCTAGAAGGAATCTTGGACCCTGGGGTGGCAAACAAGGCCCAATTAGAGATGTGAAGGCCTCTAGCTCCTGGATGAGGCTTGGTAAAACTCCAAAATAGGGTATCCTCTTCTCTTATACAAAAATCAACTGGTACGAAACTAATACTGAGGTACAGGACTTAAAGACTGGACTAGGGTTGAGACAAATCAACTAGCCTCAACTTATTACAGGACTCAATCTTACTTGATTACAAAATTGGACACATGGCTAAGTAAACCAGATAGGGCCCTGTAATTTGTGTCTGATCCTGGTGACCCCACCAATTCTTCCAAGGCGGGAGGAACTCAACCTCATCGAGTAAGGGTCAACTTGGCTCCATAATACTTAAGAAAGTCTGGGTTGAGGCGCTGCAGATCCTTATGGGTGATCCACGAGTCCTCAGATTTTGGTCGACTTTGCCATCTGACCAAATACCTCTGATAACTTTTATTTCGGGTACTGATGGCTTGATCGTCCAAGATTCTTCAATCCTTTCCTCAATTATAGGCCAATTTGTTGGTGGACTCTCTGGGATGGGCTCACTGTCAAGAAAAAGGAGAGGTTCAAAGAGCTCGCTAGGTATTGCTGCTGGCTTCTGGTACTCCATAAGGTCTGAAGTATTGAAGGTGGAACTAATACCTAATTCGGGTAGCAACTCGAGCATATAGCAGTGGATCCAACTCTCTTTATTATTTTGTACAATCCAGCTTCGTGAAAATGAAATTTCTTTATGGTCCCTAGAGGGAGCCGCTCAGGCCTAAGCCTGATCATCACAAAATCCCTTGCAGAAAACTCTTCAAAAAGTTTTCGGGAATTAGCCAAGTTTTTATAGGGTGCATTACTTATGTTCATCTTTTGGCTAATTTCTTAATGCAAATGCTGTGCAGAGGTCAGTGTATGTGTAGGCAGATGAATTAGGTCAGTGGACTGATTAGAATCGAAACCAGATTTTATTTCACTACCTATATTTATTTCCTGGGGTTGTTCCTTAGGGACTTGTCCTTGGATTTCCTCTATGAACAACTCGTGTGAACCCTCCTTTTCAACCATATTGTTTGATCCTGGCTCAGTCACTTATTCTTCAAATATTATAGTGGGTTCTGGATCATTTTCCTTTGGTTCCTCAATGGGTTCAGAAATTTTTTCTTCTAACTCCTTAGCCTTAATTAGATTAACTCCTAGATTCTTTTCCTTAAGGCTACTAGAATTTCTCTTAGTTGGCTCTCTGGGCTGAGTTGGGTGAATCACAAATTTCTTCCCATGATGACTAAAGGTACAAGTTTTGGTTCGGCCAGACAGGGCTGCATCATGATCATAAAGCCATGGTCGACCTAAGATGATGCTACTGGCTCTCATGGGAAGGATATCACACCAAATTTTCTCCTCATATGATTATATTTTAATCAAGGTTTAGCACCTAGACTTGATTGGAATGGATGTGGAATCTATCCATGAGACTTATAGGGGCTAGGATGGGAAACTAGGGTCAATCCTAAAGATCTAATTATATCAGCAGTAATAGCATTAACATAACTCCCACTATCTATTATAATCTTACATACCTTATCCCCAATTTTCACAAAAGTTTGTAGGATGCTAGTTCTATACCAATCTTCCTTAGTTTGGGTTTGGGCCAAGATGCATCTAACTACCCCTACTAGGTCAGACTGATCAAATTCCTCCTCATCTCCTTCATATTTCGCTATCAAATCTGGCTTAGCCTCATAAACTTCTTCTTCAACATTGGGTTCAGGCTCTTCCTCCTCAAGCTCCCCTATGTGTAATGATCTGGTGGGACACTGGCTAGCATAGTGACCTACCTTGTTGCACCTAAAGCAGGCATTGGTGCTGGGACTTGGGGCTTTTTGAAATGTTGGTGCCTTACCCTTATCAACTCTAACTAGTGCAGAATTACTTGAACTGGACTAACTCAGACTTGGGTTAGGTTTGGGATGGGCTGGGTTGAGATTGGATCGAATTGAGTTAGGATTGGGTCAGACTGGGTTAGGGTTTGACCTAACTGGGTTGGAGTTAAATCTAACTGGTTTGGGATTGGGGTTTGGTCGACCTTGGTACACCTGGTTTGGGTTTGGTTTTGGAAATGGGGTATTGGTCCTAATAGGTTCAGTTCATTGATATGTGGGTCCCCTTTGGAATTGTTCATAATGTCTAGCTAACTGGTATGCTTGATCCAAATTGGTGACCTCCCTCATGTATAGCTCTCTTTGAATGTCTTCACGTAATCCAATTCTGAACCTAGACAGGGTTTGAGCTAGAGACTCAAGTTCATTGCACCTAACTACGAAATCATCAAACTAGGCAATGTACTATGATACAGACCTATTTCCTTGATGTAGCTTATTCCACTGGTTTAAGAGTTTTGATTGTAGGATTCTGGTAGGTACTTCTCCTTAAGTTTCAATTTCATTTCTTACCAAGTAGCTATGGGTGGAAGGGCTTGTTGTCTCCTAGTACGCTCATGGTTAGCCCAATGTAGCCGAGCCTGTCGAATCAACCTCATCTTGGCAAACTTATATTTCATCTCTTCACTCATCTCATACCATTCAAAATAATAATCCATGTCTCCTACCCAATCTACATAGACCTTTGGTTCAAGACTACCATCAAAGGTGGGTGCCTTTATCCTAATGTTCCTTATGGCCCTTTCATCTTGATCACAGACTTCATGGTGGGGCCTTCTATGGTTGGGTTGCTGGATAGGGTCTGGGTTTTGGACTCTCCTAGGGTTGGGTTCTTGATATGGATCCTGATGTCGAACTCTCCTAGGGTTAGGTTCCTGATATGGTTCCTGGTATTGGACTCTCCAAGGGTTGGGTTCCTGATGTGGTTCCTGGTATTGGACTCTCTTAGGATTGGGTTCCAGAAATTGGTCCTGGTTCTGGGTTCTCCTAGGGTTGGGTTCCATAAATTGATCTTGATTTTGGACTCCCCTAGGGTTATGAGCGATGGAATAGGGTGAATCAGGGTCTGGTTTAGCATTGGACTCTTGGGTTCATTCTATGGTACCTAATTCATCCTCTCCTTGGTTCAATCTATTCGTTAACTGGTCAATCTTATGGGTTGCTTGCTTGTTTGATTAGGTTATTTGGTTGATTTGAGTGGTTAACTGGGCAAGCTGGTTTTGGGTTTGGGTATTGGATTGGTATATTTGGTTGGTTAATTGGGTATTGGATTGGTTTATTTAAGTGGTTAATTGGGTATTCATTTGGGTCATCTGTTCACTCATGGCTTTTATGAGAGCTTCAAGATTGGACTCCATGGCTAAACTGGGTTGGGGTTTGGACTGTTGATATTCGATCCCTAATCTATTGATCATACAATCAAGTAAACAATCAAGGTGAAATGATGCAGCCAAGTATGCAATGGTTAGTACAAGCTAGGGTTTCTTAGACCTATAGCCAAAACTGAGTGGGTCGACTCAACTTACACTTAACTCAATAACTAATCCTTCCTCTGGCCAGGTAGGGGTGGGAGTGTGGGAGGCCCCCTGCTTTCGTAGGGACCCAATTAAGTAACCACAACACCACTTAGGTCATTTGACTCTTGACCCCTAGCCTTAGACACCAGATTCTAGTAATAGTTGGAGAATTGAATGCACTAGTTGGCCCACACAATTTGGACCCGACCTGTTGGTGTCACCTAGCCCACTAGGGCAAATTAAGTCTAATTAATTTTAATTAAGGCTTCGATTAGGATGATGGTTGTTGTTTTGGGCCTAGGACAGGTGATGAAATCCTGCCCTGATCTGAGATATTAAATTGTCCTTAAGATTAGTTTAAAAGATGATGCACATTCAATAGCCCTGATGCAAACTAACAACAATCGAAAAAATAAAAATATTTTTAGGCTTTTTTATGAAATTTCAAGTTAGGTTTAAGTTAATTAGGTTAGCAAACAAAATTTGGCTTGGGATTGGAGGGGTTTGGCAGTTGATTAGGTTGGGTTTAGTCAGGTGTGCAAAAATCACAGAATCAAAAAATTAGGGTTCGGTTTGATACAGAATTTGACACATTTTTTAATGCATAAAAATCTGAGAAAATTAAATAATAAAGGATGGATGGTGATGATGATCTCTACCAAATTTTATGCAAAACAAAAATCAGATGATGATGCAACTTCTAGGGTTTTCAGACCGGTGCAGAAATCTTAGGGTTTTAGTTAGGGTTCCTAAGATGCAGTAATTTTTATATTTTTATGTTTCGGTAAGAATAAATAAAAATTATGATAATTATCATAACTAAAAAGAGAACATGTCATGAAAATTTTACAAAAAATAAAATTCCTAGATGGACGAAATTAACTGAAATCTAGACACCTAATGCAGAAGACAAGATGCAGAAAATTAGAGATGCAATTTTTTTTGTGTTTTTGATGAAGATGCAACTATCCTAAACTAGCTCTAATGCCAAACTGATACGGAATGATCCTAGGACTGATGCAGATGAAGGAAAAATAGAAAATCTAATTTTTTTTTTGTAATTTTATGGATTTAAGTTTGTAGGCTAATAACCCGAAAGCAAGTAAAGAATTGCAAGCAAACATGTAATGAAAGAAACTATCATACTCGCAAAATGACACATGCAGAATAATAAAAGATAGGGTCCTGGGAATTTAGAAACCCTCAGTTTAGGATAGCATACCTTCAACCAGTCAAAAATTAGGAGGAGGAAGGTTTGTACCAGGCAGAGATTGAAGATCCATTTGATGAAGAGTTCTCTCAGCACTCTGGATGGCGACTGGAAGACAAGCCTTTGGTTCCCTGAATTAGAAGGGAATCTGGATCAGTCCTGAAGGCAAAGAAAGCCTCCTCTAGGTAGGGAAACATCTCGGGATCCTGCAAGCATCAGAGGTTAAGCAAGAAATAGGTAATCAAAGAAAATAAAACAAGATGTAAAGAAGAAGAAAGAAATTCGGGTTTAGGATATTGGCAGCCTAGAGAAGAAGGAAGCTTGCTATCAGGGGATGGCTTGGCTTCTTCTGATGCAGGATGACTCCAAGATTGCTAATCATGCAAGAAAATAGTAAACTATTTTTTTTGTGATTTTTATAATTTAGGTTTATAGGCTAAATTCCCAAACTAAAGTAAGAACTAGCATAGGAGTAGTAATGCATAGAATCATCATGATCGCAAAGAACTCATGCAAGATAATAAGTAGCCAAGACCCAAGATTTGAGAAACTCCCGAATTAGGATAGCTTATCTTCATCAAATTAGAAATTAAAAGAAGGGAAGGTTTCTTACCAGTCAGAGATTGAAAACTTTGCAGTGGAAAGGATCACTCACACTCTGATTGGTGCCTGGATGAAGAAGCTTCAGTTCCTTGAATCAGATGGCTGATTTGGACCCGGTCTGAAGGCAAGGAAAGCCTCCTATTGGAAGGTAAAACACCTTAGGGATCCTGCAAGTGTCAGGGGTCAATCAAAACAACAATTAAACAAAGGAATAAAAATTAGGGTTTAGAAGGAAATAAAATTAGATTTTGGTGTGGGTGTCCTGGGGAAGAAGCAGTTGCTTGATTGGGACAGCAGCTAGGGCATCTTTTTCTTGGGCATGGCTAATTTCCTGGCATGTAGATGGAGGCTAGGGCAGCAGGGGTTCGACTAAGGGACACAAGGAGAGCACTCAAGAATAAGAACCAAACACAAGAACAAGACACTGTCTCAAAATTTCAGCAAATTGTATTCATAAAAGAAAAATTGATTACAAGAGGGGGAGGGGTGGGGTATTCAAAGAGTTCCCATGCTCTCTCTAACTAGGGTTACACTTAGGTTAACAAGCCTTTTCCTAGTTAGATTACATGTCCTTTCCTAGCTAGGTTAGAATTACAAAGCTTAAAAGAACTAGGAATCCTAACTAGGTTAGACTAGTCTTCTCCTTCTCACTTAAGGACACCTCCCTTTGAACTTTGACTTGGTCAACCCTTCAAGGATGCCTAGGGGGATGTGTTGGGCTTCTAGAGCAGCAAAGGACCGGCCCAAAGGGGCTTGGGTGCATGGGTTTGGGCCTCTGGAAGCTGGGGTGGCCTGGTAGCCTGGTAGCAGGAATATTCCCTGGAATCTTACTCCTTAAGGGCTTATGCTTGGCACTTGGACTTTATTTCTTTGGGTTAGGATGTAG
Source organism: Areca catechu (assembly GCA_021397845.1). Lineage (NCBI taxonomy): Eukaryota > Viridiplantae > Streptophyta > Magnoliopsida > Arecales > Arecaceae > Areca > Areca catechu. The sequence goes on from CM038043.1 coordinate 138,686,586, forward strand.
GTGGACCTCTGGAATCATGGATACCCTAGTTTAGGAATGCTCTGGCATCTGGAAAGGAATCTGGGCATCTAGATGGCATCTAGAAGGAATCAGGATTTTTGGAAGGCATCTTGGATCCTGTGGTGTCACACAAAATCCAATAATCTGATGCAGTGGACTCTGACTCCTGGATGTGGCCTGGTGGAACTTCAAAATAGGGTGACCTCCTCTCTTGTACAAAAATTGGGCTCATATTGGACTCATAATTGATGTACAGGATTCAAAATACTGACTAGGTTGAGGGTTGAGACAAATTAACTAACCTCAACTTATTACATGACTCAATCTTAATTGATTACAAAATTTTCAAAAAATTGATACATGACTAGTTAAATCATATGGGATCTAGGGATCTGTGTCTGATCCTGGTGTCCCCACCAAGGAATAAGATAGAGAAGGACCATGCACTCTTGCGCCTTTATGGTGTGGAAGTGTTTTAAAGGGTATCCCAACTTGACAAAATCTAATTTGGCATACTATTCAATAAGCAAAAACCATGAGGGCTCATTAGAACTCATAACTAGATGAAGCACAACATCTTCTGAGAGTTGCTATACTGGTCCACCAATTTAATCTATCATAACCTTAACATTATGCACATTAAGAAGAATGTATTTAATAATATTTTTTATACTATTATGGATGTCAAGAGAAAGATGAAGTAGAACCCTAAGGCTCAAGCAGATATGCAGAACATATACAAGTATCCTCTATTAAAGCTAGTTGAGGTGTCATCTGGGAAACTTTTGAAGCCAAAATTATCTTATACCTTAATGAGAGAATAGTTGAAAGATATATGTGAATGGTGTAAAAGTCTTAAATTCCTATATGGTTATGCAAGTAATCTAGTTCAATGCATCATTGTCAAAGATTGCAGTTCTATAGGCTAAAGAGCTATAACTGTCATATTTTCATGCAATGATTACTATCATTGGCTTGGTGTGATCTCCTTCCCAACTCCATATAAAGTTTTTTGATAGAGATTAGTCTTTTCTTCTAAGACATTTGTGCTATCAAATTTTCCATCAATGATGTCTCCAATCTTGGGGCTAGTAGTGTAGAGATGATATACAAGTTAGAGAAGATATTTTCTTTTAGCTTCTTCGACTCCATAGAGTACCTCATAATTCATCTAGCATATAAAGCTAGGGTGGGGACCAGTGTAGTATAGGTGGATGTACCATTTAAAGGATATATGCATAATCTCAAAAAAAAAGTGAAAAACAAGGCCAGAGTTAAAGGTTTATTATAGAGGTTTATATAATAAAAGAATTTTTAAATTTCAACCAGCACTACTTAAATCCCAATGTACAAACAAAGTTGACTCAAGTTGGCTAAAATGATGATGGTGGTGTTGAGGGATCAGAATGAGAGATCTCGATATTTTCTTATCCAACTAGTGAATTTGGCCATAAGGTTTACTGGATTTTAACAAATGCTGAATTTTAGTAGGAGTAGACATGTTTTGCTAAACTATGATGAGGTTGATCCATATATTGAGTGAGTGTCTATCACAATCTCAACTCTTCAATCACTTATTATAGTATACTAATCTTATGAATGTTTAGGGATTATGATCAAAGGCTAAGACAAGACAACCTAAAAATAAGTGAGCAAGAAATTTCTATATGATGCTTACAAAATTTTGCAAATTGATTCCATCAACTAATAAGAATATTTTGACATTTCATCTTTTTTTATTTTTTTAATTGATTCTATTTATACTATGCAGGCCATTCAAGGGGGGATTCTATTCCTAAAAGGCTAAGACCATTAGGTTATAGGCCAACAAAAAACATGACATGTTATAACAGTTGTAATGTTGATAGTTTTAAATTTCATATCCATGAATATAGATATCATAAGAGCACAATGAATAGTGGTGTGTAAAGGGTAGCTGGGGGGAAGGGTCGAAGAGTGATTACTATAGAATTCTTAAAAAAGTGATTAAGTTGGCCTATATTAAATATAATAGTATCATTCTCTTTAAGTGCCAATGATTTTATAATAACAATGGTATGAAGGTTGATCCGCATTATGGGCTTATTGAAATCAAATATGAATCAAAAGCATATGTCGACGAGCCATTTATGCTAGCTCAACAAGCTACTCAAGTTTATTATACTCCTTTTCTATCAAGGAAGAGAGAAAGGAAAGATTGATGGGCTATATGCAAGATTAAGTCTTGAGCCGCTCATTATGAGATCAACAAGAAGAAGAAGAGCCCTATTTATCATAATACTTTCAAGAGGATAAAACATCAGGAGTTCATTAGTCCTATATTAATGTAGAGTTGGGTGCTCCAAAAATTCTCCTACATAAAGGCCAGTAAGAGGAGATAGATGTTATTGATTTTGTTTTAAGGGGCAAACATATGCAAGAAGTGGGTGGAAGAAGAAATGGAAGAAGAGAATGATTCAGAAGAAGAATCCAAAGGATATCAATCGTCTAAAGAGGCTAATGAGTAGTACAAAGTATATAATCTTTGAATTAGTTTGAATACTTATCTTTCATATATTTTAAATATTTCATTGCCATCCATAATTCTATAATTAATTTGATGAATCTAATTTTTTAGTTTCAAGGAGTACACATCATGTCTTCTTGAGGATATAGCCATACAAGTCAAGAATAGAGCTCTCGAGAGCGATCATGATGCCAGCTTGTATGGTTCTACCCCACTTACACCACATAGTAAACTCTAAAACTTTAGATATACATTCTTTTTTATATCATTTTATACTTTATTATCTAATATAATATTCTTTATTTTAGATATTCTGTGATCAAGTTCAAAGGACATGAGGTCACTAGTGATCCCATAATCATGGACTGCTAATAAGACTATTAAATATCTTAATTTAAACATTAAAATAAATATTAATTTATCTATTTTGATTAAGAATTGATATTTTTTATTAATCTTTATAAAAATAGAGTCTAGATATGGAAAGAGCTCGACTTTTAAAATCTAACGGTGTAAACGGTACTCAAATTAGAGTTCAAATGAGGCTAAAATCGATGTTTGAAGTTTATTAAATTTTGCATAAATTTTGATGCAGTTGATCCATGGTGGACCGGTTGCTTGGTCTATAGAAGCTAGGCTCGATCCACATAAGCCATTACCATGGTCCATGAGCCCATTTCATGGACTAGCTTCTTCCCGAGCCACCATTTTTGTCCATCATCATTGTCCATAGTTGGAAAAGCCACTGGAGACCTCCCCCTCATTACCGAGAAGTTGCCCAGGGCCAGATGAGCCACCGAGCACCCATCACGATCGAAGAAGCTATCATAAACCATCATTTTCTCCAAGAAATTCATTCTGCCATCTACCTGTCATCGCTGGTTGACCACCATCCAAACACTGCCAGCTACCACAACTATTGGGAATTGTGTCCCAAAGCTAGTCATCTAGGTTGTAGATGGTTGTGCAACTCATGTATATGTATACGAATTATTGAATTGAATAAAAGGTTTATTTTGGTTGTTCATCACATGACATCTTTCTAATTGAACTCTTATGTGATGACATCCTTTGAGCTACCTTGTATGCGATTTAGAAAGGATGCGTCGTGTAGTTCATAAATTGGTTCGCGACCAAAGTATATACTATTTCAGGATGATGGTGTATTGAAAGTAGGTCATTGATGTCATATCTGTTGGTTGTCCTCTTAACCAAGTAGCATGGAGATACTGGCATGACATCAGGTGTTGTGTTTGACACTTCACTAAACGTGACTCTCATGCGAAATTCTCTTTCTGTTGAAAAGGAGTCTTGCATTAGAATGTGGACATAAATTTTTTCTCTGACTTGAGATCACTATAGTAGCTTGCAAGCAACTCACTGTGCTTAGGTACAGGACTACCCGGATTTCTAATCAGGTGATGGAAGGTTGCTAGGTATAGTCAAGTACTTGTATAATGGTAGTAGGATCGAGATAGGATTGATCTCTCTAAATGGTTTGGATTGAATGCTTTATATGCCTCAATTGAGAAAGACCTTAGTCAGGGCATTCCTTGTAAGGAGTTACAAAGATTCTTTGTTTGAGATATATTGAGATAGACTGATTAGGGTTGGATAATTTAACCGTAAGCCATTCGAAGCATTAGGATATTAAAGGAATAAGTTCACTAATATTCCATATTCGATAGGTTCATGTTGCTCTGCAACCTTCAACCTATCTGAAAGCCGGGTGTCATTGCTAGATGGCAACTTTGGCTGGTACTGGAAGTATTTCATACTACCGGATTAGTGTTTGAACCTATGGGGTAACACACTGAGGGTTTCTTCTTGCTTTGTTGGCATGCGAATGATTGAAAATCGTTCTGGACTAGTTTGACAAGAGTTGTCAAAACTGCTCGAGCTAGCTTATTTGGATGAGTCGACTCAAGTCATTCGAGTTGACTCGAGTAGTCAAGTCGACTTGCCTGACGGACTGCTAAAATTTCTGAACGCTTTATTAATGCTTGCAATTGTTGTGGGCTTTAATGGTGGGAGTTTCAAGGTCTTTATTCCTGCTATTGCTGAATCCTAAGGGGCTTATAACTCCCCTGAATTCCAAGGGACTCAAACTCCCCTTTTAATCTATTTAAATCTGAATCTCAATTATTGAATGTTCAGGTTTGGTTCTCTATTTTTCTGTTCTGAGTTCTGCTGGAAGAATAGAGAAGAAGATCAAAGACTACCATTTTCTCATGGTTAGAGCTCACACTTGATCTCTGAGAGACTATTAAAGAGAGGGTTTGAGTTTTGGAAGGGATTCTTGTGTGCTACCTTATGTTGAAGGTTTGGGATAGAGCATTGGGAAAGGGTTCTCAAGCATCTTCATTCCAGCACCACTACAGCAATAGCCCTTCAAGGAGTTGAAGGAGTCCACACATCTTCAAGGAGTTAAAGAAAGAGTCGCTGCTGCCATCAGTGTTTTTGGAGAGGCTAGCACCTCGAAGAAAGGAGAAGAAACCGTGCTACACGGTGTGAACCACCCATAGAGGCAGTACGTGTGTGTTCTTTGCAGAGTAGGAGTTTTTTTCACATGTTGGAGCCACCCTTGGATTGCGATTGAGAGCTAGGGATTTTGTTGCAGCCTTTGGTGAACATCACTAAGGTATGTCTTTATTTTATGTATGACATAATTATCATTGTTGTATCATTGTGTGATTTCTGGAATGGTTCTATTTTTCATACAATGTTTGCATGATTTCATATTTACATTACTCTAGATGTATCTTGATCCTGATAGGGACTTGTGTTAATTAGATTAACATCTACAAATAAAATGATTTTATCATTTTTTGCTGCTGCATGCCTTTAAAAATTTTTTAAAATGCATGTATCGCCCCTTAGGAACAATTCCTTTCAATGGTATTAGAGCATCTAGGTTAGATACACATCTAGTCTAATATTTTGTATGAAATTGGAATTTTTCCTTCACAAAGTACTTGGATTAAGGTGGATTCGCCATGGCCATCCGGTCATAGGAGAGAAGCATGGTTTAAAGACCATCTTTTTCCATTTCAAGGGTTTCTCCTATGACGTGTAGGGGTGCCACTTCGTCACGATCTTATGAAGAAGAAAGTGAAGAATTTGATGGATTAAAATGGTTTTAATCTATGGATAATAGATCATAACTATGTTTAGATGAGATCTAAAAGATGTATGATCTAAAACTTTGAAAAGTTCAAGTGAAAATGACTAAAATTTAAAGTACTATTTCTGGAAGAGCTGACTCGAGCAGAAGAGCCTACTCGACTAGAAATCTGTGTTCTAGTTGAGCTGACTCGAGCAGAAGAGTTGACTCGACCAGAAATCTATGTTTTGGTCGAGCTGACTCGAACAGAAGAGCTTACTTGACCAGAAACCTATGTTCTGGTCGAGCTGACTAGAGCAAAAGAGCTGACTCGATCAGAAAACTATGAAACAGTAATTTTAAGCTTCAGATTTTTATGAAATTGTTCCATTTCATTTTGAAAATATTTCGAATAGTACGATACACTTAATGAAAATTAAGATGTATATTTTTAAGATTTAGGATATGATTCTAATCTTAAGTCATGATTGATAAATCATGTGTTGATTGGGTTAGTTATAATTGGGTCCTTAAATGGGTTAGACCTAGGTTTAGATGAATGGATTAATTAAAGAAAAGACTAATCAAAAGTTAAATTAGGTCTCTCCTCTATAGATCTCTCTAATAGTTAGTTAGATCAGTCCATACATCTAAATGGACTTGATTCATGGTTTCGTGGTGAGCCAGAGTCTTTAGGTTAGTCTGATTGAGTCTGGTAATCCACTTTGTATTTAAGGTAAGTTTGACAGTGGTGATCAAGGTTCTTTGGGACTAACTCTTACCTGGCCAACTCGTGGTTGGTGTCTAAGGCAAGAGGCTTAGTACCCGCTAAAGGATAAGTTAGGCTCATATGTAATCTATTGGATCCTAGTACCCGCTAAAGGATAAGTGTTATTCTTTGGATTGGAGTGTAGAGGCTACCAGTCTGAATAAAATAGTGGGAGAAACCTTTAGACTAAAATCCATGTCTTTAGGATTTTTAAGATAATTCATATACTGGTAGGTCTTGTTCTCCTTTTTTAGATAATGTCAACCACTTTGTCACTACGGTCATTATTAGATAATTACAAACTATCTGGACCCAACTTAGATAGCTGGTATCAATAACTTAGGATAGTCCTGGAGCACGAGTAGATCCTCTATGTGATAATGGATCTGGCACTTGAGATCCGAGCCCCCAATGCTCATGGCACTATCAGGGACACTTACCAGAAGTGGATCTCTGACTGCACCATGGTATGTTGCATAATGTTGGCTGCGAAGAACAATGAGTTCAGTCACAAGTCGAGGAGGCCCAGCCAGAGAGAATTCTTCAAAAGTTGGAGGAATCTTTTGGCACTCCGGATGATACGGATAGATACCGGATCTCTTCCACCATCTACAACATGCATATGCATGATGGAGCTTTAGTGACTGATCATGTAATATACATGATCGAGTTATTTCAGCATTTAGGCAAACTCAGATGTCGTTTGCACAAGCAGCTCAGCAAGGATGCGATACTAAATTCTCTACCCCCTTCCTACCAGGTTTCTCTTGACAATTTTAGAATGAATAGGCCTACAGTAAACTATCATGAGATGTTAGAGTTGCTTCAGACCTATGAGAGAGACCACAACCTCAACAAGGGGTTAGTGAATCTGGTGAGAGGTTCTGGAGCAGGATGTCATCCCTTCGGGAAAGGAAATAAGAAGATAAAGAACAAGAAGGTGCAAAGTGCTCAGCCTAGTTAGACTAAGAGGGTGAAGGCTGACAAGAGTAAGGTAGAGTGCTTCTTCTGCAAGAAGCTGGGTCATTGGAAGTGGAACTGTTCTGCTCACCTTGCTACTCTGGACTCGAATAGGCTAAGAAAGAAAAAGCAGCAAGGGATTTATATGATAAATCCTTGTAGTTTCTCTATTTATGATACTACTAGCTAGGTATTGGATACAGAAAGTCCTTACCACATTTCTAATTCTTTGCAGGGACTTCAAGTTAGTAGGAGATTCGAAGGCGATGAAAGGTTCCTGAATGTTGGATATGGAAGTCAAGCTCTAGTTCTAGCATTGGGAATTGTTTCTTTGTATTTCGAATCTTGTACTGTCACTCTTAATGAATGTAATTTTTGTCCTTTCTTTTTAGTAAATATCATTTCTGTAGGCCTATTGGCCAATGATGGTTATGAATTATCAATAAAGAAAGATATTTGCTACATCACTTTGAATGGTTCTAATATGATGAATGGATAATTAAAGAATGGCATATATGTACTGTCATAGCCCGTTACTGTATTGTACATTGCTAATAAATGCCCTAGAATAGATAAGGTCAATGATATTTATCTCTGGCACTATAGGCTAGGTCATATAAACAAGAACAGAATAAATAAGTCGGTGGGAGAAGGTCTCCTAGTTATCACTGAGAGTGAATCTTTACCAACTTGTGAATCTTGTCTTCTTGGAAAAATGACCAAGTCACCTTTTACTGGAAAGGGTGAAAGAGCCAGTGATATTCTAAGTCTAGTACATACCGATGTATGTAGACCTATGAAAATCAGTGCAAGAGGTGGATATAGTTATTTCATTATGTTTACAAACGATCTTTCGAGATACGGCTGTCTACCTCATGAGACATAAATCTGAGTTGTTTGAAATGTTCAAACATTATCGTAATGAAATTAAAAAATAAACTGGGAAGTTTATTAAAACTCTTCGATCAGATCGATGTGGTGAATATCTAGTGAGTTTTTGACTTATCTTGAGGAGAATGGGATTCTCTTTCAATAGACTCCTCCGAAGACACCTCAGTTAAATGGTGTGTCTGAAGGAGGAATCGAACTTTATTGGATATGGTTTGATCCATGATGGGCTTAGCTAGTCTACCTAAATCCTTTTGGGGATTTGCTCTTGAGTCAGCATCCTACCTTCTGAACAGAGTTCCAAGTAAGTCCATTGATAAAACACCATATGAGATATGGACTGGATGCAAGCCAACTCTCTCTCACCTTCAAATTTGGGGGTGTTCGGCTTATGTCAGACGTTTGGAGATGGATAAACTAGGATCTAAGTCTGATAGGTGTCTTTTTGTTGGGTATCCTAAAGAATCTAAAGGATATTATTTCTGTCTACCTGAGGAACAAAAGTTGTTCGTCAGTCTTAGGGCAACCTTTTTAGAAAGGGAGTACCTTGGTGAAGGCACTCAAGCTGCTGAGGTTGAACTTGGAGAAGTTCAACAGATAGAAGAACCTTCTCACTCTAAGGACATTATAGAATCGGATTTGATTAGATCAAATCCAGAGCCCATGGTACAACCATTAAGGAGATTTGATAGAGTACCACATCTACCAGACTATACTACGATTTCTTGGTCTAGGATGGTGATCCTATTGAACTCGATGAGAATAACGAGGATCTGGTCACCTATATGGATGCAATTTTAAGGTCTGATCTGAGTCATGGCTGAGAGCTATGAAATCCAAAATGGAGTCAATGAAAATCAACAATGTATGGACATTGGTTGATCCACCTGAAAGGATAAAATCCATTGGGTGTAAATGGATCTTCAAGCGAAAGTGGGGCGCAGATGGGCAGGTGGAGACCTATAAAGCCCATCTAGTTGCCAAGAAATATCGTAAGCATTATGGTATTGACTATGACGAGAAGTTTTCTCCTATGGTAATGCTCAAGTTTATTCGGATTATGCTTGCTTTAGCAGCACATTTAGATAATGAAATCTGGCAAATGAATGTCCAAACAGCTTTCCTAAATGGTGAGCTAGAAGAGGAGGTGTATATGATGCAGCCTGAAGGGTTCACATCCATAGATGAGTCTAAATTGTGCAAGCTTCAAAGGTCCATCTATGGACTGAAGCAGGCTTCTTGGAGTTGGAATATGCATTTTAATAAATGTATTAAGACATATGGCTTTGTTAGGAATGGAAAGGAACCTTGTATATATAAGTGGGTAAACGGTTCTGTGGTTGTATTTCTTGTTTTGTTTGTGGATGACATTCTCCTAATCGGGAATGACATTCCAGCATTACAAGGAATAAAGGTCTGGCTTTCCTCTCAATTTTCTATGAAAGACTTGGATGAAGCCTCATTCATACTAGGTATGAAAATCTATAGAGATAGATCTAAGAGGCTTCTAAGACTGTCCCAATCTATGTAAATAGACATTGTATTGAAGCGGTTCAGCATAAAAAATTCCAAAAGGGGCTATCTTTTGATAGGTCATGGAATTACTCTTTCCAAGAAGGATTATGCGACAACTCCTGAGGAAAGAGAGCGTATGAGTAGAATTCCATATGCTTCAGTAGTGGATTCTATTATATATGCTATGCTATGTACTAGACCTGACGTGGCATACTCATTAGGGGTAGTGAGTAGATACTAGTCTGACCAAGGTGAAGCTCATTGGAAAGTTGTTAAGAACATCCTTAGTATTTGAGAAATACTATAGACCAATGGCTTATTTATAGAGATTTTGATTTAAAACTTGTGGGATACATTGACTCCAGTTTTCAGTCAGATAGAGATGATAGTAAGAGTGTGTCTGATTTTATGTTTACCCTTTATGGTGGAGCTATCTGCTGGAAAAGTTCCAAGCAGCATACATGGCTGATTCTGTCTGCGAGGCAGAGTATATTGCAGCATCGGATACAGTAAAAGAGGATGTGTGGCTGTGAAAGTTCCAAGGTAAGCTGGGAGTGGCACCTTCCTTAGATGGTCATATTCTGGTGTATTGTGATAGCATTGGAACCATAGCTCAAGCCAAAGAATCGAAGTCACATCAGTGGACCAAGCATATTCTATGTCATTATTACCTTATCCGGGAGATCATTGAATGAGGTGATATAGAGCTTCTGAAGATCGATGGAATGGAGAACTTGGTTGACCACTTCACTAAAGCCGTTGGAATACAAGAGTTTGACGACTACAAATGGAAGATGGGAATCAGATTATGTTCCGATTGGCTTTAGTACAAGTGAGAGTTGTTGGGAATTGTATCCCAAAGCTAATCATCTAGGCTGTAGATGGTTGTACAACTCATGTATATTTATATGAATTATTGAATTGAATAAAATATTTATTTTGGTTGTTCATCACATGACATCTTCTTAATTGAACTCTTGTGTGATGATGTCCTTTGAACTACCTTGTATGCGATGTAGAGAGGATGCGTTGTGTAGTTCATAAATTGGTTCGCGACCAAAGGATATGCTGTTTCAGGATGATGGTCTATCGAGAGTAGGTCATTGATGTCATATCTGTTGGTTGTCATCTAAACAAGTATTATGGAGATACTGGTATATGATATCAGGTGTTGTGTTTGACACATCACTGAATGTGACTCTCATACGAGATTCTCTTTCTGTCGAAGAGGAGTCTTGCATTAGAATGTGGACATGAATTATTCTTCTGACTTGAGATCACTATGGCAGCTTGCAAGCAACTCATCGTGCAGACTACCCGGATTTCTAATATGATGATGGAAGGTTGCTAGGTACAGTCAAGTACTTGTATAGCGGTGTAGGATCGAGATAGGATTGATCTCTCCAAATGATTTGGATTGAATGCTTAATATGCCTCAATTGAGAAGGACCTTGGTCAGGGCATTCCTTGTAAGGAGTTACAAGGATTCTTTATTTGAGACATATTGAGATGGACTGATTAGGGTTGGGCAGTTTAACCTTAAGCCATCCGGAGCATTAGGAGATTAAAAGAATAAGTTCACTGATATTCCATATTCGACAGGTTTATGTTGCTCTACAATCTTCAACCTATCCAGACGTTGGGTGTCATTGCTAGATGGTGACTTTGGCTAGTACTGGAAGTATTCTTGTGCTATCGATTTAGTGTTTGAACCTATGGGGTCACACACCGAGGGTTTTTCCTTGTTTTGTTGGCATGCGAATGATTGGGAATCATTCTGAACTAGTTTACAAGAGTTATCAAAATTGCTCGAGCTGGTTCATTTGGATGAGTCGACTTAAGTCATTCGAGTTGACTCGAGTAGTCGAGTCGACTCGTCTAATGGACTGCTGAAATTCCTGAATGCTTCATTAATGCTTGCAATTGTTGTGGGCTTTAATGGTGGGAGTTTTGAGGTCTTTATTCCTATTGTTGCTGAATCCCAAGGGGCTTATAACTCCCCTGAATTCCAAGGGACTCAAACTCCTCTTTTAATTTGTTCAGACCTGAATCTCAATTATTGAACGTTCAAGTTTGGTTCTCTATTTTTTTATTCTGAGTTCTGCTGGAAGAATAGAGAAGAAGATCAAGAGACTCTGCCATTTTCTTATGGTTAGAGCTCACACTTGATCTCTCAGAGACTATCAAAGAGGGGGTTTGAGTTTTGGAAGGGATTTTTGTATGCTACCTTCTGTTGAAGGTTTGGGATAGAGCATTGGGAAAGGGTTCTCAAGCATCTTCGTTCCAGTACCACTGTAGCAATAGCCCTTCAAGGAGTTGAAGGAGTCCACACATCTTCAAGGAGTAGAAGAAAGAGTCACAGCTACCATCAGTGTTTCCGGAGAGGCTAGCACCTCGAAGGAAAGAGAAGAAACCGCGCTACACGGTATGAACCACCCGTAGAGGCGATATGAATATGTTGCTTGCAGAGCAGGAGTTTTTTCCACAAGTTGGAGCCACCCTTGGATTGCGACTGAGAGCCAGGAATTTTGTTGCAACCTTTGGTGAACATCACTAAGGTATGTCTTTTTTTTATGTATGACATAATTATCATTGCTGCATTACTGTGTTATTTCTGGAATGGTTCAATTTTTCATACAATGTTTGCATGATTTCATATTTACATTACTCTAGATGTATCTTGATCCTAGTAGGGGCTTGTGTTAATTAGATTAACATTTATAGATAAAATGGTTTTATCATTTTCTGCTACTGTATGCCTTTAGAAAAGTTTTAAAATGTATGTATCGCCCCTTAGGAACAATTCCTTACAACAACAACCATGCAGCCCTCCTCTCCATCTTCTTCATCATCCTAAAGAAGCTGCCAAGACCCTGAGTCAAAGCCATGCTCCCAATCCTAGGAGATCACCATGAACACCCATCGTCACCATCCCACCACTGGCAGTGCCACCGCCATCCTTCTCCCTATCCTAAGATCACTGCTACCGGCAATCATCTCTCCTCACTGGTCTATCACCATACCCCATTGTCCTCCTCTATCGTTGGTCACCCTGCCACCGTGCAAGTCGCCATCCAGTCTTCCCGCAATCACATTATCACCATCCACCGCTATCATAGTCCATCTAGGACTAGGAGAAACCAAAGATTCAAATTCAAATGGGAGGAGGAGTCTTCAGGGATCAAGGATTTGATCTAAAAGCATTCCAAGCTTCGATTTGCCTAAGAAGGAAAGAAGCTGCTGATCACCCATCAAATTGCAAATTGGATGGCTGAGATTAGTTTTTGCAATATATGACCGATTTTAATTCAAATTGACTCCAAATTTGATCGATAAAAATCTCTTAGCGAGTTCTATAAAGGAAGACCCTGGGCAATAATCTGGGTATCAGTTTTTATAGAAATTTTGTACTAATTTATTTTGTTGCTCTCTTGTTTAGATCAGTGTATTAGTCTTGAAAAAGAGAGGAATTTATGGAGGAGATGCTGGTGACAGTGATGTGTAGCTAGACTCCTTCAACCTAGGATGAAGATGAAGCCTGTAATCAAGTTTTATTTCTCTTTTTATACTTGATTCCTATATAATAAAAATCATGCTTTCCTTTATACATCTTTTGATTTATTTTTTTGATTAAGATTATAATCTAACATACACAGCCTACACCCTCTATCGATATGTTGTGATATCAGGATACGGTATATACCTAAGGGAGGTAGATTGTAGTATGGTAGATTAAATCCCTAATCTTGTAATTAAATTAGATAGTTTATATTTTAAATGGATGCAATGTGATCTCTAGATATGATCCATACCTAGCAAGAGATAAATTATACTAACACATAATTTGCAAGTATTATTATTATTGCAATATAAAGAAAAGAAAATAAAACATGTTTGCATGGTGGATTTGGATTCTTGGATTACTTCTCATGTTGTTTTGAATTAATCAATTAATTAGTTGATTTCTTTTAAAAACCATTATTCTTACTATAATTCTTTACAATTTATCTTCTTTGCTCTTTTTCGAAAAATAATTGACATTGATCCTTGAGGATATGATCCATACTTATCCTAGCTATAGTAGTGAGTTAGATTTTATTTTTGATCGCCTATAATAATGATCAAAGTTTGACATCATTGCTATGAATCTAGACATAATTATTTTATAAAAAAAAGTAAAAAAAATAGTTGTAGCTATCTTTAGTTTTATTGCTTTTTATTCCAGTTGCCTTATTTTTTGATTTCCTTCTATTCTTGTTAACATTAAAAAAGAAAAAATTACTTTCCCTCTTTTTACAAATCAACTCCTCACCTAATTAACTTTTCTTTTAATTAAACTATCTTAAATAACCTAAAAGATAATAAAAGAGATCATTCCACAACACTTAATAATTTAAATAATAAATAATAAACTTTAAAAACTCCTAACTTTTCTAGATTCCTTATTCGATTTGCATTGCATTTTCATAAAACATCTTAAGTGCATAACCCCTAAGCAATATAAGGTGGGGATTTTATCACCCTTCTTTGGCCCACAAACCATAACCTTTCATACTACATAACCTAAGCCTTTAATTTAAAATCAATTAGGCATTGGTCTTAGGACATTTTAGCTCACTAGGATAAGGCTTCTGAAAGAGTTATACTAAGTCAAGATTAGCTGGTCTACTGGTATCTAGGAAAGGGGTTCAATGATGATGTAGCCCTGAAGGAAGGTGATTTTTAATTGGTTTTGTTGACTGACCTGACCAATTTATTTGGTGTCTAAGATAAGCAACAGAGAAACCCCCACCGACCTTACCCTTACCTAGCTAGTTAGTTAGTTAGTCTTTGACTTGGAAGACTTCAAGGTAGTCTTGGCAGTTAGGAGCTATCTAGACATAGGTTAACCATAGGATAGATAGTCCATGATTTGATAACTTGTTTGCTAATAAAATTTTAATCTAATTAAAATACTCTTCTTTATCATCTCTAGATTTAAGACTCCTTAGATTCTCATCTTTAGAATTCTTCTATCTTTCTTTCTTTTTTCCTCTCCTTTTAAAAAAAATCCAAAAAATTCTTGCTAAGACAAATGATGATTGGTTAGATATAGTATAAACTATACAAAATTAAAAGGCCATGGTTCTGTTGAATGACCCAAAAGTCTAATAGATTATTGTTACCCAGATCCTAATGAAAGATCTCAAACCCTATAGGATTATTAGTACATGATTAACTCTGTCTGACCATCTAGAATCAGATCCCAAGCTAACAATTTTATGAATCAACTATAACCAATTGATATGCATCCTAATGCATGAGATTCAAAGATGCATACAATCATACAAGAAAACTTGAAGGAAATAAAATGGCATCTTTGATCCATAAAATTGAAGAAGTCCTAGAAGATAAAGGATATATCCAATTATACCATGTGCCGGTACCTATGTGCATAGCATGTAATACACCAGATCATATTATAGAGGAATGTCCTTACTTGATGCATTCATCCTAAAACAGGTTTACACAGGAGAGTGTAGCCAATGATAGATACATAACTGAACCATATGCACCAATCTACAACCTAGGGTTGGGACATCACTCTAATTTTGTGTAGTCACAAGATGCAACACTAAGAGCCCATAATTTTGACCAATCTTACCCTAAGCCTAGTCAAGTATTTAATAATCAACCAGGCTTAGATCTTGAGGAAGAACCAAGTTCCTTAGAAAAAGCCTTAGAAGCTCTGGCTAAATCCCGTGCTGACCTTAATGTTACAATTAAAAGCACTAATGATACCTTAAATAGTTTCATGCAGATCACGGGCCAATATATAACTCCTAACGCCCAGTCTATTACCCGTTTGGAGATGTAATTGAGACCATTAGCCATGGCTACACGTGAAGAAGAGTTGCCTAGTCAACCCAAGAGTGATCCTAAGGGACAATAACTGGCTAGAAACTTTAATATCCCTGTAACTATTCCTGATCAATCGATTATAACTTTTGAGAATGAATTGGTCATAAACGAACCCTGTACAACCAAAGAAACCAACATAGATTATTCAACTAAGACGGAAACATATAAAGAGATTTCAGAATGGAGGAATGAACCACTTCCATCATCACCCAACTTATCTATAGTTCCAATCCCAAGAACCCTAAAATTGTCCATTATTTTTAATGGAAAGGGAGAACAAAAGGTGCAATGATGGAGTTAATTGAGACTTCCTAGGGATCACAAAGGAAGAATACAATAAAAGAAGCTATGCATAAAATTCTTTTCCATTATTTGTTAAATCCTAGTCTGGCTCACTTTAAGGTGGATGATCTTGATGTAAAGGGATATACCCTACAAATGAACAACCTCATAGAAATACTCTACCTCAACACCACCTTACTTTAGATCAAGAAATATGAGCCATCAACCAAACTCCTAATAGCTCTCTTGTTAGAATCACTACCTAACCCAGAATTGAAGCCACTTCTTGTCATATCCATGGATACCTTACCAGTGATATGTAATCAGGAAGCCCAAATCATATGTGTTCTAAAAGTATATAAAGAAGCTATTGGTTGCGAATTGTGCATATGAGGGATAATGACTTCAAAATGTTTATATCTGATTTCGCTGTATTTGGCACTACTTTCAAGGAGTACCTCCAAAATTTATCTTTAATATTAACAGAATGTATGGAGAAAAAATTAATATTAATTTAAAAAAGTACAAAGTTTAGATCATAAAGGGATTATGATATGATCTAAATTATTAGCTAAACCTCTTATGACATTGTTTGAACCTTTGCCTATGAAGAAAGAGGTACTAAAAGGAGATCCAAAAATACTCCCTCCATATATCGAGCATATTGAGTACATAGATCTAAGTCCATTAGAACTCCGATTGATACTTAAGTTATACCTAAATGCACTTATAAAGAAATAATTGTTAGATATCAAGGGAATAAGCTACTTAATAGTACCATGCATGAAGTACTGTAAAACTGAACCCGAATCATATAGAGAATTACAAACCCAAATCAAGATTCGGGTAGGAATTGGATGAGCACTCTAAGGAGTCTGGTTGAAGATGTTAAACTTAGCACTTGTTGGGAGGCAACCCAATCCTTTTATTAATTCTTGCTTTAGTAATTTTTATTTTTATAGGAATAATGGATTACTCTTTACAGGTGCACCTAGCAATTCATGATGCCTATCTAGTCTAGGTGGTACCACTCCTTATCTTACTTTCATATTCCAATTTTTCCTTACTCCATTGAGGATAATAGGAATTAAGTTACGGGATAAGGGAAAATCTTTTGAAAAATCTTTTGAAAAATTTTTGCAAAATTTTGAAAAATATTTCTAAAAATTTTATAAAAAAATTATGAAAAGAATTTTCACAAATCATATGCCATGAAAGAAATTCTTGATCAAAATAAACTAGGAAAAAGGTAATAGAGTTAGATAGTATTTGCTAATTGCTGTAGTAAGTCAAGAAGTAGACTAGCTGATCAGACTTTTAGCGACCTAGTTAAGTTACCTAAAGGCTATTAGCACTTCCATTGCACATACACACTGACAAGGTAAAGTAGGTATTAGTTGTAAGGTCAATTGAAAATTTAATTATTACTGAAAACTTGATAATTGATATACATCCCAAGTAAAGAAACTTGAATTCGAGGAAAGAGCTACCTACCTAAATAAATAAATAAAAGAAAAAAGGACAAGTTCTAAGCATTGATTTTCTATCGAGTAACTAGACATCTCTGCCTAAGTAAGCATTGTTATTTGCATCAAAAAGTAAGCAGTATAAAGATATCACCAATAAAAGAAATTCAAGTGGTGTGAAAGCTATCTCAGCTCATGTACTTAATTTGAAGGTGTATAGAAAATTGACTAAAATAGGTGATAAGCGAAGATATAATTATTCTTTACAAGCTAGTTATGAAATAATAAGTTAGTCATCATACATATAAGTGTTGTAGACCTTTGAATAAATTCTAATAAAATTTCTAATAGTTTTGATTATGAAATGTACTTCAAAAACTCAATACTTAGTTAGTGATACTAGCTAACTTCTTTTAACTTTAATCCTAGATCTAATTTTATAAAAGAGGATCTTAATGATACATGATTATAAAATTAATAATAATATTTTAATTACAATGCTAAGGGACTAGCAATGAATAAGTTAGGGGGCATGATAAGACTATTAAATATTTCAAATTAAATATTAAAATAAATATTAATTGATCTATTTTTATTAAAAATTGATATAATTTATTAATATTTTATAGAAATGGAGTTCATAGATAGAAAGAGCTCAATTTTTGAATTCCAATGGTGCACATGACATTTAAATCAGAGTTCAAACAAGTCCAAAATTGAAGTTTGAAGTTTATTAAGCTCAGCATGAATTTTAATGTAGCCGATCCATGGTGGACCAGCCGCTCAGTCTACATAAGCCAGGCTTAGTCCATAGAAGACATTAATCATGGTCCATGAGTCCATTTCATGGACCAACTTCTTCCTGAGCCATCATTTTCATCCACCATCATCGCCCATGGCTGAAAAAGCCACAAGAGACCTCCCCCTCATCATCGAGAAGTCGCCCAATGCCAAACGAGCCACTGAGCACCCATCACAGTTGGAGAAGCTGTCGTAAACCATCATGGCCTATTTTTCTCCTAGAAATCCATGCTACCATCCAAACACTGCTAGCCACCATAGCAACCATGCTGCCCTCTAGTCCATCTTCTTTGTCATCCTGGAGAAGCTACCAAGACCCCGAGTTGGAGCCATGCTCCCTGTCCTAGGAGATCGCCATAAACACCCATTATCACTATCCCACTATCAATAATACCACCGCTGTCCTTCTCCCTATCCCAAGATCACTACTACTAGCCATCATCTCTCCTCACTGGTCCATCGCTGTACCCCACTATCCTCCTCTATCGTTCGATCACCCTACCACCGTGCAAGCCGTCGGCTAGTCTTTTCTTCATCACGCTGTCGCCATCCATCGGTATTGTAGTCCATCTGGGACTAGAAGAAGCCAAAGATTCAAATCCCAATGGGAGGAGTCTTCAGGGATCAAGGATTCGATTCGAAAGCATTCCAAGCTTCGATTTGCCTGAGAAGGAAAGAAGTTGCTGATCACCCACCAAATTGCAAATCGGATAGTTGAGATTAATTTTCATAATATATAATCGATTTTGATCTAGATTGACTCCAAATTTGATCGAGAGAAAGCTCTTGATGAGCTCTATAAAAGGACCTCGGGCAATAGTCTGGGCATCAATTTCTACAATAATTTTGTACTAATTTATTTTATTGCTCTCTTATTTAGATTAATGTATTAGGCTTGGAAAAGAAAGGAATTTATGGAGGAGATGCTGGCGATAGCGATGGGCGGCTAGACTTTTTCAATCTAGAATGAAAATGAAGCATGTAACTGAGTTTTATTTCTCTTTTTGTACTTGATTTCTATGCAATAAAAATCATGCTTTTCCTTTATATGTCTTTTGATTTATTTTTTGATTAAGATTTTAATCTAACATACATGGCCTATCCCTATGTCAATGTACCATGATCTCAGGATACGGTATATGCCTAAGAGAGGTAGATCATAGTATGGTAGATTAAATTTCTAATCTTGTAATTAAATTAGACAGTTTATACTCTAAATGGACATGTCATGATCTCTAGATACGGCCCATACTTAATAAGAGATAAATTATACTGACACTTAATTTATAGGTAATATTGCTAATGCAACATAAATAAAAGAAAATAAAACTTGTTTACATGTTGGATTTGGATTCTTGGGTTACTTCTCTTGCTATCTTGAATTAATCAATTAATTAGTTGCTTTCTTTTAAAAACCATTATTTTTACTCTAATCTTTCAAAATTCATCTTCTTTGCTATTTTTCATAAAATAATTATCCTTGATCCCTGAAAATACGATTCCTACTCATCCTAGCTATAGCAATGAGTTTGATTTTATTTTTGACCATCTATGATAGTGACAGCTCATTTCAGACTTGGTGTCGCGGTCAAGCACCTGCCCGGCTCACAGCACCTCCAACTCGACCGGAGAGTAGAGAGCTCATTCACGTGCAAAGCAACTTGTAAGTATTACATCTTCATATTAATATGTTTAAAATTAACATTTATTCTTAAATTTTAATTTTGAAGGATTTAGATAGTCTAGAGTTTTTTAGGTGGTTACCATGATCATTCATTGATTGATGCCAAGACTGGTGAACAAGTCTCTAGTTAGCCATTAGGAACTCATGATGCAGCCTAGTAGATGTTCCCAGTAAGTTAAATATTTTTAATTTTTAAAATCACCACATGATTATATTTTATTTATTTAATACAAGATTAATTTTACGTATAGGAGTATTACCAATTCGACACTCCATAGGTTGAGGAGGTTGGCCATCCGATCTTTGAGGAGATGGTCATATGTTAGTTCTAGGATGGGTTGCACAATCTTAGGTAGAGAGCTATAGAGTGTACTAGTTTCCAATCATCATCAGATTGGAGGACTTTTAGAAATCACTAGATGTGGATGGATGTATAGGAGGCCCTTTGTGATATGTGGAGTACTGAGGAGTATTCCATTAAATAGTAGAGGCATGATAGAATTGTACTACACGATAGGATCCGATCAAGCATACCGATGACTCTGTTGGCATGCATGTAGTTGCTGACAGATTGATAAGAATTCTATGCTTAATTATATTAATTAATTTTAATTTTAATTGATGATATATTTATTTTAATTAAATTATTTTAATTATTTATTTATTATAGACATGGTAGCTAGGTCATGTACTAGGGTAGCTATAGTTGTGGGAGGCCACACACCATTCCAGCAAGATTGGTAATTATTTAGATGAGATCTAGGCAAATCATGGTAAAAATTTAAAACTTTAAATATTACTTTTTAATGTATACTGATATGTATAATTAAATTAATTAATTTATAAAATGTATAGATGGATTATATGGAGTATATCATAATGTGGGATGTTGGGGACCCATCTTCTTAACCCCTTCTTGACCACGAGGGTTGGCTCAAGGTCTTAAGAGTGAGTAGGAGCTAGGTCATCATATTCGATTATATCTTCGATCCTTTCATAGCTTGGTACTCTTTGGTGTCCTCTTCTCGGGCTCCGACAATCCAGATATAGGGTGATGCACACATTTAAGACATCATGAACTATGTTCTTGCTTAGCGACCTCAACACCTCGAGGACACCATCCGTGATATAGTCATCGAGCTTTGTTGCCCAGGTGGCTTTTCCAAGAGGGGGGTGAATTGGGAAATTAAAAAATTTAAATAGAAATGTGCTCTTTTAAATCTACTTTAGTGTGATAGTGCTGTGATTCAAATAAATAAGAGTAGAAGCAGATGCAAACAGGGAAAGGCACAATACAAACACAGCAAGTTGCAGTGGTTCAGAGAAACCCAGCTCCTATGTCCACTATCCAAGATACCACTTGGGATTTCTACTATATTCACCACCGGAATACAGTCGGATTGTTTTATCAGGCTCATAATCCAAATCCAACACTTGGTTTTGCATAGGATCACCAAGAACCCAACTTGGTTTTGAACAGGATCACCAAGAACCCAACTTGGTTTTGAATAGGATCACCAAGAACTCAACACTTGGTTTTGAACAGTCTAACCAAGAACCTACTTGGTTTTTAAATTGGGCTCACCAATAACCCAACAACTCACAAAAAGAGTTAAAGAAAAGAAGCAACAAAATGACAAACTAATGTTGTCTGATGGTTATCGATGCAGCTCGAGAGAAGCCTTCTTAATTGTACTTTAATGCTCTTCAGTGGCTTCTTCAACTTCTTCAATGTAAGCTTCAAGCTTCAAATTAGAGTTGGTGAAGTCTTGAAGACTGACTTAAGTACTCTCTTGCTCACAAGATCAATAAATATTCAACTAAGAATTAGCATTTGAAAAGCTTCCCAATCCTTCATTTATAGAGTCTTTAACTCTTCTTTAGTTAAAATAGTCATTGTAGACCGTTGAGATGTGATATTTTACCATTGGAGCACTTTTCAAATTCAAAAATGGAGTTCTGGAACTAGCCGTTACCTACTTGGAATCGACCTTCGAGTCGGCTTGGATCCCTCGAGTCAGCTTGGATTCTTAGAGAAGTTATGGTCGAGTCACCTCACTTCATTCGGGTCGGCTCGGTTTCACAGTGGTCTTAATTCGTTACTCTGGATGAGTCGGCTTGCCTTTGCTCAAGTCAGCTCGGATTCACAGGTTTTCAAAACTGTACTCTAAAAGAGTCGGCTCGCATGGCTGTTATCTCAGAACTAATTTTTCATGGACTTTGGAGGAGTCGGCTCAGATCTTTGAAGGGTTGACTCGGATATCTGACTGAATGTTTAAGTCAGCTCGGACTTCCTTTGAGTCAGCTCGCCTGTCTGAATCAGGAAATGGTACTCTAGACGAGTCGGCTCGGATCTCTGCATGCCATAATCCTTCATGCATGCCATGAACTAGAGTCAGCTCCCTTTACTCGAGTCGGCTTGGATGAATATTTTAGAAAATCTTCCATTTCTTCTCCATATTATATCCAGCAACATTTTTAACATTCAAGATACTTCATAACTCAACTAACAATTGAATCTAAGAGATTTAAGCTTGAAAGCACTTAGAAGTAACCCATTTTCGAGATTATTTCTTTAACTTTTCTTTTGGGCTCTTCTTTACATGACACATTTACAACACAACTCATAATACATAATAAGATTGTAGGAGTTGCAATTGGGCATATAGATCATCCTACAAAAACTTGTAATTTACTTAAGGAGTTGTTAGTATTACAAATGCATGCTCCAATATTTTGTTATCATCAAAATCACTCAAGGGATCAACAATCTCTCCCTTTTTGATGATGACAAAACATCAGGCATGGAAAACCTTTACAGTTACATGGATAAAAGTATATTTGAAAATAAGTATAGACATATGAGTTGTACATCAAGAATGTATTTGAAAGCAATGTATCAGAGCTTACATATAGACAATGTATCAGAGCATTTGAAATATGATCAATATGTATCAGAGCTTTTAAGAGTAAGTTTAATATTTATCAGAGCAAATATAAGATAGTTTCATTGCAAAAGTGATGTCAATTTTTCAAAATCCTCCCCCCTTACTTGTATATCTTGTATATTTTCCATGCATTGACAATATTTATATCATTGTTCTCCCTATTTTTGTCATTAATCAAAAAGGTGGTCAATTAAATTCATTCTCCCCTTTTGTTAAGTACAGAAAGCATGGTTTTTGAAATAGAATGAGAAGATTGAAAACATTGGTTGAGATAATTTCACTTTTAAAAAGATTTGATAATCTACTAAAGAAAAGATACCATTGTAAACACAATAGGAGAGAAACAAACACTTTCATTTCATTCAATGATTTTTAATACACATTACAAGAAGTTGAAAGCAAAAATACAATCATTGGTCTATTCACTATAACTAGGTAGTTCTACAGCATGTTCTACTGGTTCTACTTTAATGTTTGCACTAGTTCTAGTGGATGGTCCAGGTGATGGCATAGAAGAGATGAGATCAACAAAAGGTGGCTGAGTGGACTGAGGTCGAGTTTGTCTAAGGTGTGGTGCAGGCTGCCTAGGGTGAGGTGCAGTCTGACTAGGAGGAGGTGCCTGCTATCTGAAAATAGAGGTATAGGCTACTATAACAGTAGTGGATAGCTGACAAAGGGTCACTCAGATTGAATTGAGCTCTTCTTCCATCTCCTCCATCCTTGTGTTGAGTGCAACCAGCTCATTTGCTTGGGCATTAGCAAATGCCCCTGTAGATCCTCTTAGTCTCCCAAATTCACCTCTAAGAATGCCAACCCCTTTAGTGTAATTATCTTCCACTTTCTTTTCTTGCTCCATAGAACCTATCCTGTAACTCATCTCTCTCAGTTCAGTTATGAACTCTTCAATGCTGTGATCAATAGAGTTTTTAATTTCTTCAGAAGCTACCTTGAAAGAGTCTGTGACAGACTGTAAATTCACCTATGAAGTAGGTCTTATGAACTGAACACTATCCACTCTGGAGTGAAGATGTCTGATCTCACCACGTATGTCATCAAGTTTGGTTTCATTGTTTGGTGAAGGTCGCCAAACATCGAACCAAAAAAATAGTCAAGGACTCAATAAGTTGTCTCATCTGATATGTAATGAAGTCCTGAGATACTGAAACTCATGATGTATCAATAGATGGTCCCTGAGTAGAAGTCACAGAAGGTGCAGGTGGTGGAATTAGTGGAGATGAAGGTGCTGGCGGAGAAGCTAGTGATGGAGAGATCCTGGGACTCCCATACTCTCTATGCTCTGTCTCCATAGTATCATGAGTAATAGGCTCAGTAACAGCAACAGGCTCAGTAGCAACAGGGGCAGTGGTAGCAGTCTCCTCATGTGTGGAAGGGACATCAGTAGTATCAATGATAATCTCCTTAGGTACCTGCTCATCATCATCATCATCCTCATCACTGCTGGATGATCCAATAGCCCTCAGATCTGATCCCTTTTTCCTCCAAGCTCCTTCAGTTAATTGATATCCCATTCGTTGTAAAGATTTGGAGGAGTAGGTATCAGTGTGGTGAAGGGGCCTACCATCTTCACCATCAAGGTTTACTCTAGAGGCCTAGAAAAATAAGGTAAGAACCATTCCATAAGACAAACAGGTCTTCACTTTCCTGACTGCTTCTTTCATCTGCAACAACATAATGTGAGGTAAGTTGAGGGCCTCCCCCTCAATTACATGCCCCATAAAGCTAAGATCCCTCTCACTTACCTAATCAAACCTTCCAGTTCTCAGGAGAAAGATCCTGCTAATAAAATTATGCAATAGTCTCATTTTTTAGGGACAATGTATGGGCCATTACATTATCAATACCACTCACATCTTCCCTGTTCAAAATTATCCCAAGGGTTTTCTCCTTATCTTTCAGAATTAAGCGTCTCAAACCCTCGTTAGGCATCTCAAGTAAGCTACACAATCTTTCTTCTGTCACTATGATCCTCTTTCCTTTAACTGTAGACTTAACATGCTACTCTTCCAATCTTAAATTAACATAAAAACTTCTTACTAAATTTAGATAGGTTGGCACATTCAGCGAACAAAAGAAGCTCCAACCCTGCTCTTCAATTATATATCCAATCCATAGCCCCAGCTCTTTCAAGAATGAGAAGATGATTTTTCTTCCGCAAGTCATGGGTCGGTTGGACATTGAAACGGTTTATCTCGGAGAAGAAGGAGCTGCAATAGGTTTTATTTCTTGTTCTTCCATTTCAACTGACCGAGTTGGCTCTTCTTGCCGATGCTTCATCCTTCTTTCCATTTCCATAGTGGATTTAGCCCATTGCGATCTTTTGCCAACTGCCCTCTTAGGAGTCATTGCACAATCTCAAGAAGAATGCAAGAATCGGAGCTCGAAAAGGTAGGTTTTGGATAGTTGGAAGGGATTTTTAGGTCGAAAGCAAGGGTTCTAAGGTAGTAGGAAGTGAACTCTTAAGGCATAAAATCCTAGATTAAGTCGTACGGCCCTATTAAAAAATAGCTTGTCCGACATCCGAGTCAGCTATACAAGCCCTAATTTGCTCGAGTCGGCTCGACTGGAGCACAGTTGCTCGAGTCGACTCGAACCAGAACTCTCTAGAAGAGTCAAAAAAAGTTCAAAATTGAGAGTTAATGTTAGAAACTTATAAGGAGAGATGGTCAAATGTCTTGGTTTGATGTAGGAGGCTTTCGAGATAATGTTTTCTTAAATTTTGAAGAGATTAGGTTAGATTTTCTAAAGAGGGTCACAAAGTCCAATTCTCCTCTAATCATTTCAAACTATCTTGATTGAGAGGTTTAGTGAAAATGTCAGCAAGTTAGTTTTCAGTAGGAACAAATTCAAGTACAATGTCACCATTAAAAACATGATCTCTAATAAAATGATGTCTAATTTCTATGTACTTTGTTCTAGAATGCTGAACTAGATTTTTAGACAAATTTATAGCACTTGTGTTATCATATTTGATGGAAATTTTAGATTGTGTAACACTAAAGTCTTCTAGTTGTTGTTTAACCCATAACGCTTGTACACAACAACTCCCAGCAGTAACATACTCTGCCTTAGCAGTAGATAGTGCTACTGAATTTTGTTTCTTTAAGTGCCATAAGATTAAATTCAACCCTAGAAATTGGCATGTTCCACTAGTGCTTTTTCTATCTATTTTGCATCTACCATAATCAACATCAAAAAATCCAATCAAATTTAATGAAGAATGATTTGAGTACCATAGACCTAAGTTACTTGTTCCTCTTAGATATCTTATAATTCTTTTCACAGTAATCATATATGATTCTTTTGGATTAGATTGAAATCTTGCACAAACACATACGCTAAACAAGATATCAGGTCTACTAGCAATCAAGTACAATAGAGATCTAATCATACGTCGATACAGCTTTTGATCAATGTTGGTGCCATCTTTATCTTTATCCAATCTGTAGGTAGAGCTCATGGGTGTGCTCATTTCTTTGCTTATCTCCATACCAAACTTTTTGATGATTTTTTTGATGTATTTGGCTTGGTTTATGAAGATCCCTTTCTTTGATTGTTTTACTTGAAGTCCAAGGAAGTAGTTTAATTCTCCCATTAGACTCATCTCAAATTCACCCTGCATCAACTTAGCAAATTCTCCACAAAGTTCTTCGTTAGTTGGACCAAATATGATATCATCAACATAGATTTGTACAACTAATATATCATTATCTTTTTTTGATAAAAAGAGTTTTGTCTACATTTCCTCTTGCAACATTATTTTCAAGCAAGAATTTGCTTAGTCTATCATACCAGGCTCTAGGTGCTTGTTTCAAACCATACAATACTTTATTGAGTTTAAATACATGATTTGGAAAAGCATGATTTTTAAAACCTAGTAGCTGTTCTACAAAAACTTGTTTAGAAATAAAATCATTCAAAAATATACTTTTCATATCCATTTAAAAAAGTTTGAAATTCATGTAGCAAGCAAATGTAAGAAGTAATCTAATAGTCTCTAGTCTTGCTTTGGGTGCATAGGTTTCATCAAAATCTATACCTTTCTCTTGGTTGTATCCTTTGGCTATTAATCTGGCTTTGTTTCTAACTACATTGCCTTGTTCATCTAGTTTATTCCTATAGACCCATTTGGTTCCTATGATAGGATGGTCTGATGGTCTCTCAACTAAAGTCCATACATTATTTCTTTCAAACTGGTTCAGTTCATCATGCATGGCCATCATCCAGTTTGGATCAGATTCAGCTTCTTCTAAGCTATATGGCTCTATTTGGGATACAAAGGCTAGGAAATCATGTGCATCTCTATGTGATG
The DNA here is from genome assembly GCA_021397845.1 of Areca catechu. NCBI lineage: Eukaryota > Viridiplantae > Streptophyta > Magnoliopsida > Arecales > Arecaceae > Areca > Areca catechu. The sequence continues at coordinate 138,713,739 of CM038043.1, forward strand.
ACCTAGTCCTAGCACCTTGAGAAGGATCACCAATAATTAAATCTCTTGGATGAGAAGTAACATACCTCCATTCCCTTGGCAGATCAGCATGATCCTTACCATTTCTTCTCCTTCTTGAGTTGGTCTCTCTTGAATGCTCATATCTTCTATTTTTTTTTGAATTATACCTGCATCATTATCTATGCACTCTTCTTTCTTATAAGGTGAGGGGTTAGTTTCATCAAAAATAACATGTACTGATTCTTCCACTGTCAATCTTCATTTATTAAATACTCTATACGCTTTTCTATGTATTGAATAACCAAGAAAAATTGCTTCATCAGATTTAGCATCAAATTTTCCTAGATTATCCTTACCATTATTCAGCACAAAGCATTTACAACCAAAGACATGAAAGTAATTAATATTAGGCTTCTTTTCATTCCAAAGCTCATAAGGGGTTTTCTTTAAAATTGGACAAATCAAAACACGATTTAAAATATAACAAGCAGTGTTCACCGCTTCTACCCAAAAGTACCTTGGAACCTTCACATAACATTGTTCGGGCCATCTCTTCCAAAGTCATATTCTTTCTCTCTACAACACCATTTTGTTGTGGTATTCTAGGAGCAGAGAAGTTGTGATCAATACAATTTTCTATGCAATAATCATCGAAAAACTGATTTTCAAATTTTGTGCCGTGATCACTCCTAATAGAAACTATTAAAAGGTTTTTCTGATTTGTAACTTTTTTGTAAAATTTTCGAAAAACTTTAAAAGTTTCATCTTTATGAGCAATAAACAAAATCCAAGTAAATCTAGATAAATCATCTACTATCACAAGAGCATATTTCATACCACCTAGGCTTGTAGTCATAGTTGGTCCAAATAAGTCCACGTGAAGTAGCTTAAGGGGTCTAGAAGTTGAAATCATATTTTTGGATTTGAAACTCCCCTTAGTTTGTTTGCCTAATTTGCAAGCATCACAAACATGTTCAAAATCTACTTTAAATTTAGGCAAATCTCTGACAAGATTCTTGGTAATTAACTTGGCAATAGTGTGCATGCTAGCATGACCTAATCGTCTATGCCAAAGTAAACAAGACTCCTTGGTTTTAGCATTCATTGCTACTAGACTGGAACTACTAGACATAGCTAGATCATTAAGATCTACTACATAAATATTTCCAAGTCTATGTCCAATGAATTTGTTGCTAGAATCAAGAGAGTTTGTTACAATACACATAGATGATTCAAAGACAACCTTGAAGCCTTTATCTCATAATTGACTAATACTTAACAAATTATGCTTCAATTTATCTACTAGTAATACATTTTCAATAAAAGTACAGGGGGTCAATTTTATCTTACCAATATCGATTATTTTACTTTGCCATTATCTCCAAAGGTTACCAAACCTCCTTCTTTCATCTCTAGGGTGATAAATTGATCCTTGTCACCCATCATATACCTTGAATAGCCATTGTTGAGATAACATCTTTTCTTCAATTTTTGGATTGCAAGACATTCCTGCAAAATAATCAACAAGTTCTTTCAGGTACCCAAGCTACCTTGGGTCCTTGTAGGTTAGCAGAGGTGGTTCCTTTGGGAACCCAAATTTTTCTTACTTTACTTTTAGCATTTCAAAAAATATTGCATTGGAAGGCCTTATGTCCTACCCATTTGCAATCATAACAAATAATTCTAGAATTTTGAAAGGATGTAAACTTAGAAGTTCTAGGAATAGATGCAGATGCAGAAACATTTGACTTCAAAGATTTTTTATTTGAAAACTTAGGAATATACTTTGAAGTTCTAGAAATGGATGTTAAAGGATTTGAAACAAAAGCTTTTTGAGATAAATCTTTTGGAATGTAAGATTTTGAAGGTATAAATTTGGTAGCTGAAATTTCATTTGCATTAGAAGAGTTGTAACCAATTCCCGTCTTATTGTCAAAAATTCTTTGTTCCTTTAAAATCAACTCAAGCTTATTTGAACTTAATGTAAGTTTTTCAATCAGTGGCTTGAGTTTTTCAACCTCCTTTCTCAAATCATTATTTTTAACAGTCAAAGCTTTATTTTTCTCAAGACATGCATTTTTATCAATTTCCAAAGCTTTGGTCTTTTCAGAAAAAACATGTAAATATTTTTGCAATAAATTGTTCTTTTCTGAAATCTCTTCTTTTTCTTTTAGTAAAAAATCATTGATATTCTTTAAAGCTCTAATATTTACTCCAGCCTTTTTAAATTTAGATAATAAGTCATGAAATGCAAAATTTAATTCATTAAAAGTAAATTCTATTTGAGGTTCGGGAGATGTTACCTCATCTTCAAGACCCATAAGACATAGATTTGCAATTTTTGTGGTCTCTTCTTCTTTCATTGAAGACGACTCTTCACAGTCGCTCCAAGTAGCAACCATCGCTTTCTTTTTCTTCTTCCTCAATGTCTTCTTTAGTAAAGGACAGTCGGTATGAATATGCCCTGGTTTCTTACATTCATAACATGTGGGCATTTGTTCCTTTTCTTTCTCTCTTTTCTTGTCCTTACTATGTTCCCCTTTCTTGTGAAACTTTCTAAAGTATCTTCGTTTCTTCTTTCCCATAAATCTTCTAAATCTTCTCACGACCATAGCGATATCTTCATCTTCCAAGTCATCTTCGAAGTAGGAGCAGTTTTCTTCCGATTCATCATTTTGTATCTTTGAGTCTGATGCAGCTTTGAAGGTGATTGTTTTATTCTTCTTCTGATCATCTTCAATTCTATGCTGCATGGCCAATTCATATGTGATGAGAGAACCCAGCAATTCATCCAGTGTTAGAGTGTTTGGATCTTTTGCTTCCTAGATGGTAGTTGCTTTGGGATCCCATTTGTTCGGAAGTGATCTTAGAATCTTCTATACCAAGTCTATATTTGAGTAAACCCTGCCAAGACTTTTCAAACCATTAATAATATCTATAAATCATGAAAACATGACAGAGATAGTTTCAGTTTGTTCTATTTTAAATAATTCATAACTATGAACTAGAAGATTGATTTTGGAGGTCTTCACTTGGAAAGTTCCTTCATGGGTCACCTGGAGTTTATTCCAGATTTTCTTTATGAATGAGCAAATAGAAATTTGGTTGAACTTATTTGCATCCAAAGGACAATATAGTAAATTCATGGCTTTGGCATTCAATTCTTCCATTTTCATGTCGTGTTCATCCCAATCTTCTTCAGGTTTTGGGACATCCACGCCATCAATTTTAATCATGGATATTTGTGGACCCTTAAGAATGACCTTCCATAACTGAAAATCTACAACTTGAATGTATATCTTCATTCTAGCTTTCCAGTATGAATAATTCATGCTAGTGAACAGTGAAGGTCTATTAGTAGATTGGCCTTTGGCCAAAGAAGTACTCATGGGATGAGCCATCAATCTTTACTCTAGTAAATTCAGAGACACTGCTCTGATACCAGTTGTTGCCCAAGTGGCTTTCCTAAAATGGGGGTGAATTAGAAATTTAAAAAATTTAAATAGAAATGTGCTATTTTAAATCTACTTTAGTGTGATTGTGTTGTGATTCAAATAAATAAGAGCAGAAACAGATGCAAACAGGGAAAGGCACAATACAAACATAGCAAGTTATAGTGGTCCGGAGCAACCCAGCTCCTACGTCCACTACCCAAGATACCACTTGAAATTTTTACTATATTTCCCACCGGAATACAGTCAAATTATTTTACCAGGCTCACAATCCAAACCCAACACTTGGTTTTGCACAGGATCACCAAGAACCAAACCTGGTTTTGAATAGGATCACCAAGTACCCAACTTGGTTTTGATCAAGAGCACCAAGAACCCAACACTTGGTTTTGAACAGGCTAACTAAGAACCTACTTGGTTTTTAAACCAGGCTCACTAATAACCCAACAACTCATAAAAAGAGTTAAAGAAAAGAAGCAACAAAATGACAAACTAATGTTGTCTGATAGTTACTGATGCAGCTCGAGAGAAGCCTTCTTAATTACACTTTAATGCTCTTCAGTGGCTTCTTCAACTTCTTCAATGTAAGCTTCAAGCTTCAAATTAGAGTTGGTGAAGTTATGAAGACTGACTTGAATGCTCTCTTTAGTGCACTCTTGCTCACAAGCTCAATAAATATTCAACTAAGCATTAGCATTTGAAAAGCTATCCCAATCCTTCATTTATAGAGTCTTGAACTCTTCTTTAGTGAAAATAGTCATTTTAGACTGTTGGGATGTGGCATTTGACCATTGGAGCACTTTTCAAATTCAAAAATGGAGTTCTGGAACTAGCCGTTACCTGCCTAGAATCGATCTTCGAGTCAGCTCAGATATCTCGAGTTGGCTCGGATTCTCAAAAAAGTTATGGTTGAGTCACCTCGCTTTATTTGGGTCAGCTCGATTTCACAGTGGTCTTAATTCGTTACTCTGGATGAGTTGGCTTACCTTTGTTCAAGTCGGCTCGGATTCACAGGTCTTCAAAACTGTACTATGGAAGAGTCGGCTCTTCTCATTAGAGTTAGCTCGCTTGGTTGTTTTCTCAGAACTGATTCTTCATGGACTCTGGAGCAGTCAGCTCAGATCTCTGAAGGGTCAACTCGGATGTCTGACTGAATGTTTGAGTCGACTCGGACTTCCTTCATGTCGGCTCGCCTATCTAAATTAGGAAATGGTACACTGGACGAGTCGGCTCAGGTTCCTACGAGTCAGCTCGGATCTCTACATGCCAGAATCCTTCATACATGCCATGAACTAGAGTCGGCTCCCTTTACTCGAGTCGGCTCGGATGAATTTTTCAGAAAATCTTTCATTTCTTCTCTAGATTACATCAACAACATTTTTAACATTCAAGATACTTCACAACTCAACTAATAATTGAATCTAAGAGATTTAAGCTTGAAAGCACTTAGAAGTAACCCATTTTTGAGAATATTTATTTAACTTTTCTTTTGGACTCTTCTTTATATTACACATTTACAACACAACTCATAACACATAATAAGATTGTAGGAGTTGCAATTGGGCATATAGATCATCCTACAAAAACACGTTATTCACTTGAGGAGTTGTTAGTATGATAAATGCATACTCCAATATTTTGTTATCATCAAAATCACTCAAGGGGTCAACAAGCATTTTCAGGACCCGTGTCTACATAATCAACTGGATTTGTTATCATAGCTATCATACCATATAAGTCCATAAATAAATTTATTTAATTATTTCAATTTTGTATACTTAGAAGCTTATTAATAATATTTTATTGCTCTTCATTACTGGATGCTGGAACATCCAGTTCTTATCCACCAGCTGCTAAAGAGGACATGCAAGAAGAGAAGGATGACAATGATGAAGATCTCAGATAATTTTTTTATTTTGATATTATGTATTTACTTTATTTAGCAATGTAAATTTATGAAATTATAAAATTTATACTTTAACATAAAATAATTAAATTTTTTATTTATAATTATGATTATTAAATCTTACTTTATTTTTAATATAGTTTAAAAATTCTAATTATTTATTATTATTATTAAAATATTTTTTTTAAAAAAAATAATTACTATTTAAAAAATAAAAAATATTAGCGATGGCTTTGGAAATGGTTATTATCGTTATTAAATCCTTATTACCGATAGTGATTTTTTAGTGACAGAATTTTTTTGGTCACTAATAAGTTTCTTATTTTTTAAAAAAAAGGAAATAGTATTAGAGATGATAGATGCCGTCACTAATATCGTTGCTAATAGCCATTATTAGAGATGGTGCGGAATGCCATCACTAATTATGGTTAGTTGCAAGTAGAATTTGGTTGACAGCTTATTAGCGATGCCAATCCATCGCTAATAGTATTATCGATGGCAAATATATTATTGAGCTATTGCTAATAATCTTTTTTCTTGTAATACATTTTTTAGAGAAAGAATGTTGAGTCTATTAAACAAAGGATTGAGCCAGCTCCGATATGATACAAGTCAACTCGATAATGATCCAAGTCAACTTAAGGACTGTTGATAGGCATAACGGTTAGTTTTATAGAAAGTTTAAATTGATCCAGATTTAATCCTAATGACTATATTTTATCCTCCAACTATTAGAAAGAGCTAGTTTAATCTTGGAAGCATATTTAAAGGCCACCAAATTCATTGAAGATATCAACAACCATCAATTAAACTCAAAATATTCCAAGCATCATTAAGAACAACAAGAAGCTAAAGTCTTGATTTAAGAGCTCCAATTTCCAATCACTTGGTATTCCTTTAATCATTGACTTCCTAGCAAAGACACAAGTATTGAAGCTTCCAAAAATTTCTTAAAAGTTTTCTTTTTTTGTACATAAGAGTTTAGTCTTGCTCTTTTCAAGGAGCTTTTTGTATTTACATTATTCTCTTTTATTTCATTACTATCTACTTCAGTTGGGACTGAAGTTAGATATGTTTAAGCCAGGAATTGGCTTGAAAGGTTTTGGATTGTGAGTCCTAGAAAATATTCTATAAAGGGTTATGGTTTGTGAGCCTAAAAAACAAACTGGCAATAATCTTTGGAGATATTATTGTAAAAATTTTAAAGAAAAGGATTGGAGAGTGGATGTAGATGCTGGGACACCAAACTACTATAAAATTGCTTGCATTTGTGATTGCTTTTTTGCCTATCTATTTTATATTCAGTATTTCATTTTTTATACATAATTATGCTTTCCTATACTCCACAAGCAGCACATACTTAACTCTAAATATTTTAAAAACCTAATGCACCCTTTTCTTGGGTTATCTAGCTGGGGAAACATTCATTAATCCTAAAAAATCTATGCCATGTGTGCAAATTAAATAAGGCTTCACATGAACCTCAAGCATGCCTCAAGGCTCTAGTTCCAATTGACTTTGTTTCCAACTTCTTAGATTGAAATTGCTTGGATTAGTTTCCAACTTCTTTAATTGAATTTGCTTGGATCTCATGTTGGTTCTACTCTTTATTGCAAGAAGCATAAAAGCAACTTATTTACTCTTTCTAGCAATGCATTACTTTAAGGCCTTCTTTATGCTACCATTTAAATCGCATGGCTTCATTTTTTTATTTTAGGACCTTGGAATTTGACTTCACCACTAGTCCTTTGGTGTGATAATATTGATGCAAATATCTATCAAGTAACCTAGTTTTCTATGCATGAGCAAAACATAATTAATATTAAATTTTATTTTGTTCCTGATATAGTTGCTTCAAAGACTACAATAAATAATACAATTGATGACCAAAAAAAGCCATCATAAGAAAACTATATTTGGTTACTAGAAGTGTTTACCAACCAAAAACAACTGGCCAATAATTTGGTCATGGAAAAATTGGCTGATAATTTGGTCATGGAAGCCCTATCAACAATTACCTTAAGTGACCAATTTTGAGTTTGATTGAAAAATCTTAATATAAGACAACCAAAATAGATTTAGAAAAAAAAGATTCTTTAATTACAAATGATTTCATCAATAAATGATCAAAATTTTATCATAAAAAATCAATATTGATAAAAAAATACCTAATATCTTTCACATGTGATAACTTATTCATCACCAAAAAAAATGGTCACAAAATTTTTTTATCATTTCTGACTAATTATTTCAGACCTTTAATGTTTGGTGTAAAATGCACAACCAAATACTTTGGTTGACATTAAACCGTAGTGATTATTATCAATGATTTATTTTGGTTGAAAAAAAATTATATGAACTTAATAACCAATTTTTTCATAAGAAAAAATTTATGCTATTACCAACCATTTTTTTTGGTTAAAATATGTATGACATAAAAATTAGAAAAAAACTTTTACCGAATTTTTGGTTGTAAAAAACAAAGAGTATTAACAACCAACTATTTAATCAGAAAAGTTTTTTTCTTCGATGCCTATTTGATACGTTCGTATGTTCTTGATGTCACCTGTATCAGAAAAACTTTTTTTCTTCCATGCCTATCTGATATGAACTCTTTATAACTAAAAATCTATATAATTAATCAAATTTAACAAAGTTTAGTTAAAGACATTCAAATACTTATAATCTTGAATATAAATTTGTCAATATATAATAATCTATGTTGACTCCTGTATTGATTTTGATAATTAACAAAATACTTAAGTATATTTGAGTACTAACCATTTGTTAAAGTATGTTTTATCAGAAAAAAGTACTCATCAAGTTAGTTGGCTGAATTGCTTGTCCAATAGTTGAAGTCTCCTTATGGATGAAATCTTAAAGTTAAATAGACTTAAGTATATAAGAATGACTTGAAAGGACTTATGGACTTAAGTACAATTGAGTTTCAGAAAGTTTCAGCCAAGTGTCGACTCACAGAAGCTTGAGCTGATATGCAAAAAAAGTTTCAGATTGCATACTCGAAGTGTCGACTCATGTGTCGACTCAAGGATTGACTCAAGGCCCGAGACAAAAATTATATAGAACATGATAAATTTTAGACTTCCCTTAAGTGTCAACTCATGGAAGCAAAGTGTTGACTCAAATATCGACTCACCAGAAGAAGTGTTGACTTACTTGAGATTTTTAGAGAGCTTCAAAAAATAATTTTTGAACTAAGTGTCGACTCATGGAAGCCAAGTGTCGACTCAAATGTCGACTTACCAAAAGAAGTGTCGACTCACCTGAGATTTCGAGAGAGCTTCAAGAAACATTTTTTGAACTAAGTGTCGACTCATGAAGACCAAGTATCGACTAAAGGCATCGACTCATGACTTGAAGTGTCGACACTTATAGTCTGCTGAACAGTAATTACTAATTTTTTAAAGCACAGAATTATCCTTTTCACCCCACAACAGCTAGTTCCACCTCTCCAATGGTCAAAAATGGCCATTTGAAGTATGGAAAGGTATTTAAAGTGGATTAAACTCAAGAGGGAAGCAACTAATGAGAGTTAAGAGCATTCACTCAAATATTTATTGAAGATCACCTACTTTTAAGAGAAGTTGAGCCGTTAAGTATTCAAAATTCAAAAGCATTCAAGTCCAACCATTCAAGCTTCATTTAAGGCTTCAACAACTTCAAGACAAGTATCTTCAATAGTAATCAAAGAGCTTCAAATAGATATTTGCTTTTAGTTGAAAGCTTTTTGTATTTCATACATTACCCTTGAATCTTGTTATTGTTTTCTAGTTTCAAGGAAATTGAAACTAGTGTTTGAGATTTGTTGGTGAGCCTTTATGACAAAACCAATGGAGATTTTTGGTTAGCTTAAGTGATAAAACCAAGGAGGTTGTTGGTGAGCCTAAGTTACAAAACCAACTAGGTTTTTGGTTAGCCCGTAAAATCAAAGGGGTTTTGACTTATGTTCCCAGTGAAAATAAGTTGGATTTTGATTAGTGAGCTCGGAAAACTAATCGGCTATAATCAAGAAAGATTATAGTAAAATCCCAAGTGGATCTTTGGGAGTAGATGTAGGTGCTTTGGTATACACCAAATCACTATATATTGTTATGGTTATGGTTATTCACCCTCTTATTATTTGCCTTTATTTACTTTGCGTTTACTTACTTGTTTCTACTGCATACTATTAAATAGCACACAAACACTTGTATTTCATTAGCACCTAAATAGCTTTTGAATTGGCATATACTTGCAAAAGTTTTTTAAACCCAATTCACACCCCTCTTGGATTGCTTGCTAGGCAACAAGTGGTATCAGAGCCACGTTCTTAGTTTATAGGTCTAACCACCTTGAGTAAAGATCTATGGCAGCCCTACTTGGTTCTAGTGTGGTTGACGGACAAGCCTCAAATAGACATCCTTACTTTAATGGCATCAATTACATGTATTGGAAAACATGTATGAGAATTTACATGCATTCAATTGATTACAATTTATGAAAAGTTATTGATAAAGGTCCTCATATTCCCTTAGTCATTGTTAATAACATTTTCATCCCAAAACTTGAAGAGGATTGGGATGAAAATGACATTAAACAATCGAGATTAATGTAAAAGTAATGAATCACTATATTGTGCATTGGATCCTAGTGAATTCAATAGGATTTCCATATGCACCTCTGCTAAGAAAATATAGGACACACTTGAGGTTACTCATGAGGGTACCGATCAAGTAAAAAATACTAAAGTTAATATACTTGTACACACCTATGAGATGTTTCGAATGGAACCTAATGAATCTATTACTGATTGTATACTACATTTACTAATATTGTAAATGGCATGAGAAGTCTTGGTAAGACTATGACTAATGCTGACCTTGTAAATAAAATTCTTAGGTCATTGCCAATATCTTGGGATCCTAAAATGACAGCAATTCATGAAGCCAAAGATGTTGAGAAACTTTCATTGGAGCAACTTATAGGTTCACTTATGACTTATGAGTTGAACCTGAAACAAAAGGCAATGGACATGGATAAAAAGAAGAAGGCTATAGCTTTCAAATCTATAATGCAAGAAGAGTCTTCAAGTGAGGAATATGAAGGAGAAGAAAATGAGGATGAAGAGGCTCTTATTGTAAGAAGATTCAAAAAATTTTTGAGAAGAAAGAAATTCCCTTACAAGAAAAAGCCTTAACCTATTAAAGAAAAGGAAAAGGAAAAAGAAAAGGAAAAGGAGAAGGAACAATCAATTTGCTTTGAATGCAAGAAGCTAGGACACTTCAAAGCTGATTGCCCTCTCTTAAAGAAATCTAAAAAAAGTTCAGAAAGAAGGCAATGATGGCTACCTAGAGCGATAGTGAAGATTCAAGCTCGGAGGAAAAGCAATAAGAAGTAGCCAATCCATGCTTCATGGTTTAAGAAGATGAGGTGTGTCTTGCAACCAAAGAAAAGAAAAGATTGTGGTATCTCGACAGTAGTTGCTCAAGATAAATGATAGGCGATGTGAAACAATTCACTTCTCTTGAGGCACTAAAAGAAGGGAATGTAACTTTTGGAGATAATAGTAAAGAAAAAATCATTGATATCGATATAGTTTACATCTCCCCTTCTACATTTATAGATACTATTTTATTAGTTGAATGATTGAAATATAATCTTCTTAGTATTAGTCAATTTTATGACAAAGGTTTTAAAGTTGTTTTTAAATCATCTATTTGCATGTTGGCAAGTCCTGATAGTAATGGAGTAAAATTTATTGGAAATAGGCATGGCAACATCTATCTTGTTAATCTAGACAATTTACCTTTGCCTAATAGTGAATGACTGGTTGCAATGAATTCTATTATTAATGAAACTAGATGGCTTTGGCATCATAGATTAGGTCATGCAAACATGAATTTACTATCAAAATTATGTAAAAAGGATTTAGTAAGAGATTTACCAAAACTTAGTTTTGAAAAAGATAAACTTTATGAAGCATGTCAATTTAGATAACAAACAAAAATATCTTTCAAGCCAAAAGATTTTGTTTCAACTTCTAGGCCATTAGAGCTACTCCATAGGGATCTCTTTGGACCAAATAGGACAACAAGCCTAGGAGGCAAGAGATATGGATTAGTTATAGTAGATGATTTCTCTCATTTTACATGGATTTTATTTTTGGCTCATAAAGATGAATCGTTTTCAGCCTTCTTGAAGTTTTATTGAAAAGTTTCAAATGAAAAAGGTACTTCAGTTATTTATCTTCGTAGTGACCATGGTATTGAATTTGAAAATCAAGATTTTAAAAATTTTTATAATGAAAAAGGAATTGATCATAATTTTTTTGCACCTAAGATACCTTAACAAAATAGGATGGTAGAAAAAAAAAACATACTTTAGAAGAAATGGCACGCACAATACTTTCTGAAAATGATCTTCCAAGATATTTTTGGATAGAAATTATTAATACTGCTTATTATATTTTAAACCATATTTTAATTTGACCTATTTTAAAGAAAACATCCTATAAACTTTGGAAAGAAAGAAAACCTACTTTAAAGTATTTTCGGATTTTTGGTTGCCGCTGCTTTGTTTTAAATAATGGAAAAGATAATGTAGGCAAGTTTGATGCCAAGTCAGATGAAGATATGTTCTTAGGATACTCTACATCAAGTAAGGCATACGGGGTTTTTAATAAAAGAACACTACTAGTAGAAGAATCAGTGCATGTAGTATTTGAAGAGTCTATTAAAAAACTCTTTAAAAAAGAGGATACTTCTTATACATGTGCAGGCACTGAAGGACTAAAGAAGTTGACTTTGGATGATCCCCTTTCCAAAGAAGATGAAGAAGATCAAAACAAGAAGGATAGAGTAGAAGCCACAAAATCCTCATCAAACCATAAAGATCTACCAAAAGAATGGAGGTATGCTCAAAGACATCCTAAGAAATTAATCTTAGGTGATCCATCGAGAGGGATAAGAACTAGATCATCTATTAGAAATGAATATGATTACATTGCTTTTGTTTCTTAAATTGAACCTAAATGTATTGAAGAAGATGAAAAAGACCCTGATTGGATAATTACTATGCAAGAAGAATTAAATCAATTTGAAAGAAACAAAGTTTGGACACTAATAGAAAGACCATCTAATGTTTCAATAATTGGTACAAAATGGGTGTATAAGAATAAATTAGATAAAATGGTATAGTAACTAGAAAAAAGGTTAGACTAGTAGCTAAGGGTTATAATCAAGAAGAATGAATTAATTTTGATGAAACCTTTGCTCCAGTATCTAGACTTGAAGCTATTAGATTACTTTTAGCATTTGCATGTTTTATAAATTTCAAACTTTTTCAAGTAGATGTTAAAAGTACTTTTTTAAATTATTATATTATTAAAGAATTTTTTGTTGAACAACCACCTAGATTTGAAAATCATGCACATCCTGATCATATTTTCAAACTACACAAAGCATTTTATGGTTTAAAACAAGCACCCCGTGCATGGTATGAAAGACTTAGCAAATTTTATATTGAAAATAAATTCTCTAGAGGCCATGTTGATACTACCTTGTTTTTGAAAAGAAAAAATAATGATCTCTTAATAGTACAAATTTATGTTGATGATATTATTTTCGGTGCTACTAATGAAACACTTTGTCAAGAGTTTGCCAAGCTTATGTAGGGAGAGTTCGAGATGAGTACATGGATGAACTAAACTTCTTTCTCGGACTTCAAATCAAGCAAACTAAAAAAGCAATCTTTATCAACCAAGCTAAGTATACAAGAGAAATCTTAAAGAAGTTTGGGATGAAGACAATCAAGCAAATAGGTACACCTATGAGCCCTTCTTGTAAACTTGATAAAGATGAATATGGTAAAAATGTTGATAAAAAATTATATAGGGGTACATTGGTTCTTTACTGTATTTGACTGCTAGTAGACCAGATATCATATTTAGTGTCTGCATGTATGCTAGATATCAGTCTGTTCCTAAAGAATCTCATTTAATGGCTGTTAAGCATATTCTTAGATACTTATCTGGTACTATTGATATTAGTCTATGATATTCTACAGATTCTTCAATTGATTTAATTGGCTATTCTGATGCTGACTTTACTGGGTGTAAATTAGATAGAAAAAGCACTAGTAGAACTTGGCAATTTCTTGGAGTTAACTAAATCTCATGGTTTAGCAAGAAACAAACTTCTATTGCACTATCTACAATCGAGGCTGAATATATTGCAGCTGAAAGTTATTATGCTCAAATCTTGTAGATTAAGTAATAACTTGAAAATCTTGGAATCAAATTAACTAAAACATCCATAAGATGTAATAATACAAGTGCTATAAATCTAACTAAAAATCATGTTCAGCACTCTAGAAGCAAACACATTAAGATTAGACACCATTTTATTAGAGATTATGTTGAAAATAATGATGTTATGCTTGAATTTGTGTGCACTGAAATGCAATTGGCTGATATATTGACCAAACCTCTCTAAGAAGATAGGTTCTGTATGATTAGAAGGGAATTAGGAGCCATTAATCCTTTTGATTGAATTTTTGATCTCCTTATGATCTTTCAAATTACCCTTGAAATTATCTAATTAAATATTCTTCAAAATCATGATTAATCACTCATAATCCAGTGAAATCAATTTTCCTATTTTTTTTTATTTTTTTTCCATTTTTTTTAGATTTTTGTCGAAGTATCGATACTTCAAAGTGTCGACACCTCCAAGTGTCAACACTTGACCTGGTGTCGTGAGTCGATACTTGAACGGTGGAATTCCGAGAATAAATAGGGAAATCCAAGCATTTTCTTTCCAATTTCTTCCAAAATCCTGAGCTGACTCACCTTAGAATAGTATCCTAACACTCCATTTCACTCCGATTTAAGTTCTAACTGCTAGATTCCTTGTTTGGAGCAATTTCTTCCCATTCTTTCACTATTCCTCATTGTTTTCTCACTGTTTTACCATGAAATCCCTGTGCTTTCACCTCCCATTTGTTCCTTTCTCAATTTTCTAGAAATGGGTCCCCCAAAGCAAGTTATGAGGAGACCTCGTCCATCAATTTAGGAGGCAAAGTGATGGACGAAGCACGACATGAGGATCTAGTAGCAGCAAAGCCCCAGGTCCAGCCAGACATTCCACTCAGACCGCCAGTTCCTGCAACTGATAGGATGGCCTCTAAGGCCATAGTCGAAGGATGGTGAGTTGACTTTGATTTCCTAGACCAGCATCATTTTCGGATTGGATAGTGGTTGAGAGATGCTGACTTGACCCATTTCTGCTCAATATTCGAGAGATTTTACCATGGCTTGATCAGAGAGTTTTATGGTACACTAACCAGAGGAGCAGATGGGTGGATGTAGTGGTACTAGGTACTGAGATTTTGCTTACTGCAGAGATACTAAGCCGGGTATGGTAGATACCTATGAGATGATCAGTAGCGGACTCTTTAGTGGATCGCATGAGTGGACTCCGGTGTATCTTCGAGTCAGATGATCTTTCAGAGGGAGCCACTGTAGTTGCATCCAAACTCTCGCCCGAGATGAGACTGTTACATCACATTATCGTCAGGATTCTTTTGCCGAAGACTGGACATTTTGATTTTTTCATTGAGCGAGAGCTGTTGGTTATGGTTTCACAAATTCTTCACAGTCCAATATGCCTCCCGGTCCTTATGGTTCATTAGATGATCGAGGCTGCTTCGATTCGGAGACTGTGCTTGCCCTATGGTATGGGTTTGACGATCTTATTCAGGGCATATAGAGTCATTATAGACGGAGAGCCATATAGACTGTTACTACATATAGACGTCTACGATGAAAGATCCCTCCATAGGATGGGTTTTCATCTTATTAGAGGTTAGTGGAGATGACATGTATCTGGTCAGACCACTGATGCAGATGAGGAGGCCACAGAGGAGGAGCAGATTTTCACTGATGAGGCCGGGCCGATTGAGCCATAGAGAGACATTCCAAGGACTCAGTCGCCTGCAGCTCAGTCCGAGCCAGCTACTCCAGCATAGATTGAGATACCAGGTCTGGAGATAGTTTGGATGAGAGGATCACTCGCATAGAGATAGAGGTTATGATTATTCAATAGTGAGTCAACCAGCTTCCTTTGGAGATGAGGGCAGATCACCAGGGTTTTAGACAAAGCATTACTGCTATTCTGGCTGCGCTGGTGATGCGGGACAAATAATTAAACCTAAATTACTGTTATTAAGACCTAATTATCTTAGAAAAGCAGAGAATAATTTTTTTAGGTTTTTTTTCAGATTTTTAAAAAAGATTCAAAATATGAAATTAAGGAAACTAATTCTAGTTAACTACTCGCACATGTAAACCTACAAAGTAACTAGAAAGCAAGACTTAGTGGCTAAGAAACCATCGAAACTAGGATTAACTTTCAACTAATCGGAAACTAAAGAAAAAGGAAGAGGTTTAAAGTTACCAACGAAGATCGATTCTTTAGATCTAATAGGACCCTCAAGATGTTCGCGGCATGGTTTCAAGAACTCGATCCCGGGCTTCGATCTTTCGTGCGATGCCGGTTCTAAGATAAGATTACCTGACTTCAATTCCTGATCACCTGCAAACACTCAACAAAGGAAATTCAAGTTAGGAATCAGCAAAGAAAGGAAAGGAAGGAAAGGAAAGGGTTAGAAGTGATGGTTGGATTTTCTTTTTGGTTGGATAGGTAGGGTCTCACACCCCTCGATGTTCCGTAGAACAAAGGAAGGGCCTCACACCCCGTGATGTACACAACAAAGAAAAAATTTTGACAGAATAGCTTTCTTTATTGATGAATGAATTATAATTACAAGGGGGCTTGATGGGATATTTATAGACCCTCAACCAGTGGTGTAAGGGATTCAAAGACTTAGAGTTAATTCTTCTTGGGCAGCAACTCTTGAGTTCCTTCTTCTGGTGTCATGACTCTTGAGTTTGGATGATGAGGGCTCTTGCATGAGAGTGGACTCTTCAATTTGGATAGAAAAAAACTCATGAGTTTTAGTGGGATTCATGAGTTCTTGAAATCTTGATTTCCTGGAACTTGATTGTCTTAAACTCTTGAAGAAAAAAAATCCCTTCAAATTTTCTTTGATAGGCACCCCCTTAGAGAAGGATTCTTGGCTGACTTCTCCCTTAGAATTGGCAATAATTATTTGAAATGAATGGTGCTAAGAGTGAAGACTCCTTCTGCTTTACTCATCTTAAAACCATCAGGGAATTTAAATGAGGTGCCTTCCTTGGATAAGCTTGCATGTTGTTTAAATGTCTGGATGTTTGGATGTCTGGATGTTCGGATGTCTTAATGTCTTGATAAAAAATAAAGACAACCATAAAATTGGCCAACCAAGATAAATGACATGGCATGTGAGATGTCCAAACATAAGTGACATGCCATGTGATAATATCCTGGGTGATGTGGTGAGGGATGTCAAAACATGCCATGTATTGATGACCCCTGATGATGTAGCAGGTGTTGTCCAAATTCTTAAAAAGATGGTGCCAAAAACCAATTGACTTGGCCTAGCACATGGCTTGTCTTGGGCTAGTACATGGCTTGTCTTGGACTAGCACATGGCTTGTCTTGGGCTAGCACATGGGTCTTCAATTGGATGCATATAAAATCACATGTTGGGATTTGCATGGTGATCCCAAGCTTTGGAGAGACTTGGGAGACCATGGCAGGGATGCTGGAGGCGATCCCTGGGTACTTGGAGGCATGCCAAGTAGTTCCTGGAGTTGTTCTAGGGGGCTAATGGTATGTTCATGGGTGTCTAGGATGAGTTTGGTCCTAGGGTGGAGTTCGGCACTCCATAGGCTTGAGATTCGAGTTTGTGGGTCTTGAGGTTGGAATCGGTTTGGGATCTGCAGGAGTCAGCTCGGATGGATCGAGTCGGCTCAATCATTGTAGGAGTCGACTCCTGCAGTCAACAACAAGATGGAGTTCTAGTCGAGTTGACTCGTGGTCTGGTCGAGTCAACTCATTTGATGGGTTACAGACTTCATGAGTTGGCCTAGGGAAGAGTGTTTTAAGGGCTAGGTTGGTTGTGGCCTAGGATATATATATGTATCTTCTATCTTGTACGTGTAAGAGAGAGTAGTGAGATTTTGAGAATAGAAGAGATCCCTTTTCTCCTCCAAGGTTTGGTGTTCTTCTTCTTCACCCTCTCTCTGGTTCCCTCAGGTGTTTGCAGCCCCAAGGGGGCACACCTCTACAACGGGAGTGGATGGTGTGCCCCAATCCTTCCCAAATGATGGTTCCTTTCATGGCCATGGCAGCATCAAGTTGATCCTGAGCATTCCGTGAAGTCAAGCAAGGTGTCTCGTTCCTCGACATTTGGTATCAGAGCTTCTAGATGCGGTGGCATGAAGGAAGAAGGGAAGAAGAAGCAAATCTCTGGTTGTGAGATCTGGAGGAGGCTGTAGGTGCATAGATCGGAAGCATGATGGATCTTCCGGAGATCTCACTGGAGGTGAGATCGGAGGTAAGCCTGTTATCTTTCCTGAAAGAGAATTCTTGATTGTGCCAGAGATGGAAGAGGAGATCTGGAGGATGGCCCAGTGGCGACGAACGTGATCCAGATCATGATGGCATGGCTAGAGTTTAGATTCTTGGATCTGAAAGCCATGATCATGGTGGAAGGATTGTCGGCCTGAGGGGTTATGGAGTCTGGATCTGTGGTTCTCCGATGGAAACGGAGATGTTTTTAGTGGATCTGAATGACTCAGCAGCGATGGATGAAAATTCAGATCGCATTGGCATGGATCAGAAGGGAGATGGCAGTCTTTAGTCTTCCCTTGTGCTGGAATGCGATGGCCATGGTGGTGGAGAGAATGCCCAATCAGGGGCATGGCTGCCAGGAAGAAGAAGCATGTATGCCATCACAGGGAGCCGACTCGGCTATCTCACAGCGAGCTAGGACAGAGGATGCAGGTGCATCGGGCAACAAAGTCAGCTCGGGCAGAAGGTTTGCCGGTTGCAGCAGAGATGGCTTTGGCATCGCAGAGCCGACTCAGCTATCTTAAATCCGGCTTGGATAGATGATGCAGATGCATCGGGTAACAGAGTCGGCTCGAGCAGAGAGGTCACCAGTTGCAGTGCAGCAAAGCTGGCTCAGGCAGCGATTGTAGCAGCGATCGGTAGACGAGCGCGGGGCATCACGGGAGCGGCGCAGGGCGACAGTTCATTGGTCATGAAAGAAGCGCTGGGCTCGGGCTTGATCAAAGTCATCATGGACTAGATCAAAGCAGTTCTTGCATGGATGGCATGCGGGCGGTCGTCGAAGTTGAGGTACGGTGGCCGAAGGCGATGCACGGTGGTTGCAGGCGATGACGGTGGCTGAGAGGAGCTGTGGTCCATGGTTCTCTATCATGGACCAACAATGATGGTAGCAATGGACAGAGGAGATCGGTGTGAATCGGTGGTTTGGTTCATGGTGGACCGGCTGTTTATGATTGATTTGCTCTGAAATATGTGCTAACTCATTTTTTTGACAATTTCGTGCTCAATCAAACTCTGATTTGAATCCTGTCTACGTCATTGGATTCCATCTTTCGAGCTCTTCGTGTTGAGCTAGGTTGGATCCAGTGATGGAGTCAGGTCATAGGGTATGTGGAGATCGTGGCACAGCAGCCGTGTATGAGGGCAGCACGAGCAGGATGGTTCCATCTTCGGCTCTTCCTGGCAGACAGAGGTTCGTGGTTTCGGGAGCAGTGCGAAGGTCTGCTAGTGGAGCGGATCTCACCAAGGATGATGGATTTGGTGGTGTAGGTGCTCGCAATGGTGGTGCAGAGCTACGGGTCCTGTGCTATGGAGTGATGGCAGGTCGAGTGATCTGTGATTTAGCATAGGTGAAGTGATACACACCAGAGATCTTCAGAGCATGAGTGGTAGCTCCATCGATAGTGGACCAGGTTCTTGGTCACTATGGAGGAGAGCGATCGATAGGTCTCCAGCTATCTTGATCGTGATGGAGCTGTCCGTGGGTGTGGTATCCCACATGACTTGAGATGGGTCTCAAGAGGCGGTTGGCTCAGGGAGACCGAGTACATCAGCAGAGGTTGGAGGCTAGTAGCTCAGGGAGCACCAGGGAGGTCTTAGGAGACCTGGATATATCAGCAAAGGCAGTACGAAGGGCAGCTCAGAGAGACAAGAGATAGTCTCAGGGAGCGCCAGAGATGTCATGTAGCCTAGAGACAAGCTGGGACATGGTCATGCAGCCTATGGATAGGCTGGAATGTGATGGTGCAGCCTCTAGAGCTGATGGAGGCTAGCAGCTTAAGGAGACTAGGGACAGGTCTCAGGGAGTGCCAGGGATATCATGCAGCCTGAAGACAGGCTGGAACATGAGGGACATCATGTAGCCTATGGACATGCTAGGATGTGATGGAGCAGCCACTAGCGATGGTTGCTATGTTCAGTTGCTGTATTTGAGGAGTTGGGATGAGCTCCTGAGTTTTGGAGATTCTTGTGGGGTTGTAGAGTATGCGAGAAGGTCTCGGAGAGGTCTGCTATGATGTGGAGGGTCCAAGGAGACAGTGACTAGGTACAAGGTTCAGGTCATGCTCAGCAGGGCAGCGTTGAGAGGCTAGCCTCAGGATTTCTTTCTGTGACATCAGGGGTACTTCAGTCTCAGGTGGAGCACCAGTGATAGGTGGCTTCATGGGTGGAGTAGGTTTTGAAACATGTTCAGAGCGGGAGGTGCATGGAGGACCATATCCTTGCACAGATGCCAGGAGTGTACTTAGCCAGGTGGAGTGGAGACTGCAGAGTATGGCATGGCTCTATGAAGATTGTGTCAAGTAGAGCTCCAGTTACAGCAAGTGTCGGGTTAGGTCTTCTGGGTTCTCTCCAGGGAAGTCCAAGAACATACTGATGCAGTTGCCAGATAGAAGGAAAGCAACAATTTACGGTACCAGGATACGAGCTAGGGTTTTCAGCTATGGAGGCGGTCATCCTAGAGGTCTCCAGGTGATATCAGTAGCTGGAGGATATTGGCAGAGGCATGGATATTCACACAGTGCTGTCAGGATATGCAGTTATAGCAGGGTGTGCGTTGAGGACATTGCCAGGTTTGCCAAAGCTTGGGAGCACCAAGATGGTGATTGTTGGGATTTGCATGGTGCTCCTAAGCTTTGGAGAGATTTGGGAGACCATAGCAGGGATACTGGAGGCGATCCTTGGGTGCTTGGAGGCATGCCAAGCAGTTCCTAGAGGTGTTCCAGGGGCTCATGGTGTGTTCATGGGTGTCTAGGATGGGTTTGGTCCTATGGTGAAGTTCGGTACTCCACAGGCTCGAGATTTTGGTTTGTGGGTCTTAAGGTTGGAGTCAGTTTGGGATTTACAGGAGTCGGCTCGGTCATTGTAGGAGCCGACTCCTACAAGTCGATAGCAGGATGGAGTTCTGGCCGAGTCGGCTCGTGGTCTGGTCGAGTCGGCTCATCCGACAGGTTACAAACTTCATGAGTTAGCCTGGGGATGAGTGTTTTGAGGGCTAGGTCGGTTGTGGCATAGGGTATATATATGTATCTTCTATCTTGTGCGTGTGAGAGAGAGTAGTGAGGTTTTGAGAATAGAAGAGATCCCTTTTCTCCTCCAAGGTTTGGTGTTCTTCTTCACCCTCTCTCTAGTTCTCTCAGGTGTTTGCATCCCCATGGGGGCACACCTCCGCAACGAGAGTGGATGGTGTGCCCTAATCCTTCCCTGGTGATGGTTCCTTTTATGGCCATGGCAGCATTAAGTTGATCCTGGGCATTTCGCAGGGTGGAGCGAGGTCTGCTCCCCAACAATATCACATGGGTCTTTAATTGGGTCCCCCTTGTAATACAAGACTCAATAACTAATTTTTACAAGACTCAAAACAAAATAACTAAAGCCCGATTGATTAATTGATCAAAAGGCTTAACCTCATGTAACAAAAAGAATAGATTGGTAAATAGGGTTTGGCCCCTATAGGGTTTGACACAACCAATAAATGGGGTTTTGATCAATGTGGTGAAAAGGGTTTAGCCCAAAAGGCTAAATAACAAAATCCTAATTATAGTTGGTAAAAATGGCTAACCCTAACTAATCAAAAATAACAGAAATTAAAATAAAATATTTATATGGTAAAAGGGGTTGGGTTCAGGGCTTTATTCACAGGTGATCCACAGAGATGTGAGTTCAACCTGTCGATATTTTCTGGTCCTGGTGTCCACACCAATTCTCCTCAAGTCGGAGGAACTCGACCTTGTCGAGTATGGGTCAATGCCGCTATGATAGCGCTCTAGCAAGTCTGGGTCAACTCTCAGCAAGTCCTCTCTGGTGATCCAAGTATCATCAGTTTCAGGTTGTCCTTGCCATCGAACCAGATACCGCTGGTAATCTTTGCTTTGGGTAAAAATGATCTTGTCATCCAAGATCCGCTCAATCTTGTCTCTCCGAGCTGGTGGTATGGCAGGTGGACACACTTGGGTTGGTTCACTCTCAAGGACTGGATTAAGCCCAAATGGCTCACCAGGAATCAACGTTGGCTCCCTATACTCAATAAGGTCTGAAATGTTGAAAGTAGAACTAATGCCTAGTTCAGGTGGTAACTCAAGAACGTAGGCATTAGGTCCAATTTTTCTAATTACTTTGTATGGTCCACTACTATGGGCATGTAACTTTTTCATGATTCTAGGTGGGAACCATTCAGGTCGCAGTTTAACCATAACAAAGTCTTTTTTTTTTGTATTCCTTGAATCTTCTCTTAAAATTACCCTTGGTTAATGTATGACATGTTGATGAAAATTTGGCATGAATTCCTAATAAACGCCATAGTGTTTTCCAAAAATATGATGCAAATTGAATATGCTAAAAAAACTTATGCAACTTACTGATTTCATTAAAATGTAATCGGGTGGCTCTAGAAAGAGTGGAAACTTCAGGCCAGGGTAGGAAATAAAAAGTGAATTCGGAGCTAGCCTAGTGGGGTAGGACATAAGAAAAAGGCTCATAGAACAATCCCTGACTAATGGAGTTGACCTTAAGGTTTGGACACTGAATTATGTCCATAGGTAATAAAGGGTTAGCCTAAAAAAAGGATGAATCAAGAATTTCAGGAAAGAGATACTCAATTGGGATTAATGGGGTGAATTCTTCCTGAGGGTGCTGGTTTTGGAAAATTAAGTCCTCACCGATTACTTTAGGTTCATGATTTTCAGGACTAGGCTCTATGATTTGGCTCTCTTCTAATTTTTCCTCGGGTAAAGTCTCAGTAGTAGGGTTATGTTCCTTATGGTTCTCTTTTTCTAATGGTCCTTCCAGTATAGTTTCAGTCAGGATACGATCAGGGTCAACTAACTCTGAGTCTGTTCTATCTATTTTCTTAGTGGTCAAAGTTCAGACTGTTGATCCTCCAGTGATCTCGTGTTCTAATTCTTTGGCATTAATTAGGTTCAATCCGGGATCTTTCTCTCTCAAATGACTAGACCCTCTTTTAATATTGTCTTTAGGTGTGGTCGAGTTGATCACAATTCTTTTTTCATGGTGTTTGAATGCACACAAGTTAGATTGGCCAAAGAGGATTGCATCATGATCATATAACCATGGTCTACCTAGTATGATACTACTAATCCCCATTGGAATCACATCACAGCAAATTTTCTCCTGGTAAGATTGAATTTGGACTGGGACCTGGCATTGTAACCTAATAGCAATGGATGTCAAGTCAATCTAGGATACCTTATATGGGCTAGGAAGTGGTACTGTGGGTAAGCCTAAACTCTTAACAGCATTGGTAGATATAGCATTCACACAACTCCTACTATCAATAATAAGTTTGCACACTTTATCTCCTAGCTTAATAAAGGTTCTAAAATGTTTATCCTACGCCAGTCCTCATTCTTCTTAGTCTGAGATAGAATATACCTAACTACACCTAGTAGGTCAGATGATTCTATGGGCTCTTCATCACCTTCATACTCTTCAGCTAAATCTTCTTCAGCTTTATAAATTCCTTCTTCAAATATCTCAACATTTTTCAGATTCTCTTCTTCACATTCACCTATATGTAAAGTCCTTATTGGGCAATCAGTAGCAAAATGACCTATTTTACGACACCTAAAATATATTGTGTTCTGGTTCTTATCTCTTCGGACTATAGGTGCCTTTTCTTTATCATCCTTACAAGCAGGTTGGGAGGTAGGATTGTGTCGGCTAGGTGGAAATCGGCTAGGGTTAGGTCTACTCCCAGAGGTATTGAACCTATTCGGCTCAGGTCGATTGATAACAGGTCTCCTTTAAAATCGTTCACTATCCCTAGAAATCTGGTAAGCATGATCTAAATCACTAACCTCTCTCAAAAATAGCTCCCTCTGAATATCTTCATGTAAACCTGCTTAAAACCTTGACAAGGTGACAGCTTCTTATTCGACTACACTACACCTCATAACAAACTCATCAAATTTGGCAATATAGTCAGCCATAGATTTATTTCTTTGATTCAATTTTAGCCATTAATCTAATAGCTTTTGTTCATATGAGAATTGTAGGTATTCTTTTCTAAGCTTCACCTTCATTGCTCACCATGTGTCTATAGGTAAGTCACCTCTCTATTGGTTCAGTCGATTCATATTTTCCTAGTACAACCTAGCTTGTCAGACTAGCCTAAGCTTAGCAAATTTGAACTTCTCTCCTTCGACATTTCGTACCATTCAAAGTACTGGTCCATATCACTCTCCCAATCGATATAGACCTTAGGATCTAAACTACCCTCAAATATGGGTGCATCTAATTGAATGCTCCTAAGAATCCTTTCTTCCTGGTCATTCACATTAAGGGTGTGGCGCCTAGGAATTGGGTCAGGAGAATTTCCCTATATTGGGCTCTAGCTGGTTCTCTGTATTGACCTCTTAGATCTGGGGGAGTGAGTTGGGCTCGTGGAATTGGGGGAATGGGTCTTTAATTGGGTCCCCCTTGTAATACAGGACTCAATAACTAATTTTTACAAGACTCAAAACCAAATAACTAAAGCCCGATTGATCAATTGATCAAAAGGCTTAACCTCATGTAACAAAAAGAATAGATTGGTAAACTGGGTTTGGCCTAATAGGGTTTGACACAATCGATAAATGGGGTTTTGATCAATGTGGTAAAAAGGGTTTAGCCCAAAAGGCTAAATAACAAAACCCTAATTACAGTTGGTAAAACGGGCTAACCATAACTAACCCAAAATAACAGAAATTAAAATAAAATATTTATGAGGTAAAAGGGGTAGGGTTTAGGGCTTTATTCATAGGTGATCAACAGAGATGTAGATTCAACCTGTCAATATTTTCTGGCCCTGGTGTCCACACCAACTGGAGAGATTGACTTCTACGAGAGCTCCAGCACCTTCACCTCCTTCATCATCAGATTCTCCTCTAGCACCTCCAGCACCACTTGCAGCCCCAGGACCGGACACAGGGATGGTCAGGCTGACTCTTCCATAGAGTTCGATGTTAGAGATTATATGGCAGAGCCAGAGCCGGATGTTGATGCCGATGTATCGAGGACTCTAGTTTCAGATCCTTCCAGTCCATCTTTCCAAACCCTAGTCTTTCTAGCACATCCACTATTCCTGACCCACCTATCACTCTTGCTATCACACCTGTACTTCATTCAGACCCACTTGACACAGATTTACCCACACCCATTCTTAGTTTTCCAAGTAGGACTCCACCTGTTCCTTCCACATCTACCTTGATCCAAGAGCTAGGTCTTTATGTACCTGGTTTCCATGTTCGTGGTTCAGGTCCTATTTTTGATGACACACCCCCAATCACTGACACAATTGTTGTTCCCGCCACTATTGATTCTCCTGCACCTGATATTGCCTCTTCCTCCTCAACACCAGCTAGAGGATGAGCATATACCAGACATAGAAGATGAGGCCATGGCGATGCACCTAGACCTACCTGTACCAGACTTTCTGATCTTCGACCGATGTGGCCGCGACCTAGACCTTCTAGGGTTACAGGTCCTATCATTCTTGAGATTGGGTCTTCCTCTGATGAGGAGAGTACCCCTTAGGGTTGGTCTGTCTATTAGTCAATCTGTATCTCAGTGCATATTATGTTTTATGTATGTGTGTCTGTATTAAATTCTATTTTAGGTATCAAATTTCTGAATCTAATGTATCTAATCTTTGAAGTTCTTTATATATATTGACTTTTTCAAATTTATGTGTGTACTCTTACTTTAATGCAATGTTTCATATCTACTTTATTCTCTTTCATTTTAATTTTAATGATGACAAAAAAGGGAAGAGTAAGAAAGAAAAAGTACTAAAGGGAGACAAATAATAGTATTAGGGAAGAATTAAGGAGATTTAATGAAGAAAAGAAGGGAGCAATGAGTAGGGGGAGAGTAAAGAAAATGTACAAATGTAGTAATTTTTGAAATTTTTTTCAAAAATCTTTTTGAAAATTAGTGTTTCGGATCACATAATGAGAAAGAGTTTTTGTTCTTTTATCCTTGATTTATACCCTTCAATTCAATGCTCTGATACTTATTCACTCTTACCTTTTATGCTCTGAAACTTATCACTTTCTATATGCTCTGATACTCTTTGGTTTCATACTTTGATACTCTTTATGATCTATTAATTTCTTGCTCTGATACTATCTATCCTCTTTGTACATGTTTCAAGTATTAATACTCTTAAAGCTTTTCTTTGTTGTCTTTGCTCCGATACTCTTCATGCTAATATGTATGTCTTTCAAATATGTTTTAGTTCTAGTATACTTCTTGAGTATCATGATATATACATCTCAGCTCTAATATGTTTAATACTTCATAATATCAAGCTCTGATACATTACAATTACCTTTCTAACTTTGAAGCCATATAAATTTAAATTTATTCATGCATATATATATAGCTTCGATACATTATAAATGAGTCTCAATTCTTGACAATCATTACAAATTTAGATTCTGATAACTATAATCATTAGCTCTAATACTTATTAAAAATCATTTGAGCCTTTTGATATGCATATACTTAAAGATTTTGTCATCATCAAAAAGGGAGAAATTGTTGACTTCTGTATTGATTTTGATGATTAACAAAATACTTAAATATATTTGAATACTAACTATTTGTTAAAGTATGTTTTATCAGAAAAAGGTACTCATCAAGTTAGTTGGTTGAATTGCTTGTCCAATAGTTGAAGAAGTCTCCTTATGGATGAAATCTTAAAGTTAAATGGACTTAAGTATATAAGAATAACTTGAAAGGATTTAGGTTTTAAGTTTGAAGAAGATTCAGCAGAGTTTTAATTGAGTTTTAGAAAGTTTCAGCCAAGTGTTGACTCATAGATGTGAAGTGTCGACTCACAGTGTCGACTCACAGAAGCTTGAGTTGATACGCAGAAGAAGTTTCAGATGGCATGCTCAAAGTATCGACTCATGGGGCTCAAGTGTCGACCTATGTGTCGACTCAAGGATCGACTCAAAGCCTGAGACAAAAATTATACAGAACATGCTGAATTTCAGACTTCCCTCAAGTGTCATAGAAGCCAAGTGTCGACTCAAATGTCGACTCACCAGAAAAAATATCGACTCACCTAAGATTTCCAGAGAGCTTCAAGGAACTCTTTTTAAACTAAGTGTTGACTCATAGAAGCCAAGTGTCGACTCAAATGTCGACTCACCAAAAGAAGTGTTGACTTACCTGAGATTTCCAGAGAGCTTCAAAAAATATTTTTTGAACTAAGTGTCGACTCATGGAGACCAAGTGTCGACTCAAGGTGTTGACTCATGACTTGAAGTGTCGACACTTGCAGTTTTGCTGAACAGGCTAGTTTTTTAAAGCATAGAATTATCCTTTTCGCTCCCCCAACGGCTAGCTCCACCTCTCCAACAGTCAAAAAAGACCATTTGAATATGGAAAGGTATTTAAAGTGGATTAAACTCAAGAGGAAAGCAACTAATGAGAAGTTAAGAGCATTCACTCAAATATTTATTGAAGATCACCTACTTTCAAGAGAAGTTGAGCCTTTAAGTATTCAAAGCATTCAAGAGCATTCAAGTCCAACTATTCAAGTTTCATTTAAGGCTTCAACAACTTCAAGACAAGCATCTTCAATAGCAACAAAGATCTTCAAAGAGATATTTATTTTTAGTTGAAAGCTTTTTGTATTTCATACATTATTCTTGAATCTTGTTATTGTTTTCTAGTTTCAAGGGAATTGAAACTAGAGTTTGAGGTTTGTTGGTGAGCCTTTGTGACAAAATCAATGGAGGTTTTTGGTTAGCCTAAGTGATAAAACCAAAGAGATTATTGGTGAGCCTAAGTTACAAAACCAACTAGGTTTTTGGTTAGCCCGTAAAATTAAAGGAGTTTTGACTTGTGTTTCCAGTGAAAATAAGTTGGGTTTTGATTAGTGAGCGAGAAACTAATCGGCTATAATCAAGGAAGATTATAGAATCCTAAGTGGACCTTTGGGAGTGGATATAGGTGCTTTGGTGTGCACTGAACCACTATATATTGTTGTGTTTGTGGTTGCTTGCTATTTTATTATTTGTCTTTATTTACTTTGCATTTACTTACTTATTTCCACTGCATACTATTAAATAGCACACAAACACTTGTATTTCACTAGCATCTAAATAGTTTTTGAATTGGTACATACTTGTAAAAGTTTTTAAAATCCAATTCATCTTCCCTCTTGGGTTGCTTGCTGGGCAATAATCCAAAATGAACGAAATATTTGACTATAATTCAAATTGTCATTATAAATTGTTATTGACATCAAAATATACAATCCTTCTCTTCAAAAGATCAAATATATTCAAAAATAAATAACCAAATATTCTAAAAGCATGAGCAGGATGTGACAAAATTTGTACTTCCGTAGATTTTGTACTCCAAAATCAGCAACCTGCAGGAACAAATGTAAAAGACAAGTCTTCATCTAAAAATATTTCAAACTAGTCAACTATGAAGAAAGAAAACAACAACTGCA
Organism: Areca catechu; assembly: GCA_021397845.1. Taxonomy (NCBI): domain Eukaryota; kingdom Viridiplantae; phylum Streptophyta; class Magnoliopsida; order Arecales; family Arecaceae; genus Areca; species Areca catechu. The sequence continues at coordinate 138,742,080 of CM038043.1, forward strand.
ACGAATAATAAACTCACCAACTCTCTATAATTTCCTCTAAAAAATGTAAGACTATTTAGAAACAAGAGAATCAGTAAAATTATTTGATAGGACATTGGCTTTCATGGCATTCATTTATGAATATAGAGGGGCTTCACACCACACTAACAATGGTAGCTCATGGGAAAAATTCGGCCGAGATATCTTTACATAGAAGGAAATTTCAATGGAAGTTCTTGTGCTCATAGAATTAGAGACCTTATATCTGAAGATGGGTAGGGAACTATCTCATCTCAAAGAACAACCAAACTCCCATTATAACGTTTCAATTTCTAAATGGCAGACCAGCCGAGTTTCTCGATCCAATATGACAACATACTCCCACAATCCAAGAGTAGCCTTGGCATGGAATGATGACGTGTCATGAAGAACCTGCTTTTGCTGCCAACAGAGCAATGCCCACATAACCTGAGCTTCACTTGGAACCTATGTTTTTCTCCATCTCTATTCTCATTTCCCAATTCTCTTTGTACTTGTTAAGAAGAGAAATGTATAAGAACAGGTCGCGTTCCTTGACATAGAGGCTGAAGTGGGTATGACTAAAGTTACATGTTTTGTGTGGGCTCAGGACACAATTTGCCAAGAGGAATTCTACTTGGGGCTACGATCAACTGCTCGGGCTTGGGTTGATAACAGGATTAAGCAAGCTTGTTCAACTTTGGAAATGAGCTGATTTCAGAACTTATATGATACAAAATTCAGCTATCTGAACAATTTGGGGGGGCTTGTGAAACTTTAGAGCCTTGGGCTAATGTGCCTAACTTGAGCTTGAGTGTCCCTACAAACTTGTGTGCATATATATGTTCTTAATTTAACCAATATTATTCTAAAAACTTCCTTCAGCAACAGACACTTTAGATAGTTTAGGCTACAACACTTGATAACTATTTCAGAGAAAAGATATATGAGAAGCGGATAGAGTGGTAAATTATTTGTATAAACTTCAATTCCAAACAAAATATTGGTCTCTATTATTAGCAATGAAAACACCATTAAACAAAATGACATTAGAATACTGGAATAGAATATACATAGAAGAATGGAAGATCGGTCAATATAGCATGAATAAATGTAAAAGATAAGTCATCATTTCTAAAAATTTAAAATATTTATCCTAAAAGACTGAAGACATGTTGTTGAATGCCATTTAAGTGCACATTTTCTACAAAAATAAGAATATAACCATATCAAGGAAAACAAGATTAATATTTTACATCTTCACTAATTTATAAAATTAAAAGATGACAAATTACTATAACAGTCTAGTTGTGGATTGACCCTCTACAGCAAGTAACATCTCAATTAGACGTCCTTGCTGATCCAACTTGTCCATAAATTTTTCTACATTTTTTTTTAACTTGTTATACTCCAATCAAGAATCTTTTAATTGTTTCTCAAGTTGATTTAACTTAAACTTTGAACTGGAGTCTTGTTGTGGCTTCAAACCATGCTCAAGTCCTTTAATGTATCTGGATCTCACTCCCAATACTTTATCACAAATCTCATCCAGTCATCGAGTTTCTTTCAATTTCAGACTAGCCTAATAGCCATTGCATTTCATTCTAAAGACATAAAAGCTATAATACGATTAAAATTTGAAAATTTGGAATACATAAAATCTTTCAATTATAAAAAGTGTATAATATAATATAGTTGATGTATGAACAGAAGTGTACAACCAACTATAATATAATATAGTTGTATAATGAATGAAACTAAATATGTTGACTTACATAGCACTCCTATGCATAATAGTTTGCCCATACACCTACTGAATTACAATAAGTGCACTTGAACAAGGAAATTCTATCACACTTCCCATTGAGCTCTTTTTATGACTAATATTACACTAAAGGCAATACATTTATCAAAATACTAAAATGTGATTAATAATATAAAAGTTATAATGTAGTCTCTTACAATTTCATGTCGCACTGCTAAAAATGCCATAGATCCTATTTTATGTCAAAGCCTGAAGAGTAAAAGTCAAAAAGGAGATAGGGAAGCAAGTCAAGTGCTCGAGGTCTAACAATGAAGGGAAGTATAATGGCTTTGAGTTCGAAAGCTACTGTGAGGAGAATAGGATGAAATGCGAATTCATAGTGAAGATGACCCCCTAACAAAATGACATGGCCAAGAGGATAAATAGGACATTGACAGAGAAGGCTAGGAACTTGAGATTGCAAGCATCACTGCCCAAATTTTTTGGGGGTGATGCTCTAACCTTTTCATGTTTTCTTGTATGTCTCACTATAGAAAACTCAATGAAGGTATTTCAGAGGATGTCTAGAGTGGGAAGAAGATGGAGCTTGGCCACCTAAAAGTTTTCAGCAACCTAGCCTACGCATTAGAGAGGGAGCCAAAAAGAGCAAGTTGGATCTTAAGGCACAAAAGCTGATCTTCATTGGATATCCATAGGGTGTACTGAACGGTTACCTACTAGTAGATCTTCATTCTCAAAGGTCCATGATAAGTAGGAATGTCATTTTTAATGAGAGGAGCATTTTGAAGAAGCCAGGGGTCGCAAATGGAGCAAAAAAGGTTGCATAAGATAATAGTGGGTCGCACTTGCATACAAGTGATGTGCCATTAGTTTCTACCTTTACTCATATTCATTTTGAAATGGAGATGATCAAGCATGTTCCCACACATGTGGAGGACCAACAAGGAGGGCCATCTATCTAGGAGGAGATGCGGGAAGAGCCACCAATATTAGACTTGTAGGACAGTGCAAGGGGAGTGGCACTATACAAGTCGAAGCACACTATTCAGAAACTAGTATGATATGACATGGATGAGACCATTTCTTATGCTCTCCTTACTGCAAATGAAAATTTAAGACATTTAAGGAGGCCATGGAGAGTTCAAATACAAAATCATAGATGTAGGCCATGATAAAGGAGATGGAGTCTCTTGGAAAGAATCAAACTTGGCAATTGGTGGATCTACCTAGAGGAGCTCGACCCATTAGCTCTAAATAGGTTTTACTAGAAAGGGGGCACCTTCATATCAAGGTAGAGTGAGGTACAAGGCTAAGCTTGTAGCTAAAGGGTGCTCACAGGGAGAAGGAGTTAATTACTCAGATGTTTTCTCTCTGAATGTCAAGCATACATCCATCAAGATGTTATTAAGCATTGTAGCAGCTTAAGACCTGGAGCAAGAGTAGATGGATGTCAAGATGTCATTCCTCCATCTATATCTAGAGAAGAGCATATACATGGAGTATCCATGGGTGTTCAGAGAGCCTGGGTCAGAGAAGAGGTGTGTTTACTATAGAAATCATTGTATAGGTTGAAATAATCACCAAGGCAATGGTACAAGCAATTTGATACCTTGATAAGGAGCATTGGCCTTTGTAGGTATAATTTTGAACCATGTGTGTATGTTAAACCTCTGGAGGATGGATTTAGGTATACTTATTCTTGTATATAGATGACATGTTGATAGCATGCAAGAGTAAGAGAGTTGTGTAGGAACTGAAGGCAACCTTGTCTTGAGAGTTTGAGATGGACTTGAAGCCTACGAGGAAGATCCTAAGCATGGAGATTTTTGGAGATCGAGCTAAGGGTTTGCTATATTTATCTTAGAGAGGCTACATACAAAAGGTATTGGAGAGGTTTGGAATGAAAGAAGCCAAACCAGTAACACTGCCACTTGCCAGGCACATCAACCTTTCAAAGACTATGCCACCACAGACTGAGATGGTGGCTCAGGAGATGGAGAGAATTCCATATGCCTCTAGTATAGAGAGCCTAATATATGCCATGGTATGTTGTCAGCCAGATTTAGCCATTACAGTGAGTCAAGTTAGCAGGTTCATGGTGCATCCTGGCAAGGAGCACCGTTAAGCACTAAAGGAGATCTTTAGAAACTTGGTAGGTTATATTAGAGTAGACATCTACAATGGATAGCAAGGAGGCACTGAGGAACACTCTAACATATCCAAGGATGCTGGGGGGTAGGTAGAAGGGTTTGTGAATGCTAATTTGGGTGGAGATGTGGATATCTAGCATTCTATGATAGGATTTATATTCAAATTGAATAGAAGTCCTGTTTCATAGAGATCTTGCTTGCATCCCATAATGGCCTTATCCACCACTAAAGTAAAGTATATTGGCATCATGGAGGCATCAAAGGAAGCTCTATGGCTGAAGGGCTTCGTGTTGGAGATGGACTATGCATAAGAAGTCGTTAGGGTGCAATGAGAAAGCCAGAGGGCATTGTTGCTTGCACAAAACTCCATCTATGATGCAAGGATAAAGCATATCGATATCAAGTAGCACAGGATTAGAGAGCTCATGAAAGAAGGTGAGGTGGAGCTGGTGAAGTTTCACACTAAAGAAAATCCAACTAATGTACTGATAAAAGTTATCTTGTGAGATAGCTTTCACAAATGTGTGGCACTGATGTGATTGATGGACAGGATGGCATTTGCTGAGGCATTAGGGCATACCAAGGAAAAAGCCAAGGTCTAAAACCTATGAGGAGTTCATGGGGATTCTAGGGCTAGTATGGGCCCTAGGGTGAAGGCTATCAGCCTTCAGGGTCTTAAGGTTCAGGAGACTTGGGGCTTGAGTGGCTAACCTATATTAGGCTAGGTTTGAGTTCAAGAGAGGTGAGATTAAGTCAAGTCATGGATATACATGGGCTTGGATGAGCACAATCTTATATTGGGTTATTCATGGGAGTTTTTAGATTGGATCAAATTGACCATGTATAAATACATATTGTATTTAGTTTTAGATTGAGCCAAAAAAATACAAGATATTTTCTCCCTAGCATTCTCTTTCTTCATCTACCTCGGTCCTTCCTCTTGATGCCTCCCAATAGCAAGAAGCCCTAGTTTCTTACCACCACCCCCAAAGAAGGAAAGAAAGCTAGGAGGTGCTAGGGTTTCTAGCAACCCCAAGCCTAGCCACCAAGGATTCCTTGCACCCTCCTTATTGCTGCCATCCAAAGGGAGTTCCACACACCTTTCTCCCTAGTTTGAAGGCTTTGCTGGTGGTGTTTCATATATGGAAGAAAGATCTAAGGATCTCAAAGGCTATTTTAAAGGTACAATCCCCAAATCTACAAGTGTTGAAATTTCTTGTAGGCTATTTTGTTGTTTGGTGCTTGCTTATCATCAAAGTCCACCAAAATCCCTTATTGCTAGTTCCTAGATCCCCATAATTGAAGGCAGGTTACCAACAAGGTAGGTGCCAGATGTTCGAATTCCTTTGATAAGTGTTGCACCACATGACAAAGTCCTCCGTATCCTTTTATATCATGGGCCAGTAGTAACCTTGCTAGAGGAGCTTATATGCCAACACCTTCTTTTTGACATGGTTCCTGCATATCCTTTCATAAACCTCCCTTAGTATACAATCAGCCTCGGATGGGCATAGGCACCAGAGAAGGGGCAGAGAGATTGATCTCTTGTAGAGCTTCCTTTCATGCAGGAGGTACTAGAAGGCTTAGTATTTTACTTTGTAGGCTTCTTTTTGATTTGTGGGGAACATACTATTCATCAAAAAGCTGATCAGTGAGTCAACCCAAGAGGGCTCATTGTCCAGTTGCATCACTTTCATCAATTTCTTGATGGTTAGTCTTTTGATCAATTCCAAATAGGCTCCTCTGGGCAGCATCATTAGTGTGGCGGTCATCAATTTGGCTAACAAGTTAACTCAAGAGTTATCTTTCCTCGATATTTACTGAATTTTGAAGTTGTGAAAGGTGGAAACTAAATCCTTAACCTTTGGAAGATACCTAGTCATGTTTTCTTCCCAATCTTTATAATCACCTTTGATATATTTGATGGCTAGCTGTGAGTCACTATAGGCCTTTAGGTCTTGCATCGCTAATTCTTTAGCCACTTTGAATCCCATATCAAGTTTTCATATTTAGCTTCATTGTTCATCATGGGAACTCAAAATATAGGGTGATGTAGCTAAGCATTGATGTGGCACCTGGCGGCCAACGTGGCACACACATTCGACGTGGTAGACTGCTGATGTGGCACTTGCAGACCGAGCTCCTAGCTAAGTAGAGCTCCCAATTGAGTAGAGCTCCCAATTGAGTAGAGCTCCTGGCAAAATAGAGCTCCTGGTCGAGTAGAATTCCTAGCCAAGTAGAGCCCCTTGCTGAATAGAACCCCTGGCCGAATAGAGCTCTTGGTCGAGTAGAGCTCCTAGCTGAGTAAAGCTTCCGACCGAGTAGAGCTCTTGATCGAGTAGAGCTCTTGGCCAAGTAGAGCTCCAAGCTAGCCTAAACCTTGACCGAAAGTGGCCCCCGCATACCGGGGGAGGAAAAAAAGGCCAAAGGATGTGGATATCCCAAACATGTATGCGTTCCACGTTTGGTCCCTACGAAGCCAGAGGTGACTAGAGAGGATGGGTCACTACCCTCGTCGGACTTGTCATGACATGCCATTAGAGAAGAACGGCTCCACGCCTGCCCTACACCTCCTATAGCGGCATGCACCACTGAAACAGGGAGCTGTGCAGCACACCGTCCCTCTCCTTAAAAAAAGATACTGTCGAGACTCTGAGCCATGGGATCTGCACCCTTCACAAAGAAGTAAATCCTACGGTATGCTACCTACACTTATTGTAGAAGGGGCCCTGTCGAGACTCCAGCTCCTATCCACGAGATCCTGCTGGGCCTGCACCCTTTCCTAGGAGGATGCACCACAGCACACTACTTGCACCTGCTACAGAGGATGTCCTACTAGAACTCCAGTCTCTATCCCATGGGTCCTGCTAGGCCTACTCCCCTCTTAAAAAAGGATACACAACCAGAGCACATCATCCATTCGATGAGCATCGACTACCACATATATCGATAAGAGGGACCTCCAACGAAGGTAAGCAAGAAAAGGAAGGCAAACCCCATAGAAAGTGGTGGTAAGCAACCTAGAAAGATCATCTTCTTCTTAGAAAAGACCTCTTCACTATGGTCATCGAGGTCTTCATGACTGAGGATTTGTTGTCCTCAATTATCCTACTAACTTGATCGTCGGAGTGTCCCCATGGGATCCCTAGCTCGAGTCTCTTCTTTTTTGCAAGATCATCTGGTGACCAGGAGCGTGCACTGATGAGGCATCCGATGGCACCTGGAGTGACTTGCATGGCCCCAGGACCCACCAAGCTATAGGTCGAAGGTGATCATGGTGGCAACATAGGGCATGCTTGGCTATAACTCATTCTGGTCTTACGGTGACCAATCTAGCCCCCAATCCTTCAAAGTTAGAAGAGCCATCTACATACACCTTCTAGGTGCTAGTGGTTTCCAAGATGGGTCTTTAAGTTGACAATAAGGGCTTCACATCATCTAGTATGGCTGGTTCATCATGGATAGTACATTCAACTATAAGGTTGACTAATATTTGAGCTTTGATCGATGGTCGGGGTTGAGATTTGATGTTGATTTTAGAAAGTTCGATCACCCACTTAGCAATGTGCCTCGATGTATCAGGCCGGTGTAAGATGCTCTTCATAGGTAGGTCAGTCAGAAAGATGATGGTGTGAGCTTGGAAGTAAGGTTGAAGTCTTTGGACAACAATAATAAGGGCATAGACTAGCTTACTGAGTCTCTACATCCCTCAAATTCAAGCTAATGTAGTAGATTAACTTCTAGATCTTATTTCACTCTTGGATCAATACCACATCCATAACAAGGGCTGAACTTGCTAGGTATAGGAATAGTTCATTGCCCGGGTCTAGCTTGCCCAATAGTAGAGGGGAATTGAGGTAGTTTTTAAGGCCTTCAAAAGTTTTTGGACAATACTTAGTTCACTAGAAGTTCTTAGACTACTTTAAGGTTTGGAACAAGGGAAGGCATAGCTTGGTCGACTTAGAAACTAGTTGATTGAGGGTTGCGATCTTCTTGTAAGGTGTTGGATATCTTTGATCCTCCTTGGGGGACCCATTTCCTAGATGGCTTTGATTTTCTCAAGGTTAGCCTCTACCCTCTGGTTGGATATGATGAAAAATAAGAAACTTTCCATAAGCCACTTCACAGGTATACTTGGAGGGGCTCAACTTCATCTGGTAATTTTGCAAGGTGGCAAAGACTTCTCAAAAGTCATCGATGTGGGTCTTGGCAACTTTACCTTTTACAAGCATATCAACTACATATACTTCCATGTTTTGCCTGATCTAGTCTTTGAAGATTTTATTTACATGGCGTTGGTAAGCTACACCTGTATTTTTTAGACCAAATGGCATGATCCTGTAATAGAAAAAATCCCGATTAGTAATTAAAGTAATTTTTTTCTCATCTTTAGGAGCTATCCAAATTTAGTTATAGCCAGAAAAAGAATCCATGAAACTAAGAAGATCATGGCTCGATGTTGCATCTAACATATGGTCAATCTTCAGTAATGGGTAGTTATCCTTTGGGCATGTTCTGTTTAGATCGGTGAAGTCGATACAAATCCATCATTTACCATTCACCTTCTTCACCATGACCATATAGAGATCCACTCTAGGTAAGGGTTTCTTTAATGCCCGTATCAAGTAATTTATTGACCTCTTCAGTTATTGCCTTCTAGAACTCGAGTGCAAAGTTTTGCTTTTTTTGTTTAAAGAGTCGATGCTTTGGATCTACATTCAGCTAGTATAGCATTATTGAGTATTGATAGTTGACATATTTACTGGTGTTCAGGCAAAGACATTGGCATTTTTTAATAAAAATAAAATGGATTAGTTTTTGGTAACCTGATCTTGATTGGAGCCAATCTGAATTGCATACTTCGAGTTCCCATCTACTAGAGGTACAGATATAAGGTCCTCGATCGATTTCCCTCGCTGCTTAGCCAGGTCATCATGGATGTCCATCCCTTTGACTGGATAGGCGATGACAATTTTGGTTCCTCGAAGTACAATATGGTTGCAGTGGCACTCCAAGCCATGATCTCCATGAACCTCTCCAATTCTATGTGTCATCAGAAACTTTCTCTTCAAACAAGAAGTTGAAACAATTGCTTAGAAATCATTGAGGCCCAATTGTCTAAAAATTGCATTATAGGCTGAAGGTACTCGAACAACGAGGAAATTGACTTGGGTGATGGATCAGCGATGATAATGTCCCATCCTTATGAACAAGGTGACCACTCCCTCCACCTGACTGTATCTCCAGTAAAGTCGGCCAGGAGAGAGCTACTCTTTCAAGTCAGTTAGGGGATATTTCCATTTTGACAAAAGTATAATAATATAAAACATTGGCTGAACTTTCATTATCTATGAAAATGTAGCATACATCATAGTTTCCAATATATAAAGTTACAACTATTGCATTGTTATATAGGAATTAGATCACTTGATTATCTTCTTTGAAGAAAATTATTGGTTCTCCAGCCTACCTCTTTGTTGGTCATCCTTTATTGCCAAAGTCTTTGTGGCAGCATCCCCTAGTGATGGTGCCCACTATTCCTGATGAAAGTGGGTCATCCTTTTCTTGGGGCTAAGGCAACTATGGATGTTTAGCTAGTCAAGGCAACCTTGATTGATCTCCCTGCTGCCTTCAATGTCGGATTAACCAGTCAAAGTGGTCTCATATGATAAGCTCTTTGATTTTATCTCAGAGCTGAATGTATTCTTTAGTGTTGTGATCATGGTCATGATGATAGAGGCAAAATTTGCTCTGGCTTCTGATGGGGTCTATAGTTTTTGGGCTTTTGAGAGTTGCCCTTTGATCTCCATCAGCACTTTCTCCCTTGTCATATTTAATGAGTGTAGGCATTGAACTTTCTTAGTGGTGATGCTAAGTAGCCTTCTCCATGAGGGCTCTTGGGTTGGCGATCTTGGAGGATCCCACTCTTCTATTGCTAAGGTGAAGATTTGGAGCACGGTCAGATTCTTTTCCCTAGTCTTGGGAAGTGTTTCAAATCGACTCGTAGCTTTCCATCACCCCCTAGTAAGGAAGTGGTAGGAACTTCTTGCTATGTGAAGGCATCCTTTATTCGTGAGTATTTCTTTGCCTAGGTTAGCATATCAACAAAGTCTCGAGAATAGGTCTTGATTAGTGACTTCTTGAGATCATTCTTTTATAATCCACTTATCAAAGCAAACATTACTACTAACTGAACTAAGTCATAGACCTGCAGGGTGGCCATATTGAAGCGACTGATGAAGGCTCATATCAACTCCCCATCCTTTTGTTTAAGGGTGTGGAGATAGTCTGATCACTTTCGTTATCACTAGTTACTGATAAAATGGTTAATGAAGGACTAGCTTAGCTATTCAAAAGAATACATTGACCCTAATTTAGACTTGAATACCAATGTCAAGCTACTCCCTTCAGAGTGGATGGGAAGGCCTAGCAAAGAATAGAATCAGTGGCCCTATGAAGAAGCATCATGGTTCTGAAGCTTTGCAAATGATCGATTGCATCGATCATCCCATCATAGCTCTCTAGTTGAGGAACGTTGAAGTGTTGGGGAAGTGACACCTACATAATTTTGTTAGCAAAAGGTGGGCTATTACTAAACTCATCATGTGTATTGAGAAAAAGTTACAGATTGTCTTAATCCACTGGTCTAGCTCTTTAAACTTTCGCTTAATTTTGGAGTCTTGAATGGTATGGGCTTTCGATCATTGAGGGGATCATTGACCTGGGGTTGAGCCATATCTCAGGTAGGGACTTTGAGATCGTTGTCTCTTTGGCTTTAAGCTCCTAGGGTGGCAATAGTAGACAGTCTTCCTTTCTTGATCCATGGTGGGACCTGCAACTACTCTGAAGGCGATGGTGCTATTCATGGTGCCGGTTAAGGGTATGGTGCCACCGGAGATAAATTGGGAGACAATTATACAGTAGGTTTGGAGTCTGCAAGTCATGCCACTAGAGGAGGCTGCATCATAGGGCATGGCATAGGGTGGCTTGGATAAACTGAACAGCTACCATCAAGTTCTAGACTTGCAAAAAGAGTAAGTTAAACTACTCCCGCACTATCATCATCATTTATGGAGGTGGAGGGGCGCCCGTTGGTATCAGTAGGGGCTTGCTATTGGCCTAGTTCTCTACCAACCGAGAGGAGATGGTGTTAGTGTGGCAGGATATAATTTTCTTAGACAACATTGTTAATCTACCTTCAAGCCATGCTTCTTAAAGTTGTATCATGCCCTTCCTCTCTTCTATTGGTGCCAAAAATCATCAAGCACCGGGCATGCTGGAGTTAGCAATGCAGCAAGGTCTTTAGGAGGCTAAACTTGCAAAAAAACCCTGGTCGAAAGGTGTTCCAGCATAGGCCCTCTAACACTCAAGTCAATATCTAGCACAACAACAATATAAGGAGTGTGAGGCAGAGTTTTTTTTGCATACTTTGGGAGTCCCCGGGAGATTTTATTTCATAGGTGAAGTGCAAGGACATTTTTGGATAAGGAGAATCTTGGTAGATTTGGTGAGAAGTGACAGGGCTTATCAGAAGGTTGTCGGAAAATTTTTTGTTTGTAGGGGACATCCATTCCATTTTAATTGAAACCTTATTCTTATGTGGAGTTTTGCTACATTTCTTTAATGGTATGTGGACTATTGCATAAGTCCAGGCATGGTCCTCTTAAATACAGAGATATGCAAAGATTAATGATCATTAGGCATGATTTAACCTTTTGGCCATATGATCTAGTACCTAGGGATAAGAGCTGGTAATGTTGGCTTTCAAAGTGCCCGGGTGGGCATATCTCCTAAGAGCTCATTCACTATTAGATTTATGGATCGAGGCTTGGTCCAAGCATTTCTATTGAGTTCAAGGAATGGTCAGATAGAGGATGCTTGATCGGATGGTCTTAATCAAAGGTGAGATATGCCCAGTGGCCTTTGGACCATCTGATTGATGAGTGGTTGGTCGCTGTAGAGGCTGGGTCAGATGAAGGTGATTGATGGGTGGCCCTCAACCTAGTTTGGCTGATGGGATGTTTTTTTTTATAATAAGATGATGAATGGTCAGACAAAGGACCACTCATACACTAGGCACATGATCAAGCCACGTCAAGGCATATTGGAGCGAAATTGGTGAATGACCAGAGATCGAATCTGATGAGCGATCAGCAAGTGCATGTTGATAGCTTTTAGAGGCTAGTTGATAAGTGCCAGTTACTACCAAAACCTGCTCAAATGAGGATACTTGGTGGTTTGGCATCCGACTAGATCTAGTTGGTTGTAAGATGTGCCAGTTGTGTGGCTGAGCCATGCTCAGAAGCACAATTAGCTCTAAGGCTAGCTCGAGTAGGGGGATTTGGCAGTCTGGTACTTAGCTAGACTTAATCGGTTAGGAAAAGCATTGACTTCTTTGAAGAACAGTCAATTGAGTGGTGGGACCGACCGAGCATTGATCATGTTATCCTATTCGATAACATTAGAACTAAAGTGAGACTTCTTTTGATCGAGACCCTGCTCTGATGAATGATAGACGGGCACATCGTAGGGCCATCTGACAAGTATGTCCAACCACCTATTGATAATTTATGCTGAAAGATTCGATCAAGGATTCAATCTGAGTGGTCGACGAGTATGCAATTGGGCCATCCAACCATGCTTACCCATAGGTAGCTTGAACTGTACATTACCTAGCAGTGTTGGGACTGAGAGCTAGCTTCTTGTCAATCAAGGCCCTCATCTGATGGATGGTCAGAAAATATGCTATCAAGCCTCCCGCGGGGGCTTATTGATTTACGCTTCATATCCTTGGCACAAGTGAAATTTCCTTCAAAAATGGTGATGGTTCCTTTCTTCTAAAGGAGGAACAGATTGGCAGATTTCTTCCTCCCTATGGTGAGATTGATGACTTCTATCCCTCCAGTAGGTGGGCATTATTGGCTCCATAGAGATAGATAGGTCAACTAGTGGGGCTATGGGATGGATGACAGATTATTGAAGGAGATGAACAGCATTCGTCAGTAATTGGACTTACTCAATCAAAGTGTCCAACCTTTGTTCTATAGCAAGGGCAAGTTGAAGATTTCTCTCCTTAACTTTCACCATTCTTGGAGCATTTCGAGAAGATTGCCATCAAAAAATGGAGTTAAACAAAGGTCTTCCTCTCACCATTTTCTTGAAAGATTTGGGTAAGGCCCTTCCTCTAGCACCAATCTATTACTACTCCTCTTCATACTCGATCGACCAGATGCATTGAAGTACCTTTGAACTTTTGAGAGTCTTTAGGATACTAGCTGATGACCTCCAAGGTTGACTTGATTAGCTTCAAAACCTACAAAGAAATCCTTGTCATGGGAGAAATTGGTAGGATTTCTCAAATGAAGGATCCTTTGATGCTTAAGTCAGCTTAAAGAGGAATAATATGAAGAAGAAAATAGAAAGATTGAGTTCAAAAATCTTGGGATTTTCCTCGACTCCCTATTTATAAAGGTATAGGGCTGAGATGGTTAGGCAGTTATAACCGTTTATAAGGCAGCTATGTTGTTAAGTAAGTTATTAAGTTGGTTAGGCTATTAAGAGATTAGTTTATAAAGTGGTTTACTGAATGGTCTGCTATACTTCTTTATAACTACTTTACCAACCTTGTTGTAATGGCTTTAAATAATATGCTTCATGCTAAATAAAGTTTTAAGACTCTATACTTCGTTCAGTTAAATGAGCGGCACCTATCTAATAAGTAGTTGATATCCTATGCTTTAATAAAAGTTCGGCTCCTGATCGTTAGGTATCCTATACCTTAACAAAATATCAGCCCATGGCCAATAAGTTCTTTACACCTTAGATAAGAGGTTAGCCTTTGGTTGTCAGGCACTTTGTATCTTGATAAGAGATATGATCTTGGCCAACCCTTTTATACTCGTCGATAATTAATCACAACTAGACCAAAGGAGATTTAGACAGGTCATCTTCCCTGTAACGAAAGGAAAAGAGAAGAAAAGAAAAGAAAGAAAAAAAAGTTCCAAGTTTTGGATCAAGATAAAAGATCTTATTTATATCTATCAAAGATTATGGGATGTATGTGAAACTAAAATTTCAAGTTTTGGATCTATAAATTGATCCAAGATTCTTTTGTAGTTGTTATTGAGATCCTCAGTAAAATCTAGAATTGAATGGAAAATTTGATTTTAAGTACCTTGCATGACTATTATGAAAAGTTTTTGATAAATATTAAAGATTTTGATGAAAAAGTTTTAGAAAAGATGCTTGAGTGTGTTTTACTCATGCATGATAATTTAAGGCCTTCTAATTTGATGGAGCATTGAAAAAATTCTTCTAGTTACTTTCACTCATAGAAGTCTAATTTGGAGTCATCCAATTAAATTGACAAGAAAATTAATATTTAATATATTTTTTAATTATAGTAACCAACTTGCATGATGGTTTTAAATATGTCAATGGAGTTAAGGGTTGATTTACATGAATGTGTTTGACACATATTGGGGATGAGAATTAAAGGTTACTTTTTGACTTGGAATTTAAATTTTGGATAGTTTCACTACACAATAGTATTGATCAGTAGTTATTAATACATTCAAAGAATTTTGATGGTTTAAATCAAAGTCATAACAAAAGTGTGGTGGTTTGAATTATTTATAAGCTAGAATTATTATCTTATGATTTAAAAATTTTACAATAGAAGATTTGATTTAATTTTTCTCAAATTGGATGACTCAATGTCAAAGAAAAAATGTATTTTCGATTTTTGACTAACTTGGATGTCACCATGTGATTTCTACTAATAGGTTTTCATATCTTGTGCCATGATAAGTTTTAGCTTTTACAATTCAAAGTTAGTGGACCATCGATTTTCATTCTTGAATATGAAATATGTTGGTGTAGATCTCTTTCTCCTATATTCGAAGCTTGTATTCATTCAATCAATATCAAAGCACAATCTGGTTGAACTTGTTTAAAATTTTCTAATTATATTGAAAATTGTTTTACTAGAGATGGATTGGAGTTATTTATAATCTAATATTATGATAGACCAATTAATTAAGAGCAGTTGATATTTTGATAAAAAAACTTGATATTCTAATTTAAAATTAAGATGTTGTTTTTTTTCTTTCATTTACAAGAGATGGGTTTGATTTCGATCGTCCTTAAGAAGAATCAAGTCTCGAGGCATTGAACCTTATTTTTATATTGAGATCTAATAAATAAAATAAATAAATAGAATACATAGATATTTGGACATGAGATCATAATTCTGAAGCCTAAAAGTTCAAAAATCTTTGATAGGAAATTTCGAGGATGAAATTTTTTTCTAGGGAGGGACAATATAATATCCTTATCCAAAATGAGACCAAAGTCAAAGTGGGCCTAGTCGACTTGACTAGCCTAGCCACCATGGAGAAAGGTCCCAAAATGCATTGGCATGAGTTTTAAAGCATGAGCAAAACAAAGAAAAAACTGATGAAGAAAGCTCCCAAGAGTCTTTTTCCTCATGAAATCACTGGAGAAGTTTGATGTTATGGAGGACTAGGACTCCTTCCATCCTATTTAAAGGTGAATAAACCCTCCTTTGAATGCTAGTAATGATTGGCCATCAGCCATCACTGGGAGGGATTGGTCTTCCCTTCTTCTAGAAGTGTTCCACCAAGTTTGCTACAAACCAAGAACCAACCACTGTCAAAAATAAATGTAAGATGTCAAAAACTTTGATTAACCCTCTCCTCCAACTTCTTAAGGCCTAAGATTTTTTATTTCAACCGGCTTTCACTGAATTTCATCTTAAAAATGCAACCCATATTTTTTCCTAATTTTTATGCTTTTCCTTGATTTTTTTTGACATCGTTCATTACTACCGACTATTGGATGGGAACCCTAGGCCACCCCACCGTGGCCTGCATCCCTGGCCACCACCTCTACCAATGTGAAGTGTCCCCTATTTTGGGATTAGAAGGGAGAAAATCCCTTCTTTCGACCCAAGCTATAAGGAAGAAGAAGGAAGAAGAAAAGGAAAGGAAAAGAAAGGAAAAGGAAAGGAAAGAAAAAGAAGAAAGTTTTCTCTTTGCTTCCCCCTCTTTCTTTCTCTATAATTTTATCTTTCTAGATTGTTTCTCTATTTTAAGATTTTCTAGACCTTTGAAAAGACTATCTCAATGAGCTTGAATGGTCCTAATGAAGGAGTTGTGATCCACATGGTTGCCAGGTAGCATACCACCGACACCCAACCTAGCTAAATACTGTAGCACTAAATTTTATCATCATACTTTTTAGTGAACCATCTATACACTAATTCAATCATGATTTAATTAAATTATCTTGATCAAATAGATTAGGTTGCCAGGCATTGTCACCTGATCAGCCTTATTCTACCTTATTAATGTTTCTCTCCTTTGATATTCTCTCTACTTGATTTATGAACTCAACAAGGGGTCCCTAGCCTCATCATTTTAAATCCAAGTTAATCCGGTACATAGACCTTAAACCATCCTATTTGGTCAGGTAGCATGTTCACACCATCCAAGCCTTTATCGAGCATTGCAAAAATTGATCTTTATTGATCTCTATCATGTTCTTGTATCTTAGCTAACTTTGATTAGATGAAATTACTAGAATAACTCGATACCTATCATCGAATGATATATTAATTTTTACTTTGATTTGATCATTCATGATCTTTATTGAACAACCTATCTCCTAGCTTGATCTTGATCAGATGAAGTTATGATGATTAGACTGGCTAGACCATTGGATGTAGCTATCTATCAATTTTATCTTTCCATAGTTATCCATACTCTCCCTAATTATTGGAGTTGATTCCACATAGGTATATGATCGTCTCAACAAGAAGATGTCCAAAAATGAATTATACAATATGATTAGTTTGTTTGAATATTCAAAATAAAATTTCTAAAATTATTTGAAATATTTGTTAGAGTATTTATGAGATAAGTAATGCTTTACTTTCTCTAGATTTATTAGTAAATTATAAAATAATTTCTAATATGATTTATAAAATTGATGCATGAGTTTAATGAGTAATATTTTAATATAGAATGCATCTTATTTTGAAATATTATAATGATGCATTATTAAAAGTATTGATCTTGTTATGAATTATGCTTGATTGACTTCAATACCGCATGATTATGTATATTTTTTATCGAATCAAAATATGAAATATGATTTGTGAAAAAAGTTTTGATTCGAGATGACTTAAACTTTTAACTTGACTATGTAAAGGATTCTACGAATTGGGATTAATATGTTGGCACCTGACTAGTCTTGAAGTTTTATGTGGTAAAAGATGCGCAATATATTACAAATGGATACATGACAAACTACCAACAGATTAATAGTTCCTAAAGACTTTGCTACAAATAGGGGTGCGAAAATATAACCTAACCTATATTCAACACACTATAAATAGGTTTGGATTTGGGATAAACAAGTTCGTTATAAACAGGCCAACTTGTTTAACCTATTTAACATAGAAGTCAGGTCGGTTCAAATTTTTTATATCTAACTTGTTTAACCCGTTTAATTTTTAGGTTGGATCAGGTCAGGTAACCCATTTAACTTGATTTATTTATTTATTAAATGGGTTGAGTTAGGTTAGGTTAGGTTAGATAAATATGTTATTTATTTATAAAATAGGTTAAATAAGTTAGATCAGGTCCGGTTAGTAGGTTATTCATTTAATAAATGGATTAAATGGATCATGTTGGGTTACCTATTTATTAAATGGGCCAAGTTCAGGTTTTAAATTATAATATATTTAATAAATAGGTCAGGTTTAGATTCAGGCTTTTCTGACTCAACTTATATCTGAACCGATCCATATATACTCGACATGACCTGATTGCTACCCCTAATTGCAATATAATATGTAACATACTATAAGATGACTCATAGCTCACTGCAAGATAATATGTAGTATTATGATCCTGCCCTACAAAAAAATATGGTCATAGGTCATGGCTGATGAGATGAATTTCATATTTTTGAAAAGAAATTAAATTTATAAATAAAACTCAAATTTTGAAAAGATATTGAATTTGACATAAATAATATTTTAATAATGCTGCATGTTAGAGTTGATTTTGATATGATGAATTAATATATCTCTACTTTTAATAAATAATTATTTATTTGTTACTTAATTAATTTAGTTAAAGTTTTCATTGCTTAATGAGCTATTTAACTTATTATCCATATTTTTTAGTTTTTATATATCTTGAGAACTAAGATGACCTGAGAATATGTATGAGATAGTGATTAGAAGTAGAACTTTGATAACTTTACTTTAGATTAAAAATTTTATCGAAGTTTAATGTAAGATCTTTTGAATTTTATTGAAATTTTGTGAGAATGAAGGGTGTAGGTTTAGCTTGTATCATCATACATAAGAGTGGGTATAGTTTACTTGACAAATTATAATAATTTGTAGAAGTTTGCAAAGTAATCAACATTTTATAATATGCAAGATTTTGTTTCAAGGTATTGTTGCATGGACATAGATATGAAAATTTGATTTGGACACATAATGTAGTGTCTAACTTGGCAAGAGGGAGAAAAGTGTTGAGAATTCTTCTACAAATCTAACCAGATTTGACAAACCAAATCCTCGAGAACAACCTTGTTCCCGATCAAGAACGAATGCCTAAATCAACAAAGCAATCACCAGGTTGTGGATGACCATCTGCCAGCAATCTCCATTGAAGATCATGGTAGGATTCAGGTCTATGAAGCTCAAGAAAACCAAGAATGGGAGAAGAGAGAAAAAAAAAATAGAGAAATTTTCATTGGAGAAAGGGATTTCCACTTCCAAGAAGTTCGTTACACAACTCACATCCTCTTACGAGAATACAATATATATATACCTTAGTCACACATGCTCGAGATCCCAAAAACTCCCCGAGCTGGCACCGTTCAAAACACTTCACCCGTCATCCGAGCCGACTCAAATCCATTCGAGCCGACCGTCCAGACAACAGGTTTCCTAACCATTCATTCGAGCTGACTCTAATATATTCGAGCTGACTCTAATACATTCGAGCTTATTCTAATACATCCGAGCCAACTCGTCCAGACAACAGATTTCCTAACTATGCATTCGAGCCGACCCGAATCCATCCGAGCCGACCCGTCCAGACTGTAGATTTTCTGACTGTGCATCTAAGCCGACCTGAATGCATCCGAGCTGACCCTCCAGTCCATAATCACCTGTTCTGAGATGTGCCAACTGATAGAACCGACTCTTACAATAGAAGAGCTAACTCAAAGATCCAGAAAGACCCAAACTGAGCCTAAACACCTAAGACTTATACCGGACTCAACCCTAGCCCTAGACACATCATGAAAAACCATGATAGACCAGATCAACACATGTACATTGACCCGACTAGCCATGAATGCACCACCTGAGACTCAACAATCTCCATCTTAGTGCTTCAAGGCTACATATGCCAGACTCCTCAAACCCATTAACCACATACAAGAGTAGAAGCTATCCCTTGGTAGAGCCTTCGTAAGTGCATCCATCTGGTTTTTCGTTGCATAGACCTTCACCAGTGCCACTTCTCCTTCCTCCACCAGCTCCCTAACTCTGTGGTACCTCACATCTATATGCTTGGTCCTAGCATGATAGACTGGATTTTGTGTTAAGTGTATGGCACTCTGCATATCACTGTGCAAGACCACCATACACTGTTTCATGCCCATTTCATATACTAGCCTTCTCAGTCATAGTGCTTCTTTTGCAGCTTCAATAATCCCTATATACTCAGCTTCTGTTATAGACAAAGCAGTAATAGGTTGAAGGGTTGATCTCCAAGAAACCAGTCCACCATACATGCAAAAGAGATAACATGTTGTAGACCTCCTTGTATCAAGATCATCTGCATAGCTTGCATCAACAAACCCTTCCAAAGGACCTGAATCCTTACATGATTCTATAGAGTTCCATTCATGTCCTTCAAGCTGCCCACCAAATACCAGTCCATGTCTTTGAGGCCCTTACAGATATCTCAAAATCCACTTCAATGCTTTCCAGTGTTCCTTCCCATGATTAGCCATGTACCTGTTCACCTGGCTTACGGCATATGCTATGTCCGGCCTGCAACAAATCATAGCATACATCAAACTGCCCACTACATTGGCATATGGAACTCTTTCCATGTACTCTTTCTCCTCCTCTGATTGGGGGCACCACTTTTTCGAGAGAGAAAAATGCCCTGGTAATGGTGTTTCCACAGGTTTGGCCTTATCCATCCTAAACCTCTGAGAACATTTTTAATATACCCACCTTATGACAAATGGAGTATTCCTTTGCACCTATCTCTGCAAATCTCCATTCCAAGGATTTTCTGAGCTAATCCCAAGTCCTTCATCTCAAATTCTTGAGATAATGCTCTCTTCAGTCCTTTCACAGCTGTCATACTTCTGCTGGCTATCAACATATCATCCATATATAGAAGTAAATACAGAGCATCCATAGTATCCACATCCTTCACATAGACACAATGATCATGTTCACATCTAAGAAATCCAAGGCTCAAGATAAATGTATCAAATCTGTGATACCACTAACGAGATGATTGTTTCAATCCATACAATGACCTCTGAAGTAGACATACCTTGTTCTCCTGTCCAATCTCAATGAAGCTTTCAGGTTGCTTCATATAGATTTTTTCTTCCAGTCTTCCATGTAGAAAGGCTGTCTTCACATCTATCTGCTCCAATTCCAAATTATGTTTCGCCACCAAAGACAACAACACCCGAATTGAAGTATGGCATACAACAGGAGAAAACACTTTTGTATAGTCAACTCCTTTCCTTTGTGAGTATCCCTTTGCTACCAATCTTGTCTTGTATCTTACTCCACCTTGCTCTGAAGGTAATGATTTCTTAGTGAATACTCATTTGGAGCCAATAGCATGAGCATCTCTAGGTAGACCCACTAGTTGCCATGTCTGATTCCTCCTGAGAGATTCCATCTTCTCCATCATGCCTTGCATCCATGACTCTTTATCATGACTTTCCATGGCCTCTACAAAACTTTCTAGATCTCCATTCACAGATATAAGAGCATGTGAAATTGCTTCATCCATGCCATATCTTACTGGCTTCTGGATCATGTGTTGAGGCCTATGCAATGCCACTCCCCTTGCACTGTCTTGCAAGTCTACTATTTGTGGCTCCTCCTGCACATCCTTTTGAACAGCTTATTCTTCTTGCCTCTCCTTCACTCCTGGAGAATCTTTCCTGTCCAACTCCACCTCAACTGAAACTCCATTTCCAGCTAATGTTGAAGGCCTATCCTCTACCTGTGATGGGCTCTCACTGCTGTTCATCTTATTGACTGCATTTCCAGTTGCAATCCCCGTTTTCACCAAGATGCTCCTCTCATCAAAAATGACATCCCTACTGATCACAGTCTTTTGAGACTGTGGATCCCACAGTAGGTAACCTTTGACTCATTGTGGATACCCTATAAAGATCATTTTCTTTGACTTAGGATCCAACTTGCTTCTTTTAGTTGCCTCTACATGAACATAAGCCAGGCAACCAAAAACTTTGAGGTGGCCAAGTTCCACCTTCTTCCCACTCCAAGCTTCTTCTGCAAGTCCACCATCCAACTTGAAGTGAGGGGACCTGTTTATGAGAAAACATGCCTGAGTAATAGCATCACCCCAAAAAATTTTCGGTAGTGATGACTGCAGCCTCATACTCCTTGCCCTCTCCAATAGTATCCAGTTCATTCTTTCCGCGACACCATTCTGCTGTGGGGTCATCCTTACTGTGTAATGGCATTTGATACCATTTTCATCACAGTAACTTCTAAACTCTATACTAGAGTACTCCCCACCATTATCAATTGGAAGGCACTTTACATGTCTTCCTATCTCCTTCTCTACCTCAGCTTTTCAAGCTTTAAACCGGGCAAATACATCTGATTTTTCCCTCATCAGATACACCCACAGTTTCTTAGAGAAGTCATCAATGAAGGTAACAAAATACCTTGCTCCACCTATGGATAAAACAGGTGCTGGTCCCTATACATCTGAGTGCACCAAATCCAGACTCCTTTACTTGGCTTGGTACAAACAGCAAATTTAACTCTATGCTGTTTACCAAAGATACACGGCTCACACAGGTCATTTCCATCCTTTTTAAAGCTGGGATATTCCCTCTTCTACTTAACTCCGTGAACCCTCGGTCACTCATATGACCCATTCAATAGTGCCACAGTTTATATTTCAACTGTTCCTCCTATGCCACCGCAAGCACTTCAGCACTATCACTTATCACTGAGCCTTCCATCCTATATAGATTGTTGCTCAGTCTTCTTCCTCTCATTACCACCAAAGCTCCCTTGGTAATTCTCAAACATCCACTACCAGATTGGCAACTAAAAGCATATCCCTGCTCTTCTAAGTAGTCCAAAGAAATCAAATTATTTTTCAATTCTAGCACATTTTTGATATTTGATAGAGTCCTTATCACTCCATCATACATCCTCATCCTAATAGTGCCTACTCTGGCTACCATACAAGGATGATCATCACCAAGACTTACACTACCTCCATCTGACCTGTCATAGGTGTAAAACCATTCCCGATGTGAGGTATAGTGGTATGAGCATGCAGAATCCAAAATCCAGGTATTCTTCCAATCCACTAATCCATCTGATACAACCAGTACTCCTTCTCCATTGCTTTCCAAAGCAATAGCACCATTAGTGTTGGCTCTCTCCTTTTCTGTCTTCCAAAGAGGACAATTCTTCCTAATATGCCCAAGCTGACGACACTTGTAGCATTTCAAACTCTTGTGGTTCCGAGACTAAGATCTACCTTTGGACTTTCTCCTAGTTCTTTCCTTGGATCTTGCTTCCCTCTCATTCACAGCAAGAACCTTTGAATTAGGATTACCTTTGCAGATCTTTTCCCTTTGCTCATTGGATCTGAGCACACCAACAACTTCTTCATAGTTTAGGGTTTCCTTTCCATAAACTAAAGTTGTTATGAGACCATCATACGATCTAGGGAGTGAACATAATAGCAACAATGCTCGATCCTCCTTGTCTATCTTCACATCAAGACTCATCACCTTAGAACAAACCTGATTGAACTTCTGAATATGTGCAACAAGGTCTCCTCCTTCAGGCATTCTCAAGCTATATAATTACTTCTTCAGCCATAGCTTGTTCGTCATGTACTTTCCCATGTATGTGTTCTCCAGTCTTCTCCAAAGACCTTTTACAGTAGTCTCTGAACACACCTCAGGTAAAACCTGATCAGCCAAACACATCCTTATGGTGCTGAAAGCAATCTTTTCTAACTCTTCCCATTCTTCAACATTAATCTTTTCCAATCTTTCTTTAACTAAGACCTTGTAGATTCTCTGTTGAACCAGCAAATCTTTAATCCTTTGCTACCATAGGGTGAAGTTTCCCTTGCCATCATACTTCTCAAAATCTACTTTGAACCCACTTGATGCCATTACCACAATCAAGAATTCAAGAGATATGAAAACTGTACCTGCAAGAAGTCTTACTTCCAACCCTCTGATCTTGAGATCTTCCTTCCACGAACCACGCTCTGATACCAAATGTTGAGAATTCTGCTACAAATCCAACCAGATTTGACAAACCAAATCCTCAAGAATAGCCTTGTTCTCGATCAAGAATGAATGCCTAGATCAACAAAGCAATCGCGAAAGCGTATCACCAGGTTGTGGATGACCATCTGCTAGCAATCTCCATTGAAGATCATGATAGGATTCAGGTCTATGAAGATCAAGAACACCAAGAACCGAAGAAGAGAGAAGAAAAAAAAAAATAGAGAAATTTTCATGGAAGAAAGGGATTTCCACTTCTAAGAAGTTCGTTACACAACTCACATCCTCTTACGATAACACAATATATATATAACTTGGTCACACGTGCACGAGATCCCAAAAACTCCCCTAGCTGGCACTGTTCAAAACACTTCACCTATCATCCAAGCCGACTCAAATCCATTCGAGCCGACCCGTCCAGACAACAGGTTTCTTGACTGTTCATTCGAGCTGACTCTAAATATCCGAGCTGATTCTAATACATCCGAGTCGACTCTAATACATCCGAGTCGACCTGTCCAGACAATAGGTTTCCTGACTGTGCATCCGAGCCAACTCGAATCCATCCGAGCCGACCCGTCCAGACTGTAGATTTTCTAATTATGCATCCGAGCTGACCCGTCCAGTCCACATCACCTGTTCTAAGATGTGCCAACTAACAAAGTCGACTCTTACAATAGAAGAGCCGACTCAGAGACCCAGAAAGACCAAAACTGAGCCTAAACACCTAGGACTCATACCGGACTCAACCCTGGCCCTAGACACATCATGAAAAACCATGATAGACCATATCAACACATGTACATTGACCCGACTAACTATGAATGCACCACCTGAGACTCAACAAAAAGAGAAATGAGGATACATGGGATAAATTACAACGTTGACTCATTATATATTTACACATTTAATATTGGTTGTTTCCATATTAAAAAGATATTGTTGTTAAGGTCTTTTCAATTTCGATAATTCTTATTCAAATGCCCAAATTAATATAAGGATACAAACAAATTAAATAAAATTTTCAAGTTACTTTAGTACCTATAACCTCGTTCATCCATGAAAATGAATGAATACTCATTTCAAATATGAAAATAGAGGGACAAACTTATTATTAAAAGAATTCAACTTTTTGCCAATCTTTAAAATTCGCAACCATATATGTATCCAAGTATCTAATTATATATATTTAACTTGGATATGTACCTCATATGGATTTTTTTAGGCAAACATGAGCATCCAAATAACATAGTTTGAATGACAAATTAAACACTATATTGACATGATTATCTAATGTAGATATTTTGGGTGTTTGGATGATTCCTTGCAGCATTTCTCCTAAAAAAATGCCTACGTCTTTTGCATTGTTGAACAATGATGCCTACATTGTGATTGTATCTCTAATAAGCAAAATATAACTACAATCAAAATGGAACAAATCTTTGAAGACCTAGGAAATAGCACCATCTTAATGAGCTGGGTGATAGAAATGCAAGGCCTTATTTGGAGTGCTAATTAGCTATTGAATTGGCCTTTCCAAATGTATGAGATATATTAATTATGGATATAGTGATGTAGATGATAAGCATAATTAAGAAGTACATGAATGGCCTCATTTCTTTTCCTATTTGAAGCCAATTAATTACCATAGGGGAGCCTCGCTCTATGCATGGAGCATCAACATGAATAGTTTGACAACCAAAGAGATACCTTCCTATATAACTCTGGTTTGGCAATAATGATATATCAAACTACATAACCTTAATAGCCTATAGTGATGATATTCTCATTTTCATTATGGATTAT
The DNA here is from genome assembly GCA_021397845.1 of Areca catechu. Classification (NCBI taxonomy): domain Eukaryota; kingdom Viridiplantae; phylum Streptophyta; class Magnoliopsida; order Arecales; family Arecaceae; genus Areca; species Areca catechu. Next base: position 138,767,409 of record CM038043.1, read on the forward strand.
GATCCAACTTTGCCTCTAGAATCATTATGAAGATGGTACATATATACTTATTATTTTTTTTCATCTTACATGAAAGTGAGTAGGAATTGGGGAGGTCGTCAGGCTTTTTAGGTTAATCATCTAAAGATGAATAGAAAAATAAATGATGATTCCAATCTTCTTCAAAAATACCAGGGCTTTGAAACCAAATGTAGAAAAAAAATTTAATTAATCCCATGGATCAAATGAAAAAATTGGAATACAACATTGTTTAGATCTAATTTTATTAATAATAGATCTTATAATATTTATCACATAATCAAGATTTGTTAAAAGGGTTTGCAATACATACTTGTATTTATCATAATCTCAAACTTTAATCCCGATGCTCACTCGAACACGGAAGGCAGAGTCCTTCTCTCTAGTCTTCCTCATGCAACAGGCGGCTCTCGATAGAAAAAATCACTGTAAAAATATAACTCGCGTATATATACAGAGAAAGTGGAGAGGGAACCTAGCTAATAAAATAAAAATATCCTAACTGACTCTCCCATCATGAGTCAAGTCGGTCTAAGGCCTATATTATGCCGTTTCAATCACACAAACTCACATAAGGACTCCTAGCCCAAATACAATGATCACATAACATTGGGCTCAACATATATCTATTAACATGGATCATGAAATCAACTTAATTTTAATAAATCATAAATAATAATAATTAATGTTAGTCCAAATTAGAAATAAACTTTTACATCTCCAAATCTAAAAAGTTAGGGTTGGACATGCCATGGTTCAAATGTAGGGATTACTTGAAAATGATTAGAAACATAGGGCCATAAGAAGAGGGGAACAATAGGCAAAGGAAGGAAATCTAGAAAAATCTAGAAAGGTGATGATGTCTAAAAGTGCATTTTCTACCAAAAAGAAGTCTCGACTACAAACACAATCGAGCCATCGGTCCCAAAGGTTCAAGGTATAGTTGGCCAAAACCAATGAAGATTGTTATCTTTTCATATTAAAATTTTGGAATCCGGTCTTTGATAGAGAAAAGTTTCCTTATGATAAAGAGAGAAAATGGAAGAAAGAGATGGGGGACACGTAATCTGAAAATAGGCTAAAGATGAGAAGACCAAAAGGGTCAGGAATGAGTAATACAAGAAATAGATTCATGGAGATTGGAGTTCTTGATATTGGCAAGGAAGAATGGTAGGCTTGAAATAAAATAATAATATATTTTTGGAGGTACTCAAAGACTCAAAATAATCATAGTTTCATTGTAAATTGATCCCATGGATATTTATAACCTCTAGGAAAGCTTAAAGGACACAATATATTACTAAATAAGAAATCAAAATACAATTACTCATGCATTTGTTTCTAGATAATGGAAGTTTCTATGTGACTCTTAGGATCCCTCAACCTTTAGACTACCAACAAAGACTCTTAGATTTCTAACAAGAATTAAGTTATAATTAAGTTTATTTACCAACACCCCCCTTTAAACTTAATTGTGTTCCATCCTTCATTCCAAGCTAAATTTTAAGCTTATGAAATGGATCTGCTGCAAGTGGTTTGGTAAAAATATCCACCACTTAATTTTGAGACTTGACATAGATTAGCTCCACATCCTTCTCCTTCACATGATTTCGAACAAAATAGTATCGGATGTCAATATATTTGCTCCTTTCATGATGCACAGGATTTTTAGCCAAATTAATTACAGATTTGCAATCAACACTAATTTATGTAGCTTCAGCTTGTGGAAAATATATCTCCTTAAGCAAACTTCTTAGCCAAATTGCATGACATACACAAGATGATATTTCTATATACTTAGCTTCACATGAGAAGAGGATAACAATTGGCTACTTTTTGGAAATCCAAGTGAATGCTATATTACCCATATAAAAATAAATACAGTAGTGCTTTTTCTATCATCAAAGTCTCCTCCTCAATCGCTATCAGAAAAACCATAGAGTTGAAAATTATTAGAGGATGAATATAATAGACTATGAGAGATGGTACTTCAAATGTAGTGAAGAATTCTCTTTGTGGCCTTCTAATGTGTAGACTTTGGATTTTCCATATATCTACTAACCAATCCAACTTCATAAAATATTTCTGGCATTGTGCAAGTTAAGTATCTCAAACTTCCAACCAGGCTTTTGTAGAGAGTAGGGTCTACCATTTTGCCTTCATCAAATTTAGATAGCTTCATTCCACAATCAACAGGAGTACTTATTGACTTACAATCTTCAATGTTGAATTTCTTTAAGATCTCCTTTGCATAAGCTTCTTGTTATACAAAGATGCCTTCTTTTGTTTGCTTTACTTCCAAGCCAAGGAAGTAGGTCTTGAGTTCCATGTCCGTCATCTCAAACTCCCGAATCATGATTTGTTTGAATTTCTCGAATACTTGTAGATTATTTCCTGTGAAAATAAGATCATTCACATACAAAGCAACAAACACAATATCTCCCTTTTATTTTTTTCACATATAAGGCATGCTCATAAGGACATTGCATAAAATCATTAGTCTTAAAGTTGGCATCAATATGACTATTCCAAGCTCTCGGAGCTTATTTCAAACCATACAATGCCTTCTTTAACTTCAAGACTTGTCTTTCATATCCCTTCTTCACAAAATCCATAGGTTTCTCCACATAAACCTCTTCATCAAGAAATCCATTTACAAATACTGATTTGATATCCATTTGTAAAATTTGCCATTGATTTTGCACAGCAAAAGAAAATAACAATCTAATAGTTTATACGAGCAACTGGTACAAATACCTCATCATAGTCGATACTGGCTTGTTGCTTGTATCTTTTTGCTACCAATCTTGTTTCGTATTTTTTAAGTTCTCCTTGGGCATTCTTCTTAATTTTGTAAACCCACTTCACACCAATGGGTCATGTCCTTTAGGAAGATTGACATACTCCCATGTGTCATTCTTTTTTATGGCTTTGATCTCCTCATCCATGGCTCTCCTCCATCTTTCATCTTTTTTTGCTTCTTCATAAGAAATAACTTCTTGATTAGTAAGCAAACATATAAGATTAAGCTCATCCATTACCTTATAGAGCTCTTTAATGGATCTTGTCTTTGATGTTCTTGAAAAGTCTTCCTTGGATGGTGATATTGTTGATGTTGTAGAAGATAATGGTGGCGAGGTGATCTTCTCTTGCTCCTCTTTTTCTTCTTCATGAATATACATTTCTTTATATTTTTCCCAATTCCAAGCTCCTTCTTCATGGAACTCCACATCATGGCTTATAATTAGCTTCTTGGTTGTTGGATCTAGAAGCTTGTAAGCTTTTGTTCTTGTATCATAGCCAATAAAGATACATTTGGCACTCTTATCATCTAGCTTTATCCTCTTTTGATCTAGTACATGCGCATAAGCAAGACAACTGAAGACTCTCAAGTGTGAAACATTTGGCCTTCTACCACTCCATGCTTCTTGTGGAGTCATATCTTCTAAACTTTTCGTTGGACATCTATTAAGTAAATAGATAGCACAATTTGTGGCTTCCATCCAAAATTCCATGGGTAGATGTTTACTTTTCAACATGCTGCAGATCATATCAAGGATGGTTCGATTTTTTTTCCCCCTACGCCATTTTGTTGAGGTGAATATAGTACCATCAAAAGCCACCAAATGCCATTGTCTCCACAATAATCTTCAAAGATTTTAGATGTGTACTCTCCACTATGATCTAATCGAAGTGCCTTGATGTAATAGCTACTTTGATTTTTTACTATAATTTTGAACTTCTTAAAGACTTTAAATGCATCAGACTTCTCCTTCAAGAAATAGATCCATATCTTCCTGCTATAATCATCAATAAATGTTAGAAAATATCGATTATCTCTAAATGATGTTGGAGTGATTGGCCCACAAATGTCAGTGTGGATGAGCTCAAGAGGTATCTTTGTATAATATGATGCTTTTTTCAGAAAACTCATTCTTGATTGTTTGCTAATAACACATCCTTCACAAAATTGGTTGGGAGAATCATTATGGGGCAACCCATTCACCATCTTTTTTGTAGAGAGTTGTTTAAGACCATCAAAATGAAGATGCCCATATCTCAAATGCCATAGCCATGAAATATCTTTCATACAAGCATTTAAACATGTGGAAGAAACATACTTGATATTCAATAAAAACATTATATTGTTGGTCATTTGAATATGAGCAAGCAACTTATTATTTTGATTTCTCAAGAAAATACTTCTATCATTCATATGTATGGTATAGCCTTTCTCTAGAAGTTGTCCCATACTTAAAATATTACTTGTCATACTTGGCACATAATAAACTTCAGAAATGAATTGATGACTTCCATTTTTTAATTCAATAAGAATTTTACCTTTTCCTTTCATTGATACTTTAAAAGAATCTTCAAAAGAGACATGACCATCCATTGATTCATCTAGCTCCACAAACATATCTTTGTATCCACACATATGATTGCTTGCTCTAGTATCTAAATACCATAAGCTTTGATTGTTGATGTCATCTCCCTTGTATGCCAATAGAAGAACCGAATTCCTTCCTCCTCTTGTTTCTTTGCAACATAGGTCTTCTCTTGCACTTGATTAGAATCATTATACCAACATTCTGAAGCATAATATCTAATCTTCTTACAAAATATAGCACCAAACTTTAGATTTGCCATACCTTTGGCTTCTTGACGAGTCTCTTTGTCCTTCTCCATTTAGGCTTTGACTTCTTTCTTCATCTCTATTTGTTCTTTCTTGTCCATGACCGCGGCCTCTCCAAGAGCCACAGCCTCTCCAAGAGCCATGACCTCGTCTTCTTTGGCTTTGTCTTGACTCATTCCTTAAGTCTTCTTTGCTCTCCTTCAAAGAAAACTTTGATTAAAGAACTTGCTCCAAAGGCTCTTGTCTCCTCTTATTGAGTATTTCTTCATGAACTTGTAAGGAACCCAAAAGTTCATCTATTGTCATCTCCTCCAAAGTCTTTGACTCCTCGATGGCAACCACAATATGATTAAATTTGAAATCCAATAAGCGTAGGATTTTTTCTACTACTTTGGTGTTAATCATAGTTTCACCAGTCCTCCTCAATTGATTAACAGTGGCTAAGACTCTTGTAAAATAATCCGAAACACATTCAGATTCCTTCATTTGTAGAACTTCAAATTCATCTCGAAGAGTTTGGAGATGAACTTTCTTCACGTTCTCAATTCCTCTATAAGAAATTTTGAGAATTTCCTATGTTTCATTTGAGGTGGTTGCCGTTGCAATCTTTTCAAAGGCTGATTCATCTATAGATTGATAGATTAAATATAAAGCTTTCTTATCCTTTCTTCGAGACTCTCTTTGTTGATTAGTGAGGGCCTCTCATTCTCTTGGTTCTTGATAACCTTCTTCTACTAAATCCCAAAGATCTTGGGATCCAAGTAGAGCCTTCATTTGCAAGCACCAATTTTCATAGTTTGTTTCGATGAGACGAGGAAAGGAGGGTTGTAGGAGACTATTGGTGGACATCATCGGCACTGATACCACTTTGATATTGGCAAGGAAGAATGGTAGGCTCGGAATAAAATAATAATATATTTTTGGAGGTACTCAAAGACTCAAAATAATTATAGTTTCATTACAAATTGATCCCATGGATATTTATAACCTCTAGGGAAGCTTAAAGGACACAATATATCACTAAATAAAAAATTAAAACATAATTATTCATTCATTTGTTTCTAGATAATGAGAGTTTCTATGTGACTCTTAGGCTCTCTCAACCTTTAGACTACCAACAAAGATTCTTAGACTTCTAACAAGAATAAAGTTATAATTAAGTTTATTTACAAATAGTTCTCAAGTTGCTTTTGCCTCTCCTCATCCTATTTTGCCATAGATCTAACCATGGAGATGTCTAGGTTCATCTTGGACTAAGAGAGAGGGATCTCAAAAGAGGGATGATGTGACCGAATCGCTGATATAGGGCAGGGAGACTGACATGGAGCCCTCATCGGATGCCGCACTGGATTTCCATCATGGGCCCCTTCGCTCCGCTGAGCTCCTCGAATTCAACGGGGCCGCCCATCGAAGCCGGGCACTGTCCTCCGCCAGGTCGGTCCCCGCCAGGTCAAGACGCCTAGGTCGGAGCTAAGCTCAAGCCCCACTAGAGGCAGACCCCTCGACCTCGAGGGCGGGCCCCATGGTTCGAAGTTGAGCTCAAGCCTCCTCCGCCACATGGAGCCCCTTCGAGGTCGGGTCCCCTGGGCCGGGCACACCACGTGCACTTCTGACAGCCCGAGCTCGGTCAACACTGGGCCCCACTGGTTCGGTATCGAGCTCGGCCCTCCTCCACATAGCCGAGCCACCACGAGGTGGGTCCGCTACAAGTGGGCCCCACCTCCCCAACTCGGTCCCTAGCTCAAATCTAGGCGCCAACCACTAAGGGAGCAGCACCTCCCCTCCGGGGATAGTGATGGACCCCCGAGGTCCGTACGACAGCAGTTGCCACGTCGCCATTAATGTCCACGGCCGTCATTCACACCAGAAAGAAAGGAAACTCACATCAAGGCACCATGCCCTCTGTCGACCTGCCGTACGTCCGGAGAAAAGACCCTACCAGAGAGCATGAGTCCCGAGACCGGTGGCCCACCGATCGAGATCCTACCATGCTTCCGAGAGAGGGGCAAACAGAAGGAATGTCAGAGACATGCAAAAGCTTCCCCAGCTACCCAATAAAGGAGGCGTCCCGTCTATGGCACGATACCTTGTCGTACCCATCTGACAGCATGGGAGGACCCCGAGGCAAGCCAAAAGAGAAGACTCGACCAGAGTAAGAAAAAGGGAGGTAACAGCCATCTCTAAAGGGGAGAGGGGCCAGGGAGGAGGCCAAGACCACCTCGGCCACCACATCTCCCAGCTCACGCTCATATTCTCATACACTCCACCCACTCCTCCTAGCATGGAGCTTATCCAGAGGGGCTCAACCAGGAGGATATGTTTCCCTGGATCGTCACTGACTTGATCGTCGGAGTGTCCCCGCTGGAATCCCCAGCCCGGATCACTGATGTTGGCTTTCTTGCAGGTCCCGAGACACCGGAGGCATCCCCGGCAGGCAGACGCGGAGCACCCGATGCCATTAGCAGCTACGGGCCATTACGATCTTGGCGGCAATAGATTAGCACGCCAGGAAGGGGATGCAGAACGATACTTGATCCAGTTTAGGCCCCGCTCAGACAGTCCATCAGGAGGATGGTGACCACCCGGGCTAGGGGAGCTTCTCCCAGCCATGCGGAGGCATCCCCTTCCCGCGGGAACCCGCACAGTCCGGTGACAGAGCCACCTGCCCCGGTTCAATAGCCCCCACTGGAGATCCAGCTGACTGCACTTGCCTAGCAGATGCACACTCTCACTGCAGCAGTGCGCCAGCTCCAACATCAACACCAGCATCGGTCCCTGGCTACTCACCAGCAGTCGGAGACCTCTGCGGCCCACGCCACAGCATCCCGTGACAGCCTGCGTTCCTTCCATGGAAGGACTTCACAGCCATGGGCTGTTACAGACCCTCGGGATACCCATCCAACCCTAATGAAGCGATGGCGGGCCAGCTCTACTAACGAAGAAAGCTGCTCACCGAACCTTGACCAGGGGGCCCCTAAACCTTGCCAAGGCAAGAAGGGCAAAGCTCCTCTCCATAGGCGTCGCACGTCCGTGTCACCTTCCCCGCCTCTCTCGATGGAGGGGTCTATAGTGAAGCCATCAAGCGCATGGCAAAAAAGCGCTTGGAAGAGCATGACCACAAGTTGGCAGAACTATCCCACCGGTTCGCCACCTTGCCCGGCACCGCTAGCGAGCCAGCGAGCTATGATGCCCGCCCCCCATTCTCCCAGGAGATCCAGGCAGAGCCGATTCCCTGCCGGTTCCGCATGCCGCAGGTGGATCCTTACGACGGGACCACCGACTCCCTGGACCACTTGGAAAGTTGCAGGGCCCTCATGAGGGTCTAGGGGGCCACTGACGCTCTCCTGTGCATCGCATTCCTTGCTACTCTTCGAAAGGTAGCTTGGGTATGGTACGCCCACCTCGAGCCGAAAAGTATTAGCTCTTTTGCCCAGCTGGAGTAGAAGTTCGTGGCTCATTTTGACACATGCCGGAAGATGCCACGTGAGGCAGATAGCCTCTTCTCCATCAGGCAGTAGGACTGTGAGCTGCTGCGAGACTACGTGGCTCGCTTCAAGGCTGCTGCCTTGGAGATCTACAGCTTGGAGGAGCCGGTTGCAATGTTGGCCCTAAAGTGAGGGCTCAAGACCTCCCGCCTAACCTACTTACTTGACAAGAAGCCCCCGAAGACCTATGCCGAGCTACTCTTCCAGGCTCAGAAGTACATTCATGCTGAGGAGGCAGGTCGTACGAGGTGAGAGCTCGATGAGAAGTCACTAAAGGGGCCAGTGCTCGCAGAGGCGTTGGGGGCGCCGAGGCCGGGATTGCCAGCTCAGAGCTCCCGACCAGCGCCGAGGCCAAGGAATGCTCCCATCCCTTAGGAGAATTTCACTCCTCTCCTCGCCTCGAGAACAAAGATCCTCATGGAGATCGAGGGCGAGACTTATCTGAGGCATCCACCACCATTGAAGCCATCCTTCACCCGTGACAAGACGAAGTACTGCCATTTCCACCGCGACCACGGCCACGACACCGAGGAATGCCGCAATCTCAAGTGGGAGATCGAAGAGCTCATCAAGAGAGGCTACCTCTGAAAATACATGGGGGGCAGAACTTGATTAGAGTCCCAGGCGCTCGTTGCTCTCCCGCCAACTCCAGCCATCGACAACCGCCCCACTGAGAAGCCGGTGGGCATAATCTTTTGGGGAGCCGCGCGTGCGTCCAAGAGGGCCCGGGGGCAGGGAACTTTGATAATTTACTCCCCTTTATGAGGGAGGGGGAGGATGGAGAGAAAAATGTAAATAATAATTCTGTGGTCATCGAGATGACGATCTCAAAGCATCTTGTAAAGCACATCATGGTAGATAGTGGAAGCTCCATGGATGTACTTTTCTACGATACCTTCTCCAGGATGAATCTTTCTCCTACTCAGCTCAGGCCTGTATATACCCCCTTGTTGGTTTCACGGGAGACTCCGCAAGGGTGGAGGGAGAAATCACTATCCCAGTCACTGCCGGGATCCCACCTCGGCAGAGCACCGTCATGATGACGTTCACGGTTGTTAGACTTCCTTCGCCTTACAACGTGATTCTGGGTTGACCTGGGTTCAATCTCCTCGATGCCATCATCTCCACCAAAAGATTGCTCGTATAGTTTCCAACCCCTTGTAGCATGGGGGAGATGTGGGATATGCCCCAGCCAGTGCAGCACTGCTTCCAAACCCTCCCCGGGGCCCGGCTACCCGAGGAGGGCTCCAGAGTAGACGAGCTCGACCAGAGGGCCCAGGACCCCAGAGGAGGCCCGGCTGAATGCCTACTTCCTTACCAGCTCGGAGCCGACCAGACAGAGACCGTGTAGATCGGAGCCCAGCTGCCCGAGGAGGAGAGAGCTCCGCTGTTGGAGTTCTTGTTGGCGAATGCGGACTTGTTCGCCTGGACGGTGGAGGACATGCCAGGCATTCCCCCTGAGGTCATCACCCACAAACTTAATGTCAATCCGAAGCACAGACCGGTTCGACAGAAGAAGAGAAGCTTCACCCCAAAAAGGCAAGCGGCCATCAACGAGGAAGTTGGGAAACTTCTAGCTGTCGGCTTCATTCGAGAAGTACAGTATCTGAGCTGGCTGGCAAATGTGGTGATGGTGAAGAAGAGCAATGGCAAGTGGAGGATCTGTGTGGACTACACCGACCTCAACAAAGCGTGCCCAAAGGATAGCTTTCCTTTATCAAGGATAGACCAGTTGGTGGATGCCACCTCAGGACATAGGCTGCTCTCCTTCATGGATGCATTCTCCGAGTACAATCAGATCCAGATGCACCTAGAGGACGAGGAGCACACTGCCTTCATCACCGATCGGGGGACGTACTGCTACAGGAAGATGCCCTTTGGCCTAAAGAATGCTTGGGCCATGTACCAACGTTTGGTTAACAAGGTCTTCTAGGACCAGATTGGCAAGAATGTGCAAGTGTACGTGGATGACATGCTTGTTATGAGCAAACCGAGCTCGAACCACATTGCCGACCTCACCGAAGCCTTTCGCACTCTCCAAAAGCACCAGATGAAGCTCAACCTAGCGAAGTGCACCTTCGGGGTGGCGACCAGGAAATTCCTTGGCTTCATGGTCACCCAAAGAGGCATCGAAGCGAATCTGGAGAAGGTCCAAGCGATCCTTGACATGGAGCATCCAACATCCAAGAAGCAGGTTCAGCGCCTGACCGGGAGGGTCACAGCCTTTAGCCGGTTCATCTCGAGGTCGACTGACCGCTGCCTCCCTTTTTTCAAGGCATTGCGCAAGATGCACGACTTCACCTGGACTGAGGAGTGCAAGGTGTCCTTTGAAAAGCTGAAGGAGTTCCTGACCTCTCCACCTCTGCTGTCCAGACTAGAAGAAGGGGAAGAGCTCCTGCTTTACCTGGCATCACACTAGGGGTCGTCAGCTCGGTCCTTGTCCGTACAGACCATGACAGGTCTCAGAAGCTGGTGTACTACACCAGCAAAATCCTCCATGATGCGGAGATCAGGTATACCCACTCCGAAAAACTTATTTTTTCACTAATTATGTCTGTTAAGCATCTCAGGCCCTATTTCCAAGTGCATCCCATCGTGGTTATGACTAATCAGCCGCTGAGGACCATGCTAAGCCACCCTGAGACTTCCAGAAGGTTGGCCAAATGGTCCCTGATGCTGAGCGAGTATGACATCGCGTATCGACCGAGGTCATCATAGAAGGCCCAAGTTCTAGCCAACTTCATGGTCGAATGTACAACACTTCCCGAGGAACCAGTGTGGATGGTCCCGGAAAGCCAAGCTGAGCTCGAACCGCTGGGGGACCCTTGGGTCTTTCACGTGGATGGAGCCTCCAATTCTTGTGGGAGCGGAGCAGGCCTCATCCTCACCAATTCTGATGGAGTGGTGACAGAGTGTGCACTTCACTTCAAGTTCCCCGCTACAAACAACCAGGCAGAGTACGAGGCACTCCTTGCGGGCTTGAAGGTGTCCCGCGAGCTGGACGTACAAAACCTAAAGGTTTTCATCGACTCCCAATTGGTTGCCGGACAAGTCTCCGGAGAGTACGAGGCCTGAGATCCCCAGATGATGAAGTACCTGGAGAAGGTCTGTTCGAGCACGGCAGGCTTCCGTTACTTCCATGTTTCCCACATCCCCCGTGGAGAGAACGCTCGTGCAGATGTACTGTCGAGGCTCGCAACCCTATCGGACTCATCCCTGGGGCACGCCTACATCGAATATCTCGAGAATCTGAGCTTCAAAAGCCCTGAGGAGGTGCAACAAGTAGCCCACGAGCCAAGCTTGATGGACAAGTATGTCAAGTACATCTAGGATGGCCTACTGCCAGTAGATCATGGAGAAACCGGCCTCATTAGAAGAAAGGCCACCCGTTTCATCTTGATGGATGGCTAGCTCTACCGCCGATCTTATTCTTACCCACTCTTGAAATGCCTCAAGCCCACAAAGGCAGCCTTCGTGCTCCAGGAAATACACGAGGTCCTCTGTGGGAATCATGTAGGAGGAAGGATCTTGGTGTACAAGGCTCTTCGCTAGGGATACTTCTGGGAAATGATGAGGGAAGACGCCATCGACTTCGTCAAAAAGTGTGACAAGTGCCAGCGCCATTCCCATATTCAGTGCCTACCGGCTGCACCGATCTCCCAGCTGTCATCTCCCTGGCCTTTCACACAATGGGGGATGGACATCCTGGGACTGTTCCCCACCGCACAAGGATAGCGGAAGTTCCTGTTAGTGGCGATCGACTACTTCACCAAATGGGTCGAAGCAGAGCCGCTAGTTCGGATTGCAGAAGCCAACGTTCGCCAATTCTTTTGGAAGTCTGTCATCTGCCACTTCAGACTCCCGAACTGCATCATCACCGACAATGGGCAACAGTTTGATAACCGGGAGTTTGAAGGATTCTGTGCCGAGCACGGGATCCATCACCATTTCATCTCGGTTGCTCATCCCAAAGCCAATGGTGAAGCCGAGGTGACCAACCGAACCATCCTTAAGGACTCCGCACTAGGTTGGACCAGGCGAAGGGCAGATAGGCGGAAGAACTTCCAAGCATCCTATGGGCCTACCACACAATGCCCAGAACGGTGACAGGTGAAATACCCTTCAACATCGTCTTTGGATCTGAAGCAATGATCCCGGTCGAGCTCGGTGTGCCCACACTCCGGGTGCAGCGGTACGACGAGACATAGAACTCAGCGCACCTTCTGCTCAACCTCGACCTCCTCGATGAGACGAGAGACAAAGCCTGGCTCTGGATGGTGGCATATCGGCAACGAGTCACCCAATATTACAATGCGCAGGTGAAGCAGAAGATCTTCCGACCTAGCAACCTGGTGCTGCGCCAAGCAGAAGCGTCCCAGCCCCGGGATTGCGGCAAGCTCTCGCCGAACTGGGAGGGCCCTTATAAAGTGGCCGAGGCACTCTCACAAGGGGCCAACTACCTCGAGGACATGGATGGCGCCAGGTTCCCCCGGACATGGAATGCTTGTAACTTGAGGAGGTACTATCAGTAATGAAGTATTCCCTCCATGAGAAATAAAAATTTCTTTCTGCACGACGATTTATCCACCTTGCAGGAAACTCAAGCCTCGAGCCTAGCTCCTCGGCAACAAAGCCCGAAGAAGAGTCCTCCGGCACAAAGACCTGAGAAGCCCCTAGGCACTCAAGCCACGAGCCTAGCTCCTTGGCACCAAAGCCCGGAGACGAGTCCTCCGGCACAAAGACCTGGGAAGCCCCAAGGCACTCAAGCCTCGAGCCTAGCTCCTTGGCACCAAAGCCCGGAGAAGAGTCCTCCGGCACGAAGACCTGGGAAGCCCCTAGGCACCAGCATCTTCGAGCCTAGCTCCAAGACCACAACTCTTGAGGCATGACCTCAGGCCCTCCAAGTCCCGGAGACCAGCTCTCCGGTCAGTGCATCATCGAACCCAGCTCCAAGACGACAACTCCTGAGGCATGACCTCAGGCCCTCCAAGTCCCGGAGACCAGCTCTTCGGTCGACGCGTCTTCGAGCACAGCTCCAAGATGACAACTCCTGAGGCACGACCTCAGGCCCTCCAAGTCCCGGAGACCAGCTCTCTGATCGATGCATCTTCGAGCCCAGCTCCAAGATGACAACTCCTGAGGCACGACCTCAGGCCCTCCAAGTCCTGGAGACTAGCTCTCCGGTCGGTGCATCTTCGAGCCCAACTCCAAGACAACAACTCCTGAGGCACAACCTCAGGCCCTCCAAGACCCAAAGATAAGCTCTCCAGTTAGCACATCTTCGAGCCCAGCTCCAAGACGACAACCTTCGAGCCACGCCGCTCTCAGCCATTAACGTCCCCGAGCCCAGCTCCAAGATGCCAACCCAAGATCGGAGCTCAGATCTCCGACCAAGGGAATCCTCAAGCCACGAAGCTCTCAGCCATCACCATCTTCGAGCCCAGCTCCAAGACACCACTTCCTGGGCCACGTCCTCAGGCAATCAAGTTATGAAGCCCAGCCCTCCAACAAGCAAGCCGCGAGCCTAGCTCCTTGGCACCAAAGCCCGGAGAAGAGTCCTCTGACACAAAGACCTGGGAAGCCCCCAGGCACTCAAGCCGCGAGCCTAGCTCCTCGGCACCAAAGCCCAGAGAAGAGTCCTCGAGCACAAAGACCTGGGAAGCCCCCAAGCACTCAAGCCGCGAGCCTAGCTCCTCGGCACCAAAGCCCGGAGAAGAGTTCTCCGGCACAAAGACCTGGGAAGCCCCCAGGCACTTAAGCCACGAGCCTAGCTCCTCGACACCAAAGCTCGGAGAAGAGTCCTCCAGCACAAAGGCCTGGGAAGCCCCCAAGCACTCAAGCCCAGGACCGGAGCTCAGATCTCCATCCAAGGGAACCTTCGAGCCACGCCGCTCTCAGCCATCATTGACATCCCCGAGCCCAGCTCCAAGGTACCAGCCAGAGACCGGAGCTCAGATCTCCGGTCAAAGGAACCTTCGAGCCACGCTGCTCTCAGCCATCATCGACATCCCCAAGCCCAGCTCCAGGGCGCTAACCCGAGATCGGAGCTCAGATCTCCGACCAAGGGAACCTTCGAGCCACACAGCTCTCCAGTCATCAGCATCCCCGAGCCCAGCTCCATGACATCAGCCCAAGACCGGAGTTCAGATCTCTGGCCAAAGGAGCCTCCGAGCCATGCAGCTCTCCGGCTAGCACAGCCACGTGCCTGGCTCCAAGGCATTCATGATGTGAACCGCAATTAGGCACCCGGGTTCGAAGCTTCTCCCTCCGACCTCCTTGCACTGAAGGAAAAGGGAAGAGAGGGGAAAGGAGGAGAAGAGGCATTCACATCACAGAAAAAAGAGAGACTATATTTGTGAAGTCAATTTCTATTGCTTTGAAGAAAGTTTTACATCATTTTCCAGGCCCTGACAGGCTAGGCAGCTTGGCTCCAAACCAAATAACAAAGAGAAGAGACAAAAAGAAAATGAAAAAGTACAAGGGGAGTCCTATAGTATGAGGTCGGCTCCTTCCGAGGGTGGTGCGCGGCCGGGACTTCCCCTTCCTCCATCTCTGGTGCAAGGTCACGCGCCTGAGCAGGCTCCATCGGAGGGATGGACTCAGCCATAGCTGTCGAGGAGGCCAGCTCGGCTGCCTTCTCCTGGGGCGCTGGCATGGCCGTTGCCGCAATCGAAGTCGGCTCAGCAGTCTCCGGGGCCACTTGCGGAAGTGGCTCGACTGGAGCGGCCCCTTGCCCTCCTGCAACCACCTTCAGAGCAGGAGCCTTCTTACCTGGGGCTCAGAGCATGGCCAGTCGCTCCTCAAAAGGATCCCCCATAGCTGCTGGTGGCAGTAGGCGAACCCCTTGGCGAAGGAGTCCATCGCTGCCTCCTTGAAGTCATTGATGTACTCGGGGGTGGCCTTGAAGGCGGCCACCGCGTCGGCGGCCACCGCGTCGGCGGCCACCGCGTCGGCGGCCACCGCGTCGGCGGCCACTGCATCGGCGGCCCTCTTTCTTGCGGCCTCCTCCCACTGCCTCAACTCCTCCAGCTACTTTTAAGTGTGCTCATGTTGCCGGATTACAATCGACGTCACCTTCTCGATGGTCTCGGCAGAGCGACTGGCGATAGTGGCCCTCTCCTCCGCGATCGCTGCCCTTTTCTCAGCAGAGGCAGCCCTGTCCTTCGTCGCCTCTACCTCAGTTCGGAGCTCCTTCATCTGAGTCCTCTTCGACTCGATCTCTCCCTCGTGCTCCTTCTTTAATCGGGCGGCGTCAACGATCTCGGCCAGAAGGCCCTTAACCTTCGAGTTGGCCTCCCGGATCTCAGCATCCTTCTGGCCCACCTCCGTCTTCAGGGATTCGAGCTCGGCTTGCCGCTCCTTGTCCCTCTTCGCCCAGTTGCGGTAGTAGTCCCTGATGAGGATCAACTCCCTACCGTGCTGCACCAAAGGAAGCGCATCAATTATAGTGCTGTGCTGAGAAAGACTCAAAATATCGAAGCAAGGGAGAAGGGACTTACGGCATACAGGTTGGTGAAGGACGAGCTGATGACGTCCCGCAGGAGCCTCCCGCTCCCTTCTCGCCTATCACAGGACTGGACAGAGAAGTCCATCATCCACTCAGCATGCCCCAGGTCCTTCATCAGTGAGACGTTGGGCTCCAGTCTGAAAGGGACTCGACGGTAGTCCCTATCCTGCCTCCCCGCCGGCTCGGATCCCTCAGTGGTGGGAGGCCCGTCCGGTGCCAGTTACAGGCTCGGCACCACCTCGGTCCATGCTTGGGGCACCAACCTCGCTCCTCTCGATCTTTCCTCCTCTTCGACATCGATGATCTCTGGAGGAGGGACTTCTGCCCTGGCGGCGGCAGCAGCGGATCTGGCACGGACGACCACCTCGGGCTTGGGCACTGGCACCAGCTCTTGCTGTCTTGAAGGCTCGCGGGTGGGCTCGACAGCCCTCTTTCGCCTCCGCTCTGAAATTGGTGCATCCGGCTCGGCCTGTATTGGCCTCGCACCATCATCGACTCGAGCCCTCTTCGAAGCAGGCTCGCTTGTCTTGACTGCCTGCTCTCGCTCCTCGAAGAACGAGAGCAGTTCATCCATCGAAAACTTCATCTCTACACCAGAAAAGATATGGTCAGCCCAAAAAAAAAAAGAAAGAAAGAAAGAAAAAGAAAAAAGAAGTCGGAGGAAGAAAAAAGAGAAGAAAAGTAAATAAGAAATGAGAGGGGGGTGGCCAAGTCGAACTCACCTGACTCCTGTGCCGAGCTAACCCCGGCCTCGCGGAGATTCTGCTTCGACAGCAAGACCTCAAGCGAGGGGATTGCAGCCGATCTGAGCAGCTCGTGTAGGTCGAGGTCGGCTGCTTCGACAGAGGAGTTCCTATTTGGAGAACGGTCTGGGTCGCTCCAAGCCCAGTCAATCCTCTCGACCAAGGCGAAGAAGTATCTACTCTTCCATCCTTTGATGGAAGAGGGGAGCTCAAATCGAATGCCCCGAGGACAAGAAGAAAGGGACCACCACCCGTCCTCAGTAGGGTGGCGTTTCAGGGTGAAAAAGGCCATGAATAAGGAGAAACGGGCAATAATCCCGTGAAAGTGGCACAGAACGATGAAGCAAAATATCGTTCTAATGGCATTGGGACCAACTGGGCAGGAACGAGATGGTAGTTGGTCAGGAAGGAAAGAAAGAAAGGGTGAATAGGGAATCGGAGGCCCCCGGTGAAGGTCTCCTTATATAAGGCAATCCGCCGAGGGCTACTGGATGTGACCCGCTCCCCGGGATGGGGGGCAGATAGCCGGACGGACTCAGGGATGTCATATGCACCCCGGATGGCCACCAGATCCTCGGTGGAGATCACTGAAGCAATCCCATTGGGACCCGTCAACCGAGAAAGATCAGGTTCAGAGACAAAAACAGGAGTAGGAGCAGGAAGAAGGGCCAAGCGGGGTGGAGGAGAAGACCCGGGTTCCCTAATGGATATGGGACCTTGGAAGGGTCTTCTGCTGAATTCATACCTTGCCGCCTCCATCTCCTCATCAGAGGAAGAAGGAGTCTTCGGCCGGGAGGGTCCGGCCTCAGCTTGGTAGGAGGGACGGAAGTTTGGACCAAAGCGATCCATGAAAAGAAGAAGAAGAAGAAAAGGGAAAGACGGGAGAAGACCTAAGACGGCTCCTAGACGACCGGAGTGGAAGAAGGAGAAGGAGCTAAGCTGTTGAAATCCTAGGAGGACGATGATGGCCTTGGAGGAAGAAGGAGAAGACTGAAGTACGACATCGAGCGCGAAAGATTCAAAAAAAGTTAAACTTCGAAAAAGACTTACCCTTCCATTCGAGGCAACCTGCGCCCGACCGTACCATTATGGCTTCCCCAAAAGACTCGCCACGTGTTGCCGATCAACGGGGCAAACACCCCCAATCGATCGCGGTCGCTCTGACTTCCATGCCGGCCATAACCGCTCCTTAAACATAGCCACGTGGCACCCCCGCACAGGCTCAAGGGCCCGCTGAGCGAGACGCCACCGATATCGGTCATTATTGCACCAGATTTCTCTACCTTTCCATGTCAGCACCGCAATTACTCCCTTCGCCCCGAGCGCTGCGCGACAACAGACCTTGGGAGTGGGGGGCAAATGATGTGATCGGATCGCTGACGTGGGATAGGGAGACTGACGTGGAGCCCTCATCGGTCGCCGTGCTGGATTCCCATCATGGACCCCTTAGCCGGGCTGAGCTCCCCGAATTCAACGGGGCTGCCCATTGAAGCCGGCACTGTCCTCCGCCAGGTCGGTCCCTGCTAGGTCAGGATGCCTAGGTCGGAGCCGAGCTCAAGCCCTACCAGAGGCAAACCCCTCGAGCCCGAGGTCGGGCCCCATGGCCCGGAGTTGAGCTCAAGCCTCCTCTGCCACGTGGAACCCCTTCGAGGTCGGGTCCCCTAGGCCGGGCGCACCATGTCCACTTTTGCTAGCCCGAGCTCAATCAACACTGGGCCCCACTGGTCCGGTATCGAGCTCGGCCCTCCTCCGCACCGCCGAGCCACCACGAGGTTGGTCCGCTGCAAGCGGGCCCCACCTCCCCAACTCGGTCCCTAGCTCAACTCTAGGCGCCAACCATTAAGGGAGAAGCACCTCCCCTCCGAGGACAGTGGCGGACCCTCCGAGGTTCATACGACAGTACCCGCCACGTCGCCATTAATGCCCATGGCCGTCATTCACACCAGAAAGAAAGGAAACTCACATCAAGGCACCATGCCCTTCGCTGACCTGCCGTACTTCAGAGAAAAGACCCCACCGGAGAGCATGAGTCCCGAGACCGGCGGCCCGCTAATCGAGATCCTGCCAGGCTTCCGGGAAAGGGGCAAACAGAAAGAATGTCAGAGACATGCAGAAGCTTCCCCAGCTATCCAATAAAGGAGGCATCCCGTCTACGGTACGATACCTCGTCGTACCCATCTGATAGCATGAGAGGACCTCGAGGCAAGCCAAAGAAGAAGACTCGGCCAGAGTAAGAAAAAGGGAGGTAACAACCGTCTCTAAAGGGGAGAGGGGCCAGGGAGGAGGCCAAGACCACCTCGGCCACCACATCTCCCAGCTCACGCTCACATTCTCATACACTCCACCCACTCCTCCTAGGGTGGTGCTCATCCAGAGGGGCTCGACCAGGAGGATCTGTTCCCCTGTATCATCACTGACTTGACCGTCGGAGTGCCCCCGCCGGAATTCCCGGTCCGGGTCACTAACGTTGGCTTTCTTGCAAGTCCCGAGATACCGGAGGCATCCCCGGCAGGCGGACGCGGAGTACCCGATGCCATCAGCAGCTACGGACCACAGCGATCTTGGCGGCAATAAGGGATAAGGTTACGGGAAAGAAGAGCCAGCAGCGATAGAAGACAATTGTGGAAGCTAGGGTTTGCAGGAGGAGACAGTAGAGAGAAAAGATGGGCTCTATTTAAAAAATCAGACATGCCTTATCGAGGTGTATCCAAAAAAGGATTCTAATTGATCATAGAAACTCAAAGAAAACAAGACTGCGTGCGGCACTTTAGGATAGTCTCTACGATGTGGACATGTGGTGCATTGGGACCACCATTGATAATTGAAGGCAACATGCCAAGCTATACCATGAATATAGATGAGAAATGTGGAGAGTCCATTAGATAACATACTTTGGAAACCCATAAAATGCCAAATCGAGATCGTGGATGTGGCTTCGGGTGTATCACTTCATCTGGCCTCTTGATTGCTAGGTAATGGAATATGAGAAATATTGTTCAGACCACATTCTGAGCAACAACAAAACTCAAATGACTTATTAACTAAACATCGTATGGTAGTACCTAAGGTAGGCCGAATATTCCGATCAATGGAGAACAGGTAGAGTGGAGGAATCCAAAAGTAGGCCAAATGTTTAAAAAGTTATTATTGAAACTGACCAAATGACAAATGATTTAACAATAAACAAAATATATAAGGTATTAACAAATTATCGAACAGTTCACCTGGTGAAGTCCTGGTGCTAAGTGCGAGACCAAACTTCACAAATCTATTTTTCAATAAATTTTTCACATGATTACTTAACTTTTTAATTATTTATTTAAATTTAGTTACCATTTCATCTATTTTTTTTAATTCCGAGCTCCGCCACCGCTCGGTAGCAGGCAGGCGGAATTGGATGCCGAGTTACGTACCCGCCTCCCCACTCCCCTTTTTCTGTTTTTTTTCTTGGTGAGTAAATTCAACAGATTGAGTAGGTAAAAAAGTGATCCAAATTTAAGCACAAACGGGTCAACCTCTTTTATCCATACCTGACCTTGGACCTTGCTGGGTCGGATCACGGGTTGACCCAACACATTTAACACAGTGTAACATAATTGTTGGATTTTAATATTGTGGTCCCTGGATGACGGTGGAAAGCATAGCATGCGATAACCAGAACACCAGCAGTTCTACCTCCACACACACACACACAAACACACACACACACACACACTCTCTCTCTCTCTCTCTCACACACACACACAGCTAGCTTGTTAGCTCTTTTGCTCTTTTTTGGTTCCCTGTTCATCTAACCTGATCCCTCTCCACCCTCCATGGAGACCTCTGCCGAAAACCCAAGAAGGAGCAGCAGCGACTCTTCCTCCTCTTCGGAGTTCGAGTTCTGGATCGTTGGCAAAGAACCCTCCTTCCCCAAGCCTCACCTCCTCACCGCCGACGAGCTCTTCGTCGACGGCGTCCTCCTCCCTCTCCACCTCCTCCCTCTCTCCCACTCCAATCCCAACTCCACCACTGAAATCCCATCTGCAACCGAGCCCGAGCCCGAGGCCGAGCCCGTGCCCGAGACGCCACCACTTCCCCCAGAATTCTCTACTGCTTCCATTCCCCCCAGCTCGTCCTCCAAGAGATGGAAAGATATCTTTAAGGCGGGGGAGAGGAAGTTGGTGGAGAGGGTGAGGAGGAAGGACAGAATAGAAGCTGCCGGTAATGCCGCTGAGCTCAACATCAATATCTGGCCTTTCTCCAGAAGCCGATCCGCCGGGAACGCCGGCGCTGGATCCTGGAATAGAGCCAAGGTCATGGTGGCCCGGCGCAAGGCTAGTAGCGCTCCTTGCTCACGGAGCAACTCCCGCGGAGAGTCCTCGAAGTCGGCCACCGCCGCCGCCCCCACCACCGCCACTACGAGGAGGAGGTGGGCTCCCAACCCAGCTCGTGCTGGACTCAACGCTGGCATCCACCTGGGCCGGACCAGCCCGGTCTGGCAGCTGAGGAGGAACAGCAAGCCCTCAGAGCTGAAGGAGAAGGCCAGCGGAAGCGAGGCCGGTGCCAAGAAAGTAGGTGGCGGTGCTGGGGTTAGAATGCTGAATCTGAACATGAACACATGCATCGGGTATCGGAATCAGGTGAGTTTTAAGGGGGAGGATAAGAAAGTTGTGGCCGGCCGGGAGCAGAGCAGTGGTGGCGTTGGTGTTGGAAGCAATGCCGGTCTTTTTAATCTCAGGACTATCTTCTCTAAGAAGGTGGCTTGATGTAAATATTATTATATATTTTGTCTGGGTATTGTAAAATCTTATTCCCTTTGTATGTAAAATTTCTCTGAAACTTCTCTTCTCTTTGATTCCAGAATTAGATTTTAGTCTTTTATAACTATCCTCTGCGTTTTCCCTGCAAGGCATTCTGGTATTGGTGGCGAGATTTTCTGATGGGGTGGGGAATGTGCCATGCCTTTTTCTTTATTTTAGTTTATGAAATGGAAGGAGGATGATTGCTCCAATGCGGGACGAGGACGGGATCTCAACTCAGCCAGTAGTCTCTTTTAGGGCACCTCCACTGTGGACAACCTTCAAGAGTTCAAGTGCATCACATCAAGTGATAATACATTGCAATAAACAAACCAAAAAGAAAAATATTATACGTTAATGTTTCATGTCATCCTTCTTATGTTTGGTTAAATGACTTGCTAATAAATCATATATACTAATAATATATCATGAAGAGATGGTGACGGGAGGATGATCTAAGGAGCCATTGATGTTAATGATCCTCCAAATTCGGAAACAACGCTACGAAATGTATTGCACTTAAGTTTCTATTGATGCATCATCTCATTCGTTATACCACCGGTCCAAATTAAACCTTTGGTTTTACTACCAAAAAATAATATGTTGCTCGTTTCGTTTGTTGCCATCTGGGTGCAAGAATGGGTGCGTCAAGGATGAGTGGGCATAAACTAATTTTTTTTTTAAAAAAACTTGGGAAGATGCTATTTTTTGGACTCTTGCATGAAAATATCTGTAGAGGCTTGTCACGAGAATTAGCCTTTTTAAAGGTGTCGTATCCCCAAAAGAGTGATTGCTACAAGTGGCTGGATATTGTAGATGATTTGGGTCTTGTGGGAGATCTTATCATCCAATGGGATCCTCCATATGCTAGTTTTAGATGCTGGTTTTAGGATGGAAGCGGGAAATGTGAGGATGCCTATCCCATCAGAACTTGTCCCTATTTTTCGGGAACGAAATAAATCACCTTTTACCAGTTTCTCTCATTTTGAAAAATCTGAATTATTATCAATTCTTCCATCTAAATTTGTTATTATTAACTTCTCCAACTTTACCAACTTCTCTTTCTCCGACTTAAATTTCATTGTATTTCAAAACCAGAACCTCTGTCGTTCTCGCATTTTATTGATCTGTCCTTCCAACATATACACCTGATAGCTATAAAAAAAATATATGTATAACAACATCGAATCTCATCTAAAAAAAGTTATACCAAAAATGTTATTCGAGTTCTTTTAACTCTATATAATTAAATATTTATGATCTATCCGGTACATAGCCGACATATGATTAAGTATATATTTATAAAAAATTATACATATGAAGAAAAAATTATGGATTTATTTTTGCTAATCGAAATTTCACTTATGCAAGGAGTTCTTCCTCTTTCAACCATATTCTTAAATAAGAAATGTGTGGCTCTTGTTCTTTGTTATCTTCGTATAAAAAGAAAAGAGGTCTTTTTTTTAAAGATCTCATATATTTGATATTTTCCTCGTTTAAACTCCAATGATCTAAGAAAAAAAACTAAATATAATCAAATCCAATCACAAGTTTCATGATTAATTTGTATTATATTATCTCCTGATTTATATTAGTCATGGATCGGATCTACTTTGATATCATTTATTACAAATCAAGATCTCGTTAAAAAAAAATAATAATTAAAAAATATTATCTAATTTTGTTAGTTTCGTATAAATATTCAAAAACTATCTAAGATATATTAGGTGTAAGATTAGGCATACCCCTACACGAGTCCTTACATAAAGTATATATATTGCTTCGTGAATCATGGAAATTATGGATTATTCTGGCATCTCCCAATTTTCGATCCAAGTGTTTACAAGTGTCCTGCCGCTTCATTTCCGGTTTTCAATTTTGTTCTCTATTGGAGGAGATTAAGATATTGATTAATTTGAGACCGATGCTGGAGAGGTATCATTTGTATAAATGTATCTACAAGAGGAGCTTGTACGTCAGCTGTGGCGCTCTCTTGGGATGGGATTCTCTGACTTGGAATTGGGTGGCCCAGGGTGGCGGAGAGCAGCGTGCACATGGGTTTGCTAAAGAATTATCAAAAGGTAACAAGGCATGCCTATGTTACGTCCAACCATCCGTACTAAGGCCTGGCGTTGCCTCCATGTGCTCGCAGACGTAACCGTCCAATCAACAGCGCCCCCTCAAAGACTACCCTTTCTTGGAAGTTGTGCATGGGAACATGTGTCCTTGGTCCGTCAGTTATGGTTGTCCTCGACTCACAGGTTTGGTGTTCTGTTCTAAACAGCAAGCAGTCGGATCACGTAATCATAGCCGTCAATAAACCAAGGCCCATCTTTGGCTTCGGTCGGGAGCAGTCTTGCTATTTTGGTAGACATAAGAGAAGAGTTACAAGGGGCATCCACCATTTCAAAATTGGGAGAGGGAACAGGTGAATTTACCTTCCTTCGCACGAATCAGCCGATCGCTTTGAGATCTATGATTACAGATGAATCACACGGTTTCAAGCATTTTGAGATATGTGTGATGGATGATCTCTCAAATGGTTATTTCATACGAAGGAAGGAGGATTACCTTTTTTTCACGCGAAAGATGAAGCTAGGATAAATTTTTTGTTTTACCTTTTTTATTAACTAGTACAAGTGTAGGCACCACAAAGATCATTGAGTTAACAAAATTATGGAGAAAAAAAAAAAAAAAAAAATCAACTAAGTTAACGATAATTTACCGTAAAATAAAAATGAAAACAGGTACACCGATCCCATAAACTTATTGGCAACCAATTGCTCCCGAAACGAACACAAGCTTCCAGGTGACGAATAAAATTAAAAATAGTATTATGGACTATTAATTAATGATGGTCCTGCTCTCTTAATGAAAATATTGTTGTTTCTTGCCAACAACCATATACTCGACATGGTCTAAGAATGATCTAATAGAACAACGAATCAAGGCTCTCCTTCAAGATGACCAAGAACTCATGATAGTTGATCCTCAAATTCTTTTATTTATATAGACAAAAAATAATCTTTGCAAATGATTTCATTTTAAAATTTGGATAACGTATAGACAAAAGCATCTTAATATATTATTTTCAATTACCCCAAGATAGCGTATTCACATATAGAAAGACTCTTTGGCAGCTACCAATACAGCACATGATCTTTGCAGGGATTCTCTACAAGTGATCTCATGAAGGAATGTTACTGAGATGCTAATACGAAGAAGAAGGGAGAAGAATTAATGGTTCAAGATATTCATGTAAGAGCTTGGGACCTAGATATGGAGCTTTTTTATATTGGCTAAAACTGGAGCTTGTATTGGCTAAAAGGATTCTCAGGGAAGGATATTAATATTATTGAATGACTAGGGAGGCGGGATGCAATGAGTTTGTAAGGAAGTGCAATTAATGTATCAAATACATGGAACGTTATACATGCCCCTACGACCAAATTTCGCAACCTGACTGCACCTTAATTTCCTTTCTATTATACTTAGAGATTGGGATGATTGGAAAGATTAACCCTAGAGCTACAAATGGCCGACAGATGGTTTATTGATCATGTGGTGGCTAATTATTTTATTAAATTGGTTGAAGCTACTTGGCATACAAGGATCACCACCGACCACGTCACTAAATTCTTGAGAGGTTAAGCATGCAAATTGGTATATCATATGAGATCGTCACAATCAATGGGTCAAATTTCATAAGAAATAAAGAAGATCACCGATATTTATAAGGGAGTTTAAAATTTTATATAGAATTTCTTCACCATATTGATTGTCCATAAACAAATGAACCTATGGAAGCTACCAATAAGAATTTAGTCAAAACTATTGAGCAAATGATAGCTTTGCATAAGGATTGGCATTAGAAAACTCTTAATACGCTATTATGACCTAATACTTACCGCAATGGTGAGAAATACAGGAGCAACACCATGTTCATTTTACGGTATGGAAGCAATTAATGTTGGCTATGGAGGTTCAGATTCCTAGCTTCAACCTGAATTTTAGCTGAATCTAAGATAAATAAATTTGATCGACTACAGAATCAATGCACTCAGTTGGATCTATTAAACAAAAAGTGATCAAAGGCACGTTCCTTGCAATGCACAACGTTACCCAAGGAGTATTAATTACCAGAGCTTATAATAAAAGCGTCCAACGCAAGAATTTAGTCCTCATGGAAGTTTGGGCTCATAATATTAAAGGGAAGTTCGCACCTAATTAGGAAGGACTATTCATAGTCAAATAAGTCTACTTGGAAATACGCTTATATTGACTACAATGGATGGAGAAGAATCTTTTGGTCATATCAATTTGACTATCTCAAGAGATATTATACATTAATCTTGGAAAATATGAGATAACCCTCCTTCAGGGCTGTTACTATAGAATAATGCCTTATTTGACACCTTTGCACCAGTCGCGAAAGTTTTCTTCTTTCTGTCCTTGCATATGTTGCTGCTCAAAATTGGTCGCTCCACCAGATGGATGAATCCCATGCATTTCTCTATGGTGACTTGGAGAAAAAAATTAATATATTTTCTCCCCCGAGATTTTCATGAAAGGGGGTGCCTAGCTCTTGTTTGCCAACTAGCTAAACAAGTATATTTAACCATGGCCTCAAGTAAACGTCAAGGTAATGGTTTTCTGAATCTTCCAAAGCATTGATTGTTGCAGACTTCAAACAATAGTTTGCTGATTACGCTTTATTTACACAAGTTCATGGCACCAAGTAAAACTTCACTTTAGTCTATGTTTATCATTGCTGGTGATATGGCGACATCCGCTGACATGGACCGGTGTGGCGACATCCGCTGACGTGGAGCCTGCGGACGGCCACGGCGGCGAGAAGCCCACCACATGGGCAAGGCTGCATGACGAAGAACCAAAGGGACCACCCTTTCGAGATCAGGTCCCAGTCGAGGCAGGGCTCATTGGACGAGCCCCCCGTCTGAGGACAGCTCCCGGTTGAGATCGAGTCCGCCTCTCTAGAAGGGACCGCTCAATCGAGGTCAGCTTCCAGTCGAGGCAAGGCTTATTGGGCGAGCCTCCCGTCTGAGGACAGCTCCGGTTGAGGTCGAGTCTGCCTTTTCAGAAGGGACCGCCCTTCCGAGATCAACTCCTAGTCGAGGTAGGGCTCATTGGGCAAGGCCCCCATCTGAGGACAGCTCCCGATTGAGGTCGAGTCCGCCTCTCCAGAAGGGACCGCCTTTCCGAGGTCAGCTTCCAGTCGAGGCAGGGCTCATTGGGCGAGCTATACATTTGAGGACAGCTCCCGGTTGAGGTTGAGTTTGCCTCTCCAGAAGGAACTGCCCTTCCGAGGTCAACTCCCAATCGAGACGGGGCTCATTGGGTGAGGCCCCCATCTGAGGACAGCTCCTGGTTGAGGTCGAGTCTTCCTTTCTAGAAGAAACCGCCCTTCGAGGTCAGCTCCCAGTCAAGGCAGGGCTCATTGGGCGGGGCCCTCGTTTGAGGACAGCTCCCAGTCGAGGTAGGGCTCATTGGATGGGCCTCTCATTTGAGGACAGCTCCCAATCGAGGTCGAGTCCGCCTCTCCGAAGCAGGCCCTCCTACCAGGAGCATGGTTTCCGGTCAAAGGTGCAAAGAGAGGCAAAGCCAGCATTCAAAACAGAGGCAGTAGAGTACCTGGCCACCATGAGCCTCCAAGAGGGGCGCATACCCTGCCATGGGGGACCTAGCCACCTTGAGTCTCTGAGAGGGGGCGCATACCCTGCCATGGGCGTAGGCCCTCCTGCTACGCGTTGTGCACACGATCTGCACAATCCGGACAATGCCAGGCTCCCAGCCTTGCGGTATGCCAACCCTTTATAGCCCTATGCCTTGTAACACCCGGACGGCCTCCTTAAAAGTGGCAACATCCTATTATGGCTGGAGGCTCAAGCACAGAACTAGCCCAACAGAGAGGCAATAGCGAGCAACGGAAAGCCTTCTTCGAAGGAGAGAACCTAGAATCCCCTTAAAGGCCTCCCGTCTATATAAGACCCGCAGAAAAAGATAAGTAAAGGTAAGCAAAAAAGCAAAAAAGAAGAACAACGAAGTCCCTTTCATTTTTTAGCATTATTATCTTCTCTTTTATCATCCTCTAAAAGTGGAGAGTCCCCCAAGCTCTCTGTCTCAGAGGTATCTATTTTTCTCGATCGTCCCACTAACTTGATTGTTGGAGTGCCTTCGCCGGAATTCCCGGTCCAAGATTTTTCTTTGTCGTGCAGGACCTCCAAGCAAGATAGCGAGCCAGCCACGAGATGGGAACCCAGGATCTGACGGGAACCTGACATATTAGAGCTATAGGCCACAACGATGCGGGCGGCAACAGATTGACATGCCAGGGTGGGGAGGACCAGTCAGAAGAGAACCTCATTTCCCCCACAGCAGGGAAGATCCCGCGGGTGCCCACAGTTCGATGGTGACTACGCGAGCCCGCAAAGCCCCCACCAGTCGGGTGAAGGAACCCCTCATTACGGCAACCAACGCCCGGAGGGGGATCATCCCGCTCCATCACAGCCGCCTTCGACGGACCCCCAATACACCACACTCTCCCACTAGGTCCAACTCCTGGCTGCGATGGTGCACCAGCTCCACTAGAGGCAGCGCTCTTTGGAAACACCACAGTAGCCAGGGACTCTGGCGGCTCACGTATCCGATCCTCGCACCAATCTACGATCCTTTCGGGAGGCGCCGCTGCATGTGGCATCATCCCCTTGGGAGGCCCACCAAGGGAATGGCAAACAACCGTAGTGTGATTTGACCGGTCAGGGGAGCCACTCCCCAGTCTCGAACCACCGTGCACCCTCGTGCCAGCAGCACCGGCATAGCTAGGAACTCAGGCATGAGTTCCTCCACTCCGGTCCATCCTCAACCCCAGCATCCTCCGTCGAGGGGTTGACTGACGAGGCCATCCGCCGTCGAGCGGAAAAGCGCCTCGAAGAGCATGAGCGCAAGCTGGCGGATCTGGCCCGTCGGTTCATAGATGTGCAGGGCTCCCCCAGCGAGCCCACGGGTTACGACACCCGTCCACCCTTTTCGAAGAGGATCCAAGAGGAATCGATCCCCAGTTAGTTCCATATGCCGCAGGTTGATCTCTACGATGGGACAACCAATCTCTGGACCACCTGGAAAGTTACAAGGCCCTTATGAAGGTCCAGGGGACCACTGATGCTCTCTTTTGCATCGCTTTACCGCTCAGATCTGGTTTTCTAGGCTCGAACCTAAAAGTATAGACTCCTTCCCTGAACTGGAGGGAAAGTTTGCGGTGCACTTCGATGCATGCAGGAAGGCACCATGCAAGGCCACTAGCCTCTTCTCGATCCAACAGCAGAACCGAAACTTCTCTGGGACTACGTGTCTCGGTTCAAGACCAAACCTTGAAGATCTACAACCTTGACGAGTCTATCGCCATGCTAGCCCTGAAGAGGGGATTGCGAACCTCCTACTTCACCTACTCCCTCAACTAGAAGCTCCCAAAGATGTATGCAGAGTTTCTTCTCCGGGCACAGAAGTACATCCGTGCTGAGGAGGTGGATCATGCCAAGAGGGAGTTGGATGGGAGGCCCCCAAAGAGACATGCCATCGAGGAGACGTCCGACCACCCAAACCAGAGGATGGTGCAGGTCCCACGACCGGAGTCCAGGTCCAAGGTTAACCTCGCCGATGAAGAGAGTTTCACTCCTCTCCTCACCCCTAGGACAAAGATACTAATGAAAATCAAGGATGAGCACTTTTTGCGCCGAACCCTGCCACTGAAGCCATCGACTGGGTGGGACAAATCCTACTACTGCCATTTCCATCGGGACTATGGCCATGACACGGAGGAATGCCGCTACCTGAAGAGGGAGATCGAAGAGCTGATCAAGCACGGCTACCTCGGCAAGTATGTGGAGGGGGGAGTGCCCCTTGTGACCCAGACCGAAGGGCCTCGGCCCCTCGCCATGGACAACCGTCCCACCGAGAAGTCGGTAGGGATGATATCCTGGAAGGCAGGAAAAACCCCGAAGAGGGCTAGGGGGAGAGAGGGGAGTGATGATGTTCTCCCCTGTGTGGGAGAAGGGTCAACTGGGATTGACAATCCAAATAATGATGCTATCATTGTCGAAATGATAATAGCCAAGCATCCTGTAAAAGGAATCATGGTAGACAGTGGAAGCTCCTCGGACATCTTTTTTATGATATCTTTGCAAGGATGAATTTGTCCACTGACCAAATAAGACCGGTGTTTACGCCTCTGGTAGGCTTCATCGGAGACTCAGTTGGAGTCAAGGAAGAAATTACACTCTCGATAACTGCTAGGACACCACCCCAGCAAAGCACCGTGCTGGTGACCTTCATTGTTGTAAAGCTCCCCTCACCCTATAATGCCATCTTGGATCGCCCAGGATTCAATCTACTTGACGCTACCATTTCCACGAAATGCCTCTTGGTCCGATTCCTGACCCCATGGGGGATCAGAGAGATGAGCGGGTCTCGGTAGCCGGTGCAGTGCTGCTGGCAGACCGTCCCGGGTCTAAGGGGAGCGGATCTCAGCCCTGCCTAGACCAATCTGATCCGACAGCATCAAAACCAAAGAGCAGGCTGTTCGAACCCCTGCTGTCTTTTTCTTTGGGGGACAACCCCTCGAAAGTGATACAGATTGGGGCTCTGCTGATCGAGGAAGAGAGATCCCATCTGCTCAGCTTCCTACGTGCCAACGCATATGTCTTCTCCTGGACTGTCACTGACATGCCCGATATCCCACCGGAGTAAGAACTCACAGGCTGAACATTGACCCCGACTATTGTTCAGTTCGATAGAAGAAAAGGAGCTACGCCCTGGAATGATAGAAGGCTATCCATAAGGAGGTCAAAAAACTCCTCACGGTAGGTGTTACAGTAGTAAATGAGATCCATTCGGCCCTAACACACATCCTCCTTGGAGGCTGGCATGACAAAGTACTTCTCCACCTCGGCCCCAGCTTGGCCACATACTCCACCACCTCGACCAGGTACTTCTCCATGTCGGCCTCACCTCGGTCCTACTTCGGCCACGTGGCGGTTCAACTCAGCTCGGCTCGACCCCACCTCGGCCAGGTGCTTCTCCACCTCGGCCTCACTTCGGCCATGAGAAGTCCAACTTCGGTAATTCAGTTCAGCTCGACAGCTCTGCCCGTACCGGTCCAGCTCGGCAAGCCGGCGCGGAGCTCTTCCGCCCATGAGCTCCGCCAGTGGCAGCCTGGATCCAACTCAGCTTGGCCCCACCTCGGCGATGAACCTTAGCACCTCGACCCCAGCCGGCCACATACTCCGCCACCTCGGCCAGGTACTCCACCTCGGCCTCACCTTGGTCGTTCACCTTGGCACCTCAACCTGTGCCGGTCCAGCTCAGCAAGCCCACGCGAAGCTCTTCCGGCCATGAGCTCCGCCCATGGCAGCCTGGATCCAGCTTGGCTTGGCCCCACCTCGGCGATGGACCTCAGCACCTTGGCCCCAACTCGGCCACATACTCCGCCACCTCGGCCAGGTGCTTCTTCACCTCGGCCTCACCTCGGCCGTTCACCTCGGCACCTCAGCCCGTGCCGGTCCAGCTCAGCAAGCCCGTGCGGAGCTCTTCCGCCCGTGAGCTCCGCCCGTGGCAGCCTGGACCCAGTTTAGCTCGGTATGTCAGTGCATGCTCCAGTCCAACTCGGCACGTATGCGCACTCCACCCGCGGCTCCACCCGCATGGAGCCCCTCCGCCCAAGGGACGTCCGCGCGCTTCGCTAAGTCCAGCTCCACCAGCAATTTCCAGTCTAGCTCGGCACATCCCCGCAGGCGTTGGTCCGTAGCGACCCCGACTCAGCCCGCCTGGTGCACACCCACCGTCAACCTGGGGCCCGCTACAATCCGGCTCTGCCCGGCATTCACTGTGGGCAACCCAGTGCTACGCTCCAGCAGGTTCCGCGCGCAAAGAGATGCCGTGCCTCAATCTGCGCATGGGGCCTCTAATCGGTCCATGCGTGCAGGGACTTTGCATGCCTCGCGCAGTGCACCTCGAATCATGCATTAGAGGGCCTTCACCTGCATCATCTCGATCTGCATGCCACATGCCATCTAACGTCTTTTCAGGTATGCTCCTTAAATTGTAGGTACGATGGCAGTACGATACATAAAATCACCGTCCTTAGAGTGCCTCCTACAATGAGGGCTATATCAAAGCCCCCAGGACACAGTTTACATCAATTAGGAAGGCGTGCCCCATCCAAGGCACTGTACCCCTTCACCAACTTCTTGAACTACCTGGAAGGAGAAGGTTGACCAACCTATCTAAGCCTCCCAGGCCTGCAGAAGCCTCACAGGCCTATGCCAAGAAGAACGCGCCTCCCTAAACACTAAGAGCTGCTCATCTACATAAGAGCAGGAGGAAGAGGTTGGGGGGGGGTAAGAGACAACACACTTTCTTCATTCTTACATTATCATCATTTTCTATCACCCTCTGGCAGCAGAGAGTCCTCCAAGCTCTTCACCTCAGAGGTCTCTTATTTTCTTTGATCGTCCCACTAACTTAATCGTCGAAGTGTCTTTGCCGGAATCCCCAGCGCAGGTCTCCCTTGTTTTGCAGGTATCACCAAATGGAGGGACAATACGGAAGAAGATTACTCCTCACCGGAGAGGCCCATAAGAGGACCACCACAGTACCAAGCCCCTTTCATCCCGACTACGATTATGTTCCCCTTGATCTCTCCGACCGACGAGCCCGGTGATGCTGGCGGGGAGTCCACTCACCTAGGCTACATAAGAGCTACTAGCCACGGCGATTTAGGTGGTAACAGATTGGCGCACCAGGTAGGGGGCAGATCCACGCTCCTCAACAAGGTGGGACGATGGTTTCCACCTTTGTTCTTGGTCCCTGGGGAGTAGACCGAGGGCACAGGGATGGGCGCACGAGAACTTCTCCCTCTCTCTCGAGGCTCCAAGGAGCGGCCTCGACCAAAAATCTTGGGCTGTGAAGGTGCATCGCCACCCTTGACGGGGCAACAGGCATCAGGCCAAGGATGGAGCCACCTCTCGACGGTGCCACCATCCAAGAGCCCCACTAAAAAAAAAAAAAAAAAAAAAGAAAGAAAGAAAGAAGAAAAGAGAAAAAGAAGAGAGGGAGGAAGGATCTAGCCATTGTGAAGAAGAAAGAAGCCCATGCAATGGAGCTTACTCCCATGCAATGGGGCTTGCTCCCATCCAACGGAACTTCCCCCCATCCAACGGAGTATGCTCCCATGCAATGGAGCTTACTCCCATGCAACGGGAGTCTCTTCTCCTCCCAAGCAATGCAACCATTTTTCTTATGCAATGGAGTATGCTCCAATGCAACGGAGCTTATTCCCATGCAACGGGCTCTCTCCCAGAGCATCGTTCTCCCATGCAACGAAAGCTTCTTCCCATGCAACAGAAGCTTCCTCCCATGCAACAAGGTTTTCTCCTCCCATGTAACGGAAGCTTCTTCCTTCCATGCGGTGGAGTACCATGCTCCCGTGCAGCAATCCTCCTCCACCATGCGACGGAGATCTATTCTCCCATTCAACAGAGTCCTCTTCCCCCAAATGGAGGTCTATCCTTCCATGTAGAGGAGTTCTATTCTTTCTTGAGGTAACTTCTCCCTCTGCTATCTTTGCAATACAAGAAACTATGTTTTAGTTCTGCAGGAAGACCTCCTATGATGTCATCAACGAAGCCTCAAGCTCCCATGCAAAGGGGTTCCATGCTCCCATGCAACGGGCTCTCTCACAGAGCCTCGTTCTTCCATGCAACAGAAGCTTTCTCTCATGCAATGGAAGCTTCCTCCCATGCAACGGGCTCTCTCCCAGGTAACAGAGCCTCGTTCTCCCATGCAACAGAAGCTTCCTCTCATGCAACAAGGTTTTCTCCTCCCATGTAACGAAAGCTTCTTCCTCCGATGCGGTGGAGTACCATGCTCCCATGCAGCGGTCCTCCTCCACCATGTGACGAAGATCTATTCTCCCGTTCAACAGAGTCCTCTTCCCCCAAATGGAGGTCTATCCTCTCATGTAAAGGAGTTATATTCTTTCTTGAGGTAACTCCTCCCTCTGCTATCTTTGCAGTACAAGAAACTATGTTTTAGTTTTGCAGGAAGACCTCCTATGATGTCATCAACGGAGCCTCAAGCTCCCGTGCAAAGGGGTTCCATGCTCCCATGAAACGGGCTCTCTCACAGAGCCTCGTTCTCCCATGCAACGGAAGCTTCCTCCCATGCAACGGGCTCTCTACCAGGTAACAGAGCCTCGTTCTCCCATGCAATGGAAGCTTCCTCCCATGCAACAAGGTTTCTCCTCCCATGTAACGGAAGCTTCTTCCTCCCATGCGGTGGAGTACCATGCTCCTGTGCAGCCGTCCTCCTCCACCATGCGACGGAGATCTATTCTCCCGTTTAATGGAGTCCTCTTCTCCCAAATGGAGGTCTATCCTCCTATGTAGAGGAGTTCTATTCTTTCTTGAGGTAACTCCTCCCTCTGCTATCTTTGCAGTACAAGAAACTATGTTTTAGTTCTGCAGGAAGACCTCCTATGACACCATCAACGGAGCCTCAAGCTCCCATGCAAAGGGGTTCCATGCTCTCATGCAACGGGCTCTCTCACAGAGCCTTGTTCTCCCATGCAACGAAAGCTTCCTCCCATGCAACGGGCTCTCTACCAAGTAACAGAACCTTGTTCTCCCATGCAACGGAGCTCCCTCCCATGCAACGGAGCCACCTCTCATATGACGGAGCCTCCTCCCATGCAACGGAGTCTCCCCTATGCCATGCAACAGGATCTCATTTCTCCACTCAACGGAGTCATCTCCCTCATGCAACGGAGCCTCAAGCTCCCAGGCAACTAAGGTCTCCCCTCCTCCCATGCGACGGAGGTCCATCCTCCCATGCAATGGAGCCTTACTCCCCCATGCAACCGAGTTCTATTCTTCCGTGCAAGGGAGTCTCATTCTCTCCTAAGAAGGTGGCCGGCGAGTTTGATCCCGACCAACTCAAGGAAGGAACATATCTTTATCTATTCATATGACCGGAGCTCAACAGGTAACTCCTTCTCTGCTACATTTACACAATGAAAAACTTTGTCATAGTTCTATAGGAAAAGCTCTCGGGAGCTCTCCAACACCTCGAGACGGGAAACGCCAGAGATCCCGTGCCAAAGCCAAGAAGCTGCCAAAGCTCTGCATTCAAGCTAAGAGTCAATCAAGCCTCTCGGTAAAACAGAGCTAAAGCCAAGCTCCCTAATGGAGCCGAGCTCCTCACCAAAGTCAAGCTCTTTGATAAGACCGAGCTCCCTACTAAGGTCAAACTCCCGTTGAAGATGAAGAAAACTAACCCCTACTATGGTTGGGGAAGGCAACGAATGAAGCACGATTCCCGAAAGGAAGAAGCAATGAAGGCTCAGTCACTTCACGCACATCATGTGAAACTTTGGAGTAGGATTTTGCCCTCCACACCATGCGAACATAATGCAAAGGGTGGTCCTGTTCCTCCATACAACATGGGTATTAGGTGGTACAAAACTAATAAATGCATGATCGTCACCAACATCATTAAACATTCTTGGCCGATTAGGATGTGCAAGGCCAACTACCATGGGAAGCTTCGGAGGCCCAACCATTCACGATCCTCCTAGCATGGCGAACCAGCAACTCTGCCATCTCATGAAGGAGGTAAGAATCCCTCCTCAATAATTAAAGTTTCCCTCTGGTGCAACTTTGTTCTTCACCAACACAGGAACTCACCCATCCGACTCCAAGTCCGGCGAAGTTAAGAGCTGAAGCCAAGCTCTTCACTGAACCCCACATCTACCTCCTAACTATCGTCCAGAGATGTCCATAGGCAGCTCTGAAGGTCTAACCATTTACGGCTCGCCTCCTAGCATGCCAAACAACTCTGGCACCTCATGAAGGATGTAAGAATCCTTCAATAATTAAAGTTCATCTTTGGTGCAACTTTGCTCTTCATCATTACAGGAGCTCATCCGTCTGACTCTGAGTCTGACGAAGGAAGCCCGGATCCCAATTCCGACATAACGAAACCAGTTCTGGTACAAAATCCCGGAGAACAGCTCGGTAGGTCACGCAAGGCTCAACTCCAGCCTGCGACCCCGGGATTCAGTCCGAAAGTTCGCGTGGAACCTGGTTCCGAAGCGAAGTCCCGGACCTTGGTCTGGTAGGTGATGCAAAACCCAGTTCCCCCACATGATCCTGGACTTCAGTCTAGAAGGTGGCACGGAACTTAATTCCCCCACGAAATCTCGGACTTCAGTATGGAAGGTGGCGCGGAACCCAGTTTCCCCACGTGATCCTGGACTTCAGTCTGGAATGTGGCACGGAACCTAATTCCCCTACTAAATCCCGGACTTCAGTCTGGAAGGTGGCGCGGAACCCAGTTCCACCATGTGATCCTGGACTTCAGGTCTGGAAGGTAGCGTGGAACCTAATTCCCCCACAAAATCATGAACTTCAGTCTGGAAGGTGGCGCGGAACCTAATTCCCCCACAAAATCTAGGACTTCAATCTGGAAGGTGGCACGGAACTTAGTTCCTCCACATGATCCTGGAACTTAGTCTGGAAGATGCCTCGGAACCCAGTTCCAGCATGAAGGCCCGGACTTCAGTCCGCATGTTATCCCTTGAGTTCCTCTGCCAGGATGGCTCCCCCGAGGTCAAGCATTGCTCCCTCGAGGTCGAGCATCTGGCCTGACTCGAACTTCTGCTCTTTGGGTTCCTCCACCAGGTTGGCTCCCCCGAGGTCGAGCGTTGCTCCCTCGAGGTCGAGCATCTGGCCTGAGTCAAACTCCTGCTCTTTGGGTTCCTCCACCAGGTTGGCTCTCCTGAGGTCGAGCATCTGGCCTGAGTCGAACTTCTACTCTTTGGCTTCCTCTGTCAGGATGCCTCCCCCATGGTCGAGCATTGCTCTCCCGAAGACGAGCATCTCACCAGAGACGATTTCTCTCTCCTGCTTCTTGGGCTTCTTCAATAATTTCCATGCCTTCATCAAAGGTTCCGACAAATACTTTGAGCTCGGCCATGATGACCATATGCCCAGTCATGTATGTGTGCACCCAAGTTGTGCACCTCCCCAACCTCTTCCTCCATGGCACCACCTTCTATCTGGTCAAAGAGGAGTCAAACTGAAGTACTTGCACCATAATAACGCAACTAACCTTAAGTCGAAGCACCTACAGGCAAGTAAGTTTTAAAAACAAACGCCTTCTACTTTGTTTTACAGGCCACTCCCTGTCCATGAAAAGGACAGCCAGACTTGATGCCTTCATCTAGGCCATCAAAGATCAATGGCTAAACCTCCGGTAAGTTCGGATTCATTTAGCGACTAACTTCTTGCAGCCAGTACAGAGCCCGCTAAGGTGTAGAGCCGAATGGATGATAATACTCCCTTTATACAAAATGAAGATATTTTGGACTCAGGGAGTGGTGGCATCTGTTACAGTAGTAAATGAGATCCATTCGGCCTTGACATGCATCCTTCTTGGAGGCTGGCGCGGCAACATACTTCTCCACCTCGGCCTCAGCTCGGCCACATACTCCACCACCTCGGCCAGGTACTTCTCCACCTCGGCCTCACCTCGGTCCCACTTCGGCCAAGTGGCGGTTCAACTCAACTCGGCTCGGCCCCACCTCGGCTAGGTGCTTCTCCACCTTGGCCTCACTTCGGCCATGAGAAGTCCAACTTCGGTAGTTCAGTTCAGCTCGACAGCTCTGCACATGCCGGTCCATCTCGGCGAGCCCGCGTGGAGCTCTTCCACCCATGAGCTCCGCCCGTGGCAGCCTGGATCCAGCTCGGCTCAGCCCCACCTCGGCGATGAACCTCAGCACCTCAGCCCCAGCTCTGCCACATTCTCCGCCACCTCGGCTAGGTACTTCTCCACCTCAGTCTCATCTCGGCCGTTCACCTCGGCACCTCAGCCCATGCCGGTCCAGCTCAGCAAGCCCGCACGGAGCTCTTCTGGCCATGAGCTCCGCCCATGGCAGCCTGGATCCAGCTCGGCTCGGCACCACCTCGGCGATGAACCTCAGCACCTTGGTCCCAGCTCGGCCACATACTCTGCCATCTCAGTCAGGTACTTCTCCACCTCGGTCTCACCTCGTCCATTCACCTCGGCACCTCAACCCGTGCCGGTCCAGCTCAGCAAGCTCGCACGGAGCTCTTCTGCCCGTGAGCTATGCCTGTGGCAGCCTGGATCCAATTCAACTCGGTACGTCGGCGCATGCTCCAGTCCGACTCGGCACGTATGCGCACTCCACCCGCGGCTCCGCTCGAGGGACGTCCGCGCACTCCGCCAAGTCCAGCTCCACAAGCAATTTCTAGTCCAGCTCGGCACGTCCCCGCAGGCGTTGGTCCGGCGCGACCCCGGCTCAGCCCGCTTGGTGCAGACCCACCGTCAACCTGGGCCCCGCTACAATCCGGCTCTGCCCGGCATCCACTGTGGGCAACCTAGTGCTACGCTCCAGCAGGTTCCACGCGCAAAGAGATGTTATGCCTCGATCTATGTGCGGGGCCTCTAATCGGTCCATGCATGCAGGGACTTTGCATGCCTCGCACCGCGCACCTCGAATCATGCATTGGAGGGCCTTCACCTGCATCGTCTCGATCTGCATGCCACATGCCATCTAACATCTTTTTAGGTATGCTCCTCAAAGTGTAGGTATGATGGCGGTACGATACATAAAATCACTATCCCTAGAGTGCCTCCTACAAGGAGGGCTATATCAAAGCTCCCAGGACATAGTTTACATCAATTAGGAATGCGTGCCCCATCCAAGGCACTGTACCCCTTCACCAACCTCTTGAACTACCTGGAAGGAGAAGGTTGACCAACCTATCTAAGCCTCCCAGGCCTGTAGAAGCCTCACAGGCCTATGCTAAGAAGAACGCGCCTCCCTGAACACCAAGAGCCGCTCGTATACATAAGAGCAGGAGAAAGAGGTGAGGGGGGATAAGAGACAACACACTCTCTTCATTCTTACATTATTGTCCATTTTCTATCACCCTCTGGCAGCAAAGAGTCCCCCAAGCTCTCTGTCTTAGAGGTCTCTTATTTCCTTCGATCGTCCCACTGACTTGATCATCGGAGTGTCTTTGCCGGAATCCCCAGCGCAGGTCTCCCCTGTTTTGCAGGTATCGTCCAATGGAGGGACAATACAGAAGAAGATTACTCCTCATTAGAGAGGCCCACAGGAGGACCACCACAGTACCAAGCCCCTTTCATCTTGACTACGACTATGTTCCCCTTGATCGTC
Organism: Areca catechu; assembly: GCA_021397845.1. NCBI lineage: Eukaryota > Viridiplantae > Streptophyta > Magnoliopsida > Arecales > Arecaceae > Areca > Areca catechu. Next base: position 138,805,857 of record CM038043.1, read on the forward strand.
TCCGACCGACGAGCCCGGTGATGCTGGCGCGGAGTCCACTCACCTAGGCCACATAAGAGCTACTGGCCATGGCGATCTAGGCGGCAACAGGAATCATGGTAGATAGTGGAAGCTCCTCGGACATCTTTTTTATGATATCTTTGCAAGGATGAATTTGTCCACTGAGCAAATAAGACTGGTGTTTCGCCTCTGGTAGGCTTCACCGGAGACTCAGTTGGAGTCAAGGAAGAAATTACACTCTCGATAACTGCTGGGACACCACCCCAGCAAAGCACCGTGCTGGTGACCTTCATTATTGTAAAGCTCCCCTCACCCTATAATGCCATCTTGGATCGCCCAGGATTCAATCTACTTGATGCTACCATCTCCACGAAATGCCTCTTGGTCTGATTTCTGACCCCATGGGGGATCGGAGAGATGAGCGGGTCTCGATAGCCGATGCAGTGCTGCTGGCAGACCATCCTGGGTCTAAGGGGAGCGGATCTTAACCCTGCTGTAGACCAGTCTGATCCGACAGCATCAAAACCAAAGAGCAGGCTGTTTGAACCCCTGCTATCTTTTTCTTTGGGGGACGACCCCTCGAAAGTGATACAGATTGGGGCTCTACTGATCGAGGAAGAGAGATCCCGTCTGCTCGGCTTCCTACGTGCCAACGTATATGTCTTCTCCTAGACTATCACTGTCATGCCCGATATCCCACCAGAGATAATAACTCACAGGTTGAACATCGACCCCAATTATTTTCTGGTTCGACAGAAGAAAAGGAGCTACACCCTAGAATGATAGAAGGCTATCCATGAGAAGGTAAAAAAACTCCTCATGGTAGGCTTCATCCGAGAGGTATGATATCCTGATTCGCTTGCTAACATGGTGATGGTCAGGAAAGCCTCTGGGAAGTAGAGGATCTATGTAGACTACACCGACCTCAATAAAGCATGCCCAAAGGATAGCTTCCCCCTTTCTAAGATTGATCAGTTGCTGGATGTGATCTCAGGTCACAAGTATCTCAGCTTCATGGATGCATTCTTTGGATATAATCAGATCCGTATGCATCCGAAAGACAAGGAGTGCACGTCATTCGTGACCGACCAAGGTACGTATTGTATTAGATGATGCCCTTTGGTCTAAAAAATACAGGGGCCATCTACTAGCACTTAGTTAGCATGATCTTCAAGGACCAGATCGGTCATAACATGCAAGTGTATGTGGATGACATGCTTATCATGAGCAGCTCGGAGGAGGACCATATCGCCAACCTGGCCGAGGCTTTCAATAACCTCCGCCACTATCAAATGAAGCTGAATCCCGTCAAGTGCGCCTTCAGCATGGCAGTGAAAAAGTTCCTAGGGTTCATGGTGACTTAAAGGGGGATAGAGGCCAACCCCGAGAAGATCCAAGTGATCACAGACATGCGGTGTCCCACTTCCAAGAAGGAGGTCCAGCATCTTACTAAGCGCATCACGGCTTTGAGCCGCTTCATCTCACACTCCGTCGAGCGTTGCCAGTTGTTCTTCAAGGTCCTCTGAAAGATAAACGACTTCACCTGGACAGAAGAATGCCAAGAAGCATTCTAGGGGCTAAAGAAGCTTCTTGCCTCATCTCCACTACTATCTAGGCCGGAGCCCAGAGAGGAGCTCCTCCTGTCCCTAGCGATCTCATTAGAGGCAGTCAGCTCCATGCTGGTTCACACTGACAGGGATGGCTCCTAGCAGCCAATCTACTATACCAGTAAGCTACCCTGTGATGCCAAAACCAGGTATACCTGGCTAGAAAAAATTAATTTTGCACTAATAATATCTATGCAACATCTCAGACCTTATTTTTAAGTGCATCCCATTACCGTCCTCACTGATTAGCCGCTGAGGGCTATCCTAAGCCATCCCGATACTTCCAGGCACTTAGCTAAGTGGGCACTGAAGCTCAGCGAACTCGACATCATATATTCCCCACGGCAGGCACAGAAGGCCCAAGTTATAGCCGATTTCATGGTGGAATGCACCTGGGTCGAAGGAAGTCCAGAGGAGATGGACCAACAGGCCGAGCTTGGGCTGGACCCGACCCTAGTAGAAGAAACATGGATACTCCATGTGGATGGCACGTCCAGTGCAGGAGGAAGCGGAGCTGGCCTTATCCTTGCCAGTCCTGATGGGGTCATTGCGGAATGCGCACTGTGATTCCTCTTCAAGGTGAACAACAACCAGGTAGAGTATGAAATGCTCCTCATGGGGCTGAAGGTGTCCTGCGAACTAGGCATCAAAAGGTTGAAGGTCTTCACAGACTCATAACTAGTAGCGGACCAAGTCTCCGGCGAGTACGAAGCATGGGATCCCATGATGGTGAAGTACTTGGATCGGATGCGCTCTCACACATCGACCCTCCAGCACTTCAGCATCTCCCATATCCCACGGGTAGAGAATGCCCGAGCTGATATCCTTTCCAGGCTAGCCACCTTGCTAGAGACTTTGCTGGGATGCACCTTCATCGAACATCTCGAGGCCCCCAATTACGACGCTACGGCCAGGGTCCAGCAAGTTTCCTATGAGGCTAGTTGGATGGATCCCTACATCAAATACATTACCTCTGGCACCCTGCCAGAGGACCAAAAGGATGCCGGCCTTCTCAAGAAGAAGGCCGCACGCTACGTGATCCTGGACGGGCAGCTATACCGGAGATCCTACTCCTACCCCCTGCTGAAGTGCCTGAAGCCCTCGGAGGCCACTTACGTGCTCTAGGAGATACATGAAGGTATCGCGGAAATCATGTAGGGGGCAAGGCCCTAGCCCATAAGGCGATTCGGCAGGAATACTTCTAGGGACCATACAGGAGGATGCCGCTGATTTCATGGAGAAATATGACAAGTGCCAACGCCACGCATGCATTCAGCGATAGCCGACATGCCCTATCTCCTAGCTATCAGTCCCGTGGCTGTTTGCCCAGTGGAGAATGGACATCCTAAGCCCATTCCCTGTGGCATCCGGCCAACGAAGGTTCTTGATTATGGCCATCGACTACTTCACTAAGTGGGTCAATGCCGAACCCTTGGCACGGATAACGAAGATGAAGGTCTAGTCTTTCTTCTGGAAATCTATAATTTGTAGATATGGCCTCCTACACACAATCATCACCAATAACGAGAAGCAGTTCGACAACTGGGCCTTTGAGAAATTCTACTCCGATCTCGGCATCTGCCACCGCTTCACTTCGGTGGCTCATCCTTAAACAAACGGGGAGGCCAAAGTGACTAACCGCACCATCCCATAATAGCTCCACACCAGGCTGAACGAAGTCAAGGGCAGATGGGTGGAAGAGTTGCCCAGCATGTTATGGGCCTACCACACCACCCCCTGCACCGCCACCGATGAGATGCCCTTCAACCTTGTCTTCATGACTGAGGCGGTAATCCTAGTGGAACTCGGCCTGCCCACGCTCCGGATAGAACAATACAGTGAATGCGAGAACCCGGCATGCCTCCTCCTCAACCTAGACTTGCTGGATGAGACAAAGGACAAGGCTCGACTTAGAATGGTGGCCTACTAGCAATGAGTCGCATGCTATTACAACTCCTGTGTGCGGCCTACGATGTTCCGCCCAGGCGACCTCGTGCTCAAGCGAGCGAAAGCATCTCAACCAGGGGAATATGGAAAACTCTCCCCGAATTTGAAGGGTCCTTACCAGGTATTGAAGCTCTACCAGGCGGGGCCTACTATCTTGCCGGGTTCGATGGCGTCCGTTTCATGTGAATCTGGAATGCTAGCAACTTAAGAATGTACCACCAATACTGTAAGGCTCTTTCCAAATAAATTCAAGTTTCTTTTGGTGCAACCTTGCTTTTCACCTATGCAGGAACTCATCCACCCCACTTCAAGCCGGGAGCCGTCGTGCCCCGCACCAAAGCTGGGAAACTCGTGAAACCCTGCATTGAAGCCGGGAGCCACCGTGCCCCATACTAAAGTTGGGAAACTCCTGAAGCCTGGCACCTAAGCCCAGAAACTCCAAGAAGCCTGGCCACTAAGCTCGGAACTCCAAGAAACCTGGCCACTAAGCCCGGAAACTCCTGAAGCCCGACACCTAAGCCTGTAAACTCCAAGAAGCTCAGCCATTAAGCCTGGAAACTCCAAGAAGCCCAACCACTAAGCCCAGAAACTCTTAAAGCCCGGCACCTACGCCCGGAAACTCCAAGAAGCCCAGCCACTAAGCCCGAAAACTCTTGAAGCCTGGCACCTAAGCCCGGAAACTCCAAGAAGCCCGACCACTAAGCTAGGAAACTCCAAGAAGCCAGGCCACTAAGCCCGGAAACTCCTGAAGCCCGGCACCTAAGCCCGGAAACTCCAAGAAGCCCAGCTATTAAGTCTAGGAACTCCAAGAAGCCCGGCCACTAAGCCCGGAAACTCCTGAAGCCCGGTACCTAAGCCCGAAAACTCCAAGAAGCCTGGCCATTAAGCCCGGAAACTCCTGAAGCCTGGCACCTAAGCCCGAAAACTCCAAGAAGCCCGGCCACTAAGCCCGGAAACTCCTAAAGCCCGGCACCTAAGTCCGTAAACTCCAAGAAGCACGGCCACTAAGCCCGAAAACTCCAAGAAGGCCGGTACTTCAAGCCTGAAGACTCCTGAAGCCCGGTACTTAAACCTGGGAGCTCATGATGCCCAACACTCAGAGACAAACAATTTCATCATCCAGCTTATAGTCTGGAGATGTCAACTGGAAACTCTAAGCAAATCCCACCATCTATCGTCTGACCCACAGCCATGCAACATAAGAAGAAAGAAACAGAATGGTAGCCACCCAAAAGAAAATGTGTCATTGATGGAAATTTCTTGTACATCCTCCTAAGAAATTGGAGGCCCTCCTTGATTTACAAAAAAAAAAGAAGAACGAAAGAAAAAAATAGATAAGGAAAAGAAGATCTAAACATCGGTTGCCTGCCCCTTTCCAGACCAACGGATGACACCAGCCCCCTGCAAGGTGCTCGGGAAAGCTTCGGGCTCCGCCCAAACCTCCTCTGACTCTGACTCCTCCTCGAAGCCAGACTCATTCTCTTGCTCGAGGTATGAGATAGAAGGCCTGATGTTGTCCAATCCCTTCAACCCGTAAAAGTGTAAAGCCTTGCTCTTGTACTCCCGGAATCTTTTGTGATAGGAGTCCAAGATAGCCTCGGTGACTTCGTCCTTGAAATCCTGGGATGCCATGAATTTGGGGATGGCCTCCGCCACCTCCTTTCTGGCCATCTCCATCACTACAGTAGTTGCCGACGCCCTCTCAAGCATCACCACGTTCCAGTCCTTCTCCTCTTCCAGTTGGGCCTAGAGGGCCCGCACCTTCTTCTTCAGTCGGGCCCTCTCTTCGACCCAAAGGGAATTGGCATCCCACTCCCTCGCAGGGGTCGCCTTGGGCTTGGCTGCTCCCGTAGTCCTAGGGTCACCCCTCTGAACCTTCATACCGGGCTCCCCCTCAGGCTCTGCAATGGCAGTCCTCCTTCAAGACATCTCCTAGAGATCTTTGTGACTGAACTTCATCCCTACTGGATAAAGCAGAGGGATTAGCCTTACTTCCACCCTAAACCCACCATCATGATACTCACCCAATTCAACAGAAGAAAAAGGAGGAAGGAAAGAAAAAAGCCTAACTTGTCAAGACTCTGCCCATACAGAAGAGAAGGGAGCAGTTCTGAAACACAAGTCTTGTCTCTTCACTGCCTGAAGAATTTCCAAGAACTAAAGAGATGGGTCCTATTTAATGACTTGGAGAAGACGTGTGCCATGTCTTGCACCGAGCCAATGGAGAGATGTAACGAACCGAGATGGCACCTCGCATCCTGAGCACCCCCCTTGAAGACTGATGCGATGTTAACAACCACTTTGAAGGAGAGAAGACGTGGCAGCACCCAAATGGCACAGAGACATAACCGCCCAAATGGTGGTGTATCTGGCATTGGCAGCGAAAGGGGCATGCCCCCTCCATGCCAATGCAATCACTAATCCCTTCACCCAAAGCGGACGCCTTGTTCTCCGGGCTCGGGAGTGGGGGGCAATTGATATGGCGACATCCACTAATATGGATCAATGCGGCGACATCAACTGACATGGAGCTTGCGAATGGCCATGGCAGCGAGAAGCCCACCACTTGGGCAAGGCCACATGACGAAGAACCAAAGGGACCACCCTTCCGAGGTCAGTTCCTAGTCGAGGTAGGGTTCATTAGGAAAGCCTCCCGTTTGAGGATAGTTCCCAGTTAAGGTTGAGTCCACCTTTCCATAAGGGATCGCTATTCGGAGGTCAGCTCCCAATCAAGGCAGGGCTCATTGGGTGAGCCCCCCGTCTGAGGACAGCTCCCAGTTTTGGTTGAGTTCGCTTCTCCAGAAGGGACCGCCCTTCCGAGGTCAGCTCCCAATCGAGGCGGGGCTTATTGGACGAGCTCCCCATTTAAGGACAGCTCCAGGTTGAGGTCGAGTCCGCCTCTCCAGAAGGGACTGCCCTTTCGAGGTCAGCTCCCAATCGAGGCAGAGCTCATTGGGCGAGCCCCTCATCTGAGGATAGCTCCCGGTTGAGGTCGAGTCCGCCTCTCCAGAAGGGACTGCCCTTTTGAGGTCAGCTCCCAATCGAGGCAAGGCTCATTGGACAAGCCCCCCGTTTGAGGATAGCTCCCGGTTGAGGTCGAGTTCGCCTCTACAGAAGGGACCGCCCTTCCAAGGTCAGCTCCTAATTGAGGCAGGGCACATTGGGTGGGCCCCCCGTCCGAGGATAGCTCCCGGTCGAGGTCGAGTCTGCCTCTCCGAAGCAGGCCCTCCTACTAGGAGCATGGTTTCCCACCAAAGGCGCAATGAGGGGCGATGCAAGTATTCAAAACAGAGGCAGCGGAGTACCTGGCCACCCTGAGCCTTCGAGAGGGGGTGCATACCTTGCCATGGGGTATCTGGCCACCCTGAGCCTCTCAGAGGGGGTGCATACCCTGCCATGGGTACAGGCCCCTCCTGCTGCGTGTCGTGCGCACTATCTGTACGATCCGGACAATGCCAGGCTCATAGCCTTGCGATATGTCGACACGTCGATGACCGCATGATTAGAAGACTGCAGCTTCCATGATAGGATGCCTGAACCTCCCAGAGAAGGGTGTCCCCCTATGACCCTCTGCCCTATAACATCAGGACAGCCTCTTCAAAAGTGGCAACATCCCATTATGGCTAGAGGCTCAGGCACAGAATTAGCCCAATAAAGAGGCAACAGCGGGCAACGGAAAGCCTCCTTCGAATGAGAGAACCTGGAATTCTCTCAAAGGCCTCCCGTCTATATAAGACCCACCTAAAAAGGTAAGTAGAGGTAAGCAAAAAAGCAAAAAAGAAGAGCAACGAAGTCCCTTTCATTTTCTAGCATTATTATCTTTTCTTTTATCACCATTTGGAAGTGGAGAGTCTTCCAAGTTCTCCACCTCAGAGGTATCTGTTTTTCTCGATCGTTTTATTGACTTGAAAGTCGGAGTGTCTTCGCCGGAATTCCCGGCCCAAGGTTTTCCTCTGTCTTGCAGGATCCCCGAGCAAGCTAGTGAGCCGGCCGTGAGATGGGAACCAAGGATCCGGCAGGAACCCGATGCATCAGAACTGTAGGCCACGGTGATCCAGGCGACAATAACTGGTAATTAATGAGATAACATAATTATATTAATTCAATTTTTTTTTTCAAAACTAGTTCAGTATCAAAGGCATGCATTCTGCAGTGCATCCTTGAATGGAAGTGGCTAGATAAAACATAGATATTTTCTTGAAGCTACAAAAAATATACTTTGTAAATTCTTGAAGATGTTGGATTCGTGGGATCCTGAACGGGTGATTTTCCTAAAGAACAACATCTCTACCTTTATCATTCCAGAGCTCTTTGTTATGATTCTACTCATTTTGCGAAGGTTCAGTAGGAGATTTATCTGTCTTATAGTCACTTGTCCAGATATTGTTTATGCAATTCACATCCTTAGCAATTTCAAGCATGATACTAATTAACCACATATGGATGCTGCAATGCTTTAATTTTTTTAGGTTACAGGCGCCGCAATGCATTTATTGCACTATCTTAAAGGAATGCAAGGTCAAGAATCTTTTTCCCCAGCTTTCGATGACCACTATTTCTCTTGTTATGTTGATTCTGATTAGACTTCTTATATATCCTACGAGTTCACGTTGTCACTAGTTATTGTATTTTTCTTGATAGAACCAAAAGGCAACAACCATGTGAAGGTCTTTTGTTGAAGTTGAAAACCAGTATATCACTGTTGCATTTTTTGAAATTACTTAAATATCTCCTCACCGATCTTTGGATATCACTGTTGTTAATTGCAAGATAATTAGTAACAATCTGGTCACAAATTTAAACATCATGACTAGTTGTAATATATTTGGCAATGGCATAGTGGGTCCCTAAAAATCATTCTTAAGGAAAAAAAAAAGTGGTTCTTTATATTCCATTACTGGAAGTATGTTGCTAAAAGTGCTTTTTTATTGTACTTTTTTTTCCTGGGATCTTGGACTTTCTGTTGCATTTTGATCTATGCTATTTAATTGGCATGAAACACATTTTAGTAGAAGGCAAAATGGTTTTGTTGTCATCAAATCGTTTTCTACTAGACTCCAGTAGCGACTGAGGGTGCTCCAATCTTTCCCAGATAGAAATGGGTGCTGTTCCTGTTGGCTCTTAACAAAAACTTACAAGAATAGTTCCTAGATCGAGATTTCTGACACAGAATCCTCCGATGCTCAAGTCAATAAATGAAAGAAATATGCTATAGTAGCTAGAACTGTAAGTGATGATAGTGATGAATGAGCATGTGGGTGGTTGTCGTATGTTAGCTGGGGATCCATTCTTACTAATTTATAAAGTTATGCGGAGTAATAGAATGTCGTTACGGAGGTGGCCTCCTCTGGCATGCTTAACAAATTTTGCTGAAGTGGAAGGATCTTGTTTCCTAGAATCTTTTTCATTGACATCTTTCTATTAGGATGGCAGAATCTGTTAGGATCTTATCTACCATGATTTATGCTATAACAGCTATGTTCGAATGGATTATCACTTACTCAGATATTGTGAACTCTAAGTAAATGCCGGCTTGGCCATTGCCAAAAGGAGCGGCTTGGCCTTTCACTCGAGTTTGCTCAACTTGGTTTACTCGAGTAACTAGTTAGCCTCGAGTAGGTAGTCGGTAGATGCACATAGGGAATGTCTTGCTAGTCAGACTCGATAGACAACTACTTTGTCCATGAATAAGTAACTACTCGATCTGGGATAGAACAACTACTCAGTCTGGAAAGGAGTAGCTACTCAATCTGGGAAGGAGCAGCTACTTGGTCGGCTTCATCCTCCCCTTGCCAGTCTTCCTGGTTAGCAATGAAGTAGTTCGCTCTATTATCTTTCCTAGTTAGTAGCTTGATTGCTCCAAGTCAGATGTCCTGGTCTTCTATAACTGGTGGCATATTTGGTGGTCCAGAAGTCATCAAGGCCAAGTCACTAGAAAGTCATTGCTTTGGTGCCGAATATTAAGTTGAAGGGAGTCTTATTAGTTGATGTCTAAGGAGTTATGTGGTATGCCCATAACATATTGGATAACTCTTATGCCTACCTACCTTTAGCTTCATCTAGCTTGATTTTGAGACCTTGAAGAATTGTCCGATTCATCACCTTTACTTTTCAATTTGATTGCGAATCTCCAACAGATATAAACCAGTGTTGGACGTGGAGCTTGGCACAAAACTTGTTGAATGCTTGATGTTGAATTGTCGGCTGTTGTCCATGACAATGGTGTAGGGAAGTCCAAATTGATAGATAATGGATTTCTAGAAGAAACTTTTGATCTTGCTCTCAGTAATATGTGTTAAGAGTTTTGTCTCTATCTATTTAGTGAAGTAGTCGATTGTGATAATTAAAAACTTTCGCTGATCGATTGCTGGGAGAAATGGGTCGAGTATATCCATCCCCTACTGGGTGAATGGCAAGAGAGAAGAGTGCTTGGTCAATTATGTTACTGACTGCCGCTAGATGTTGGCATGCTATTGGCATTGGTCATACTTTCGAACAAGTTCCATTACATCTTCCTGCATGATGAGCCAATAGTATCCATTGCCTTAGACTTTATAGGCTAAGGACCTATCCCATAGATGGTCTTGTGATTGTAGATGATTTTTTAAGATACACATAGGTTTTGTTCATTGCACATAAAGATGAGACTTTTAAAGTATTCAAAAAGTTTTATAAAAGAGTTTCAAATTTGAAAAATCTTTCTATTATTTCTATTCATAGCAATCATGGTACAGAATTTGAGAATCAACATTTTGATCACTTTTACACAAAACACGGTATTGATCACAACTTCTCAGCTCCTAGAACACAACAGCAAAATGGTGTTGTAGAAAGAAAGAATTTAACTTTGGAAGAGATGTCCAGAATAATGCTTTGTGAAGGAAATCTTCCAAAATACTTATGGGTAGAAGCTGAAAATACCGCTTGCTATATTTTGAACAATTTTTTAATTAGACCTATCATTAGAAAAACCCCCTATGAACTGTGGAACAATAGAAAGCCTAACATCAATTATTTTCATGTTTTTGGCTGTAAATGTTTTGTTCTTAATAATGGTAAAGATAATCTTGGTAAATTTGATGCAAAATCCGATGAGGCTATTTTTCTTGGTTATTCTTTAAATAGTAAAACCTATCGAGTTTTCAACAAAAGAACTTTGACTATGGAAGAATCAATATATGTTGTTTTCAATGAATCTGACATCACTTCTTCTAGAAAAGAAGATCGTGCTGATGATGATGTTGGTACACTAGAACATGGATTAAAGGATTTGACTCTCAAAGACAAACAAACAAGTGAACAACACGAAGAAGTGGTAAGCAAAAATCATGATGATATACCTAAAGAATGGAGGTATGTACACTCACATCCCAAAGAACTAATTATAGGAGATCCATCTCAAGATGTTAAAACTAGAGCTGTACATAGGGATGCACATGACTTGATTGCTTTTATTTCTCATGTAGAACCTCACACCATAGAAGAAGCTGAAACTAATCCTAATTGGATGTTAGCTATGCATGATGAGTTAAACCAATTTAGGAGAAATAATATTTGGACACTAGTATAAAGGCCTAATGATTACCCGGTTATAGGTACTAGATGGATTTATAGAAATAAACTTGATGAGCAAGGTAATGTAATTAGGAATAAGGCTAGACTGGTAGCTCAAGGTTATAATCAAGAAGAGAAAATAGATTTTTGATGACACCTATGCACCAGTAGCTAGGCTAGAGGCTATTAGATTACTACTAGCATATGCATGCTTTATTAATTTCAAATTATTTCAAATGGACGTAAAGAGTGCATTTTTAAATAATTTTTTATCTAAAAAAGTTTTTATCGAACAACCATTGGGTTTTATCGATCACACATTTCTAAATCATGTTTTTAAATTGAATAAAGCTTGTATGGTCTTAAACAGGCACCTAGAGCCTGGTATGATAGATTAAGTAAGTTTTTAATTAGTAATGATTTTGTAAGAGGTAGTGTTGACACCATACTATTTATTCAAAGAAAAAACAATGATATTTTAGTTGTTCAAATTTATGTAGATGATATAATATTTGGATCTACTGATAAATCTTTGTGTCAAGACTTTGCTAAGTTAATGCAGGGTGAATTTGAAATAAGTTTAATGGGTGAGCTGAGTTACTTCCTCGGGCTTCAGATCAAACAATCAAAGGAAGATATCCTGATCAACCAGGCCAAATATATCAAAGAGATTATCAAATAGTTTGGCATGGAATCAAGCAAAGAAATTAGAACATCCATGAATCCTACATGTAGACTTGATAAAGATGAAAATGGCACAAATGTTGATCAAAAACTGTACAGAGGTATGATCGGTTCTTTACTTTATTTAACTGCTAGCAGACCTAATATTTTATTTAGTATTTGTATGTGTGCACGTTTTCAATTTAATCCAAAAGAGTCATACATCATATCTATTAAAAGAATCATCAAGTATCTTAAAGGCACATGCAATCTAGGATTATGGTATTCTAAGCATTCATCTTTAAAATTAATTAGTTATTCTGATACTGATTATAGAGGCTGTAAAATTTATAAAAAAAGTACAAGTGACACTTGTCAATTTCTAGGTGTCAACTTGATTTCATGGCACTGTCGTAAATAGAACTCTGTAGCACTATCTACTGTTGAGACAGAATATGTGGCTACGGGGAGCTGTTGTGCACAAGTGTTGTGGATCAAGTAACAACTAAAAGATTATGATATTGTCCAATCTAAAATTCCTATTAAATGTGATAACACTAATCCTATTAATTTATTTAGAAATCCAGTTCAGCATTCTCGAACTAAGTATATAGAAATTAGATATCATTTCATTCGAGATCATATTTTAAATAATATTGTTAAATTAGAATTTGTACCTACTGAAGATCAACTTGCTGATATTTTTACTAAACCCCTTAGTCAAGATAGATTTGAAAAGATTAGAGGCGAATTAGGCCTATGTGACCCATTCTGAATGTTTTGACCTAATTTTTCAAAAATAAGAAAAAAATATCTAGACATTTCAAATTTCTTTTTAAAGCTCATGATCACCTTCTCTAGTACTAAGAAACCCATAGAAAGTTATTTTATCATTTTTCGAGTTTTGACCTAGAATTGGGCTCGAGCCAACTCGAGCCACCTACTGTTTTGGTGAGCCAACTCGAGAGTCGGGCCGACGCTTTTTAAATAGGGCATTATAGGTTTGAATTTGGTATTTCTTTCCATCTTTCTTATTTTTCCTTAGCCATTTCCTTTTTCTAACCTAAAAAAAACTCTTGGAACACCTCTATACCCATCCAAAACCTTAATCTAACCTAGATGGCTCCCATAAAAGCCATGGAAAAAAAGGCTAAGAAGGTTGTTTGGTCAGTGGCAGAGGAAAGGAGGACCAAATAGAGGCTTGATACTTCAAATCCGTCAGAGGAACCACTAGAAGAGCATGAAGAGGAACAAGAAGCTCCAAGGCATGTAATTTCGATGGGAAATAGGCAGGTAATCCCAAGCCAATGCATTGATTTCTCATTTCCAGAACAAGAAAGCTTGAAAATTGGTGATTGGTTAGTTGGACAAGGTTGGAAGCATTTTTGCATGCTTAATATTCCTACATATCCCAATCTTGTTAGACAGTTTTTTGAGAATATGTCTTTGGGTGCTTTTCATATTGAATCTGTTATGAAGGGGAAACACATTGAGATTAGTGAGCAAAAATTGTCTAATGTTCTTCAAATACCTAAAGAGGGAGAAAGTTATTTAGTATTGAAGGACAAACAGAAAACACTAAGAATTATACTTGAAAGGACTAATGTGACTGGTGTGATACATGTTAGAGCCAACCAACTCTCATTGGAGATGAGGTTGCTACATAACTTCATTAGCCGCATCTTTCTACCCCGGACTAGGAGATTCGACTGGGTGAGTGAGAGAGACCTAGTCTTTATGAAATGTTTAGTTGAGGGGGAGGCCCTCAACTTACCTTTTATTATGTTATCTCAGATGAGGGAAGCTACTTGTAGACCACGAGTATGTCTTCTGTATGGCATGGTTTTTACTTTACTGTTTCAGGATGCCCATGTTGATTTGTTTGGAGAGGATAGCAGACCATTATTGCATACAGACAAATACAACATAAAATCTTTGACCAGGATGGGATTCTTGAAAGTAGAGGGTCATTGGATCAAGAAGAGTTCAGGACTTCCAGTGACACATTCTAATGAGGATTCAGGAGAGGATGATCAGGTAGCACAGAGACAGGATGCCGAGGCAGAGCCACATGTTGATGAGGCTGGACCTTCAGAGCCAGCTCCTTCTATACCTTGATCACCTGTCAAAGGATTGACTGCTGTTAGATCAGGTGATGATGACAGATTGCAGCACATACTGGATGAGATCTCTAGTCTTCGGAGAGGGAGATCAGAGATAGATGCCATGATACTGGCACTTCAGTCAGAGGTGCATCAGGGTTTTCAGGACATTCTAACTATTCTTTAGCAGATTAGAGCATCTAGTCACTCTGCATCTACTTCTTCTACAGCAGCACCAGACATTGGCACAGATTTTGGGTAGGGAGAGGCAGTACACTCCATTAACATTCCTACAGTTGCTACTCCTACTGAGGTTGGCACTGGTACTGAGGATCCGAGTTCTGATGTTAGAGACACTCCGATGACAGAGATTTTGTCTACTACCAGCACCCTCGCCTTATCTGTTGATCCTCCTACTGCTCGACCTACTCCTATCATGATTTCTTCTGAGTCTACTGCTAAAGCTAAACCTAGAACCTTTAAGACTACTACTCCTGTTAGGACCAGACTTAGGGACCTTAGGCCTAGGTTCCCTAAATTCAAGCCTGCTCCTGGCATTTTAGAGGTCAGTTCCTCCTCTAGTGAGGAAGAGCCTAGTGATGTTGATCCTAGTCCTTCATTTTGATGTTTTAGGACTTTATGTTTAGCATGTTTTGTTGTTTGTGATACTATTTTTGTAGTGCTATGGCACTTTTGTATTGTATTACTATTGTATTGATACTTTTCATATATATATCTTTTTATGATGCATCTGATACATATTATGAATGACTTAATTTATGAATGAATGTTCTCCTTTTTATATACTTTTTTGTTGATGACAAAAAGGGGGAGAAGGGAGAAAGGAGAGAAGAGTGTGCATGAATATGTGAATGAATATGCCTGAAAGTATGAATATGAATGTAAATATGAAGAAAATATTATTACATTAGTAAGGGGGAGCTTGTATTAAGTCTTCATTAAACCCACTTCAAATACAAGTTAATATTGTGAAGTTTTGATACTTAGTACATGGATGATACATTTGATACATTGTGATATATTGTGTTGATACTTTTCAGTTTAACAATTGGATACTCTTCAGTTCAACAACTTGATACTCAATTTGGTTTGATACACACTATGTTAAATATTCTTTGATACATGTGAATACGATACATCGTAATTGTAAAGTGTCTTAAATCCTGTTCATGCCCAGTATTTTGTCATCATCAAAAAGGAGGAGATTGTTGATCCCTGAATGATTTTGATGATCACAAAATATTGGAGCATGTATGTGTTACTAATTCTTTCAATTACTTGAGAAGTTTTTGCAGGAAAATCTTTATATTTACTTTAATGGGTTTTCAAATTAGTTAAAAGGTAATCCAACATTGTATAGACTCTTATGCACTTCAAGTTATAAAAGTCCTAATTTTTCAACTATGTAATTTCATAAAAGGGCTATAAAATTATAAAAATAAGAGTGAATAGATTCGCTCTTGTTGGATTCATATGTTGAAGAATTTTGGAGAAGCCTGAAGCTTTAAAAGAAGTTTTTGCAAGAGCCGACTCATGGATCAAGAGCCGACTCCTTCTGGCATGGCATAAAAAATTTTCAGAGTTTCAGTACCTCGAGCTGACTCAAGCCCCAAGAGCTGACTCATTGAAGAACCAATGTTTTTGAAGTCTGAGACCTCGAGCCGACTCAAGCCCGGAAGAGCAGACTCGTCCAGAGCTGTGTTTGTGGTGATTGAGACTTCGAGCCGACTTTGCCTTGAAGAGCCGACTCAAAGAAAATGTGAATTTGTACTGATTGAAGGTTCGAGCCGACTCATACAGAATTTTAGTTTGGGTTATCTGAGACTTCGAGCTGACTCGTAGACCTCGAGTCGACTCGAGTGATCATTTTCTACAGTCTGACGGCTAGTTGCTGAAAGTTAAATTTGAACTCTGAAAGGTCTCCAACAGCTCTTTCCCATTTCCCTAGGCCCTACAATGGCTATATCTGATGGAAAACTATAAAAGGGAGTATTTTTTATGGATTAAATAATTTTTTGGGATTATTCATTGATTTATCTTGGAAATTTGAAAAGTCTTAAAGTCTTTCACTAACCCACTTCAAGAGCATTTAAGATAGGATTCAAAGCTCCACCAACTTCTCTTCATCATTGAATCCACTCCTTGAAGAAGTAAATAAGCAGCTTAAAGAGCATTAAAAGAGCATTCAAGGCTAGGCTTCACCTTGATCTACATCGGCAACATTTAAACAAACTCGATTTGTTGTATAGTTACTTTATATTTTTGACATATCTTTATTTTCTCTCTAAGAACAGTAAGGGGCTGTGTCTTAAGAGAGAGTTAAAGGTTTTTAGGTGAACCTTGTGAAAACCTAAATTGGGTTCTTGGTGATCCCGATATAAAACCAAGATTAGGATTTCTTTGGTGATCCTGATTAAAACCAAAGGGTATTGGATTTTCTTTGGTGATCTTGGTAAAACCAAAGTATAAAGGTTTAGATTGTGAGCCTGTTTAAAACAATCCGACTGTATTCCGGTTGAGGGATATAGTGAAAATCCTAAGTGGTCCTTGGGTAGTGGATGTAGGAGCCGGTTGCTCCGAACCACTCTAAATTTCTTGTATTTGTGAGTGTGCTTATTTTACCTTATTGCATTTACTTAATTACTTTCGTATTATATTTTGCACCACAATACCAAAAAGATTTATAAATTGCACATACTTGCTAAAGTTTTCATAATCCTAATTCACCCCCCTCTTGGGAAGCCACCTGGACAACAGATTCTTTTGCTGATTTTGATGTGGCGGACTACATAGTAGACCTTAAGCTGGACACTGCAACTGAGCAACATCCTAAGAGGACTTCTGAGACTGCTCCTACCCCATATAGTCCACCTTATCAGACACCTATTCTTTCCAGCACCCTAGTGATTCCTTCTGATCATGACATCTCTACTCCTGTTATGTACTCTAATCCACTAGATCCCACTCCAGTGATTCCATCTTCTACCCTACATACTTCATCATTGATCCGAGAACTAGGGTTTTACACACCTGATTTTCACATTCTTCCTTTCGAACCTATTTTTGATGTTACTTCATCTGACCCTGTCACATCTTCTATTCCTGCCACTGACATTGCATCTTCTTCAGCACCAGTACGAGGGAGAGCATATGCCAGATGCAAAAGATGAAGCTGTGATGACTTTACTAGATCTGTTAGGACTAGACTTTCTGATCTCTAGCCAATGTGGCCGTGACCCCAGCCCTCTAGGGTTACAGGGCCTATTATCTTGGAGATCAGGTCTTTCTCCGATAAGGAAAGCACCTCCTAGGGTCAATGTACTAGGTAGTAGCATTTCACTTTGATGTATGTTTCTTTTTGATGTATATTCTTTTTAGTATATGTTTACTTTGTTATGAATCATGTATCAAGTTTTGTATCAAGTGTATCAAATATATGAAATTTTATCAACTCTTGGTATTCTTATTACTACATGTCTTATTTCCATCTTGTTCTATTCTCGGTATTTGCACCCTTTTTCATGATGACAGAAAGGGGGAGTAATTAATGAAGTAATTAATGAATGATATAAAGAAGGAGAAATTTTTTTGAAAAGATTTTTGAAAAAGAGAGTAAAGAGTAAGGGGGAGAGAAATTTGTAGTTCTTTTTGAATTTTTTTTTTGAAATGCTAAAACTTATAAGTTTTGAAAGTTATTTTCAGATTATATATTGAGGGAGAGCTTTTGTTCTATGATTCTATGCACTGATATGATTCAGTTTTATGCTCATATTCCTATTTGTTATGTTCTAACACTTCTTTTCCTTATTCTTATATATATATATGCTCTGATACTCTTGATTTTCATGCTCTAATATACTTCATGAACTGATAATTTTATTTTGATACTTTCTTTCTGTGTTGTCATGCTCTGACATCCTTCAAGTATTGATACTCTTAAATCTTGTCTTTATTGTTTTTGCTCTAATACTATTCATGTGTCAATCTATTTTTGCTAAAGTATTTATCTTTCAAATACATTTTAGCACTAATACACCTCTTGAGCATCTTACATATACAACTTAGTTACTATATAATTCATCCTTTTAACCTAATGCTCAGGATGAATTCAGAGTCTACTGCTAACTCTAAATAAGTGTATCCAAATGTATCTCAACATACTAAATCCTATGACTCCTGAAAGAATAATGCCTTGAAAGCCAATTATATTTTTTATGTAACAGGAGCTTTTCTATAAAATTCTTCTAACTCATGTATGATATTATATTAATAAAAGGTATTTGATTCATCATATACTGTGTCTTATACCTTTTTATTTTAAGATTATGATGAATCTCATAGATTAGGATAATGGATTTATGGTTATGATGAAGTTCATAATAATGAGACCTAAGTTCTTATAAATTCTAATCTAAAATATTTTAATTATAGGATCATCGAGTAGGGATTGATATTTTTGAAAAGACTAGCACATCTATGTATGCTCGATGGAGAATGATTGGTCTCACAATTACTTATGTAAAGATACTAATACAAGGATATGGATGCTCATCAAAGAATAAGTTCATTGAATTGATCAATCATGAGAACATCTTATGGAAGTCTTACTTGTAAAAAGATGATTCTCTTAGTGAGAGTTGTGCAAGTGATTCTTAGACCCAAGATCCCAATGAAATCTTGTAGAGATAAATCGATGTTTTGGTTCATACTTATCATGACTTAGTCATGTACAGGATGTTCATAGATATAGTGAATTGTGTATCAAGGTTATGAGTAGGTCAGCAAAGAATCGATCATTCCTAGTAAGAGAAGTATTTATCCTATATAATCTCATCAAATGATGACTTGAAAAATCTTTAATCAAAGCTTGATGACATTAGAAATAGTTTCTAAGCTTTATCAATCAAGTCTTTATTATTAGATTGAGATTCAAATGAATAAAGTATTAGAGTTTGACAAGTTTTCATATCCATTGCTTAGTCAGGATAAAGGAAGATCGAAGGATTGAATTAACTTGATTGAATTCATGAGTCAATTTGAAAGATGGTTCAAATTGGCAGCTAGGATTAGTTAAATTTGACTGATTTGATTAGTGGATTTCTAATCAAACTAAATTGATATGAATCTAAACCTATTACTAGCTAGATATAGAGCCCAAAGGGTCATACATGCTAAGGGCTTAGTTAAGAAAGTCAATTATATTTTTATTAGGATCATAGGATCCTAATAGCTTGTTATTTAACATACTAGCATATATTAGCTAGCCTAACTCCTAACCTAATTAAATTGGATTCACTTGCTTGCTATTTGTGCTAACTAATTTAGGTAGGACTTAGATTGGATTATGTCCTTGGTTTTTAGCCTTTTTTGGACTCTTAAATGTTATTATCTATGCTAAATTGCAAGAGTCCTAAGGGCATGGGACTTTTGTTAGTTCTAGTAATGTTGGCACAATTTTGGCCTACTAGTTAATCACAATTTAAGGATAATGACAAACTCCCTCTCAACATCTTTCATGCCCTATTTGGATAGGTTTTGACCGGTCAACAAAAGAAAAGGTGGCATGTTTTAATGTTGGCATAAAAGGACTTGTGTGCACGGTTTGATAATGCATGAAGGAAGGACCTAGAGTCTTTTTGATAGTTAATCACCTTTTTTTGATTAACTAATCCTAATCACATGCCTATTCAGATATTTAACCAAATTCTAAGCAATGAGGAAGGATGAAAAAAATCACTAGATTTACGAAGAGATGCAGGAAGACATCTCTTGGTGCTTAAGTTCTGAAACACTATATTAATACGATGTTTCATCACACTTTTTCCTAGCAATCTCCTTCTATTTGAAGAGATTTAATTAATATGTGAGATATTAGGTAAGGGGCTAGGAAAGGGTATGTTAGGTACCTCCTCTTTTCCTATTTAAAGGTCTTAGTAGAAATATTAAAGGTATTCAAATTTATCCCAATAATTCTCTTCCTTTCCTTATTAGGACAAGTCTATTATTTTAAGACAAGTATACCATTTTAAGATAAGGCTTAGAAAGATAATTAGAAAGGATAATAGGATAGTAAGAGAAGCTTTGAAAAAGTTTTGAAATAGTCTTCAAGAGGGTAGAGCTACTAGCAAGAGAGGAACGTTGTCGAAGGAAGAAAGGCTTTTGGGAGAAGTTTTTAATCAAGCAAGCAAGAAGTAGTAGTGCTTCCTTGATCCAATTCCTATGTGGATCATCTCTGAAAAGCATATACTTATATACCTAGTGAAATTAAGGAATTAGCATTACAGGTATTCTTCTATATCCTAATATAGTGCCTTGTTAGTTGATATAATCAAGGGATCCTGGGTCTAGGATTCGATTGACTAGGATTTCAAGGTTTAAGAATTTTTAAAATTTGGTCTTCTGCTATGCAACCGTAACCCAGGAACTCCTTACCAGGATTATCCAGGCCTAGATTTTGCTAAATTGAAACACTACCAAGCATTTACTTTAGTAACTTGGAGTAGTTAATTCTTCTTGACTCAACATCGACTTAATTAGTACATGATTGCACCCAGAAACCTTCCATCACTGAATTAGAAATTCATATAGTCTGACACCAAAGTATAATGAGTTGCTTGCGAAGCCACTATGATAGTCTCAAGTCAGAGGAATATTTATACCCATACCCTTTATGTGAGATACTCTTGATAAAGAGTACTCCATAGAGTTGATCATTGTTTAGTGAGATGTACTCCTATACTCACCTGCATGCCATACCAGTATCTCCATACTCTTTGGTTAAGAGGATAACCAATCTATATGGCACACAATGACTTATTCTCGATAAATATTGTCATATCCTAGAAATCATATCCTTTGATGATGAATCAATTTAAGAACTACTTGATAAATCCTTCTTTATTGAATCTATGTAGTTCTAAGGACTTCAATACATTAGAGTTCACAGGAAGATGATAAATAGTGTTAAGCTACCAAAAATAATATTATTTTATTAATAATTCATATACACTTACAACTTAATCATCTATAATCCTAATGATTGGCTTTAGGATACTTTTTTTGATATTTTTATCATCAAGAGATCCTAGGTCTAGGATTTCGGTTGACTAGGATTTCATTAATGAAAAATTTTTGAAATCTAACCTTTTGCTATGCAATTGTAACCCTACAATGATATCAGAGCCACCTTGATTGATATAATTAATAGTTAATTGTGTTTATCTTGATTGTCACTAGTTAGGATTTTAATTTAGTTCAAATTAGGACTATGTCATGAGTTCGATTGAACATTTTAACCCTAATCAATTTTAAAGATATATTTAGATTTATTATTTATTATTCCAATATAAGATTGTCCTGGTATAGCAGTGATGTCAGTTATGTTGAAAAGATTGTCCTAAAATGGTGATAGAACTAATTCACACATGGCACAGCATGTTCTATTTTGTTTATATTCTTATGCTTTTCATATATATTGATATATATGAGATAAATTAGGATGTGTATGAGACCATAAGCCCTCCTAAAAATCATATTTAGTCATAATGTCTGAAATTAAGTACAAATTCATTCAAGATATGATTGATCAATTGGTATCTAGGAAAGTAGTTGGGAGATGGTAAAGAGAACATGGTTTTTTAATCAAGTTTATTGCTTACCTAGCTAATCTGATGAGGACATTAGGAGCAGACAAATTTCAAGATTTCAATTTTGTTCTCTAAGTCATGTGTTGGTCAATTTTTGTTAAGTCCTGTAATCAAGTGAGCCAATTGGATTCACTAAGTCAGTTGAAATTCCTTGTTTAGTCCATTGAGTCCTGTTACTTGAGTCCATTTGTAAGTTATGTTAGTCCAGTCAAGAAGTCCACCCAGTTTCAATTCAGTCATATGAGTCCTATAACTTTTATGCTCAAGAGGAGGAATATTGGACTTGCATTCAAGATATCAGCACAGCATCCGGGTCCCTTGTTCATGCTATCCAAACCTTGGAGAATGAAGCCCTAGCCCATTAAGAGGAGGTGCCCCAAGTCCACAAGAATTCCAGCACCCCCTGGCCCATGACACCTAGCCCATGGCCCCCAGGGATTGGCCCTCAAGCTTTTGGCACCCTAGGCCTTGGCACCCCTACCTTGGCCCATCTAGAGCTGGCACCCTCCCAGGCCCATTCATACCTTTGCGCCCCAACCCAAGCCCATTCCAAGTGGCATCCTAGCTAGCCCAAGCAAAGCTTCTCAGTCCAAGGAGGAGTCAGCTAGCCCACTTCTACCAGGAGTCAGCCAGCCCAATTCTACTAGGAGACTAGTCTACCAGTCCAAGTTTATTTTGAGTTTTATTTCTATAAAGACTTGTACTCCTAATTAGATAAGGAAAGGTACCTGGGTGAATCTATAAATACCCCACCCCTCTCCCTCTTGTAATAACTCTTTTTTCATGAATATAATCTAAAGTTACTCTATCAAATTATATGGTATGAGACTTGTGTTGACCCCTGGAATGATTTTGATAATTACAAAATATTGGAGCATGTATTTATGACTAACCTTTTCAAGAAGTTTTTGTAGGAAGCATTTATCAATGAGTTACTTTATTTCCTATTTAATTAAAGTTTATTCCATTGCAATTGTATTAATTGATGAAGAGTATTGCATTGAAGATCTCAAAGTTGTAAAGCCATAATTTTCATTCTTGTAATATTGTAAAAAGGGCTATAAATTAGTAAAAATAAGTTCGAATAGGTTAGATATCTTTTGTAACTTATTTTGAAGTATTCGGAAGACTTGTATTGGTTGGAGATTCGATTGGTTGATTTTTTTAAGAAGTTCTACTCGAGCCAACTCATGGACCAAGAGTCGACTCCTGTTCTGGCACAGCATGGAGATTTTCAGAGTTTCAGAAATTTGAGCCAACTTGAAGATATTGAGCTGACACATCCAGAAGTTCCAAATCATAGGATTCAAAAACTCAGAGATTCGAGCCTACTTAACCTAGAAGAGCCGACTAGTCTAGAGTTTGATTTTCTCTTGTTTGAGATTTCGAGCCGACTCAAGCATCTCGAGCCGACTCGAGTGTCAGGTTCAGACTTGTAATGGCTAGTTATTGAATTAAATTTTTGATTTCCAAGAAGGCTCCAATGGCTCTATTTCGATTTCCTAGACCCTACAATGGCTAGATCTATTTGAAAACTATAAAAGGGAGATATTTATGATGGATTAACGCAATTCTTTGAATTATTCATTGAAAATTAAAGAGCATTCAAGTGAATTTCAAGTCTTTCACCAACCAACTTCAAGAGAGCATTCAAGAAATGATTCAAAGCTTCACCAACTCATCTTCAATCATTGAATCCAACTTTTGAGGAAGTCAAGAAGCAGCTTTAAAAGTATTCAAGAGCATCTAAAGCAAGGCTTCAATTTGAGCTTCATCAACAACTACTTAATTACTTGGGTTTGTTGTACAGTTGCTAGTTTCTTTTTAAAATATCTTATATCCTCTCCAAGAGTAGCAAAGGGTTGTGTGTTGTGAGTGTTGAAAGGTTATTAGGTGAGCCTATTAAAATCTAAGTTGGGTTTCTTGGTCAGCCTGGATTAAAATCAAGGGTGGTGAAAGGTTATTAGGTGAGCATATTAAAATCTAAGTTGGGTTTCTTTGGTGAGCCCGGTGTAAAAATCAAAGGGTGTTGGATTTGGATTGTAGTCTTGGTAAAACAATTCGACTGTATTCTAGGAAGAATATAGTGAAAATCTCAAGTGGTGCTTGGGTAGTGGATATAGGAGCGGGGTTGCTCCGAACCACTCTTAATTTCTTGTGTTTGTGGTTGTGTTTGCTGGACTTGTTTATGATTGTTGACTTACTTGCTTCCATTGCATAAGCTTTCACAACACCAACACTAAAAAATTTTCAAAGTGTACATACTTGAAAGTTTTTATTATCCCAATTCACCCCCCTCTTGGGAAGCCACCTGTGTAACAAGTGGTATCAGAGCAATGTCTCTGAAATTCTTTA
Source organism: Areca catechu (assembly GCA_021397845.1). Lineage (NCBI taxonomy): Eukaryota > Viridiplantae > Streptophyta > Magnoliopsida > Arecales > Arecaceae > Areca > Areca catechu. The sequence continues at coordinate 138,829,752 of CM038043.1, forward strand.
GAGTAAAGATTGATGGCACATCTCATGAGTACCTCTTTGGCCGAAGGCCAATCCACAAACAGACCTTCACTTTTCATTGGAACTAATTACACATATTGGAAGGTTAGGATGAAGATATACATTCAAGCCATTGACTTCCAATTGTGGAAGATAATTCTAGGAGGGCCTCACACACCCATGATTAGAGTTAATGATGTTGAAATTCTCAAACCTGAAGAGGAATTGGATGAGAATGATATGAAAATGGCCAAGTTAAATGCCAAAGCCATGAATTTACTTTATTGTGCTTTGGATCCAAATAAATTTAACAGAATTTCCACGTGTAATTCTATTAAAGAAATTTGGGGTAAGCTTGAAATCACATACTAGGGCACATCACAAGTAAAGACATCTAAATTTAACTTTCTTGTGCATAATTATGAGTTATTTAAAATGGAGCCAATTAAAACTATATCTGCTATGTTCTCATGCTTTACTAACATTATAAATGATCTTAAAAGTCTTGGTAGGACCTATACTAATGCTGATTTAGTGCAAAAAGTTTTGAGATCTTTGCCAAAAAAATGGGAAGCAAAGGTTACAGCTATTCAGGAGGCAAAGGATTTGAACACACTACCATCGGATAAGCTACTGGGGTCATTGATTACGCATGAGTTAGCCATGCAGCAAATAATGGAAGAAGATTCAAAAAAGAAAAAGACCATTGCATTTAAAGCAACTGAAGAAGATAAAGATGAAGATTCAGATACCTCTGATGATGATGATGATATGGAGGATGATGAAATTGCCCTAGTAATGAAAAAGTTTAAGAGATTTATGGGCAGAAGAAGAACCAATAGATGGAGAAAGCAATTCAGAAAAGGAGACCATGGAAAGGATAGAGAAAAAGATAAGGAGAAGACAAGGACAAAGATCAATTTCCAATCTATTGTGAATGCAAGAAACCTGGACACATACATCCTGATTATCCAGAAGTCAAGAAAAAAATATTTAAAAGGAAGAAAAAGAAAGCAATGCTTACGGCATAGAGTAACAGTGATGAATCTACATCAAATGAAGAAGAAGAAGATAGAACGAAGACATCTCAGATTTATCTTATGGATTTGGAGGATGAGGTAACAACTTTTGAATCAAATTTAGATTTTACCTATGATGAGCTTCATAATGCTTTTTGTGAATTGTTGATTGAATATAAAAAAGCTGGTTTGAAAATGAAGAGTTTAAAAAATAACTGTGATACATTTGAAAAAGTTAAAAATGAAGTTTATGAAAGAAATAAAATTTTGCAAAGAGAATAAAGTATGACTTGTAAAAAACTTAAAACCATCCAATTTGAAAAGGAAGAACTTCTTGAACAGAATAAAATTTTATAAAAAGAAAATACTGATTTGCAAAAGGAAGTTCAAAAGCTAAAATCCTTAGTTGAAAATTAACTTTAAGTTATAACAAACTTAAATTGATTTTGAAAAATCAAAGAGATTCTAATAATAAGTTTGGAATCGGTTATAAAAGTATAAATACAAATAAATTTTCTGCATCCACTTCTTATGCTCCAAAGTTCATTGCATCAAAATAATATGGACCTAAGTTTATATCATATGCTCCTTATCCAAAGTCAAGAATTATTTGCTATGCATGTAATAACATAGGTTACAAAGCATTTTAGTGTCATTTGAAATACAATGGTAAAAAGAAAATTAAAAAAATCTGGGTTCCAAAAGGAACCAATCCCATTAACTTGCAAGGACCCAAGAAAGCTTGGGTACCTAAATTCACTACTTGATTGTTTTACAGGGATGTCTTGCAGCCATGAACTCAAAGAAAAGATGGTATCTTGATAGCGGCTATTCAAGACACATGACAGGTGATATAGATCAATTCTTCACCCTTGAAAAAAAAGATGGTGGCATGGTAACTTTTGGTGACAACCATAAAGGAAGGATAATTGATATTGGTAAAATTAAAATTACTCCTTTCACCTTTATGGAGAATGACTGCTAGTAGAAAAATTAAAGCATAATCTATTAAGTATCAGTCAACTATATGATATTGGCTTTAATATTTTCTTCAAGGCTTCAATGTATATAGTAGTTGATCCTTTTGACTATAGTACAAAGTTCATTGGATATAGACTTGCCAATATATATGTGGTAGATCTTAATGATCTAGCTATGTCAAGTAACACAAGTCTTGTAGTAGTAAATGATAAGAGCAAGGAATCAAGTCTACTATAGCATAGATGACTTGGACATGCTAGCATGCATTCTACTGCAAAACTTATTTCAAAAGATTTAGTCAAAGGTTTGCCAAAGTTTAAAGTAGATTTTGATTATGTTTATGATGCATACCAATTAGAAAAATAAGTTAGGGGGAGTTTTAAATCCAAAAATATTGTTTCTACCACTAGACCTTTAGAGATCTTTACATGGATCTATTCGAACCCACTAGGACAACAAGCCTAGGTGGTATGAAGTACGGTCTTTTGATTGTAGATGATTTTTCAAGATATTCTTAGATTTTATTTATTGCACATAAAGATGAAACTTTTAAAGAATTTAAGAATTTTTACAAAAGAGTTTCAAACTTGAAAAATCTTTCTGTTATTTCGATTCATAGTAATAATGGTACGGAGTTCAAAAATCAATTTTTTGATCACTTTTGTACAAAGAACGGTATTGACCACAACTTCTCCACTCCTAGAACACCATAGCAAAATGGTATTGTAGAGAGAAAGAATAGGACCTTGGAAGATATGGCCCGAACATGCTTTGTGAAGGCAATCTTCCAAGATACTTTTGGATAGAAGCTATACATATTGCTTGCTATATTTTAAACAGAGTTTTAGTTAGACCTGTTATAAGAAAAACTCTCTATGAATTATGGAACAATAGAAAGCCAAACATTGATTATTTTCATGTTTTTGGTTGTAAATGTTTTGTACTTAACCATGGTAAGGATAATCTTGGTAAGTTTGATGCTAAATCTGATGAGGCTATTTTTCTTGGTTATTCAACTAATAGTAAAGCTTATTGAGTATTCAATAAGAAAACTTTAACTGTTGAAGAGTCAATTTATATTATTTTCAATGAGACTGATTTTGCATCTAGAAAAGAAGATTATGTTGAAATGATGCAGGTACACTTGAAAATGGATTAAAGGACATGACTATCAAAGACAAGCAAGCAGGTGAACAACAAGAAGAGATGGTAAGCAAGAATCATGAAGATCTACCTAAAGAGTGGAAGTATGTACAATCACATCCCAAAGAACTCATTATAGGAGATCCATCGCAAGGTGTTAGGACTAGAGCTTCACATAAATATGTACATGATTTAATTGCTTTGGTGTCTCATGTAGAACCACATACCATAGAAGAAGCTAAAACTGGCCCTAATTGGATGTTAGCTATGCATGATGAGTTAAACCAATTTTGGAGGAACAATATTTGGACACTTCTAAAGAGACCATATGACTACCCTATTATAGGTACTAGATGGGTCTATAGAAATAAACTAGATGATCAAGGTAATGTAATTAGAAATAAGGCTAGACTGGTAGCTCAAGATTGCAACCAAGAAGAAGGAATAGATTTTGATGAGACATATGCACCAGTAGCTAGACTAAAAGCCATTAGATTACTTTTGGCATATGCATGTTTCATAAACTTTAAATTATTTTAGATGGATGTAAAGAGCGCTTTTCTAAATAGTTTTTTATTCGAAGAAGTTTTTGTAGAACAACCACCTGGTTTTATTGATCACTCTTTTCTAAATCATGTTTTCAAGTTAAATAAAGCTTTATATGGTCTTAAACAGGCACTTAGAGCCTGGTATGACAGATTGAGTAATTTTTACTTGAAAATGATTTTGTAAGAGATAGTGTAGATATTACTCTGTTTATTTAAAAAAAAATAATGATATTTTGGTTGTTCAAATTTATGTTGATGATATAATATTTGGATCTACTGATGAATCTTTGTGCTGAGATTTTGTTAAGTTAATGCAAGGTAAATTCAAAATGAGTCTAATGGATGAGTTGAACTACTTTTTTGGTCTACAAATCAAACAATCGAAGGAAAGAATTCTAATCAACCAAGCCAAATACATTAAAAAGATTATCAAAAAGTTTGGCATGGAATTAAGCAAGGAAGCTGGAACACCCATGAGTCCAGCATTCAGATTAGATAAAGATGAAAATGGTGCAAGTGTTGATCAAAAGTTATATAGAGGTATGATCAGATCTCTACTCTATTTAACTACCAATAGACCTGATATTCTGTTTAGTGTTTGCATGTGTGCACATTTTCAATCAAATCCAAAAGAATCATACATTATTGCTGTTAAAAGAATTATCAAATATCTTAAATACACATGTAATGTAGGATTGTGGTATTCTAAGCATTCATCTTTAAAGTTAATTAGTTATTCGGAAGCTGACTATGGTGGCTGTAAGATTGATAGAAAAAGTACCAGTGGCACATGCCAAATTCTAGGTGTTAATTTAATTTCATGGCACTGTAGGAAACAGAACTCTATAGCACTATCCACTGCTGAGGCAGAGTATGTGGCTGTAGGGAGCTGTTGTGCACAAGTGTTGTGGATTAAGCAATAGCTAAAAGACTATAGTGTTATCCAATCTAAGATTCCTATAAAATGTGATAACACGAGTGCTATTAATTTATCTAAAAATTCAATTCAACATTCTAGAACTAAGCATATAGAAATAAGGTATCATTTCATTAGAGACCATGTTTTGAATAATAACATAGAATTAAAATTTGTCTCAACTGAGAACCAACTAGCTGATATTTTTACCAAGCCTTTTAGCAAAGATAGATTTGAAAAGATTAGAGGAGAGTTAGGTCTATGTGACCCATATTAAGATTGTTGACCTATTTTTTTGAAAAATAAGAAAAATTATCTAGAGTTTTCAAAATTTAATTTGGAGCTATTGACCACTTTGTCTTGTATTGATTTAGCTATAGAATCCTTTAGTTTAGTCTTTTGAGCTTCACTCTGTGTTTTTGCTCGAGCCGACTCGAGCAATCCCCTATCCTTTTGAGCCGACTCAAAAGACGGGTTTGAGCTTTTTAAATAGGGTTCTGTAGCTTTCATTCCTTAACATCTTTTCAGTTTCCACAGTTTATCTCCACCAATTTCTCCTCCTAAATCTTAGAAACACCTCTAAAACTCTTCCTAATCCCTAATCCAAGCTCAATGGCACCTAGGAAGGTCGTAGCAAAAAGACCTAGGAAGGTGATCCGACCCATTGCAGAGGAACGGAGGACCAAACGGAGGCTAGATGCTTCGGATTCTCAATCCCATGAAGAACAACATGAGCAGCAACCAACCGATGCTCTAGAAGCTCCACGACAAGTCATTCTATGGGTAATCGGTACGTAATCTCTGGAAGAATCATGGATTTCAATTTCCTAGAGGGAGAGAACTTGATGATAGGTGATTGGCTTAATTCTCAGGGTTGGAAACATTTTTATATGCTTGATTTGCCCACTTATTCAACTTTGGTCAGAAATTTCTTTGAAAACCTATCTCTTGGTACTTTTCATCTAGAATCAATTGTTAAAGGGAAGAATATTATTGTGAATTAGCAAAAGTTGAGTACATTATTGCAAATACCAAAAGAAGGAGAATGCTTTTTGGTGATGAAAGAGAAACAAAGAACTCTGAGAAGTATTCTAAAAAGAAGCGATGTATCAGGGATAATACATGTTCAAGCTAACCTATTATCTTTGGAGATGAGGCTATTACATGACATCATTAGCAGAGTATTTTTACCCAGAACTGGAAGATTTGACTAGGTAAGCGAAAGGGGTTTCATGTTTATGAGATGTTTAATTGAGGGGGAGGCCCTCAACTTTACATATATTATGATCTCTTTGATAAGGGAAGCAGCTCAGAGGACATGAGCCTGTCTTCCATACAATATAGTATTTACTCTACTCTTCGAGGATGCTGGTGTTGACTTGTCAGGCAAGGATTGGAGACCTTTATTGCATACTGATAGGTATAATGCTAAGTCACTAAATTGAATGGGATTTCACAAAGTAGAAGGTAGATGGATTCAGAAGACCTCAGGACAGAGAGTGGTACATTTTGATGATGAGGAGTCTTCTGAGGATGATCAGACTGGACAGCCACAGGACATTGAGATTGAGCGACCTACTAATAAGGCTGGACCCTCTGAGCCAGCACCTACTTCACCTCGATCACCTGTGAAAGATTCAGATACTGGTGGTTTGCATGATGATCAGAGATTGCAAACTATCTTAGATGAGCTCTCTGCTCTATAGCGAGGCAGAGCTGAGACTAATGCTAGGATAGATGATTTACAAACTGAGATGAGGGATGGATTTCAGCAGATCTTAGCAGCACTTCGGGAGTTCAGTATAGCTGGACCATTAGCACGTCCTCCACCACCTGATGGTGCACCTGGACTAGATGATGGTACTAACATTGGACATGGAGAGCCTGGGCACTCTGTTGGCACACCTGATGAGCATTGTACTGGCACACATGCTACTAATTTACCTATAGTTACTAAGGAGTAGAGCACTGATATTTTAGATACTCAAGCAATGCAGATTCTCTCCAGTACCAGCACTTTGGTATTGTCAGATCCTCCTTCTGTGCAGCTAACTCCGATCTTGATTTCAGCTGAGTCTTCACATTCCAGACCTAGAGTTGCTAGACCACCTATTCCTACTAGGACCAGACTTAGGGACCTCAGGCCTAGGTTTCCTAAGTTCAAACCACAGTCTAGCATCTTAGAAATTGGCTCTTCTTCTTCTAGTGAAGATGAGTCTAGCCCTACTTTTTGAGTTTATATCTCACTTATTCTATGCTTTTGTTGTATGTAATACTATTTTGTAATGCATTGACACTTTTGTATTATATCACATCTTGTACTGACACTCTTTCTATATATATCTATGTGTGTTGGAAATCTTCTGTTATAATTGATGAATGATATGAATGTTTATGAATAATTGTGGATGAATGTAAAAGGGGAGAAGTGCTTTTACCTCAAATGTGTTAACCTTTTTCCCGGTAATATATGCTTTTCTCATGTTTTGTTGATGATAAAAAGGGGAAGAAGTGCATAAAAAATGAGAAAATGTGAGTATGAAAATGAGAAGGAATTACATGAAAAAGGGGGAGCAATTATTGAAAATTCTTTTAAATATAAAGTATTGAAGTTGTATCATTATGATTCCTTATTGATCTGATGTATAATTATAGCATGATTAGTTTGTTAACCTTATTGCTCTGATACATGTTATAAATTGTTAATACTTTGACACTAGTTCATTTTAACTCTGATACAATATCATGATACTTCATTTATTCTGATACATACTATTTTGAATATGCTTTGATACATGTGAATATTGGTACATAGTTTGTTACTATACATGCAATTGTAAAGTATTTTTTAAAGTTTTTCATACCCAGTGTTTTGTCATCATCAAAAAGGGGGAGATTGTTGACCCCTGGAATAATATTGATGATTACAAAATATTGGAGCATGTATTTATGACCAACCTTTTCACGAAGTTTTTGTAGGAAGCATTTATCAATGAGTTACTTTAATTCCTACTTAGTTAAAGTTTATTCTAGTGTAATTGTATTAATTGATGAAGAGTATTGCATTGAATATCTCAAAGTTTAAAGCCGTAGTTCTCATTCTTGTAATCTTGTAAAAAGGGCTATAAATTAGTAAAAATGAGTTTAAATAGGTTATATATCTTTTGTAACTTATTTTGAAGTATTTGGAAGACTTGTATTGGTTGGAGATTCGATTGGTTGATTTTTTGTAGTTCTGCTCGAGTTGACTCATGGACCAAGAGCCTACTCCTATTCTGGCATGGCACGGAGAGTTTCAAAGTTTCAGAAATCTGAGCCGACTCATCCAGAAGTTCCAAATCACAGGATTCAGAAACTCAGAGATTTGAGTCGGCTCGACCCAAAAGAGCCGACTCGTCTAGAGTTTGATTTTCTCCTGTCTGAGATTTCAAGCCGACTCAAGCATCTCGAGCCAACTCGAGTGTCAGGTTCAGACTTGTAATGGCTAGTTGCATAATTGAATTTTTGAATTCCAAGAAGGCTCCAATGGCTCTATTTCAATTTCCTAGGCTCTACAATGGCTAGATCTATTTAAAAACTATAAAAAGGAGATATTTATGATGGATTAACACAATTCTTTGAATTTTTCATTAAAAATTAAAGAGCATTCAAGTGAGTTTCAAGTCTTTTACCAACCAACTTCAAGAGAACATTCAAGAAAGGATTCAAAGCTCCACCAACTCATCATCAATAATTGAATCCAACTTTTGAGAAAGTCAAGAAGTAGCTTTAAGAGTATTCAAGAGCATCAAAGAAAGGCTTCAATTTGAGCTTCACCAGCAACTACTAAATAACTTGGGTTTGTTGTAAAGTTGCTAGTTTCTTTTTGAAATATCCTGCATCCTCTCTAAGAGCAGCAAGGGGCTATGTCTTGTGAGTGTTGAAAGGTTATTAGGTGAGCCTATTAAAATCTAAGTTGGGTTTCTTGGTTATCCCAAATTAAAACCAAGGGTGTTGAAAGGTTATTAGATGAGCCTATTAAAATTTAACTTTGGTTTCTTTGGTGAGCCCGATGTAAAAATCAAAGGGTATTGGGTTTGGATTGTGATCTCAGTAAAATTATCCGACTGTATTCTAGGAAGAATATAGTGGAAATCCCAAGTGGTGCTTGGGTAATGGATGTAGGAGCGGGGTTGCTCCGAACCACTCTAAATTTCTTGTGTTTGTGGTTATGTTTGCTTGACTTGTTTGTGATTGTTAACTTACTTGCTTCCATTGCATAATCTATCACAACACCAACTTAAAAGAATTTCAAAGTGCACATACTCGAAAGTTTTTATTATCCCAATTCAACCCCCTCTTGGGAAGCCACCTGGGCAACAACTTGTTTGATTTTTCATGTGAGCAAACCCTAGTCACCAACGTTCTTTCTCCTTCCATTAAATCCTAGCCATCATCCAACTCTAGCTGAAGCCCAAAGACACCGACCTTCATCCAAGCCAGGCATCCCCTTCTTCAACTGGCTGCCAGCCACCTGAAGCTTCCTCCACCCTCCACTCTTATCTCTTCTAGTTGATTATTTTTCTCATCATCTGTGATCCCGACCCCTAAAATTTGCAGGATCCTTTCGATGAAACCACCCTCAGATGAAGTCTTTTTTGCCTCTGAATGAAGCAGATAACAAGTCGACGGATCCATGAAAAAGTGACTAGATCATCCAGGCACCAATCTGGGTGGAGCAATCTCTTCCACACTAACTAGAATCATTGCCTGGTATGTGAAACCTAATTTTCATCTCTTTTTGTCTTATTTCTTGAAGGTAAACATGCTCCTAATAGGCCTTCTTAGACCTAGGATCCTGATTTTATTTTCTTTTTAATTGATCTAGCATGTGGGTAGGATGCTAATTGATACAGGATAACCTTAACCTAATCTTGTCTAGTTTCGAAAATTAAACCATAAACAAATCTAAAAATATTTGCTTGCTTTAATCTGATTTTCTTCATGTTCTTCCCTTACATATCATCCTGCATCATATTAGAATCCTGTCCCTTATCAATTTTGGTATCAGAGCAGGATTAGGGCATATTTTTGCATCATAGTCTAGATTTTTGCATGTTATTTTTTGAATATTGAGTCAAGACATAGGATTGTTTCCCCTATCAAATGTCTTTATTTTTTTTTTGATTTTCATGATAATTATCCTATGTTTAGTTCTTTATTTTTTTATTTTTTTGTGAAATTCTTCAGATCCAAAAATAAATAAAAAAAGAGCAAAAACAAAACCTTAACAAAATCTGCATCCTGTCATCTATACTAGGAGTCTAAGTTTTGATCTGTTTCACCATCTTAGGTAGTTTATTTTTTTCTAAAATTTGCACAGCATCCTCTCTGGTTCATCTTGATAATTATAACTATTTCTAATTAATTTTATAAAAACAAAAAAGTATAAAAAAACCTATATCTTAAAAATCCTGACTAGAATTCTGAGTTTTCTACATCCAGTCAAGAATCATTGCATCATCTTACAAATTTTTTTCTGCATTAAACTTTGTAGGAATCATCCTCACTATTAATCCTCTGTTCTGAAATTTGTTTGAGTTTTTTTTGCTCTGAAAACCATACCAAATTCTGCATCAAAAATTGACCCATAATTTCAGTTTCCGTGAATTCTGCATATCTGACTGAACCAAACCTAACTTACATCCAAACCCCCCCTAAACCCAAGCCAACTTTATTTTCTCACTTAATCAACTTATAATTAAGTTGCCATCTCATAAAAAAAAATATAAAAAAAAATTATTTTCAATTTTGTTATTAAAATTTTATTAGGGTTCATCGATTATGCATCATATCATTAAACTAATCTTAAGGATAATTTTACTCTATCAGTCAGGGCAGGATTTCATCACCTGTTGGTGTGGAGCACCAGACCTCTGATTAGGGTTTCAATTTTTGGGTCCTGTAATAAGGCTTCAAGTATAAGCATTGTAATTTTTTTTTTTAGCCATGAATTGAGTCTCAATTGTTTATGTTTAGTCCTATTCCTTGACCAATTTGGTCAAGTTGGGTCAATGGGTCCTGTATTTAGCTAAATTGGTTCTAGCCCAAGCCTACTTGAAGATTGGACCCAAGCTAGAGTAGACATTTGAGTCAAGTCCAATTATTATTGGACCAATCCATCTTCCCCATGCCTTGAAAGATGCCACTTCAGTCTTTGGGAGCGCCACCTCATCTATCCTATATGGCACTACATCACTAGGACAAGTGGGTGGCCCAATCAAGAAGAAATGAAGATTTATGGACACCATCCCTTGACCCAAGCCTCCAATCAAAAAGAAATGTAGATTTGTGGACACCATCCCTTGACCCAAGCCTCCAATCAAGAGGAAATGCATATTTGTGGATGCCATCCCTTGACCCAAGCCTCCCTTCCCTCCCCCTATCAAGCTTCTCTCCAAAGAAGGGTGGGCAGCCAAAGGAAGGTCAATGGGCAATGAAGATTTGTGAAGACATGTCCCTTGATTCAAGCTCCCATATCATGCCTTCTTCCCAAAGTTTTTTATCAACCATGGAAGAAATTCAAAAATCCAAAGGCACCAAGACAAGATCCATGCTTCATGCCCCCACATCAAGCCTTTCTCCATAAAAGCTTGGATGGTCAAGGAAAGAAGCAAAGATCAAGGGGCACCCATGATTCTTGAAGACATGCTCCCCTCCTCACTCCTCGAATCAAGCCCTCCATCAAATCAAGATCGGCCAAGAAAGGATTCCATGAATCAAATTCAGATTTTAGGTGCCTTGATGAAGACCTTTGTAGCAAATTTTCATTTGAGTTTGAATGGGACCTAGGAGCCTATTTAAAGGGCCCTACCCCCCTTGTAGAAGTGAATGTTGATGAATGAAAAGAAAAAGATTTGAGTGTTACTCTTCTTGTTAGTTGCCTTTGTTCCTTAAGAACGTCGATCTCCGTGAGGGAGCGCCTTCGCCTTCAGGCATCGAGAGGTGTGAGGCCTCAAGTTACCTTCTCTTCAGTACAAGCCATCCTCCATCTTTGAGCTCGGATGTCCCTCGAGATGATCCACCTTGGTGCCTAGCAAGAAGAACTCCATCCACCACCAACCTCAACTCTCATCCCTTCATCTCTTGTTTTCTTCTTGATTGAATCTTAACTCTTCCCCTTGATTGCTCGCAGGTCCTCCAGGTACCACGAGTACGGAGTCGATTTCCCTTGCCTTCGAGACTTTCGAACGTAAAGCCGGTGCATTGGCAGGGGTTGAAGGCTCGATCATCCAGGCTGCATCTGTGAGAGCGAGTGAACTTGGCTTCGGGCACTTCAGAACTTTTAAGGTTTGCAACCCTAAAAACTCCTAAGTTGATATTGATTTGAGAGCTAAGTCCTACGGGGTTTCTCAATCTCAGGGTCCTCTTCTTATCCTTGTTTAGGGACTTGCTTGCTTAAAGTTCTTGTTATTCTAGAAATCCTAGATCTATTCTTGTCTATCTTCGGGAATCCTAAATCCATAAAAAATCTAAAAATCACAAAGAAAAAAATCACTTGCATCATTCCTCTCATCTTGCATCTAGTTAGTCACGCATCACCTGTCCTGCGACAAAAACAACCACCCAGCATCAGAACCCAAGCCTTAATTAAAATTAACTAGCAACCTAATAGTTTTAGAGACATCAACAGGTCGGGTCCGAGTCTAGTGAGGGAACTAGTGCACCCAACCCATCGTCTATTACTGAAAGCTAGTATCTAAGGCTAGAGGTCCAGTGGCAAACACCCTAAGTGGATAGGTGGTTCTTTAATTAGGACCCTGTCATAGGCAGGGGGAGCCTCCCACCACCCCACCTCTTACCTAGCCAGTGGTTGGATTAGGTGCTGTGTTGAGTGTAAGTTGAGTTAACTCATTAGGTTTTGGCTCTAGGTCTAGCAAACCCTGGCACGTGTTAACATTTATGTTCTTGACTGCATCATACCACCTTGATTGATTGATTGCATGACTACTAGGTTAGGAACCAAATACCAACGGTCTAAACCCCAACCTAGTTCCACCATGGATTCCAACCTTGAGACTTTCATGAAGGCCATCACTGATCAGCTTACCCAAATTAACCAAAGACTTAACCAAATGGACCATGGGTTTGATCAAGTGGATAACCGTGTAGGGACCTTAGAGAGAACCTAAGAATCTAATACTGAACCGGATCCTGATTCACCCCTTTCTACCTCTCATAACCCTAGGAGAGCCTAATACCATTACCCATACTTGGAGCCCAACCCTAGGAGAGCCCAATACTTTAACCCATACCAGGAGCCCAATCATAAGGAGGCCAATCAAGAATTCTTGGATCAGGATGAGAGACCCATTAGAAATGTTTGGGGATAGTGTCTACATTTGGTGGTGATCCTGAGTTTGAGAATTATCTTAGTTAGGAAAGATATATGGACCTGTATTTTGAAAGCCAAATGAATTTCTATTTTGAAAATGATCAGTTCAAGTTTGCTAAAGCTAAGTTAGTTCGCCAGGCTAAGGAAGACTGGGATATGTTTGAGAGAATGGCTAAACTAAAAGGAGAAACACCCATAACTACCTGGAGAGCTATGAAAAGCAAACTTAGAGAAAAGTACCTACCCAGGTCCTGTGAACCCAAAACCAATGAATCCAGATCCTATGAACCCCGGTCCTATGAGCTCATATCCCATGAGCCCAGCAGACCCGTAACCCATAGATCTGAACCCATATCCTATAAGTCCAAGAGATCCATAACCCGTAGATCTAAGCTCTTATCCTACGAGCCCAAGGGACCCATAACCCCTAGGAGACCTGAACCCCATAGGATTAGTACCCCTAGCTATCAGCCTAGTGCCAGTGCAATTCCCTTTAGTCGACCCAAATCCAATAGGAATAGTATCCTTAGATATGAGCCCAGTATTGTCCTCTTCACCTTAGTCGACCCACCCTTGCTACCCTAGACACTAGTCAATTTTTCCTTAGCCAACCCCCTCTTACCACCCTACTGGTTCATAAGAATGACATTGAAAAGGAAGTGTATGAAGCTGATGTGAGCTTAGTGGATAAGTATGAGGAAGAAGAAGAGCTACCTATAGAAGACCTAGAATTAGTTGACCCAGTAGATACCTAGACTAAAGCCAACCCAAAATTAGTTGACCCAGACCATACCCAAGTAGAAGCCAGCCTAGAATTAGCTAACCCTGACAACACCCAAACTAAAGCTGTAGTGGAAGAACCATTAGAGGAAGAAACCCGTGATCCTGTGACTGCAACTCTACCTAAGAAGACACTAGGAGAAAGCCCAATTATAGAGTCTAGTCCTGAGATTCAAGAACCAGAAGAATTTATTAAGGACTTGATCTCTTTAAATTAGTACCCTCAGGATGAAGTCATTCCTTTGACTCCAATTGGTCTCTTCCCTAAAATTAATGATCCATTCTTCTATAATGTAGACCCTGTAGGTATACATCAATCCCATAAGGTCAACCTTATTAGTCTAGAACTAATCCTTGACACCCCTTCCTATATTCTATTCTATCCAATCAATCCCGAACCCTTTTCTTACTTTCTACCCTACCAGACTAACCCTGAATCCACCTCATATTTTCTACCTTTTCTTGAATATTCTTATGTTTCTTTAAACATTCATCTGCATTTTGTAGAGGTTTGCATATTGCATTCATTCATTGAGCATGTCATGTTTGCATCTTACTTTTGGAGGACCCTATGGCACCTAGTAGGAGTCCATGCACCATTCTCATCTACATGTCACCCTCCTGACAAAGGGTTAAACCCATAGTTGTAGTTTAGGATTTAGTCATTTGTTTACCTGCATTAGGCGTTGTCATCAGGTCAAGTCTGTATGTCATTTGCACTGCATGATTAGAGATCTGCATGAGGAATTAATCATAAGATTACTATAAGCAATGATTTTTATAAGAACATTGTTAATTCCTGAAAAGAGTTTAAGAGTTTGCTAGGAAAATCTTGTGATGATTAGGCTATATTCCTGTAAAGCTAGATCCATCAAAGTGATAAAGAAAGTTGGACCTAGTGCCTGAGTTATCTCATTAGGCATTAAGCTCAACCTTCAATATCTCAGACTTAGTAGAGTATAGGGAGCCAGTAATGATACAAAGTGAGTTTTGAGCCTAACCCTTTTCATTGAGAGCGAACCCAACCCTGAGTGTCTACCATCAAATTAGCTTATGAGAAGAATGATTGAGTATTTCCTGGATGACCAAGCCACTAGTACCCAAATCAAAGGCTTCCATGTCACTTAGTTTGTTGGCAAGGTCGACCGAGATCCGAGGTTTCCTCGATCACGCGAGAGGATTTACAATGCCTCAACCCAGACCCGTCATAGCAGTGCTCGAGCCAGATCGACCTTCTTACTCGACAGGGTCGAGTTCCTCCTACCCTGGGAGAATTAATGAGGACATTAGGAGCAGACAAATTTCAAGATTTCAATTTTGTTCTCTAAGTCATGTTTTGGTCAATGTTTGTTAAGTCCTGTAATCAAGTGAGCCAGTCGGGTTCACTACGTCAATTGAAGTGCCTTGTTTAGTCCATTGAGTCCTGTTACTTGAGTCCATTTGTAAGTTATGTTAGTCTAGTCAAGAAGTCCACCTAGTTTCAATTCAGTCATATGAGTCCTGTAACTTTCATGCTCAAGAGGAGGATTATTGGACATGCATTCAAGACATCAGCACAGCATCCGGGTCCCTTGTTCATGCTACCCAAATCCTAGAGAATGAAACCCCAGCCCATCAAGAGGAGGCACCCCAAGTCCATAAGAATTCCAGCACCTCCCTGGCCCATAACACCTGGCCCATGGCACCCTAGGGATTGGCTCTCCAGCTTTTGGCACCCCAGGCCTTGGCGCCCCTACCTTGGCCCATCTAGAGTTGGCACCCTCCCAGGCCCATTCATACCTTGGCACCCCAGCCCAAGCCCATTCCAAGTGGCACCCCAGCTAGCCCAAGCCCAAGCCCAAGCAAAGCTTCTCAATCCAAGGAGGAGTCGGCTAGCTCACTTCTACCAAGAGTCAGCTAGCCCAATTCTACCAGGAGACCAGTCTACCAGTCCAAGTTTATTTTGAGTTTTATTTCTACAAAGACTTGTACTTCTAATTAGATAAGGAAAGGGACCTGGGTGAATCTATAAATACCTCACCCCTCCCCCTCTTGTAATAACTTTTTTTTCATGAATACAATCTAAAGTTACTCTGTCAAATTGTGTGGTGTGAGACTTGTTTGATTTTTCTTGTGAGCAAACCCTAGCCGCGAACCTTCCTTCCCCTTCCACTAAACCCTAGCCATCATCCAACTCTAGCTAAAGCCTAAGGATGCCCACCTTCATCCAAGCCAAGCATCCCCTTCTTCAACTGGCCGCCAGCCACCTGAAGCTTCCTCCACCCTCCACTCTTATCTCTTCCAATTGATTATTTTTTTCATCATATGTGACCCTAACCCCTGATGTTTGCAGGATTCCTTTAGTGAAACCATCCTCGGATGAAGTCCTTTTTGCCTCCGAACGAAGCTGATAAAAAAGTTGGCAGATCCGCGGGAAAGTGATCGGATCATCCAGGCACCGATCTGAGCGTAGCAATCTCTTCCACAATAACTAGAAATCATTGCCTGGTATGTTAAGCCTAATTTTCATCTCTTTTTGTCTGATTTCTTGAAGGTGAACATGCTCCTAATAGGCTTTCTTAAACCTAGGATCCCGATTTTCTTCTCTTTTTGATTGATCTAGCATGTGGATAGGATGCTAATTGATATAGGATAACGCTAACCTAATCTTGTCTAGTTTTGAGAATTAAACCATAAACAAATCTAAAAATATTTACTTGTTTTAATGTAATTTTCTTCATGTTCATCCCTTACGTATCTTCTTGCATCATATTAGAATCCTATCCCTCATCATAATCTTTCAGTGTCTAAGGTAAGTACAGAAAGCCTCCCATCTCTCTCTTACTTACCTGACCAATTCGATTGATCTAAATCTAGAAATGAAAATACTTAATAATTAGTACACTACTAGTACCTTCCTTTATGCTAAGCCAAAATTATGTCAAAAACTATAGTACATTTATTGTGTAACACAAGGCTTATTATAAAGATTGATTTAGAATTGTTTAGTGCATTCAATGCTTTATGGCATGTTTGGTGGTTTTGCTTTATTGTATAACACAAGGATGACATTATTCAAATATGATTATATGGAAATAAAGGGTCTAACTAAATTAAGACATTATAGTTTGTTCTGTAACCCAAGGCTATAAATATCTTAAAGGTAGAAGTTACGTTAAGAATTGTATGGATTGCAATTGAAAATGAAACTTTCCTACCATTGAACTTATGAATGTTTATTATATAACACAAGGTATTTATGAGGAATTGAAATCTCAATCCCACTAAAGAAATCTTGGTAGGGTTTCTCACTTGCCATAGGTACGGACTATAACATTCATGAAAAAATAATGGGAGATATAATTAGATTTAAAAGTTCTCATCTATTTATATATGTCATCTTGAGTGGTTTGCTTATACATTATTATTTTATTTAATGTAGATTAATTTTATGACTTCTTCACTATCACTATGAGGCATTTAGATATCAACAAATTGATCAATCTCAATTATATGTTGGTTAAAAAATTTGAGGATTATCTTAACAAAGGAGAAAGTGTCCTACATCCTTGACTCTTTTGATCCTGAGCCGATCAGAGAGAATGCTATGGAGGAAAGGGCCATATATAGAATGTGGTAGAATGATAGTTTGACTATTAAATCTATCGTGTTAGCCTCAATGAATAATGAATTATAGAGGCAATATGAAGATATGGAATCTCAGTCAATACTACTCAATCTCAAGTTGCTATATGGAGAGCAATGTAAGACTACTCAATATGAAATATCGAAGCAATTGTTCTATGTGAGAATAAGTGAGGGCAAGTCTATACAAGCTCATGTGATAAAGATTATTGACTTAATCACTGATTAGGTCAATTAGGATTTGTTATGGATTAAGAGCCTAGTCAGGACTTGATCCTACAATCACTCCCTAAATCCTTCTCAAAATTTGTCATAAACTACCATATGAACAAACTAAACATCTCACTATTAGAGCTGCTTAATATGCTTAAAATAGCTAAGAGCTATTTCAAGGGAGAAAATGCGCATCATCTTCTTGTAGATGGAAAGAAGAAAATGGAAGTGGAAAAAGGTTTAAAAGGAAAGAAGAACCTTGGAAGTAGGATCAAAAAGATGAAGAAAGAAATGAAGGCCTCTCTGATAGAGCCTATTTTCACTATAGGAAGTACAGACATTGGAAGAAAATATATAAGAGTTATCTTGCAAGTTTGAAGCATAATGCAGGTGGAGCATTGAAAGGTTTGTATATGATACAAACTAACTTATCATTGAATACTTCAGCTTCTGATTCATTGGTATGGATATTGCCTATGGATCTCACATATGCAAGTCATTATAGAGACTACAGAGAGTTAGGAGCTTGAAAAAGGATGACTTCAAGCTTTATAATACAAGTAGTGAATCAATTCAAGTGAAAGCTATAGGTACATATCTATTGTTATTATCTTTGGACAGGATATTAGAATTGAATGATTGTTATTACAATCCAAATACCATGAGAAATATAATTTTTAATCCTTGTTTTTAGAAATATAATTTTTTGTTCTATCGAGTTCATTGGAAATAGATATCTAAATAATGGCCTTTTAGTTCTTGTGCTTAATGATGAAGTGTTACTTGTTGATAAAAACAAGAAAACAAAGAGAGAAGTGATGGGGACATCAATAATAAAAATATATACTTTGATTAACTAATTTTGTTTTTGCAGCTGTAGTTAATAAAATCTTGAGCCATGAAACAAGTCCCAAATTTTCTTGAAGCATACTCATGAGTCAACACATGGAAGAAGATAATTTTTCATGAGTCGACTCAAGCTCAAAGCATGATGGAAAACCACCTCTTCAAAGCCCAATTCAAGCCATTCAAGCCCAATTCAAGGAAAGACTTGAAGCCAAAATTTTTACATGGGGGGACACCTCATCAAGAAACCTTGGGGGAGAAGAAATTACATTACATCAAGACTTTTATGGGGAACATAAAGATACCTTCCAACAAGTGACATGTGGGGCACCTCCTCTAATGACACCTAGGCCTTCACATCAGTATTTGACAACCACATGAAGACCTTCTAGAATGCCACATGTCAAGTGGTTGTAATTTTCTACCAATACTTTATTTTAAGTTAAAACCACTTACCTAAAAATTGTTGGAGCCAACTAAGCCATCCTTATCCTCTCCTGTCCATCCTTGCATGAAATTTCTAGTATTGGAGCCTATAAATAGGGCCCCTAGGCTCTCATTGTATTCATTCTATACTATGATTTGAATTAATGAAAGGATTGTTTCCTTGTGTTCTAGTTTTCTTGAGTTCTAGTTTAGAGTGAAAGTTTTTTAGCTAGTTTGAGTATGTAGATCCTTATCCAAGGAGAGAATGAGAGTTTTCTAAGTTTGAGTTTGAGAGTGAAAAGTGCAATTGCAAGGAGTAAAGGATGGGACGCCCATTGATAGATCAATGATCAAGCTCCAAGTCCCAAGCTGCTGGCCACTTTCTTCTTCTTCCTTTTTTCTTTGTTTCCATTCCAACTCCAATTCTTCTTCCATGTCCAATCCTAAATTTCTTTGTAGGTTCTCTCAGGTTCCTAGGTCAAGGATGAAGGTCTCCAAGCTATGGATCAAGGCCAAGGTGAGTCTCAAAGTAGAGAGTGCCAATCTTGACTTCTAGACCTCAATCCTTGAATGATGAGAGCTCCTTCTTCCACCAAATAATTAGCCATCATTGTTGGTAGGAAAACTTTTTCCAAGCTTCATTAGATTTGATCATTTAAAGGTTAACTTGTCCTAGTAGTGATGTTTTCGTTGCCATGAAGATCCTAATCCTTAATTTGAACTAGATCTACATTGCGGGACTTAAAAATTAGATCAACTAGTCTCATGAAAATTCTTTTCTTGGATTAATTTAGCCCATTTATTTGATAATTAATTGTTCAAGTTTGCTTGCTGGTTAGCTTTTCTAAACTCTCCATCCATCATTTTATTTTTGTCCCCCATCAAGAAGATATTAATGTCACTTTTTTCTAGAACTGCCAACTCGGTCATATAAGTGAGTTTAGGATAAACAAGTTATACAAATAAGATTTTTTTGATCCTTATGATCATAAATCATTAGGAACCCGTGAGTCATGTCTCATGGAAAAAATAACCAAGTCTCCATTCACAAGACATAAAAAAAGGGCAAATGAGTTATTAGGTCTTATACATATAGATGTATATAGATGTATATGGATCCATGACAATTCAAGCTAGAGGAGGATACTCTTATTTCATCATATTTATAGATGACATGTCAAGGTTTGGATGTGTGTATCTTATAAAACATAAATCCAAAATCTTTGATAAATTTAAAAAGTATTAAAGTATGATTGAGAAACAAACTGAAAAAAAGTATTAAAATCTTTTGATCTAATCAAGGAGGAGAATACTTGTCCAATGAATATTTTAATCATCTTAAGGATAAAGGTATTTTCTTTAAATGGACACCTCCTTATACACCACAATTAAATGGTGTAGCAGAAAGGATGAATCATATCTTGTTAGACATAGTGAGGTCTATGATAAGCTTCACAGATCTTCCTATTTCCTTAATTCTAGGGATATGTCCTAGAAACTATTTTGTACATCTTAAATAAGGTTCCATCTAAATCAATCACTAGTACTTCATATGAATTATAGAAAGGAAAAAGATCAAATCTCAAATGTTTTAAGATTTCATCTTGTCTTGCTTATATCAAAAATATATTTGGATAAAAGTTAAGTGCTAGGATAGATAAATATAGAGTTATAGGTTATCCTTAAAAGAGTGTTGGTTCTCTTTTATCATCCTACTAGATAAGAGATCTTTGTCAATAGGCATGCCACTTTCTTGAAGAAGGAATTTATCTAAGAAGGAGGCAGCGGGAGGATAGTTGAACCTGGCAAAATTCAAAACTACAACCTACTTAGTAAGATCTTGTAAACATTCCACATGAAATCCTCAATTATAAATACATGTTGATCAAGCACATCCACAACACATACCTTCCTCCAAAGGTCAAAGAGAGTGTGGGGTACACCTTCAGATATGGCTTTGTCCTTGGGAATGACAATAAAGTCCATATTATTCAGGATGATGATCCTTTGACCTATATAGAACTATTAAGAGTAGAGACTTTAACAAATGGCTTGAAACCATGAAATCTAAGATGGACTCCATGTACTCCAATCAAGTTTGGACTTTGGTTAATGCACTTGAGGGAGTAAATCATATAGGGTACAAATGGATCTTCAAGAATATGATTGAAGCAAATGGCCAAGTAGAAATCTACAAGGCTAGATTAGTGGCAAAATATTTCAATCAAAGGCATAGAATTAACTATGATAAAATTTTTTTGCCAATAGCTATTGTCAAGTCCATTCAGATTTTGCTTGCTATAGCTATATATTATGATTATGAAATTTGACAAATGGATGTAAAACTACCTTCCTCAGTAAGTATCTTGAGGAAGAAGCTTATATGTTATAGCTAGAAGGTTTTGTCTCAAGTAAAAGGCCAAACCAAGTCTGCAAGCTTAAGAAATTTATTTATGGATTGAAGCAAGCATCGAGGAATTAGAACATTCACTTTGATAAAATAATCAAGGGATTTGGTTTCAGCAAAAATATAGAAGAAACATGTATGTATAAGAAGATAAGTGGGAGTATAATTATTTTCTTAATTTTGTATGTTAATGATATATTAATCATTGGGAATGATATCCTAATGTTATAATTAGTCAAAGCTTGGTTATCTAAAAAGTTTTTCATGAAGGACTTGGAAGAAGTAACCTAGATACTAGCTATAAAGATCTATATAGATAGATCTAAGAGGATGCTCGACTTATCCTAATCTAGGTACATTGATGTAGTATTGAAAAGATTCAACATAGAGAAAAGTAAAAGAGGTTACTTGCCCATGAGTCAAGGCATATATCTCTCTAAGAAGATGTCTCCTAAGATACATGAAAAGAGACAGAATGAGCAAAATTCTTTATGCTTCAACTATAGGATCAATCATGTATGCTATGCAATATACCAGGCTTGATGTTGCTTATGCTTTAGGCATAAGTAAGCAGGTTTCAGGCCGATCCAGAGAAGGATCATTGGAAAGCTGTGAACATAGTTTTAAGTACCCAAAAAGATAAAAGATATTTTTCTAAAATATGGAGGATCAGATTTAAAACTAGAAGGTTATGTTGAATTTAGTTTTCAATCAAATACAGATAATAACAAATAATATTAGGATATGTATTTACTTTGTATGGTAGGGTAGTGAATTGAAAAAGTACCAAGCAACAAACTATAGCTAACTCAATAATTGAGGTAGGTACATTATTACTAGTAAAGCTGCTAAGGAAGCTATCTGGATGAAAAAGTTCATCACATAATTAGATGTAGTTCCTGAGATATAACAACTAGTGCCACTTTATTGTAATAATGTACTAGAGCTATTGCACAAGCTATGGAACCAAGATCTTTTCAAAAGTCTAAGCATATCCTAAGGTGCTTCTATCTCATTTGTGAAATTATTGAAAGACAAGATATAGTCATAGAATGAGTAAATACAAAGAGCAGCATAGCATACTCATTTTAGGATTATGATGAGTTCATAACAGTGAGACCTAAAATCTTGAAAGTCCTAGTCTAAAATATTCTTAGTTATAAAATTATCGAGTCAGAGATTAATGATTCCAGTTTGACTGGTATATCCTATGTATGCTTAATGGGAAGGGTAGTTGATCTCACAACCACTTATGTAGAGACACTTATATAAGAATGTTGGTGCTTATTTGAAAATAAGTTTATTAAATTGATCCACCAAGAGAACATCTTGTAGAGTATTACTTGTTAAAAGATAATTCTCTAAGTAGAAGTTGTGCAAGTGATCCTTAGACTTGAGATTACCATGGAACCTTACACAAATGAATCCATATTTTAGTTCATACTCATTCATTATTAAATCATGTATAGAATATTCTTAGATATGGTAAAATATGTATGAAGGTTATAAGTAGATCAACAAGAAATCGATCACTCCAAGTAAGAGGAGATTTCATCTCATTTTCTTTTGAGTAGGTCAACAAGAAATGTGTATGAAGGTTGTAATCTCATTGTATGATGACTCAAGAAGCCTTTGATCAAAGCATGATAAAATTAGAAATAGTTTCTAATCTTTTATCGATCGAGTCTTCATTACTAACTTAAGATTTATATGGATAAAATGTTAGGTTTTGATAGAATTTCATACCTATTGCTTATTCAAGATAAGGATTGATCAAAGGATTAAATTGCATAGTAACTTGCCACTAAAGGATATTTTTAGTATTTCAACCAAATTTTATAGCTTTTGAGTAGGCATGATACATTGCTAGATATCAATCATGTCTTGTAGGTTTTTATGAATTAAATATTTAATTTATGAATCAATTAGAAAGAAGTTCTAATTTGATAACTTGGATTGACATTAATTTAACCTAATTCGATTAGTTGGGTTCTAATCGAACTAGGTCAACATGAACCTAGACCTACTGCTAGATAGATGTAGAGTCTAAAGAGTCATACATGCTAAAGAATTGATCAAAAAAGTTAATTATATTTTTTTATAAGCTATTGGATCCTAATTGGTTAGCTAATTGATATGCTAGCACATGTTGGCTAGCCTAACTCCTAACTTAATTGAATTTGGTCTATTACCTGGCTATTTTAGCTAACTCATTTAATTGGGACTTAAATAGGATTAAGCCTTAATGGGGCAGCCAAGTGGGGTGCTTTTAGCCTTTATCCATGCCAAATAGGAAGAGTCCTAAGGGCTTAATCACTTTTTTGGGGTGCATGTTTATTTCTTCCCCTCTCTCCTGCATGCCCCTTGGATGGGGTTTGACTAGCTCAAGGCACTTAATTTTGGCACAAAAACAAGTATAACATAGTAGGATGTTTGGTGCAGAATTTTTTCTTGGTGCATGGATAAGGACTTAGTGTTCTTCTTGCATTGGGTTAAGACCATGTGGTGATTTATAGCAAGACCTATCATATCTCCATGCCCCTCTTGCTCTGTTTGACCTAGTCCAAGGCTAGGTGGAAGAAGGAAAATCATTTGATTTTGTAAAGAGATGTAAGATACACCTCTTGGCACTGCAAAGACCGAAACATCACACACACACATGATGTTTCATTACCGATTTCTCCTCTTAGAGTCTTTCTGAAGGAACGTATCTGATATATTGTTATTCAGATAAGTGGTGGAGAAAAGATGCAATTGGTGCCTCCTCTCTAAATATAAAAGGGACTCGGGATTAGAGTCCGATGCATCCAACTTGTTTGAATAACTCTTTTCCTTTTCTTGTTAAGACAAATCTTTCTAATTAAGATAAGTATGTCATTTTAAGATAAGGATTTAGGAAAATAATTAGGAAAGACTAAAGGATAGTTAGAAAATAAAAAACAAGGTCTTAAGATACCCTACTATAGGGTACAGGTCCTATCAAGGCTAAAAGGTTCTTGGAAAAAGAATTCAGCAAGTAAGGTTAAAGAAGAAATACTTTTTTGATCCGGTTCCTACGTGGATCATCTCTAGAGGGCATATACTTATATGCCTGCGAAAATATTGGAATTTAGTATTAGAGGTATTCTTTTTAATCCTTTAATATTATTCTAATTAATTATTATCATCAAGGGATCCTAGATCTAGGATTTCGGTTGATTAGAGTTTAATTAATAAAAAATATTTAAAATCCAACCTTCCGCTGCATAACCGTAACCCTACAAGAGGATCTTCAGAGACTTAGAACCTAATCACTGTTTGATTTTCAAGTCAACCAGATAGCATCAAATGAAAGTGGTTTTCATCTAAGGAATCCCCATTGAAACAATGCTACCACTTTCTTCTTGATGGAGGGGTCAGGCCATTCTTCAGTTACATAGTCTAGAAAACTAGGATCACAGAAAATGTAAAAATTCTTCTCTGGCTAAAGCTACCTTAAAAGAATTCTTACTAAACATAATAATTAGGATATCTCGGTCCAGGTACGAACCAGCTACCGGTTCAACCAGCTGAAGATATTTCTTGCGAACTACAAACTTCAGACCAAGGTATTCGGAAAAAGTCAGACAACTTATGGGCAAGCCAAAGCTCTTACTGGACCTACGGTATCCGAAGACATCATCTTCAGATTACGTCTTCATCCTTCTCGAAGACCAAGTCCTACGATCCCCGAAGACAAGATCCTCAGCCTGAACTGAGGAATGACCTTCATCAACTCCCAAAGACATGGTCTCCGGTTTACGCCGAAGACATAGTCTTCGGCCTATGACAAATATCAAGTCCTCGATCTATGCCAAAGACACGTTCTACGATCTGTCTCAAGAGGATCGAGGACAAAGACATTCCCTGATTCAATCATGGAAATCCTCCTAAAAGGGAAGTCTGAAGATGATCTCTCGACCTGTTTCAAGTCTCTACGAACAGGGCAAGCAATAGTTATCATCGACTATTTCCGAAATATAATCATGGCACGTAACTCCAGTGGCAATGCCTCTGGCCTGGCTGCCGGAACCACCCATTAATTACCCACGATCCCAGATTGTGGGAAAGAAATTAACTCCCCCATCGTAACCGCTGGAGGAAGAAGGGAATCACAAGCTGGACAACTTTTTAAAAATAACGATAAGAGGGAATGCTCAAGATAAGGCACAAGATACTCTTGAAAATCCTAGAGTCTTTACCCTCTCCATTGAATCCTCCTCAAATTCTTTCCCATTCTGTGGCTGGAGCCCGCCTCTGACTTAGGCATCGGAGTGTCCCCCATCAGAGCAATTCCCACCAGGGATTTATTTTGCAGGTGAACCAGGGAGCGGGCCTGCGATCCAGTAGCTCCGCCCGGTCAAAAAAGGATTCTACGCCAACAGATTGGTGCGCCAGGAAGGGGAGAGCAGTCCTGTGTAATTTGCATTGTTAAGCTCCCCTCCTTAACTAAGGAGAAGTAAAAATTTTCAATGATGAGAGGGAAGACTCAGATCGCCTCAACAAGTTGAAATCGTGCTCCATCCCAGGAGGGTGCACCCTGATAGAGGACGACATTCCACCTCCCATAATTATCATGGGACAACAGCAGTTCGAAGCCCTCCTGAACCAGGTCACTAACCTCACAGCTATGGTTTAGGACTTTCAAAATAGAGCTTTCCAGGTGGGGCATCCGCTGACCACCTCCAGACATAGCTCTCGATCTCAGAGGAAGAGAACCTCTCGAGAGGGGTCCACACATCTCTCCCCCCATCCTCGGACCTCTCCTGAAGGCCAAAGCTCGAGAATGCCTAGGCCCACTGATTCCCCGCAAAGAGGGAAAAGGCTTAGGCAAACTTCTTCACCCTCTTATGAAGACTACTCCTGTAAAGAAAGCACCAAAGCAGGCTCTCCCTGACTACGATGGAAAATTTAAGGCCATCAAATCGGAGATGGCAAAAATATGGGAGTAGAGATATTGCAATGATTTGATGGTGTATGATCTGCACCCGCCCTACACCGACCGTGTCCTGGCCGAAGTCATCCCTTGGCACTTCAGGGTTTCCTAGATGGAGCCCTACGATGGCACCTCTGATCCTCTTGACCATCTGGATAGTTTTAAGGCCCATATGATGATCCAGGAAGCTTCGAACGTGATGTACTGCCTCGCATTCCTAGCCACCTTAAAGAAAGCTGCTCGAATGTGGTACTCGAGCATACGCCCAGGTACCATCGATTCTTTCTCCGAGTTAGAAAAATTATTTCTCTTGCATTTCAGGACTTGTCGCAAGACCCCCCGGAATACGGACACATTGTACCTCCTTCACCAAGATGAAGGAGAAAGCCTGCGATATTACATCTCCAGGTTTAATGCGGCCACACTCAAGATCCATGATCTCAACGAGCATGTGGCCATGTCTGCACTGAAGAAGGGACTTCGTACATCCAAGCTTACCTTTTTTCTGGATAAGAAGTTTTCCAAAAGCTATGTTGAGCTCCTATCGAGGGCTCAGAAATATGCCGATGTCGAAGAGTAGGCGGCAAATCGATGACTAATCGAAGGGAAGCCCCCTTCGAAGAAGAAAAATAATAGGGGACAAGGTCCCCCTGTTTTCAATAACAACAAGTATGCTGACCGCTGAAGAAGTCCTCCCAGGCCCAGAGCATCGAGCGGGATATTCGACTCCTATACCCCCCTTAACCTCCCTCGTGAAAAGATTTTCTTGGAGATAGAAAAAGAAAACTTTCTCCAACGATCACGTCCCATGAAGGCATCCTCTTCCTCAAGGAACAGGAATAAATACTGCTGATTCTACCGGGACCACGGCCATAATACTAAAGAATGCATCCAACTGAGAGATACAATAGAAGATCTCATCAAGAGAGGGTATTTGGGGTGGTACATTGGTCACCAAGGACCTTGGTCAGAAGTTGCTGTTCCCCAACTGGCTCCTGAAGAAGTTGAACTACCAAATCAACGACCCACCAATGGAGGCGTAGGGATGATACATCAACCTGTCAACTAGAGAAGAGATGAAAACGATGTCCCGAAGCGACTCAAGGATAATAATGCCATTCTCTTCTCCGATGATGACCTTGCAGGAGTCCGGCTCCCGCACGACGACCCTATTATAATCTCGACCATTGTGGCCCATTATGATGTACAATGAATCCTAGTTGATAATGGAAGTTCGACTGATGTCTTAATCTATGATGTATTCTCTCGGATGTGTTTGCCTAGAGACAAGCTACGAAGGTCCCCTATACCACTTACCGGCTTTGGAGGGAATTAGGTTGATGCCGGGGGAGAAATAAGACTGCCCATAAACCTCGGTACCGAACCTCGATAAAAGACATTGCCGATCAACTTCACGGTAGTTCGAACCCCTTCAGCCTACAACATCATTCTGGGGTGACCTGTCTTGAACAAATTCCGGACCGTAGTGTCATCCTACTATCTCCTAGTATACTTTTCCACCAGAAATGGTGTTGGAGAAGTAAGAGGAGAACAAAAAGCGGCACGACAATGCTTGATGATCCAGGACAAGCACTCTAACGATCCCACCTCTTGGGATTAGCTAGATCCAAGGGACTCGACTATAGATTCTAGCGAGCCTATGGAGAGAACTATCTTGATATCTTTAACTAAGGAGGACCCCACCAAGGTTGTACAGATAGAAGTATGCTTGATGAAAAAACCAAAACGGAGCTGATTTGCTTCCTCAGGGATAACACTGATGTCTTCACCTGGTCAGCTTTGGACTCTGCAGAAATAATCACTCATCGACTGGAAGTTACCCCTGGATTTAAACCAGTCCGACAGAAGAAGAGAAGCTTTGTCCCGAAGATACAAAAAGCAATAGATGAAGAAGTAAGCAAGCTCCTCAAGGCAGGGCTCATCTAGGAAGCCCATTACCTCGAATGGTTGGCCAATATGGTAATGGTAAAGAAAGCTAACAGCCAATGGAGGATCTGCATCGATTATACCAACCTCAATAAAGCTTGCCCAAAGGACAGCTTTCCTCTTCCAAAAATTGACCAATCGGTCGATGCCACTACTGGCCACCAATTGTTAAGCTTCATGGATGCTTTTTCTGGCTACAATCAGATCCAAATGGACCCCCGAGATGAAGAGAAAATGGCCTTTATCATTGACAAAGATCTGTATTGCTACAAGATGATGCCATTTGGGCTCAAGAACGCTGGAGCGACCTTTCAGAGGTTGATCAACAAGGTGTTCAAGGAGTAGTTGGAGAGGAATATGGAGACCTATGTTGATGACATGATAGTCAAAAGCTTCCTTAAAAAAGATCACATCCAGGACCTGAGGGAATCATTCAACATCCTGTGGCATCATCGAATAAAGTTAAACCCGATGAAGTGTGCCTTCGGGGTTACTTCGGGCAAGTTTCTAGGTTTCCTTGTTACTAAGCAAGGGATTGAAGCAAATCCTGAGAAAATTCAGTCCCTCAAAGACATAAGGCATCCATCCTGCAAGAAAGAAGTCCAGCAGCTAACAAGAAGGATCGCCTCTTTAAGCAGGTTCATCTCTCACTCAGCCGAGAAATGTCTTCCATTTTCAAGGTACTTTGGCAGTCTCGAGGTTTTGAATGGATCGAAGACTGCCGTACTGCCTTTGAAGAATTGAAGAAGTACTTGGAGACACCACCTTTACTTTCCAAACCTCAAGAGGGGGAAGTACTCTATTTACACCTTTCCGCTTCGGATAAGGCAATCAGTTCAATCCTTGTTCGAAGAGAAGAAGATGGCTCCCACAAGCCGATCTACTATATTAGCAAAGTTTTGCATGATGCTGAAACAAGATATTCAAAGATGCAGAAGCTGATCTACTCTCTAATAATTATGGCAAAGCGACTACGGCCCTACTTCCATGCCCATGCCATCATGGTGCTGATCGATCAACCCCTCAAGGCCGTTCCCCGATGCTCTGATACCTCTGGAAGGATAGCTAAGTAGGCTATGAACTAAGCGAGTTTGACATCAGCTTCCAGCCTCGATTGGCTATGAAGGCCCAGGTGTTCTCAAACTTCCTGGCTGAGTGCACTTGGAAGTTCGAGGATGAAGTGCCTCCTGCAGAAGAAGGAAACTTAAAGAATACGAAGTCTGATTGGGTGCTTCATATAGACGGAGCTTCCAATTCTGCTGGATGTGGAGCCGGTCTCATACTGGCTGAACCCGATGGCCACACGGTGGAGTACGCACTCCGGTTCTCCTTTCGTGCTTCGAATAATCAGGCCAAATATGAAGCCCTATTTGCAGGTCTTTGGATCGCCAAAAGTTTAGGAGTTTGGAGACTCCAGGCTTTTTCGGATTTCCAGTTGGTGGTAAATTAAGTTAAAGGAGAATATGAAGCCAGAGATCCCACTATGGTGCAGTACCTGGAGAAGGTATAAATCTTATCTTCTCAACTGGAATACTTCGAAATCATTCATGTTCTCTAATCGGAGAACTCTCGGGTAGATGCGTTGTCTCGACTTGCTACCACAACCACGGAATCTCTCGGTCGCACCTTCGTTGAACACCTTGAAGCCCTAAGTATAGCTGAAAAAGCTATGAAGGAACACCAAATTGAGATCGAGCCAAGCTGGATGGATCCCATTATCAAATTCTTAAATGAAGGTGTATTGCCAGAAGACAAGGCAGAAGCCAAAAAGATTCGCTGGATGACATCTCAATATGTCATCTTGGACAGAGCTCTTTACAAGAGGTCATTCTCACAACCCCTGCTGAACTGTTTGGGACCGTTAGATGCTGATTATGCCTTGACAGAGGTCCACGAGGGGATATGTGGTGATCACTTGGGGGACAGGTCCTTGGCATATAAAATTATATGCCAAGGGTACTATTGGCCCTCCATCCAAAAGGACTCAATCGACTTCGTGCAAAGATGTGATCAATGCCAGAGATATGCCAACATTCAGAGGCAACCAGTGAGTCACTTGACCCAATTGAACGCCCCCTGACCTTTTGCTCAATGGGGGATGTATATTCTCGGCCCATTTCCATCTGCATCTGGACAAAGGAAATTCTTCCTTGTGGCTATTGACTACTTTACAAAATGGGTCGAAGCCGAACCACTGGTCTAAATCATGGAGGGCAAGGTTGAGAACTTTGTAAGAAACTCCATTATATTTCTATTTGGGATTCCACACATAATAATCACTGACAACGGGAGGCAATTCGACAATCCAAAGTTCAAAGACTTCTGTGCTCAGTACCATGTGCAACATAGGCTGACTTCCGTTGCCCACCCATAGTCCAACAGAGAAGCCGAAGTAACTAATCGGACCATTCTCCACGGTTTGAAGATGAGGTTGAATGCTGCCAAAGGACTTTGGACAGAAGAGCTAACCTCCATCCTCTAGGCATACAGAACTACTCTAAGAATGGCCACCGATAAGTCTCTGTTCAACCTGGCATACGGTACCGAAGCCGTCCTTCCTATCGAGGTCTCCCTCCAATCTCTAAGAATTGATAAATATGAAGAGCCTGGAAATTCCGACCGCCAAAGAGTTGACCTTGATCTATTGCAAAGCACCAGACTCCAGGCCCAAATGAAAATGGCGACGTATCAACAAAAGGTCACCAAATACTACAACTCCAGGATAAAGGAACATATTTTTCGCACAAGGGACATGGTGCTGCGAAGAGCTGAAGTATCTAGGCCAACTGAACAGGGCAAGCTTTCTCCCAATTGGAAAGGACCATACCAAGTTGAAGAGGTCATACATCCGGGAACGTATCGACTCAAAATCTTAGACGGTAAAATGCTGTCCCAGTCATGGAATGTGCAAAATCTTCGCAAGTATAATCAATAAAACCCTCAGAATCTTTTGTGCAAATCTGTTCAACTTTAAATGACCTGTTGCAATAGCAACGATTTTTTTCAGTTTGATTAAAGAGATTGGCTAATGGCACAAGGGAGAGTTTGATCCACTCACCTTATCAATATGTCCGACGAGTGCAACGGACGACCCAATCAAGCTACCGAAATGATCAAAGGCACAGGGATGGTTCATGTAACCTACCCTACGGAAAACCTGAATACGTGCTGGGGCGGGCCTAACCAGCCTATCTTATGTTAAAAAGGTGCAGGGACGATTCTTACAACCTACCCTATGGAAAATCTGAAGACATGCCGGGGCGGGCTTGAATAGCCTACCTTAACCATGACAGAGATGCACAGGGGCAGCATAGACGCTATCCCCTACGAAAAACCCAAAAATGTGCGAAAATGATTTCACATCACTCACTCTACCAACATCAGGCTTTGAGTTCACACTTCGTGGGATTCAAAGGGATATCATGTGCAGAAAAAGAAAAAGCGAGAAGAAAGTCGATACTTTCATTTCTTTTGCATTTTTACAAAAAAAAGAGAGAGAAAAGAAAAGTGAGATTGCAGAAAATGGGAAAGCACATCTAGTGATGGCCCGCCAGCCCTTTCCCATGCCGGTGGGGGGTGTTATGTAAGGAGGATGAGGGGGCCCCGGAGTTCCCATCTGAATAAGAATCCAACTCCTCCACAAAGTCAGAGTCGAACTCGTGTCCAGGAAAGGGAACGGAGGGCTTGATGTTGCCAAGGCCCTTCAAGTTATAATACTTGGAGGCCTTATCCCTACACTCCCGGAATCCCTGGTGATAAGAATCCAGAGCCACCTCGGCGACCTCTTTGAAAGCAGAAGATGTCTTGAAATCCGAGATGGCATCTGCCACCTTCTTCTTGGCCTCTATTGCCTCCGTGACAGCCGCCTCGACCTGAGCCCTAGCCTCCTCCAGTTGAGCCTCCAGGACATGGACTTTCCTCTCCAAGCGATCGACAACTGGGTCGTCATCGTCACTCAGCCCGAGGAACCCTGGGTTGCCCCTTGCCCCAGTACTGAGGCCCTCCTCTTCGCCATCCTTCGAAGCTCGGGAACACTAAACTTCATTTTGCCGGGTCACTGGAGAAAGAAGAGGAACTTCTGAAATAGGAGTCTGAAACTGCGACGGCCTTCGGCAGGGGAGGACAAGGTCCCATTTATAAGGACCTTACACCCATGACTGGCCATAGGGAAACGTGCTCCACGCCCTTTCCCAGTCCTATCAAAAAATGCCACGTGTCAGAGCGACACCTCGAGACCTAGGTGACCGCTCGGGAGCGATATAATCACCAATAACTACTCTTGGAATGGCGACCGCCAGTACTTCAAATCTAGAAGAATCTCCATCATGCGGCTATGACATTAATGGCTCCCTTTCAGAAAGGAAGGATATAGCGGCACCCAGGGCGCATGAAAATGCGACTGTTCAAATATTGACATACTCATTACGGGCAACGAGAATTGTAATCAATGTTCCTTGATCATTGATCAACAGGAAAATGACACATGTCCGTTGTGTCCATTCCTAGACGGGTGGGTTAATTATGAAAAAAGGCTGACATCGGCCTAGTTTAATCATGGACGGTCTTCGGCAATGACATTCCAATTTGCTTCGGAACTCGTCTTCGACATCAGCCACGAGCTGAACGGTCTTCGGCTTCAGCTCCTCAATCAAGAAAGAAAAAGGAGCAATGAAGTTCGAGTCATCATTGAAGCCAAAAACCTCGCGCAAACTGTATTAAAAAATATAGCGTAACATGTACAAAAGGAGGAAGTCATTTGAAAATTCAAAATAGTTCACTGGTTACATTTCAGATAGAAACAAAGAAGAAATACAATGCCTAAGCATCAGCTGGAGGAGACCCAGCATCACAAGATTGGAGCAATTTGTCGATTTGTGCGGAGAGGGTTTCCTGAAATTGGGTAGAGTCTAGAGGGTCTTCAACCTGGACCTCCTCCTCAGCTCGAGCTTCCTCTTGGGCCGGGATCGGGATCACATCCATGTCTTCGGCTGCAATGGGAGTTTTTCCCTCCAAGCCCGGCACCTCTTCAGCCTCCTCAACCTGGGCCAAAATTATGCTGGGAATATCCTTCCTTAGACTTGGCATCCCTATAATCTCCTCTTCAGCTTCGGCTTCTTCTTCTTCATCTTCTTCTTCTTCTTCTTCTTCTTCTTCCTCCACAATGTCGAATGCAGGGATAGTGGAAAAGTCCAAGTTAGGGAAAGCCTTACTGACCCAGGCGAGTCCGTCATTGAAGCCGTGTTGGTAGCTGTACAAGGTCACCTCATTCATCTCCTGCTGGAAATCTGAGGACCTCCTAAAATCTGCTATGGCTCTACCTGCCAACTCTTTCAGGACTTCGGACTCTCTCCTAGCCGCTTCAGAATCCAAGACCGCCTCTTTGGCTCTTAAGGATTCCTCTTCGGCCTTTCTGATTACCTCCTCCGCAACCTTAGTTAGGCTCTCTGCCTTTTCCTGATTTTCCTTGAGGGATTGTTCCAAGGAATTTGCGTGTTCTCTACTCTTTCTCAACTCAGCCCCTCACCCCGCGATTGTCAAATGGGCGTCCTTCAGCTCATTCCTTAGATCGCGAATTTCAGCATCCGCATGAACTAAACAATTCTCCATGGATTGCTTCAATTTCTCGACCACCTTTTTTTCAGCCCTGGCCATATGGAGCTCCTCCTTAAGGCCATGGATGAGGCTGTCGACGTTCCCTAGGCCCTCCTCCATAAAGGTGATGTCATAGACCAGCTACATCGATAATGTGAGGTTATGAACCAAACAACCCTCTGGGCAAAGAAGACATGATGAGGATCTCACCTGTTGTAGAGAGGAAAAGGCAGAGTCAGATATTCTAGCAAGACTTCGGCTTCGGATAACTGCCAAATCTTAAGGTAGCAATGTATCCTTGAGCACCCGCCTAGCCATGGCGGGGACCAACAATCCCCCCATAGAGGAAAGCTTCGATGAGTCCGCGGGATGGCTCCTAGCTAGAGAAGCCTCATGAACGGATTCTCTATCGACTTGCGACACCTTGCCCCTGTCAACTGCAGAGGGGCAAGGTGCTGGCTCATTAGCCATCAGAGGCGGACTCTTCCTTAGGTGAACTAGAGAGGTAACCTTTGGTGAAGGCTCAACTAGCTGAGCCCCAATGGGGGCCTCCGTCATTGGTGCCGCATTCCCTTCAGAGGCTCCTCTGGAGGACGAAGTGCTCCCACTCCTCTCAGGACCATCCTTTTGAGCTCTCTTCCGAACTGCCGATCTTGTGGGAGGGGTAGGAGTTGCCCTCTTCTCGGAAGATTGACGGAACTAGCTCAGGTTAGGCTTCATCCCGCCACCTGCAAACAGAAAAACCCCTCTGAGTCGACTGAACTACAACAAGAATGGGAGAAGAGAGGTAAAATTTCTATTATTTATACCTAACATAGGGAACTTCCTAATCCCCACAAGATGGAGATTCCTCTCCTCCATCAACTCACGGATAGGAACGGCGTTCGAATCAGTCAGTAAATCATAATCGGACTGATCGGCCGCCAAAACCTTTTTTTAATCATTGGCGGTTAAACGCGGCTCCTTCCAATCGCTACTGCAGCCCCACGGGTCAATAGACAACACAAAAATAAAGATGGGTTTCCACCCGTGGATGGCACTGGGCATGTCCTTGATGATTTTGCGGCTTGGTCGAGGGCCGATCACCCACCATCCATTGTCATGGAAATCCCTCTTGAGCACAAAAAGGGCAGTAAACAGATTGGTCCCGGGCTCTATGTTAGCTATGCAGCACCGAACCAAGAACCCTCAGATGTTTCAAATGCTATTCGGAGTCAACTACGCAAGCACCACTTGGTACAGACGAAAGATTTTGATGAAGAAAGGATGTAGGGAAAATCAAAGGCCAGCCTTCAAATGGTCTTTGTACACAGCCAAACACCCAGGAGGGGGTTTGTTCACCCGTTCCTCGGATGCCGGAAGAATTAAAGGAAACCCCTCGAGAATGTGATAGCATTCTCGAAGATGAGCAACCTTTCCCAGCGAAACAGAGCTGGGGACCAGCTCCGAACTCACTACATCACCGGCCCCCGAAGGCCCAACTTGTTTCCTGTGACTTCCTACAGACTCAGCCATGATAAAAGAATGAGGCAAACAGGCGGAAGAAAGATTCTACCTGCAGAAGGGACCGATGGCCAAGAACAAGGAAAGCCGAGCCAAAACTGAAAGTATGAGGTTGAAGAAGCTTCCTTAACAGGCCCCTTTTCTTCTCCTTCAAAAAAAATGAAAAGATCCCAAAGCAGCCCCAAGCTGATTTGACACAGAATAGACCAAAGGTCATAATCTATTTGAATCAATGGCCAAGATGAAGTATATTCATCATCCAACAGGTAGGAAGGAACCATGACAGTCGCTCAAATCCCAACCAAAAGATTGGTTGAACCGTCGCACACGGAAAAAGGAGAGGTAGTCCCTGGCCTGCCCGCTCTTTTTTCATCCCTTAATCAGGGATGACAATTGTCCATCGTCTGATTTTCAAATTAGCCGGCAGTTATGATAGACGGTCTAATCAAAGATTTTGTAATCATCTACTGCACCTTCTCTCAAGAGGAAAACGATAAACCAGTAATACTCTCACCTTTCGAGGCAAATTTTCGTTTCGAAAACTGAGAGTATGGGGGCAACTGTTAGGATATCTCGGTCTAGGTATGAACTAGCTGCCATTCAACTAGCTGAAGATATTTCTTTCGAACCACAAACTTTGGACTAAGGTATTCGGAAAAAGTTAGACAACTTATGGGCAAGCCAAAGCTCTTACTGGACCTACGGTACTCGAAGACATCGTCTTCGGATTACGTCTTCATCCTTCGTCGAAGACCAAATTCTACGGTCCCCAAAGACAAAATCCTCAGCTTGAACCGAGGAATGACCTTCATCAACTCCCGAAGACATGGTCTCCGGTTTACGTTGAAGACATAGTCTTCGGCCTATGACAAAGATCAAGTTCTCGATCTATGCCGAAGACAGGTTCTACGATCTGTCTCGAGAGGATCCGAGGACGAAGACATTCCCTGATTCAATCATGGAAATCCCCCTAAAAGGGAAGTTTGAAGACGGTCTCTTGACCTATTTCAAGTCTCTACAAACAGGGCAAGCAACAGTTATCATCGACTATTTCCAGAATATAATCATGACGCGTAACTCCAGCGGCAATGCCTCCGGTCTGGCCGCCGGAACCGTCCATTAATTACCCACGATCCCAGATTGTGGGAAAGAAATTAACTCCCCCATCGTAACCGCTGGAGGAAGAAGGGAATCGCAAGCTGGACAACTCTTTATAAATAATGGTAAGAGGGAATGCTCGAGGTGAGGCACAAGATACCTTTGAAAATCCCAAAGTCTTTACCCTCTCCATTGAATCCTCCTCAGATTCTTTTCCATTCTGTGGCTAGAGCCCGTCTCTGACTTAGGTATCGGAGTGTCCCCTGCCGGAGCAATTTCGACCAGGGATTTATTTTGCAGGTGAACCAGGGAGCGGGCCTGCGATCCAGTAGCTTCGTCCGGTTAGAAAAGGGATTCTACGCCAATAATAATCTTCTAAAACAAGATGGGGAGGGATAGCTGTAGCCTTTGTGATGTGGGACCGAAGACAAATGTTCATCCATTTCTTCGATGCCCATTTTCTAGGGAGGTTGGTTTCTACTCTTGCATGATCTTCACCTCTTTGAACTACCTACATCTCAAACCGCGCTGTGGACTCATTGGAGATCAGAGAACTCTAATCATCTTATTTCAATGGGAGTGGATACCCTACTTACCGTAGGGATATGGTGTTTGTGGAAGGAATGAAACAAAAGATATTTCGCCTATCATGCACATTTTCCTAACCTAGTAGCACAATAAGCTGCAAGACTCTTCCTCTCATGGACTGATCACAATAGCATATGAGGCCCAGTATCCACCAAACCGATTAGAAACTCTATTAGGAAGTTCTAATCCCAAGTGGGCGAAGGTGATACTGATAGAAAGAGTAAGCTACAGAAACATAATGCACCAATGCAATGCTGCCCTCATTGTATTGAACGCCATATATATACCAGCATTTCACTAATATTATCCATGGGTTTCATCGCTTCAGGCTTTGGCACTTGGTTAAGGATAGTAGTTTAAATTATACTAACAAGAGGGCTTCTGAATCCACTTTACCTGGGATCTTCCATTCCCTATTTCCCTATCTCTCATGATGGGCCCACACTTTTGTGTCCGTGGTCGCCATGCACGCGATATAGGCTGAAACTACATCATGTACGGCTGTTTTGTAAATAGCATGAGTGAGCCAGGGTTTGATTCTTTTGCGTTGAATGTTGGATGGGAACCGATGCCATTCCGTACGCTACCATTTGTACCATAATTCCTCTTTAAAGTAATATTATGTTTGGGTTAAGTCTTCCCTGGCTCATTTCTATAATAATAATAAAAAGCTTATGCTCCACAAAAAGGATTGCAAAATAGGTTGAGCATAATTTGAAAGGATGCATGTGTGGCACATATAACAACTCCACATTATCTACATTCATGACAAGGTCATTAGTTTCCTGTTATTCTTATTATGATCATTATAACTCTCAACATCCCATTGATAAAATTGTGGCTCAACCGATCGATACATCTGCTTTTGTACATGAAAAGTCAATGCAAACACTTACATGCAATCTCATTTGTACAAGTTCATGCTAAATTTTACATTCAAAGCCTTAAAAGCTAGATCAAATTTGCAGTTGGTTCAAAATATGTTCAAAATTGTCATGGGATTTCTCTACAGGATGAGTATGCATTCCCTCATATGTGGTCACCACAATCCCCTCATCCTCTGATTGACGTTGAACTTGCTTCTTGATATTGCAACCCTGATGGGTACATCGATAATAACTTCTACAACCATAGTACATAAAATCAATATACATAGGATATTTCTAGCACTTTGTTATTACGAAGATGTTTATACATAAGTCTTATTAGGAAATGATAGCTTAGTTACCAATCTCTAAATAGCAGGTAAGATACTTATACATGTATTATTATCTTACCTTGTAAATTTTAAATTTTATTTTTAGAAAGAAAGTTTTTCATTTTTCTTTTATGACACTTATGTTATGGATGCTCTATAAAAGCAAAATGTTTGAAATTTTGAGTTGATTTTGTTATTATAATTAGATATCTTGGAACAAATAGCACAACATTTAGTTTTATTCACTAGTTTATAAAAATTCAAATGACAAACATGATCTAAACCGATTACAACTCATTAATTATGAATTTTGAAAACGAATAAAGTTGTCATTTTCCACTATTAACAAAGCCACTAAAGCATGTATCCACTACTAACAAAGAAAAATAAATATCTTTTATCCTTTCTTCCAATATAGCTTTCCATTCCATAATAGATATGATTATTTATACATCACTCAATAATAATGGCCTCCTTACAAAATTTAGTTTTTTTTACAAAGTTAATGACTTTTCATGTACATCTATCTTCAAATATCTAGTTGTGCTGGTCATTATATTATCTTAATCTTCACCAAAGCTAACTATTTTTAAGTTCCTCTTCACCTAAATCATTCATCTATCAAGGCTAGTTAATCACACATGCACATGATGATGCCATCTCTCTGATAAGAAATATATGGCCTACATAACATGAATTTAGGCTGGAAACTTCTAGGTCATACTAGCTGCTAGATAACTAACAACTTCATCAAAATTGTAATAAGCATTTAACAAACATTTCTTGAAGAATACAATGCATAATCTAGTGATCAAAATGGTGGGTTTCTAGTGATGCACAAAGACAGCATCCAAATTATCAAATGATGATTCTATTATTTGGCAGCATATGATGTGGCTGAGCATGACCACAAATTTTATTCATAAAATAAAATTTTATGTAGAATATATTATTCTGGAATTTTTTGTTACTTTGTTGTTTGTGTAAATGTTATTATCTTAGCTATTGATTAGCAATTTTTTTTTGATCTAGACTGATAGAGCTCTAGTTGTTTCATGTGTTATTTTATAACCTTTGAATAGCCTTTTAGGGTTGGGTGACCCTTTAGACAAGCTTGTAATTGCCAAAAATTATTTTTATGAATGAACCAAACTTTTTTAGGTAAATTTCTCCAATTGATCTTGCATGTGGGGCCTCTAAAATTGTTTATGAGAAGAACCCTATTATAACTCTCCTGATCATCTTCTTGGCTATAACCATTTTTTGAATGTAAAAAGGAGTAAGTGAAGGGCTTCCACTTGAATTTTGTTAACAGAGAAAGTTATGCAAACAGAATCAGGTAAACAAAGGGAGTGAAAAAAAAAAAAGCCCTACAAGACCAACATAATTATAGGTCAAAAACTCAGCAAGTAATAACAAAAAATCTCTATAAGAATTTTTCTAATTTTAGACTAAGATTATTTATTATTTATTATTTATTATGCTTGATTAAAAATAGGTTGATTATATGGTCCATGTTGATAGATATGTATATAGCCCAATGTTATATGTAATCATTATGTTTAGACTTTGGATACCATATATTGGTTGGTGTGGTTGAGGTGGCACAGTATAGGCCTTAGCCCAACTTAATCCATGATGGGAAGGCTTGTTAGGATTTGCTTATATATAGGCTAGGTCCCCTCTCCACTCCTCATAACAATAATACTTTATCGTGAGATTTGTTCTCATGACTTATTCCATCGAATAGCTGCCTGTTGAGAGAGGATGCTTAAGAGAAGGACTTGGTCTTTGATATTCATATAAGCATCCATGATTGCAAGTTTGGATATTAATAGCGAATGCAGGAACATATCCCAAATCTTTAGAAATTATTTGTTCTATCGGATTTACATATCTGTTATTTGTTCAAACCAATTCTTGAAAATAATATCATTTTTCATATTCTATAAATCATGCACAGGATCTTGAAATAATAAAAATTTTCTTACAATTGGCATCCGAGCAACTATGCATGATCTAGAATCTCTTTTATTTTTAATTTTTTTTCATGGTGAAGGATTCTGGTTTCCTGGATTTTATTTTTAAATTTGCTTTCATGAAGGAATCGATAGATCTCTTCATGTCTATGGCTTCGACATCCTCCGGATCTATTGTTGAAGGTCGATGATGCAGTTATCAATGTTTTTGGCCATGATGGATTGATGGCTGTAGTGTAAATACTGGAATCATGTTGAGATCAAACTGCCAAAAAAAAACTTCTCCATCCCGGATGGCCTTGACATGGCTGGTGATTGGCTCGGCGGTAGCCGGTGAATGGCTATTGGTGGTCGATTTGGCAGGTGGCCCTCTATGAAAGGTGGATTTAAAGCTTGAACCATCATTAATGGTGATTTTGAAGGCTGCGGTTGGGATAAAGGAAAGGGAGGAAGGAGGGGGTTTTTTAATAGATTTTGAGTTTCAACCCATTTAAAACCCAACCCATTAATTAAGTTAAACCTAATTAATAAAATTGGTTAAACCCAATTACATTGGGTATGTTTTAATTTTGGATTAAGAAAAATTTTGCAATTAAGCCCTATAAAACTTTCAATTAAATATGGGTCCATAAAAAATTACATCTAGGTCCCTATTCCTTTCTTAAAAATATATTTTACAGAAGAATTTATATATTTATATAATTTATGATTTAGTCCTCTATTATTGATTTTTTGATAAAATTATTGTAACTTATTTATTTTACATCTTATTTGAGCAATTTTTGGACTGTTAAACTCGTAATGATTTAAAAAATATTTTGATTGAGTTCTTTATATATGATAAAATATTTAAATAATTTATAAATTATTTTTGTATAATTTTACTCACTATTATATAATTCAAGTATATTTTTGAATATCCCCAAAAGATCCAGAGCACTATAAATTTTGAATAGCTGAGTCATTGAGGACTAATTATTTTATCTTTTATTATATTTTAGAATTGTATATTGATGTATCTATTACATTTGACTCAAAATTGATTGTATTTAATTGCAACACTTGTTGTATATTATAATTCTTGTCCAAAAATATTTTATGGTTGTATGGTAAGTATTATTAATAGAAGTGGCAATTTCGATATAAAATTATGTTATGATTTGATCAGTGTGATGCATGTTGCTAGGTATCCCATTCTGAACTAATCTTTTATAGTATACATGTGGTTAGTATGTCACTTTATATTTGATTATACATTTTTTTATATGAAAAACTTTATAGATTGGTATAAATATCTATCACTAAAATAATTTATTTATATTATCCATGAGATTTTTTTATTATAAGAGAGATATTTTCTGGTTGTAGCATATAGCTGCCTGCCCAAAGGTGGTTATTAAATATTTTAACTAAAAATGATAGCATGGGACATTATTTCAAGGGTGCTCTAGCATTCATAGTCTGTCTATCTAAAGGGGATAGGTTCATGAATGTTAGAGTATTTTATTTGCTTATGACTTTATATGAAGAGTACTTATACATATTGTATGTTCTGTACAAAGAAAAATATATAATATTATGTTTGGACTCTTGTATATTATTTATGTATATGTCCATTTATTAATATTTTGCATTCTTGCTATCTTTGATTATATAGTCATTTTTTATGTTAATAATAATAATATTACTTTGGGATCTTAAGTGGATCAAATTATCAAAAGATGGAGGTGATGTGGATGGTTCGCTGACGTGGAGGAACCGACAGGCGCCACGTCAAGAAGAGACGCCACGTCGACTCTCCGGCCTGAATCCCACTACCGAGCCGAGCTGAGCTCCCTCAGAACAGTAGCCGAGCTTAGTCCTCCACCAGGTCGAGCTCACGAGCTCGGGATGCCTAGGTCGGAGCCGCTTCCGCCCTCCAGAGCGAGACCCTCGGAGGTTAGTGCCCTGCGGTCGAGGTCGAGCTGAGAGCTCACCCGTCGATGTGGAGCCTCTCCGAGCGTGCGCCCTCTGGACCGGGTCCGCCTTCTGCCCTCCAGAGCGAGACCCTCGAAGGTTAGTGCCCTGCGGTCGAGGCTGAGCTGAGAGCTCACCCGCCGATGTGGAGCCTCTCCGAGCGCGTGCCCTCTGGACCGGGTCTGCCTTTTGCCCTCCAGAGCGAGACCCTCGAAGGTTAGTGCCCTGCAGTCGAGGCCAAGCTGAGAGCTCACCCGCCGATGTAGAGCCTCTCCGAGCACGCGCCCTCTAGATCGGGTCCACCTTCTGCCCTCCAGAGCGAGACCCTCGGAGGTTAGTGCCCTACGGTCGAGGCCGAGCTAAGAGCTCACCCGCCGATGTGGAGCCTCTCCAAGTGCGTGCCCTCTGGACCGGGTCTGCTTTCCGCCCTCCGGAGTGAGACCCTCGGAGGTTAGTGCCCTGCGATCGAGGTCGAGCTGAGAACTCACCCGCCGATGTGGAGCCTCTCCGAGCGCGCGCCC
This sequence comes from Areca catechu, assembly GCA_021397845.1. Classification (NCBI taxonomy): domain Eukaryota; kingdom Viridiplantae; phylum Streptophyta; class Magnoliopsida; order Arecales; family Arecaceae; genus Areca; species Areca catechu. Next base: position 138,872,362 of record CM038043.1, read on the forward strand.
TCCGGACCGGGCCCTCACCTCACCCTCCTCCGCCTAGGCGCCCCCCGCAAGCTCGAAGCGCTTAGGACGGAGCAAGCCTTGCCATCCCAGCTCGGCCCCAGCCCGGATGAGGTCCCCACTAGCCGAGGACACTAGCGAGCTACCTAAGGACCGTACCGGAGCGCCTCCCAAACCGTGCGGACCACCTAAAATCGCCAATTACACCAGAAAAGCAAGCAGCATGCTGAACGAGATGCTACATTCCTCACCAACCACTTAGATCACTCAAGAGAGAAAGCTAATCAGGAAATTCGAATCCCGCGGACGGTGGCCCACCATTCGAGGCACCCCCAAATTTTTCGAAGCGAGGCAACCAAGAAGAGTGTCGGAGCGCCTGACAACGCACCCTATCATGAATCAAGAAAGGCTCCTCTAGATACCACCGCATGCACCTGACAGCCCGGTGGGGATCCCGAGACAAGTGCCAAACAGTAACCAAGTTCATAAAAAACTCGAAGGTAAAACAACAACTCCAAGATATAAGCAAAAACACAAGCAAAAGAAAAAAAAGAAAAGGAAGTGCGACCCCCACCAGCAAAGGGGGGATGGCACCACTACCACCACCACAAGCACAAGCGCAAGCCCGGCGAAGAGGGCAAAGCACCACTACCACCACTGTTGAAGGGAAACGAGGGGCACAAGGAGAGGCCGCGGAGCAGAGCACCCCTCTGTCCCCACTATCACTCTCCCCCTACAATGTTTTCACCTTCACGCGCATCTTTTACTCCTCCTAGTATGGAGTCCATCAAGAGGGGCCTGACCAGGAGGATCTGTTCCCCTGGATCGTCACTGACTTGATCGTCGGAGTGCCCCCGCTGAAAATCCCGGCCCGGGTCTCTAACCGCTGTCTCGCAGGCTCAGGAGCGGAGGACCACCGGGCAGCAAGGCGGCCGCACCCAGCGCGGAGGTCCGGGAACCGAGAACGATGGGCGGCAGAGGAGAAGGAGCGCATTCCGGCGCCAACAGCAGCTACGGGCCACGACGATCTTGGCGGCAATAGGAGGTATATTGGATTTAGAAAATTTATCTATTCAAAGGAAATAGATTTTTTGAATGCCTTGTATCCTCATTGTATTAACCTTTATTTTTTTTGAAAAAAGATATATATTAGGCTTAAAATGTTTATTTGTCCAAATGTGATAGATTTTTAAATATCTTGTATTCTCATTATATTGACCTCCTTATTGGAGCTCAAAAGTATGTCATATTCTCTTACTAAAAGAAAGATTAATAATGATGCACATGATACTCTTGTTGAAAATAGCTTGTTATGTTTAAAGTCCTTATATATTTATTGTTTGTATCTTTAACATGTTATATCGTATATGATCTTGATTGATCATTTATGTATCTTTTGCTATCTTAAAGGTCATGACTTAATGATCTCTGATTGGAAGATTTATAAATTTTGATGGATGGTGACCATCAAAGTGGCCTATTCACTAAGATTTATAAGATCTTTCTATAAGATATTTAAAAGGGATTGAATAGAATTACATGTTAAAGAAAGATTCCTTATGTCGATCACTTTCTAAAAAAAAATATGCAGCATTGGACCAAGGGCTCTCATTAAAATAATACTTATAAATATGTTCTAGCATATATATTATCCATATTTCTCTATTGATTAACTGCATAAAAATTATTTAGTAATTAGTATATTTATATTTAATATAGTTAATACTCTCATTATGATGACTTTGACTATAATAATTATAAAATTTAGAAACTAAAATTATGCTAGCACTAAATATCATGGATTGTAGATATTACATTATATAATGATCTTATATTTTGAATGGTTTATAAGAGTGCTCTAAAATAATAGTTACCTATAAAAGTGATAAAAAGTGAATTATTTTGCTTGTAATATATATAATTATTTTATTTTATGATGTTATACCAAAGAATGATAATCTAATATGACTTATGACCTCATTAACAAAAGGTATGTAGAATATAATAAAAGAGTTTGGATAGCTGATGGATGGATAAATTAATATGAGGTATGATGGCATGATGGTATTAGAGCTTACATTATAAAACTAGAGAGTATTGCACCTAAACTAAGTATTATGAGATCTCTATCTCTTTAATATATTGATTACTCATCATATTTTTAATTTATTACTATACGGTTCAGTAAACTTAAAACTATATAAGTGAAATAATTATTAATTTTATCTTATTTTAATTAAAAATTTTGATATTTTTAAAAAAATGATAAAAGTATTGATATGGTATATCAATCACATCCTAGGATCCCATACATAATAAATAAATAATATTATTGAATATTTATTAAGTATGAGATAGTTATTTAATATACTATGCTTAAAAATCTTAAGTAAAATAGTGTGACTTAGAGACAAAATCATACTCTGAAAAATATGGTTTGAAGTATGATGAGTAGGCATAATTTATCATGATATCTCTAGAGTAAGACCTTAAAGACTGCCATCTATATTTTGGATAAAATTCTTGGTGAGGTAGTTACACGAGATACCTTTTGAACTGAAGGTTGATAGAAAGTTCAATATTATTTAATTATATATTTGGGACTATCCTACAATACTTAATCATTAATACTCTATTAGCAAATAAATTCTAGATTTAAAATAATATGTTATTTAATTTGGTTATCAAAATAATTTTAAATAAATACAAAGTCTACTATCCTAATAGAGGTATAAAGAATATTGAGTCAAATCATGCCATGTTTGTAAATTCTAATTTAAATGATGTTAGATACTCCTATGCTAAAAATATGATATTAGATAAAAATAAGTTATTGCTATTATTTTTATTTAAAAATTATTATATTTCATCCTATTAGAGGATAATGGAAGAAAGTCATATATATTAACTAATTATAGTATATCCATTACAAATTGATATAATACTAATAAAGAAATCATATAATACGAAATAGAAACATGTCATTTCTACTAATAATATGGTTTCTTAAGATATGAATAGCTAGAGGGTTTGTTTCATAGAAATACATGAAAATAGAATCTAATAACATTTTTGGAGATGTAGGCAAAATTTATGGCATATTGCAAAGTCACAATCATATTATTTTGATTATGAAACTTTATCCTGGATCATATAATTATTGATTATATCTTAAAAGCACTTAAGATTTATTATAATAATAGTGCAGCTATATTCTTTTAAAAAAATAATAAGTTTTCATTATCTCTATCTATGTGAAGATAAAATATTTGATAGTTAGAGGTTTTAGTTAAAAAGAAAATATTTTATAAAATATATTTGAGCAAAGTAAATATTTGTTGACCTCTTAATGAAATAAATAAGATCCATAGTTTTCATGAAACATGTTAAGAATATGGACATTTTAGAATCTTTTATTTTTTGGATTAGTGGGAGTTTAATATATTTTGATGTATTTATGCATTGACTTGATAGATAAATTTTATTTATTATTGATTACTTTATTGATGGATTATAATCCAAGAAAATATAACTATCAAGTGTACATATATAAAATCATTGTTGGTTGATCCTCTAACCAAGGATTTAAAGTTCGTGTGCTTTACAAAGCTTGTTGAAAATATGAGCATGTTAAATTCTTTTGATATGCTTGATTAGTGAGAGTGACTTTGTATTTATATTTTATTATTATAAAATATTTATTTTTTTATATTTCTATCATGAGTATTTATATATATTGTTGACATGATAGTTGATGGATTGCATTTCTATATGATTTATTTATGCATATAAAATATAATATAATATAGTATCTCAAAAATGTGTCTTTATCTTGAGAATAATAGTTATATGGATTGTCTCATTTATTATTTAAAAGATCTCGATATAGTTGTTTGGAGACATACGAGCTTCTTTTTGAAATCATGAAATTTTTTTAGCTTGTAATAAATCTTATGGTTAAAGAGAAATCATAATTGCTGGTATGTTTATATAATTTTTTTATGATAATATATCTCATGTTTATATAGTTGTTATATGAAAATTGAGACTAGGTATTGAGTCTCAAATATATTATGCTATTTCGTCATTGACACCATATTGAATATGTGAGACAGAATGATTTGTTATTGTTGAAGCCATTAAATTTTCTCTTATTTTATTTTCAAGTATGTTGAAGAGAAATTAATGGACCAATAATAAAAAAGCATGCTATCTTTGGATCACTTTTGATGCTATTTTCTTGCTACACTACCACACCAAGGCTCATGTTCATAGTATTAGTGGTGTTTGTAACCATGTATAAGTCTTGTGTCAAATAAGAGATGCAATGACTATCATAATTTAGCATGATTGATACTGTTGGACTGAGTCATTTGTATGTGTTGTCTATGGATCATATATTTTTTTATGATCATATATTATTTTTAGCCCAAAAGTCATTTCAAAATAAAATATTTTTAAAAATTATAATTAATATTATCTAAGTGGGAGAATGTAAAAGTCTCTAATTTTGGGCTAACATTAATTATTAATTATTAATTATTCCAGTTTATTAAAAATGAGTTGATTATATGGTTCATATTGATAGACATGTGCACAACCCAATGTTGTATGTGATCCCTATGTTTGGGCTTTGGGCATCGTTTGTTGGTTAGTGTGGTTGAGATGATACAATATAGGCCTTGGCCTAACTTGATCCATGATGGAAGGGTTTATTAGGATTTGCTTATAAATAGGCTAGGTCTCCTCTCTACTACTCATAATATTAATATTTTATCATAAGATTTGTTCTCATGGCTTATTTTATTGAATAGCCACTTGTTGAGAGAGGGTGCTGGAGAGAAGGACTTGATTTTTGATGTTCATGTGAGCATCTATGATTGCAAGTTTAGAAATTAATGACAAATGCAGGTATGCATTTCAAATCTTTAGATATTATTTATTCTATAAGATTTATAGATCTATTATTTGCTCAAACCAATTCTTGGAATTAATATCATTTTTTGTGTTCTATAAATCATACATAAGATTTTGGAATAATAAAAGCTTTCTTACAATCTTAGCAAAGACACTACAAAGAAAATTTTTATATCACATCATTACATTGTAGGAGATAGATTGGTAGGCTTTCCCAAAGTCTCTTATGGCATTTATGTACCTTTGGTGAACATAAATAAACCCATGATTGGAAAAAATGGAGGGTTCTTTTCTTAGCTATAACTTCAATCAACAGCTTTCTTATCAAATCTAATCAATTCTCTAATCCATCAAATCTAGCCTAAAAACCAATTAAAAATCATACTTTTTTTACATTACTTATTTGTTGCAAGTTTCAAGTTTTCATTCCACTAGTTAGATTTGTAGCAAATCTAGGATTTATTGCCTCCATACTTACCTAACCTAGTTTGGACCATAAAGGCTACCTCGGATTGATCTAGATAAAGTTTAAGAGCAAGACCCACCATATATGAGGCTCATTAAAACTTCTAGAGGGTATAACCTTCGCACATTGTTCATTTTAAGCTTTTTTTAAAAAAAAAAATGGAGGAAATTTCAAGATCTACAAAATAGCAACTTGTCAATAGGCTTATCAAGCTTTAAACAAGCCCATTTTCAAGTTATAAGGGCTCCACAATGCACTAGCAAATAAAATTTTATCATTTTTGAAAATTTTGACTTTAATGTGTTTTTATTTTGGGAGGAATGAGGCAATGAGATGATGGCAAAGTTGATGCCAAGATCTAAATCTAGGATAGCTTTAGCTTTTTTGTGACCATTCATACTCTTGGATCATCGAATCTACCCAAATCATTTGGTTCAAAGCATACCATAATGAATTGGGGCATTGGTTAGCTCAACTGTTTAGGATGATGAAGAGCTCAAATTGGCTTGAACTAGCCTTAACCGACCGAAAATTACCCCAATAGAAGATGATGAGTCATCATTTATATATTTATTTTCAGTAATTTAGTTAAAGTAATGATACCAAAATCTTATAAAAATCTTAATTTCATAGTTATACTAGACTTTCTTGCAAAAATAATTATTTTAAAATAATTTTAAAACATATATAATTAAGCATATTCATTTAAAGTAGATGTCGAAGCACCACATAGCTATTAAAATAATTAATAAAATATTAATATATATTTCTTTCTCTTTAACAAGTATATTAAAATTACTGGAGATATTCAGAATCCTGGAACCTTGGAGATTTGGCCAAATTATTAATTTAGAAGCTTGCCAACTTAAAGAGCTTGACGTACGAATTCAAAGGATGCAAACGAGATTCAAAAGGGTGTTCAGATGGGTCCAAAATTAATTAAAAATATGACTAACATAGATTTTAAAGCAGTTGGTCGACTATGGACCGATTGCTCACTGTACAGGCCCTTTTCTATGGACCATCTTTCTCCCATCATGGCCACCATGAGATGTCATCACCGACCATTGCCCATCACCACTATCTCAGCCTCCCAAACCATCGCCATCTCTGCTGGTCATCTTCCTCGCCATCGGCCATCATCCCCATCCACAATCCACCATGATTCATCACTGGCTATCTTCCTTCTTGTTGTGCTAAGATGCTTGCTGCCCCCTTACATTGATGACACCACCGGCTATTATTGCCAGTGCTTCCTTCCTACCACCACCACCTCTTTGTCATCGGTCATCACCTCTTTCTCATCTCCATCAAGCCAATTGTCACCTCTCTATCCCGAGCCCATCTCCACCCAAATCTACCATTGCTGAAGCCACTATCATCATCTCCTCATTAGCTACTATCGCCATCCACCATCGCATTCTCCGCCACGAATCGCACTTGCCACCTCCTTGTCATCCTGAGATGTGCCACTATCGAGAGTGGTTTTGGGGCTCAATCCAAGTCCAATGGCCTATAGCGAGAGTGGAACCTAATCAAACAAGTCATGAGCCAATCCTAATTATGATGGGGCATTGTGCAATTGTGTTTTGGAGTGTTCGACAAAAATCCAAAGGCCAGATGGAGAAATATCAATTGGAAAAGAAGTTAACATTGATTTTGACTGTGAATCAACTAGGGAATAGTCTTCCTCTCCCTTTATTTCCTTTTATAATTAAACTCCCATCCATCCATTCATTTATCCCCTCCTTTAGTCCCACATCAGAAAAATACAAAGACCTCTCCCTTCCTAATACCTATAAAAAGAATCCCATACCTCTACCTTGAGGCATCAATCCCTAGAATCTCTTCGAGCCTTGCATAGAGAGAGAGGAAGGAAGGATCATACATGGCTAAGGAGGTTCATCTTTAGGAAGTAGATGAGGTTTTTTAGTATTTATATTTTATAATTTTTCTTTATGTAATTAAGCTTGATTGTAATAATTTATTTTTCATGAATAAAAATGTTTCTTCATTACTTCAAATATTGTTCTTCATATTTAAACTATAATTAGAATTTAGAATAGCTTATGACCATGTATAGATGAGTCATGATCCAAGGATATGATTTGTACTTAGCATGATAGGCTATACTTGGAACCTGGTTATAGAACATTTTAATTACTTTTATGATTTAAGCCTTTGAATAGCCTATGTCTATGTAGGGATGGATCTAGAGTTAGTACACAGCAAGATGGGTTATGCTTAGGGATCAATCATAATTTGAAAAATTACATATCAAAGAAATACTTAATATAATACTACAAACTAAATCAAAATCCAAGACATCTTTCTTGTTCTACTTAATCTCTTATTTGCATGTTCTAATTCAATTCTTATTTCTAATTGCAATCATATTCTCACTCTTTTATTTTTAGTTTTTGTAATCTAATTAAAACTAACAAAATCCTAATTAAAATATGAACATAACCCTAACTGATCCCTAAGGAAACAGTTCTGACTCATCCTAATTATAGTTTGAGTTAGTGAATTATTTTTAACCACCTATAATAATGATCAAATTTTGGTACATTATCGAGGATCATTGGCATGGTTAGTTTATAAAAAATAAAAAAATAAAGAAATAATATTTAAATAAAAAAATTAGCATAATTTATTAGGATTATTTTTTAGAGATCTAAAATAGTAAACTTATTCTGATATCTTGTTTATATTGCATTGTATCTATATAAACTGTTTTAAAGGCACAAATCCCTAAACAATATAAGGTGGGGATTTTATCATCTTTTGTTAGTACACAAATTACCTTCCTGCATATTGCATTGATCCAAACATTTAATCTAAAATCAATTAGACATTGACTACTAAGATTTTTTGAGCTCACTAGAATAAGGGACCCTAATAGTTGGACTGGGTTAGGATTAGTCAGCTATCCGGTATCTAGAAAAGTAGTTCAGGTATAAATTTTTGAAGTAAGGTGATTACTTAATTGGTTATGTTAACTGACCTAGTTAATTTATTTAATGTCTAAGGAAAGTAATGGGGGGACCCCCACCGCCTTTATACTTATTTGGCTTGTTGGCTAGTTAGCCCCTGACTTAGAGGGCTCGAAGCTAACCTTGGAATAGTTAGGGGCTATCTAGATTTAGATTAATCCTAGAATAAAGAGTCCACTTTTTTTGCTAACTTGATTGCAATCAATTCACATTAAACCCTAATTAATTCTTTTCTATCTCTCTTAGCTCTAGGACTTCTTAGGTTCGCATCTTTAGAACATTTTCCTCTCTTTCTTCTTTCTTCTTATCTCTTCTTCTCTTGAAAAATATTTAAAAAGTTCAATCAAAAAAAATTCAAATACATAAATCAGGATTAGACTATGGATGCACATAGTGAGACCAACCCACCATGCCAATTGAGGGAGTACTTCACTCCTTCATCATACATATATTCTTCATGTATCAAGTGCCTCCTATAGAGGTGATCCAATATCAAATAAAGTCTAGTATGATCTAAAAGCCACCATCCTTCTATAGACTTATTTAAGAGAACCTGTATACACTACAGTGAATCTGGTATTTAGCGATGCTTTTTTTGACCTTTCCGATGCTTTTAAGCGTCGCTAAGTAATCTACCGATATTTTGTAAAGCATCGCTAAAGCATCGCCTATGCAAGCATTGGGACGCAACCTGCCGACACTTCAAAAAAGCGTCGGTATTTGCCGACGCTTTAAAGTATTACTAATTTTTTATTTAGCGATGCTTTAAAGCGTCGGCATTTAGCGATGCTTTAAAGCATCGGCATTTAGCGACGCTTTAAAGTGTCGGCATTTAGTGACCGTAATAACAGATTTTGGCATTGACGACCTTAGAGCCAATGGAAGAATATCTTGCATTAATATATGTCCATCATGAATTTTAAGATTTGAAATTTTGTGCTCTTTCAGATTCACACATCATGAAATATTTGAGGCATATCCATCAGGAACTTTGATATTCTTTAAAACTGTCAGGAAGAGATCTTTTTCTTGACTAGACATTGTATAACATGCATGAGGGATATAAGTTCTATCATTTGCAAGCACTTGTGGATGAAATTCATGTCGGATGCCCATTTCTTTTAAATCAAGACGCGCCTTCATGTTATCTTTAGTCTTTCCATTAAGATTTAATATTATTCCAATCAAATTATCATAAACATTCTTTTCTATATGCATAACATCAAGATTATGCCGGAGTATATTATGCTCCCAATAAGGTAAGTCAAAGAATATGCTTCTTTTTATCCATAATTGTTTAGTATGCTGATGGGTAGTTGCTGTGATTATATCATCATCATTTTCAACTTCAAAGAAATTATCCGAATCCTCGAACACTGCCGTATCTAAGGTGCAAGTATTGACTTCCTCCGATACTTCTTCTTATACCAAAGTCTCAACATCATCTCTTCCTCATTTTTTAGAGGACTTTGTCATCTTGCCGTAACTTTGTCTGATACCAAGCATTTGTCTACGAATATCAGAACCAGAAGGTAAAATTGGAGCAGATCCCAACTCTATAGTACCATCAAATAAATCCTTTTGAAATCAAAATGGATGATTTGCCTCCAACCATCGACGATGTCCCATATAACAGAACTTTCCTCCATGTTTTAACCAAATTGAATGGGTTGATTTACCACAAGAAGGACATGCAACTCGTCCCTTAGTGCTCTAGCCAGATAAATTAGCATATGCAGGAAAATCGTTAACAGTCCATAATAGAGCTGCCCGCAGATTGAATGTTTATCCATTCGAAGCATCAATTGCACTGATACCCTCCAATAGTTGTTTCAATTCATCTATTAAAGGTTGTAAGAAAACATCAATATCATTTTCTAGACCCTTATCACCTGGAATGACTATTGATGAAATAAGTGAAGACTGTTTCATGCATATCCATGGTGGCAAATTATAAGGAATCAGTACAACTGGCCAGGTGCTATAGATAGAACTTAAGGTCCGAAATGGATTGAACCCATCACCGGCTAAACCCAGCCTAACATTACAAGCATCAGATGCAAAATCAGGATGTCTGTCATCAAATGCTTTCCATGCTAAACTATCCGCTGGGTGTCTCAGCATTCCATCTTTTGTACGGCTTTCGTCATGCCATCTCATTAACGAAGCTGTCTTTGATGATGCATAGATCCTTTTCAATCTAGATACAAGAGAAAAATAGCATAATACCTTCGCCGGCTTTTGTTTAATTTGTGTTGCATCCAATTCATCTAATCCCTCACTCTCATTTTCTTTTTGCTTTGTCCATCATGAACATCCACACACATGGCACGACTCTTGATCGGCATGTTCTTCTCGATATAATATACAATCATTTGGACAGCTATGAATCTTTTCGTATCCAAGATCCAATTCCTTCACTAGTTTTTTGCTTCATAACAAGATGTTGATAAATTAGTACCTTTAGGAAATGCATCCTTTAATAACTTGAGCAGCATAGTAAAACTCTTGCCATACCATCCATTCAAGTATTTTATATGAAACAAATGCACAAGAAAAGAAATTTTTGAAAAGTTCTTGCAACCGACATATAATTCTTGATCTGCATCTCTTATCAGCTTCTGATAATGATCTGTTCCAACATGGCTTGGGGGTATCGGCTCTCCATCATGTATAGATTCAGTAAATATAGGATCCTCAGGTAACCCAGCTGCTACTTGTCCTCCACTGTAATCTCCAAGATGTTGAGCACCATATTCAAAAGCATCTCTGAGCAAACCCCTGATATCATCATCTCTTGCAAGATTTTTTTGTTGGTTACTAGATCCAAAATCAGATATATGTTCCATGTTAGAGGTTTGGTTATATGTAGATTGTAACCTTGACTCTCCATGAAAAAATCACTCAGTATAACCTCTTAAAAAACCATTCCATACCAAATGTTCTTCAACAATATTTGGATATAGAGAACTGGAATTTACATATTTTCGGCATGGACATAAAATCTTCCCACTGATACTACTTCTCTCCATACCAAATTTAATGAAATTCTATACTCCATCCAGATATTCTTTGCTATTCCTCGATTTAGTTATCCAACTCTTATCCATTGCAAGAAAAAGCTAAATGAAATAAACAATTATTTAAAATTAGTTTATTCAATAGATCAATTACAGTATTATTAAATGCACCCTATCACCAACTAATAGGTAAAGAGGTCCTATCCCATTCAAGAATTGCATTAATTATATAGGTCATTTACAGTAACCAAAGGATACGCAATAGAAGTTCCAGAAAAATTTCAGCAGCATTTCTCCTTAGTTCTCCCCATACAAATAAATATGTATGAGGAAAACTAAAAGGAAATGATATCCAAAATATATCTGGAACTCTATCCATACCATTTGATTACTGTAAGCACCTATAAAATTATTTGCAATTCTCAAACTGTCCAAACTGGACATTCAATTGACCACTATACATATTTCTCCCATCCGTACAAAAATTAAATAATTGTACAGATCCTGTAGAATATGTACTTTAATCAATTGACGGGTCTATGTTTCAATGTACTACAAGTTTTTAAAAAAATATCTAAAAAATCATAATTGATCGTAACAAAGCATCGGCGGGTATGCGGGAGCTCCCAACGCTTCATAGAAGCGTCGGGATAAAACAGTTACTGATTCCCCTGTTCCCTGTAGTGAATTAATAGACTCGACCAGTCCTAAAACTAACATGACTTCTATTAACAAAACTCTTTAACAATATTGGAATATGTAATGGTTCTCATCACTCTTCTTAATTGCATGGTCCATGCCAACAACTCCTAAAACCGACATAAGTAGGCCATCAATATTGACTGCTCAACCAACCTTAATTATCTTAGCTGGTTGGCACCACCGTCTAAAGAGCTTGGTCTTGGTGAAGGTTAAATTCTAGTGGTGGTAATGATTTTTCTGCTCAGGGAAAAATAAAACAATAAGAGTAGAAGAAGAGGGTTTTTTTTCTATTTTATAGCTAATTAAGGATAGAGCAGTCATGTTAGCATTAGCTGGAAGAAGGTCAAGAAGACAAAAAAATTCTCTTTATTAAAAAAAAGTAAAAGATTAAATAATAAGAAAAGAAAAACTCTCATGAATCATGTTTTGACTTTTTCTTGTTCGATTAATCAATAAAGACTTGTTTATTTTAAAAAAAATTCCATAATATGACTAAAAATGGACCCTTGACATTTAATTAATCGGCATGTAAACACCACATCTCTTCTTTCAATCAAATTCCACCGGCCCATATGGGTAAATCCACTCAGCTAAATTAGTTATACTTTTGAACAAGATTTTCCATACCATTCCTAATTGCCCGGTTTATAGTATATTGAACTGCATCGGTCAAGAACTAGTATGATTTAGTCATAGAAAATGGTTTGGAAGTCTAGACTATCTAAAAAGCTCAAATCGGACCGATGTGTCTTGCTCCGTTCAGCCCAATTTAGGTTCGGACAAATAGCAATGGAGGAGGAGTGGGTTTTTTCTCAATTTTATGGAATGTGGTACACATCCCAGTATGGTACCGGCCGGTGTGTTTTGCCTAGTTCAACCCGATTCGACTGGATTTAGCTTTGATTTGCATTCTTTTAACTTTGTATTTCATCTTCAAATGAAATATGATCAACAAGATAGCTAGGATACAACATTGCTCAGAATTGAGGACATGTGGGAGCTTCACAAACACATTACTACAGAGTTTGGGTTCTATCATGGAATTTATGCTATTTTGTTTTCAAGTTACATCATAGTTGTAGTTTTATCCACACATCATATTTTGACTACCAAGAAATCACATTTTTGGCTTTTGCTTATTCAGAAGTATTCTCTGAAATACAGGTAAAAGCTTAAAATGTCCTCAAGACATTAATAGGTATTAATTATGTTCCACCTGAATGGGATGTAATATCCTTATGGGTTCATTTAATTAGATGGTTTAATATTATACTCTTGGATGACCCATTATCCAGTTTGTACTGATTGCATGCTAATTCTTTGTAGTACTTACAAAAATCCTCTATGTATATGGATCTCAAAGTTTAGCCGTTGCAAATGATATCATCTATCTTGTTTTAACTAATGCAAACATATCCATAATTTGACATCCAACTAATTCGTCTTATATGTTAATCTTTTCTGCAGATGTTTCACACTACATCATCCTTATTACCGGTGAGTCCTTGCAAACTCTTAGCAGATTTTCGTAGAAAGGCACTTCACTGAACAAATAATCTAAGATAACATTTAAGATGGATGACCAATGAAACAATCAAGGATTTGGCTTGCTCAGGAAACTCTTAGTAGAGCATTCTCTACTGCACCCACAATCTAATTTGTGTTTCTCTGTTTTATGCTTCCTACCTCCTTTTCTCATCTTTCCTACATCATATATTTGTTCCTTAATAAAATCCATGCAAATAAATAAATAAACCTTAGTTCTATTAAAATCCATGTAGCTCTGATGTAATACCCATACACAAAATTAAACTAGTACAAATTAATTAACCCCAAAGAAAAGTAGTATAAACAAATGGTAAAAGAGAGGAAGGGAGGGAAGAGAGAGTGAGAGCGAGTGAGAGAGAAAGCTAGAGAGAGAGAAAGAGGACTAAACAAAATAAATGACAGAGCAAGAAAAGAAAAATACTTACAGATCGAGCTTCGGTGCAACGCGATGGAGATGAAGGCGCCGCCAGAGATCGAGCTTCGGTGGCGAGGGACCGAAAGTAACGTCGGAGATGAAGGACTAGGGAGAGGGAGGAGGAAGAAAGGGGATTCGGGTGGCGGCGGCTGAAGCAAATGAAGGCCTAGGGCTCGGGTGGGGGGGGGAAAGAAAAACTTAGAGACGCTTTTTCCGGCGACGCTTCTAAGCGTCGGAAGATGCCGACGCTTTCTAAAAGCGTCGGCGGGTTTGCGGGCGGCGATGCTTATAAGTGTCATTAAATTCTTCATGTCCGACGATGCTTATAAGCATCATTAAATTTTTCTTGTCCGGCGACGCTTTCCACAAGCATCGGCTAGTATACGGGAGCTCCCAATGCTTCACAGAAGCGTCGGGATAAAACAGTTGCTGATCCCCCTGTTCCCTGTAGTGATAGATATTTAGATAAATTTCTTGAGATACGTTCTATCATTAGAATTCAAAATCTATTTGATGAGATCGTTAGATTGAAATTATTATTTTTTTCCCTTTTTTACTTAAAGACAAGGCCAAATAATGGCTATATTCATTAGATTTAGTGGCCATTTCAACTTGGAACCAATTACAATAAAAATTTCTTAAGAAATATTTTTTAATTGAAAAAACAAACTAGATCTAAAAAGCCATAAATAGTTTTTCCTAATTAGATGGGGAAATGTTCTATGAAACTTGGGAAAGGCTTAAAGACCTTATTCATAAGTATTCACACCATGCTATACCCAAATAACTAGTCTAGTGCTTTTATGATAAAAAAGCGCAGACAAATGGTTGACTCTTCCTATGGTGGGAAATTTTGTCTTAGAAGTGAGCACGAGACTAGGCAGTTATTCGAGATCTTAAGCAAAAATTCTTTACATTATTTGTCTACCATGTCTAGAGAAACTCCCAGGTTAAATTCTAAAACGAATAAATTATGTGAGGTAAACCATTCCATAGACATCCATAGCAAGGTGGATACACTATCCCAAATTATGAATACACTATCTCATACTGTGGGTACACTATCCTAGAAATGTGACCAACAAGTGCAAGTCAGTCATACCTCTTCCCCATTTTCATAGTCCCAAGATGTTTGCAAAATCTATTCAAGTCCTACTCATGCTATAGGTGATTGCCCAGTAGCCCATTAATTTCTTGAGCTTATACAGGAGCAACCTACCAAGCCCAAACCCATATTATTCTTAGACCAAAAAATGATCTATATTCCAATACATATAATCTAGGCTGGAGGAATTACCCAAACTTCTTATAGAAACAAGAACCTATGGTCAACCTAGCTTTCTATAGACTTAATCACCAATTCAAAAACACATCATGCCCTCAATATCAGGATGCTCCATAACCTTCTCCTAGCAACTATAGTTCAAATTTTGAGGAGAAATTCTATAAATGTTGATAGGGATAGAAACCAACTCTCAAATCCTTGACTCCCACATGCAATCCATAGCCAAAATAGAGAACTGAATTGACCAACTATCTATAGCCATCAGTAAAAAGGAGGAAGCGAAACTACTTAGCCAACCTATTAACAACCCAAAGGGGCAATACATTGTTGAGAGCTCCAAAGTCTATGAAACCTTTTATGAGCATGCCAAATCTATGATAACCTTAGAAATGAAAAGGTCTTAAAATAGCTACAAAGGCCCAATATATCAGGAACCCAAACTTAGACTAAACCCGAATTACTTGATGATAATGAAGACTTTAAGGAGATGATTGAACCAATTTCTCCAACACCTATAATTATAGTTCCATACCCAAGTGCTCTAAAAAAAGCTCTACCTTCAAACAAAATGGTGGTCAAGATAAATGAAATGCTCAAATTATTCAAACAAATCCATATCAATCTTTCATTTTTGGATGCCATCAAGTAGGTCCCAACCTATGCCAAGTTCTTAAAGGATTTGTACACTCAAAAATGTAAATCTCAAGCGCACATCCAAAGAAAGTCCACCTCATTGAGCAAGCTAGCTCAATCTTTCAACACGTAGCACCATCCAAGCTCAAGGACCCTGGTACCCCTATCATTTCTTGTATTATAGAGGGCTTAACTATTAAGAAAGTCCTATCAATCTTGGGAGCAAGTGTCAATCTCCTCCCAAGTTTAGTATATAAACCTTTTGGATTTGAAAAATTGAAACCCATGTCGGTAACCCTATACTAGCTGACATATCTCTTAAGGTACCACCAGGGATAATTGAGAATGTGTTAGTCAAGGTGGACAAATTCTACTTCCCTATAGACTTTATTATTTTGGATATGGAATTGGGAAGTGATCCTAGTTAAATCCCAATTATTTTAGGCTGACCCTTCCTTGCCATAGCCAATGCTTACATCAACTGTAGGATGGGAGCCATGGATGTATCATTTGGAAATAAAAAGGTAAGGTTGAATGTATCTAATGCTATCATGGGATCATAAAGTGATAAATTTAATAAAATAAATGTTCTAGAGGGATTTGTAAAAGAAGCTACCCTTGCCATACCCTCCCAGGACCTTTTACAAGCCCATCTAGTGCATTTTGATATGGACAGCTTTGGCATAGATGGGTATGTGGAGTAAGAGAATGTACTATTAGAGCCACTTAGTTCCACTCCTTCATAGACCATGAAATATGAGCAAATGGCCCTTCCCTCTAATATACAATAGCTTATTTATTGGAGACCCCACTTACATTGGAACAAGAGCCACTCCTAGTCATGTTAAAAGATCCATTCTTAAAACCTGATGTAACATCTGACCAGGAAATCCAACTTGTAGGTTTATAAAATAAATCCAAAGAAGCTATTAAAGAGACAATCACCATACCAATAATAGATTGCCCAACTCGAGTGTTATCTCAAGAGCCTAGTACAGTAGCCATGAAAAAAGTTAGGCCCAAAAACTTTACTGAGAATCCCTCACATATATTCTTGAACAGTGCTGGAATTGATGATATAGAGAAGCTAAGTGATCTATTAGACCTACAATGGATCATATAACATGAGCAATTTATAGAGTCCTTGAATGTAAACCTGACTCCGGCACTAGAATCAATACCTACCCTATAACCTAAGCTATCTCCTAATCATCATGTAGGTCAACAAATAGCATATCAAGGATATCTGGCATGGAACATTATTAATTGGACTTTGTCTAACCATCTGCCATGGCTAGGTATACCTAATAATTTAGTGGATGTATCAACTGGTATAATTTAAAAGATCCACTTACTATGACTGAAGACTTTAAACTTAGCACTCTTGGAAGGCAACTCAATTTTTGAATTTAATTTAGCTTTTTGGTTTGTTTGCTTTCTTATTAGGACAGGTAGATAGGTTGGAGGAGAGAATCAAATATTCAAGGATATTTGAAGAACCCTACTAGAGTAAGGGCACATTGAGTCAGGTGTATTATTTTTTGTCCCTTATTGCATCCTTTATTTTCCTTTCTCTATTAAGAATAATGTCGATTTAGTTAGGGGGTAAGGAAAACCTTTTTAATTTTTTAAAAAAAAATTGAGAAAAATCTCTTAAGATTTTTGAAAAGATTTTACATGAATAAATCATGTATCAAGAAAGAAAATCTGGAGCAAAATAGACTAAAAAATAGTAATAAGAGTTAGGGAATATTTACTAATGACCATAGAAAGTCAAGAAATAAACTAATTGGTCAGACTTTTAGTGACCTACTTAGATTACCTAAAAGCTATTAGCACTTTTAATTGCACATGCACAATAACAAAACAAAGTAGGTATTAATTGTAAAGCCAACTGAAGACTCAGTAATCATTGAAAATTGGAATTGATATACATCCTTATTAAAGAAACTTGAATTTAAGAAAAGAGCTATCTACCTAAAAAAATAATCAGGTAGTATGAAGCTACCTTAAATTTAAGAAAAGAGCTACTTGTCTAAAATAAAAATGTAAAATATAGAGTATATGTAGATTGTGCTAACTTAGTAACCAGGTCTTTGGACCTAAGTCAAGTGTGGAGGTTCGCATCAAATAGTGAAGGGAAAGCCAGGATTCTCAGCACTTCAAAAAAAAATAGGTAGTGTAAAAGCTATCTTAGTTCATGAGTTTGATTTGGAGGTGTATAAAAAATTGACCAAAATAGATGGTAAGAGAAAATACATTTGTCCATTATAAGCCAGCATCCAAATGTTAAATAACATAAGTATTATAGATCTTTAGATAAATTCTAAGTAAGTTTTTGAAAATATTAACTATGAAGTTTGCTTTTGGAACTCAATACTTTTTAATAATACTTGCTAAATATTTTAACTTTCAATCCTATATCTAGTTTTGTAAAGGAGAATCTTAATGATACATGGTTATAAATCAATATGTATATTTTTACTACATTGCTAAGGGACTAGCAATGAGCAAGTTAGAGGGTGTGATGAGTCATCTATTTATATATTTATTTTAAATATTTTTTTAATTAATGATATTAACATCTTATAAAAATTCTAATTTCATTCTAAACTAGACTTTTTTATAAAATTAATTATTTTTAAAATAATTTAAAAAATATAATTAAAGTAAATTCATGAAAAGTATATGTTGAAGCACCACATCCATTAAAATATTTAATAAAAAATTTAATCTATATTTCTTTCTCTTTGATAGGTAAATTAAAATTACTAGAGATATTTAAAATCCTGAAACCTTGAAGATTTTACAAGATTATGTTAGGAAAAATATCCTAAAGCTAATCATCTGGATTGTAGATAATTGAGCTATCATATAAATGTATATGAATTATTAATAAAATAAATAATATTTTTGGTAGCTTTACACTATTTGTCATCTTTTTATGAACTTTAATATGTTGAAGTTCTTAGAACTATATAAATTTGATAAAAGAGGATTTATCAAGGGGTTCTTAAATTGGTTCATGATCAAATGATATGTTGTTACCTAGAATGATAATATTTATCGAGAATAGGTTATTGTATGTAACATAGATTGGTTATCCTCTTAACAAAAGAATCTAGAGAGGCTGGTATGGTATGCAAGTTAGTGTAGAAGTACATCTACTAAATAGTGATCAATTCTGTTGAATAGTTTACTATCCATAGTATCTCGCATAAAGGGTATGGATATAAGTATCCCTCTGACATGAGAATTTCATGGTACCTGGTAAGCAACTCATTATACTTTAATGCCAAACTACCTAGATTTCTAATCTAGTAATGAAAGGTTTTTGGATGTAGTTAAGTACTTGCAAAGTTAGCATTGAGTCAAGAAGGGATTGATCACTCCAAGTTATTAGAGTAGATGCTCGATAGTGTTTCAGTTTAGTAAAGCCTTGGCTAGGATAATTCTTATAAGGAGTCATAAGATTTAGCAAGTTAAAACATATTTGGATGCATTATTTAGAGTTGGTAGTTTACTATAAATTCATTTTCGAGCATTAGGCCAAAGGGATGAATTATACAGTAACTATAACTGAGTTCTTGAATGTTGCTTTGCCATCATTTGACTTATTCGGATATCGCGTACTATTACTAGATAGTCATATTGATTAGTTTAGTAATTAATTTTGAGCTACCGACTTAGGGTTCAAACCTCTATGGTCACATATATAAGAAGTTTCTGATTGATTATGATAGTTAATTGATGATTAATAATCATTTAATGACAAAATTATAAATATAATTAATAAGTAATCCTATACAATATTGTAAATTAATAATTAATTAACTATTAATTAATTATAGGAAGATTAATTAGTAATTGGATTGCTAATTAGATCAATTTAATTGAGCAAAAATGTTTAGGTCAAGTCTAATTGAATCAGGTTCAATTGGATTTCACTCGATTAGGTTATTCGATGATCTAATTACTAAGGATTTCTAATTTTGGTTTGATTCAAACTTGGGCTCAATTAATTATAAATTTAATTAAAATTTAATTAACCTAATTAGGACCTAATTATATTGGATTCAAGTTGGTTAAATTAGTTATAACCAAATCAATTTTGATTTCTAATTAATTTTGGTCAAATCTTGGTTAAACCTTAATATAGTCCAACTTGTTTTCTTTCCTAAAAATTCTCCATGTCTTCATAGAGTTTTTTTCATGAATTCTCTATGAAAAAAGAAGTTTTTCTCATCCTCCCTTATTTCCATTTAGATTGGGATTAGTTTGAATTAAATCTAGATATACTTAAATTTAATTGGAGGAGTTCTATTGGGAATAGAACCCTAGTTTTATTCAAACTGCATCACCTTACCATAATCTAAATCCTCTTCTATTCAATTCAATTTCAATTCAGATTTTAATCATACATGTGACATTAAGATGCCTATTACATGGTGAAACTTGAAGTGAAATTGCCAAAACAATAAAGGAAAATTGGCACGAAAATCAAGATATGCATGAAGGGGTTTTCTTGGGTTTAGTTATAGGTCTTCTAAGGAGAGGGAAAAAAAGGAGTCTTTTAGATTTTATTTTTCCTCCACCCTTGATCTTCTTTATACTCCAATTCTTGATTTTCTTGGAGGATTCAAGGAGATCCAAAAAATATTTTTTATTCAGCCATCCAATAGCTTTCATGTGGATCTAGCAGTACAAGAAGGTTGATCGCATCGGAACTTCGTATGGATGATTCATAGAGGCCAGACACCTTGTGCTACTGCAAAGTAGTGTAGAGAGTCCTTACCATGTATCATCAATAGTGGCGTTCATTAACCCACAATCAGGTATGAAACTAGATTTTATATTATTTGTAGATATGATCTACATCATGCATCGGTTATATCCATGCATGGTAATTTTGTTTTCTATGTTACATACATGTTACGATTCTTATAGGATTTATTAGATATAATATATATGCATATTTTTCTATAAAAAATAGTTTTATAATAAATTATTTTCTGCTGTAAATTAAAAAACTAAAAACCATGCATGAAATCCTAGGCGATTTTAATAGATTATTGATTTAGAAGCTCACCAACATAAAAAGCTCGATGTACAAATTTAGAGGAGCCAGAATGGAGTTCAGGTGGATCCAAAATCGATTAAAAATCAAAATTAGCATAGATTTTAGAGTAGTTGATCTATCATGGATCATTGCTTGGTCTACAGGCCCTCTTTTATGGATCATATTCCTCCCATCATAGCCACCATGAGATGTCATCACTAGCCATCACCCATCGCCACTGTCTTAGCCTCCCAAGCCATCACCATCTTTGCTGGTCATCTTTACCACTACCGACATCATCCCCATCCATGATTTACCATGATTCGTCACTAGCTATTTTCCTTCTCACTATGCCGAGATGCATGTTGCCCCCTCGCTTTGATGTGTCGTTGCCTCTCTATCGCTGGTCATCGCCTCTTTCTCATCTCCATCAAGTTGACTGTCACCTCTCTATCTTAAGCCCATCTCTACCCACCTCAGCCATTGTTGAAGTCACTGCCACTGTCTCCTCATCAACTACTACTATTGCCCACCTTCACATTCTCCATTACCTGCCACCTCCTCGCCATCTTGAGATGCATCACTGTCAGGAGTGATTTTGGGGCTTGATCCATGTCCAATGGTTTGTAGCAAGGGTCGAACCTAATCCAACAAGTTATGGGCTAATCCTAAACATGATGGGGCATTATGCAGTTGAGTTTTGGAGTGTTCAACGAAGATCCAATGGCTAGATGAGAAAATATCAATTAGAAAGGGAGTTAACACTGATTTTGATTGAGATTCAACTCGAGAATAGTCCTCCTCTCCTTCTATTTTCTATTGTAACCAAACTCCCATCCATCGATCTATCTTTTAGCAAATAAATCAAAACAATCAATCTTCTTTTAGTCCCACATCAAAAAATATAAAGGCCTCTTCCTTCCTAACACTTATAAAAAGGCTCCCATACCTCCACCTTGAGGCATCAATCCCTGGAATCCCTTCGAGCCTTGCATAGAAAGAGAGGATGGAAGGATCATGCACAGCTAAGGAGCTTCATCTTTGTGGAGTAGATGAGGTTTTAGTATTTATATTTTATAATTTTTTATATAATTAAGCTTAATTGTAATGATTTATTTTTCATGAATAAAATTATTTCTTTATTACTTCAAGTATTGTTCCTCATGTCTAAATTATAATTAGATTTTAGAATAGCTTATGACTATATAAGGACAAGTCATGATCCAAGAATATGATTTATACTCACAAGATAGGCTATGCTCAAAATTTGGTTATAGAAAATTTTAATTACTTTTATTATTTGAGTCTTTGAATAGTCATGGCTATGTAGGGATGGATCTAGAGTTCATTACTAAAGAGATAAGCTATCCTTGGGGATCAATCATAATTTAAATAAGTACATATCAAAGAACTACTTAATATAATACTAAAAATTGAATCAGAACCCAAGACATCTTTTTTGTTCTGCTTAATCTTTTGTTTGCTCATTCTAATTCAATTCTTATTTCTAATTGCAATCATATTCTCACTCTTTTCTTTTTAGTTTTGCCAATCTAATTAAAACTCTGACAAAATCCTAATTAAAACATGAACATAATCCTAACTGATCCCTAAGGATATGATTCTAACTCATCCAAACTATAGTTTGAGATAGTGAATTATTTTTGATCACCAGTGACAGCAATTAGTAGGAAGAGAGGGATAAGGCTTTTTTATAGCCTCCTCCCTTTTCTTTAGAAAAGATGGTGGTTTCAACATTGAAAATTCAGGGAAGAGGTTTAAGCCTAAATCCAAGAAAAATCATATATAATCCCTTTCCTTCTCTACATTTCTCTCTTTTTTTAAAATCATTTTGATGCTTAAAATAGGATAAAAATTTGTAAAATCATGAAAACTTATGCCAAGATTTTTCATTTTCATATGATTTCTTGATATTGTAGATTTAATCATGATCTTTGCATTGAAAAAAAATCATTATTTTCATCAATCACATAATTTTAGATTAAAAATATATTTTAAAATGATAGCATATTAGCTAGGGATATGCATATATGGTTTGTACTTATTATCTTATTTTTATAGCAATTTATTTAAATATAAAGATGGTTATGGCTACCAAACATAAGTTAGTATCTACTACCCTCTACAATCTTAATGAGATTGTAGATCATATTTTACAATTGCAATCTCTTTCCTATAATAGAGTGGGATGGACAATCTAGTACTTAATAGAGAATCCATATCATGGTGAACTTCAAATTATTGATGTGGGTTGGGCATAATTTAGTAAGAGTCATATCTAAGGTGCCTGCTACCGCCTAGATCGTCATAGCCTGCAGCTCCTACGTGGTACCAGTAAGTAGACTTCCTGCCTTGCATTTTCCAAGCATAGCTGATCTTGCAAAAGAGAGGGACCTAGGCCGGGGATCCCGGTGGGAGCACTCCGATGATCAAGTCAGTGGACAATCAAGGAGAATAGATCCACCTTAGCGGAGCCCAAAGTGGTCTCCATGTCCAGAGAATTCTTGAAGAGGTAGAGTAAAAGTTTAGAGTAGTGGGAGCTAGGATAGTGGTGGCTGTATCAGTAGGAGCTCTTGGAAAGGTCTCCGGACATTCCTCCTACCCTTGAGCTTTACTTGCCTACTCTTTCTTGCACCGGTTTTCGCTTGTTTTTACTTGCATTTTTCACTTACCTTTGCTGGAGGCCCCCTTGAGCTTATTATAGAAGTGTATTTCATCTGGCAGGGCATGGAGCCCTGGTCTAATTCTCTCTAGGAGCGCCTCATGTGAGCAGAGCGTAGGACTATCCCCCTCCTCTTGAGAGGAGGGAGACAAGATCCGTAGCCTTTATAGGGAGGTTCTGCCATGGATGTAGGCAAAGTACTATGAAATGTGCATCCCTTTTGTAGTGAGCACGAGCGGCGTGCCACGGGTCCTGACATCCCGACAAGACACTACTTATGGGCATCATGCCACCATGTCTGAGGACTTGGCAAAGCACTGGCATGGTAAGAGATGCCATAGGGTCTGAGACTCTAGGTACAACCTTCCACTTTCAGGTGGTACAGGCGATGGGTTGCAGGGTGCAATGCTCCAGGGGAGCACCTTTCCATAGAAGGTGCCGACAGCAAGCTGAGAGGCCTGGTGCTCCGGCGGGATGCTCCTCCATAAGGAATACAAGCAGCATGCCCTGGCAGAGCTTCACTCCATAGAGGTTGTGGGCGGCGTGCCCTGGTGGAGCACCTCTCCACAGAGGTGTCAGGTAGCATGCCCTGGCAGAGCACCACTCTATAAAGGTTACAAGTGGCATGCCCTGGTGAAACGCCATTTCATAAAGGTGGCAGTCTCTTTGAGTAACATAAGGGTTCCGGCAGGGACGGTGACACAACCTATTTGGATCACTATCCCAGCTGCTCCTAAGGTTGCTCGAGGAGGAGACCAGGTCCACCTATCTTTATCCACACTCGACTTCAGATGGAGGGTTTGACTTTGACCAAAAGCTTGACCTTAGATCGAAGCTCGACCTTGGCAGGTACCTGATGATAGCATCCAGGTGGTGCTTTTAGCTAGCTAGACCTCCGGCTAGGTTCGATGCAATCTCCATGTCAGTGATTAGGCCACATCAGATGCCCCCCACACTCGAGCCCAGAGCATTATGCGGTGTTCGGGGTAAAGGAAGTTATGGTGATGCTGACATGGAAGGACATTTAGCCAGCACCATTTAATTCCTTGATCGTTGATGACTCGCACATCGTGTCTTAGCATAAATGAGGAGGTACCATGTTGGCTGGTGCAGGGGGAAGCATGATGATTGCACCCAGCTTGAAGCAGTTTTCGACATGTCGAAGCACTATTCCCAGTAGATCTTGACACGTGGTGAGCATCCAGTGGTCAGCACTTAGCCCAAAGCAGTTTTGTGCATACCGAAGCACCACTCTCAGTGGATTTCGACATATGGCAAGCATCCAATGATCGGAGAGGCAAAAGGATGCACATCTCAACTAGTATGATGTAATGGGGCACTGTCAATCTTTTGAAATGAGGCCATTTTGCCTTAGCCACTTCTTAAGAACCTTCGAGCGAAGGAGCATGGGAGAACTAGAGCCTTTTCCTCAAGTTTCAACTCCCTAGCTCGAGGCATTCAGGACAATCCCTCCTTCTCCTGCTTCCTCCTCCTTTGGCCTGCACTAAAGGGGATCAATTATGGTTCTTTAGGTCCTTCTACTTCTTCTCCTTCTTTTCTTTCAGGATGCATCCTTCCGGCTGGTGGCATCATCGCCCAAACCATTCTAATGAGGTGGGGCCATCTTAGCCGAGGCCTCCTTCCTTTGATAGCAAGGAGGAGGATGTCCCACTTAGGATCTGTGGGGACCCCCGGCAGATGGGGATAGTCATAGGACCCCTTTCTGTCCCTTCTCCTCCCCCTCCTTCTGCTCCTTCAACTAGTCATGATTCGACCGGTCTTTCTGGCATTGCTTCGACGATAACCCACGAGGACCTTCTTCATCTTTGGATACTTACAGGATTCTGACTCCATTCGGCTCTCGACTCCGAGGTCGAAGGAGTAGGTCACTTCCAGTGGCCCGGGCCAGATCATCCTATACAAGGACTTCTTCCTTGGGGGCCTTCACCTTCCTCTTCATCCCTTCTTTCTCTCATTTCTTAGCAATTACTGCGTAGTCTTGGCCTGGCTTGCCCTAAATGCCATTAGGGTCATTTCCTGCTTTACCATCTTCCACCACTTTCATGGGATTATTGTCCATTTTTCCTTGTTTAGGGCTCTCTTCACCCCGAAACACCACTCAGTCAATAACAGGTGGTGGTTCATGGCCCCCCACCTAGAGGCCATCATATTTGATCTACCTACTTCCATCAAGGGATGGAAGAATAGGTTCTTCTTCGCCTTAGTTGAAGGAGTTGACTGGGTCTAGAGTGACCCAGACCGCACACCCAATTGAAATCCCCAAGTAGAGGTGGCTGATAGGGAGGTGTACGACTAGCTTGTCACCTTCGAGGTTCCTCCACTTCAGGACTTGCTGACCGAACATAATTTGTTCGAGGTTGGGGTCAGCCCAATCCGATCCTTTAGTAAGGCCCAAAACTTGAATTTCTTTTTAATAAGAATTCTTTTGCTTTGAGTCTAACTAAAGCTTTCTTTTCTTTGCAGACAAGAGGGAGGCCTACACCATCGGTAGCCACGAAAGCAATTATCGCCCAACCAGTGGCCCCCATGCCTCCACCATCGACCATGTCGGGCTCGGCGGCACCCTTCACGGCACCAGGCCTAGGGGTGGCCAGGGTGTCAACCATGGTACTACCAAACACGGCGGTTACCCTCGACCCCGTGCTAGCTGAGAAGATGGTTGACTTCATCATCTAACCAAGCAACCGCCAAAGAGGAGTGGCAAGCAATTATCGGCCATCATCATAGGTCTGTTCCCCCAATTACTAGGGTCAGCTCATCTCTTCCTTAGTCTTTCTCCCATTACTTATGTTGATTTAGCTGACATTTCTATTACTACAGGTGGCCACTGATGCCTTGCTAATCTAGGACTCTTGCTTGGCATTGGCCCGACGGAACGTCAGCCACCGAAAATGCTTGGAGGCCATAAAGGTGAAGGCCTGGGCATAGACTGAGCGGGTGCATGACTTGGAGGGGTAGACCAAAGCCCTCCAAATTGAGGTGGCTGGTGCCTAGACTACGGTAGCGGAGCTAGAAGGATGAGCCAAGGACCTTGAGGCTGCCCTAGTAGCGGAGAGGGAGAAGGCCACTTGCCAGGTAAAGGAGTCCACTATGGAGGCGGCATGCCTGGAGGGGCGGGTGTAGACCCTCCAGGTCTATCTTGAGGTAGCAATGGCCCGGGCCACTACAATAGACGAGAAGGCCATAGCAATGGTGGCCCTGATGGAGGCCACCAAGAAGGAGGCTACCAAAGTTGTGTCGAACTTCAAGGCCTCGGAGGCATTCATCGACGAGGTCCAGGAGGCAGTTCTCGACTCATTCCTCAAAGGGTTTGAGGACTGCAAAAAGAGGGTGGCCCAGGCCTTCTCCTACAAGGGCCTGGAGTCCATTATCCCGAACTTGCCAGGCGAAGGCGACAGAAAGGAGGCCCGATTTGAAGAGGCCAACATGGAGGCTGACAAGGCACCGGAGGTGGAGATGAGGGTAGCTGCAACAGAGACCGAAATGAGGGAGGCTGTTGACCCAGCCACCCCTCCGACCGAGGGCTAGAAGGAAGCCGATGAAGTCTCCCATCAACCTGGTAAGGCTTCGATAGTGTCTCCATGACTTTTTTTCTTTTTTTGTACATGAACTTTTTGAAGGACCTCCTGGATTGTCGGGAGTCCTTTTTATCATAAACTCTTTTTCATAATCAATGAAAGATAGACTTTAGACTACATTGTGTCTCTTTCTTCTTCTTTGTTCATCTTTTCTCCCTTTCTTCTTTTGTACTTGGTGGATTTTGAGGGACTCCTTGGCCTATCGGAGAGTCCTTCTCATTGTAAAAACTTTTTCCATCAACAAAGTTTTTGTTATATAATGAGCTTCATCTTATCTCTTTTTTTTTTTTGCATGGTATAGATATGAACCACATAGTAGCCAAGTGCGGGGTTCCCTAAGTCTTGGCCTTCTTTTCTATGTTTAAAAGCTGGTAGGCAGCCAAGGAGAATTTGGAAACTTTCTAGCTCTACTCGCCGAACTAAGAATCATGCAGATTGAAGTATGGGGCTTCTAGAGTTTTCCAACTTGCATCGTCAAACTAGAAGTCTGACAGATAGAGTGCGGGGCTTTTAGAGTTTCCTGGCTTGTATCATCAAACTGAGAGTCTAACGGATAGAGTGCAAGGCTTTTGGAGTTTCCCGGCTTACATCGCCAAACTAGGAGTCTGACGGATAGAGTGTAGGGATTATGGAGTTTCTCGATTTGCATCGCCAAACTAGGAGTCTAATGGGTAGAGTGCGGGGCTTCTATAGTTTCCTGGCTTGCATCACCAAACTTGGAGTTTGACGGATAGAGTGCGGGACTTCTAGAGTTTCTTGGCTTTCATCATCGAACCTGAAGTCTGACAGGTAGAGTATGGGGCTCTGGAGTTTCCTGGCTTGCATCGCCAAACTTGGAGTTCGACGAATAGAGTGCAGGGCTTCTAGAGTTTCCCAGCTTGCATCGCTGAACTTGGAGTCCGATGGATAGAGTGCGGGGCTTCTAGAGTTTTCTGGCTTGCATCACCGAACTTGGAGTCCAACAGGTAGAGTGCGGGGCTTCCACAGTTTCTCGGCTTGCATTGCCAAACTTGGAGTCCGACGGTAGAGTATGGGGTTTCTGGAGTTTCTTTGCTTGCATTGCCAAACTTGGAGTCCAACAGATAGAGTGCGAGGCTTCTAGAGTTTCTCGGCTTGCATCACTAAACTTGAAATCTGATGAGTAAAGAGTGCGGGGTTTCTGGAGTTTCCTGGCTTGCATCACCAAACTTGGAGTCCAACAGGTAGAGTCTTATATAGATGGGAAACAGTGTTGCATAAAAAAGGAACCCTTATTATAAAAATAAAGTCTTACATTATTAATAGTACATCCTTAGGTTGTCGGCATTCCAGGTTTAAGGGACATCGAGTCCAACGAGATAGTAGGCTCCATGTGGTAGGGCCTTGACCACCTTATAGGGACCTTCCCAGTTCGGGAAGAGTTTTTCACATTCTCTAGGTTATGAGACTTTAACTTGTCATAGGACTAAGTCATCCGGGCGGAAGGCCCTTGGCTTCATGCAAAAATTGTAGTACCAGGCTACTCATTGCCTGTAGACTATCATATGGAGCCGAGCTTTGTTCCTTGTTTCTTCCAGTAGGTCTAGGTTGAGCAGGAGGCAGGCCAAATTCTCAGCTTCATTGTATTACTCTACCCGTAATATGGGCAAACCCACTTCCACTGGAATCATAGCCTCAAAACCAAAAACGAGATTGAAAGGTATCTCACTTGTCACCGTCTGAGGCATAGTGAGGTAGGCCCATAGTACACTGGGGAGCTCCTCGGCTCATTGGCCTTTGGCCTCATCTAGTCTAGTATGGAGCCCTTAGAGGATGGTGCAGTTGGTCACTTCAGCCTCACCATTGGTCTGAGGGTAAGCCACTAAAGTGAAACGATGGTGGATGGCACAGAACTCCTCAAATGCTTGGTTGTTGAACTGCTGTCCATTGTCGGTGATGATTGAGTAGGGAAGACCAAAATGATAAATGACCGACCTCTAGAGGAACAATCTGGCCTTGGCTTCAGTAATCTGCTCCAGTGGCTCGGCCTTAACCCACTTGGTAAAGTAGTCGATGGCTACAATCAGGTACCTCTATTGACTGGACACTGGGAGAAAGGGACCCAAGATGTCCATCTCGCATTGAGCGAATGGCCATGGAGCATAGAGTTGGGAGAGTGGCATAGCTGACTGACATTGTATGTGAGCATGCCGTTGATAGTGATTGCACCTCCTCACAAAGTTAGCCGCATCTTCCAACATGGTCTTCCAGTAGTATCCTTGTCGAAGGGCTTTGTATGCCAGCATCCTGCCCCCTATGTGGTTTCCACAAAGACCTTCGTGTATCTCCTAGAGCATGTAGACTACCTCTGAGGGTCTCAGACACTTTAATAGGGGATAGGAGTGGGACTACTGGTAGAGCACCCATCCATTAGTATGAACCGTGCAGCTTTCTTCTTGAGGAGACTGGCCTCCACACAGTTCTTAGGCAAGGTGCCATCGATGATGTACTTGATGTAGGATCCATCCAACTAACCTTGGGGACGAATTGTTGGACCTCACCTGGGGTCTTGTAGTTGGGCATCTCCAAATATTCGATGTAGGCATGCCCCAATGACGAGTCTGGCAAGGTTGCAAGTCTGGAGAGAGTGTCAGCACAAGTATTTTCTCCATAAGGGATGTGGGAGATATTGAAATGCTGGAAGTCTACCATGCTCGAACGCACCCGTTCCAAGTATCTTGCCATCTGAGGATCTCGGGCTTCAAACTCTCCCAAGACTTGACCTGCAACCATCTACGAATCGGTGAAGACTCTTAAGCTTGACATGCCTAGCTCACGGGATACCTTTAACCTTGTGAGGAATGCTTCATACTCAGACTGGTTATTTGTAACTTTAAATAAGAAGCGCAATGCGCACTCGACCATGACCCTGTTAAAGTTGGCAAGGATGAGTCCGGCTCCACTTCCTCTCGTATTGGATGCACCATCCACGTAGAGGATCCATGTCGTCTCATCAACTGGTGGTTTCATTGGATAGCCGGGGGAGGCCTCTTCTGGCTCTTCACTTGTCCATGTGCATTCCACTAGAAAGTCGGCCAACACTTGTGCCTTCTATGATAGCCTTGGGTGATAGGTGATGTCAAACTCACTGATATTTACTACCCATTTAGCTAGACATCCGGACATGTCCGGATGGCTAAGGATGGCCCTTAGAGGCTGGTCAGTGAGGACCGCAATCAGGTATGCATGGAAGTATGGTCTGAGATGTTAAGCGGACATAATGAGTGTAAAAATTATCTTTTTAGAGTGGGTGAACCTGGTTTCTATATCTTAGAGTAGCTTGCTAGTATAGTACACCAATCTCTGGGCTCCATCTCTATCCATTTAGACCAGCACCTAGTTGACGGCCCCTATAGAAACCACCAGGTACAGGTGGAGTTCCTCCCCAACCTCAGGCCTAGAGAGCAGTGGTGGAGATATGAAAAACCTCTTCAGCTCCTCGAAGGCTTCTCGACACTCCTCCAACCAAGCGAAGTCGTGCATCTTGTACAACACTTTGAAGAAAGGTAAGCAACGATCGACAGAGCATGAGATGAACTGGCTCAGAGCTGCAATATGGTCGGTTATGCGCTGAACCTATTTCTTTGAGGTAGGGTGCTCCATGTCGATGATCACCTGGACCTTCTTGGGGTTAGTCTCGATCCCTCTTTGGATGACCAAGATGCCCAAGAACTTTTTAGCGATGACATCAAAGGCGTACTTGATGGGATTCAGCTTCATTTGGTGGAGATGAAGGTTTTGGAAAGCTTCTACAAGGTCCATAGCATGGTTCAACTCCTGGTCACTCATGACGAGCATGTCATCCATGTAGACCTGCATATTGTGGTTGACTTGGTCTTGAAGACCTTATTGACTAGGTGCTAGTACGTGGCACCAACATTCTTCAGACTGAATGGTATCATCTAGTAGCAGTAGGTCCCTCAGTCTGTGATGAAGGCAGTGTGCTCCTCATCTTCTAGATGCATCTAGATCTGGTTGTATCTAGAGAATGCATCCATGAGGCTGAGTAAACGGTGCCCCGGGGTGGTATCCACCAACTGGTCAATCTTAGAAAGGGAAAATCTATCTTTAGGATAGGCTCAGTTGAGGTCGATGTAGTCTACATAGATCATCCACTTCCCGTTGGTCTTCTTGACCATGACTACTTTCGCCAGCTAGCTTGGGTACTAGACTTCCTGGATGAAGTCTACAGTGAGAAGCCTTTCCACATGTTCATTGATTACCTTCTGTCTCTTCGGGGGGAATCTCCTCTTCTTCTACCAGACTGGGTGGCATTTCAGGTCAATGTTCAGCCTGTGGGTGATGACATCAGAAGGAATCCCAGGCATGTCCACCATGGTTCAAGCAAAAGCATCAGCATTTGCTCAAAAGAAACTCAGGAGGCGAGCCCTCTCATCCTCATGTAGCTGGGCTCCCACTTGCACCATCTTTAAGAGGTCCATTCGAGGGGTATGATAGCAGGCACTTGATTGGGCCACCCTTAGAGTCCTGCATTCTTTGGTCAAGCTGGTCAGCGATCGGGTCCTCCTCAGCACTCCTAGAGCCATGGATGGCCTATAGGTAGTGCTAAACTGGCTACGGGGTCCCCCTCATCTCCTCTACTTCATAGGGAGTTGGGAATTGAACTAGGAGCCATTTTGTAGATATGACTGCATCGAGCAGATTAAGCCCAGGGTGGCTAAGGATCATGTTGTAGGCTAAAGGGAGCATGACAACCGTGAAAGTTATCATCACGATGCTCTACTAGAGAGGCATCCTAGCAGTGACTGGGAGAGTAATCTCTCCTTCTACCCTTACCGAATCTCTAGTGAAGCCAACCAGAGGGGTGTGTACTGGCTTCAACAGGGTAGGAGACATATTCATCTTAGAGAATGCATCATAAAAAGGGATGTCAATCGAGCTTCCACTATTGACCATAATCCATGTTACAGGATGCCTAGCGACATCTTGATGACAACAACATCGCTATTTACATTCTCTACCCCAGTTTTTCTTTCCTCCATAAAGGAGAGTACATTATCAGACCCTTCCCTTGCCCTGATTCTTTTCGAGCCATGCTCTGTCCCCTAGGAGATCATGCCCACTGGCCTCTCGGTGGGCTGGTTGTCAACAAGAGAAAGGGCTGCGAGTGAATAGGGATTGAACGGGGTCTTGCCCCCTATGAGATTTTTGAGGTAGCCCTTCTGATTAGGTCTTCTATCTCTATCTTGAATGAGCATCATTTCTTGGTATCATGGCCATGGTCATGGTGGAACTGGTAGTACTTCAACTTGTCACGACCATCGGATGACCTCAGTGGAGGAGGGCAGTGCAGGTAGCATTTGCCCTTGATCTCCATGAGGATTTTGGATCTTGGAGCAAGGAGAGGGGTGTACCCTCATCCTGGGTAGGAGTGCTCTTTGGCTTTGGGCCTACTCAAAGGTTCGGGGTTGCCCTGGGCCCATGCATCCTGGAAGGCTCCCCTTGGGGCTACTTGTTCAAGGGCCTCCCTCCTGCTCCCTTCTAGTGAGGTCCACCTTTTTCGCACGGATGTACTTATGGGCCCGGAGGAGGAGCTCGGAGTAGGTCTTTGGAGGCTTCTTATCGAGGAAGTTGTGAAGCGGGAGGTTCTGAGCCCCCTCTTCAGTGCCAACATGACGATGGGCTCATCCAGGTTATAGATCTCCAGAGTGGCAACTCTGAAATAGGACATGTAGTCCCACAAGGACTCATGGTCCTACTGGCAGATGGAATAGAGGTTGTCGGTCTCATGTGGCACCTTCAGATAGGTATCAAAGTGCATCACGAACTTCTTCTCCAACTATTCAAAGAAGTCGATGCTCTTTGGCTTGAGATGGGTGTACCATACTTGAGCGGCCTTTAAGAGCATAGTCGTAAAGGTGATACAGAGAAAGGCATCAGTGACCCCCTGGACCATCATGAGGGCCTTGTAGCTTTCAAGATAGTCTAGTGGGTCGGTGGTCCCGTCGTAGGGATCCATAGCTAGGAATCAATTCCTCTTGGATTCTATAGGAGAAAGGAGGGCGGGCATTGTAACACATGGGATCATGTGAGGAGCCCTCTAGATTGGCAAACTGGCGGGATAGCTCTACCAGCTTGCACTCTTGTTCCTCCAGGCGCCTCTAGGCCCGATGCTTAATAGCCTCGTCGATGGAACCTTCTATCAAGGCCCTCGAAGGAGAGGGAGATAAGAGCTAGAGGAGATCATGCCGGGGGGCCTTGCTGTGGTGGTGCTTATGGTGCCATAAGGCACCGTGGTCCAAGATTGAGGACTGACTCCCCCGTTAGGCCGAACCACTCCATTGCCTCTTCCTTAGGGTTCGGAGGGTCCACCAGGGATAGGATGTGGCCCGTGGATGCGATGATCTTCCTTGGAAGGACTGCAGGCTGTCGCAAGGTTCGGCAACTTGAGCCATAGGGGTTCCTAGCTGCTGTTGGGTCACTAGGGACTGATGTTGATGGTGAAACTACTGCACTACCATAGCTAGGTTCTGAACCTGCTGGGTGAGTGCAATGAGCTGTGGGTCCACCGGAGGTGGCGACGGTGGAGCGGGGAGCTCTCTCTCTGGGCTATGCAAGTCACCGTGGTGAGGAGGGTCTCCCACACGATTGATGAAGGCCTCCCACGCATGCATAATCACCATGTTACTGGAAAAATTCTTCTAGCAGTGAGGGGCTGGTCTAAACTGGCTATCGCCCCCTACCTGGTGTGCCAATTTATTGCCGCCTAGATCATCATGGCCTGTAGCTCCTATGTGGCACCGGTGAGTGGACTTTCTGCCTTTTATTCTCTAAGCATGACCAGTCCTGCAAAGAGAGGAGACCCGGATCGGGGATCTCGACGAGGGTCCTCCGACGATCAAGTCAATGGACGGTCAAGGAGAACAGATCCTCCTTAGTGGAGCCCAGAGTGGTCTCCATGTCCAGAGGATTCTTGAAGATGTAGAGTAGAAGTTTAGAGCAATGGGAGACAGCACAGTGATGGCTGTAGCAATAGGAGCTCTTAAGGAAGTCTCCGGACATTTCTCCTGTCCTTGAGCTTTACTCGCTTGCTCTTGCTTGCACTGGTTTCCACTTGTTTTCACTTGCACTTTTCACTTACCTTTGCTGGAGGCCCCCTTGAGCTTCTTATAAAAGCGTATTTCATCTAGTAGGGCATGGAGCCCTGGTCTGATGCTTTCTGGGAGCGCCTCATGTGGGCGGAGTGTAGGCCTGTCCCCCCTCCTTCTGAGATGAGGGAGACAGGATCCGTAGCCTTTTTAGGGAGGTTCTACCATGGGTGCAAGCAAAGTACTATGAAGTGAGCATCCCTTCCATGGTGAGCGCGAGCGGCGTGCCATATATCGTGCCACCATGTTTGAGAACCTGGCAGAGCACTGGCATGGTGGGAGATGCTATAGGGTCTAAGACTCCTGGTAAAATCTTCCACTACCGGGTGGTACAGGCGATGGGTTGCAAGGCATGATGCTCCAAGCAGAGTGTCTTTCCATAGAAGGTGCCGACAGCAAGCTGAGAGGCCTGGTATTCTAATGGGATGCTCATTCTCAAGGGATATATGCGGCACGCCCTGGCAGAGCACCACTCTATAGAGGTTGCGGGTGGCGTGCCCATGGAGCACCTCTCTGTAGAGGTGGCAGGAAGCGTGTCCTGGTGAAGTGCTACTCCATAGAGGTTGCAGGCAGCGTGTCCTGATGGAGCACCATTCTGTAAAGGTGGCAGTCTTTCTGAGTAACATAAAAATTCTGATAGGGATGGTGACACCACTACTTGGGTCACTATCCCGGCCGCTCCTAAGGTTGCTCGAGGGGGAGACCAGGTCCACCTGTCTTTATCCACACTCAACTTTAGATGGGGCTTTGACTTTGACTTTGACCAAAAGCTCGACTTCGGACGGGAGCTCGACCCTGGACGGTACCTGGTGACAGTATCCAGGTGGCGCTTTTGCCAGCTGGATCTCCAACTGGGTTCGACGTAGGCTCCACATTAGCAATTAGGCCACATCAATGCCCATTATGAACAAAATCCTAATATCCTTGAGTGGCATGGATATTCCACGAGTAACTAAATATTGGTATTCATTTTATAATTCAAAATAGATATATGTATGCATGTATATATATATATATATATATATATATATATATATATATATATATATATATATATATATATATATATAGATTAAAAATATGAAATGAATATGTTTAATTATCACAATTGCATCCATTAAATAATCACATGATCTCTTGAGACTACTATGATATAAAACAACACTAAAATAAGCGTAAAATCATAATTTAAACATCTATAAACTTTAAAATTGACTTTGAAAATATAAAAAAATAAAAAAATAATGAACTAGTATTGCCAAGTGTTAACGTGGTATAGTTCATCATCATAGCTACATTGGTATTGACTGGTATGGTACCTGGTATGAAATCAAGGATCTTGTTTATATGACTTAGTTACAATTTTTTTAAAATTCAAATATCTTCTTGAAATTAGTTTTAGGATTTGATAAATGAAAAAATAAAGAATTGGATCCCTACTTTTGACTTTTTTATTTTATTTTATTTTTTTATGGGAGGTTCAATGGAGTGGAGCGGAATAAAGAAATTGCTTCTTCGGAAACCTAGACGCTAGAGCCTTCCTTTTCAAATCCTAGACCTCAACAACTATAAATGTATGCTTAAACATTCATGCTTCCGGTAAAAAACATTTAGCCTTCCTAACTCACGTTCTATACCAGGACTTCAGAGGATCAAAATGGATATTGAACACAGACAATGGTGGAGTCGAGTTATGCATGGATGGCATACTTGGAAGAGGTTTCATGCTGTCATTTGATAATGAAAACAAAATGGATCTTGAAGACAAAATCAAGACTTAGAATACCTTGAACCCTAGCCTTTTCAAGAAGACTAGAGGATCGAAATGGATCTTGAAGTTAATAAGTAGAGTTGAGTTATGCATGGATAGCATATATATACCTCGGAGAAGCTTCATAATGTAATATGAAATATTTTTGGCTCTTGTAACATCAGCGGCACATCATTGAAAAGAGATTGTACATCACTTTTAACAAATAATTTTGCTATTTTTACATGCTAGCTAATTCCAATATGAGACCCCATCTTTGTTGTTTTGATGTTTTGTAATCCTTGAAACCGATAACGAAATCCATAATTGGGAATGTATCTATTGTCCTACATGTAGGAAAAAGTTTTCCATTAATCC
Source organism: Areca catechu (assembly GCA_021397845.1). Taxonomy (NCBI): domain Eukaryota; kingdom Viridiplantae; phylum Streptophyta; class Magnoliopsida; order Arecales; family Arecaceae; genus Areca; species Areca catechu. The sequence goes on from CM038043.1 coordinate 138,908,937, forward strand.
CATGGGTCAAAAGAGAAGATTGGAATAATATAATAGTCTGATTTGATTTCATTAATAACAGATCTCTTCACATAATCAGATTTGGGGTTTACGATACATACCTGTATTCATCATGATCCCAAACTTACTCTCGATTCTCACGTGAACACCGAAGGTAGAGTCCTTCTCTCTAGCATCCTCTCATAATAGACGGCTCATCAATGGAGCAAGTCGTGAGAACAAATCTCACGTAGAATAATAATATCATAACAATGAGTGGAGGGGAAACCTAGCCTATTATTTATAAGCAAATCTTAATAGGCCCTTCCATCATGGACTAATTGGGCCAAGGCCTATACTGTGCCGCCTCAGCCACACCAACTCATATAAGGTGCACAAAGTCCAAAATACAATGATCACATAATATTGGGCTTAACAAATATCTATCAACATGGATCATAAAATCAACTTGTTTTAATAAACCATAAAAATAATAATTAATGTTAGTCCAAATATAAGTAAAAATTCTTACATTTTTTCACTTGTATAATATTAATTATAATTTTAAAAATATTTTATTTTAAAATGACTTTCAGGTTGAAAATAATATGTGGTCACTATATGATCCATAGACAGCACATACAAATAACTCAGTCCAACAGTATGCATCATACGGAATCATAGAAGTCATTGTACCACTTATCCGATACAAGACCTATCCATAGTTATAAACATCATATATACTATTAACATGAGTTTTGGTATGGTAGTGTAGCAAAAAAATAGTATAAAGGTGATCCAAACAAAGTATGCTATTTTCATTGTCAGTCCTCCAATTTCTCTTCAACATATTTGAAAAATAAAATAAGCAAGAAAATCCCATGACTTCAAAAGAAGTTAGTATGTCTCCAAACATAATAATATCTCATAATTATCAAATGAGACATACCTATACAATTACCATACTCAAGATAAAATACATCCTTGAGATATTATGTTATATTTTATTATTTCACACGTGCACATAAACCATATAAAATATAATCCATTAACTATCATATCAATAATGTATATAAGTACACATGATAGAAATATTAAATGAAGCCAAGCTTTATAATAATAAAGCACAAATATAAAGTTACTCTCACTAACCAAACATAACAAAAGAATTTAATATGTATATATTTTTAACATGCTTTGTAAAGTATACAAGCTTTAATTCTTAGTTGGAGGATTAGCTAACATGGAATTTATATAAATGCACTTGACACTTATGTGTTCTTGGATTTCAATCTAGCAATCAAGCAAATAATGATAAATAAAATTTATCAATCAAGTCAATGAATAAATACATCAAAATATGTCAACTCTCACTAATCCAAAAAATTAAAAGATTCTAAAATGTCCATATTCTTAACATGTTTCATAAAAACTATGGATCTTATTCATTTGACTAGGGGATCAACAAACTTTGACTTTATATATATTTTACAAATATCTTCTTTTAATTAAAATCTTTAAAGCATACCAGCTTCAAATTCTTGGTTAGAGGATTAGCTAATATGAACTTTATACAAATGCACTCGATACTTACATATCCTTGGATTTCAATCCATCAATCAAGCAAATAATAACAAATAAAATTTGTCAATCAAGTCATTATATAATACATCAAAATATATCAACTCCTACTAATCCAAAAAATCAAAAGATTCTAAAATATCCATATTCTTGACATATTTCATAAAAACTATGGATTTTATTTATTTGATCAGGGGATCAACAAATATTGACTTTATATATATTTTACAAATATCTTACTTTAATTAAAATCTCTAACTGTCAAATATTTCATCTTTATATAGATAGAGATAATGAAAATTTTTATTATTTTTTTAAAGAACATAATTGCCTATAATTATAATAATTTTAAGTGGTTTTAAGATAGAATCAACAAATATAAATTCCAAAACAAAGTTCTATGATAAAAGCAATATGAATTATGACTTTGCAACATGCCTTAAACTTTATCAGCATATTCAAAAATACCACTAGATTCTATTTTTATGTCTTTGCTCTTTTATGAAATAAGCCCTCTGGTCATTTAAATTGTTATAAGATTTGACATATTTTTTTATTGTATAATTTCTTTACTAGTGCTACATCAACTAGTAATGGAGATACCATAATTAGTTTGTATATTTGATATTACTCTCCCACTGTCCTCCAATAGAATGAAATATAATATTTACATAAATAAAAGAAAAATAAGAGCAACAACTTATTTTTTCTTCAATATCATATTTCTAATATAGGAGCATCTAACATTATGTAAATCAGAATCTATAAATATGACATGATTTGACTCAATAATCTTTATACTTCTATTAGGATAGTAGAATCTATATTCATTTTAAATTATCTGAATAACCAAAATAAATAATATATTATTATAAAAGTATAATTTATTTACTAATGGATTATCAATGATTAAATGTTATTGAATAGCTCCAAATATAAAATTGAATAATATTATACTTCCTACCAACCTTCGATTCAAAAGTATCTTATATAACCATTTTATCAAAAATTTATTCAAAGTATAGATGGCAGTTCTTTAGGATCTTATACTAAAGTTATCATGATAAATTAAATCCACTCATCATACTTTACACCATATCTTTCAGAGTGTCCTTTGTCTCTCAGTCATATCATTTTACTTAGAAATTTCAAGCATGGTGTATTAAATAAATATCTCACACTTATGCAAATATTCAATAATACTATTTATTTACTATGCATGGGATCCTAGAATGTAACTGATATACCATATTAATACTCTTATCCTTTTTTTCAAAAGTATCAAATCTTCAGAAACAAAATATAATATTATTATTAATTATTTTACATCTTTTATTTTAAGTTCACTAAATCACATAGCAGGGAAACTAAATATAATGAGTAATCAATGTATTGGAGATAGAAATCTCATAATACTAATTTTTGATGTAATATTCTCTAGTTTCAAGATATAAGCCATAACACCATTATGCCATCTATCTCATCTTAATTTATCTATCCATCAACTATCTAAACTTTCTTTTTTATCAGATTTTATGTATCTTTCACAGATGAGGTCAAAAATTATATTAGATTATCATTCTTAAATACAACAATAAGAATAGAATCAATTATATAAAAATATTTTAAATAAAATAATTTATTCTTTATCACTTTTATAGGTAGTTTTATTCTATAGTACTCTTATAAGTCAACTAAAATGGAAGATCATTACATAATGTAATATCTATATTTTATCATACTTAGTACTAGCATAATTTAAGTTTTCATATTTTATTTCAGTCAGAGTTATTATAATGGGAGCATTATCTCTATTAAATATCAATATACTAACTACTAAATAATCTTTATATAGTTAATCAATAGAGAAACATATAATATTTGCTAGAAAATCTTTGTCAACATTATTTTAATGAAAGCCCTTGATCTAATATTATAAAACTTTCTTTAAAAGAAAGTGACTCACATAATGTATCTCTCTTTAACATATAATGCTATGCAATCCCTTCTAAATATTTTATAGAAGGATTCTATAAATTTAATGAACGGGCCACTTTGGTGGTCACCATCCATCGAAATTCACAAACCTTCCAATCAGGGATTATCAAGTCCTGACCTCTAAAATGGCATAAGATATATAAACATCAATCAAGCTCATGGACGATGTAGTATTTTGAGGTACAAATAATAAATAAATAAAAGCTTTAAATATAATAAGCCATTTTTGACAAGTATACCATGTACATCATCATAAAACTTTTCTATAGACAAAAATATGACCTACTTTTGAGCTCCAATAATGAAGTCAATATAATGAGAATACAAAATTTTGAAAATATATCTCTTTTGGGTAGACAAATTTTTTGGCCCAATATATATTTCCTTTCAAAGAAAATAAAGGTTAACACAATAAAGATACAAGACATTCGAAAATCTATCTTCTTTGGATAGACAAATTTTCTAAGTCCAATATACCTCCACCTTTGATATTTTGACTCGGTTAAGATCCCGATAATAACATTATTATTATTAATATAAAAATAACTGTATAAGCAAAAAGAGCAAGAATATAAAATACTAGTTAATGAGCATATACATAAATGATATACAAAAGTCTAAATACAATATTATATATTTTCTTTGGATAAAACATGCAATATGCATAAGTACTCTTCATATAAAATCACAAGTAAATGAAATACCCTAACGGTTATGAATCTATCCCCTTTGGATAGACAAACCCATGAAAGCTAAAACATCATTGCAATATAATGCCTTATGCAACCTTTCTAGATTAAAACATACAACAATCTTTTTGAGCAGGCGGTTGTATGCAATAACCAAAAAATATCTCTCTTATAGCGAAAAACTCATATATAATATAAATAAACCATTTTGATAATAAATATTTATATCAATCTATAAAATTATTCAAACAGGAAGATAAAGGCTCAAATAAATATACAAAATAATATATTTTAATAACATGTATGCCACAAAAGATCAATCTAAAATGGAATACTTAACAATATGCACCCCACTAATCAAATCATAATATAATAATATATTCTAACTACCATTTCTATCAATAATATTTACTACATAACTATAAAATATCTTTGGACAAGAATTATAGTATATAATAAGTGTCACAATCAATTACAGTTAATTTGGGTTAATTACAATAGAGACATTAATATGCAATTCTAAAATATATTAAAATGTGAATAATTAGTCTTTAATAATTCAACTATTTAAAATTCATAAAGTACTCCTGATCCTTTGAGGTTATGCAAAAATATACTTAAATTATATAATAATAAGTAAAATTATATATAAAGAATTTATAAATTATTTATATATTTTATTATATATAAAATATTTAATCAAAATATTTTTTGAATTATTATGAGTCCAACGGTCCAAAAATTACTCAAATCAGATATAAAACAAGCAAGTTACAGTGATTTTTATCAAAAAAATAATAATGGAGAACTAAACCATAAATTATAAAAATATAGATGCTTTTCTATAAAATATATTTTCAAAAAATAACAGGGATCTAAATTTAAAATTTTTAGGACTCGCTTATAATTTATAATTTATAAGGGCTTAATTACAAAAAATTCTCCTTTAACCTAAATTAATTAAAAAAAACTGATTCAATGTTATTAGGTCCAGCCAACTCATCAATTTGAGCTCAACACAATTAATGGATTGGGTTTTAAATGGATAAAAACCTGATAATCCAAACCCACAGTCTACTAGACTTATCTCCTTCCATCCTTTCTATTCGATGATGGATCAACCATCATCAAGCAACGGAAAATGAGATAAATGTTGGCCTCTAGATCTCTTTGGGTACATTAGCAAACACAAAGAAATGCCAGAGATATATGATATTTTCACCTCAATATCATTCACAACTACATGATAATGCCTAATATATTAAACATGTTGTGAGCATGACTGTAGCACTAAGAATGACATTAGGAGCAAGCATGGCATGTTTTTAAGCATAGACAAAACAATGTCCCTATTAACTATTATGGCCCTCATGTCTATTAGAAATGCATGTGAGCTATATGGTAATATGCTTTTACTTGTGCTGGAAGAAATCATCACTTAAACAAAGAGAGGAACCCTGACGAAACAAAGGCCCAAAAGAGGTTAGATACAAATGGTCTATTGATCTTTATATGTCACCATAAAATTATGGACATCTATATTAGAGTCTTTCCAAGAAAGAGTTGGGCTCCCACAGCATATTTACTTTCCACAATGTCAATAATTTTTTTGGACCAATATATAAATATAAGTTTTTAGGGACTTAAATGTAAAAGGATTAATTTATTATTTCAGAAAGGTCAGGGGCCTAAATGAAAAATGGTCTTTTTTTTTTTTTTTTTTTTTTTTTTTTTTTTTTTTTTTTTTTTTGAGAGTGGGGTGGGGGGGGGGGGGAGGATAATGAACTATTAGATTTTGGATTTTAGGTTAAGTCCCAAAACCCAAAATCGATTTGAGCCTTTCATCTTCCCCACTTTAAAATAATAGAGGCTTCAAAAAAAAAAAAAACCTCCCAACTGCTGCTACCCCTTCTGAAATCCATCCCGCCGGTGCAAGGACCGGCTAGACAGCAACCAAGACCAGCCGGGGATGGCTAGTCGCCTCCTCCGGTGTTGTTGTCGGTGTCCAATCCGGGCCTGACAGTCCTTACGATAAGTTTCCATTTTTTTTTGTTTGTTTGTTTACGATCTCAGCCTAGAACTGTCGCCGCCACGACCAGAATTCAGGAAGAGATAAGAGCGGAGTGGCACTGCCATTGCCACGAGAACCTTCTGTTTTTTGTTTGGAAACCATCGTAGATGAGTGGTGTTTTCTATTTCTATATCGTAGCATATTATGGGATTGTTTTTGTTAATATGGATTGCCGGCTGGAGGTAGCATTGTTCTTTACTTAATTTTAGTCCATGATTGGAATCCCAGTCTCCATAAATTCTTCCAAAACCAAGGCCTTTTCCACGAGTACACCCTTAGCATTAAACTACCCACAGCCTAGCAATCCGCTTGCTCGGCGACAAATTGCCTCCCTATAATATATAATTGCCTCTCCTTTCGAACGCCAACGAGGATGGGCACGAGCGGATCAGGTCGATGATAGGTGGGATGGAAAGGAAAAACGGGTGTTTAATAAAGATATCGATCAATGGCTTTCCAAAATGATTAGAAAATTAAATAATAATTTTAATTTTTTATTAAAAAAATACTAAAGCTTTGATACTAAATATAGGAAAAAGTTTTTCATTAATCCCTGTGGATCAAAAGGGAATATTGGGATAATATTATAATCTGACCTGATTTTATTAATAACATATCTCTTTACATAATCAAGATTGGGGGTTTACAATACATGCCTGTATTCACCGTAATCCTAAACTTACTCTCAATGTTCATGTGAATACCAAAGGCAAAGTCCTCTCCAGCATCATCTTATAATAGGTGGCTCATCGATGGGGCAAGTTATGAGAATAAATTTTACATAGAATAATAATATCATAATGAGGAGTAGAGGGACCTGCCTATTATTTATAAGCAAATCCTAACAGGTCCTTTCATCACGAGTCAATTGGACCAAGGCCTACACTGTGCTACTTCAACTACACCAACTCATATAAGGTATCCAAAGTCCAAAACACAATGATCACGTAACATTGGGCTTAACAAATATCTATCAACATGGCTCATAAAATCAACCTATTTTAATAAATCATAAAAATAATAATTAATGTTAGTCCAAATATAAGCAAAAATTATTATACTACACCAATAAAAAGAAAAATGCCAAAATATATGAGGCATCGCAAAATTATTTTGTGAGTTCCACCGGCCTTACCAGCAAAGTGATGATGAGTTTAATTTCATCCAAAAGCATTCAGTACGATTGGAGGCACCTTCCATAGCTTCCACTAAAGTCATGCTCTAAAGCCTCCAAACATGTAAGGGAAACCACTCCTAGTTATAGAGAGGGTCATTCCATATAATAGCAATTTGTTTATTCTTACCATAGGATATATTTGCATATGTTGGGGATATTAACTTATAAAAAGATTTAAATTTTAAAAAATAAAACCAAATTTTATCCCTAAATAAAACACCTTTTGAATTGGCTCTTTCTAAATTAAAGAAGTATGACCTTTTGGAAAAGAAACCGGTTCTAATTAGATATGATTGATGCTTCTGAAATATTATATCACCTTAGAATTATAGAATTTTCTCGATCACTTATTAATATTTGGTTGAGGTCATGAGAGAAAGGATAGATAGGATTGGAAGTGCAAGACCTAGCCTCTTGGGCCAATCTAATTTCCAAACCAAGCCTAGTCCATTGATCGACTTGGCTTTGAATCGGACCAAGCCCATCCCATGTGGGCTGGCTAGAACTTGTGCTCAATGGGAAGGGGAGTCCCAATTGGACTCCAAAACCTTATCCGATTCCATTGAAAGGAGTCTTAAGGTTCATTAGACTCCAATGAAAACCCTAGGAATTGGCCTATAAAAGGCCTTGATTCCTTTTACTAAGAGTTGCTTCCCATCTCGGATTTTCCACCAGCAAAATGCTTAGAGATTTCTTGATTTTTTTATTAGGTGCTTTGGAAGATCCACCATTGATTCATCATTAATTTCATCACCAAAGTCAGGGTAAGAGATCTTCACTTCCCTCCTTCCATCTCCCATCCCTTAACCACCGTCATTGACCTGATTTCCACTAACAAGTTGCCAAAATCTAGTGTAAAAGCCAAGTGCTCTCTCTTCCTCTTGTTTTGGTTTTCTCCATCTAGTCCACCATGATTTGGGGCCAAGGTTCTTACCTGAGCTCTAGTTAGGCTCCTAGCAATATTCTACCATTGTAGCCAAGGCCTAGCCACTAGTTGGATGTGGGCTAGAAAATATGAAATTGCTGACATCTTAATGGCCCTTATCCTTTTCCTCCACTCCCAACCATAAGGTTCCTATTGCCATTGAGATCTTCATCGGAGGTTTGCCACAGCTATCAGCCATTGCCATAGGCCACTGATCCTAGTCTCTTTAGTACTGTATTTGGAAAGAAGATGAAGAGAGAGTTCCCCTATTTTGACGAAGAGATGAGGGCTCTCTCTTCTCCTCCTCTATTCCTTTCCTCTTACTCTCCTCTTTCTTGTACACCCTTTGCATGGTTTATTAGACTCAAATCAAGTGTCCAAGATTCTTAATTAGTGGAGCCTAGTGTGGGGTCCTGGATTTGTACTGGTACCATCTTGTTGGTTGACACCTCAATCTTCATGGGCTATCCATGGACTTATCATCAATGATGCCTGACTTGTTATCCTTTCATTGCTTGGACCATCTATTTAATAATTTATAGAATTTGACCATACTATGCAAAGTGATTAGGGTTGCTAGATTTCACTACTTAGTTAGCCTCATCCTCTGTATGCCAATCTTGTTTCATAATAAGCACTATTTCTTATGTAGAGGTTTAATAGATCTAATCAAAAGATGTTGAGCAAGAGAACTTATGCTCTGATCCTAAATCAAGGTAATTTTTTAAATTTTTATTTATTAATTAGTTACGTATTAGGTAAGGTCGAGAAATTTTAGGAATAAAAATAATTCAGATATTAGGGCTTTGAAAATAGAATTCTAACAATAAGTTATTATATCTTATGCTGATGGTTGATAAAAAATGTCTTGGAATTATGTTGTAATTGATCATGCTAGTCATATACTAGTAAAGCATGTTCCAGAATTTTCATCTACAATGATAAGAATTCTAAGATATTGATCATCTATTTATATAAAAATTATTTTTGTGCATTAGTAATTTTACTCTATGTGGTTATACTTATTTGTCAAGTATATATATATATGTGGTATCTAATAGCCACTTGTTATATATTTATTCATAAAGATATATGGTTTTACATAAATTTATGTATCATTTAATACTAATCTTGGTTTTGATGGATTTGGGTATTCATGTGCATTGAGTTTTGCTAAAGAGTGATATTGAATTATAATTGCTTGATAAGTGTAAATTTGAATTGTGTGACTAAATGATTGATTGTGGTGTTTTGAGCTAGCCATGTTATTAATACTCTATTTTAGGTTAGAAACTTAGTTGTCGTAGTCCATGGGATTGGCCACTTATTGATGCCCTACTATGGGCTAGAAATATAGTTGTAGTAGTTTAAGTTTAAGCACTTATGATCCTTTGAGCTAGCTATTTTATGCCCCACCACGGGTTAGAAACATGATTGTAGTATTCAGAGTTGAGCACTTGTGATCATCTAGTTAGCCTTGTTATTAATACCCTGCCATAGGCTAGAAATATAGTTATGGTAGTCCATAGAACTAGCCATTATTTTGATTCCTTGTTATGGACCAAAAATGTGATTATGGTAGCCTAGAACTGACCACCTAAATATTTATGGATATGATATACATTGTCTTGAGATAATTGTTTGATATAATTTATTATACAAAAAGTTATATTTGGTATATAGGTTTTATGATTGTGGTATTTGTGCTATAACATTTATATGAGTAATAGCCATTATTAATAATGTCTCATTTATTGTTATTATATTGGTATTGGTGTATAAAAATTCTTACTAGGCTATAAAGCTCATATCCCCTTCTTTTCTTTTTTTTTTAAAATCACAAGAAACATGTATTGGCTATGGTTGGAATTATGGTTGAATGGATTGATTAGATTGAGCATCATCAATATTGGTTTAATGATCAAGTTTTACAAATTGTATAAAGTTTGGTATTGGTTATGAATCGAGATCTATAGAATTCATGAAAATTTGATGTTGTAATAAATTCTAAAACCTTGCTTATTCTTTAAGATCTTGCTTTAAGGAATGTGTTGTCATCGCATGATCAACTTAGGTATCGGGGCATAATAGGAAGATGAATGATCTTTATCCGGCCACTATTTAGTTTAAAAAATTTAGAGATGTTATATGAAAAGGAGGGTATGTCCATCTTCTTATTCCACCAATTTGTATCCTTCTAGATTAGGAAGTGTTTTCGCCTACACTGCCATGGCCTGTAGCTCGAGCGTGGCACCGAACGTCAGTCTCATTACCTGAAATTCAGCGTGCGTACCCGGACTTGCAAAAGAGAAGATACCCAGGCGGGGATCCCAATGGGGGCACTCTGATGATTAAGTTAGTGGGTGATCTAGGAAAATAGATCCTCCTCGGTGGATCCCTATCCGATCTCCATGCTTGAAGGAGGTTTTGTTTTTAAAGGAAAGAGCAGAGTGGGAACAGTAGTGGAGGAGGAGGGCTTGAGCTGTCTGTGATCCGGGATGCTTACAGGATCTTAGACTCTATCCGGCTCTCGGTCCCATGACCAGGAGAACAGGTCAGCTACAGTGGCCCGGGTCGGATCGTCCTCTACGAGGAATTCTTCATAGGGGGTCTTCGCTTGCCTTTTCATCATTTCTTCCTTTCTGTGCTCAATCATTATCGCCTTGTCCCCGCTCATTTGGCCTCGAATGCAGTTAGATCCATTAACTACTTCATTATCTTCTGCCACTTCCATGGGATCGTTGCTTGTTTCTCCTTATTCAGGACCTTCTTCATCCTGAAACACCACCCGATCGAGGACAGGTGGTGGTTTGTGTCTCCTCGCCTGAAGGGCATAAAGTTTGAACTCTCCTCTTCCATCAAATGATGGAAGAGCAAATACTTTTTTACTGCCATCGACGGAGTTGATTGGGTCTGGAGTGATCCGAATCGGACTCTGAACCAAAACTTCTAGGTTGATGCTACTGATCAAAAAATATACGACCAGCTCATCTCTGACCAGATCCCCTCCCTTGAGGTTCTGCTGTCAGAACAGAACATGTTCTAAGCCAAGGTCAGCCCAATCCAGGAGTTGGGTGAGTTCGAACAATGCTTCTTCTTCTTCTGCAAGCCTTCCTAGGTTCGAAGTTGACCTTTGTTTCCTTTTTCCTGCAGGTATGAAGTTCTTTGTGGAGCAGCTCATAGAGTCTACTCAGAAGAGGAGCGCATCGCCAGGGCCTAGGGAGACCCCATCGAAGAGGACCCAGATTGAGCCCAACCAAAGGCTTGGATCTGCGCAGCCTCCAGTCCAGAGGGGAGGATAGCAGAACCGGCCTCTGATTCATCAAGGCAGCAGATTTGTCCCAGCCCGGGACTTCGGCATGAGCGTGCAGACCCGGCCTGCCGTTGCTATTGTGATCCAGCCTCCGAAAATCATCGAGGTGGATGCGGGGAGAGAAGAGAGGAGGGAGCGACCACCAATAGCATCATCGACCATAGCGGTGAGCTCCACCCGGATGACTGAGATGTCTTCAGTGACTCCTCCGAGGGTGGCAGTAGTCCTAGCCCTGTTAAAGACCGTCATCCGAAGAGTGTCGATCAAAGTGACACCGAACTCCACTATCACCCAAGATCGGGAGATGGCTGAGCGCATGATGGACTTCACTGTCTAGTCACGTGACGGTTGTGAAAGGGGAGGCAAATCGCTATTGGAGACCATTCTTGGCATTTTTTCCCACCTCTCATGGTAAGTCCATCTCTCCTTTTCTTCTTTTTCTTCTTCTCTTTTTTTCTCTCTTTTTTTTTGAATTGCTGTAAATGACATTTTCATTGGTGCAGGTTGGGACTGACCTTCTCCTCGTCCATGACTACTATCCTTAGTGGGAAAAGAGAGAGGAGCAGAAAGAGCAGGAGCTCGCGGGGCTGGTGGTTGAGGCCAAGGAGAAGACTGAGAGGGCCCAGGCAGTGGAAGAGAGGAACAGGGCCCTCGAAGTTGTGGTGGCCGATGCCGAAAGGTGGATCAGGGATCTTGAAGCATCTTTGGCCTGAGAGAAAGATCAAGCCAAGCATCGGGTGAAGGAGCTCAAGGACGGTGGCCCGAGCAGAGGAGCGGTCTCAAACCCTCTGAACTCAACTGGAGGTGGTGTAGGAACGGGCATCGGTAGCTGAGGAGAAGGCTGCCGGGGTGGTGGCTTTGATGGAAGCCATGAAGAAGGAAGTCACTGAGGCAGTGCCCAAGTTCAAGGCCTTGGTGGAGTATGCCGATGAAGTCCAGGAGGTGGTCACGTACTCCTTTATCAAGGGGTATGTGGTCTGCCAGTCTTGGGTGGCCTAGCTCTTCCCGGAACTGAAGCTGGATGAGGACACTCTTCCGGGAGTTCCAGGCAAAGGTTCAGAAGAGGTAGCGGCTCTTACAGAAGCAGAGGAGGAGGAGCATGTGACTGGCATGGAAGAAATCCCTCTGGTGGAGGTCTAGGATGATGCTGGCATGCCTCACCGTCATCCCGGGAAGGAGCCGGCAGTGCTATAGCCTCCAAGCATAAGGACCTTTCTTAGCTTACTTTTTGCTCCTTGCACTTTTCTTCTTATTTTGTTATGGGACCATCCGGCCTGTCGGGGGTTCTTCAATGGTGTAACCGTCCAATGTTGGCTTCAATGAAACTTCATTTCTTTTCACTGGATTCTTGTGTTCTTGTACTTTTTGTTGTCTCATTTTCTCTTTCGCCATTGCCCATGCATATATTCTGTTATAGTGCTTTATCTTGGGACATCAGGCTTTTAGTCCTTCTTGATAGTGTCTCGGGCACGGCAGGTAGCCAGGAAGAGAATTTAGGAACTTCACGGGTTACCTCCACTATGCCAGAAACTTGGTTGCAGGACTCCATGCATTCTCTCAAAGATGGTTGCTTATCTTGAGGACTTTCTGGCTAAGTCAAGAGCTAGTGGATGTCTCGGTGGCCTAAGTGGCCCGAGAGACCATCTCCGGGTGCCCGAGATGCCACAAAGCTGGAGAGCTTAGCTTAAAAAGTTTTGAAGACATCCTTGTTGGTCCGAGGTTCGACAGGCGAGGTATGGAGCTTCTGTGGTCTGCCAGCTCATCATCGCCAAACTGGGAGTCCAACGAATTGAGTGCGAGGCTTCTGGTTTCTCAACTTCGAGGTGTGGGACTTTTGGAGTTTCCCGGCTTCGAGGTGCGGGGCTTCTAAAGTTTTCTAGCTTCAAGGTGCGGGCCTTCTGGAGTTTTCTAGCTTCAAGGTGCGGGGCTTTTTGAGTTTCCCGGCTTTGATCGCCAGACCTGGGGTTGGGCAGTAGTATTCCTGCAAGGCAAAGACAATTTTTCACCGAATAGAATTCTTTTAGTAGTGAGAGAAAGCCTTACATCATTGGTAGTACATTCTCAAATTGTGGGCATTCCAAGTCTGTGGGAACTGGGCGGCATCAAGCTCGATAAAGTAGTAGGCTCCATGGGAAAGGGCTTCGACCACTTTGTAAGGGCCTTCCCAGTTTGGAGAGAGTTTGCTGTATTTTCGAGGCTGGGAGGCTTCAGCCCACCGTAATACCAAATCGCTCGGGTAGAAGGTCTTTGGCCTTATCCTAGAGTCGTAGTACCGGGCCACCCGCTGTCAGTAGGCTGCCATCTGGAGTCAAGCCTTGTTCCTCATTTCTTTAAGGAGATCCAAGTTGAGTAGAAGGCAGGTTGGGTTTTCAACCTCATCATATTGTTCTACTCGCAACGTGGGCAGACCCAGCTCTATCGGGATCATGGCTTTGGCACCGAAGACGAGGTTGAAGGGCGTCTCATCCATGGTCATTCGGGGTGTTGTGGTAGGCCTAGAGAATACTAGGGAGTTCTTCAGTCCACCTACCTTTGGCCTGATCTAGCCTGGCTCGCAACCCTTGGAGGATGGTCCGATTGGTCACCTCGACCTCTCTGTTGGTCTGAGGATAAGCCACCAAGGTGAAGCGATGAAGAATATTGAGGTCGGTGTAGAACTCTTCGAACTTTCGGTTGTCGAACTGTCATTCGTTGTCAGTGATGATAGTGTGAGGGAGCCCGAAGCAGCAGATGATCACTTCCAGAAGAACTGGCTAACCTTGGCTTTGGTGATTCGTGCTAGCGGTTCGACCTCGACCCACTTGGTAAAGTAGTTAATGGATACTATCAAGAACCTGTGTTGCCCGATGCAGGAGGAAAGGGACCAAGGATGTCCATCCCCCATTGAGCAAATGACTAGGGGGCGGAGAGCTGGAAGAGTGGCATGGCTAGGTGATGCTATATGCATGCATGGCATTGGTAGCGATTGCACTTCTTCACATGTTGGCTACGTCCTCCCTCGTAGTCTCCCAGTAGTACCCTTGGCAGAGGGCTTTGTATGCTAACATCCTGCCCTCCACATGATTTCCACAAGGCCTTCGTGTATCTCTTGGAGTACAAAGGCCACCTCTGAGGGTCTCAAGCACTTCAGAAGTATGTAAGAGTAGGATCTACGATAGAGTTGCCCATCCATCAGCACAAAACACATAGCCTTCTTCTTGATGAGGCTGGCCTCTGCACGATCTTCTGGCAGGATGCCGTCGATGACGTATCTGATGTATCGATCCATCCAGTTGGGTTCCAGGGTGACTTGCTGGACTTTCCCAGTTGCCTCATAACTTGGAGCTTCGAGGTACTTGATGTAGGCATGTCCCAACGATGAGTTCGGTAGGGTTGCGAGCCTGGAGAGAGCATCAGCACGAGCATTCTCTCCATGAGGAATGTGGAAGATGTTAAAGCCCTGGAAGCTCACTGTGTTCGAGTGCACCTGCTTTAAGTACTTTGATATTTGAGGGTCTCGGGCCTCGAATTCTCTTGAGACCTATCTAGCCACCAGTTGAGAGTCGGTGAAGACCTTCAGGTTGAGTACACAGTACACCCAGTTCGTGGAAGACTCTCAGTCCCACATGGAGTGCCTCGTACTCTGCCTAGCTATTGATGGCCATGAACTAGAAGCAGAGTGCGCACTCGGCTACAACCTCGCCATCATTGGCAATAATGAGGCCTACTCTGCTACCTCTCGAGTTGGATGCAACATCCATGTGGAGGACCCAAATTTCCTCCTCAGCTTCAAGCTCCGTTCGGTGCTCTTGGAGGGTCTCCTCTGGCTCCTCGTTCATGCCTGCACACTTGACCAATCGGTAGGCGATGTCAAACTCATTAAGCTTCAGAGCCCACTTGGCTAGATGCCCAAACATATCAAGGTGACTGAGTATGGCCCTCAGCGGTTAGTCCGTTAAGACCACGATCAGGTATGCTTCAAAATATAGCCTGAGGTGCTGAGCAGACATTATGAGTGCAAAAATTAGCTTCTCAGAGCGGGTATACCTGACCTCCACGTCTCAGAGGAGCTTGTTGGCATAGTACACCGGCCTCTGAACTCCATCTCCATCTGTGCAGACAAGGACCGAACTGATAGCCCCTAAGATAACTGCTAGGTGCAACAGGAGTTCCTCTCTATCCTCTGGCCTAGAGAGTAGTGGCGGTGATGCCAGAAACTTCTTCAGCTCCTTAAAGGCTTCCTGACACTCCTTTGTCTAGGTGAAGTAATGTACCTTATGTAGCACCTTGAAAAAAGGTAGGCAACAGTCAGCAAATTGTGAGATGAACTGACTTAGGGCTATGATCCGGCCCATGAGGCATTGGACTTGCTTCTTCGAGGTAGGATGCTCCATGTCAAAAATCGCTTGGACCTTTTCAGGGTTGGCTTCGATCCCCCTTTAGGTGACCATGAAACCTAGAAACTTCCCAGCTGCCATGCCAAAAGTGTACTTCACCGGGTTCAGCTTCATCTGATGTAGGTGAAGGTTCTGGAAGGCCTCCGCCAAGTCTATGATGTGGTCCGACCTTGGCTTGCTCATGATGTCATCCATGTAAACTTGCATGTTGCGACCGATCTGGTCCTTGAAGACTTTGTTGACTAGCCGTTGGTACATGGCACTAGCATTCTTCAGGTCAAATGGCATCATCCGGTAGCAGTACATCCCCCGGTCCGTAATGAAGGTAGTGTGCTCCTCATTCTCTAGGTGCATCTGGATTTGATTGTACCCAAAGATTGTATCCAAAAAGAAGAGCAAGCGATGCCTCGAGGTGGCGTCAACCAGTTGGTCGATCTTCAAAAGGGAGAAGCTATCCTTGGGACAGGCTCGGTTGAGGTTGGTGTAATCTACACAGATCCTTTATTTTTCATTACTTTTCTTGACCATGATCATGTTCGCCAGCCAGCTAGGATATTGCACTTTGTGAACAAATTCAACCACAAGGAGCTTCTCCACCTCCTCATTGACTGCCCGCTGCTTCTCCAGGGCAAAGCACATCTTCTTCTACCAGATCGGGCGGCACTTCGGGTCGATGTTCAACCTATGAGTAATGATGTCAGGGGAAATCCTTGGCATGTCTGTAGCAGTCCAAGTGAACACGTTCGCATTTGCCCGGAGGAAATTCAATAGGCAAGCTCGCTCTTCTTCTTGCAGCTGGGCCCTGATCTGCACCATCTTCAACGAGTCTACACCGAGGGGGTACGTTAATAGATGCTCAACTGGGCTGCCTCTAGGGTCCTGCACTCTTTGGTCAAGGTCGTCAATGCTGGGATCCTCCTTGGCACTTCTAGCCCCTGGGATAGCTTGCAAACAGTGTTGGATCGATTGAGGTGCTCCCTTATCTCCCCTACGCCATAAGGAGTGGGAAACTGCACCAGTAGCCACTTTGCGAAGATGATCGCATCAAGCAGATTGAGCCCAGGGTGGCTAAGGATCATGTTATAGGTCGAAGGGAGCCTAATAATCATGAAGGTCATCATGACAGTGTTCTGTCGAGGTGGTGATCCAGCAGTAATAGGAAGAGTGATCTCTCCTTCAACCCCCATAGAGTCTCCAGTAAAAACGATAAGGGGGGTGTGCACTGGCTTCAGTCAAGCAGAGGATAAATTCATCCTAGAGAAGGCATCATAAAAAAGATATCAATCAAACTTCCACTATCGACCATAATCCGCTTTACAAAATGCCTGGCAATCATCATCTCGACAACCATGGTATCGTTATTTACATTTCCGTTCCTAGTTCCCTCCTTCCTCATAAAGGGAAGTACATTCTCTGACCTCTTCCCCTCCCAGGCTCTCTTAGAAGCGTGCTCTATTACCCAGCATATCATACCTACGGGCTTCTCGGTGGGTCGGTTGTTGACTAGAGGGACAGGAGGAAGAGCTGCAAGTGCTTGAGATTATGTCGAGGTCTTGCCCCTCATAAAATTTTTGAGGTAGCCCCTTCTTATCAAATCTTTGATCTCTCTTTTAAGATGGCAGCATTCCTCGGTGTCATGGCTGTGGTCGTGGTGAAACTAACAGTACTTTATCTTGTCATGACTGTTGGATGGCCTTAGTGGGGGAGGGCGGCGTAGGTAGCGCTCACCCTCAATCTCCATTAGGATTTTTGATCTCGGGGCAAGAAGAGGAGTATATTTTTCTTCTTGGATGGGGTCGCTCTTCGGCTTTGGCCTAGGTTGGAAGTTCGAGGTTGGTTCGGGCCTCCGCATCTCGAGTGCCTCTTTTAGAGGCTACTTCTTCAGTGGATTTCCATCCAACTCCCTCATAGTACGGTCCGCCTCCTTGGCATGGATGTACTTGTGAACTCAAAGGAGGAGGTTGGAGTACATCTTCGATGGAGTAGGTTAGGCGGGTGGTCCTAAGCCCTCTCTTCAGTGCCAGCATAGCAACGGGCTCATCCAGGTTGTATATCTCCAATGCGGCAACCTTGAAACGGGTTACATAGTCCCGCAAGGACTCATGGTCCTATTGCCTGATGGAGAAAAGACTGTCTATCGCTCGTGGTACCTTCTGACAGGTATCGAAGTGGGCCATAAATCTCCTTTCTAGCTATGCAAAGGAGTTAATGCTTTTAGGCTCGAAGTGGATAAACCAGACTCGAGCGACCTTCCAAAGAGTGGCTGGGAAGGTGATGCAAAGAATGACATCGATCGCCCCCTAGACTCTCATGAGAGCCTTGTAGCTCTCCAAGTGGTCCAAGGGATCGGTGGCCCCATCGTAGGGATCCACCTGAGACATACATAATTGACTTGGGATCGGCTACTCTTAGATTTCTCGAGAGAAGGGGGGATGGGCATCATGGCCCGTTGGCTCACGGGAGGAGCCCTGCATGTTTGCAAACTGGCGGGACAGTTCCGCCAGCTTATGCTCTTATTCCTCTAGGCACTTTTCAGTCATGTGCCTGATGGCCTCGTCGATGAAACCTTCCACTAAGACCGTCAAAGGGGATGAAGATGATAGCTGAGGGGGGTCATGACGGAGAGCCTTGCCTCGACGACCTCGGTGATGCTTAATAGTGGCATGCTCGAAGGCTGGAGACCAGCTCTCTTGGTCGATTGACCTAGTACATTGTCTCGTCATCGGGGTCTGATAGCTTCCTCGGGGATCGGTCATGGCCCGTAGTAGTGATGGCCTTCCTTGGAGGGAGCACAGGCTACCGCAGGGCATGGCAGCTTGGGCTGCAAGAGTCTCTGATTGCTGTTGGGTGGCTAAGGATTGGTGCTGATGCTGCAACTATCACACTGTCATAGTCAGAACCTGTATCTGTGGGGCAAGCAAGGCAAGCTGGATGTCCATCAGGGGCAGTTGTGGTGGAGCGAGGGGTTTCCTTTCTGGGCTGTGTGGCCCCCCGTGAGAAGGAGGGTCTCCGCACGGCTGGTGGAGGCTTCCTATGCATGTGTCACGACCATGCCTCAAGCGGAGTCATTTATAAGGGGACTAGTTTGAATCAGATTGTGTCTTGCCCCCATTCCTGGCACGCCAATATGTTGCCGTCTATATCGCCATAGCCTGCAGCTCTAGCATAGTGCCAAACATCAGCCTCGTTATCCAAAATTTAGTGTGCATACCTGGACCTACAAAAGAAAAGAGACCCGGGTTGGGGATCTTGGTGTGGTCACTCTGACGATCAAGTTAGTGGGCAATCTAGAGAAACAGTTCCTCCTCAGTGGATCCCTGTCTGATCTCCATGCTTGAAGGAGGTTTTGTTTTTAAAGGAAAGAGTAGAATAGGAACAGTAGTGGAGGAGGAGGGCTTGAGCTATGGTGGCTGTGTCCGTTGAGACTCTTCAGGTGAATTCTCTGGTAGCCTCAGAGTGCTCTCTCTCGCTTGCTCCCCCTCTGCTTGCTTTTGCTTACCCTGTTTGAAGGCCTTTAGGATCTCCTTTTTAGACCTGGATCCTTTCCGTTACCCACCTCGAGTTCTCCCCCTTCTAGGGTTGCTCGAAGGTCAACGACCGGGAGCGCTCCATGAGTCATGCCCCGATGCCTCCTCCCTTCATGGTAGGGAGTTGCGTCATGTGATGGGGCACGATGATGAGATGATGTATCCTTAATGGAATTAGCAATGACTAAATGAATAATGAAGTAAATAAGATGTAGGCATTCAATGTAAAGGAAGAAGAATTTGTATGAGAGGAATCTAAATATTAAACTTGACTAGAAATAAAACCATTCAAGAAAATAAGAGGACCTTCGTGGTTAAAAAACCACTCAGATTAGGGCTAAGTATAATCTAATAATTTTAGATCTAAAAGCCTTTCTAAAGAGGGTTACCCAGCAATTAATACTTTAAAGTTTAGCACTGGGAACACTCAAAGAAGAAGTTCCTGGATGATAGGGAGATTTCTTTAGGTTGCAAAGCCTCTTGTATCCAATTCTTGACACGGGAGACCTTCTTCTTTGGAGCATCGAAGCTCGGGGATCCTGCAACAAAGAGATGTAGGGGAGATTAGAGAATAAGGATTGAAATGGAGAAGTGAGGGGAGGGATCTTTGAAATGAAGAAGGGAAGCTTGGAGTAGTCTTGGCGTGGATCTTATATGGCTTCTTTGGAATGACAACTCCTGGCTTGATCTTGTGAAGAACTCCTTGATTGATTGGATCCATTGGAAATGGAGGAGATGTAGACTAAGGAAGTGCTCCTTTGGTTGGCCGAATGGACTAAAGAGGGATGGGATGAAGCTAGGTTCGATGAGCAGAGATGGAAAGGGAAAAACACTCTAGGCCTCACGCCCACCTTCTAACAAGGGACCAAGCATTCAAGCAAGGAAAATTCTTTCAAGAAACTTCATTTCATTCATTCAAAATTCATTATTACAAGAAGGTTTGGAGCCCTTTGTTTTATAGAGCACCAAGCCTTTTGAATTCAAATTCAAATTACACCAAGAATAAAGGAGAGAATGATGGGTGTCTTCATGAAGAGGGGCACTGATTGTGGAGGAGAATGTGGTCTCATTTGAATTTGAATTCTTTTTCCTCTTAGGCGACAATCAATGGTGAGGTGTCTTGGTGATGTGGCAAAGTGGAGTGATGAAGTGGCTTCCAAGTTGGTGATCCCGTGGTCCATGCACCTACCTTGTTTATTTGGACTTGTTGTGCTTGAAACCAGATTGGACTTGTTGTGCTGAAACCAGATTGGACTTGGACTGAACTACTCTTGACTCAATTGTAATAAAGAACTTAATACAGGACTCAATTATCCAAATGAAATTAATACAGGACTAATAAACTCAATTAAGACTTAATACAGGACTCAAACCCTTAATCTTCCATCCATAAATAATCTAGCTTGATCTGTATTGGTGAAGTCTCTTCCCAAGCCTGGTGCCCACACTAATTCTCCCTGGGTGGGAATAACTCGATCCTGTCGAGTAAGGATTGGTCTGACTGTGATATCTTTCTGGTAGGTCTGGATCAATTTACTGCAGATCCTCTCGGGTGATCCAGGAGTCCTCGGAATCTGGTCGGCCTTGCCAATGAACCAGATAACGTTGATAGCCCTTACTTCTAGTAGTAATCACCTAGTCATCCAAGATACGTTCAACTTTATATCTCCGGTTTGGTGGAATTGCTGGTGGACACTCGGGTAGGGTTTTGCTCTCAAAGGCAGGATAAGGCCCAAAAGGCTCGCTAGGAATTAATGCCGGCTCTTTATAGTTTTTTATATTAGAAATATTAAATGTTGAACTAATCCCATAATCTGATGGTAACTTTAATACATATGCATTAGGTCTAATCTTCTTAATTACTTTGAAAGGTCCAGCTTCCCGGGTATGCAATTTCTTCATAATTCCCGGTGGAAACCTTTTAGGTCTAAGTTTAATCATTACAGAGTCCCCTTCATTAAATTCTTTCATTCGTTTACATGAATTAGCCATATGCCTATAGACTTCATTGCTCATTTGAACATTTTAACTAATTTCCTTATGCAAGTCTTTTACATGCTGTGCATATGACTTGGCAGACTCAGATACTCATACTGACACTTGACAAAAATAGACTCAACTATGTATTCCTATTGAGAGGAATTTTATTGGACTCTCTAGGGCCTAAACCTAATAGATTATTGACTCTCTAGGTTTGACCCTAGTCTGGTATGCACATGAAAAATTATCATGGACCCCTAGCAAATGCCATAAGGTCTTCCAAAAGTAGGTCACAAATGGGATGGGCTCTAAGGGTTCATGCAACTTGGTGATCTCAATATAATGTAATCTAATGGCTTTAGAAACATGTGTAGACTTAGGAAAATGTAGGAAATAGGAATCAGAGTCTTGGGACAATCTATAGAAGGCATGAAACAGACCTTGGTTAGTCAAGATGATCTTAAAATTTGGACATTGATCTATAGGTGCAAGATCTAGGGTAGGCTGGATGCTCCTAGATGGTGGAAGGTCATCAGGAAGGTCTTCGAGAAGTTTTTCTTGAAAGCCTTCTAAAATAACGTCTACTTCCTGGGTTGCTTCTTAGGGACTTGTTCCTGGATCTCTTTTATGGACAACTCGTGTAAACCCTTACTTTCATCTGATATGTTTGATCCTGGCTCAGTCACTCCTTTTTCAAATTCTATAGTGGGTTCAAGATCTTTTTCTATTAGTTTCTCAGTGATCTCAACCTTGCGTCCACCTTCATCATACTCTTCCACCATACTTGATTCATAGATGTCTTTTTGGATTCTTCAGTGAACTCAGGAGTTTCTCTCTCTAGATTCTTAATGGGTTCAACCTTTTCTCCCTGAAATACTTCAATGGGTTCTTCCTCTTCCCCTTCATATCCATTAATTAAACTTAGTTCAGCCTCATAAACTTCTTCCTTAGGCTCACTAATGGGTTCTGGGGTCTTTCCCTTGCAAACTAATGGGATAGCAGTAGTAGGTTGGTTTGAAGGAATATGTCTAAGAATTAGCCTAGAGGTTCTAATCATAATGGGCTTAGGTCGGCTACTCATGAGTTCTCTTTGATAAGACTCAAATTCTCTAGCAATCCAATAAGCTTCCTCTAGAGTATGAATTTTTCATTGAAGTAATTCCCCCTGGGTGTCCTTACATAGGCCTTCTCGAAATATAGATATGGTCATGGTCTTAGATTCGGTTGTGTTGTTACATCTCCTGCCAAACCCCTTGAATTCCTCAATATACTCAGACACTGGTCTATCACCCTGTCTCAGTTTGTACCATTAGTCTAAAACTCTTTGCTCATAAAATCTACCTAGGTACTTTTCTCTTAGTCTACTTCTCATAGTTCTCCAGCTACGTATTCTATCTCATCTTTGATAACATTCATCCTCAATAGCTGCCTAATGCCACTTAGCATACCGAGTTAACCTACATGTGGCCAATCTAAATTTCTCTAACTCTGACATCCTAGTGTACTCAAAATAGTGATCCATGCTCTCCTCCCAATCGATATATACCTCTTGTCTTCGATCAAAAGTGGGTGCATAAGGTTGGGTGCTCCTAATGGATCTCTCTTTAGAGTCAACCAAGTATAGGTATAGGCTCCTAGGGCTAGACTCAAGGGCAAGATCGTGATCATAGGCTCTTGGATCAAGGAAATTGGGCCTAGAGAAGTTGAATTTAGCATGGGCCTTGTGGGCTTCTGCCCGTGCCTCTGCTTGGGCCATCTTTTGGTTTAATTGGTCAGTCAGGCATTGGTTCAGTTGGGCCATTTGATCATTCAGGGTTTTCATCAAGGTCTCAAAATCTTGGTCCATGGTTGCACTTGATTGAGCTTGGGTTTGTTGGTAGGGTGTCCCTGATCTAGTTGT
Source organism: Areca catechu (assembly GCA_021397845.1). Taxonomy (NCBI): domain Eukaryota; kingdom Viridiplantae; phylum Streptophyta; class Magnoliopsida; order Arecales; family Arecaceae; genus Areca; species Areca catechu. Next base: position 138,932,453 of record CM038043.1, read on the forward strand.
CATGCACACATAGACTTAAACTCGGCTAGGGTTTGCTAGACCTAGTAGCTCAAGGAAGGTGAGTCAACTAGGCACAACCAAATCAACAGCTATCCAGTCCACTGGCCAGGTAAGAGGTGGGTCTGTGGGAGGCTCCCCCAGCTCTCGCTGGGTCCTAATTAAAAACCACAATAGCCACTTAAGGTGTTTTCCACTTGACCTCTGGCCTAGACACCAGCTTTCAGAAATAGATGCAAGAGTGGGTGCACTAGTTTTCCCAAATGACTTGAACTAGACCTATGCATGTCCCTAGAAATTAGAGTACTACTCAATTTTAATTAAAGGTTGGGTTTGCTATGCAGGGTGGTGGTTTTGGGCTAAGGACAGGTAATGAAATCCTACCCCCATGTCATAATGATGCCCTTAAATTGATTTATCATGAGATGAGTGCAAGCATGCATATGAACCCTAATTTCAGGTGAAGAATTTTGTGTTGCAGTTCTGAAGTGGGGCAGAGAAGTGTTATATATTAATCTCAGAAAATTCCAAAAAAATCACAAAACACTTCTAACTTACAAAGAATGTACCAGATGAAAGAAAATTAAAAAATAAAATCTATGCTATGTTAGACAGTTCCTGGAACATAGATAATGCAAGCAGGACAAAACAGCAGAAATTTTTAAGATGCTGAAAATAAAATGCAAAACTTTTTTTTTTTTAAGGATTTAAAACTTATCTTCTTGTATTCCCCTTCAAGGGTCAATTACATTGGCACCCCTACACGCCATTGGAAGTCCCCATTGAATGGGATGTGAGGGTCTTGTAGCCCTTCTTTTTCCTATGATCGGATGGCCATGGTGAAGCACCTAATCCAAGTACTGAAGAAGATGCAAAGCCCTAACCTACCATGCTCTGATACCAAGATGATGGGGGACAATAATGAGATGATGTATCCTTAATGGAATTAGCAATGACTATATAAAAAATGAAGAAAATAAGATGTAGGCATTCAATGTAAAGGAAGTAAAATTTTTATGAGAGGAATCTAAATGTTAAACTTGACTAGAAATAAAACCATTCAAGAAAATAAGAGGAGGACCTTCGTGGTTAAGAAACCACTCAGATTAGGGCTAAGTTTAATCTAATAATCTCATATCTGAAAGCCTTTCTAAAGAGGGTTACCCGGCAATTAATACTTTAAAGTTTAGCACTGGGAACACTCAAAGAAGAAGTTTCTAGATGACAGGGAGGTTCCTTTAGGTTGCAAAGCCTCTTATATCCGGTTCTTGACACGGGAGACCTTCTTCTTTGGAGCCTGGAAGCCGGGGTCCTACAACAAAGAGATGTAGGGGAGATTAAGAATAAGGATTGAAATGGAGAAGTGAGGGGAGGGATCTTTGAAATGAAGAAGGGAAACTTGGAGTAGTCTTGGCGTGGATCTTCCTTTGGAATGACAACTCTTGGCTTGATCTTGTGAAGAACTCCTTGAATGATTGGATCCACTGGAAATGGAGGAGATGTGGACTAAGAAAGTGCTCCTTTGGTTGGCCGAATGGACTAAAGAGGGATGGGATGAAGCTAGGTTGGATGAGTGGAGATGGAAAGGGAAGAACACTCTAGGCCTCATGCCCACCTTCTCACAAGGGACCAAGCATTCAAGCAAGGAAAATTCTTTAAAGAAACTTCATTTCATTCATTCAAAATTCATCATTACAAGAAGGTTTGGAGCCCTTTGTTTTATAGACCACAAGCCTTTTGAATTCAAATTCAAATTACACCAAGAATAAAGGAGAGAATGATGGGCGTCTTCATGAAGAGGGGTGCTGATTGTGGAGAAGAATGTGGTCTTATTTGAATTTGAATTCTTTCTCCTCTTGGGTGACAATCAATGGTGATGTGGCAAAGTGGAGTGATAAAGTGGCTTTTAAGTTGGTGATCCCGTGGTCCAGGCGCCCACCTTCCTTATTTGGACTTGTTGTGCTTGAAACCAGATTTGACTTGTTGTGCTGAAACCAGATTGGACTTGGAGTGAGCTACTCTTGACTCAATTGTAATAAAGAACTCAATACAAGACTCAATTATCCAAATAAAATAAATACAAGACTAATAAACTCAATTAGGACTTAATACAGGACTCAAACCCTTAATCTTCCATCCATAAGGAATCTAGCTTGATCTGTATTGGTAAAGTCTCATCCTGAGCCTGGTGCCCGCACCATCATGGATTCTGACTTCCTGGCCGGTTGCCACACTTGGAAAAATTTGGCAAAGCCTCGATCCGGGGGTAGCCGCTCTTAGCTTTGAATCCCTTGGCGCGGCTTTCTTCTTCCAGGTGGTGCAAATAGTCGGCTGGGGAATGCAATGTCTTGATTGGAGCACCCTTTCCTAACTGGTGTAAACAATGGTGGAAGAGATCCCGGTGCTTCAGGGAGACGCCCCTCTATAGGTCAGTGCACTTTCCCTTCGTAAGCCTTGGGCGGCGTGCTGCCACCCAAGGGATGTAGTGGCATCCCCTTCTCTCTGCTCTGGGGCTTTTGAGATGCGGTAGACCCTGGCCATTGGGATAGCCTCGAGCCGATAAACCTTTCCATTGAAGGGCACTCGGCTCGAGGAGAGAGAACTCGACTTCGGCCAGGGCGCGCTTGACCTCAAAGGGGCCACCCGGTGAAGGAGCTCGAAGATAGGGAACTCGACTTCAATCGAGGTGGGCTCGACCTCGAGGGAGCCACTCGATGAAGGAGCTCGAAGAGAAGGAGCTCGACTTCGGTCGAGGTGGGCTCGATCTCGGGGAGCCGCTCGGCAAAGGAACTCGAGGAGGGGGAGCTCGACTTCGACCGAGGCGGGCTCGACCTCGAGGGAACCACCTGGTGAAGGAGCTCAAGGAGTGGGAGCTCGACTTCGACCGGGACGGGCTCGACCTCGAGGGAGCTGCCTGGCGAAGGAGCTCGAGGAGGGGATCTCAACTTCGACCGAGGTGGGCTTGACCTCGGGGGAGCTACCCGATGAAGGAGCTCAAGGAGGGGGGCTGATGTGGTGATATCTGCCAGTGTGGCCGCCAACTGGATCCGAAGGGGGCTCCACATCAGCGATCCCACCACATCAGGAAGATATGCAAAAAAATGATGGATAGAGAATGTGAAGGGTGGGTTTCTACATTAGCAATATTATTTCTCATTAAGTTTTTAAGAAAACTATAAAATTCTTCACTTTTTCATTCATTTTTTTCATATATTTTTATTTTATCTATACTATTAATCCTATACTATTAAATTTTATTACTAATTATTTTAATTGTAGTGCCAACTTTTCATAATTATAAGTGGATAATTAGAATTATCTTCTTTTTTTATTTATATTTTAAATATAATAGTTAATTATTTGTATAAAATTAATTAATTACTTAAATTAAATTATAAATTAACTAAAATTATTTATATAGTTAATATATATAAATTAATTAATTCATGTAAATTAACTTATAAAATTATTTTGTTAATTAAATTAAAATTAAAATTAAATATTTATATAATATTTATATAATTATAAATTATAAAGATTATAAGTTTATACAATATTTTTTACTTCTTTAGTGTCATAAGTATTATAAATAATGATAATAATTTTTAATTAAGGGATAGTTTAATCAAAATATCATATAAATATCTTTCATCTTCTCTTTAATTCTCCTATATGGAATAAAAGATGGAATTATTTCTATTCATCATTCCATATTTCACCAAACACATGAGAAGATTGATAGAAGGTCCATCCATCCTCTCCCTCATCCATCCTTCCTTCTCTATTACGGCTGAAATGCTAAAACAAGATCGGATACAGATTGGATAACAATGTATGCATATCTATATTTATTTTATTTGATGAATACTTATACGAATACAGATATTAAATGGATACAAAAATTCATATTCATGTTTATTTTAAATTGATATGGATACAAATTGGACATTGAAAATATTGATATAAATATGGAATAAATTGAATAATTAAATTTTATGACCATATAATCAAAGATATTTTAAATAAATAAATAATCAAGTTAATAATATATTAATATGCATATATATATTTTCAAAATTAATGAGTACTATAAAAAATTAAATAGGATTACAAGTAGAATCAAATATTTTGATATGGATAAGATTGTTGTCTATCCATATCTATATCTTTATTTTATGCATATTGTTGTGTCCAGACAAACTTTGACGATGCTTGAGTTTGAATCAAGTTGGAGAGAATCGAATTGAGCTATTGGATCTAGCCCTTTGTCAACTTCTTGGAGGATCTGTGTGTCGAGGCTGCTCTCAAGCTTCGTCAATGGCATCGGGACTGAACAGATGAGGTCTAAAGAAAGGATAGGTGAAGGGTCCTTCGAAAAAGGAATCCCCTGCTTCATCATGCTCACTGATATTTATAGGTCTCAAACCTAACCATGTACAGTTGGAGTCCAGCTGTAAATGTTTGTTTGTTAAGACATGAGCACATAAAATAAATGTTATCCACAGATGTTGAATAGTTTCGCATCACTTGAACAAGAATCAGGTTCGCTTCTCCTAGGCTTTAGTCAGCTCTAGGCCTCTCAAGCATACTCACCTTCATGCCTCTTGGGCATTGATTGGCTTTGTGCCTCTTGGGCGTTAATTAGCATTATGCCTCTGGGCGTTGATCGGCTTTGCGCCTCTTGGGCATTGATCAGCCTTATGCCTATTGAGCATCGATCGACTTTACACCTCTTGGATGTTGATCAGCCTTATGCCTCTTGGGCATTGATCTGCTTTGCACCTCTTGGGCATTGATCGGCCTTGCACCTTTTGGGCGTTGATTAGCCTTATGCCTCTTAGGCGTTAATCAGCCTTATGCCTCTTGAGCATCGATTGACTTTACGCCTCTTTGGCATCGATCAGCTTTACACCTTTTGGGCGTTGATCAGCCTTATGCCTCTTTGGCGTTGATCAGCTTTGTGCCTCTTGGACGTTGATTGGCCTTGCACCTTTTGGGTGTTTATCGGCCTTGTGCCTCTTGGGCATTGATTGGCTTTGTACCTCTTGGGCATTGATCAATCAGATTCAAATCCTAACCAAATCAATTATAAGTAGACCAAATGTGTCGTATCCCAACACTAGTCCCCCTAGTTTCTGAATTCATTAATTAGAAATCAGAAACTGTTAGAAGCTTCTATTCTTGGGCAGCATGCTTTGATGACGTGTCAATCTCTAATAGGAGAGGCAGTTATAAAAATCAACAGTCATATCCTGCTATCATCATTACAATTTTTGAAATCCATGAAAGGCCGAAAGATCTTCATCACAAAATAAATGCGTCCATCCCATCAGCAGCATGTTACCGTCGAATTACGAATGGTCACTTCGACTCTTCGAGAAACTCTATATTTTTACCAGATATTGGGAACAGGTGGCCAAATATGGATCAATCCTGTTATTCAAGAAAAATCTTGGACCGTTGAAGGACATTATATAAGCACTATCTTTCTCAGAAAAATAGGTTTTCCACCATTTCAGTTTCTTCACCTTAGGAGCAAAAGAAACCTCTCAAGTCGGCCTCTTCCTTTCTTCTACCTTTTTCTTTTAAGTTAATCTTCCTTTACTTCTTTCCTCTGCTATGGCTAGAATCTTAGAAGTTAGTTATGTTGAAAATCCCGAAGAATCCTCTTCCCAGAAATAAAAAAAATAAGCCGAATCAGTGAAGATAGGTGATGTTAGGTCTTATTTAACATAGCACTGAGTCTTAGCGTTGAAATAATATTATAACATTTCAGACGATTATGCCATAGTTCTTCCAAATCCTGAAGACTAAATAGATCGGCCTCCACCCGGTAACTTGACAATCTATGAAGAACATCTAAGAGTCGATCTTAGATTTTTGATTCATCCCTTTTTCCTTACAATCTTCAGATTTATCATGTACTACTAGCCCAACTAACTCCCAATAGAATCCGAATAATCTGCGCTTTCTTGATTCTTTGCAAGGACGCAGATATAGTCCCCAAAACTTTTCTTTTCATCGCTTTATTCGTATTGAAACGGGATTTCCATGGCCATGGATGGTGGGTAATCAATTCATGCATGGTCAAAAATTTATTTTGGGGCTTCCATCGGCCATTCATGATTGGAAGCCTTGCTTCTTTTATATTGTTTCCAAAATCCTTTGAATTTTACCATTAGTCATAGAGAACCCCGATTAACTCCAAATGATGGCAAGAAAATTTTGACAACCGACCAAGAAAACTATGAGAAGCTCATGGGGATGGAGATTTCTCCGATAAAAGAACTTCTTGATGAAAGAGGGCTTTTTTTGGTGGAAATCAGTCCCAAACCTTCTTTAGGTATTTCTATTGCTGATGTTATCTCTTCATTCCTTTTCTGATAATCAATCTCAATATTTGACTTTTTAATCATTGCAGATACATCAGTCATGGTGGATGTTCAGAAGCTTCGAAAACTGTCGAAGAAAAGACGAGCAGAAACCACCTCCTCCAACCAAGAAGAATGAAGGATTAAAAGATCGAAGAAGATAAAACCAACAACTCCAACGGCTTCAGCGATCTCAATAGATCCTATTTCTCCGATACTAATAGCAAGTATATCGAAAGATGATGAAGTACCATTTTCGGCATCTCTCCAACCTCCAGTACAAGAAAGATGACCAATAGAAATCTCAGGAGTTGGTCCATCATCCTTTCCTACTGACCGAGCTAATAAGGAAAAAGCTCCGATGATGGAGGAAGAAGAAGAGAGAGTACCGGCTGCAAATGTCACAGCCAACTTTCCTGTATATGCTGATAACTCAGGTCTGAATGACCCAATGTTGGCCTGTCGCCTTTTGAAGTCTATCATCATTCCGAGAGATTGGAAAATAACCAAGTCCCAGCAGATTGATGACACCATTCTGTTACTTTATCCAATACTGTTGAAGGTATGGAATCAACTTGTGCTTTAAATAATTAAGGAGTTAATCGTTTATCTTTCTTTATTAAGTCTAACTAATTTAACATGCAAATAAACAGCTTATCCATGGGATCGGCATCATGGATGAAAGTCTGAAAAATTTTGACCAATTCTGTCAAACTGTGTAACGATGTAAAAGTTGCAAGGGCGAAAAAGGAGGTTGCTGAGGAGCTAAAAACTGTTATGGAAAGGAAGCTAGAAGAAGCATCAACTAAAACATCAGCTCTAGAAGCAGAGCTGAACGAGGCACGGTCAAAAATAAACCTCATGGAGTCAAAGCTAAAAAAGAAGAACAAGAAAATCTGATCGATATCTACTAATTTGGAGAAAGCTGAAGAAAAAATTCAATGGCTGAAAGAAAGTTTTAGTGGCTGAAAAAAGAGCTCTAATGGCAGCAAAGAAAGTTGAACAAGCTGTTGAAGAGGCTATTAATGAAGTCGTAAAGAAATACGTTCAGTCAAAATCCTTTGACGATAAACTCTATGAAGTGGGAGTTGAAAGCTACAACCACGGTCGCGTCGACTGTTTAAACAAAGTAAAGAAATTTTATCGACCTAGATACTTCAAAAATAGAGGAAGACTTTGATAAGGAAGACTCCAATGAAGAAAATTCTGACAAAGAAGATCAGGTCAGAGAACCGATTACAAATCAAACTGAAGAACCAATCGGCGGCCAAACTGAAGAATCAGCACCAGGTTCTCAAATCCAAGAAGAAACGCCAATAGTTCCTACTATAAACCAGGTCAAAATAGAAGAAAGTGTAGTTGAAAAGAATGTAAATGACCAATCTATATGAATGATGTAAGAATTCATTTTGTTCTCAATATAAATAAAAAATATTTCTTTTGAGCAATGTCTATTGGATTGCAAGAATTCTAACTTTTATAAATGAAAAATTTTCTAAGTATAAAATCATCAGATCAAACAAGAAAGTTTCCAAAAAAGATCGATCTAATCATGAAATTATTCGAATCAAATTAAAGATACTAATTATTATTCAAAAAATTTAGTTAAAACCAATTCTGAATAAATTCAATGAACAAGAATCTTTAACGAAATAAGTTGAGCGGAAAAGTATAATCTCTAACTTCCCCCAAGGAAGAAATTATCTTTTACTGAACATTTAGAAAAATCAATCTTCAAATTAATCAAACCCCTAACTTACTCATAGATGATATAATATTTCAATCCGATTTACCAAATATCTTTTTCCTTTCCCCTTATATTTTAAGAAGAAGAATTCCTCATAAAAGATTTTTTTAGATGAAGTCCCATAAGTCATCATACCAACTTTGCCAAGTGTCATCTTCCTATCAGAAGAGCAGTTGTTCGGCAGGCCGTATAATCACATTTATCAGTATTTAAGAGACCGTATAAGATTTGAATTCAAATTCAAACCAAATACCATTATGTATATATTTTATAATTGACTTTCTGAGAATCAGAAGTGGTGCAAGGATTCCCACCAAATCAGGATCTTAAATGTGTCAAGATTTCAAGATATCTCAAAATTTGGATCATAAATCATGGCCATTGACGTTCCCTATATAAAGAGGTCTCAGGCCCAGGTCTTTGAGCTAATTTTGTCTCAAGTATTTTGAGTTTCTTTTCTCCTTCGAAACTCTTTGCTTCATGGAATACTTCCAAGAAAAAATCTTCATCGTATTTAAGAAATGGAATCAGGTGATAAGAAGCTTTATCAAATACCTAAAAGGAAAGTCGGACCGGTATGATTTAGAGAAGAAAGATCATGTATAAGAAGAAGCCGCTTGTCAAGAAGTATTTCTAGTAAGCCAAAATTTTCTAAATATGTGGCATCTTCATCCGAGGAAGAGGAACAAGAACCTTCTGTTCCATTCTCAAAAGAACCAGAATGTGATCCATCTACTAAGCATACTTCCACAGAAAAGGGAAAAACTCCTGTTGAGGAGTCATCCGGTTCAAACAATGACAAGGCCGTTCAAATGCTTATTGCTGATACAAGTATCAATAATCCAAAGCTAGCAAAAACCATACTACAATCTACCATCCTTCGGAATGATGGGAGACAACAATCAAACACGGAGTGAAAGAGATTCTATTTTCCATCTACCCTGGAGTAATGAAAGTAGGTAATACCTCCCTTCTTTCCGAAACAGTATACTCTCGTTCTAATGATGTTCCAACTCTTTCATTCAGTTCATCAATGATATCTCCATGATTGAAAAAGTTGGTGTCAAACAACTAACCTTCAGGAAGATCTTCAAAAGCAATTAGCAATAGCCAAGGAGGAAAAAAATAAGGCTGATGCTAATTGGATAGCCTTAGAATCAAAGGTTATCCGATCAACTGCAATGATCTTGTCTTTGCAGAATCAACAGAGAATAATTGACAGGCAAGCCACGCAGCTTGTGGATGATGCAGCAGAAGAAGAAAAATACTTCGATAGGCAGATGAAGCCATAGAAGAGAAAACCGGGCATACGAAGAAGTATTGAATCAAAAGTCCATAATGGAAGAGAGGATAACATTTCTTGAGAAGGTGGAACAAACAGAACAAGAAAATGCTTCACTGATTCAACGGAGGCTTCTTGTGATCGAAGAATTCAAAAAATCTGAAGCCTTTAACGATGGGATGGACCAAGTGGGAGCCAAAGGCTATGAATTCGGCTTTAAAGACTGTATCAATAAGGTCAAGAAATTATACCCTGACCTTGACTTCTCCTCCATTTTCATAGACGATTCTATAGAAAAAGAAGAAGAAAAGCCAATTGATAATCCAGTATTTTCAACTGTTGAGGAAACATCTGAACAAGAGAAAGCTTCAAGTGATCAAGTCAGCTAGAAAAAAGTTGAATAATGTTGGTTGTTGTTTCTTCTTTTTCCTTCTTGTAATCAGAACATCAATGAAATCTTCAATTTCTCTTCAGTATACCAAATCAAGCTTTCAATATTTTTGGACATTTTAAGATAACATCACTAATAGAATAGTAAACCACAATGTCTCTCATCACTTGTCCCATGGTTAACTTATCAAGTCAACCTTTTAATCAATCGGTTATCTTGATACTAAAACATTGATGAGTTAATGAGTCAGATCAATCCAATTTGTCAAATTATAGTCAGCTTATCAGGCCAACATTTCAATTGATCAGTAAGTTATTCTGATCATTAAACACCGATGAGTTAGTGGATCAGACCAACTCAATTTGTCAGATTATGGTCAGCTTATCAGGCCAACCTTTTGATCAGTTATTCTAATCGTTAAATACCGATGAGTTAGTGGATCGACCAACTTGATTTGTCGGATTATGGTCAGCTTATCAGGCTAACCTTTTGATCAGTTATTTCGATCGTTAAACACCGATAAGTTAGTGGATCATATCAACTCGATTTGTTGGATTATGATCAGCTTATCAAGCCAACCTTTTGATCAGTTATTTTGATCGTTAAACATCGATGAGTTAGTGGATCAGACCAACTCGATTTATCGGATTATGGTTAGCTTATCAGGCCAACCTTTTGATCAGTTATTCTGATAGTTAAACACCAATGAGTTAGTGGATCAGACCAACTAGATTTATCGGATTATGGTCAGCTTATCAAGCCAACCTTTTGATCAGTTATTCTGATCGTTAAACACCGATGAGTTAGTGGATTAGACCAACTCGATTTATTGGATTATAGTCAGCTTATCAGGCCAACCTTTTGATGTAGTCTCTTAAAAACTCCCCTTCTGATTGTTGGATAAAAAATAAGCTATCAGAATTTTTGGATATTTTCCTACTTGTTCTGAAGTGAGAGACGAACAACTTCTCTAACTGACTGAAAGAATGAATGGTGTCCGGCTGTAGACTTGAATACCATATTTTCATAGATTTCTTTAAGGTTGCAGGGAAAGCAAGACAGTGGAGTGTGTATGATGCCCCCTGAATCAACATATGGGCTTTAAAGCTGTCCAAATGATCCAAAGAATCAGACGATCCATCATACAGCTCAATTTGTGAAACTTTGAAGTGATGTGGAATTCTCTCCTCCATAATCTTCTTAGAAAAAGGAGGCAGGATATCGCAGCTTGGTGTTGCATCCTCTGCTTTCCTCTGCTCAACCACTCTGGTAATCTGCAACTCCAGCTTTCTAAATTTCTTATCAAAATCATTTGCTCTTGCAAGGTTTTGAACTTGAGTACTGTCAGGAGTGGATTCTTTAGATGACGTGGAACGAGATCACGGACGTTTTCCCTTGTTTCATTTCTTGGTATGATGATGAGATCGATGATGTTGTTTCGAAGGAGATTGCTGACCCGAAGAACATTGATAAGATGAATGTTTTCTTAGACTGAGATGTATACTTACGTAGAGAGGTCGCCGGCTACTTCTTGATACAGCAGGTTGTGATGGCTCCTTCGCGGCAATTTCTTGAAAGTTTTGCACTATCACAGTAAGTACTTCTATCTTGTCAAATAGAGTATTTTACCTTTCTTGATCCATTTTCTAGCAGGAAGAGCTTCCACCCTCTTGCCAAGAATAGGATCGTTCCCCTTTGAAGGATGGGAAATATCTTCCACGGGAAAATTTCTTTTCCTATCTTTCATCATACTTCCTTCCAGATTCTTGAAACTCTTTCACTGAGTTTCCCTACCTGGCGCACCAATCTGTTACGTCCAAATAAACTTCGACGATGGTTGAGTTTGAATCAAGTTGGAGAGAATCAAATTGAGCTATTGGATCTAGCCCTTTGTCAACTTCTTGGAGGATCTGTGTGCTGAGGCTGCTCTCAAGCTTCGTCAATGGCATCAGGACTGAACAGATGAGGTCTGAAGAAAGGCTAGGTGAAGGGTCCTTCGGAAAAAGGAATCCCCTGCTTCATCGTGCTCACTAATATTTATAGGCCTCAAACCTAACCGTGTACAGTTGGAGTCCAGCTGTAAATGGTTAGTTTGTTAAGACATGAGCATGTGCAATAAATATTATCCACAAATGTTGAATAGTTTCACATCACTTGAACAAGAATCAGGTTCGCTTCTCCTGGGCATTAGTCGGCTCTAGGCCTCTCAGGCATTACTCACTTTCATGGCTCTTGGGCATTGATCGGTTTTGTTCCTCTTGGGCGTTGATTGGCTTTATGCCTCTTGGACATTGACCGGCTTTATGCCTCTTGGGCATTGATCAGCTTTATGCCTCTTGGGCGTTGATCGGCTTTGCGCCTCTTGGACGTTGATCAGCCTTATGCCTCTTGAGCATCGATCGGCTTTACACCTCTTGGATGTTGATCAGCCTTATGCCTCTTGGGTATTGATCGGCTTTGCGCCTCTTAGGTGTTGATCGGCCTTGTACCTCTTAGGCGTTGATCAGCTTTATGCCTCTTGGACGTTGATCAGCCTTATGCCTCTTGAGCATCGATCGGCTTTACACCTCTTTGGCATCGATTAGCTTTACGCCTCTTGGGCATTGATTAGCCTTATGCCTCTTGGGCATTGATCGACTTTGCGCCTCTTGGGCATCGATCGGTCTTGCGCCTCTTGGGCGTTGATCAGCCTTATGCCTCTTGGGCATCGATCGGCTTTGCGCCTCTTGGGCGTTGATCAATCTGATTCAAATCCCGACCAAATCAATTATAAATAGACCAAATGTGTCGTATCCCAACACATATGTATATGGATATGGATATTAATCGAATACTCAAATTTCTATTTATATCAAGGTAAATTCGGATACGAAATTGAATTCAGTCGGATATTATCCATGCTACTTTTATCCCTATTCTCTATTTATCTTTTGCACCAAATAAGGCTGTCTATAAATGTCTTTGAATCCATCTACCTTACGATATCTGAATGCTATTCAATCTCTCTCTCTCACTCTCTAGTGTTTTGTCTTCTAAGAGGCTCCTCCAAATCCCAAAAATGAGTCCCAGCAATGACACTTAACTGTATTAATGTTCAAATAACTTCTAAGTTTAGGATAATAATCAAACCATGATACTTTAAAATTGATTAATATATTTTCCGCCATAAAGATGTCATTTGCATGTGTGCATGTCAACTGAACTGTTGGTCGGTTTTTTTCTCAAACATCTATAAACGCTGTTCTTTTTCAGCGTCAAGAGTGTATATATCCTTTCCCTAAATTTCCGCTTATGTAAAATATTAGGTGGAATGCTGGGAATCCATATCCTAGATAAAAAAAGGAGCTTTTTTTTTTTTTTTTTTTCAAACTTTTATCCAACTCGTACTTTATCTGAATACAGGAGATAACCTTAAACCTTGTTAAAATTTTGAGGCTATAACGGGCTAATTTTTACCTTCATATCTATCTATTCTTTGTCTTCATATCATGCTATCATTCATTGTATGTTATCTGCAAAACACGTACGTGCTTGGGTTCTATAAACCGGCCATGATTAAAAATTTCTGGATGCCTCTTTTATCCGGACTTACATGACCTTGTACGATATATCTGGTGAGCCAAGAGCCTAAACAGTGTTGTTACTTCAAACATAAATAGTTTCACCCCCCCCCCCCCCCCCCCCCCCCCCCCCCCCCCGGCCCCCAAAAAAAAAGTTTAAGATTTCCGTTTAAATAAAAAATATTCATCATCTTTGGATATTCCATTATAATGGAATGTACTGTTATAGTATAGCAATAATCTAATATAAACAAAATTTTGTTTGTAGTTACTATGCTATAATGGAATGTACTGTTATCAAGTGTTTAATGTCCCATAACAATTTCATGACAAGCTTTTTTTTTTTTTTTAACTATCCTAGCATTTAACAAGCAAACTGAAAGAAAAGAAGTTTAAAATACAGACCACACCAACAGACCCTTGACACAAGCCATAATCATATACGAAAACAGAGACAATCTGTACTTCATTGTGTTAATAAAATCATAACTCTCTGTCATCTTTAACCAAATTATAGCGATCGTCTCTGGTTCAGATCTTACCCATTAGGGTTATTGCATAAAAAGGAATAACCACTATATTTTCTTTTCATAAAAAAATAAAGATGGTGTTAGACTAAGTGCAGACTAAACAGTTCTTTCCCAAATAATTTAATTTGAACCCAAAATAATTGCTTTGGCACTTGGGACTAGAGTGTGGCTATCTTTGCACATGACCAAAAACCAATAAGCCGTTGTTTGTTCACTGATGTAGCTTTGAATCCGAATTATCATGCAACTCCAAACCTTCTCGTTACTAAAGACTAATAAGCCCCGGTATGGCAGGCGTGTCGCACCACCTATGCCAACGTGCCTGACTCTGAAACAACATGCTATCCATTAGTTTCTTTAATAAATGAGCGGGGAAAGTGTCTCGCTTCCTCCATTACCTCTCCGGAAAGGAAAAAAAAAAAAGAAAAAATCTATCCAGTTGCACCATAGTCTTCTAAAATTCCCCTATATCTATTAATTTGTCCTTTTTTTTCTTCTGCTGTATCCAATTTTCCTATAAATTAAATAGAGAATTTCCTTTATCCAGGCTCGTACTGGAATACCTAAGCAAAAATGATCATCAACCAATGATGAGATTAAGAGATGACCAAGAGAAGAAAAGCAAGGAAGATGGGAGATAGCTAACTGACCTTGGAAATTTGTTGTTCTTCACAGCCTTCTGCCCATACTTCCTCCAACGGTATCCATCATCGAGTATGTCAACGCGGCTCCTTGTTTGGAAAGCATAGCGATGCGTTCTCACCTTCTTCTTAGCTGGTTTTTGTTCACCCTCTAACCCAATTAAGATCTCCCTGAGAGGAATCCCATGATCATCTAAGACCTGAGCCTTGGCCCCCTCCTTCCAACCCAGGAGACCGCTGGAGCTGTTAGTGTGATGCTTGGCAAAGTCTGGTTGGGGAGTCATCGTGTTGACTGAGAGCAGTGGGAGATGGGAAGAAGATGGCCGTAGGGGTATTGGGACACCATAGTCCTCCATGAGCGAGTGAGAGAGAAAGAGAGACAGGGGGGGAGAGAGAGTGAGAGAGAGAGAGGGAGGTGGAAGGGAATCTAAGACACAGGTGTTTTTTGTGCCTAGCTTTGTGGGGTCCTAGATGAAGGAAAAGTTTAGTGGCGGCTAATGGCAATGTGTTGTTTTCTGTTTGATAATACCCTTTGGATCTGATGGAATGGGGAGGGGTTTGAGTCGTGAACGGCACGTAAATTGGTGGTAGGGGTTCTCCAATCGACCGCGGATCCCCTGCGGCGCGCGCAGCACCACAGGCTGAAGGGCACCGGTGGAAGTGATGGAAGGCAGCATACCACATGCATCGAACATGGGCGGCGCACCATGCGGTGCCATCCATCACAGAATGGATGACTGTGCAGAGCATAGATCGTACAATGCATGCCACATATAGCTGTCCAACGTGACATACAGCATCAGGTACACATCCTATGATGCCGCATGCGTACTGTAGGGAATTCGTGCTCTTGTGAATCAGCTGATCAGTCTCCAATAGTAAATAGACTACCATGCTTGCTTCCTTATTACCCGGATGTCGAGCTTTCTCAATCATGCCACATATAGCTGTCCAACGTGACATACAGCATCAGGTGCACCTTATCCTATGATGCCGCATGCGTACTGTAGGGAATTCGTGCTCTTGTGAATCAGCTGATCAGTCTCCAACAGCCAACAGACTACCATTCTTGCTTCCTCTTATTACCCGGATGTCAAGCTTTCTCAATCATTAATAATTATAAACCCTAGTATATATCAAGGACATCCTCCATGATCACTATTTATTTTAGTGTTGGTTATTATTTGTTATGAAAGGAATTAACAGAAAATATTGATTATTCGTCTAACACTCCTTGTAGCACTTTTCGCATGTTTGGGTTTGAGTTTTTCTTGAATAACAGTTTTGCTGCTCTATTCATCATGTTCTTCTTCCTGCTATTGATGAGCCTGACCTGGCTAATCCCATGTGACATGATAATATTGTTTTCATGCCAAATCCGAAGTGGATTAACAACCAATGTCTACTCGGCTCGATAGAACTTCAGATCAACTTCATGCCATGTTGGATAAGGCTACCCAACCATGTCTCTATAAGCTATCTCGGGCTCCAGCCAACCTTATGCTGATAAAGTGTCAAAGACATCTTAAGAATAAATATGCATCATGGCACATCAGTCATCTCCCGAAATCATGATTCTACAGCGGCATGGAGGTCCTTGGGAAAGGCTAGTTCTATTATAGCAAAACCATATTTTCCATTACTTCTTACAAACTGGCAATTCCATTCCAATGGACTAGAGACGCTAATAGATCTGGAGGTTATTAAAACCCTCCAAGAAACAACCCTTTATAAAAAGGAGGGGAAAAGGGGACTAAAAGAGGTTTTGAGCTCTAACTCTCACTCTACTTTTCTCTTTTTACTATTTTCGAGACTCCAACTAACTTAATCATCGGAGGGTTCCCACCAGAGAATACCCCCCGCTCTGGAGTGCGGACTTCCTTTTGCAAGTCCTGCGGTGATTTTCGATTCTTGAAGATCCTAGATCTAACCTCTAGTTAAGCTATCACAATCATCTTTGCTGTTGGAGCTTGTAGCAATAGATTGGTACCAGAAGAAGGGTCCTTACTCTAATTTGAAAGAAAAGATGATGAGAACCGGATCGTAGAACCACTCTACTACATCATGCTAGCAATCCTCCCTCCATAGCTTGTCAGATGTTCGATTAGCTATGAGACAAACTCCTTAACCACTTGCAACAACAGATCCCAAAAGTTTAATACCTTAGTCCAGCAAGTCCAAGCACTAAGCATTGCTGCACACTAGCTTTAACAAACTACTGCGAGATAGTAGGCACTTTATGCGGCTCCATCCCAGTATAGCTGCAAGAATCCAGAGCGAGGACTAGCCCCTGCTGATCCTCTCCTCATTATCGAAGTCAGAGAAAGGAAGATCAATAGCATCAATCCCCTAAATCTTTCAAAGAAGATTCAACACCAAATTATAATTCCTATCATCATCGCTGTGAGAATAATCTCAAAGGGGGAACTCTGAGGCATCAAACAGCATCTTGGAGAAGTCTTGGGAGGAAGCCCTTAGCATAATGATGTCTTTAATGCATGATCTTTGTGCACCCAAGAGGTTATGGCTGGACTAGTGCTTGATCGATAGATTAAGTTATATGATGGCTCGATTAATCCTCTTGACCACCTGACAGGTTATTGCATCCTCATGACCATGCAAAAGATGTCTAATACCTACTCTGCCTTGCCTTTCCGACAGCATTATGAAAGGCTGCCAGGATCTAGTTCTAAAATCTCTAACTAGATTTAATTTGCTCATTCAAATAGCTAGAAAGGTTGTTCCTTACACACTTCAGCTTCCATTGACTCAGCCAAAAAATACTGGTAGCCTCTTCTCGATCCAGTAGGATATCGTACCTCATGAATGAAGCCTATGGTGAGAAGTTTTTCGACCTCATCATCTATCACCCTCTGCATTTCCAGGGTGAAGCTCCTCTTCTTCTGCCGGATTGGGCGAAAGTTTGGGTAGATGTTTAGCCCATGAGTGATTACCTCATGGAAGAATCTCGGGCATGTCCGCTGCAGTCTAATTGAAGATGTCTATATTAGCTTGCAGGAAACTCAGCAACCGAGCTCTCTCCTCCTTGGCCAGTAAGGCTCCTACTTGCACTGTCTTTGTGGGGTCCTTGCACAGGGGGAATGACAGTAGGGGCTTGACAAGCCTGCTCTCTAGCTCTTTCTCCGTTTGGCCTAATTGATCGATAGTCAAACCTTCCTTGGTCCCCCGGACTCTAGGGATGGCCTGCAAGTAGTGCTGGATCGACTGTCGGGATCCCCTCATCTCCCCGATCCCCCATGGGGTTGGGAACTAGATAAGGAGTCACCTGGTTGAGATGGTGGTGTCGAGCAGGTTGAGCCCGGGATGCCCCAGGATCACCTTGTATGGCAAGGAAAGCCTTACAACGATGAAGGTCCCCATTATGGAACTCTACCGGGATAGCATCCCAGTGGTGACCAGGAGGATAATCTCTCCCTCCACCCCAAATGAATCTCCGATAAAGTCGACAAGGGGTGTAAACACCAGTTTTATTAGGTCAGGAGACAAGTTCATCCTTGCAAAGGCATCATAGAAAAGGATGTCGGCTGAGCTTTTACTATCAACCTTGATTTCTTTTACAGGATGTTTTGCTATCATCATTTCTATGACAACAGCATCATTATTTGGGTTACGCATCCCAGCTTGCCCTTCTCCCCCATAGAGGAGTATATCATCAGTCGTCTCTCTCCCCTAGCTCTCTTAGACTCCCACCCTGCCCCCCAAAAGATCATTCCTACTAGCTTCTCCATGGGCTGGTTATCGATGGTAGGGTGTCGGGCTTCGTCGCTCTGGATCCCGGGTGGAGCTCTTCCATCCATGAACTTCCCGATGTAGCCTCCCCTAATCAGGTCTTCGATCTCCCTCTTCAGGTGGCGGCACTCCTCAGTGTCGTGGCCGTGGTTGCAGTGGAACTAGCACTATCAACATTTGTTGCATCCACCATATAGCTTCAATGGGGGAGGGCAATGGAAGTAGCACTTGCCCTTAATCTCCATTAAGATTTTGGCTCTTAGGATGAGGAGAGGTGTGTATTTATCATCCTTAGTAGGATCATCTCTTGGCTTGGAGCCCGTTCGAGAAGTCGAGATGGCCTTGGTTACGGGCTACCCGCTCAGCTCCCCCTAGGCCTGCCTCTTTACATGCCTCCAATCCAACTTCCTCCTGGTGCGGTCGGTCTCTTCCGCATGGATGTACTTGTGGACACAGAGGAGGAGCTCTGAATAGGACTTTGAAGGCTTCTTATTGAGGGAGTAGGAGAAGCGGGAGGTCCTAAGCCCCCTCTTCAATGACAGCATGGCAATAGGCTCGTCAAGGTTATAAATCTCTAGAGTGGCTACCTTGAATCGAGCCATATAGTCTCGAAGGGACTCATGGTCCTGCTATCGGACAGAGAAGAGGCTATCAACTTCACATGACACCTTCTGACAGGTATTGAAGTATGCCACGAACTTCTTCTCTAGCTACTCAAAGGAGTCTATGCTTCTCGGCTCAAGGCGGGGGTACTAGACTCGAGCCACCTTACAGAGCATGGCTAGGAAAGCAATGTAGAGGAGGGCATCGGTGGCCCCCTGGACCTGCATAAGAGCCTTATAACTCTTAAGATAGTCGATGGGGTCCGTGGCCCCATCATAGGGATCAACTTAAGGCATATGGAACCAGTTGGGAACTGGTTCATCTAGTATCCGGTGAGTGAGAGGAGGGTGAATATCGTATCCATGAGCCCGCACGAGGAGCCTTGAATCTCAACAAATTGGTGGGCCAAATCTATCAGCTTGCACTCTTGCTCCTCGAGGTGATTCTCTGCTCGTCGATAGATGGCTCGTCTATTGACCCCTTCACAGAGGTTATCGACGGGAGAAGAGGGTAATGACAGGAGAAACTCTTGCTTTAGTTCCCTACCATGTTGGTACTGGTGGTGAGATTCAGTACCATGCTTTGAGACCAAGGAGCTACTTTCCTGGCTAGCCAAATCATCTCAGTGTCTCTTCCTGGCCACCCATAAGCTCCACCACGGGCATGAGGTAGCCGTGCATATGACGGTCCCTCCCAAAAGGATCTTAAGCTAGCATAGGGTTCGATGACATGGGCCACAGGTATCCTCGACTACTGCTGCATTGCTAGGGATCGGTGCTGGTGGTGCAGTTGGTGTACTACTATAGTCAGGGTTTAAACCTACTATGCGAGTGTGGCGATCTGCATGGATTAATCAATTGGAGTGGGAGGTGGAGGAGCAGGGAACTCCACCTCCAGGCTGCATCGCTCATCGCAGTGGGATAGGTCCCCCATGCAGTAGATAGAGGCCTCTCGAGCATGGGTCACCATCATAGATTTACTAGAGGCTGGAAAGTGACTGACCATCCTATCACCCCCCTTCCTGGCATACCAATCTGTTGCCACCTAGATCACCATGTCATGTAGCTTTAATATGGCCCAGGTGGATCATCCTCCCTGGGAGTGTCGGGTTCTTCATCCTTGCATCTTCGCGGTAGACCAGTCCTGCAAACTAAAGGAGACCCGGGCTGGGGATCCCGACGGGAATACTCCAATGATCAAGTCAGTAGGATGACCAAGGAGAATAAATCCTCGGTCACGATGGCTGGATACACCATCATGAAAAGGAAAGGAGAAAATGAAAAGAATAGAGGAGGTTGGGAGGTCATTCCTTGTTTTGGTAAAATGCCTTTGCTTACTTGTCTTCTTTTTCCTTCCTTGGTTTGCTCCTTCATCATGGAGGTCCCGCTTGCCATTATATAGGAATTGATCCTTCTCGACCGAGCCTGGAGCTTCGATCGGTAGCCCCCTCCCCAATGTCCCCTTGTGGGAGGGGCACAAGTGTCTTGCTTGAATCCCTAACGGATCGGTTCTTAAAAAAAGGTCCTCTTGCAGGAGGCATAGTCGGCATGTCGCAGGGCCTGTCCCCTTGGTGGGGTGATTCCCTGTGAAGGGTGTGGGTAGTGTGCTATAGGGTCTCGCACTATGGTCGAGCACTTCCACTTTTAGGGGGTATAGATGGTGTGCTACAGGGCTTAGGGCCCTGGCAGAGCACTCTTCTTATAGAAGAGTGCAGGTGGTATGCTACAGGACCTGCAGCCTCGGTGGAGCATGTGCCTGGCAGAGGGCATAGGCGGCATGCTATTGGATCTGAAGCTTTGGTTGAGCATGTGCCGTGTAGAAGATGTGGGTGATTGGCTTGGTGGAGAAGGTGATGTCGAGCCTGTTTATGTTGCAGTCCAGGTCTCCCCACCTTTGTCCTTCAAGGATTAGGCTTCACTTCTTGCAGTCTTCCCATCCATGGCCGTGAGAGTAGCTTTTTTACCTCCAGGAGTTGTTTGGATGGTAGCTCATCCACGGACAGGAGCTCGATCTCAACTAGGAGCATGGAAGCTTGCTTCGGATGGGAGCCCAACCTCGGATGGGCCAGGTGGTGCTTTCTGCCATCTCACCACCTAGCTGCATCCATCGCAGGCACCATGTCAATGGCTTGCAACATCACCAACTATTTGGTATTCCTGGTTAGGGATTATTGGTAGGGTGTTAGTAGGTGTGATAGGAAATGGCTTCAATTCTAGATCTGATGGTGATTCTAACAAGAGAGCTATTAGGGGGCTACGTGCTAGCTTATATAGTTCAATCCAAAGTGAAGCAGTTTTGAAGTATGGTATATCTAGTAGGTTATTCATCCCTATGACATACCCATTTATATTAAAATTATCTATCCTGAAATGAGCTAGATAGGGATCTAATAATTTTTAGAGATGAATTGGAGATATAGCTTTCCCTATTATGTTATTCTGTTATGATTCTTGGGAAGCCTCAATTAATTCTATCATGTTATCTATTTGTTCTCCCTTCTCACAAAAAGGAGTGGATGATGCTAGGGCACTTGGAAAAGGGGCCATAGGTGAGCAGGATGATGATGGAAGTAATTCATCCTACCTGTTTGATTTCTCTCTATATATTTCTGTCTTAGTCAAATTATATATATTGGTCTTTGTGATGGTTCAGGTTTGTTCCATGACTAGTTCATTCCCAAGAGTTATGGTCGATTGTTTAAAAAAAATTTAAGGATCATTATAATCTTCAGGTTGGTAGTGTCCCTTTAAATTACTCTGGTACTGACTAGGTGTTCTCCTTCCTCGCTATCAATTTCAATTAATAATTGATCAGTTTGATTCATAAGCTCAACGATAGATTGCTGTTGAGGCATAATTAGTTGTTGAAATTGAGCAAACCTATTGATACCTGGGTTGGTCTGTTAGGGAGGTGGATTTGATCAATTTATTCTATTTGGTCTATAGCTTGTAGAACTTTCTCTTCAAATGATAGGCTATAAGGAGTAAAAGAAGGTTGATAATATGGATAGGCCTGATTGTAGTAAGGTACATCTACAAACAAGATCTTTGTAGTATCGAGATAACCACTGGATGTGGTTTCCATGAAAAATCTATTTAAGCCCTCCAACCTGGGTTATAAGCATTAAAGTTTAGGTTCTCTCCTGGTTTGTGGCCATATGAGTTTGATCTTGATAAACTTGGTCATACCTAGACTTAGAAAATTGGTATGCGGCTAGGCATTTACTAAAGTGAGTTGGGCTCAAATATATAAAGCATGCCTGCTATGTAGGAAGAAAGGAAGGAGTGGAAGAATGTCTAATAGCTAATAGATGATCTAATTTATGGGACAAGGCATCCAGTATGCTGTCTAATGCATGGGATAGCTTATCCACCCTGCTATTAAGATCCATGTTCCTAGCATTGCTATAATTTACTGGATTATTTTGATGGTTTTGGATATTTAATCAAAGGTCCTAGATCAGAGTAATCCTTTTCTATTTTTTAAATTATTACTTTAAAGAGAATAAGGTAAAAGAAAAAAGAAAAAAGATAGAAAAGAATTCTAAAAAGGAGAGCCTAAGGAATCCTAAAGCTAAGAGGGATAGAGAAGAATTATTAATTAAAGTTCCATATTAATTGAATCAAGTTAGCATACAATGAACTCTCAATCCTAGGGTTCCCTAATTCTATAGAGCTTCTAACTATTCCAAGATCACCTTTAAGCCCTCCAAGTCAAAAACTAACTAGTCAACTAGCCAGTTAAGGATAAGGTCGGTGGGGTCGACCTTCTTTCAGTTCTACATCATTCTTGAATCACTTTCCTAGATACCAGTTAACCAACTAATTTTGACTTGGTCCAACTCTAGGATCCTTTGTCCTAGTAAGCTCGAAAGTCCTTAGGGATCAACATCTAATCGATTTTAGTTATAGGCTTAGGATAATGCAATATGAGGGTGGTAATTTGTGGGCTAAGAAAGGGTAATAAAATTCCTACCTTATATTGTTTAAGGAATAGTGCCTTTAAGATGATTTATATAGATGTAGTGCAGTGCAAACAGATATCCAAACAAGTTAGTTTAATATTCTAGGTCTCTAAAAAACTTAATAAAATATGAATTTTTTATTTAGTATATTTTTTTGGTGAACTAATCATGCCAATGATCCTCAGCAATGGTATCAAAATTTGATTGCTATCATGGATGGTCAAAAATAATTTACTAACTCAAACTTTATAGCTAGGGTGAGTCGGGATCGTACCTTTAGGGACCAAAAGGCTAAGTTGTGATTGAAAAAGAATAAGAAGAATAATTTGGTTTACTCAGAAAGAAAAATAAAAGTAAACAAAAATTAAATTATTCTAATAATGGGATCTCATGAAAGTATGTATCTTGGATGTTGTAAATCAATCTTATACCTAATAAAGTTATATTTCTTTTATAATTCAACTCAAGAGAATACATGTCTTTTCTCAGTATGCCCTGTATCTATAACAAATTATGGTGCATCTCTGAAATGTATAAAGTATATCTCTTTTACAAAATAATTATAATTAATCTTAAGAGAATATCTGTCTTACCTCAGCATGCCTCATATCCATAGATCATGGTGCATCTTTAGGAAATACTGAGTATTCAACTCTTCTTCCCTCGGCATGCCCCATATTCGTAGATCACGACGTGTCTCTGGGATGCAAGAGTTGTCTTTAATCCTAATTTAATATAAAAGCATAGAAGAAAGTTAATAAAAGAAAGTAGATAAGGAATTCAAAACTAAATGTATAATCTTTTATTGCATATAAAATTTAAAAAATACAAGAAAGGTGTAGAACAAAAGAACTACTTTGCTTTGTTATAAGATCTCCTCTTTCCTCCCAAGATTTATGCACTAGTCACTTATGGGTTGATCCCTTTCTATCCCCCTACACAAAGGCTCTAAAGGGATTCCAGGGAGTAATGCTTCCAGGTAGAGGTACAGGAGCCTTTTTATAGGTGTAAGTAGGGAGAAGGTTTATATGATTATTAGATATGGGACTAAACTCAAGGAGTATAGGAGTAGCCAAGATTTAATTTTACAACAAATCAATGGTTGGAAGGGTGCTAAACATAAAATGGAGGGAAAGAGGGACTTTTATCCATCAAAAGAATCAAATTTTAGTTGAAATAGGCTTTAGAATCCCATTACAATTTGTATTTGGTTGCCTGACTTCTTTTTCTGCTATTGGATCTTGATTGAAGGTTTAGAAATCAACCACATCAGGCTCGATTACAGCCCACATAAAATCAGCATCAATGTAAGCCATTGGATTGCTCCCAAATTTGTGCTCAACTATTTGATTTTATCTCAGAACCATGCTCGTCTTCCTCGAGCAGCAATGAATACTGAGGGGAAGGAAGTGAAGGTGGTAGCATTATTGGACAGTGACAGGAAACGACGACATCTCTAAGAGGTGGCACCGGTGGTTGCTTTGGGCTAAGAGAAGGGGGCAATGATGGAGAGATGGGATGGCCAAGCAAGAAGGTGATGATGGTAGAGACAACCATGGATGACAATTAAGATGGCTTATAATGGTCCGAGGAGATGGCGGCACAGGCTGAGGAGATGGCATCTCGACTCATGAACATGAAGCTGATGGTTCTCATGGAGGAAGGATGGATAGGGGAGTGGTAGCAGGGGTTTTAGAATGGTGGTGATGGAGTTTAGGAGGTGGCATGAGCTAAGGAATGGCCGGATTATCGCAGATCGACCAGAGACCAGGTGGACAGTAGCTCGGGCAGCGACACAATGGCATTTTATGGCATAAAACCTTTCATGGTCCATGATTCTGAGCCATGGACCAACAAGAATGGCTATCGTTGGACCGTTCAACATTTCATAGACCAAGCAGCCGATCCATGGTGGACCGGTTACTTTAAAATTTGTCTAATTCATTAATAATCATTAAACTTCAATTTTGGACTCATTTTAAGTCCGATTCGCTTCAAACTTATTTTGTTTGAACTCATAAATCGAGCTCTTTACATTGATGATCTTCTTTCTTACAAATAATATATAAAAATATCAATTTTAAATAAATAAAGATAATTTAATTCTTAAATTAATATTTATATATATGTATAATATAATTATCAAACTATTAACTTTGTTCAATTCATATGTATTAAAAAATTAATTAATCCATGATCAAAAACTATTCTTGATGATATTAGGCTAGTTCATGATCATGCAAATAATGTAACTAAAGGTGAAGAAAGTATAAACATTTTGAGAGTGAATAAAGTTAATAGTGACCTAACTGCCACTTAGTCCTAAGCTGCTTTGGTGCCAAGGCATGATTATGGATGCTCACCTTTAAATGGGAGACATCAGGAATAGCCAATGTGACAACTATATGCTGCTACTATCGCTGACCAAATGATAGAGTTGGAGAGTGATGCGGGACGAACCTAAGACTGATGCAAAATAGTAAACTAATTTTTTAATAATTTTTTTAGATATTAATTCAGTGACTAAAGACCCGAAAATAAGTAAAAAATTAGTGTGATGACTAGTAATGCTAGAAACTATCATACCCGCAGGAAGACACATGCAGAATAATAAAGGTCAGGACCCGGGAATTAAGAAACTTCCAGTACAGGATAGCATACCTGTCATCATATCAGAACTCAAGAGGGGAAAGTCTTTTACCAGGCAACGATTGCAGTTCCTTTGAAGAAGAGATCTCTCAGCCTCAAGATGGTGCCTGGAAGAACAAGCCTTTGGTTCCCGAATCTGAAGGCAATCTGGATCCGGTCTGAAGGCAAAGAAAGCCTCCTCTGGAGAGGGGAAACACCTCGGGGATCTTCAAAATGTCAAGGTTAGGCACGAAATAGGTAAGCAATAAAAGAAACAAAATATGAAATAAAGAAAAATAAAAGAAAGAGAATTAGGGCTAGTAGGGCTGGTGGGCTGGAGAAGAAAGACTCCTGCTTTTAGGGATGGCTTCATGGCTCCTTCTCAAAGGCATGGCTAATGTCAAGATGACTGATTTGCTGCTTGAGAATGGAGAACAACAAGGGTAGTGGTTGGCCAACACAAGAACAAAGAACCAAAAATAAAACCAAAAACCAAAGAACACACGACACCTGTCTCAAAATAATTCAGCACAATTTTAATTCATAAGAATTGATTGATTACAAGAAGAAGAGGGGTGGGGTATTTATAGAGCTCCCATTCCCTTTCCTAAAGGGATAACAAGTCTTCTCCTAATTAGAATAGGTTTACATAATTTAAGTGGGAGAAAGATTACAAAATAAACCTAGAACTAGGATTACAAGGTTGACTAGAATAAGAACTTGATTTCCTCCTTCCACTTGAATTCTTCTTCTTAGCTTGGACCAAGTCAACCTCAAAGACGTGTTGGGCTTCATGGGGGGCAGCAAGGGGCGGCCAAGTATGGGTTGGGTGCATGGGCTTTGGGCCCTGGAGGCCTGGGATGTCTGGAGTAGGAATATTCCAGATATCTTGGTTCTAGGCTGGAATATACCTGGAATATTGGTTCTTAAGGACTTGGGCCTGGTGCCTGGGCTGATTTCTCTTGGGCTATGGCACAAATGGACCTCGGATTCATGATGTGACCTGGTTTGGGAATATACTCTGGCATCTGGAGGGAATCTGGGTATCTGAAAAGCATCTGGAGGGCATCTAGGCATCTTGCAGGAATCTTGGACCCTGGGATGGCATACAAGGTCCAATTGGCTGATGTGAAGATCTCTGGCTCTTGGATGAGGCCTGGTGGAACTCCAAAATAGGGTATTCTCTTCTCTTATACAAAAATTGGACTCTCATTGGACTCATACTTAAATACAGGACTCAATAAATTGGACTGGGTTGAGATAAATCAAGTAGCCTCAACTTATTACAAGACTCAATCTTACTTGATTACAAAATTATGATACATGATTAAATAAACCAGATAGGGCCTAATAATCTATGTATGATCCTGGTGCCCTCACCAATTCTCCCGGGACGGGAGGAATTCAACCCGGTCAAGTAAGGGTCAATTTGGCTACTCAAGGAGGGTCTAGGTTGAGGCACGGTAGATCCTCACCAATGCTCCATAAATTCTCAAATTCTAGCTGACCTTGCTATCTGACCAAATACCTTTGATAACCTTCATCTCGGGTACTGATGGCTTGATCATCCAGGATTCACTCACTCCTTTTCTCACTTATTGGCCAAATTGTATATGGACACTTTAGGGTGAGTTCACTCACAAAGGAAGGAATTGGCTCAAGGTGCTTGCTAGGTATCACTGCTAGCTCCCTGTGCTCCATAAGGTCTGAAAGGTTGAAAGTTGGGATAATACCTAAATCAGATAGCATCTCACGCACATAGGCATTGGGTCCACTACACTTCATTAGTCTGAATGGACTAGCTTTGCGAGCAGAAAATTCCTTTACAATCACATAATCCTTCACAGAAAATTCTTTATCTCTTTCGGGAATTAGCCAAGTTGTTATTTAGTTTATTATTTTTGTTTAACTTTTGACTAATATCCTGATGCAAATGTTGTGCAGAGGTCAGTACAAGTGTGGACAGATGAATCAGGGTTGTAAATTTATTAGACTCAAGACTAACACCTAATAGACTCGACTAGACTTCCTATCAAAGAAAATTTATTGGACTCTTTGGATCCAACCTAACACACTATAGACTCTTTAGGTTTGACCCTAGCATAGCATGCACATGAGAATTTACTATGTACTCCTACTAGGTTCCATAGGGTATGCCAGAAATATGATACAAATCTAACATGTGCAATGAATGAATGCAATATGATTACCCCTATAAAATGCAATCTAAGGGTTAAAAAATCATGTAAAGTTTCAGAAAAGGGTAGAAAGTAAGAAGTGAATTCAGGGTTAGTCTGGCAGGAAAAAGGTTCGGGATTGGCTGAATAGAATAAGATGCAAGAAAGGGTGTAAGGGATTAGTCCTAGACTAATAAGGTTTACCTTATGGGTTTGAGGTGTATCTAAAGGGTCTGCATAATAGAAGAAAGGGTAATTGATTTCAGGAAAGAGATCAAGTGGAGTCAAAGATGTGACTACATTCTAAGGGTACTGATTTAAAGAGGTCAAGTCTTTAATAAATTCTTCTGACTCATAAAATTCAGGACTAGACTCTACAATTAGTTCATCTTCTAAAGTCTCCTCTAACTGCTCTTCCACTACATGGTCAGCTAACTCTATGTTGGCTACTGTCTGGGTATGGCTAGGGTTAGCTAAATCTAGGTCAGCTCCTACTTGGGTATGGTCTGGGTCAACTAATCCTAGGTCGGTTTCTACCTGGGTATCTACCTGGTCAACTAATTCTAAGTCAGTTATAAAAAACTCTTCTTCTTTATCCTCATACTTGTCCACTAAGCTTGGGGTCAGCCTCATATATCTCCTCAATGTCATTCTGGTGACCCAATGAGGTGGTAAGAGGGGGTTGGCTAAGGAAAAGTTGACTAATGACTGGGATGACAGGGGTGGTTTGGCTAAGGAAAATCGTCCTAATACTGGACTCAGGTTTAGGTCTGGGGTGGGTCTTTGTTCTAGGTTTCCTAATTGGTTTCCTACCTGGTCAAACATATTGGTTACGTGTGAAAGGAAAATAGTGCATGGACGCCTACCCTAAGGATGCTATACAAGAAAGTAGGTATTGCATAATTAAAAAAATTTAAGCATGCAAATGAAAAAACCTACTCATAGCACAGGAACTAACATAACAAGATGCATGAAATAAATACATAGGCATATAAAGGCAAGTACAATAATTATAAACAATATGATTAAATCTAGATCTAAACATGCATGATAACAAAAAATAAATAACATACCTTATATAGCTTCCTTTAACAGCAAATCAAGACAGCTGGTTGAACTCCTTCAATAACAAATCGGATCTGGAAGAGATCGATCCAATCTCTTAAGGTGTCCAAATGTCCACCCTTTAGAGTATCCATGTGCGGGCTCTCGCTGATCCAACTCCCGGATGGATGCTAGTCCTCTGAAAATCAATAAATAAGACACGGCTATGTGGAGCAGGGAAAACCAAAAGGGTCTTCACGGACGGTTTTCTCCAAGATCGCCTATACTCCACCCAGAGCACACAATAAAAATAATAAAACTAGGAAAGAAATACACGGGATGCAGTACAAAAATCTGCACGCAGATATCCGTCCCAAAAGAAACTCTCTCTTTGCTCCTCTTTTAAGGCCTGTTACAACCCCTTTCACAGATGATAAGTAATCGCTTTGTATCTTCCCCTCTCTCTTGCATGCCCTGTTTCAATCTCTCTCGTTTAACTCTCACGGCCTTCAACAAAGACAAATAAGAGGCGGCGAACAAACCCATGAAGCCCTGGGAAGAAATCATAAGAGAAAAATAGATTAAAACCAAAACCAACGATTGAAATGGCTTTTAATCGGTTCTAGACGCTAGAACCGCAGGAAGAAAACAAAGGGTTGAAAACATTATGAAAACAGGGAAGGTCGTGCGGGAGAGAAACACCGTGAGAGATCCTTTTAGATCACAGTACTAAAGATAAGGATTTGAAATCCCAAGCTTCATCCGATCGACCGACTAGATATTCTTATCCAATTACACGGTAAAAACAGGGTAACGAAGAGAGGGGAAGAGGGAGAAAACAAATAGCGATGAACCATCAAAAACACCGTGTAAACTTTCTATGAACTAAACCGGTTCAACAAAAACCAAAAACCGGTTCAACCAAAATCGATTAGGAAAAAAAACCAAGTCCAATCCCGGTCTACCAAGAATAATTCCTGGTTGACCCAGACCAATCCTAGTCGATCCAAATTAGACCAGGTTGATCAGAAAAAATCCAATGTGTGCTCAATCAAACTGTTTGACCTTAATACCGAAATGATTTCCAATCGTTGATCGGTTCCCGGATCAGGAAGAAATCCTCTATGGCATGTGACCTCATAAGTTTGAACCTAAATGATAGTACTGGAACACTCCAGTACTAGCACAAGATACCATATAGCAATGGGTCCCGGCGTCTAGATAGGCCGAAGATGCGAGAGCAATCTATCGAACCTCTGGCATATGGTTACCGTATAATTCATCCCTTTGACCTCCAATGCTCAAGATGACCTAGGGTTAGACTGCCAACCCTAGCTGAGTCAATCCACAATATGTCTTAACCTCGCAAGTCCAGTGACTCATCACTAGGACTACCTCGGTCGAGGATTTGCTAAATTAAGATACTGTGAGACATTCAATCCAAACAATTTGGACAGGTCAATTCCATCTTGGTCCACCACTGCTTCACAAGAACTTGCCTGTACCTAGAAACCTTCCATTATCGGATTAGAAATCCGGGTAGTCCAGCACCAAAGTACAGGAGTTACTTGCAAGCTACCATGGTGACCTCAGGTCGGAGGGACACATATATCCATATCCAATCGCGAGCAATCCTTTGGCAGAAAGGAGCTCCACGGAGTCATTCAATGAGATGTCACACATCCCACTTGCAGATCACATCAGTGTCACTATACTCCTTTGGTCAAGAGGACAACCAAACGATATGAACCACAACAATTTACACTTGATACATTGCTGTCCTGTACAATGCATCCTTTGGTTGTGAACCTTTTTAAAGGACCACTCAATATATCATCTCTATATCGAAGTTAGTGCAGTCCTAAGGACTTCATCACATAAATAGAGTTCATTACAGGGAAATGAATAATGTGATGAGCTGCCAAAATAAAGTTTTATTAATTTATATATAAATTACAATACCGAGCACAACTGCCTACATCCTAGACGATTGGCTTTGGGACACAATTTCCAAAAACTCCTACTTGTACTAAAGCCAATCAGAACAGTATATAATATCTATTTTCCTTTTATAATAGTCGAACTCTTTGATTCCGAGGGCTTTAGTGAAGGGGTCGGCCAGATTCTCCTTTCCATCGATCTTTATAAGATTGATGTCGTCTCGTTCCACGATCTCTAGCCCGAGGTGATAGTGCCGCAGAATGTACTTGGTGTAGTGATGAGACTTTGGCTCCTTAGCTTGAGCAATGGCTCCTGTGCTGTCATAATATACTGGAACAGGACCATCTAGGGAAGGTGCCACCCCTAGCTCTATAAGGAACTTCTACAACCACACGGCTTTCT
This sequence comes from Areca catechu, assembly GCA_021397845.1. Classification (NCBI taxonomy): domain Eukaryota; kingdom Viridiplantae; phylum Streptophyta; class Magnoliopsida; order Arecales; family Arecaceae; genus Areca; species Areca catechu. The sequence continues at coordinate 138,963,481 of CM038043.1, forward strand.
TTGCTGCATCTGATGCTGCAATGTACTCTACTTCGCATACTGAGTCTGCAACTGTTGCCTGCTGGGAACTCTTCCAACAGATCTCTCCTCCATTTAAGATAAACACAAATCCTGACACACTCTTGCTATCATCTCTGTCTGATTGGAAACTGGAGTCAGTATACCCCATAAGTTTCAAGTCAGGTTCTCCATAAATCAGTTATTGGTCCTTAGTTTTTCTCAAATACTTCAGGATGGTCTTAACCACCTTCCAATGCGCCTCACCTGGGTCAGACTGGTTTCTGCTCACCACTCCTAGTGAGTATGCCACGTCTGGTCTAGTACATGTCATAGCATATATGATAAAGCCCATTGCAAAAGCATAAGAAACTCTACTCATGCGCTCTCTTTTCTCAAGAGTTGTCGCATAATCTTTCTTGGAAAGAGTAATTCCAGAACCTATTGGGAGATAGCCTTTCTTGGAATTCTCCATGCTGAACCGTTTCAGCACGGTATCAATGTACATAAATTGGGACAATCCCAAAAGCCTCTTAGATCTATCTCTATAGATCTTCATACCCAGTATATAAGAAGGTTCATCCAAGTCCTTCATGGAGAACTGAGATGACAACCAGACCTTTATTCCTTGTAATGCTGCGATGTCATTCCCGATTAAGAGAATGTCATCAACATACAGTACCAGGAATACAATTATAGAACCATTAACCCACTTATAGATGCAGGGTTCCTCTTCGTTCCTAATGAAGCCATATGATTTGCTACACCTATCAAATCGCATGTTCTAACTTCGAGATGCTTGCTTGAGTCCATAAATGGACCTCTGCAATTTGCACACTTTTGACTCGTTTGTGGATGTGAACCCTTCAGGCTGTATCATATACACCTCCTCATCCAGCTCTCCATTCAAGAAAGCAGCTCGGACATCCATCTGTCAGATCTCATAGTCAAAATGTGCTGCCAAAGCAAGCATGATCTGAATGGACTTGAGCATTGCCACAGGGAAGAATGTCTCGTCATAATCGATACCATATCGCTGACGATATCCTTTGGCAACCAGACGGGCTTTATAAGTTTTCACCTTCCCATCTGCACCCCTTTTTCTCTTGAAAATCCACTTACACCCGATGGATTTTATCCCTTCAGGCGGATCAACCAATGTCCATACATTGTTGATCTCCATGGACTCCATCTCGAATCGCATGGCTCCAAGCCACGCCTTAGAGTCAGATCTCTGAAGTGCATCCATATAGGTGATCGGATCCTCATCGTTCTCATCGAGCTCAATAGGATCACCATCCCGGACCAAGAAACCATAGTATCTGTTCAGTTGATGCGGTACTCTATCGGATCTCCTATTAATGGGTTTCGGGTGTGATCCAATCATAGCCGGTTCTATGATGTCCTTAGAGTGTGCAGGTTCTTCCACTGGTTGAACTTCATCAAGCTCAATCTTAGAGGCTATAATTCCTTCTCCAAGGAACTCCTTTTCCAAAAAGATAGCTCTAAGAGCAACGAACACTTTTTGTTCGTCCTCCAAGTAAAAGAAATACCCTTTTGTTTCCTTAAGATATCCAATAAACAGGCATCAATCAGACCTTGAACCAAGTTTATCTGAGTCTAAATGCTTTACATAAGCCGGACAACCCTAGACCCGAAGGTGTGAAATTGAGGGCTTACGTCCAGTCCATAACTCATATGGAGTGGAGACAACAGACTTACTCGGAACATTATTCAGCAAGTAACAAGCTGACTCAAGTGCATATCCCCAAAAGGATAGCGGCAGAGTTGCAAAGCCCATTATGGATCGAACCATATCCAACAGGGTTCGATTCCTCCTTTCGGACATACCATTCAACTGGGATGTTCCTGGAGGAGTTCACTAAGAGAAAATCCCATTCTCCTCAAGATATGTCATGAACTCATCGGATAGGTATTCACCACCTCGATCAGATCGAAGGATTTTAATACTCTTTCCAGTTTGTTTCTCTACTTTATTATGATATCGTTTGAATATTTCAAATGACTCAGATTTATGTCTCATCAAGAAGACATAACCATACCTGGAAAGGTCATTTGTAAATGTAATGAAATATCTATATCCACCTCTGGCACTAACTGTCATGGGTCCGCATACATCAGTATGTATGAGACTTAGAAGTTCTGTAGCTCGTTTAGCTTTTCCAATAAAAGATGACTTGGTCATTTTACCAAGCAAATAGGATTCACAAGTGGACAGTGAGTCAGAATCACTGACCTCGAGGAGGCCATCTCCTCATAACTTGTTTATCCTATTATGGTTAACATGACCTAGCCTACAGTGTCATAGATACATGTCACTGACATTTTCTATCCTTGGGCATTTGCTAGACGTGTACATTACATTAACAGGTCGTGACAAAACATAAATGCCATTATTTAACTTAGCTTTCATTATCACAGAGTTATTCACAATAACTTGGCAGAAATCCCTTTTTATTAAAAGTTCATAACCATAATTGACCAATAGGCCTACAGGGATAATGCTCATAATAAAACTAGGACAATAATGACAGTCGATTAATTCGACAGTACTAGACTCAAAAACAAGACTCAGAACTCCGACCGCCAGCACTGGAACACAATTTCCATTTTCGATGCTCAGGAACTACTCCCCATCCTCAAATCTCTTGCTAACCTGCAATCCCTACAACGAATTACAAATATTAATAGGACTACCAGTATCCAATACCCAGTTAGCAGTGTCACAAATAGAGAAATTACAAGATTTTATCATATAAATACCTTGTCTAGCACCTTACCGCTTTCCCTTCCTTGGCCTGTTCGGGTCTAAGGATGCCTGATAAAAAGGACAATTCCTCTTTCAGTGTCCCTGCTTCTTACAGTAGAAGCACTCTGCACCAGTTTGATCAACTTTAACTTTCTTGGCCTGACTTGGGCCAAGAGCACTATGCACCTTCTTTCCCTTATCTTTCTTCTTTCCTTTTTTAAAGGGACGACGACCTCTAAAACCTCCAACTAAATTCACCACCCCCTTATTCAGTTGGTGGTCCTTCTCGTAAGTCTGCAGCAACCCCATCAAACTATGGTAATTAACTACAGGCTTATTCATTCTATAATCATCGAGAAAGTTAAGATAGGAGGAGGGTAGAGAATTCAGGATCGCATCCTTGCCGAATTGCTCGTGCAAGGGACATCCGAGCTTGCCCAATCATTTAATCATCTCGATCATGTACAATACATGATCAGTGACCGAACTGCCATTCCATAATTTGGCATTATAGATGGCACAAGACACTTTGTACCGCTCCACATCATCTGGCATGCTGAAAGATTCCTTCAACTTTTGAATCTTGTCTGCTGGGCCTCCTCGAATTTGTGACTGAACTCGTCGTTCATTGCCACCAACATTATGTATCGGATAGTAGTCCGATCAGAAACCCACTTCAAATAAGTGTCCATGACCGAACTCCGAGCATTGGCAGGAGGAATTTTGGGTGTTGGATCCGTTCACATAAAGGATCCGCTCGTGCTCCAGGACTATCCTTAATTTTCGATAGCAGCTGTTGAAATTAGGACCCTTTAACTTCTCGCTATCGAGAAGCGACCAGAGTGAAAGGTTTGAAGATATCTGAAAGAAAAATTAAGACCAAATTAGTATATGAATTATTAATTAAACCAAAAGACTTGGACTTTAGTCTAAAGGTCCCTCCCACTAATTTTTTAGATTGGAAGCCTCTAACACCAATCCATGAAATCATCATTTCATAGTGGGTACTGAAATCCAATAGACCATGCATGAGCCCGACTATGGCCGGCTCATCCATACGCGCCTAAAGGTAGGTTCTCTAATCAATTGCTTCCCTAAGCAACTTTCAGTAATAAATTTTGCCCCACAGAACCCCCAATCAACCTTAGGGCTTCCTATTGCGGGTCTCTGGTTAGGTCCAACCATTAATATAATGAATCTGATGCTTCCAGCTAACGAATGACCAAGCCTGACTATGGCCGACCCACCTGATCACCGTTAAGAAGGTTGCACTGAACCATCATCTATGGGAGAGTAATCCCAGTAACCGGATGCACACCTATTCTATGAAACTACCGATGTACACCAAGCTAAAGGACTCATTACTAACCCACTTAATGGGAGGCTAAGACACTATCAACTTATTGACTTAGTCTTTTCTCAGGATCGAATAATTTTAGAGAATTTTAATTAAATTATGATAGAAGAATGGAGAGAAGAACATGGATCAGCCTCCCACTGATCAAATCAATTCTCAGAAGGGTTGAATTAAATTCAACTAGTTGGTCCATGGGCACCTAAAGATTAGACAGGCTGATCAACTTGGGTGACATGGGTTAACTCGAATCAATAAGCTCTTTTAATCAGTTCTGGTTGACCGGATTGGCTAGGTAGGTGAGATCATGGGTAAGTATTCGCCATTAACCATCTTTCCTAGACACCAACCAAGTTGGCCAAGAAAGGGGTAGCCTCATACAGCCATGATAAAAAATGCCAAACCTGCCTAGACACCAATCGATTTACCAGACTCGATTAGACCAGCCTAAGAACTCGGGCTTACCACAGAGCCACTAATTATATCCATGTAAGAAGAATGGACTAACCCATCTAACTATTAGATAGATACTAAAGAGAAGGTCCTTAATCAATATTTGATTAGTTCTTTTAAGTCCAATTCAACTAACCTTAGGTCTAACCCAATAAATGGACCCAATCAGATAGCTAACCCAATTAACGCGGATGGCTTATTCAAATGACATTAGGTTTCATAAACCCTAATCTGGCTTGTCATTTAATTAATCTTTCAATTCATAATTGTTAGATTAAAAGCCAACTTTTAATTAAAATATTTTAAATTAAATTCATGTAAAACCTTTTTACATCTTTCATTTATCATATCTAGTTCTATCATATTAATTTATAATATTACAAGCCATAACAATTTTAGACATGCCAATATATAATCATGTATCAAGATTAAAACATTTTTAATATCATAGGTTTTCTTTATGGATCCTTCTGAAAAGCCCAACATAGACGAACCACCTCGTGCCATAGAAAATTAGGGATTTTAAATCCTGATTAATCTGGACACACGGCCATGGTGAAGGTCTCAACTAGGTTCCTAAAAGTAATCCCTAATCTAGATACAGAACCAAAACCAACAATACATGCAATCATGATATGCTACATAGAAACCCGTGGCTCTGATACCACTGAAAGGAAAACAGTGCATGGACACCTACCCTAGGCATGCTACACAAGGGAGTAGGTATTGCATAATTAAAATAATTTAAGCATGCAAATGGAAAAACCTACTCATAGGACAGGAACTAACATAACATGATGCATGAAACAGATACATAGGCATGTAAAGGCAAGTGCAATAATTATAAACAATATGATTAAATCTAGATCTAAACATGCATGATAACAAAAAATAAATAACATACCTTATAGAGCTTCCTTTAACAACAAATCAAGGCAGCCAGTTGAACTCCTTCAAAAGCAAATCAGATCTGGAAGAGATCAATCCAATCTCTCGAGGTGTCCAAATGTCCACCCTCTAGAGTATCCATGTGCAGGCTCTCGCTGATCCAACTCCTGGATGGATGCTAGTCCTCGGGAAATCAATAAATAAGACACGGCTATGTGGAGCAGGGAAAACCAAAAGGGTCTTCACGGATGGTCTTCTCCAAGACCACCTATACTCCACCAAGAGCACATAATAGAAATAATAAAACAAGGGAAGGAATATATGGGATGCAGTACAAAAATCTGCATGCAGATATCTGTCCCAAAAGAAACTCTCTCTTTGCTCCTCTCTTAAGGCCTGTTACAACCTCTCTCACAGACAATAATTAATCACTCTGTTTCTTCCCCTCTCTCTCTTGCATGCCCTGTTTCAATCTCTCTCGTTTACCTCTCACGGCGTTCAACAAAGACAAATAAGAGGCGACGAACAAACCCATGAAGCCCTGGGAAGAAATCATGAGAGAAAAACATATTACAACCAAAACCATTGATTGAAATGGCTTTTAATCGGTTTTAATGCTGGAATCGCAGGAAAAAAACAAAGGGTTGAAAACATCATGAAAACAAGGAAGGTCGTGTGGGAGAGAAACACCGTGAGAGATCCTTTTAGATCGCAGTGCTAAAGATAAGGATTTGAAATCCCAAGCTTCATTCGATCGACCGACTAGATATTCCTATTCAATTACATGGTAAAAATAGGGTAACGAAGAGAGGGGAAGAGGGAGAAAACAAACAGCGATGAACCATCAAAAACACCGTGTAAACCTTCTATGAACTAAACCGGTTCAACAAAAACCAAAAATCGGTTCAACCAAAACTAATCAGGAAGAAAAATTGGGTCCACTCCTGGTCTACCAGGAATAATTCCTGGTTGATCCAAACCAATCCTAGTCGATCCAAATCAGTCCAGGTTGATCAGAAAAAATCCAATGTGTGCTCAATCAGACCGTTTGACCTTAATACCGAAATGATTTCAAATCGTTGATCGGTTCCCAGATCAGGAAGAAATCCTCTATGGCATGTGACCTCATAGGTTCGAACCTAAACGGTAGCACTGGGACACTTCTAGTACTAGCATAAGATATCATCTAGCAATGGGTCCCGACGTCCGAATAGGTCGAAGATGCGAGAGTAATCTATCGAACCTCTAGCATATGGTTACCGTATAATTCATCCCTTTGACCTCCATGCTCAGGATGACCTAGGGTTAGATTGCCAATCCTAGCTGAGTCAATCCACAACATGTCTCAATCTCGCAAGTCCAGTGACTCCTCACTAGGACTACCCGGCCGAGGATTTGCTAAATTAAGACACTGTGAGACATTCAATCCAAACAATTTGGATAGGTCAATTCTATCTTGGTCCACCACTGCTCCACAAGTCTTGTCTGTACCCAGAAACCTTCCATCACTAGATTAGAAACCCAGGTAGTCCGGCACCAAAGCACAGGGAGTTGCTTGCAAGCTACCATGGTGATCTCAGGTTGGAGGGACACATATATCAATATCCAATCACGAGCAATCCTTTGGCAGAAAGGAGCTCTACGGAGTCACATTCAATGAGATGTCACACATTCCACTTGCAGATCACATCAATGTCACCACACTCCTTTGGTTAAGAGGACAACCAAATGATGTGCACCCCAACAACCTACACTTGATACATTGCCATCCTGTACAATGCATCCTTTGGTTGTGAACCTTTTTAAAGGACCACTCGATATATCCTCTCTATATCGAAGTTAGTGCAGTCCTAAGGACTTCATCACATAAATAGAGTTCATTACAGGAAAATGAATAATGTGATGAGCTACCAAAATAAAGTTTTATTAATTCATATACAAATTACAATACTGAGCACAACCACCTATAGCCTAGGTGATTGGCTTTGGGACACAATTCCCAACAACATGGTCAAGCCTATTGGTTGCTTGGTTATAGGATTGGGTCAATTTGGTTATCTGGTCATTGGTTTGGTCAAGCTTAGTATTAATTTAGGTATTGGATTGGTTTAGTTGGGCAAACTGGTTCATGATGGCCTCAAAATTGGAATCCATGGCTGAGTCGGTTTGGGATTTAGACTTTTGATATTGGGTTCCTAATCTAGTGGTAATACAATCAATCAAACAATCAGAATGAGATGGTGCAGCCAAGCATGCAAAAAGAAAAAGGTTAGTACAATCTAGGGTTTCCTAGATCTATAGCCAAAATTGAATGGGTTAGCTCAACTTACACTTAACCCAGCAGCTAATCCTTCCTCTGGCCAGGTAGAGGGTGAGAGTGTGGGAGGCCCTCCTACTTTTGCAGGGATCCAATTAAAAACCACAACACCATTTAGGTCATTTGACTCTGGACCCTCAGCCTCAGACACTAGATTTCAGTAATAGCCACGGGATTAAATGCACTAGTTGGCCCACACAATTCGGACCCGACCTGTTGGGTGTCACCTAGCCCTCTAAGGCAAATTAAGTCTAATTAATTTTAATTAAGATTGGGTCAGAATGTTGGTGGTTATTTTGGGCCCAAGACAGGTTATGACCTCCTGCCCTAATCTGAGATAGAGAAAGTGCCCTTAAGATTATTTTAATACAAATGATGGCAATCGATGATCCTGATGCAATCTAAAATAATCAAAAAACAAAATATTTTATGTATGTTTTATGATGTGGCAAGTTAGGTTTGAGTTGATTAGGTTAGCAAACAAATCGGGCTTGGGATTGGGGTGTGTGGAAATTGGTTAGGTTTGGGTTGAGTCAAAATGCAAAAATAGCAGAATTCAAAAAATTAGGGTTTTAGATGATGCAAGTTTTGACATAGTTATCGATGCAGAAAAAAATCTAAAAAATTACAGAACAGAGGATGGATGGTGATGATGAGCTCTACCAAATTTGATGCAAAAACAAAAATCAAATGATGATGAAAATCCTAGGGTTTTTGGACAGATGCAGAAATCTCAAGTTTTCAGTTAGGGTTTCTAATAATTATTAGGGTTTTGATAAGATTAACTAAAAATTATGAAAATCATCAAGAAAAAACAAAGGACATTACATGAAAATCTCACAAAAAAATAAAATTCCTAACTGGTCAAAATCAGATGAAAAACAGACACCTAATGCAGCTAGCAGGATGCAGAAATTAGGGTTTGTGATCCTAATGCAGATGAATGCTATCCTAAACCTGCTCTGATACCAAACTGATACGGGATGAAACTAAGACTGATGCAAAATAGAAAACTATTTTTTTAATAATTTTTTTAGACATTAATTCAGTGGCTAAAGACCCGAAAATAAGTAAAGAAACATGATGACTAGTAATGCTAGAAACTATCATACATGCAGGAAGACACATGCAGAATAATAAAGGTCAGGACACGAAAATTGAGAAACTCTTAGTTTAGGATAGCATACTTATCATTAGATCAGAACTTAAGAGGAGGAAGGATTTTACCAGGCAGTGATTGCAGTTCCTTTGAAGAAGAGATCTCTCAACCTCAAGATGGTGCCTGGAAGAACAAGCCTTTGGTTCCCGAATCTGAAGACGATCTGGATCCGGTCTGAAGGCAAAGAAAGCCTCCTTTCGGGAGGGGAAACACCTCGAGGATCAGCAAAACATTAAGGTTAGGCATGAAATAGGTAAGTAATAAAAGAAACAAAATATGAAAGAAAGAAAAACAAAAGAAAAAGAATTAGGGCTAGTAGGGCTGGCGGCTTGGAGAAGGGAGACTCCTGCTTTCAAGGATGGCTTCAGGGCTCCTTCTCAAAGTCGTGGCTGATGTCAAGATGATTTATTTGCTGCTTGGGCATGGATAACAGCAAGGGTAGTGGTTGGCCAACACAAGAACAAAGAACCAAAAGCCAAAGAACACAACACACATGTCTCAAAATAATTCATCAGAGTTTTAATTCATAAGAGTTGATTGATTACAAGAGGAAGAGGGGTGGGGTATTTATAGAGCTCCCATGCCCTCTCCTAAAGGGATTACAAGTCTTCTCCTAGTTAGAATAGATTTACACAATTTAAGTAGGAGAAAGATTACAAAATAAACCTAGAACTAGGATTACAAAGTTGACTAGAATAAGAACTTGATTTCTTCCTTCCACTTGAATTCTTCTTCTTAGCTTGGACCAAGTCAACCTCAAGGACGTGTTGGGCTTCATGGGAGGAGAGCAAGGGGCGGCTAAGGATGGGTTGGGTGCATGGGCTTTGGGCCCTGGATGCCTGGGACGCTTGGAGCAGGAATATTCTAGGTATCTTGGTTCTGGGCTGAAATATACTTGGAATCTTGGTTCTTAAAGGCTTGGGCCTAGTGCCTGGGCTAATTTCTCTTGGGTTGGGGCATAGATGGACCTCTAGATTCATGATGTGACCTGGTCTGGGAATATACTCTAGCATCTGGAGGGAATCTGGGCATCAGAAAAGCATCTGGAGGGCATTTGGGAATCTTGCAGGAATCTTGGACCCTGGGATGGCATACAAGGTCTAATTGGCTGATATGAAGACCTCTGGCTCCTGGATGAGGCCTGGTAGAACTCCAAAATAGGGTATTGTTGCCCAGAAATGGAGACCAAGAGGGGGGGGGTGAATCAGGTCTTTTAAAAATTTAATACAATAAAATGAAGGTCTAGTGGTGCTTGTGATCAATAATAAATTTGATGCAAGATGATAGCAATAATTAAAGAGAATGAGAGGAAAAGAGCAATCACACACAAACACAAAGTTTATAGTGGTTCGGTGCAAACCTAGCACCTACATCCACTCCCCAAGATACCCTTGGAAATTCCACTATAATCCATACCAGATTACAGTCGACTTGTTTTTCACAAGGCTCACAAGTCAAAACCTAAGTTGGTTTTGTCACCTAGGCTTACCAACAAACCTTAGCACTTGTTTTGTCTTCGGGCTCATAAGTTAACCCTAGTTGGTTTTAACACTTTGGCTCACCAACAAACCACAATAACCTTCTTTCAAGACACCCTTGAAAGCAAGGTCAAATCACAATAAAAACATATATGAAATTTAAAAGCTATAACAAACTCTCTTCAAGAGTAGATTGGAATCTTTGAAGCTCAAAGAGATGCTTTGTCTTCACTCTTCTTCAAGGTGCCTCTTTTTGGAATGAAGTAAGGATGAGCTTGTAGGTTTTTCAGTGGAATCAAGCTAGAAGAGGCTTTTGATGTGAAGTTTTGGAGAGAATATTGGCTTTATGGCTTTTGAGTGGACTTGAATGCACTTGAATAGACTTCTCTTCACTTCTCTCTTGCTTTCTCTTACTTTAAAATGAGGTTGGTGGAGCTTAAATACACCAAAAACCTTCTAAAAATAGTTTGTGACCATTGGTGCATTGGAAATAGCCGTTTGGAGCTTGAAAACCAAGTTCTGCAAGCCAGAAAAATAGATCCGTTAGAGCTGTCAGGCTGCAAGTGTCGACACTTGGCTGTCATGTGTCGACACTTGGCTGTCGGTGTCGACACTTGATTTCTGGGTGTCGACACTTGAACATTCAGGTGTCGACACTTGATGCATAGGTGTCGATACTTGATACAAAAATCCTCAAAATCACAAAGTTCTATATTTTCAAAAATCTCAGGCCTTGAGTCGACACTTGGAACCTAAGTGTGGACACTTGGTGTCGACACTTGAACATAGGTATCGACACTTAGCATGCCAAGGATTTTTGTCCGTGCCAAGTACTGAAGTGTCGATAGTTGACTGTCCAGGTGTCGACACTTGAGACTGAAAACTTTCAAATTCGAGTATAAATGCCTCGAAAACACAAATAAAATTCATGAATACATAAACACATAATATTTAAATATTTAGAAGCCCTTTTTCAATGAAGAGGATGCCCGGATTTGTGAGAATTGTTCCGTGCCATTACGTGCCATACACCATAAGTTTTTGGGATTTTGAGGTGCTTTCTTCCTGAAAACTCACAACTTGAAATCCTCATTAGAATATAATATGCACTCAATGTTTTGTTATTCATCAAAATCACTGGGTGGAGCCAACAATCTCCCCCTTTTTGATGATGACAAAAGCTTGAGAAAAAAAGGCAATATAGTTCAAACTTTAACCATTTAATTTATAAATATGAATTTTAGTCACAATAGAGGCAAAAACTTTATAGATAGGAGGAAACAATCTCCCCCTTAATTAGATACTTCTTATTAAGGTAAACTTCAAAGATTCTTGCAAGGTGAAATCAATATAATCAATACAATACACCTTTTTCTCAACAAATCAATAAAATCAAAATCAATACATGTTCTCCCCCTTTTTGTCAATCATTAGAAAGGGGAATAACCTCCCCCTCACAATGAGCATGGAGACAAAAAGATAGTAGAGAAACAAATAACATAGATATCAGAGCTGAAATTATGCTAAAGAGTATCAGAGCTAAAATATACCAAGATAAAGGAGTATCAGAGCCAAAGAATAGTAAACTGATTTAGTGAAGCACAAAATTTGCCAAGATAAAAGAGTACTGAACAGAAACATATATATATATATATAAAATAAGTTTTCATTACAAAATTTGCTAAGACATCAGCAAGAGCTGAAACATATATAAATCATCAGAGTCAAACATGTATCAAATATACAATATAAGAGCTAAAACAGACATCTGTGAGGCTAATCCTCATCAGATGGAATATCAAGACTGAAAGGAGCACTGATCCTAGATCTGGTGGCTAATGCCCTAGGAGGTGCTAAAGCTCTATGACTCCTAGTGCGGCCGGAAGGACCAAAGGCAGGTACAACCCTAGAAGATATAGTGGAAGGAGGTGAAAGACGATCAACTGGTGCAATAAGATCCGGTGTGGAGTCAACCAAGGCAGTAGTAGGAGCTGGTGTAGTAGGAGGATCTCGACTGACCACCTCATAATCATCGGCACCGCCCACACTGTCGCTGTCACTGCCCACTACCTCTGTAGCTCTGTCAACATCCTGATCACCACCCTTAGCATAATCAGCATGGTCGCTCTGGTGATCGTCGCCATCATCATCATTGTCATCATCATCAGATCGTGCAAGTGCAGGGGCTGCAGGAGGTATAAATGATCTCAACAGACTCTCAATGCAAGTAAATCCCTCCTCCATGGATCTGCGAATCTCAGCATGCTCCGAGGTAGTATGTGCTCGTAGAAGCTCGACCTCGCTACGCAGCTGAGTCACCTCACCTTTGATCTTTGAGAACTGTGCTCTGGCATGCTCCTCAAAAGATAGTCCTGTAGATGGTGGTGGAGGAGCTGAAGTGTTAGGAGACAGGTGCTCTGCCTGTGTCGATGGTACATCTACTGGAGGAAGAACTGCTGGCTCAGATGGTCCAGCCTTAGCCTCTCGAATCTCGTCCTCCTCATCTGGCTCCTGGCCAGACTCTCTGCGAACCCATCGACCTCCAACCATCCTGTATCCCATCCGGTGCAATGACCTCTCGTAGTACACATCCGTGTGTAGTATCTCCTTTGGGATCTTCCCCTCCAATGATACTCCACATGCTCTAAAAAGTCGGGTCAGTGCCATGCCGTATGGCAAACAATGTCGGTGCTGAGTGGCAGCATCATACATCTGTGTCAGCATCAGAGTGGGTATATCTATCTGTCTCCTCTCAATCAGACTGGTCATCACCATCAACTCCCTCTCGGTGATGAAGTCGAATCTGCCAATCTTCGGTAGTAGGATTCGTGCAGTAATATGGTGCAGCAGACGCATCTCTAATGATAACTGATTCACGGTAACCATTGATATACCGCGAACATCCTCTCTCTCAAGGATGCACCTAAATGCCGCCTCTCTATCATCTACTGAAAAAGCACAGACTCCTCTCCGGGGTATCTCTCATACACGGCTTAGAAGCTCATCAGTCAAAGAGATCTGAATACCCCTGACAGATGTCGTCCATAGTAGTCGTCGACAATCCAGTGCACCATAGAACTCCCTCACTAGGTGAGGATAGTACCTCTCCTGCATGGTACAGAAAGGTACTAGTCCTGCATCAGTGAGTATCTGCCTAATACCAAAGTGGTGCCTGTCGAAGCACTGCAAGTCAACTCTCCTCCCTGAAGCTACAAACTTTCCTGCCATCCTCTCTGCAGGGGGGAGCTCGGTGTGGCTGTACTGCTCGGCTATGCTGAATCAAATCTGGCCTTCGACCTCCTCTTAGTACCATGACTAGGCCTCTCCCTAACTGCAAGTCTCTTCCTAGGACCCATTACAACCAACTGACCAGGAAAAAAAGGAAGAAAGGCTTAGAACAAGGGACTGGCTACAGGTTTGAGATTAGAAGAATCTTCAGATAGGTTTCGAAAACCAGAATCAACAATGGTTGAAAAATTGAAAATAATATTTGTAGAAAATATATTTTGATTAAATCACAAACTTTCGAACAAAATTTGTAGAATATATTTTTGTTTGGTAGAGCACATTTGAATCTTTGAAAAAATTATTTTTGTAAGGTCTAAAAATCAAAAACCATGGGATTTGGGTTTTAATCACTTAGGGTTTTAGCAAATAGGCGAAAATGTAGCAAATATATCATGAAAAACCTTTCTAAATCATCAATAAATGAATTTAGTAAATTTAATTTAGATAAAAACCTAATTTATTTCGCCAAAAATTAATGAAACCATGTTTTTGCGAAAAAGGGGTGAAAACGGCCAAAAGATGAGAGAAATCCGAGAAAAATAAGTTTAAAATACTATTCCCTCAAATGGAGTTTTAGAAATCCACTAAAACATGCAAAAATATGGTTAGATTCATAAAAATACTTGAAAAATCCAAAACACGGTTGTTTGGTTTGAAAACAACAAAATTAAAACTAAAGAAAAATAAAATGAAATTGGAAAAGAGAAATACCTAATTTGTGAGGGATTGAGGGGTGAAAGGACGGATTTGGACAGAGGGGACCACTGTTCCAAGAAATCAGGGGGGAAGAAAATTTCAAAAAATCTTCGTTCGGTCCGTTTAAAAACAATCTCAGATTCGCAAGTGTCGACACTTCAGATATGTCAAGTGTCGACACTTCAGATATGTCAAGTGTCGACACTTGGTCAGGTGTCGACACTTGACACTTTCCAAGTGTCGACACTTGGCCAAAAAAAAATCGAGAAAATCCAAATTTTTTTTTAAAATTAGAAAAAATTTGATAAAATTTTGGGGCTTTAATCAATAGGTTTTGAGCTTTAGGATTTAGGTAAAATTGATACTAAGAGAGTTCTAGGAGAATGGATCAATGACACCTAACTCTCTTCTAATCAGACAGAACCTATCCTCACTCAAAGGCTTTGTAAACACATCTGCTAACTGATCATTAGTACAAACAAAATCAAGAATTACATTAGAGTTTTGTACATGATCTCTTATGAAATGATGTCTTATTTCAATGTGTTTACTTCTTGAATGTTGCATAGGATTTTTAGATAGGTTGATTGCACTAGTATTGTCACATCTTATGGGTGTCTTAGTTAGTTTAATGCCAAAATCTTCGAGTTGTTGTTTGATCCAGAGGATTTGAGCACAATAGCTCCTAGCTGCTATATATTCGGCTTCCACCGTAGATAGAGCAACTGAGTTCTGTTTCTTGCTACTCCAAGAGATCAAATTCACTCCAAGAAACTGACAGGTTCCACTAGTACTTTTATGATCAAGTTTACACCCAGCAAAGTCAGCATCAGAATAAGCAATTAATTCAAATGAAGAATCTCTAGAGTACCATAAACCAATTTCAATTAAGCCAGATAGATATCTAAGTATGCATTTAACAGCCAAAAGATGAGACTCTTTAGGATTAGACTGATATCTAGCACACATACAGACACTAAACATGATATTTGGCCTACTGGCAGTAAGATATAACAATGAACCAATCATGCCACGATATAATTTTTGGTCTATAGACTTACCTGATTCATCCTTGTCAAGTCTACATGTAGAGCTCATAGGGGTACCTAAAGGCTTAGTGTTCTCCATCCGAAACTTCTTGAGTATTTCTTTTGTGTATTTTGTTTGGTTGATGAAGATCCCTTCTTTGGTTTGCCTTATCTGGAGTCCGAGGAAGAAATTCAGTTCTCCTATCATGCTCATCTCGAACTCACCCTGCATTAATCTTGTAAAATCTTGACAAAGAGTTTCATTAGTAGCACCAAATATTATATCATCTACATAGATTTGTACTACTAAGAGATCATCATTCTTTTTCTTTAAAAATAATGTTTTATCTACATTACCTCTAGTAAAATCATTTTTCAGCAAAAAGGAGCTTAAACGATCATACCAAGCTCTTGGAGCTTGTTTCAATCCATATAAAGCTTTATGAAGTTTATAAACATGATTTGGAAATTCAGAATTTTCAAAATCGAGGGGTTGCTCAACATAAACTTCTTCTTCAATTAATCCATTTAAAAAGGCACTTTTAACATCCATTTGATATAGTTTAAAATTCAAGAAGCAAGCAAAAGCCAACAATAGCCTAATTGCCTAAAGTCTAGCCATAGGAGCAAAGGTTTCATCAAAATCTATCCCTTCCTCCTGTTTGTATCCTTTGGTAACTAGTCTAGCTTTATTTCTAATTACTATTCCATTTTCATCAAGTTTATTTCGAAAAACCTATTTTGTGCCAATAATTGATGTGTTTGAAGGCCTATCCACTAGTGTCCAAACATTGTTCCTTTTAAATTGATTAAGTTCATCTTGCATAGCATTTATCCAATTACTATCATATTCAGCTTCCTCAATAGTTTTAGGTTCAATTTGAGACACAAAAGCTAAGTAATCACAAATATTTCTAAGAGATGATCGAGTACTTACACCTTTAGATGGATCACCTATAATTAGTTCTTTTGGGTGTCCATGAGCATACCTCCATTCTTTTGGTAATGGATCAACAGTTGATGTATTTTCATCACCTTGTGCTTGATCTCCGTCAGTATTTTGATCTTCGTTCTGTTCCTTAGTAAGTCCTTCATTGTTGTTTATTTTTTCAGTTTTCTTGCTACCTGTTTCATCAAAAAGTACATCTTCTTTTCTCGAAGATTTTTGGTTAGTTTCATCAAATACCACATGTATGGATTCTTCAACAATAAGTGTTCTTCTGTTGAAGACCCTGTATGCCTTACTAGATGTGGAGTAGCCTAGAAAGACTCCCTCATCTGATTTGGCATCAAATTTACTCAAATTATCTTTGCCATTGTTTAAGATGAAACAACGGCATCCAAAAACATGAAAATAACGAATTGAAGGTTTTCTACCCTTCCAAAGCTCATAAAGGGTTTTCTTTAAAATTGGTCGAATTAAAACTCGATTTAAAATATAGTATGCAGTATTTATGGCTTCTGCCCAAAAGTATCTAGGTAAATCATTTTCACAAAGCATAGTGCATGCCATTTCTTCAAGAGTTCTATTTTTCATTTCTACTACCCCATTTTGTTGAGGTGTCCTAGGTGCAGAAAAGTTGTGATGAATTCTACTTTCAATACATAATTTATCAAAATCGGCATTTTCAAATTTGGTTCCATGATCACTTCTTAAAGATACTACTGAAACACTTTTTTCATTCAAAACTCTTTTGTGAAATCTAATAAATTCAGAAAACATTTCATCTTTATGTGCTAAAAACATAACCCAAGTAAAACATGAGAAATTATCTACAATGACTAGACCATACTTCTTACCTCCCAAACTAGATGTTCTAGTAAGCCCAAAGAGGTCCATATGAAGCAATTCCAAAGGTCTAGATGTAGAGATTACTCCTTTTGGTTTGAAAGAAGATTTTGTTTGTTTTCCAAGTTGACATGCACTGCAAATTTTATCTTTTTCAAAATTGAGTTTAGGCAAGTCCTTTACTAAATTCTTTTTGCTAAGTTTTGAAATTAAATGCATGCTTGCATGTCCCAGTCTACGATGCCAAAGCCAACTAGTTTCATCGATCTTGGCTTCCATTGCCACTAGACATTGACCTTTCTGAATAGGGAGATCATCAAGATCAACCATATAAATATTGCCATGCCTATGACCGATGAATTTAATGCCATTGTCATCTAGACTAGAAACAATGCACAAGGAAGATTCAAAAACAACTTTAAAGTTTTTGTCACAAAACTGACTAATGCTAAGCAAGTTATGTTTTAAGCCATAAACATATAAAACATTATCAATATAAGAGGTAGGGGTGATATGGATTTTACCAATACCGATAATTTTGCCCTTTCCATTATTACCAAAAGTTACATTGCCACCATTTTGATATGTGAGTGATGAGAACTGCTCCACATCTCCTGTCATATGCCTTGAGCAACCGCTATCAAGGTACCACATCCTTTTCTTGTTGGTTGCAAGGCATACCTGCAATAAAGATCAAGTGGAGACTTTAGGTACCCAAGCCATCTTGGGTCCTTTTTGGTTAGTGGCATTGGTTCCTTTTGGAACCCAAATGTTCTTAATGTTATTTAATTTTCTTTTGTTGCACATATAAGATTTATGTCCTTTAATACCACAAGTATAGCATGTAATGGATGAAGATCCAGGCATAAAGAAATTTTTAAAGAGTTTCTGTTTCTTATGAGTTCTGAATTCCAAGCCAGCTTTGTCAAATACTGCTCTTTGGTTATTTAATAGTAAATTTAACTTTTCAGAACTGTAAGTAAATTTTTCAACAAAAGGTTTTAGTTTTTCGATTTCTTATTTATATCTTTTGTTTTCATTTAAAATTTCTTTGCTTGATTTTGACAGATTTTCAGTTGAAAGCAAGTCACTTTTCCTTTTAAAAATATCCTTTTCTTTTTCAAGTGTCATAATCTTATCATTTAATTTTTTATTTTGTATTAGAAGACATTCATTTTCATTTGAAAGATTGTTATTTGTTTTGGCTAGATCCAAGTTTTGCTTCTTTAAATCCTTATGTTTTAATTTTAACTTTTGAAATTCTATTACTAGTTCATCAAAAATCTCATGAAGCTCATCAAAGGTAAATTCATTTTCAGTTTCAGAACATACCTCTTCTTGATCGGCCATCAGGCAGAAGTTTGCTACCTCCTGCTGTTCTTCCTCAGAGCTGGAGTCTTCACTTTCACTCCAGGTTGCCATCATGGCTTTCTTTCTTAGCTTTCTTCTACTTTTCTTTAATAAGGGGTAGTCTATCTTGAAGTGCCCGGGTTTTTTACACTCAAAACAGGTAGGCTGCTCCTTCTCCTTTTCTTTGTCCTTTTCCTTGCTCGGCTCACCTTTCAAAGGTTTCTTCTTGTAATTGAACTTTTTCTTCCTCATGAACCTTCTGAATTTCCTTGCTAACAGAGCCATTTCATCTTCTTCGTCATCCTCTTCAAAGTCTTTGCTTGAGTCCTCTCTAGTAGTAAATTTGAATGCAATCCCTTTCTTCTTCTTGTCCACCTCTCCGTTCTTTTGTTTGAGGGAGAGCTCATAAGTCATTAAAGAGCCCAGCAGTTGTTCCAGCGGGAGAGTGTTGACATCTTTAGCTTCTTCAATTGCAGTGACCTTTGCATCCCATGAAGCTGGCAGAGACCTGAGAAGTTTATTTACAAGTTCACCGTTAGAAATAATTTTTCCTAGGCTCCTCATGCCATTCACAATGTTTGTGAACCTAGTATACATCTCATTGATAGACTCAGTAGGTTCCATTTTAAACATTTCATATGTGTGAATTAGCATGTTGACCTTAGTGGTTTTCACTTGGTGTGTACCCTCATGGGTAACCTCAAGTGTATCCCAAATCTCCTTAGCGGAGAGACAATTTGATATTCTATTAAATTCACTAGGGTCAAGAGAACAAAATAAAAGGTTCATTGCCTTAGCATTAAGCTCAATTTACTTAATGTCATTCTCATCCCAATCATCTTCCATTTTTGGAGTGAGAATGCCATTAATCATCATTGTAGGCTGATGAGGACCCTTTACAATAGTTCTCCACAAATTATAATCAAGTGCTTGAATAAATATGCGCATGCGTGTCTTCCAGTATGTGTAGTTTGTGCCATTAAAAAGTGGGGGTCGGTTTGAAGCTTGACCTTCTACAATACCCATTCCTATTGGGGCTGCCATGATCTTTTACTCAAGATCCTTGGACCTACAAGAGAGTACCGGTGCTCTGATACCACTTGTTGCCCAGAAATAGAGCCCAAGAGGGGGGGGGGGGTTGAATTGGGTCTTTTAAAAATTTAATACAATAAAATGAAGGTCCAGTGGTGCTTGTGATCAATAATAAATTTGATGCAAGATGATAGCAATAATTAAAGAGAATGAGAGGAAAAGAGCAATCACACACAAACACAAAGTTTATAGTGGTTCGGTGCAAACTTAGCACCTACATCCACTCCCCAAGCCACCCTTGGGAATTCTACTATAATCTACACCAGATTACAGTCGACTTATTTTTCACAAGGCTCACAAGTCAAAACCTAAGTTGGTTTTGTCACCTAGGCTTACCAACAAACCTTAACACTTGTTTTATCTTCGGGCTCACAAGTTAACCCTAGTTGGTTTTAACACTTTGGCTCACCAACAAACCACAATAACCTTCTTTCAAGACACCCTTGAAAGCAAGGTCATATCACAATAAAAACATATATGAAATTTAAAAGCTACAACAAACTCTCTTCAAGAGTATATTGGAATCTTTGAAGCTCAAAGAGATGCTTTGTCTTCACTCTTCTTCAAGGTGCCTCTTTTTGGAATGAAGTAAGGATGAGCTTGTAGGTTTTTCAGTGGAATCAAGCTAGAAGAGGCTTTTGATGTAAAGTTTTGGAGAGAATATTGGCTTTATGGCTTTTGAGTGGACTTGAATGCACTTGAATAGACTTCTCTTCACTTCTCTCTTGCTTTTTGTTACTTTAAAATGAGGTTGGTGGAGCTTAAATATACCAAAAACCTTCTAAAAATGGTTTGTGACTGTTGGTGCATTGGAAATAGCCGTTTGGAGATTGAAAACCAAGTTCTGCAGGCCAGAAAAATAGATCCGTTAGAGCTGTCAGGCTGCAAGTGTCGACACTTGGCTGTTAGGTGTCGACACTTGATTTCTTGGTATCGACACTTGAACATTCAGGTGTCGACACTTGATGCACATGTGTCGACACTTGACACAAAAATCCTCAAAACCACAAAGTTATGTATTTTCAAAAATCTCAGGCCTTGAGTCGACACTTGGAACCTAAGTGTCGATACTTGGTGTCGACACTTGAACATAGGTGTCGACACTTGGCGTGCCAAGGATTTTTGTCCATGCCAAGTACTGAATTGTCGATACTTGACTGTCCAGGTGTCGACACTTGAGACTGAAAACTTTCAGATTCAAGTGTAAATGCCTCGAAAACACAAATAAAATTCATGAATACATAAACACATAATATTTAAACATTTAGAAGCCCTTTTTCAATGAAGAGGATGCCTGGATTTGTGAGAATTGCTCCATGCCATTACGTGCCATACACCATAAGTTTTTGGAATTTTGAGGTGCTTTCTTCCTGAAAACTCACAACTTGAAATCCTTATTAGAATACAATATGCACTCAATGTTTTGTTATTCATCAAAATTACTGGGTGAAGCCAACAGGTATCCTTTTTTTCTGTACAAAATCTAGACTCTCACTGGACTCATACTTAAATACAGGTCTCAATAAACTAGATTGGGTTGAGACAAATCAACTAGCCTTGACATATTATAGGACCCAGTCTTACTTGATTACAAAATTATGATACATGACTAAGTAAACCAGATAGGGTCCAGTAATTGTGTCTGATCCTAGTGCCCCTACCAGAGAGGACTGTAAGATCTTAAGTATAATTAAAGATACCTTTTTCATTGACCAATTTGATATATCTAGCATCTAATTTCTTCCAACTTTTCATTGAACAATATGGAGTCCCGAGGGAGTTTACCTTGGAACTCTCTGAATCCAATAATCGAGTGAATAATTCCACCTTTGAGTTAGCTCAGAATGTATAAGAATGCATTCCATGTATACTCGAGGCTTCATGTTCCTTCCTCCTCGATCTTCTTAGGTTTTATAATATTTTCTTGTGGAGAGCATAGGGGATGGGAGCTAGACCCATTGGATATTCAATTCTAGGCCCGATCTAATAATTACTAAGGTTAGGTCTGGATCTGGATATCTAGGGTTTGACTCAAACATGATCCGTTGACATCTCTAAGATATAGCAAGTGTTGGCGTGGAGTCCCTATATCGGCCGGTCGGAGCTGCTGCACCACAGGACCGCTCCCTGGTTCACCTGCAAAACAGGTCCCTTGCCGGAGTCGTTCCGGTGGGGGACACTCCGATGCCTAAGTCAGAGGTGGATCCTAGCCACAGAATGGGAAAGAATAGTGGGAACAAGAGAGAAAGGCTCTTAGAGTATGTATGTCTGTGTGTACCTTTCGAGTAATTCCTCTTACCGTTATTTAAAAGGAGGCCTCCGGGCTGCGGCCCCGCTCTTCTCCCGATAATTACCCAGAGTTAATTTCTCCCCATGATTGGCGATCGTGGGTTGTCATTGAGCAGTTCCGGCCAGACCGGAGGCGTGGCTACTGGAGTTGCGTGCCATGATCATGGCATAGAGATTGTTGATAGTAACCGTTGGTTACTGTTGCCTATCTGGGCTAGATTATGGTCCCATCTTCAGATTTTCCCTATTTAGGGAGATTCTCGATCGGAAATTTTGTCCTCTGCGTGGATCGAAGACTTGGTGTCTGCCCAGAGCCGGAGATTGTGTCTTTGGCAGGGACCAAAGAGCGTGTCTTTGGAAGTCGTCGAGAAGCTTGGTCTTCGATTAGGGCCGAAGACATCATCTGAAGATCTGGCCTTTGGATGTCGTAGATCGGTGAGAAGCCTTGGATTGCCTATAGTTGGCCTGATCTCTCCTAGTCCGAAGTCGGTGGTCCAGAGAAAAGGTCTTTGGCTAGCCGAACTGGTGTTCGGCTCGTACATGGACCGGGATACCCCAATAGTTGCCTCCCTACTCTCAATTCTCGAAGCAAAGGTTTGCCTCGAGAAGTGAGAGTACTAATACTTTGTCGTTTTCCTCCCAGGGAATAGTATAGTGGATGTTTACGGGATCTCTGATTGGACTGCCCATCATGGTTGTTGGGCGATTTGGGAATCTGGTGGTGGATAGCTGTCACTCACTGGTTGGTGGAGAGGGAAAGAGCAGGCGGCCCTGGGACCGTCTATCTTTTTTCTGTTGCATGATGGTTCAACCAATCTTTTGGTTGAGATTTGGATGGTTGTGGCGGATTCTCCCTGTCCATTGAATGATGGATGGGCTCGATCCTGGCGATTAGTTGAAGGCGGGTTACCTCCCTGGGTAACCTTTGGTCAAACCAACTTGGTGGGACTTCAGAGACCTCTGGTTTCCTCTTGGGAAAGGGAGAAGGTCCGGCTAAAGAAGCTTCTTCAACATCGCCTCATTCTTCGCTCAGCTTTCCTTGTTTTGGACTACCAGTCTATTTTGCAGGTAGAATCTTCCTTCTGCCCCATTCTTTCATTCTTTTATCATGGAAGAAACTATAGAAAGCCAGGGTGAACAAGTAGGGGTCTCGGGGGCCGTCGACGTAGTAGGTCCAGGGTCGATCCCTAGTTCGATTTCTCAGGGGAAGATGGCCCTTCTTCGGGAACACTATCGCTCCCCTGAGGGGTTCCCTTTTGTCCTTCCCATGCCCGAGGAATGGGTGAATGAACCTTCCCCCGGGTGCCTTGCCATGTACGAAGATCATTTGAAGGCTGGCCTTCGATTTCCCCTGCATCATTTCTTCATCAAAATCTTTCGTCTGTACCAAGTGGTGCCAGTGTAGTTGACCCCGAACAGCATTCGGAACATCTGCAAATTTTTGGTTTTATGCAGCATTGCAAACGTAGAACCTAGGACCAATTTATTCATAGCCCTTTTTGTACTCAAGAGGGACTTCCATAGTAATGGATGGTGGGTGATTGGTCCTCGACTGGGCCGCAAGGTCATCAAGGACATGCCCAGCGCCATCCACGGGTGGAAACCCATTTTTGTGTTCATACCGTCCTTTGATCCATGGGGCTTTGATACTATTTGAAGAAGCCTCCTTAACCGCCAATGATGGGAAGAAGGTCTTGGCGACTGATCAGTCGGACTACGATCTCCTGGTTAATTTGGAAGTCACCCCTATCCGGGAGTTGTTGGAGGAGAGAAATCTCCATCTTGCGGGAATTAGCAAATTACCTGCATTAGGTATAGTGATGGAAATTTCTGCTCCCTTTCCTTCGATTTTGCTGTAGCTCAGTCGACTGAAAGGAGTTCTTCTGCTTGTAGGTGGCGAAATGAAGCCCGGTGTAAGCTGGCTCCATAAGACTTCTGAGAAGAGGGTAGCACAAGCCCCTCTTACAAGGTCGACGATTCGGAAGAAGGCTCGAAGGTATGGTCCTGAGGGGGACCAGAGCACTTCGTCATCCCGAGGAACCTCAGGGGAAGATGTGGCACCCGTGGAAGGGGCCCCATTGAGACCTTGTCCAGTCGAAACTCCATCGACGGCTACTTCCCCGGTTCGCACAACGGGGAGTCCACCTCAGGCGATGGATGTGCTATCGTTTTACCCCCTGCAGTTGATAGGGGAAAAGCATGGCAAGTCGAGGAAGAGTTCGCTCACAGGACTTCCCTAGTTGGAAGCCATTCGGCGAACTCTTTGGAGCTTTCACCTATGGGGGGACTACTGGTCCCTGCCATAGCTAGGCAGGCGCTGAAGAGCATGCTACTGCCTCATGACTTGGCAATTCTTTGAAATCAGAACCTTCCCAGGGTGTTCGATTCAGCCTTCTCCACCTTGCAACGGTATGGTCCTTGTCGTCTCCTTTGTTTTGAGAATTATTCAATCCATGACTCCATGTTTTTGATGCAGTTGGTCTACGACCTTACCTTTATGAAGGAGGGCCTGGGAAATGTTGACGGCCTCATCCATGGCCTCAAGGAGGAGCTCCATACTGCCAGGGCTACAAAGGAAGTAGCCGAAAAGTTGAGACAGTCTATGGAGGATCGCCTTGTCCAGGTGAACGATGAGGTTCATGGATTGAAGGGCGAATTAAAGAGTGCCCATCTGATAATAGCGGAGCAAGGGGCAGGGTGGAGGAAAAGCAGAAAACAAGTTGACTCCTTGGAGCAAGCTGCCAGGGAGAATCAGGAGAAGATAGAGAGTTTGACCAAGGCAGCGGAGGAGGCTACCAAGAGGGCCGAAGAGGTGATTCTAGAGTCCGAAGCGGCCAAGAGAGAGTCCGTACTCCTGAAAAAGCGGGTGGGCGATGCTATAGCAGACTTCAAGAAGTCTTTACAATTCCAAGAGGAAATAAATGAAGCATCTTTGTACGGCTACCAGCATGGCTTTAATGACAGACTTTCCAAGGTAAGGGAGGCCTTCCCCCACCTTGATCTTTCTGGCATCCCTCCCTTCGACATAGCCGAAGAAGAAGAGGAGAAGGAAGAGGAAGCCGAAGCCGCAGTTAAGACCGAAGAGGCACCATGCCCGGGTTAGGAGGCCTCTGCATCAGTCGAAGATTTGGGGGCGTCCCCAACTCCGATCCCGATTCAGGAAAAGGTTCAGGCTGGGGGAGTCCAAGTCGAAGGTTCTCCGGCCCAGGCCCAAATTGACGAGATCCTTTCTGCACAGGTTGACAAGTTGCTTCAGTCATATGGTGTTGGATCTCCTCCTGTTGATGTTGAATAATCCGAGTAGCTTTAGATGCATTTTCTTCCTTTCCTTTTTTGTATTGTCAATGGCTTTTGCATGACAACATTTCCAAATTTTAAAATGGCCCCCTTTTTTTTTTGCATATGCTGTATTGTGTTTTTAGACGTAGCCTGAACAAGTTTCACTTGCTCTTCTTTTGCTTGGTCGAATGGCCATGGCCGAAGGCCGTTTGATTGGTAATTGACGAAGACAAACTCCAGAATAGGCTATAACTCCGTTGCCGAAGACCGTCTATAATTGATTAGGCTAGTGTCACCCTCCTTTTGATACTAAATCTATCCGTTGGGGTAGACAGGCGTCAACTCCCCATCATGCGGTGATTAGGAAAGTTTGATCGTGTTTCTTGTTGTCCACGTGGTGTGTCGATACTCGTACAGTCGTGATTTCTTGCGCCTTGTGTGCCGCCAGGTCTTCTTTTTCCAAAATGGAGCCATTAATGTTGCCGTCGCATGATGGGGATTTCTCCGGATTCGAAGCGCTAGCAGTTGTTGTCCTGGGGATGACCCCCGAGCGGCCTTCTGGTTCTCGAAGCATCGCTCGGACACGTGGCGCTCTCTGATGCGGCTGGGAAAAGATATGGAACACACCTCCCTACAGTCGGTCGTGGGTGCAGGGTCTCTATAAATGGGACCTTGCCTTCTACTATCAAGGGCCACTACTCTTGTAGACTCTTTCTTCCAATTGAAAATGAGGTTCAGCACTTCCGAGCTTCATCGGGCCGCGAAGAGAAGGGCTGACGACCCAAAGAGGAAGAGGAGTCCGGAGTTCTTCGAGCCGGGGGATGACGATGAGCCTCTCGTGGACCGTCTAGAGAAGAAGGTCCGCCTGTTGGAGGCCCAACTAAGGGAGGCGAGGGCCCAAGTCGCGACGGCAGTCGCAAAAGTGGAGGAGGCCAAGAAGGAGGTGGCGAATGCCATCTCGGACTTCAGGGCATCTGTTGCCTTCAAGGAGGAGGTCACCGAGGTGGCTCTGGACTCCTTCCATCAGAGGTTCCGGGAATGCAGGAGGAAGGCCTTCAAGTTCTATGACTTGAAGGGCCTAGACAACATTAAGCCCTCCGTTCCCTTTCCCGGGCATGAATTTGATTCCGACTTCGATGAGGGATCAGATTCTGGTTCAGATGGGAACCCTGGGGCCCCTTCGTCGTCCCTCCAGATCTCCCCCTGCCGGTACGGAAAAAATTCAGTGGGAGGTTATTGAAAAATTTCTTGCAACCTCTCTGCTACTACCTCTTTTTTTTTTTGGTATCTCTTTTTGAGAGTATCTTTTTTTGTTTTCTCTTTATGAGAGTTTCTTCTTTCTTTTTTTTTGTAAAAAATAAAAAATGAAATGAAATATCTTTCTCTTACCTCTTCCCATGTGTTTCTTGCGATATGTTATATCATGTTTTGTTTGGAATGTAAATTTCTCGGACCATTTTCGGTCTATAAGGAAGAAGTGAGGTCAGTTGGACCATTCTTGGAATGTCTGTTGTCGACAGAAAGGATGACAGTGGTCCTTTTAGACACGTTTTCGGATTTACCGTAGGGTAGGGTGTTTACACCATCCCTGTGCACTTTTGTCGTGATCAAGGTAGGCTGTTCAGGCCCACCTCGACGCGTCTTCGAGTTTACCGTAGGGTAGGTTACAAAAACCATCCCTACACCTTTGATCTTCTTGGTGGCCTGATTGGGCCATCCGTTGCACTCGTCGAGCATACCGATAAGGTGAGTGGATCAGACTCTCCTTTGCACAGTTGATCGATTTTTTAGATCGGGCCGTTTAGGCTGTTGTCGTTCAGTTAATACAACAAGCCGTTCTGAGTTAAATAGGATTGAGCAATTTTGCATAGAAAATTTAGGAACTCGTTTATTGATAATACTTGCAAAGGTTTTGTATATTCCACGGCCGAGACAGTCTTCCTATCCAGGGTCTTGAGTCGATATGCTCCTGGTCGAATAACTTCTTCGACTTGATATGGACCTTCCCAGTTTGGGGAGAGTTTACCCTATTCTACTGGCCTGGATACTTCTATCCTTCGCAATACCATGTCCCTTATGCAGAAAGTTTGCTCCTTCACTCTTGAGTTATAGTATTTGGCGACCTTTTGTTGGTACGCCACCATTCTTATCTGGGCCTGAAGTCTGGCGCTTAGCAGTAGATCTAGGTCGATCCTTCTACAATCAGAGTTCCCAGGCTTTTCATAGTTATCAATTCTCAGGGACTGCAGGGAGACTTCAATAGGTAGTACAGCTTCGGTATCGTACGCCAGGTTGAACAGAGACTCACCGGTGGCCGTTCTCGGTGTAGTTCGTTATGCCCAGAGAATGGAGGTCAGCTCTTCGGCCTAATGCCCTTTGGCGGCGTTCAACATCATCTTCAGACCATGGAGATGGTCCGATTAGTGGCTTCGGCTTCTCCGTTGGACTGGGGGTGGGCAACGGAGGTCAGCCGATGCTGAACATGATACCGAGCACAAAAGTCCTTGAACTTTGGATTGTCGAACTGTCTCCCTTTGTCCATGATTTTGATATGTGGGATGCCGAACCTGAATATGATAGAATTTTTTACAAAATTCTCCACCTTGCCCTCCGTGATATGGGCTAATGGTTCGGCTTCTACCTACTTTGTAAAGTAGTCGATGGCCACAAGAAGGAACTTTCTTTGCCCTGATGCCGGCAGGAATGGGCCAAGGATGTCCATTCCCCACTGGGCAAAAGGCCATGGGGCTGCAAGTTGGGTCAGGTGACTTGCAGGCTGTCTCTGAACATTTGCGTACCTCTAGCACTGGTCACACCTTCGTATAAAGTCACTCGAATCCTTCTGGATGGAGGGCCAGTAATACCCTTGTCGAATGATCTTGTATGCCAAAGACCTACCTCCCAAGTGATCACCGCATAAGCCCTCGTGGACCTCTCTTAGGGCATAATCTGCATATGTCAGTCCCAAGCATTTTAGCAGTGGTTGAGAGAATGATCTCTTATAGAGGGTCCCGTCTAAGATGACATACTGGGAGCCATCCAGCAGATTTTCTTGGCCTCTGCCTTGTCTTCTGGCGGTACACCCTCGTTTAGGAATTTGATGATAGGATCTATCCAGCTTGGCTCAGCGACGATCTGGCGCACCTCCATAGCCTCTTCGGCTGTGCTTGGAGTTTCAAGATGTGCAATAAAGGTGCACCAGAGAGATTCCGGTGTTGTAGTTGCCAGTCGAGACAATGCATCCGCCCGGGAATTCTCTGATCGTGGGACATGGATGATCTCAAAATATTCTAGTTGGGAGGATAAGGCCTGTACCTTCTCTAGGTACTGTATCATGGTTGGATCCTTGGCTGCATATTCTCCTTTAACTTGATTTATAACCAGCTGGGAGTCTGAGAAGGCCCGGAGTTGCCGAACTCCCAAGTTTTTGGCGATCCAAAGTCGGCGAGCAAGGCTTCATATTCAGCATGGTTGTTAGAAGCATGGAAGGAGAACCGAAGCACGTATTGGTGCGGGCACCAGACTCAGAAGAAGACTTCAGGGCTCCATCTGGATCTTTGATTGACCTTGCCCAAAGAATTAGGGTTTTTTGATTTTGTAATAAGGGTTGACTTGGTCAACTCAATTTTTTTTGAGTCTGTATTTCCCTGTAATTTAAATTTTGTTGAGTCATGTCGACTCAGTACAAGTCCTAGTAAGTGGTCTAGGTCTTCTCCAGGGTGCCACATTTTCTCCCAAGCCCAAGCAAGTGGCGCCACACTCCCAGCCACACGTCAGAGTCCAGGAGGCGCCACAACTCCATCCCAGTGTCTTGGTCCCCACACCCAAGGGAGCAAGAATTTTTCTTGAAGCCAAAATCAAGGAGGCGCCCCATATATAACTTAAAAGGCCAAGCTAAAGGAGGAAAGAGGCATTTCTTGGGGAGCACATCAAGGGGGCGCCCAATCCATGCCTAAAAAGATCAAAGCAAAGTTGGGAAGAGCCATGACTTGGGGAGAAAGAAAAGGAGGTGTCCAAAAGAGTTGAGCCATGGAAGGAAATTAATTTTCTTGAAGAGCAAGGCTAGGAGGCGCCACCTACTTACCATTTGGAGCCACCAATCAACACTTATGGAAGCTCTTGGCCGGCTATATGAGAAGGATTTGATTCTACAAGCCTAATTTGAAGATCCATCCTATTAGTCCCACATGGGAAGATGTAAAACCATGACCTCTTGTAAAGACCTATAAAATAAACCCCTCTTGTATGTTTTAGAGAACAACTGATGAATAAATTCAAATTTCTGTGTGAGCAACTTCATGTTTCTCTCTTCCGCACTTGCATTCAGGTGTTGAGCTCCGTGAGGAAGTAAATCCGGGTTCCCCAGGAACCTTGAGGAGGTGTGAGATCTCCAACCCCAAAACCCTAGGTTAGCCACTTCAACTCCAAACCCTAGCCGCCCATCATCCTCTTCTTTCCACCAAACCCTAGCCTACCCCCATCTCTCACGGCCCCTCTCTCCAAGTAGTGGCCAACCACCAGCTTCCAGGTCCAGTTCGGCTACTTCGAATATGGAGCAAATCCCAGAGGAAGCCAGATCAGCATCCAGGAGAATCAAGACTTCAACAACATCAACTTTCAAGTTCTTCTATCTGGTAAATCCGTCCTTGAGTATCTGGTTCCATAAATTGTTCTTCTTCTTTCCCAGATCTTGAGTATAGGAGAAGCCAACTCTGTCAAAGGATCAGTATTGGAGGATCCATTGCGAAGATATCTGAATCCGGGGATCCAACAATCTGCTCAAGAGAGTCCTTCCACTAAACTCTGTGAAGATCACTGCCTGGACTGTAACTCTTCTCTTCTCTTTACTTCTGTCCTGTTGAAAGTTCAGAGCGAAACCCTAGGTCTGGGAGTTTCTCAACCCCCAGCGATCCTTTACTTCTGAACTACTATGATAACCTAGTTTTTTTAAATTGTGCTTTCAATTATTACATAGTTTCTTTTAATTTAGTTTAACTTTTCTTTGAGTCAAAGCCGACTTCTGAAAATATATATATAAAAAAAAGAATTAGTCTTAATTTACTTCCGTATCGCATCATCTCTTCTTTCATTCTGCATCATTTTTGGTATCAGAGCCCTGTCTAGGGTTTCTGTTTTGCTTGCTTGTTTTGAGTCTCTCTCTTTTTACTTTGTCTGCTCGAAGTAGACTCCCCAGGACATCTGGTCCTAGGAACGAAGCGAGGTGCAAACCTCCTCTTCCCATTCCACGGGGTGTTCCTAGGGCGTGTTGGGGATCCGTTGGGTTACAACTTCGTAGCAGGAATTATAAACGGGGGAAGCACTCTGTTTTCAGTCTGTAACTATCCTGTTGAAGGAATTGTTTCTCATTGCAGGTAACTCTAAATTATATGATTTTTTTTTGGTGGAACAAGTATAATTGAAAATATTTTACAAAATTTTCCTGTAATTTATTAGTGTCCGTGAAACTTCTGAAAGTTAAATTACAACAACTCTGTTTCTGTGTTTCTGCAATTCGATAATTTTGAGTGATCATCTCCTAATTCATCTTAAGGGCAATTGAGCATCTAAGATAAGGGGAGGAGTTGATAACCTCTCCTTAGCCCAAAACCACCACCCATTCATCCGATCCTAAGCCTAATTTTAAAATTTATTAGACTTAATTTGCCCCAGTGGGCTAGGGACATCAACAAGTCGGGTCTAGGCTAATGTTGAGTCAGTTTGTCTAGTTACTCTGTGTGTGCTTTGTACTCAGTGTCTAGAATGGTGGTTCCGGGATTCTATCCCGAAGGGCTTGTGTGCTGGTCCGCCTACCTGGCCAATCTCTGATTGGTGTCTAGGATTGGCATTTAGGGACCTAACACTCCCCTTACACCTGCCTGGCTGAGTCCCGAGTTACTACAGGCTAGCTTGCCACTCTGATTGGACATCTAGTTTGGGCTCTAGGTCTAGTTAGCCCGTAGACATTTCAGTCGAGTCTCATTTGGTGTGCTTGCTTGCATCATCATGTCCACCCGGAATGAAGTACCCTACCAACCTGGTCAAACCCAACCTGATTTAGAGGCCATGATTAGAACTCTTACCGAAAGTATGACCAAATTGAGTCAGGATATGACTGATACTGTTGCCCAGTTTAGAGACCGAGCCCAGGTACTTGAGGAGCCTAGGCACCGAAATTGGACCCCTGACTCAGAATTTGGTAGACCCCAACCTCACCCACACCCAGAGCCTAGGAGACCATTATACAGGGATCCTGAACCTAATCATTGGAGGTTTGATCTAAGAGCCTATGACCATGATCTTGCCCCTGAGTCTAGCCCTAGGAGCCTATACCCATACTTGGTTGACTCAGAGAAGGGACCCGTTAGGAACACCGAACCTTATGCACCCACTTTTGATGGAAGACAAGAGACATATATTAAGTGGGAAGAACAAATGGATCGGTATTTTGAGTGCACTAACATATCGAAATTAGGACAAGTTAGGTTGGCCAAAACCAAGTTCACCAAACATGCTAGGTCGTTTTGGTATGCTATTGAGTGTGAGTGTTATCAAAGAAAAGAGGAAATATATACTTGGAGAGATATGAGAAGTAAGTTGAGAGATAGGTACCTAGGTAGATCCTATGAGAAAAGACTTTTAGACCAATGGTACCAATTGCGACAAGGTAATAGGCCTGTGTCTAAATATATCGAGGACTTCCAGTGGTATGACATGAAATGCAATACCATTGAGACAGAAACTCAGATCACATCGAGGTTTAGGGTTGGGTTACACCCAGACATTTATAGGAAGCTATGCCTTGAAAAGACCAATAAGTTAGACCGAGCCTACCAAGAAGCCCAAGACTATGAGTGGTCTTTAAGATATAACCAATCAAGTACTTTGGACTTAAAGCCAACCTCTACCAACTTGAGTCAAGTTCTGATTGATCCGACATCCGTAGTGAACCAGACTTTTGTTTGTCAATTCCCACTTGTGTCACCTCTTGACCAGAAGGATAACACTGAGAAGGAGTTAGGCATGGCCATCCCAAAATTAGTTGACCCGACCAGAGCCATACTTAAAGAGGAATCAAAGGAGAATAGATTAGAACCTTTCAGTGAGATTGAGGAAGAAATATATGAGCCGACATAAGTTTGATAGATGAATATGAAGAAGAAGAATTTGAGGATATCTCTCCCGATAATTCAATTAACCAACTTCTACCTAATGGGGTTATTGAGGGGACCCCTGCCACTCAAGGAATTCAGGAGCTAACCCTAAGAGAAGACCCTTTTGAGGAAGTTCAGGAAGAGGAAATTACACCAAACGAAAGTTTAAGTGAGAATACCCCTGAACTCATTGAGGAATCCAAAGAAGACACCCTTGAGTCAAATCTGGTAGAGAAGTGTGAAGAAGGAAGGGGTTCACAAGAATTGCCCATTGAGAAGGTCCAAGAACAAGAAAAATACAGTAGCTTAGAGGACATTTTAGATAAATATTCCAAAGACCTTCCTGATAACCTTCCACCTTCTAGGAGCACCCAGCCTATCCTAGAACTTGCACTTGTAGACCCTCCTAGAGCAAATCATGAGGTTTGGATGAGTGCACCTATAGAACAATGTCCTCATTTTAAGGTCGTCCTGAATAACCAAGGTTTGTTTCTTGTTTCCGATAAGCCACCTCAAAACTCTAATTCTTATTTCCTACCCTTCCCTGAATCTTTTCATGTTTCTAGAGCTATGGGATTACACTTTACTGAGATCTCTAGGTTGTAGGACTCCTTAGAACCTATTAGGTTTGCCACCTACTTCTGGAAGACCTTATGGCACCTACTAGGCATCCATAATAAGTTTTCATGCTCTGCATGCCCTCCTCCGACCCAAGGTCAAACCAAGAGAGCCTTAGTTTGTTAGGTTTATACCTGGGGTTCCTTTGGAATAAAGTCCATTCTTTAGGAATGCGTCGTCAGTCTAGTTTCGTTTTTCTTGACCCTTTACTAGGCTTTGGCTCAGATTTTGGTTTGATTGAGAGCACCAAGAATTGGGATTTGTATTTTGTCCAGGGCTGAAATTGCATTCAATGTTTCGATCAATAGGTCTATAGGCTAGAGTCCCATTGAAATTGTTCATGGATACAAGCCTCACACACCACTTGATCTGATTTCACTATTAGCCCACACACACAAGTCTCTTGATGCACTTGCATAGCATGTAAAGGACTTGCATAAAGAAATTCATGCCAAAATAACTTTAAGTAATGGAACTTATAAGAAGTTGGCTGATTCTCAAAGACGAGTCAAAACTTTTGTTGAGAGAGACTATGTAATGATTAGGTTAAGGCCTGAGCGGTTTTTTTTCTGGAACCGTTAGAAAGTTACATGCTAAAGGAGCTGGACCATTTAGAGTAGTGAGGAGAGTAGGATCCAATGCC
The DNA here is from genome assembly GCA_021397845.1 of Areca catechu. Classification (NCBI taxonomy): domain Eukaryota; kingdom Viridiplantae; phylum Streptophyta; class Magnoliopsida; order Arecales; family Arecaceae; genus Areca; species Areca catechu. The sequence continues at coordinate 138,997,120 of CM038043.1, forward strand.
TATGTGCTCGAGTTGCCTCCAGAACTAGGCAATAGCTCTACTTTCAACATTACAGACTTAGTAGAGTATAGGGAGCCAGCTGTGATTCATAGTAAGCCTTTGAAACCTAATCCTGTTATTGAGAGTGATCCCGACCCTGTGTGTCCACCAACAAACTGGCCTGTGAGGAAAGAGCAGATTGAAAAGATCCTGGATGATCAGGTTATCTCTACTCGTAATCGAGGATGCCAAAGATACCTGGTCCGCTGGCAAGGAAGGCCAGATTCTGATGACACTTGGATCTCCCGAGAAGAATTACAAGAATTGGACCCAGACCTCTTGGAGAGATACCAGAGCCAGCTTGATCCATACTCGACAGGGTTGAGTTCCTCCCACCCCGGGAGAATTGGTGCGGGCACCAGACTCAGAAGAAGACTTCAAGGCTCCATCTGGATCTCTGATTGACCTTGCCCAAAGAATTAGGGTTTTCTGATTTTGTAATAAGGGTTGACTTGGTCAACTCAATTTTTTTTGAGTCTGTATTTCCCTGCAATTTAAATTTTGTTGAGTCATGTTGACTCAGTACAAGTCCTAGTAAGTGGTCTAGGTCTTCTCCAGGGTGCCACATTTTCTTCCAAGCCCAAGCAAGTGGGCGCCACACTCCCAGCCACACGCCAGAGTCCAGGAGGTGCCACATCTCCATCCCAGTGTCTTGGTCCCCACACCCAAGGGAGCAAGAATTTTTCTTGAAGCCAAAATCAAGGAGGCGCCCCATATATACCATAAAAGGCCAAGCTAAAGGAGGAAAGAGGCATTTCTTGGGGAGCACTTCAAGGGGGCGCCCAATCCATGCCTAAAAAGATCAAAGCAAAGTTGGGAAGAGCCATGACTTGGGGAGAAAGAAAAGGAGGTGTCCAAAAGAGTTGAGCCATGGAAGGAAAAAAATTTTTCTTGAAGAGCAAGGCTAGGAGGCGCCACCTACTTACCATTTGGAGCCACCAATCAACACTTATGGAAGATCTTGGCCGGCCATATGAGAAGGATTTGATTCTACAAGCCTAATTTGAAGATCCATCCTATTAGTCCCACATGGGAAGATGTAAAACCATGACCTCTTGTAAAGACCTATAAAATAAACCCCTCTTGTAAGTTTTAGAGAACAACTGATGAATGAATTCAAATTTCTGTGTGAGCAAATTCATGTTTCTCTCTTCCGCACTTGCATTCAGGTGTTGAGCTCCGTGAGGGAGTAAATCCGGGTTCCCCAGGAACCTTGAGGAGGTGTGAGATCTCCAACCCCAAAACCCTAGGTTAGCCACTTCAACTCCAAACGCTAGCCGCCCATCATCCTCTTCTTTACACCAAACCCTAGCCTACCCCCATCTCTCACGGCCCCTCTCTCCAAGTAGTGGCCGACCACCAGCATCCAGGTCCAGTTCGGCTACTTCGAATATGGAGCAAATCCCAGAGGAAGCCAGATCAGCATCTAGGAGAATCAGGACTTCAACAACATCAACTTTCAAGTTCTTCTATCTGGTAAATCCTTCCTTGAGTATCTGGTTCCATAAATTGTTCTTCTTCTTTCCTAGATCTTGAGTTCAGGAGAAGCCAACTCTATCAAAGGATCAGTATTGGAGGATCTATTACGAAGATATCTGAACCCGGGGATCCAACAATCTGCTCAAGAGAGTCCTTCCACTAAACTCTGTGAAGATCACTGCCTGGTCTGTAACTCTTCTCTTCTCTTTACTTCTGTCCTATTGAAAGTTCAGAGTGAAACCCTAGGTCTGGGAGTTTCTCAACCCCCAGCGATCCTTTACTTCTGAACTACTATGATAACCTAGTTTCTTTAAATTGTGCTTTCAATTATTACATAGTTTCTTTCAATTTAGTTTAACTTTCCTTTGAGTCAAAGCCGACTTCTGAAAATATATATAAAAAAAAAGAATTAGTCTTAATTTTCTTCTGCATCGCATCATCTCTTCTTTCGTTCTGCATCATTTTTGGTATCAGAGCCCTGTCTAGGGTTTCTGTTTTGCTTGCTTGTTTTGAGTCTCTCTCTTTTTACTTTGTCTGCTCGAAGTAGACTCCCCAGGACATCTGGTCCTAGGAACGAAGCGAGGTGCAAACCTCCTCTTCGCATTCCACAGGGTGTTCCTAGGGGGTGTAGGGGATCCGTTGGGTTACAACTTCGTAGCAGGAATTGTAAACGGGGGAAGCACTCTGTTTTCAGTCTGTAACTACCCTGTTGCAGGAATTGTTTCTCATTGCAGGTAACTCCAAATTATATGATTTTTCCTTTTCTGGAACCAGTATAATTGAAAATATTTTACATAATTTTTCTGTAATTTATTAGTTTCCGTGAAATTTCTGAGAGTTAAATTACAACAACTCTGTTTCTGTGTTTCTGCAATTCGATTATTTTGAGTGATCATCTCCTAATTCATCTTAAGGGCAATTGAGCATCTAAGATAAGGGGAGGAGTTGATAACCTCTCCTTAGCCCAAAACCACCACCCATTCATCCGATCCTAAGCCTAATTTTAAAATTTATTAGACTTAATTTGCCCTAGTGGGCTAGGGACATCAACAAGTCGGGTCTAGGCTAATGTTGAGTCAGTTTGTCTAGTTACTCTATGTGTGCTTTGTACTCAGTTTCTAGAATGGTGGTTTAGGGATTCTATACCGAAGGGCTTGTGTGCTGGTCCGCCTACCTGGCCAATCTCTGATTGGTGTCTAGGATTGGCATTTAGGGACCTAACACTCCCCTTACACCTGCCTGGCTGAGTCCCGAGTTACTACAGGCTAGCTTGCCACTCTGATTGGACATCTAGTTTGGGCTCTAGGTCTAGTTAGCCCGTAGACATTTCAGTCGAGTCTCATTTGGTGTGCTTGCTTACATCATCATGTCCACCCGGAATGAAGTACCCTACCAACCAGGTCAAACCCAACCTGATTTAGAGGCCATGATTAGAACTCTTACCGAAAGTATGATCAAATTGAGTCAGGATATGACTGATACTGTTGCCCAGTTTAGAGACCGAGCCCAGGTACTTGAGGAGCCTAGGCACCGAAATTGGACCCCTGACTCAGAATTTGGTAGACCCCAACCTCACCCACACCCAGAGCTTAGGAGACCATTATACAGGGATCCTGAACCTAATCATTGGAGGTTTGATCTAAGAGCCTATGACCATGATCTTGCCCCTGAGTCTAGCCCTAGGAGCCTATACCCATACTTGGTTGACTCAGAGAAGGGACCCGTTAGGAACACCGAACCTTATGCACCCACTTTTGATGGAAGACAAGAGACATATATTAAGTGGGAAGAAAAAATGGATCGGTATTTTGAGTGCACTAACATATCAAAATTAGGACAAGTTAGGTTGGCCAAAACCAAGTTCACCAAACATGCTAGGTCGCATTGGTATGCTATTGAGTGTGAGTGTTATCAAAGAAAAGAGGAAATATATACTTGGAGAGATATGAGAAGTAAGTTGAGAGACAGGTACCCAGGTAGATCCTATGAGAAAAGACTTTTAGACCAATGGTACCAATTGCGACAAGGTAATAGGCATGTGTCTAAATATATCGAGGACTTCCAGTGGTATTACACGAAATGCAATACCATTGAGACAGAAACTCAGATCACATCGAGGTTTAGGGTTGGGTTACACCCAGACATTTATAGGAAGCTATACCTTGAAAAGACCAATAAGTTAGACCTAGCCTACCAAGAAGCCCAAGACTATGAGTGGTCTTTAAGATATAACCAATCAAGTACTTTGGACTTAAAGCCAACCTCTACCAACTTGAGTCAAGTTCTGATTGATCCGACATCCGTAGTGAACCAGACTTTTGTTTGTCTATTCCCACTTATGTCACCTCTTGACCAGAAGGATAACACTGAGAAGGAGTTAGGCATAGCCATCCCAAAATTAGTTGACCCGACCAGAGCCATACTTAAAGAGGAATCAAAGGAAAATAGATTAGAACCTTTCAGTGAGATTGAGGAAGAAATATATGAGCCTGACATAAGTTTGATAGATGAATATGAAGAAGAAGAATTTGAGGATATCTCTCCCGATAATTCAATTAACCAACTCCTACCTAATGGGGTTATTGAGGGGACCCCTGCCACTCAAGGAATTCAGGAGCTAACCCTAAGAGAAGACCCTTTTGAGGAAGTTCAAGAAGAGGAAATTACACCAAATGAAAGTTTAAGTGAGAATACCCCTGAACTCCTTGAGGAATCCAAAGAAGACACCCTTGAGTCAAATCTGGTAGAGAAGTGTGAAGAAGGAAGGGGTTCACAAGAATTGCCCATTGAGAAGGTCCAAGAACAAGAAAAAGACAGTAGCTTAGAGGACTTTTTAGATAAATATTCCAAAGACCTTCCTGATAACCTTCCACCTTCTAGGAGCACCCAGCCTATCCTAGAACTTGCACTTGTAGACCCTCCTAGAGCAAATCATGAGGTTTGGATGAGTGCACCTATAGAACAATGTCCTCATTTTAAGGTCGTCCTGAATAACCAAGGTTTGTTTCTTGTTTCCGATAAGCCACCTCAAAACTCTAATTCTTATTTCCTACCCTTTCCTGAATCTTCTCATGTTTCTAGAACTATGGGATTACACTTTACTGAGATCTCTAGGTTGCAAGACTCCTTAGAACCTATTAGGTTTGCCAACTACTTCTGGAAGACCTTATGGCACCTACTAGGCATCCATAATAAATTTTCATGCTCTGCATGCCCTCCTCCGACCCAAGGTCAAACCAAGAGAGCTTTAGTTTGTTAGGTTTAGACCTAGGGTTCCTTTGGAATAAAGTCCATTCTTTAGGAATGCGTCGTCAGTCTAGTTTAGTTTTTCTTGACCCTTTAGTAGGCTTTGGCTCAGATTTTGGTTTGATTGAGAGCACCAGGAATTGGGATTTGTATTTTGTCCAGGGCTGAAATTGCATTCAATGTTTCGATCAATAGGTCTATAGGCTAGAGTCCCTTTGAAATTGTTCATGGATACAAGCCTCACACACCACTTGATCTGATTTCACTATTAGCCCACACACACAAGTCCCTTGATGCACTTGCATAGCATGTAAAGGACATGCATAAAGAAATTCATGCTAAAATAACTTTAAGTAATGAAACTTATAAGAAGTTGGCTGATTCTCAAAGATGAGTCAAAACTTTTGTTGAGAGAGACTATGTAATGATTAGGTTAAGGCCTGAGCGGTTTTTTTCCTGGAACCGTTAGAAAGTTACATGCTAAAGGAGCTGGACCATTTAGAGTAGTGAAGAGAGTAGGATCCAATGCCTATGTGCTCGAGTTGCCTCCAGAACTAGGCAATAGCTCTACTTTCAACATTACAGACTTAGTAGAGTATAGGGAGCCAGCTGTGATTCCTAGTAAGCCGTTGAAACCTAATCCTGTTATTGAGAGTGATCCCGACCCTGTGTGTCCACCAACAAACTGGCCTGTGAGGAAAGAGCAGATTGAAAAGATCCTGGACGATAAGGTTATCTCTACTCATAATCGAGGATACCAAAGATACCTGGTTCGCTGGCTAGGAAGGCCAGATTCTGATGACTCTTGGATCTCCCGAGAAGAATTACAAGAATTGGACCCAGACCTCTTGGAGAGATACCAGAGCCAGCTTGATCCATACTCGACAGGGTCGAGTTCCTCCCACACCGGGAGAATTGGTGCGAGCACCAGACTCAGAAGAAGACTTCAGGGCTCCATCTGGATCTCTGATTGACCTTGCCCGAAGAATTAGGGTTTTCTGATTTTGTAATAAGGGTTGACTTGGTCAACTCAATTTTTTTTGAGTCTGTATTTCCCTGCAATTTAAATTTTGTTGAGTCATGTTGACTCAGTACAAGTCCTAGTAAGTGGTCTAGGTCTTCTCCAGGGTGCCACATTTTCTCCCAAGCCCAAGCAAGTGGGCGCCACACTCCCAGCCACACGCCAGAGTCCAGGAGGTGCCACATCTCTATCCCAGTGTCTTGGTCCCCACACCCAAGGGAGCAAGAATTTTTCTTGAAGCCAAAATCAAGGAGGCGCCCCATATATACCTTAAAAGGCCAAGCTAAAGGAGGAAAGAGGCATTTCTTGGGGAGCACTTCAAGGGGGCGCCCAATCCATGCCTAAAAAGATCAAAGCAAAGTTGGGAAGAGCCATGACTTGGGGAGAATGAAAAGGAGGTGTCCAAAAGAATTGAGCCATGGAAGGAAAAAAATTTTTCTTGAAGAGCAAGGCTAGGAGGCGCCACCTACTTACCATTTGGAGCCACCAATCAACACTTATGGAAGCTCTTGGCCGGCCATATGAGAAGGATTTGATTCTACAAGCATAATTTGAAGATCCATCCTATTAGTCCCACATGGGAAGATGTAAAACCATGACCTCTTGTAAAGACCTATAAAATAAACCCCTCTTGTAAGTTTTAGAGAACAACTGATGAATGAATTCAAATTTCTGTGTGAGCAACTTCATGTTTCTCTCTTCCACACTTGCATTCAGGTGTTGAGCTCCGTGAGGGAGTAAATCCGGGTTCCCCAGGAACCTTGAGGAGGTGTGAGATCTCCAACCCCAAAACCCTAGGTTTGCCACTTCAACTCCAAACCCTAGCCGCCCATCATCCTCTTCTTTCCACCAAACCCTAGCCTACCCCCATCTCTCACGGCCCCTCTCTCCAAGTAGTGGCCGACCATCCGCATCCAGGTCCAGTTCGGCTACTTCAAATATGGAGCAAATCCCAGAGGAAGCCAGATCAGCATCCAGGAGAATCAGGACTTCAACAACATCAACTTTCAAGTTCTTCTATCTGGTAAATCCTTCCTTGAGTATCTGGTTCCATAAATTGTTCTTCTTCTTTCCCAGATCTTGAGTTCAGGAGAAGCCAACTCTATCAAAGGATCAATATTGGAGGATCCATTGCGAAGATATCTGAATCCGGGGATCCAACAATCTGCTCAAGAGAGCCCTTCCACTAAACTCTGTGAAGATCACTGCCTGGTCTGTAACTCTTCTCTTCTCTTTACTTCTGTCCTGTTGAAAGTTCAGAGCGAAACCCTAGGTCTGGGAGTTTCTCAACCCCCAGCGATCCTTTACTTCTGAACTACTATGATAACCTAGTTTCTTTAAATTGTGCTTTCAATTATTACATAGTTTCTTTCAATTTAGTTTAACTTTCCTTTGAGTCAAAGCCGACTTCTGAAAATATATATATAAAAAAAAAGAATTAGTCTTAATTTACTTCCGCATCGCATCATCTCTTCTTTCGTTCTGCATCATTTTTGGTATCAGAGCCCTGTCTAGGGTTTCTGTTTTGCTTGCTTGTTTTGAGTCTCTCTCTTTTTACTTTGTCTGCTCGAAGTAGACTCCCCAGGACATCTGGTCCTAGGAAAGAAGCGAGGTGCAAACCTCCTCTTCCCATTCCACGGGATGTTTCTAGGGCGTGTAGGGGATCCGTTGGGTTACAACTTCGTAGCAGGAATTATAAACGGGGGAAGCACTCTGTTTTCAGTCTGTAGCTACCCTGTTGCAGGAATTGTTTCTCATTTCAAGTAACTCTAAATTATGTGATTTTTCTTTTGCTGGATCCAGTATAATTGAAAATATTTTACATATTTTTCCTGTAATTTATTGGTTTCCGTGAAATTTCTGAGAGTTAAATTACAACAACTCTGTTTCTGTGTTTCTGTAATTCGATTATTTTGAGTGATCATCTCCTAATTCATCTTAAGGGCAATTGAGCATCTAAGATAAGGGGAGGAGTTGATAACCTCTCCTTAGCCCAAAACCACCACCAATTCATCCGATCCTAAGCCTAATTTTAAAATTTATTAGACTTAATTTGCCCTAGTGGGCTAGGGACATCAACAAGTCGGGTCTAGGCTAATGTTGAGTCAGTTTGTCTAGTTACTCTATGTGTGCTTTGTACTCAGTGTCTAGAATGGTGGTTCAGGGATTCTATCTCGAAGGGCTTGTATGCTGGTCCGCCTACCTGGCCAATCTCTGATTGGTGTCTAGGATTGGCATTTAGGGACCTAACACTCCCCTTACACCTGCCTGGCTGAGTCCCGAGTTACTACAGGCTAGCTTGCCACTCTGATTGGACATCTAGTTTGGGCTCTAGGTCTAGTTAGCCCGTAGACATTTCAGTCGAGTCTCATTTGGTGTGCTTGCTTGCATCATCATGTCCACCCGGAATGAAGTACCCTACCAACCTGGTCAAGCCCAACCTGATTTAGAGGCCATGATTAGAACTCTTACCGAAAGTATGACCAAATTGAGTCAGGATATGACTGATACTGTTGCCCAGTTTAGAGACCGAGCCCAGGTACTTGAGGAGCCTAGGCACCGAAATTGGACCCCTGACTCAGAATTTGGTAGACCCCAACCTCACCCACACCCAGAGCCTAGGAGACCATTATACAGGGATCCTAAACCTAATCATTGGAGGTTTGATCTAAGAGCCTATGACCATGATCTTGCCCCTGAGTCTAGCCCTAGGAGCCTATACCCATACTTGGTTGACTCAGAGAAGGGACCCGTTAGGAACACCGAACCTTATGCACCCACTTTTGATGGAAGATAAGAGACATATATTAAGTGGGAAGAACAAATGGATCGGTATTTTGAGTGCACTAACATATCGAAATTAGGACAAGTTAGGTTGGCCAAAACCAAGTTCACCAAACATGCTAGGTCGTATTGGTATGCTATTGAGTGTGAGTGGTATCAAAGAAAAGAGGAAATATATACTTGGAGAGATATGAGAAGTAAGTTGAGAGATAGGTACCTAGGTAGATCCTATGAGAAAAGACTTTTAGACCAATGGTACCAATTGCGACAAGGTAATAGGCCTGTGTCTAAATATATCGAGGACTTCCAGTGGTATGACATGAAATGCAATACCATTGAGACAGAAACTCAGATCACATCGAGGTTTAGGGTTGGGTTACACCCAGACATTTATAGGAAGCTATGCCTTGAAAAGACCAATAAGTTAGACCGAGCCTACCAAGAAGCCCAAGACTATGAGTGGTCTTTAAGATATAACCAATCAAGTACTTTGGACTTAAAGCCAACCTCTACCAACTTGAGTCAAGTTCTGATTGATCCGACATCCGTAGTGAACCAGACTTTTGTTTGTCAATTCCCACTTGTGTCACCTCTTGACCAGAAGGATAACACTGAGAAGGAGTTAGGCATGGCCATCCCAAAATTAGTTGACCCGACCAGAGCCATACTTAAAGAGGAATCAAAGGAGAATAGATTAGAACCTTTCAGTGAGATTGAGGAAGAAATATATGAGCCTGACATAAGTTTGATAGATGAATATGAAGAAGAAGAATTTGAGGATATCTCTCCCGATAATTCAATTAACCAACTCCTACCTAATGGGGTTATTGAGGGGACCCCTGCCACTCAAGGAATTCAGGAGCTAACCCTAAGAGAAGACCCTTTTGAGGAAGTTCAGGAAGAGGAAATTACACCAAATGAAAGTTTAAGTGAGAATACCCCTGAACTCATTGAGGAATCCAAAGAAGACACCCTTGAGTCAAATCTGGTAGAGAAGTGTGAAGAAGGAAGGGGTTCACAAGAATTGCCCATTGAGAAGGTCCAAGAACAAGAAAAAGACAGTAGCTTAGAGGACTTTTTAGATAAATATTCCAAAGACATTCCTGATAACCTTCCACCTTCTAGGAGCACCCAGCCTATCCTAGAACTTGCACTTGTAGACCCTCCTAGAGCAAATCATGAGGTTTGGATGAGTGCACCTATAGAACAATGTCCTCATTTTAAGGTCGTCCTGAATAACCAAGGTTTGTTTCTTGTTTCCGATAAGCCACCTCAAAACTCTAATTCTTATTTCCTACCCTTCCCTGAATCTTCTCATGTTTCTAGAGCTATGGGATTACACTTTACTGAGATCTCTAGGTTGTAGGACTCCTTAGAACCTATTAGGTTTGCCACCTACTTCTGGAAGACCTTATGGCACCTACTAGGCATCCATAATAAGTTTTCATGCTCTGCATGCCCTCCTCCGACCCAAGGTCAAACCAAGAGAGCCTTAGTTTGTTCGGTTTAGACCTAGGGTTCCTTTGGAATAAAGTCCATTCTTTAGAAATGCGTCGTCAGTCTAGTATAGTTTTTCTTGACCCTTTAGTAGGCTTTGGCTCAGATTTTGGTTTGATTGAGAGCACCAGGAATTGGGATTTGTATTTTATCCAGGGCTGAAATTGCATTCAATGTTTCGATCAATAGGTCCATAGGCTAGAGTCCCTTTGAAATTGTTCATGGATACAAGCCTCACACACCACTTGATCTGATTTCACTATTAGCCCACACACACAAGTCTCTTGATGCACTTGCATAGCATGTAAAGGACTTGCATAAAGAAATTCTTGCCAAAATAACTTTAAGTAATGAAACTTATAAGAAGTTGGCTTATTCTCAAAGACGAGTCAAAACTTTTGTTGAGAGAGACTATGTAATGATTAGGTTAAGGCCTGAGCGGTTTTTCTCCTGGAACCGTTAGAAAGTTACATGCTAAAGGAGCTGGACCATTTAGAGTAGTGAAGAGAGTAGGATCCAATGCCTATGTGCTCGAGTTGCCTCCAGAACTAGGCAATAGCTCTACTTTCAACATTACAGACTTAGTAGAGTATAGGGAGCCAGCTGTGATTCCTAGTAAGCCTTTGAAACCTAATCCTGTTATTGAGAGTGATCCCGACCCTGTGTGTCCACCAACAAACTGGCCTGTGAGGAAAGAGCAGATTGAAAAGATCCTGGATGATCAGGTTATCTCTACTCGTAATCGAGGATGCCAAAGATACCTGGTCCGCTGGCAAGGAAGGCCAGATTCTGATGACTCTTGGATCTCCCGAGAAGAATTACAAGAATTGGACCCAGACCTCTTTGAGAGATACCAGAGCCAGCTTGATCCATACTCGACAGGGTCGAGTTCCTCCCACCCCGGGAGAATTGGTGCGGGCACCAGACTCAGAAGAAGACTTCAGGGCTCCATCTGGATCTCTGATTGACCTTGCCCGAAGAATTAGGGTTTTTTGATTTTGTAATAAGGGTTGACTTGGTCAACTCAATTTTTTTTGAGTCTGTATTTCCCTGCAATTTAAATTTTGTTGAGTCATGTTGACTCAGTACAAGTCCTAGTAAGTGGTCTAGGTCTTCTCCAGGGTGCCACATTTTCTCCCAAGCCCAAGCAAGTGGGCGCCACACTCCCAGCCACATGCCAGAGTCTAGGAGGTGCCACATCTCCATCCCAGTGTCTTGGTCCCCACACCCAAGGGAGCAAGAATTTTTCTTGAAGCCAAAATCAAGGAGGCGCCCTATATATACCTTAAAAGGCCAAGCTAAAGGAGGAAAGAGGCATTTCTTGGGGATCACTTCAAGGGGGCGCCCAATCCATGCCTAAAAAGATCAAAGCAAAGTTGGGAAGAGCCATGACTTTGGGAGAAAGAAAAGGAGGTGTCCAAAAGAGTTGAGCCATGGAAGGAAAAAAATTTTTCTTGAAGAGCAAGGCTAGGAGGCGCCACCTACTTACCATTTGGAGCCACCAATCAACACTTATGGAAGCTCTTGGCTGGCCATATGAGAAGGATTTGATTCTACAAGCCTAATTTGAAGATCCATCCTATTAGTCCCACATGGGAAGATGTAAAACCATGACCTCTTGTAAAGACCTATAAAATAAACCCCTCTTGTAAGTTTTAGAGAACAACTGATGAATGAATTCAAATTTCTGTGTGAGCAACTTCATGTTTCTCTCTTCCGTACTTGCATTCAGGTGTTGAGCTCCATGAGGGAGTAAATCCGGGTTCCCCAGGAACCTTGAGGAGGTGTGAGATCTCCAACCCCAAAACCCTAGGTTAGCCACTTCAACTCCAAACCCTAGCCGCCCATCATCCTCTTCTTTCCACCAAACCCTAGCCTACCCCCATCTCTCACGGCCCCTCTCTCCAAGTAGTGGCCGACCACCAGCTTCCAAGTCCAGTTCGGCTACTTCGAATATGGAGCAAATCCCAGAGGAAGCCAGATCAGCATCCAGGAGAATCAGGACTTCAACAACATCAACTTTCAAGTTCTTCTATCTAGTAAATCCTTCCTTGAGTATCTGGTTCCATAAATTGTTCTTCTTCTTTCCCAGATCTTGAGTTCAGGAGAAGCTAACTCTATCAAAGGATCAGTATTGGAGGATCCATTGCGAAGATATCTGAATCCGGGGATTCAACAATCTGCTCAAGAGAGTCCTTCCACTAAACTCTGTGAAGATCACTGCCTGGTCTGTAACTCTTCTATTCTCTTTATTTCTGTCCTGTTGAAAGTTCAGAGCAAAACCCTAGGTCTGGGAGTTTCTCAACCCCCAGCGATCCTTTACTTCTGAACTACTATGATAACCTAGTTTCTTTAAATTGTGCTATCTATTATTACATAGTTTCTTTCAATTTAGTTTAACTTTCCTTTGAGTCAAAGTCGACTTCTAAAAATATATATATATAAAAAAAGAATTAGTCTTAATTTACTTCTGCATCGCATCATCTCTTCTTCCGTTCTGCATCATTTTTGGTATCAGAGCCCTGTCTAGGGTTTCTATTTTGCTTGCTTGTTTTGAGTCTCTCTCTTTTTACTTTGTCTGCTCGAAGTAGACTCCCCAGGACATCTGGTCTTAGGAACGAAGTGAGGTGCAAACCTCCTCTTCCCATTCCATGGGGTGTTCCTAGGGAGTGTAGGGGATCCGTTGGGTTACAACTTCGTAGCAGGAATTGTAAACGGGGGAAGCACTCTGTTTTAAGTCTGTAACTACCCTATTGCAGGAATTGTTTCTCATTACAGTTAACTCCAAATTATGTGATTTTTCTTTTTCTGGAACTAGTATAATCGAAAATATTTTACATAATTTCCCTGTAATTTATTGGTTTCCGTAAAATTTCTGAGAGTTAAATTACATCAACTCTATTTCTGTGTTTCTGCAATTCGATTATTTTGAGTGATCATCTCCTAATTCATCTTAAGGGCAATTGAGCATCTAAGATAAGGGGAGGAGTTGATAACCTCTCCTTAGCCCAAAATCACCACCCATTCATCCGATCCTAAGCCTAATTTTAAAATTTATTAGACTTAATTTGCCCTAGTGGGCTAGGGACATCAACAAGTCGGGTCTAGGCTAATGTTGAGTCAGTTTGTCTAGTTACTCTATGTGTGCTTTGTACTCAGTTTCTAGAATGGTGGTTCAGGGATTCTATCCCGAAGGGCTTGTGTGCTGGTCCGCCTACCTGGCCAATCTCTGATTGGTGTCTAGGATTGGCATTTAGGGACCTAACACTCCCCTTACACCTGCCTAGCTGAGTCCCGAGTTACTACAGGCTAGCTTGCCACTCTGATTGGACATCTAGTTTGGGCTCTAGGTCTAGTTAGCCCGTAGACATTTCAGTCGAGTCTCATTTGGTGTGCTTGCTTGCATCATCATGTCCACCCAGAATGAAGTACCCTACCAACCTGGTCAAACCCAACCTGATTTAGAGGCCATGATTAGAACTCTTACCGAAAGTATGACCAAATTGAGTCAGGATATGACTGATACTGTTGCCCAGTTTAGAGACCGAGCCCAGGTACTTGAGGAGCCTAGGCACCGAAATTGGACCCCTGACTCAGAATTTGGTAGACCCCAATCTCACCCACACCAAGAGCCTAGGAGACCATTATACAGGGATCCTGAACCTAATCATTGGAGGTTTGATCTAAGAGCCTATGACCATGATCTTGCCCCTGAGTCTAGCCCTAGGAGCCTATACCCATACTTGGTTGACTCAAAGAAGGGACCCGTTAGGAACACCGAACCTTATGCACCCACTTTTGATGGAAGACAAGAGACATATATTAAGTGGAAAGAACAAATGGATCGGTATTTTGAGTGCACTAACATATCGAAATTAGGACAAGTTAGGTTGGCCAAAACCAAGTTCACCAAACATGCTAGGTCGCATTGGTATGCTATTGAGTATGAGTGTTATCATAGAAAAGAGGAAATATATACTTGGATAGATATGAGAAGTAAGTTGAGAGATAGGTACCTAGGTAGATCCTATGAGAAAAGACTTTTAGACTAATGGTACCAATTGCGACAAGGTAATAGGCCTGTGTCTAAATATATCGAGGACTTCTAGTGGTATGACATGAAATGCAATACCATTGAGACAGAAACTCAGATCACATCGAGGTTTAGGATTGGGTTACACCCAGACATTTATAGGAAGCTATGCTTGCAAAGACCAATAAGTTAGACCGAGCCTACCAAGAAGCCCAAGACTATGAGTGGTCTTTAAGATATAACCAATCAAGTACTTTGGACTTAAAGCCAACCTCTACCAACTTGAGTCAAGTTCTGATTGATCCGACATCCGTAGTGAACCAGACTTTTATTTGTCAATTCCCACTTGTGTCACCTCTTGACCAGAAGGATAACACTGAGAAGGAGTTAGGCATGGCCATCCCAAAATTAGTTGACCCGACCAGAGCCATACTTAAAGAGGAATCAAAGGAGAATAGATTAGAACCTTTCAGTGAGATTGAGGAAGAAATATATGAGCCTGACATAAGTTTGATAGATGAATATGAAGAAGAAGAATTTGAGGATATCTCTCCCGATAATTCAATTAACCAACTCCTACCTAATGGGGTTATTGAGGGGACCCCTGCCACTCAAGGAATTCAGGAGCTAACCCTAAGAGAAGACCCTTTTGAGGAAGTTCAAGAAGAGGAAATTACACCAAATGAAAGTTTAAGTGAGAATACCCCTGAACTCATTGAGGAATCCAAAGAAGACACCCTTGAGTCAAATCTGGTAGAAAAGTGTGAAGAAGGAAGGGGTTCACAAGAATTGCCCATTGAGAAGGTCCAAGAACAAGAAAAAGACAGTAGCTTAGAGGACTTTTTAGATAAATTTTCCAAAGACCTTCCTGATAACCTTCCACCTTCTAGGAGCACCCAGCCTATCCTAGAACTTGCACTTGTAGACCCTCCTAGAGAAAATCATGAGGTTTGGATGAGTGCACCTATAGAACAATGTCCTCATTTTAAGGTCGTCCTGAATAACCAAGGTTTGTTTCTTGTTTCCGATAAGCCACCTCAAAACTCTAATTCTTATTTCCTACCCTTCCCTGAATCTTCTCATGTTTCTAGAGATATGGGATTACACTTTACTGAGATCTCTAGGTTGCAAGACTCCTTAGAACCTATTAGGTTTGCCACCTACTTCTGGAAGACCTTATGGCACCTACTAGGCATCCATAATAAGTTTTCATGCTCTGCATGCCCTCCTCCGACCCAAGGTCAAACCAAGAGAGCCTTAGTTTCTTAGGTTTAGACCTAGGGTTCCTTTGGAATAAAGTCCATTCTTTAGGAATGCGTCGTCAGTCTAGTTTAGTTTTTCTTGACCCTTTACTAGGCTTTGGCTCAGATTTTGGTTTAATTGAGAGCACCAGGAATTGGGATTTGTATTTTGTCCAGGGCTGAAATTGCATTCAATGTTTCAATCAATAGGTCTATAGGCTAGAGTCCCTTTGAAATTGTTCATGGATACAAGCCTCACACACCACTTGATCTGATTTCACTATTAGCCCACACACACAAGTCTCTTGATGCACTTGCATAGCATGTAAAGGACTTGCATAAAGAAATTCATGCCAAAATAACTTTAAGTAATGAAACTTATAAGAAGTTGGCTGATCCTCAAAGACGAGTCAAAACTTTTGTTGAGAGAGACTATGTAATGACTAGGTTAAGGCCTGAGCGGTTTTTTTCCTGGAACCGTTAGAAAGTTACATGCTAAAGGAGCTGGACCATTTAGAGTAGTGAAGAGAGTAGGATCCAATGCCTATGTGCTCGAGTTGCCTCCAGAACTAGGCAATAGCTCTACTTTCAACATTACAGACTTAGTAGAGTATAGGGAGCCAGCTATGATTCCTAGTAAGCCTTTGAAACCTAATCCTGTTATTGAGAGTGATCCCGACCCTGTGTGTCCACCAACAAACTGGCCTGTGAGGAAAGAGCAGATTGAAAAGATCCTGGATGATCAGGTTATCTCTACTCGTAATCGAGGATGCCAAAGATACCTGGTCCGCTGGCAAGGAAGGCCAGATTCTGATGACTCTTGGATCTCCCGAGAAGAATTACAAGAATTGGACCCAGACCTCTTGGAGAGATACCAAAGCCAGCTTGATCCATACTCGACAGGGTCGAGTTCCTCCCACCCCGGGAGAATTGGTATGGGCACCAGACTCAGAAGAAGACTTCAGGGCTCCATCTGGATCTCTGATTTACCTTGCCCGAAGAATTAGGGTTTTCTGATTTTGTAATAAGGGTTGACTTGGTCAACTCAATTTTTTTTGAGTCTGTATTTCCTTGCAATTTAAATTTTGTTGAGTCATGTTGACTCAGTACAAGTCCTAGTAAGTGGTCTGGGTCTTCTCCAGGGTGCCACATTTTCTCCCAAGCCCAAGCAAGTGGGCGCCACACTCCCAGCCACACGCCAGAGTCCAGGAGGCACCACATCTCCATCCCAGTGTCTTGGTCCCCACACCCAAGGGAGCAAGAATTTTTCTTGAAGCCAAAATCAAGGAGGCGCCCCATATATACCTTAAAAGGCCAAGCTAAAGGAGGAAAGAGGCATATCTTGGGGAGCACTTCAAGGGGGCGCCCAATCCATGCCTAAAAAGATCAAAGCAAAGTTGGGAAGAGCCATGACTTGGGGAGAAAGAAAAGGAGGTGTCCAAAAGAGTTGAGCCATGGAAGGAAAAAAAATTTTCTTGAAGAGCAAGGCTAGGAGGCGCCACCTACTTACCATTTGGAGCCACCAATCAACACTTATGGAAGCTCTTGGCCGGCCATATGAGAAGGATTTGATTCTACAAGCCTAATTTTAAGATCCATCCTATTAGTCCAACATGGGAAGATGTAAAACCATGACCTCTTGTAAAGACCTATAAAATAAACCCCTCTTGTAAGTTTTAGAGAACAACTGATGAATGAATTCAAATTTCTGTGTGAGCAACTTCATGTTTCTCTCTTCCGCACTTGCATTCAGGTGTTGAGCTCCGTGAGGGAGTAAATCCAGGTTCCCCAGGAACCTTGAGGAGGTTTGAGATCTCCAACCCCAAAACCCTAGGTTAGCCACTTCAACTCCAAACCCTAGCCGCCCATCATCCTCTTCTTTCCACCAAACCCTAGCCTACCCCCATCTCTCACGGCCCCTCTCTCCAAGTAGTGGCCGACCACCAGCATCCAGGTCCAGTTCGGCTACTTCGAATATGGAGCAAATCCCAGAGGAAGCCAGATCAGCATCCAGGAGAATCAGGACTTCAACAACATCAACTTTCAAGTTCTTCTATCTGGTAAATCCTTCCTTGAGTATCTAGTTCCATAAATTGTTCTTCTTCTTTCCCAGATCTTGAGTTCAGGAGAAGCCAACTCTATCAAAGGATCAGTATTGGAGGATCCATTGCGAAGATATCTGAATCCGGGGATCCAACAATCTGCTCAAGAGAGTCCTTCCACTAAACTCTGTGAAGATCACTGCCTGGTCTGTAACTCTTCTCTTCTCTTTACTTCTGTCCTGTTGAAAGTTCAGAGCGAAACCCTAGGTCTGGGAGTTTCTCAACCCCCAGCGATCCTTTACTTCTGAACTACTATGATAACCTAGTTTCTTTAAATTGTGCTTTCAATTATTACATAGTTTCTTTCAATTTAGTTTAACTTTCCTTTGAGTCAAAGCCGACTTCTGAAAATATATATATAAAAAAAAAGAATTAGTCTTAATTTACTTCCGCATCGCATCATCTCTTCTTTCGTTCTGCATCATTTTTGGTATCAGAGCCCTGTCTAGGGTTTCTATTTTGCTTGCTTGTTTTGAGTCTCTCTCTTTTTACTTTGTCTGCTCGAAGTAGACTCCCCAGGACATCTGGTCCTAGGAACGAAGCGAGGTGCAAACCTCCTCTTACCATTCCACGGGGTGTTCCTAGGGGGTGTAGGGGATCCGTTGGGTTACAACTGCATAGCAGGAATTGTAAACGGGGGAAGCACTCTGTTTTCATTCTGTAACTATCCTGTTGCAGGAATTGTTTTTCATTGCAGGTAACTCCAAATTATATGATTTTTCTTTTTCTGGAACCAGTATAATTGAAAATATTTTACATAATTTTCCTGTAATTTATAGGTTTTCATAAAATTTCTGAGAGTTAAATTACAACAACTCTGTTTCTGTGTTTCTGCAATTCGATTATTTTGAGTGATCATCTCCTAATTCATCTTAAGGGAAATTGAGCATCTAAGATAAGGGGAGGAGTTGATAACCTCTCCTTAGCCCAAAACCACCACCCATTCATCCGATTCTAAGCCTAATTTTAAAATTTATTAGACTTAATTTGCCCTAGTGGGCTAGGGACATCAACAAGTCGGGTCTAGGCTAATGTTGAGTCAGTTTGTCTAGTTACTCTGTGTGTGCTTTGTACTCAGTTTCTAGAATGGTGGTTCAGGGATTCTATCCCGAAGGGCTTGTGTTCTGGTCCGCCTACCTGGCCAATCTTTGATTGGTGTCTAGGATTGGCATTTAGGGACCTAACACTCCCCTTACACCTGCCTGGCTGAGTCCTGAGTTACTACAGGCTAGCTTGCCACTCTGATTGGACATCTAGTTTGGGCTCTTGGTCTAGTTAGCCCGTAGACATTTCAGTCGAGTCTCATTTGGTGTGCTTGCTTGCATCATCATGTCCACCCAGAATGAAGTACCCTACCAACCTGGTCAAACCCAACCTGATTTAGAGGCCATGATTAGAACTCTTACCGAAAGTATGACCAAATTGAGTCAGGATATGACTGATACTGTTGCCCAGTTTAGAGACCGAGCCTAGGTACTTGAGGAGCCTAGGCACCGAAATTGGACCCCTGACTCAGAATTTGGTAGACCCCAACCTCACCCACACCCAGAGCCTAGGAGACCATTATACAGGGATCCTGAACCTAATCATTGGAGGTTTGATCTAAGAGCCTATGACCATGATCTTGCCCCTGAGTCTAGCCCTAGGAGCCTATACCCATACTTGGTTGACTCAGAGAAGGGACCCGTTAGGAACACCGATCCTTATGCACCCACTTTTGATGGAAGACAAGAGACATATATTAAGTGGGAAGAACAAATGGATCGGTATTTTGAGTGCACTAACATATCGAAATTAGGACAAGTTAGGTTGGCCAAAACCAAGTTCACCAAACATGCTAGGTCGCATTGGTATGCTATTGAGTGTGAGTGTTATCAAAGAAAAGAGGAAATATATACTTGGAGAGATATGTGGTGCGGGCACCAGACTCAGAAGAAGACTTCAGAGCTCCATCTGGATCTCTGATTGACATTGCCCGAGAAATTAGGGTTTGTAATAAAGGTTGACCTGGTCAACCAGTTTATTTATTTTTATTTATTTCTTGAGTCACCATTTAAATTTTGTTGAGTCATGTTGACTCGATGCAAGTCCCGATGTGGTTTCAATTTGGTCCAAAATGGTGCCATATTTGTCTTCCAATCAAATCAAGGTTCAAGCAAGTGGAGGCCACACTCCAAGCCACACGCCCAGCCACACTCCGAGCACACGCCAGAGTCCAGGAGGCACCACAGAGGCATCCCAGTGTCATGGTCCCCACACCCAAAGAAGAAAAAATCAAATTGGAAGCTAATTTAAAGGAGGCGCCCATACCTGCCTATTTTACCTAAGCAAAGAAGGAAGAAAACTTCTCTTGGAGAAGAAATCAAAGAAGGACATCCAATTGAAGTTCAAATCAAAAACAAAGAGCTTAACTTGGAGTGGAAGAAAAGAAGAAATGCCATAAGAAGAGGAGGACTCCAAATCCAAATCCAACTCCAAAGGAGGCGCCATAAAAATTCCAAAAAAAATTCCTTTATGGCCGTCCCAATTTTTTTTGAAGTCCTGGTCGACCAAGAGAGGGGGTTTTCTACCTAATCTAGAGGTTGGAAGAGTTTAGTCCCACATGGGAATTTGTACAAGCTAGGAGAAAATTTTAGGTCTATATAATAGACCTCTCTTTGTAACTTTGAAAATCAATAAATGAAGAAAAATTATTTTTGCTATTCTCTTGTGTTGAGTGACCTAGGTTTCTCTTCTTCCGCACTATTCTAAGTGTTGAGCTCCGTGAGGGGGTAATCCGGGTTCCATTGGAGCCTTGAGGAGGTGAGAGATCTCCATCTTTATCCAAAATCCTAGGTTAGCCACTTAAAATCCAAAACCCTAGCCACCTTTCATTATTTCCAATCCATCAAACCCTAGATCCATCCATCTCCCACGGCCTCTCTCTCTCTACAAGTCCAGGCCGTCCACCTTCATCCAGATCCAGTCCAGCTACTTCAGATCCAGAGCAAGTTCCAAGGAAAATCACATCAGCTTCCAGGAGAATCCAGTTTTCAGCAATTTCAATCTTCAAGTTCATCAACCTGGTAAATTCTTCCCTTGACTCTCTGATTCCATCAATTGTTTTTCTTTTCTTCCAGATCTTGAGTTCAGGAGAAGCCAACCCACCAAAGGACCAGTACTGGAGGATCCATTGCGAAGAAATCTGAATCCGAGGATCCAACAATCTGCTCGGGAGAGTTCTTCCACCAAAATCTGTGAAGATCATTGTCTGGTTAGGTAAACCATCTCTTCTCTTTATTTCTGTTCTGCTGAAAGTTCGGAGCGAAACCCTAGGTTTGGGAGTTTCTCAACTCCCAGCGATCCGTTGCTTCTGAACTACTCTGATAATTTAGTTTCCTTAAAATTGTGCTTTCAATTATCATATTAGTATCTTTCAATGTTAGGTTAACTTTTCTTTGATTTGAAGCCAACTTCTACAAACATATAAAAACAACAAAAAAAAAAAATAGTTAATCTTAATTTACTTCTGCATCGTGTCCCTTTATTTGTTCTGCATCATTTTTGGTATCAGAGCTTTCGTGCTGCATCATTTTTGGTATCAGAGCCCAGTCTAGGGTTTCTGATTTGCTTGCTTGCTTGTTTTGATTGTTTTCTCTTTTTATTTTGTCTGCTCGAAGTAGACTCCCCAGGACGTCCGGTCCTAGGAACTAAGCGAGGCGCAAGCCTCCTCCTCCCATTCCACGGGGTGTTCCTAGGGCGTGTAGGGGATCCATTGGGTTATAACTTCGTAGCAGGGATTATAAACGGGGAAGACAATCTAGTTGCAGCCCATAATTGCCCTGTGTTCTAAATTATTTCTCCCTGCATAAAACTCTGAATTGCATGATTTTTGCTTCATTGAAACCAGTATAATTGAACCTATTTTCCATAATTTTTCTGAGATTTATTGGTTTCGGTAAAAATTCTGAGAATTAAAATACAGCAACTCTATTTTTTGTGTTCTGCAATTCAATTCTTTTTGGAGTGATCATCTCATAATTTACTTAAGGGCAATTGAGCATCTAAGATAAGGGGAGGAGTTGATTACCTCTCCTTAGTCCAAAACCACCATCCAATCATTCGAACCTAGACCTAATTTAAAATCAGTTAGACCTAATTTGCCCTAGTGGGCTAGGGACACCAATTGGTCGGGTTTAGGCTAGTGTTGAGTCAGTTTGCCGAGTTATTCTGTGTGTGCTTAGCACTCAGTGTCTAGAATGGTGGTTCAGGGATCCATTCCCGAAGGGCTTGTGTGCTGGTCCGCCTACCTGGCCAATCACTGATTGGTGTCTAGGATTGGCAATCAGGGACCTAACACTCCCCTTACACCTGCCTGGCTGAGTTCTGAGTTACTACAGGCTAGCTTGCCACTCTGATTGGGCATCTAGTTTGGGCTCTAGGTCTAGTTAGCCCGTAGTCGTTTAGTTGAGTCTCATTTTGTGTGTTTGCTTGCATCATGTCTACCCGGAATAGAGTGCCCTACCAACCTGGTCAAACCCAACCTGATTTAGAGGCCATGGTTAGAGCTCTTACTGAGAGCATGAACAAGTTAAGCCAGGATTTGACTGCTACTGTTACCCAGTGTAAAGAACAAGTCCATGAGAATTTTACCCAGCTTAGGGATCAAGTCCAAGTCCTTGAGAAACGTAGACATCAAAATTGGATCCCTGATCCAAAATTTAATAGGCCCCAACCTCATCCATACCAGGAACCTAGGAGGACCTTATACCGTGATCCCGAGCATTACCTTAGGAAGCCTAACCATGATATCTATAGTGTAGATCGTGTCTATGAGAGGTCCTTACAATATTCTAGACCAGTCACTCAACAACCCAAGTCTTCTAGATCAAACCGTTTAGATCCACACCCATGCCCAAGTAAGGTCTCTACTAGCTTGAAACCCAGTGTGACCCAGGTTTCTATATCTCAAGAATGTTTGTTTTGTGGAGAAAGAGGCCATAAATCTAGTCAGTGCCCATGCATAGGACTGGCTTGTGCACAGCTAAGTGGTAAGAATCCTAAGGATGACATTAATGAGAGAGAACCCAAGCCTACCAATGAGGAAGAACGGTTAGGTATGACAAGCCTAGAATCAGTTGACCCGATTACCACTGACCCGAAACCCATTGAAGATGGCATCGAGGAAGTATATGATGCTGGCTTGAGTCTAGTTGATGAATGTGAGGGGGAAGAACTTGAAGAATGTGACATCGATACTATTGGTTCCTTACCTGAGGAGACCTTGGAGAGCAACCAAGTGGTAGGACCTAGTTCAGAAATTCAAGAGATTTGTGAGAATCAGGTTCCTTTAGTCAAATACCCCCAGGAAGAACTCATAGTGTTAGCCCGAGCTATCAGTTCATACCCTCTAATGACAGTCATTCCCCAAGTACCAATTGAAGATCTTTGCACTGAACTGTTTAAGTTTGCCCACCCTATGGTAGATCCTCTCCTTAGGATGACTGAATCAAGCCTCTTACAATTGGACCTTGTCCCATGCCCAGCCACTAAGGTCTCTCCCGTAATCTCAGTTGAACATCCTTGTCTTGAGCGGATTGATTCTCCCAGTCCTGTAGAAGTCCTCCTTATGACCCCAGACCCCTTCCTTTGCATGACTGACCTACCCTTCTATAGAGTATACCTTTCCTCACCCATAGGTCAAATTTCAAGTCTTGAGGTCATCATCCATAGGCCCTTCCATGAATCATTCTTTAATCCATTTCTTGAGAAAGTGGATCATTGTTTGCTTAGAGAACAAACCTTAACTATTACAATCACATGTCCTAGGCTACTCCCCGAACCATCTCTTGATCCATTCCTGGGAGTAGCAAACTTTTCCTTTCGAAAGGATGACCAGTTGACACTCATAGATCACCATTCAAACCTTCAGGTCACCACCTTTAGTCAACATGTAATTCGTGACTCCACCTCATATTTCCTTCCTTTCTCTAGGACTTCCAATGCTTCTTACACCACCCAAGTTTACTTTGTCGAAGTCTTTAGAGTGAACCACGTGTCGGAACCTATTAGGTTTGCCACCTACTTCTGGAAGACCTTATGGCACCTACTAGGCACCCATGATAAGTTTTCATGCTCTGCATGTTGGGAATTGTATCCCAAAGCCAATCATCTAGGTTGTAGATGGTTGAGCTAATTGTTATGTAATTTTTATAATGAATAAAAGTTATTCTGGCTTCTCATCACTTTACATCTTCCTATAATGAATTCTTTAGTGATGATGTCCTTAGGACTACTATTACATCGATATAGAGAGGATATATCGAGTGGTCCTTAAACAGGGTTCTCAGCCAAATGATATGTTGTGCCTGGATAGCAATATATCAAGCATAGGCTGTTGTGGTTCGCATTGTTTGGTTGTTCTCTTGACCAAAGGAGTGTGGTGACACTGATGTGATCTGCAAATGGGATATTTGATATCTCATTAGACGTGACTCCGCGTAGCACCTTATCTGCCTAAGGATCGCTCGCGAATGGATATGGGCATAAGTGTCCCTCTGACCTGAGGTCACTATGGTAGCTTGCAAGCAACTCCCTGTGCTTTGGTGCCGGACTATCCGGATTTTTAATCCGGTGACGAAAGGTTTCTGGGTACAGGCAAGTACTTGTGGAGCAGTAGTGGACCAAGATGGAATTGACCTATCTAAATGGTTTGGATTGAATGTCTCGCAGTGTCTCAATTTAGCAAATCCTCGGCCGGGGTGGTCCCAGTGAAGAGTCACTGGACATGCGAGATTGAGACACGTAGTGGATTGACATAGCTGGGGTTGGCAGTTCAACCCTAGGTCATCCTGAGCATTGGAGGTCAAAGGGATAAATTATGCGCTAACCATATGCCAGAGGTTCGATGGATTGCTCCCGCATCTTCGACCTATCCGGACGCCGAGACCCATTGCTAGGTGGTATCTTGTGCTGGTACTGGAAGTGTCCCAGTACTACCGTTTAGGTTCGAACCTATGAGGTCACACGCCACAGAGGATTTCTATCTGATCAGGAACCGATTCGATTGGGAATCGTTTCGGTGTTTTGTCACGATTTTTGGTTGAGTTTTCTTCTGGATGACCCGGTCTTGGGTTGATCGGGTCTTCTCTGGATCAACCAAGAATATGTTCCTGGCTGACTAGGATTGAACCCATGTTCATCAAATGGTTTGATGAATGTTTCTAAGTCTAATTGATTTTGTTTTAAATCGGTTGCAAATTGATTTCAACTCAAATCAGTGAGGTTGGACTGTAGAAAGATAGGGTTCGTTCTTAGCTTCGTTTTGAGTCCAGTTTCGTTCGATTTGGACTTCGTTTGACTGGGTTTTGGCCTGAACCCAATTGACCCTGCTTTGCCCTTGGACCGAAGGGCTTTTTGGTCATTTGCCGGTTCACCTATTGAACCGTCGTCTTCATCCTCACGCCTGAGACTTTTCAATTTCTGAAACCGAAACAGGGCGTTCCCTTCCCTGATTTATTTCAATTAAATCCCACTACCCCATCGCACCAAACTCAAGACCCTTGCTCTCCCCTTCGGTTGGCATCCAGAGGAATTTTTTATACCCCCTTCTTGCTCTCTTTCGGTGGGTTTTTTGAGAGCTTCCTCCATTTCTCCAAAAACCGTGAAAACTTGGGATCCGGCGGCTAGCGACGCTGGAGCTCCGATCAGAAGTTCCCACGGCGTGTATCCCCTCTAGAGGGATTTCGCCTGAGATCCTCGGAGCAGGTCATCGCTCCAGTGCAAGGTAATCAAAGTTTGATCTTCAAATCCCCCTGCTGCAACCGTGGCCGTGGACGACTTTTGGAGCCCCGATTCGAAGAGGAAAACGCCGGAGACCTGGAGATCCGATTTCATCACCTTGTAGCCGGTCAAGCAAGGATTCCAGCGGACCTAGGAGCTCGGAGTTTGGAGGCCTGTGCGCTCTGCAGTCGGCGTCTGAACATTGCTCCACGGTTAGCAATCTCTGGACCGAGGTTGAAGAAGGGTGGAATAGCGGGAATAGCTATTCCACCCTATTCCTCATTGCTATTCCACCCTATTCCTCCCTTATTCCAGCCTGGAATAAGTTCAATTTAATTTTTATATGCATTTATACATATCCAAAAATTATGAAAAAATATATGCCATGCATTTTATTGTTCTCTATGCAAATATATTTTTTGATCCTAGTTTTGGGACAGGTTTTTTTGCAATTAATTAAAATTGTTTTAAACATCTACCTGTTCCTATCCTCTGCTTAGTGTAGGCTCACAAAAAAAAAAAAAAAAAATCAAAAAAATCTTCCTTCACTGCATGCCATCCTTCGACCCAAGGTCAAACCTAGAGAGCCGTAGTTTTTTAGGTCTAGACCTAGGGCTCCTTTGTAAAGTCCATTCTTTAGGAATGCATCGTTAGTCGAGTTTAGGACATTATCTCAGATTTTGGTTAAGTGAGAATACCAGGAGTTGGGATTTGTATTTACCCAGGGCAGAATTTGCGTACAATGACTCGGTCAATAGGTCTACGGGTAAGAGTCCATTTGAAATTGTACATGGGTACAAACCTCACACACCTCTTGACCTAGTCCCTTTACCTGTCCACACTCGAGTCTCCGAATCTGCTGAGAATTTTGCACAGCATGTAAAAGACTTGCATAAAGAAATTCATGCCAAAATAAATTTAAGTAATGAAACTTATAAGAAGTTGGCTGATACTCAAAGGCGAGTCAAATCTTTTGTTGAGGGAGACTATGTGATGATTAGGTTAAGGCCTGAACGGTTTCCTCCTGGAACCGTTAGAAAGTTACATGCTAGGGGAGCTGGACCATTTAGAGTGGTAAAGAGAGTAGGATCCAATGCCTATGTGCTCGAGTTGCCTCCAGAACTATGCATTAGCTCTACTTTCAACATTACAGACTTAGTAGAGTACAGGGAGCCAGCTGTGATTCCTAGTGAGCCTTTTGAGCCTAACCCTATCATTGAGAGTGATCCCGACCCTGTGTGTCCACCAACAAACTGGCCTGTGAGGAAAGAGCAGATTGAAAAGATCCTGGATGATCAGGTTATCTCTACTCGTAATCGAGGATACCAAAGATACCTGGTCCGCTGGCAAGGAAGGCCAGATTCTGATGACTCTTGGATCTCCCGAGAAGAATTACAAGAATTGGACCCAGACCTCTTGGAGAGATACCAGAGCCAACTTGAGCCTTACTCGACAGGGTCGAGTTCCTCCCACCCCGGGAGAATTGGTGCGGGCACCAGACTCAGAAGAAGACTTCAGAGCTCCATCTGGATCTCTGATTGACATTGCCCGAGAAATTAGGGTTTGTAATAAAGGTTGACATGGTCAACCAGTTTATTTATTTTTATTTGTTTCTTGAGTCACCATTTAAATTTTGTTGAATCATGTTGACTCGGTGCAAGTCCCGATGTGGTTTCAATTTGGTCCAAAATGGTGCCACATTTGTCTTCCAATCAAATCAAGGTTCAAGCAAGTGGAGGCCACACTCCAAGCCACACGCCCAGCCACACTCCGAGCACATGCCAGAGTCCAGGAGGTGCCACAGAGGCATCCCAGTGTCATGGTCCCCACACCCAAAGAAGAAAAAATCAAATTGGAAGCTAATTTAAAGGAGGCGCCCATACCTGCCTATTTTACCTAAGCAAAGAAGGAAGAAAACTTCTCTTGGAGAAGAAATCAAAGAAGGACATCCAATTGAAGTTCAAATCAAAAACAAAGAGCTTAACTTGGAGTGGAAGAAAAGAAGAAATGCCATAAGAAGAGGAGGACTCCAAATCCAAATCCAACTCCAAAGGAGGCGCCATAAAAATTCCAAAAAAATTCCTTTATGGCCGTCCCAATTTTTTTTGAAGTCTTGGTCGACCAAGAGAGGGGGTTTTCTACCTAATCTAGAGGTTGGAAGAGTTTAGTCCCACATGGGAATTTGTACAAGCTAGGAGAAAATTTTAGGTCTATATAATAGACCTCTCTTTGTAACTTTGAAAATCAATAAATGAAGAAAAATTATTTTTGCTATTCTCTTGTGTTGAGTGACCTAGGTTTCTCTTCTTCCGCACTATTCTAAGTGTTGAGCTCCGTGAGGGGGTAATCCGGGTTCCATTAGAGCCTTGAGGAGGTGAGAGATCTCCATCTTTATCCAAAACCCTAGGTTAGCCACTTAAAATCCAAAACCCTAGCCACCTTTCATTATTTCCAATCCATCAAACCCTAGATCCATCCATCTCCCACGGCCTCTCTCTCTTTACAAGTCCAGGCCGTCCACCTTCATCCAGATCCAGTCCGGCTACTTCAGATCCAGAGCAAGTTCCAAGGAAAATCACATCAGCTTCCAGGAGAATCCAGTTTTCAGCAATTTCAATCTTCAAGTTCATCAACCTGGTAAATTCTTCCCTTGACTCTTTGATTCCATCAATTGTTTTTCTTTTCTTCCAGATCTTGAGTTCAGGAGAAGCCAACCCGCCAAAGGACCAGTACTGGAGGATCCATTGCGAAGAAATCTGAATCCGAGGATCCAACAATCTGCTCGGGAGAGTTCTTCCACCAAAATCTGTGAAGATCATTGTCTGGTTAGGTAAACCATCTCTTCTCTTTATTTCTGTTCTGCTGAAAGTTCGGAGCGAAACCCTAGGTCTGGGAGTTTCTCAACCCCCAGCGATCCGTTGCTTCTGAACTACTCTGATAATTTAGTTTCCTTAAAATTGTGCTTTCAATTATCATATTAGTATCTTTCAATGTTAGGTTAACTTTTCTTTGATTTGAAGCCAACTTCTACAAACATATAAAAACAACAAAAAAAAAAAATAGTTAATCTTAATTTACTTCCGCATCGCGTCCCTTTATTTGTTCTGCATCATTTTTGGTATCAGAGCTTTCGTGCTGCATCAATATGAGAAGTAAGTTGAGAGAAAGGTACCTAGGTAGATCCTATAAGAAAAGACTTTTAGACCAATGGTACCAATTGCGACAAGGTAATAGGCCTGTGTCTAAATATATCGAGGACTTCCAGTGGTATGACATGAAATGCAATACCATTGAGACAGAAACTCAGATCACATCGAGGTTTAGGGTTGGGTTACACCCAGACATTTATAGGAAGCTATGCCTTGAAAAGACCAATAAGTTAGACCGAGCCTACCAAGAAGCCCAAGACTATGAGTGGTCTTTAAGATATAACCAATCAAGTACTTTGGACTTAAAGCCAACCTCTACCAACTTGAGTCAAGTTCTGATTGATCCGACATCCGTAGTGAACCAGACTTTTGTTTGTCAATTCCCACTTGTGTCACCTCTTGACCAGAAGGATAATACTGAGAAGGAGTTAGGCATGGCCATCCCAAAATTAGTTGACCCGACCAGAGCCATACTTAAAGAGGAATCAAAGGAGAATAGATTAGAACCTTTCAGTGAGATTGAGGAAGAAATATATGAGCCTGACATAAGTTTGATAGATGAATATGAAGAAGAAGAATTTGAGGATATCTCTCCCGATAATTCAATTAACCAACTCCTACCTAATGGGGTTATTGAGGGGGCCCCTGCCACTCAAGGAATTCAGGAGCTAACCCTAAGAGAAGACCCTTTTGAGGAAGTTCAGGAAGAGGAAATTACACCAAATGAAAGTTTAAGTGAGAATATCCCTGAACTCATTGAGGAATCCAAAGAAGACACCCTTGAGTCAAATCTGGTAGAGAAGTGTGAAGAAGGAAGGGGTTCACAAGAATTGCCCATTGAGAAGGTCCAAGAACAAGAAAAAGACAGTAGCTTAGAGGACTTTTTAGATAAATATTCCAAAGACCTTCCTGATAACCTTCCACCTTCTAGGAGCACCCAGCCTATCCTAGAACTTGCACTTGTAGACCCTCCTAGAGCAAATCATGAGGTTTGGATGAGTGCACCTATAGAACAATGTCCTCATTTTAAGGTCGTCCTGAATAACCAAGGTTTGTTTCTTGTTTCCGATAAGCCACCTCAAAACTCTAATTCTTATTTCCTACCCTTCCCTGAATCTTCTCATGTTTCTATAGCTATGGGATTATACTTTACTGAGATCTCTAGGTTGCAAGACTCCTTAGAACCTATTAGGTTTGCCACCTACTTCTGGAAGACCTTATGGCACCTACTAGGCATCCATAATAAGTTTTCATGCTCTGCATGCCCTCCTCCGACCCAAGGTCAAACCAAGAGAGCCTTAGTTTGTTAGGTTTAGACCTAAGGTTCCTTTGGAATAAAGTCCATTCTTTAGGAATGTGTCGTCAGTCTAGTTTTGTTTTTCTTGACCCTTTACTAGGCTTTGGCTCAGATTTTGGTTTGATTGAGAGCACCAGGAATTGGGATTTGTATTTTGTCCAGGGCTGAAATTGCATTCAATGTTTCGATCAATAGGTCTATAGGCTAGAGTCCCTTTGAAATTGTTCATGGATACAAGCCTCACACACCACTTGATCTGATTTCACTATTAGCCCACACACACAAGTCTCTTGATGCACTTGCATAGCATGTAAAGGACTTGCATAAAGAAATTCATGCCAAAATAACTTTAAGTAATGAAACTTATAAGAAGTTGGCTGATTCTCAAAGACGAGTCAAAACTTTTGTTGAGATAGACTATGTAATGATTAGGTTAAGGCCTGAGCGGTTTTTTTCCTGGAACCGTTAAAAAGTTACATGCTAAAGGAGCTGGACCATTTAGAGTAGTGAAGAGAGTATGATCCAATGCCTATGTGCTCGAGTTGCCTCCAAAACTAGGCAATAGCTCTACTTTCAACATTACAGACTTAGTAGAGTATAGGGAGCCAGCTATGATTCCTAGTAAGCCTTTGAAACCTAATCCTGTTATTGAGAGTGATCCTGACCCTGTGTGTCCACCAACAAACTGGCCTGTGAGGTAAGAGCAGATAGAAAAGATCCTGGATGATCAGGTTATCTCTACTCGTAATCGAGGATGCCAAAGATACCTGGTCCGCTGGCAAGGAAGGCCAGATTCTGATGACTCTTGGATCTCCCGAGAAGAATTACAAGAATTGGACCCAGACCTCTTGGAGAGATACCAGAGCCAGCTTGATCCATACTCGACAGGGTCGAGTTCCTCCCACCCCAGGAGAATTGGTGCAGGCACCAGACACAGAAGAAGACTTCAGGTCTCCATCTGGATCTCTGATTGACCTTGCCCAAAAAATTAGGGTTTTCTAATTTTGTAATAAGGGTTGACTTGGTCAACTCAATTTTTTTTGAGTCTGTATTTCCCTGCAATTTAAATTTTGTTGAGTCATGTTGACTCAGTACAAGTCCTAGTAAGTGGTCTAGGTCTTCTCCAGGGTGCCACATTTTCTCCCAAGCCCAAGCAAGTGGGCGCCACACTCCCAGCCACACGCCAGAGTCCAGGAGGTGCCACATCTCCATCCCAGTGTCTTGGTCCCCACACCCAAGGGAGCAAGAATTTTTCTTGAAGCCAAAATCAAGGAGGCGCCCCATATATACCTTAAAAGGCCAAGCTAAAGGAGGAAAGAGGCATTTCTTGGGGAGCACTTCAAGGGGGCGCCCAATCCATGCCTAAAAAGATCAAAGCAAAGTTGGGAAGAGCCATGACTTGGGGAGAAAGAAAAGCAGGTGTCCAAAAGAATTGAGCCATGGAAGGAAAATAATTTTTCTTGAAGAGCAAGGCTAGGAGGCGCCACCTACTTACCATTTGGAGCCACCAATCAACTCTTATGGAAGATCTTGGCCGGCCATATGAGAAGGATTTGATTCTACAAGCCTAATTTGAAGATCCATCCTGTTAGTCCCACATGGGAAGATGTAAAACCATGACCTCTTGTAAAGACCTATAAAATAAACCCCTCTTGTAAGTTTTAGAGAACAACTGATGAATGAATTCAAATTTCTGTATGAGCAACTTCATGTTTCTCTCTTCCGCACTTGCATTCAGGTGTTGAGCTCCATGAGGGAGTAAATCCGGGTTCCCCAGGAACCTTGAGGAGGTATGAGATCTCCAACCCCAAAACCCTAGGTTAGCCACTTCAACTCCAAACCCTAGCCGCCCATCATCCTCTTCTTTCCACCAAACCCTAGCCTACCCCCATCTCTCACGGCCCCTCTCTCCAAGTAGTGGCCGACCACCAGCATCCAGGTCCAGTTCGGCTACTTCGAATATGGAGCAAATCCCAGAGGAAGCCAGATCAGCATCCAGGAGAATCAGGACTTCAACAACATCAACTTTCATGTTCTTCTATCTGGTAAATCCTTCCTTGAGTATCTGGTTCCATAAATTGTTCTTCTTCTTTCCCAGATCTTGAGTTCAGGAGAAGCCAACTCTATCAAAGGATCAGTATTGGAGGATCCATTGCGAAGATATGTGAATCCGGGGATCCAACAATCTGCTCAAGAGAGTCCTTCCACTAAACTCTGTGAAGATCACTGCCTGGTCTGTAACTCTTCTCTTCTCTTTACTTCTGTCATGTTGAAAGTTCAGAGCGAAACCCTAGGTCTGGGAGTTTCTCAACCCCCAGCGATCCTTTACTTCTGAACTACAATGATAACCTAGTTTCTTTAAATTGTGCTTTCAATTATTACATAGTTTCTTTCAATTTTGTTTAACTTTCCTTTGAGTCAAAGCCGACTTCTGAAAATATATATATAAAAAAAAAGAATTAGTCTTAATTTACTTCCGCATCGCATCATCTCTTTTTTCGTTCTGCATCATTTTTGGTATCAGAGCCCTGTCTAGGATTTCTGTTTTGCTTGCTTGTTTTGAGTCTCTCTCTTTTTACTTTGTCTGCTCGAAGTAGACTCCCCAGGACATCTGGTCCTAGGAACGAAGCGAGGTGCAAACCTCCTCTTCCCATTCCACGGGGTGTTCCTAGGGCGTGTAGGGGATCCGTTGGGTTACAACTTCGTAGCAGGAATTGTAAACGGGGGAAGAACTCTGTTTTTAGTCTGTAACTATCCTGTTGCAGGAATTATTTCTCATTGCAGATAACTCCAAATTATGTAATTTTTTTTTTCTGGAACCAATATAATTGAAAATATTTTACATAATTTTCCTGTAATTTATTGGTTTCCGTGAAATTTCTGAAAATTAAATTACAAAAACTCTGTTTCTGTGTTTCTGCAATTCGATTATTTTGAGTGATCATCTCCTAATTCATCTTAAGGGCAATTGAGCATCTAAGATAAGGGGAGGAGTTGATAACCTCTCCTTAGCCCAAAACCACCACCCATTCATCCGATCCTAAGCCTAATTTTAAAATTTATTAGACTTAATTTGCCCTAGTGGGCTAGGGACATCAACAAGTCGGGTCTAGGCTAATGTTGAGTCAGTTTGTCTAGTTACTCTGTGTGTGCTTTGTACTCAGTTTCTAGAATGGTGGTTCAGGGATTCTATCCCGAAGGGCTTGTGTGCTGGTCCGCCTACCTGGCCAATCTCTGATTGGTGTATAGGATTGGCATTTAGGGACCTAACACTCCCCTTACACCTGCCTGGCTGAGTCCCGAGTTACTACAGGCTAGCTTGCCACTCTGATTGGACATCTAGTTTGGGCTCTAGGTCTAGTTAGCCCGTAGACATTTCAGTCGAGTCTCATTTGGTGTGCTTGCTTGCATCATCATGTCCATCCGGAATGAAGTACCCTACCAACCTGGTCAAACCCAACCTGATTTAAAGGCCATGATTAGAACTCTTACCGAAAGTATGACCAAATTGAGTCAGGATATGACTGATACTGTTGTCCAGTTTAGAGACCGAGCCCAGGTACTTGAGGAGCCTAGGCACCGAAATTGGACCCCTGACTCAGAATTTGGTAGACCCCAACCTCACCCACACCTAGAGCCTAGGAGACCATTATACAGGGATCCTGAACCTAATCATTGGAGGTTTGATCTAAGAGCCTATGACCATGATCTTGCCCCTGAGTCTAGCCCTAGGAGCCTATACCCATACTTGGTTGACTCAGAGAAGGGACCCGTTAGGAACACCGAACCTTATGCACCCACTTTTGATGGAAGACAAGAGACATATATTAAGTGGGAAGAACAAATGGATCGGTATTTTGAGTGCACTAACATATCGAAATTAGGACAAGTTAGGTTGGCCAAAACCAAGTTCACCAAACATGCTAGGTTGCATTGGTATGCTATTGAGTGTGAGTGTTATCAAAGAAAAGAGGAAATATATACTTGGAGAGATATGAGAAGTAAGTTGAGAGATAGGTACCTAGGTAGATCCTATGAGAAAAGACCTTTAGACCAATGGTACCAATTTGGACAAGGTAATAGGCCTGTGTCTAAATATATCGAGGACTTCCAGTGGTATGACATGAAATGCAATACCATTGAGACAGAAACTCAGATCACATCGAGGTTTAGGGTTGGGTTACACCTAGACATTTTGATGTAGAACGAAAGCTTTGATACCAAAAATGATGCAGAACAAAAGAGATGATGCGATGCGGAAGCAAATTAAAATTAATGTATTTTTTTTTTTAATATATTGACAGAAGTCGGCTTTGACTCAAAGGAAAGATAAACTAATGTTGAAAGAAACTAAGAAATGACAGAGAGCACAATTAAAAGGAGTGGATTATCAGAGTAACTCAAAAGTAGGATCGCTGGGGATTGAGAAACCCCCAGATCTAGGGTTTGCTCTGAGTTTCAACGAAACAGACAAAGTGAGAAGGGAAGGTTCTTGTTACCTAGCAGTGATATCTCTCGTTGCTTCAATTGGAGGACACTCTCGAGCAGATTGTAGGATCCTTGGAGACGGGGTATCTTCGCAATGGATCCTCAGATTGTAGTCCTATGGCAAGGTTGGCCTCCTTCTCGAACTCAGGATCTGGAAGAAGAAGAACAAAAGAAGAACCAGAAACTCAAAGAAAGACACTGACCTGAGGACTTAATGAAGATTGTTGGATGTAGAAGTTTCGGAGATCTTGATACTGATCTGACTCTCATTTGAACTGGCTCTGTAGTTGAAACAGTTGATCTGAACCTGGATGCTGGTGACCGGCTTCGATGTGGAAGAGAGGGGCCATGGGATGAAGATGGAAAATTAGGTTTTGGTGGTGGTGGAGTAGAGATGGGTGGACTAAGCTGGGGTTTTGGGGTTGGAGATCTCACACCTCCTCAAGGTTCCTAGGGAACCCGGATTTACTCCCTCACGGAGCTCAACACTTGAATACAAGTGCGGAAGAGAGAAACACAAAGTTGCTCACAAAGAAATTGATTTCATTCATCATCATTTTTTTCAAGAGTTACATAGAGTTGAATATATAGACATAACAAAGAAATAAAATTTCATACACTTCCCATGTGGGACTAATAGGACTAACCCATACTTTAGGCATCAAATTCTCTTCCCAAGACTCCTTCCATGAGTGGGCAGCCCAAAAACTCCAAGAAAACTTGAAAATCAGCTCCAAATGGCAGGTTATGGGGGTGTCTCCTAGTATCTCTCCATGAATCAAGGATTTTCCCTTCATGGTTTGGCTCTTTTGGACACCTCCTAGTCTTGCTCCACAAGTTTAGGCTTCTTCCTTTCATGGCTTTGGCACTTTAGGAAACTTTTGGGTGCCTCCTTGATTTTCTCCCCAAGACATGCTCTCTTCCCTTTTATAACTTGGGTTTTTATGGAACATTGTGGGGCACCTCCTTGATCCTCTCTTCAAGAAAAATTCTTGCCATCCTGGCTTGGGTTTATCTGGAAAGAAGTTGGCTCCTCCTTGGATTGAGGTATCTTGATGGATTTCTCCCCCAAGTGGCGCATGAAAGAAGGGACCTGCTTTCTTGTGGTGTGGGGACCAAGGCACACTGGATGGAGATGTGGCGCCTCCTGGGCTCTGGCGTGTGGCTGGGAGTGTGGCGCCCACTTGCTTGGTCCTGGAAGAAAATGTGGCACCTTGGAGAAGACCTAGACCACTACTAGGACTTGTATTGAGTCAACATGACTCAACAAAATTTAAATTGCAGGGAAATACAGACTCAAACTAAAATTGAGTTGACCAAGTCAACCCTTATTACAAAACCAGAAAACCCTAATTCTTCGGACAATGTCAATCAAAGATCCAGATGGAGCCCTAAAGTCTTCTTCTGAGTCTGGTGCCCGCACCACATTTATAGGAAGCTATGCCTTGAAAAGACCAATAAGTTAGACCGAGCCTACCAAGAAGCCCAAGACTATGAGTGGTCTTTAAGATATAACCAATCAAGTACTTTGGACTTAAAGCCAACCTCTACCAACTTGAGTCAAGTTTCGATTGATCCGACACCCGTAGTGAACCAGACTTTTGTTTGTCAATTCCCACTTGTGTCACCTCTTGACCAGAAGGATAACACTGAGACGGAGTTGGGCATGGCCATCCCAAAATTAGTTGACCTGACCAGAGTCGTACTTAAAGAGGAATCAAAGGAGAATAGATTAGAACCTTTTAGTGAGATTGAGGAAGAAATATATGAGCCTGACATAAGTTTGATAGATGAATATGAAGAAGAAGAATTTGAGGATATCTCTCCCGATAATTCAATTAACCAACTCCTACCTAATGGGGTTATTGAGGGGACCCCTGCCACTCAAGGAATTCAGGAGCTAACCCTAAGAGAAGACCCTTTTGAGGAAGTTCAGGAAGAGGAAATTACACCAAATGAAAGTTTAAGTGAGAATACCCCTGAACTCATTGAGGAATCCAAAGAAGACACCCTTGAGTCAAATATGGTAGAGAAGTGTGAAGAATGAAGGGGTTCACAAGAATTGCCCATTGAGAAGGTCCAAGAACAAGAAAAAGACAGTAGCTTAGAGGACTTTTTAGATAAATATTCCAAAGACCTTCCTGATAACCTTCCACCTTCTAGGAGCACCCAGCCTATCCTAGAACTTGCACTTGTAGACCCTCCTAGAGCAAATCATGAGGTTTGGATGAGTGCACCTATAGAACAATGTCCTCATTTTAAGGTCATCCTGAATAACCAAGGTTTGTTTCTTGTTTCCGATAAGCCACCTCAAAACTCTAATTCTTATTTCCTACCCTTCCCTGAATCTTCTCATGTTTCTAGAGCTATGGGATTACACTTTACTGAGATCTCTAGGTTGCAAGACTCCTTAGAACCTATTAGGTTTGCCACCTACTTCTGGAAGACCTTATGGCACCTACTAGGCATCCATAATAAGTTTTCATGCTCTGCATGCCCTCCTCCGACCCAAGGTCAAACCAAGAGAGCCTTAGTTTGTTAGGTTTAGACCTAGGGTTCCTTTGGAATAAAGTCCATTCTTTAGGAATGCGTCGTCAGTCTAGTTTAGTTTTTCTTGACCCTTTACTAGGCTTTGGCTCAGATTTTGGTTTGATTGAGAGCACCAGGAATTGGGATTTGTATTTTGTCCAGGGCTGAAATTGCATTCAATGTTTCGATCAATAGGTCTATAGGCTAGAGTCCCTTTGAAATTGTTCATGGATACAAGCCTCACACACCACTTGATCTGATTTCACTATTAGCCCACACACACAAGTCTTTTGATGCACTTGCATAGCATGTAAAGGACTTGCATAAAGAAATTCATGCCAAAATAACTTTAAGTAATGAAACTTATAAGAAGTTGGCTGATTCTCAAAGACAAGTCAAAACTTTTGTTGAGAGAGACTATGTAATGATTAGGTTATGGCCTGAGCAGTTTTTTTCCTGGAACCGTTAGAAAGTTACATGCTAAAGGAGCTGGACCATTTAGAGTAGTGAAGAGAGTAGGATCCAATGCCTATGTGCTCGAGTTGCCTCCAGAACTAGGCAATAGCTCTACTTTCAACATTACAGACTTAGTAGAGTATAGGGAGCCAGCTGTGATTCCTAGTAAGCCTTTGAAACCTAATCCTGTTATTGAGAGTAATCCCGACCCTGTGTGTCCACCAACAAACTGGCCTGTGAGGAAAGAGCAGATTGAAAAGATCCTGGATGATCAGGTTATCTCTACTCGTAATCGAGGATACCAAGGATACCTGGTCCGCTGGCAAGGAAGGCCAGATTCTGATGACTCTTGGATCTCTCGAGAAGAATTACAAGAATTGGACCCAGACCTCTTGGAGAGATACCAGAGCCAGCTTGATCCATACTCGACAGGGTCGAGTTCCTCCCACCCCGGGAGAATTGGTGCGGGCACCAGACTCAGAAGAAGACTTCAGGGCTCCATCTGGATCTCTGATTGACCTTGCCCAAAGAATTAGGGTTTTCTGATTTTGTAATAAGGGTTGACTTGGTCAACTCAATTTTTTTTGAGTCTGTATTTCCCTGCAATTTAAATTTTGTTGAGTCATGTTGACTCAGTACAAGTCCTAGTAAGTGGTCTAGGTCTTCTCCAGGGTGCCACATTTTCTTCCAAGCCCAAGCAAGTGGGCGCCACACTCCCAGCCACATGCCAGAGTCCAGGAGGTGCCACATCTCCATCCCAGTGTCTTGGTCCCCACACCCAAGGGAGCAAGAATTTTTCTTGAAGCCAAAATCAAGGAGGCGCCCCATATATACCTTAAAAGGCCAAGCTAAAGGAGGAAAGAGGCATTTCTTGGGGAGCACTTCAAGGGGGCACCCAATCCATGCCTAAAAAGATCAAAGAAAAGTTGGGAAGAGCCATGACTTGGGGAGAAAGAAAAGGAGGTGTCCAAAAGAGTTGAGCCATGGAAGGAAAAAAAATTTTCTTGAAGAGCAAGGCTAGGAGGCGCCACCTACTTACCATTTGGAGCCACCAATCAACACTTATGGAAGCTCTTGGCCAGCCATATGAGAAGGATTTGATTCTACAAGCCTAATTTGAAGATCCATCCTATTAGTCCCACATGGGAAGATGTAAAACTATGGCCTCTTGTAAAAACCTATAAAATAAACCCCTCTTGTAAGTTTTAGAGAATAACTGATGAATGAATTCAAATTTCTGTGTGAGCAACTTCATGTTTCTCTCTTCCGCACTTTCATTCAGGTGTTGAGCTCCGTGAGGGAGTAAATCCGGGTTCCCCAGGAACCTTAAGGAGGTGTGAGATCTCCAACCCCAAAACCCTAGGTTAGCCACTTCAACTCCAAACCCTAGCCGCCCATCATCCTCTTCTTTCCACCAAACCCTAGCCTATCCCCATCTCTCACGGCCCCTCTCTCCAAGTAGTGGCCGACCACCAGCATCCAGGTCTTGTTCGGCTACTTCGAATATGGAGCAAATCCCAAAGGAAGCCAGATCAGCATCCAGGAGAATCAGGACTTCAACAACATCAACTTTCAAGTTCTTCTATCTGGTAAATCCTTCCTTGAGTATCTGGTTCCATAAATTATTCTTCTTCTTTCCCAGATCTTGAGTTCAGGAGAAGCCAACTCTGTCAAAGGATCAGTATTGGAGGATCCATTGCGAAGATATCTGAATCCGGGGATCCAACTATCTGCTCAAGAGAGTCCTTCCACTAAACTCTGTGAAGATCACTGCCTGGTCTGTAACCCTTCTCTTCTTTTTACTTCTGTCCTGTTGAAAGTTCAGAGCGAAACCCTAGGTCTGGGAGTTTCTCAACCCCCAGCGATCCTTTACTTCTGAACTACTATGATAACCTAGTTTCTTTAAATTGTGCTTTCAATTATTACATAATTTCTTTCAATTTAGTTTAACTTTTCTTTGAGTCAAAGCCGACTTCTGAAAATATATATAAAAAAAAAGAATTAGTGTTAATTTACTTCCGCATCGCATCATCTCTTCTTTCGTTCTGCATCACGTATTCTATGGTATGGCCATCAGGTTTGGCCAGCATGAGTCCAGCCCCGCATCCAGTAGCATTGGAAGCTCCGTCCATATGAAGCACCCAAACAGACTTCGTCTCATTCGAGACTTCATCTTCTACCGAAGATGCTTCATCTTCGGACCTCCAGGTGCATTCAGCCAAGAAATCAGAGAGTACCTGGGTTTTCATAGCCGATCAGGGCTGAAAGCTGATATCGAATTCACTTAACTTCACAGCCCACTTGGCTATCCTTCCAAAGGTGTCCGGAGACTAGAGAACGGTCTTGAGGGGCTGATTGGTCAGCACCACAATAGCGTGGGCATGGAAATATGGCCATAGTCGCTTCGTCGCAATCACCAGAGAGTAGATCAGCTTCTATATCCTCGCATATCACATTTCGGCATAATGCAGAACTTTGCTGATGTAGAGATCAGCTTGTGGGATCCGTCTTCATCTCTCCGGACAAGGACCGAGCTAATTGCTTCATCTGAAGCAGAGAGGTACAGGTAGAGTACCTCACCTTCTTATGATTTGGAGAGTAGTGGCGGGGTTTCCAGGTACTTCTTTAACTCCTCAAAGGCAGTGCGACAGTCTTTGGACCATTCAAAGCCCTTTGACTACCGAAGTACCTTGAAGAATGGGAGGCATTTCTCGGCTGATCGAGATATGAATCTGCTTAGGGAGGCAATTCTCCTTGTTAACTGCTGGACTTCCTTCTTACATGAGGGATGTCTCATATCCTTTAGGGCTTGGATCTTCTCGGGATTTGTCTCAATCCCTCGTTTGGTGACAAGAAAGCCCAAGAACTTGCCCAAAGTGACCCCAAAGGTGCACTTTGCCAGGTTTAGCTTCATGCGGTAGTACCGTAGAGCACTAAATGACTCTTCCAAGTCATGGATGTGATCTTTTCGAAGGAGGCTTTTGACGATCATGTCGTCAATGTAGGCCTCCATGTTTCTCCCCAATTGCTTTTCGAACACCTTGTTGATTAACCTTTGAAATGTTGCCCCGGCATTCTTGAGGCCGAATGGCATCATCTTGTAGCAGTAGAGACCTTTGTCAGTGATGAAGGCCGTCTTCTCCTCATCTTGCGGATCCATTCTAATCTGGTTATAACCAGAAAAATCATCTATGAAGCTCAACAACTGGTGGCCGGTAGTAGCATCGACCAGCTGATCAATCTTTGGGAGAGGGAAGCTATCTTTTGGACAAGCCTTATTGAGATCTGTGTAATCGATGCAGATCCTCCACTTGCCGCTAGCTTTCTTCACCATTACCATATTGGCCAACCACTCGGGATAGTGGGCCTCTTGGATGAACCCTGCTTTAAGAAGCTTGCTGACTTCTTCATCCACGGCTTTCTATCTTTCCGAAGTGAAACTCCTTTTCTTCTGCCGTACTGGTTTGTACCCAAGGGTAACTTCCAGTCGATGAGTGATCACTTTGGCAGGAATCCCAGGCATATTCGAAGTCGACCAGGCAAAGACATCGGCGTTGTCTCTGAGGAAACGGATCAGCTCCGTTATGGTTTCCTCAACAAGTATACTCTCGATCTGCACAACTCTGGTGGGGTCTTCCTTTGTCAAAGGTACTGGGATAGTTCTCTCCATGGGTTCACCGGAGCTTGTAGTTGTATCCCTCGGATCCAGCTGATCTGGGGTTGCAGAGTCATTGAAGTGCCTGTCTTGAATCATCAGGCACTGTCGTGCTACCCTTTGGTCTCCTCTAGCTTCTCCGACACCATTCCTGGTGGGAAAACGTACCAGGAGATAATGAGAGGAGATCACTGTTCAAAACCTGTTCAAGGCGGGCCGCCCCAAAATGATGTTATAAGCCGAGGGGGTTCGGACCACCGTGAAGTTGATCGGCAGTGTCTTTTGTCGAGGTTCAGTGCCAAGGGTTATGGCAACACTATTTCTCCCTCGACATGAACTTGATTGCCCCCGAAACTAGTGAGCGGTATGGGGGACCTTCGTAGTTGATGTCTAGGTAAACACATTTTAGAGAATGCATCGTAAATCAAGACATCGGTCAAACTTCCATTATCAATAAGGATTCACTGTATATCATAGTTTGCCACAACCGCCGAGATTACAAGGGGATCATCATGCGGGAGCCGAACTCTTGCAAGGTCATCGTCGGAGAAGAGAATAGCATTATTATCCTTGAGTCGCTTTGGGGCATCATCCTCGTCCCTTCTCCAGACAGTAGGCCAGTGTATCATCCCTACACCTCCATTGGTGGGCCTTTGATTTGGCAGTTCGACCTCTTTGGGAGGTGGTTGGGGAACATTGCTTCTGACCGAG
Organism: Areca catechu; assembly: GCA_021397845.1. Classification (NCBI taxonomy): domain Eukaryota; kingdom Viridiplantae; phylum Streptophyta; class Magnoliopsida; order Arecales; family Arecaceae; genus Areca; species Areca catechu. The sequence goes on from CM038043.1 coordinate 139,038,608, forward strand.
GTCTTTAGCGACCAATGTACCGTCCCAAATATCCTCTCTTGATGAGATCCTCAATCGCATCCTTTAGCTGGATGCACTCTTCGGTGTTGAGGCTGTTGTCCCGATGGAATCGGTAATACTTGTTCCTATTCCTTATGGAAGAGGAGGCTATCATGGGACGGGACCATTGGAGATAATTTTCTTTCTCTATTTCCATAAGGATCTTTTCTCGAGGAAGGTTGAGGGGGGTGTAGGAGTCGAATCTTCCTCCCGATGCTCTGGGCCTGGGAGGACTTCTTCAGCGGTCAGTATATTTACTGTTATTGTTATTGGAAGTTAGGGAACCTTGTCCCATATTGTTCTTCTTTTTTGAAGGGGGCTTCCCTTCGATCAGTCATTGGTTAGCCGCCTGCTCTTCAGCATCGGTATATTTCTGAGCCCTTAACAAGAGCTCAGCATAGATTTTAAGGAACTTCTTATCCAGGGAAAAGGTAAGCCTGGATGTATGAAGCCCCTTCTTCAGGGTAGACATGGCCACATGCTCGTTGAGATCGAGGATCTCAAGTGTGGCCGTATTAAACCTGGAGATATAGTCTCGCAGGCTTTCTCCTTCATTCTAGTGAAGGAGGAACAGTGTGTCTGTATTCTGGGGAGTCTTACGGTAGGTCTTGAAATGCAAGACAAACAGTTTTTCTAACTCGAAAAAAGAATCAATGGTACCTGGGCATAGGCTCGAGTACCACATTCGAGCATATTTCTTCAAGGTAGCCGGGAATGCGAGGCAGTACATCGTGTCTGAAGCTTCTTGGATCATCATATGGGCCTTGAAACTGCCCAAGTGGTTGAGGGGACCGGAGGTGCCATTATAGGATTCCATCTGAGGAACCCTGAAGTATCGAGGAATGACTTCGGCCATGATACGGTCGGTGTAGGGTGGGCGTAGATCACCCACAGTCAAATCGTCGGGATCATTCAAATCCCGCATTCTCTCTCCTGTGCCCTCTCCATTTTCGATTCAATGGCTCTAAATCTTTCATCGTAGTCAGGAGTCTGACTAGGCCTTTTCCCTTTCCGTGATGAATCGACGGACCTAGGCAGTCTCAAAGTCCGGCCTTCAGGAGAGGGCCGAGAATGGGGGGAGAGATGTGTGGGATCCTCTCATGGGGCTCTCTTCCTTCGGGACCGAGAGCTATGTCTGGAGGCGGCCGGTGGGTTTCCCACCGGAAAAGCTCTGTTCTGGAAGTCCTGAACCATGGCTGTGAGGTCGGTGACCTGGTTCATAAAGGCTTTGAATTGCTGTAATCCCACAACAACTGTGGGAGGTGGGGCGTCGTTCTCCCCCGGGGGCGCGCCCCCTTGGGATGGAGCACAACTTCGACTTGTGGAGGCTATCTGAGTCTTTCCTCTCGCCATCAGTAACTTCTTAGTTCCCCTTGTTTAGGAGGGAGCCTAAAGAGTGATGTGTTGCCCCACTACCTGGCATGCCAATCTGTTGACATGGAGTCCCTGTATCGGTCTGTCGGAGCTACTGTGCCACAGGACCGCTCCCTGGTTCACCTGCAAAATAGGTCCCTTGTCGAAGTCATTCCAATGGGGAACACTCCGATGCCTAAGTCGGAGGTGGATCCCAGCCACAGAATGGGGAAGAATAGTGGGAACGAGAGGGAAAGGCTCTTAGAGTATGTATGTCTGTGTGTGCCTTTCAAGCAATTTCTCTTTCCGTTATTTAAAAGGAGCCCTCCGGGCCGCGGCCCCGCTCTTCTTCCGGCAATTATGGAGAGTTAATTTCTCCCAATGATTGGCGATCGTGGATTGTTATTGAGCGGTTCTGGCCAGACCGGAGGTGTGGCAGCTGGAGTTGCGCGCCATGATCGTGGCATGGAGATTGTTGATAGTAACCGTTGGTTACTGTTGCCTATCTGGGCCAGATTATGGTCCCATCTTCAGATTTTCCCTGTTTAGGGAGATTCTCGATCGGAAATTTGGTCCTCTGCATGGGTCGAAGACTTGGTGTCTGCCCAGAGCTGGACATTGTGTCTTCAGCAGGGACCGAAGAGCGTGTCTTCGGATGTCGTCGAGAAGCTTGGTCTTCGGTTAGGGCCGAAGACATCATCCGAAGATTTGGCCTTCAGATGTCGTAGATCAGTGAGAAGCCTTGGATTGCATATAGTTGGCCTGACCTCTCCTGGTCCGAAGTCAGTGGTCCGAAGAAAAGGTCTTCGGCCAGCTGAACTGGTGTTCGGCTCATAACTAGACCGGGATACCCTAACAGCAAGCAAAATAACAAGAGAAAAGAAAATCGAAGTCCCTCTCTCTATGAGTGCTAAAGAAAAGAAGAGGAGATGGAGAACAAGGAGATAATAGTGATCAAAGATTCTAACTTGACTATTGACTTCATTCACTATAAAGATTCTAACTTTTTCTTTATCTTTAGTTACATTATTTATATCATGGGCTAGCCTAACATCACCAAGTGCAAGCTCTGGTTGTTGATTAATTCATGTTTTATTGCATATGAATTATTGACTTTGTTCGGGTTATATGAATTGATATATAAATTAATTCATGATTAGAGATTGCACTTAGTGATGTAAGATAGTCTATGATCATGCAAATGATGCAACTAAAGATGAAGAAAGAGTTAGGATCTTCATAGTAAATGAAATCAATAGCAAGCTAGAATCTTCAATTCTTGCTATCTCCTTGTTCACCATCTTCTTCTCTTCTTTTCTTTAGTGCTCATAAAGAGAGGGAGCTCAATTTTCTCTTCTCTTGTTATTTACTTACTTTATCTTAGAGCTATCAATGCATCAGATTTAGGTTAGAACCAACATATTTATATCTAGATTTGACCTCAATTATTAGACCTGGACCCAGACTTGAATACCCCATGGGTCTAGCTCTTATGCCCTCATGCTCTCCACCACCCCACTCATGAACCGGCACTTGAACCCCTGTCCATTGCTGCTGGCGATCCTTCGGATGATGGTCCATGACACTGACTCCCTTGGACTCCCCATTGTTTGTAATGTTGGACTATTGATGTCACCAACCTCGAAGTCTCCATCTTAAAGGCCACCTCCCATGTACGATGAGGTCCCTGTCGATGATTGTCTCAAAATCAAGGTCATCCTCCTCACCAAGTCCTCTCCCCTCACTGCTACCACCTGCTTCCAGACCCTCACCCACCATCTCTCCCATACCAACAACAAGGTCATCACCCTCAAGTTCCTCATTATTGCCTTTTGCACCCTCCATGATGCTGGCCCTGACTTTTTTTGCGAGGCCCTCTCCATACCCCCCCACCACAACACCTCCTTGACCTCTCCACCTTCTACGATGACTCCTCCTGGGACTTCACCACCTTCGTTCGCACCTATGCCCTCTATCTCGATGACCACCTCAACTCCACCCTCCTCAACAAGCTCGACAACCTCCCCCACTGCTATGTCACCTCCACCAATTGTATCACCAAAATAAAGCTCCTCCTCATCCTCTAATCCTTGATTGAATCAACCACTAGCAGCACCTCCTCTTCATAGGTTGGCAGGCTAGGTTCAGATCGAGCCTATTTTTGGGTCTAGCCAGACCAAAGGTGGTGCGGACACCAGAGGCACCAGACTAAGGTAGAGGCTTCTCAACCCTCTGTGGTTATCTAAGTAGTGTTTTCAATGTTTGAGTCTAGTAATAAGGGCTTAGCCCACTTGAGTCCCTACTTTGGCCCGTGAGTCCTTGTTTTGGGCCTTTCAACATTTGAGTTCTATATTTAGAGTCACTCGTACCATTAGGATAGTGAGTCAAGTTTTGGGATGCTCATTATAAGTTTTGTCACTTTGAGTCTTTTGAGTCCTGTAAGTCTTGTATTGAGTCCAGTCCAATATTGTAAGAAGAAGACTCAAGTCACTTATGGATCCAGCCGGCATAACACTCCAACCACTGCATGGAATCCAGTCACCCACATAATCATGCCACTTGAAAAGCATGGAAGGAGTCATGGAGCCACCCTTGAAGACCCTGGTGAATCAATTGTCTACAACACTTACCAGGAAGAAGGACAACCGAAGAAAACCCAGAAGCATGAAGCCCTAACCCTAATTCGGTGCCCCATCCTTATGGTCACCACCATGTGGTCGGCAACCTTAGGGTCACCCCCTTGGCCGACCATAACAAAGAGAGTGAGAGAGATTGTGAGCCTAATTGGGAGAGGAGTTTCCATGTATTCTAGGTAGGGTTTGTGAGGGAAAAGGACACAAAGAAAGTTACTTGTATGCCCTTAGGGCCCAAGTCTTGTAAGCCTATATAAGAGGCCCCCTCATGTATTTGGAGGAATGAAATAATGAGATTTTCTTGAGTTTCTTCAACATTGCTGTGTGCTTTGTCCAACATTGCTGTGTGTTTTGTCCTCTTGAGGGAGTGGGTGTGAGACACATCGCTACCCCAAGCCTTCTGTGCCCTGCCTCCTTGTCCTCAACGAAACCTGAGCCGACCAGCACTGCTTCAACCTTGGATGCCTCCACCACTTGGCTGCCCACATCCAACCCTCTTCTTCCCTCTCTTCCTTCAGCCATCTACCTTGTCTCTTCATTGTTTTCTAACATCCCTTTGACACTTTGCAGGTCTCTCAAAATCTAGGAATTCAGGATTCCATCCGACCAGCTTTCGGGTCAGCGGATAGAAAGCTACGGATCTGCGGGATCTTCAACTTGATCTTCCAAGGTACATCTGGGAGCGTAGAGCGATCCCTTCATGGATTCATCTTTAAATCACTGCTAGGTACACCCCCTTAACTCACAAGTTGTGGTATTGTAGGAGAGCTAGCCCTACCGGGGCTTCATAGCCTCGATAGTCCTATTTCCTTCATTTTAGGGTCTATTTCTGCGTGCATGACCTTCTAGATTTTCTTATAGGATTCCCTACTTTGAACATTGGCTCTAACTTTGGGACAAATAATCTCAACTCACCCCTAAATAACAAAAAAATAGTTTGTATGCATAAGTAGTCCTGCATCATTTGGTATCAGAGCATCTTTTAGGGCTTAGTTTTTGTTTAAGTACTCGGATCGGGTGCTTCACCATGGCCATCCAGTCATAAGAGAGAAGTAGGGCTGTAAGACCTTCTCATCCCATTCGATGAGATCTCCTATGGTATATAGGGGTGCCACTGTGATTGACTCTTGAAGAAGAAATTAAAGAGATAGGTATTTTTTTCTGCATCACGTCCAACCCAATATATGGTATGTTCATTTAATTATTTCTATATCTAGGTAGATCAAAAAATTCTGATTCTTATTTTTCCAAATTCATCATTTTTATACTATTTATCAAAATTTTTTATGAGTTATTTCAGTCTATAAAATTTTTGCATGCCGGATTACTGCCTGAGAATAGTTCTATCCTAAAATTTCAGCAAGTCTAATTTTAGCATGTTTTGGGTTCTTTTTGCATAATCTCTGCATATTTTATTTTTTAATATATTTTTTGCATATTATATTTTTGCTAAAAACATAAAAAATAAAAAAATATAAAATACAAAAACCTAGAAACCCTAATTATATTTTCATATATGTGCCATCATATGCATAAGCTACATTAAGGGCAATTTCACTATGTCAGATGGGGGAAGGATTTGATTACCTCTCCTTAGCCCAAAACAACAATCCTCGCATTCAGCCCAACCTAATTTAAAATCATTTAGCAACCTAATAGCACTAGGGACATCCACGAGTTCAGTTCATAGTATTTTGGGAAAACTAGTTACACTCAATTCAGCATTTATATCTTGAAACTGGTGTCTAGGCTAGGGGTCCAGAGTCAAATGACCAAAGCGATGTTGTGGTTCTTTAATTGGGTCCTTGGGAAAGCATGGGGGCCTCCCACACTCCCACATCCTACCTGGCCAGTGAAAAGTACAATTGTTGTCTCGGTTGTGACTCAGTCGACTCACTCTACTTGGGCTGCTAGGTCTAGCAAATCCTAGTACGTTTTGTGTGCTTGATTGCATTGACCACTAGATTAAGGGTTCAATATCTATGGTGTCAACCCAATATAGTCAAACCTTGGAGTCTAATTGATGAGGGATGACTCTAAGAATGCTAAATATGCAGTAAAAGAAGTAAACTAACTTTTTTATGATTTTTAGATTTAGGTTTGATGGCTAATTTCTCAAAGCAAAGTAAAGAACTAGCAGGTATTCAGCAATTCTAAGAATCAACTTGTCGCAGGCTGAATCATGCAAGATAACTAAAAGATAGGACCCGAAAATTGAGGAATTCCCAGCTTAGGATAGTTAACTTCAAGCAAATCAGATGATAAGAGCAGGATATATCTAAGGGTACTACTGTGTGGATGTTAGCTGTGAAGGAAGTATCTGATCCTATTGATAGAGAGTACCCTCAGGAGGTCAAGGGAGTCTTGAATGAATTTAGTGACATATTTCCTAAAGATTTACCAGACCACTTATCACCTCTTAGGGATGTCCAACATGCAATTGATTTAGTTCCAGGAGCTACCTTGCCTAACCTACCTCATTATAGGATGAACCTAGCTGAACACTTAGAGCTTCAAAGACAGGTAGGTGAGCTTCTTAGAAAAGTATTTATTAGGGAGAGCCTAAGTTCTTGTGCTGTACCAGCCCTATTAACCCCTAAGAAAGATGGTACATGGAGAATGTGTGTTGATAGCCATGCCATAAATAAAATCACTGTGAAGTATAGGTTTTCCATCCCTTGCTTGGATGATATGTTGGATATGATGGTAGGATGATGGGGAACTAATATGCATGCAATTTTTTTTATATGTTTTATATGTGGGGTTGGGTGATTAATTCCCGAATTTCAGATTAAAATAAGTTATAGGGAATTTTATATGAACTTTAGAAGATCAGCATGCAGATTAGGACCTAGAAAAGTAGAAAAGAAGGATTGCCGGGGCTGAGAAGCCTCGGTTAGGGCAAGTTCTCCTACAATAAAACTACTGGAGGTAGAGGGGTGTACCTGACAACGTCTGTGAAGATCGCAGCAAAAGGGTCTCTCGTTCCTCGACGGATGCGGCCTGGAAAATCGAGCCAAAGACCCGCGGATACCCGGCTTTCTGCTCGGTGATCCGATTGAGGCTTGGCTGGAGTCGTTGGATTCGTAGGAACTCGGGGACCTGCAAACGACCTGTCAGGGGTTAGAAAACTCACAAAGGAACAAGAAAATAAAGGAAAAAATAGCAAGGGAAGGCTTCTTTTGGAGTGGGCGTCCAGGGATCTGAGATGCTTGTTGGTAGCAGGAAGATGATTGCAGCACTGGGAAGAAGAACTCTCGCAAACCCCTTTATGCACACAGCAGGGTATCACACAACTCAATAGAAGAACTCAAGGTTTTCATTCATCAAAAATTCTCCCTCATACAAGAGGCTAGGGTCCCTTAAATAGACCCTTAACCTTGGGCTCCAAGTAAGGGTACATAAGTCTTTACATAAGAATCCTTTTCCCTCTCAAACCCTAACTAGAAAATAAGAAAATATTAGGTAGAAAAATCCCTAAAATTTTCTTGACTTGGTCAAGACTCCAAGGATGCCTAGGGGGGCGTGTTGGGCTTCTAGGAGCAGCAAAAGGCCGGCCCAACGGGGCCCGGGTGCATGGTTTGGGCCTCTGGAAGCTGGGGTGGCCTGGTAGCCAGGTAGCAGGAATATTCCCTGGTATCTTGCTTCTTAGGGGCTTGGGCTTGGCACCTGGGCTTGATTTCATTGGGCTAGGATGCAGATGGACCTCTGGAATCATGGATGCCCTTATTTATGAATATACTTTGGCATCTGGAAGGGAATCTGGGCATCTGGAGGGCATCTGCAAGGAATCAGGGTTTCTGATTTTTCTCCTGGGGTCTTCAAATCTTCAAGCTGGGTTGGACTTGGGCTAAACTTCCATGTCTTCAATCTGGCTGGACTTGGTCTTCACTTGTATAATATAGTCTTGAGTCTTCAGTATGCTTGGACAGGACTCAAAAAAATAAAATTAGCTTAACATGAGCTAACTAGCATTGGACTGAACTAGCTCAACATGAGCTGACTAGTACAGAAGTGAAATAACAACTAAAAATACTCAAATAACAACTAAAATGGACTCAGATGAGCTAAGCCCTTATTACAGATGGACTCATAAATTATTGATCAATTACAGAGGGTTGAGAAGCCTCTGCCTTATTCTGGTGCCTTTGGTGTCCGCACCAATTCTCCCGGGGTGGGAGGAACTCGACCCTGTCGAGTGAAGATCAGACTGGCTCACATATCTCTCGAGAAGGTCTGGGTTGAGGCATTGCAAGTCCTCTCGAGAAATCTACGAATCGTCCGACTCTGGCTGGCCTTGCCATCGGATCAGGAAGCATTGATAGTCACGGCCCCGGGTCGTGATGGCTTGATCGTCCAGGATACGCTCGATCCGTTCTCCTCTCTCAGGCCAATTTGTTAGTGGACACTCTGGGTTAGGGTCACTCACAATGAAAAGGAATAGGTCCAAAGGCCTTACTAGGTATCGCTGCCGGTTCCCTATACTCAACCAGGTCTGTAATATTGAAGGTAGAACTAATACCCAAATCCGAAGGCAAGTCTAACACCTAGGCATTTGATCCAATCCTTCTCTATCACTTTAAAAGGTCCGGCTCTGCGAGCATGAAGCTTCTTTTAGGCCTAAGCCTAACCAAGATAGAATCCACTACATCAAATTCTTTGACCCTTCTTCGGGAATTAGCCAGTTGTTTTAAGATTAGTGCGGGTGGTGAACATGCTAGGCACATGCAGACAAATGATGCAAAGGACTCATACTGACACCTAACAGACTCGACTATGCATTCCTATCGAAGGAAATTTTATTGAACTCTTTGGATCTAAACCTAATAGATTATAGGTTCTCTAGGTTTGATCCTAGCTTGACATGCACATGAAAATTTACAGTGAACTCCTAGCAAATTCCAAAGAGTATGCCAGAAGTAAGATGCAAACCTAACATGCGTGATGAATGCATGCAGTATGCTAATCTCAGCTAAATGCAATCTAATGATCCTAGAAATACTGGAGGTGTCAGGAAAGGGCAGAAAATAGGAAGTGGGTTCAGAATTAGTTTGGTAAGGTAGAGAAAAAGGTTCATGGTTAGTTGGATAAAATAGGATAAAAGATGGGGTGTCAGGAACTAATCCTATACTAATGAGGTTAACCTTATGAGGTTGAGCTATATCTACAGGATTTGCATAATGGAAGGATGGGTCACTAATTTCGGGGAAGAGGTCCTTAATGGGAACTATAGGAGGGGACTCATCTTGAAGGTATTGATTCAAAGAGATCAGGTCCTTAATAAATTCTTCTGGTTCTTGTATTTTTGGACTAGACTCTATAATTTGGCTCTCCTCTATGGTTTCCTCAGGTAAGGCTCTAGCAGCAGTACCTAGGTTCTCTTCCTCTATTTGTTCTTCCATTATAGCTTTAGGTTGGATGTGGTCAAGGTCAACTAGCTCTGGGTTGGAATCTACCTGGGTATCTACTGGGTCAGCTAATTCTAGGTCTACTAAAGGTGTCTCCTCTTCTCCCTCATACTCATCCACTAGGCTCACATCAGCTTCATACACTTCCACGTTAATGTAAGCCTTGCGAATCTCAGGAATGGTTGGAGAAGGTCGGCTAGCAGGAAATTGGTTAGGTTCTGGTCTCTGATTATGGGTACCACTCCTAGTAGGTTCAGGTTGTATAAGAGGTAGTGGCTCACTATTGGGTTCATATTTAGGGATACTCATCCTATAGGGTTCAAGTTGACTAGGGGAAGCATGACTAGTACTAGGCTGATACTTAGGGGTTATGGGTTCTCTAAGCTCATAGGACAAGGGTGCAGATCTATGGGTCATGGGATTATAGGATCTGGGGTCATAGGATTTTGGGTCAGCTCTATGATCAGGTTCTAAGGTTGGATCAAGGTATGGGATCCTCCTAAGGTTGGGCTCTCTATATGGGTCAGGATATTGGGTCCTCCTAGGATTGGACTCCCTATATGGGTCAGAATACTGGGTTCTCCTAGGGTTGGACTCCCTATATGGGTCAGAATATTGGGTTCTCCTAGGGTTTGACTCCCTATATGGGTCAGAATATTGGGTGTTGGGTCTACTAGGCTCATAGGGTATGGGTGTATAGGATCTATGATCATGGGATCTAGAGTCATAGGATCTAGGTTCATAGGTTATGGATTCATAAGTTCTAGGTTCATAGGATTTAGAGTCATAAGATCTATAGGTTGTGGGTATACTAGGCTTATAGGGAGAGGGTAAATAGGATCTATCTTCTTGGTCTATAAAATCCTGATTGGGTCTTCTAGGACTAACCTTAGGGATTGGGTCAGGATGATGGGCTCTCCTAGGTTCAGCCTCAAGGTATGGATCAGGGTTTGGGGTCCTCCTAGGTTGAGGATTGTAGTACGGGTCAGGATAAGGGGCTCTCCTAGGTTCGACCTCATGGTATAGATCAGGATTTGGGGTCCTCCTAGGTTGAGGGGAGTCAGGATCTGGCTGTGACCCATGGGTTTTTCTTGGGGTCCCTACCCGGACTTTTAACTGATCAAACCTATTGGCACGATAGTCAATTCTATCATTGGTTTGAATACGAGACTGAGTTAACTGGGTCATCTGGATAGTTATCTGGGCAATTTGATCAGCTAGGGCTTTTATTTGGGCTTGTAAATTTTCCATGGGTTCAGACATTTATGAAGGAGGTGGGTGATATGAAACTCCTGATCTAGTGCTCATGCAAGACTCGATCAGACCGACTATAGCTGACTAAACCTAAAGTCCAAACTAGATGCTCAATCAGGGTGGCAAACTAGCCTATAGTAACCCTGTACTCAGCCAGGCAGGTGTAAGGGGAGTGTTAGGTCCCTGATTGCCAATCCTAGACACCAATCAGAGATTGGCCAGGTAGGCGGACCAGCACACAAGCCCTTCGGGATTGAATCCCTAAACCACCGTTCTAGACACTAAGCACAAGGCACACACAGGTTAACTTGACACAGTGATCTAACACTAGCCCGGACCCGACCAGTTGGTGTCCCTAGCCCACTAGGGCAAATTAAGTCTAATTAATTTTAGGTTAAGGCTTGGGACTGAATGCAAGGGATGTGGTTTTGGGCTAAGGAGAGGTGATCAAATCCTCCCCCCATCTGATATAGCAAGAGTGCCCTTAAAAGTAAATTATGCAATGATGGCAGGCAGATGAGGATGCAAATTAGGGTTTAGATATTTATTTTTTTTTTGGTATTTTTGGAAAATATGTATATATATATATATATATATTTTTTTGGTATTTTTTTAAATAGAAGAAACTTGCAAATCATGACCTAATATACTGGAAATATACTAAAATTAAGAAATATGCAAAAACTCCTAAACAAAACCCTAAAACTTCCAAACATGTCTTGCTAAAAAAAACAGAGCCAAAAATTTGCAGGCCCTATTTCGGCTTTCAGAAAATTCACAGGCCATAATAAAATCTGAAAAAAGTTTTAAAATTACTGTGAATTATGATAAATCCAGGAAAATAAATTTCAGAATTTTGGAGTTTTTAACAAGGAGAAATAATTAAAATAACAGAGTATATACGGACTGAAAAATTACAGAAAACAAGCCCTAATCTAGGCTCTGATACCAAATGATGGGGAACTAATATGCATGCAATTTTTTTTATATGTTTTATATGTGGGGTTGGGTGATTAATTCCCGAATTTTAGATTAAAATAAGTTATAGGGAATTTTATATGAACTTTAGAAGATCAGCATGCAGATTAGGACCTAGAAAAGTAGAAAAGAAGGATCGCCGGGGCTGAGAAGCCTCGGTTAGGGCAAGTTCTCCTACAATAAAACTACTGGAGGTAGAGGGGTGTACCTGACAACGTCTGTGAAGATCGCAGCAAAAGGGTCTCTCGTTCCTCGACGGATGCGGCCTGGAAAATCGAGCCAAAGACCCGCGGATACCCGGCTTTCTGCTCGGTGATCCGATTGAGGCTTGGCTGGAGTCGTTGGATTCGTAGGAACTCGGGGACCTGCAAACGACCTGTCAGGGGTTAGAAAACTCACAAAGGAACAAGAAAATAAAGGAAAAAACAGCAAGGGAAGGCTTCTTTTGGAGTGGGCGTCCAGGGATCTGAGATGCTTGTTGGTAGCAGGAAGATGATTGCAGCACTGGGAAGAAGAACTCTCGCAAACCCCTTTATGCACACAGCAGGGTATCACACAACTCAATAGAAGAACTCAAGGTTTTCATTCATCAAAAATTCTCCCTCATACAAGAGGCTAGGGTCCCTTAAATAGACCCTTAACCTTGGGCTCCAAGTAAGGGTACATAAGTCTTTACATAAGAATCCTTTTCCCTCTCAAACCCTAGCTAGAAAATAAGGAAATATTAGGTAGAAAAATCCCTAAAATTTTTCTTGACTTGGTCAAGACTCCAAGGACGCCTAGGGGGGCGTGTTGGGCTTCTAGGAGCAGCAAAAGGCCGGCCCAAAGGGGCCCGGGTGCATGGGTTTGGGCCTCTGGAAGCTGGGGTGGCCTGGTAGCCAGGTAGCAGGAATATTCCCTGGTATCTTGCTTCTTAGGGGCTTGGGCTTGGCACCTGGGCTTGATTTCATTGGGCTAGGATGCAGATGGACCTCTGGAATCATGGATGCCCTTATTTATGAATATACTTTGGCATCTGGAAGGGAATCTGGGCATCTGGAGGGCATCTGCAAGGAATCAGGGTTTCTGATTTTTCTCCTGGGGTCTTCAAATCTTCAAGCTGGGTTGGACTTGGGCTAAACTTCCATGTCTTCAATCTGGCTGGACTTGGTCTTCACTTGTATAATATAGTCTTGAGTCTTCAGTATGCTTGGACAGGACTCAAAAAAATAAAATTAGCTCAACATGAGCTAACTAGTATTGGACTGAACTAGCTCAACATGAGCTGACTAGTACAGAAGTGAAATAACAACTAAAAATACTCAAATAACAACTAAAATGGACTCAGATGAGCTAAGCCCTTATTACAGATGGACTCATAAATTATTGATCAATTATAGAGGGTTGAGAAGCCTCTGCCTTATTCTGGTGCCTTTGGTGTCCGCACCATAGGAGCCATAATCTTTTCAAAGATAGACCTTAAGAGTGGCTACCATCGGTTCAAATTAGACCTGGGGTTGAATGGAAAACGCTTTTAAAATGAAAGATGGTCTATATGAGTGGTCTGTAATTCCTTTTGGGTTATCCAATGCCCCTAGCACTTTCATGAAAATTATGACCCAAGTCCTTAGGATGTTCATAGGTAAATTTGTGGTAGTATATTTTGATGACATCCTGATTTATAGTAAAACCAAGGTGGATCATATAAAACATCTGAAACAAGGGTGCTTGACCCTTAGGAAAGAGAGCCTCTATGCAAATTTAAAGAAGTGTGATTTCATGACCCATAGAGTTATCTTTCTAGGCTTTGTGGTGACCCCTGAAGGTGTAGCAATTGATCGTGAAAATGTCAGATCCATTGTAGAATGGCCAGTACCCACTAGTGTCCATGAAGTTAGAAGTTTTCATGGTCTAGCCACTTTCTACAGAAGATTTATTAGGGGATTTAGCACCATAATAGCACCAATCACTGATTGTATTAGGAAGGATAATTTTGAATGGACCAAATCTACAGATAGAGCCTTCCTAGAGATTAAAACTAAGATGACACAAGCACCCATATTGAGGTTACCCGATTTCACCAAAGTTTTAAGGTAGCTTGTGATGCTTCAGGAGTAGGCATAGGAGGAGTTCTGAGCCAAGAGAATCACCCAGTAGCCTTTTTCAGTGAGAAACTTAATGAGGCTAAATTAAAGTACTCAATCTATGACAAAGAGTTTTATGCGGTAGTACAAGTTCTTAGATACTGGAGACATTATTTACTATCCCAGGAGTTTGTTTTATATTCTGATCATGAGGCACTCCAATTTTTGAACTCCCAGAAGAAACTAAATCCTAGGGATGCTAAGTGGGTAGAATTTATACAAGCCTATACCTTTGTACTTAAACACCAAGCTGCAACTGAAAACAAGGTAACAGATGCCCTTAGCAGACGATCCTTACTATTGAATACCATTAGCACTAAAGTCATTGGATTTGATAGGTTAAAAGATGAATATGCAACCTGTCCAGACTTTAGTGACATTGTCCAATCTTTAACCCAAGGACCATCTAGTACCCATAGTGAATATACCCTTCAAGATGGTTATTTGTTTAAGAATAATAGACTTTGTATTCCCAGAACCTCACTTAGAGAATTCTTAGTTTGGGAAACCCATGCTGGATGCCTTGCTGGTCATTTTGGAAGAAATAAGACTATCTCAACTGTAGAGGACCAGTTTTTTTGGCCTAATTTGAAGAGGGACGTTGCCAATATAGTGTCCAGATGTAGAACCTGTGCTGTTGCAAAGCAGCAGAAACAAAATACTGGATTATATACCCCTCTACCCGTACCTGACCATCCATGGCAGGATTTAAGCATGGACTTTGTTTTAGGCCTACCTAAGATCCTTAGGAAATATGATTCAATATTTATAGTGGTCGATAGGTTTTCTAAAATGGCCCATTTTATACCCTGCTCTCAAACCTTTGACGCATCTAGAGTAGCCCATCTTTTCCTTGACCAGGTGGTTAGACTACATGGATTACCTAAGACAATAGTGTCAGATAGGGATGTTCGCTTTACCAGTTACTTTTGGAAGACCCTTTGGCACTTATTAGGAACTAAATTGAAATTTTCACTGCTTGCCACCCACAGACTGATGGTCAAACTGAGGTAGTGAATAGATGCTTAGGAAACCTTCTTAGATGCCTCGTAGGTGAACACACGAAAAATTAGGACCTATTGTTACCCCGAGCTGAATTTGCTTACAGTAGTTCTGTTAATAGGTCCATAGTGAAGAGTCCTTTTAAGGTTGTGCATGGATACAAACCCAATAAACCTCTTGATCTGATCCCCTTACCCTCACATGCATGAGTTTCTGAGTCAGCTGAGTCTTTTGCACAGCATGTTAGGGAACTGCATAAAGAAATTAGCCAAAAGATAAACTTAAGTAATGAACTATATAAGAACTTGGCTAATTCTCAAAAAAGAGCTAAAGAATGTTTTGCAAGGGATTTTGTGATGATCAGACTTAGGCCTGAACGGTTCCCTCCAGGGACTGTAAAGATACTTCATGCTTGTGGAGCTGGTCCATTTAAGATAATCAAGAGAGTTGGACCCAATGCCTATGTGCTTGAGTTACCACCCGACTTAGGCATTAGTTCCACCTTCAACATCTCAGATCTTGTAGAGTATAGGGTACCAGCAGCGATTCCCAGCGAGCCTTTTGGACCTATCCCTTCCTTTGAGAGTGAGCCTGCCCCAGAGTGTCCACCAACCAATTGGCCAAATAGTGAGGAAAAGATCAAGAGAATCCTGGACGATCAAGCCATATGTACCCAGAATCATGGCTATCAGAGGTACTTGGTCTGGTGGCAAGGTCGGCCATAATCTGAGGACTCGTGGATCACCCATGAGGATCTGTAGTGCATCAACCTAGACCTACTCGAGCACTATGAGAGCCAAGTTATCCCACACTCGACGGGGTCAAGTTCCTCCCACCACGGGATAATTGGTGGGGGCATCAGGATTAGACACAGATTACTGGGCCCTATTTGGTTTACCTAGCCATGTGTCAAATTTTGTAATCAACTAGAATTGAGTCATGTAATAAGTTAAGGTTAGTTGATTTGTCTCAACCCTCAATGTAGTCAGTATTTTGAGTCCTGTACATCAATTATGAGTCCAGTATGAGCCCAATTTTTATACAAGAGAGGAGGTCACCCTATTTTGGAGTTCCACCAGGCCACATCCAGGAGTCAAAGGCCGCTACATCAGCCCATTGGATTTTGTGTAACAACCCAGAATCCAAGATGTTTCCAGAAACCCTGATTCTTTCCAAATGTCCTCTATATACCCAGATTCCTCCCCAGATGTAAGAGCATATTCCTAAACTAGGGCATCCATGATTCCAGAGGTCCACCTACATCCCAGCCCAAGGAAATCAAGCCCAGGTGCCAAGCCCAAGCCCTTAAGAAGCAAGATTCCACAGAATATTCCTGCTACCAGGCTACCAGGCCACCCCAGCTTCCAGAGGCCCAAACCCATGCACTCAAGCCCCTTTGGGCCGGCCCCTTACTGCTCCTAGAGGCCCAACATGCCCCCCTAGGCATCCTTGAAGTGTTGACCATGTCCAAAGAGGTTTGACCAAGTCTAAGTTAAAGAGAAGAAAGAGAAGACCAAGTTTATTCCTAACCTAGTTAGGATTTCTAATTCTTTTAAACTTTGTAATTCTAACTTAGCTAGGAAAGGACTTGTATTCCAATTTGGAAGAGGACCTGTAACCCAAGTATAACGATGGTTAGTGAGGGCATGGAAACTCTATAAATACCCCATCCCTTCCTCTCTTGTAAGCATCTCTTTCTTATGAATACAACTTGCTGAAATTTTGAGTTATTGCCTTGTGTTGGTGTTTTATTTTGGTTCTTTGGTTTGTGTTCTTGTGCTTGGACGAATTCCTTGCTGCCCTAGCATCCTTCCATGCCCTAAATCACTGCCATCCAAGCCTTCACACGTCCAAGGAGGAGTTTCCTAGGCCACCAAGCAAGGAGATCTTCAACAAGCTTCAAATAGCCCAGCTTCTAATCCCTAATCTGATTTCTTCTAAACATAGTTTCCTTTCTTTTTCTTACTTACTATTTTGATTGACCCTTGACATTTTACAAGATCCCTGAGGTGCTTCCCCTCTCCTAGGAAAGCCTTCTTTGCTGCCAGGACCGCCTAGATTAGCCATCAGATTAGAGGGAAACAAGGCTTCTTCTTCCAAGCTCTGATCAGAGTTGTGTGTGATCTCTTTTGCTACTGATATTATCATCTCTGATCGGTAAGAAACATTTCCTTCTCTTATTATCTGATTTTGATGATAATAAACTATCCTAAATCGGGAGTTTCTCAACTCTCGGGTCCTAGATATTTCATTAATTTGCATGAGCTTGCCTCCGATCCGATGAGTCTTTGCATTGCTAGTCTTTTCGCTAGTTTTTACTTTATTCTGGGAATATAGCCTGCAAATAAAATTATAAAAATCATAAAAAAATTTTTTTACTATTTTTCATGCATTCTTAGCAGTCTTAGAGTCATCTTGCATCATTAATGTTGAAATCTTATCTAGGATCTTTTTGGAACAGTGTGCTCACAAGAACAAAAGGTTTGATCAAATGGAATTGAGTATTGAAAAGACCCATAGGACCCATGCTATGCCTAGATCAACATCCTTCAGTCCTAGAGTCCACCATCCCACCCCAAAACCAAATCATGATTTTATGGACCAAGATGAGAGGGCCATTAGGAACCTTAGGTTCGAAGCACCTACATTTGAAGGCAATCTTGATCCTAAGTTTTACATTGATTGGGAGGTAGATATGGACAATTATTTTAAGTGGGATGAAATGTTTGAGGATGAAAAGGTTAGGTTTGCCCAAATGCAACTATGGGGTCAAGCCAAGTCTTATTGGCTCAATGTTTAGGGAAAGATAGCATATAGGAGACACGAAACCATTAGGACCTAGGAAGAAATGAAGAACAAGCTTCGTGAAAGGTATCTCCCTGCGTATTACCAACAAAATCTTCTAGATCACTTAGAAAGGTTGACCCATGGTAAAGGATCAGTCATTAATTATATTAATAGATTTGAGTACCTAATGTGTTATATTGTGAATAAAGATCCATATGATACCCTAATCTAATTTAGAGAAGGTTTGAGGAAAGATATCTAAAGAGAATTGTTTAGACATTATATCTATAGTTTGGAACAAGCCTACCAAATAGCCCAAAACTATGAGAGATCCTTAAGGCATGCCAGATCAAGCACTTTGGACCTAAATCCGACCTCTACCAGCTTGAGTCAAATCTTTATTAGTCCGACACCTAATGTGAACCAGACTTTTGTTGGTCAACCCTCATCTGTATCACCTCAAACCCAGAAGGATGACATTGAGAAGGAATCGGATATGGCCGACCCAGGATTAGTTGACCAGAAGAAGCCATACTGAAAGAACAATTAAAGGAGGAAGAATCAGAACCCATTGTAGAAGTGTATGAGGCTGCTGACATGAGTTTAGTAAACGAATACAAAGGAGAAGACTTTGAGAAGGATAACTCTAATACCTTAACTAAGGAAACCCTAAGAGAAGATAAAATTGTAGAGCCTAGTCTGAAAGTATCAGAATAACAGGAAATTAGTGAGGACTTGGTTCTTATAAGTCAATACCCTCAGGAAGAGCCCACTCCTTTAGCCCCAGCCCGAGACCTCATTTAGTACTCAAATAAAGAGTTCATTCCTCTAATCCCAGTTGATGACCTTTTTCTTGAACTGACTAAGTCATCTTTTCTTAAAGACCCTGCACTTGTAATGACCAAATTCTCCATCCTTCAAGTGGACCTTATGTCACCTATAGATCGATGTTCGAGTCTTAATGTCATCCCTAGTAACCAAAGTCTATTTCATGCTTCCAATGGATTGTCCCAAGACTCCGATTCTTATTTACTGCCATACCCTAAGGCTTCCAATGTTTCCCAAACTTTTCAATTACACTTTGTTGAGATCGTTCGGTTGCACCAGTTCTTTGAGTATGTTAGGTTTGCGATCTACTTTTGGAAGACCATATGGCATTTGCTATGAGTCCATCATAAATTTTCATGTGCATGCCAAACCAGGATCAAACCTAGAGAGTCTATAGTCTGTTAGGTTTAGGCCCAAAGAGTTCAATAAAACTTCTCTCAAAAGGAATGCATAGTTGAGTCTGCACTTTGTTAGGTGTCAGTATGAGTCACAGGTGCATTATGTTAGAGATCTGCATTAAGCATTAATTTTGAAACAAACTGGCTAATTCTCGAAAGAGAGCCAAAGAGTTTAATGTAGGGGATTCTGTTATGATTAGGCTTAGGCCTGAGCGCTTCCCTCTAGGGACCGTTAAGAAGTTACATGCTCGTAGAACTAGACTCTTTAAAGTGTTGAAAAAGGAAGGACCCAATGCCTATGTGCTAGATCTGCCCCCAGATTTTAGCATTAGCTCTACCTTCAATATCACGAACTTAGTTGAGTATAGAGAACGAGCAGTGATTCCTAGTGAGGCCTTTGGACCTACCCCATCTTTTGAGAGTGAACCTAATCCAGAGTGTCCACCTATAAATTGGCCTGAGAGAGGAGAACAGATCGAGCGTATCCTAGATGATCAAGCTATCACGACCCGAGGCCACGGATATCAACACTACCTGGTTCGATGTAAGGTCGACAAAAATCCAATGATTCGTGGATTACTCGAGAGGACTTGTAGCATCTCGACCCAGACCTCCTTGAGAGATACCAGAGCCAAAGCGACCCGTACTCGACGGCGTCGAGTTTCTCCCATCCTGAGAGAATTGGTGCGGACACCAGAGGCACCAGACTAAGGCAGAGGCTTCTCAACCCTCTGTGGTTATCTGAGTAGTGTTTTCAGTGTTTGAGTCCAGTTATAAAGGCTTAGCCCACTTGAGTCTCTACTTTTGCCCTTAAGTCCTTGTTTTGGGCCTTTCAATATTTGAGTCCTGTATTTAGAGTCACTCATACCATTAGGGTATTGAGTCAAGTTTTGGGATGCTCATTATAAGTTTTATCACTTTGAATCTTATGAGTCCTATAAGTCTTGTATTGAGTCCAGTCCAATGTTGTAAGAAGAAGACTCAAGTCACTTATGGATCCAACCAGCATGACACTCCAACCACTGCATGGAATCTAGTCACTCACAAAATTGTGCCACTTGGAATGCATGGAAGGAGTCATGGAGCCACCCTTGAAGATCCTGGTGAATCAAATGTCTACAACACTTACCAGGAAGAAGGACAACCGAAGAAAACCCAGAAGCATGAAGCCCTAACCCTAATTCGGCGCCCCATCCTTATGGTCACCACCATGTGGTCAGCCACCTTAGGGTCACCCCTTTGGCCAACCATAACAAGGAGAGAGAGAGATTGTGAGCCTAATTGGGAGATGAGTTTCCATGTACTCTAGGTAGGGTTTGTGAGGGAGAAGGACACAAAGAAAGTTACTTGTATGCCCTTACTTAGGGTCCAAGTCTTGTAAGCCTATATAAGAGGCCCCCTCTCATATATTTGGAGGAATGAATTAATGAAATTTTTTTGAGTTTCTTCAACATTGCTGTGTGCTTTGTCCAACATTGCTGTGTGCTTTGTCCTCCTGAGGGAGTGGGCGTGAGACCCACCGCTACCCCAAGCCTTTTATGCCCTGCCTCCTAGTCCTCAACGAAACCCTAGCCGACCAGCACTGCTTCAACCTTGGATGCCTCCACCACTTGGCCACCCACATCCAACCCTCTTCTTCCCTCTCTTCCTTCAGCCATCTACCTTGTCTTTTCATTATTTTCTAACATCCCTTTGATGCTTTGTAGGTCCCTTAGAGTCCACGAATTTAGAATTCCATCCAACCAGCTTTCAAGTCAGCGGATAGAAAGCCATGGATCCGTAGGGTCTTCGGCTTGATCTTCCAGGATGCATCTGAGAGCGTAGAGCAATCCCTTCATGGATTCATCTTCAAATCACTGCCAGGTACACTCCCTTGACTCACAAGTTGTGGTATTGTGGGAGAGCTAGCCCTACCGGGGCTTCTTAGCCTCGATGGTCCTATTTCTTTCACTTTAGGATCTATTTCTGCATGCATGACCTTCTAGATTTTTTATAGGATTTCCTACTTAGAACTTTGACTCTAACTTCGGGATAAATAATCTCATCTCGCTCCTAAATAATAAAAAAATAGTTTGCATACTTAAGTAGTCCCGCATCAAAAGGGGGCTCGAGCCTAGCCCAAAAATTAAATGAGCTCTATTTTAGGCCCAAGCCCAACCTGAACTACTTTGGACCTGGTCCAACTTTGGGCCAACCCAAAGTCCATCGACCCAGCCTAAGTCTAGTTCCATCCCTATTTGCATATTGAGACTCGAGTCTTATGCATATTGGACATGCATCCATGCATGCCTAATTAATTATTTATGTAATTAAATTAACATCTAATTAATTAAATGAATAAATAAATAAATAAATAAACATCTAATTAATTTTTTTTAATATAAAAAAGTAATTTTAATGATGGATCTAGTGTCGTGGCCATCGGTGTCACTAGTACTCATACCATAAACACAAGGTAGGCTATACTCATAATGCAAGTCAGACCCATGGATGATGGGTGCTATGAGTAGGGTATGGCAAATTTGGCATACAGGAAGGGACTAAGGCACCGAAAGGATAGATGGACGATGGTAGATCCAGCATGCAGGAGGGATTGAGGTGCCCAAATGGACCCGCATCCAATGGGAGAACAACATTGGTGGAGGGGGAGAAGAATGAGAGGCTATGGCATAAGGAGGGTGATCGGGCATAACCGTGGGGAGGGGAAGCTGATGGGCGCGGGGAATGGTGATTACTATCATAAGTAGTCAAAAATAATTCACCAACTCAAATTATAGCTAGGATGACTCGGGATCATATCCTTAGGGATCAGTTGGGGTTATGTTCACTTTTTAATTAGGATTTTGTTAGAGTTTTAATTAAATTACAAAAAAAACTAAAGTTAGAGAATAGTGGGAATACAATTGAAACTAGAACTAATAATTCAATTAAAGTATAACTAGCACATAAGATGTTGACCCCTGGAATGATTTTGTTGATAACAAAATATTGGAGCATGCATTTGTTACTAACACTTTTGAATGTTTGAGAAGTTTTTGTAGGATGTGTCAAAAGAACAATCATTCTACCTAAATTTCAGTAATCTGTGTTGTAAATCAATGTAATCATGAAAAGTGGTCAAATATTGAAAAGCCCTAAATAATTTAAGTGTACATTGTTGTAAAGTGGTCAAATATTGAAAAGCCCTAAATAATTTAAGTGTACATTCTTGTAAAGAGGGTAATTCTATGTAATCTTTATGTTGAAATTACTTAGATTAGGACTGGAAGAAGTTTGGAAGTCCTTGGAAGCTTTTGAAAGAAGTTTGGACACTTTTGGACTTAAGTCACTTGAGCCGACTCAAGCAAGAGAGTCGACTCATTATTCTGGCATGGCATAAAGGTTTCTAGCATGCAGACATCCGAGCCGACTTGCAGGAACCCAAGCTGACTCGTTCAGAGTATTAAATGTTCTATTTTCTGAAGTTAGACAATTGAGCCAACTCATATGCAACTGAGCCGACTCTTCTAGAGTGTGGAAAAATCATTTCTAAGAAAACCAGTCAGGCGAGCTGACTTGATTGAGAAGAGTCGACTTGACCAGAGTATACTTTCAGCATGACTGAAGTCCGAGCCGATTCGACCCAACCAAGCCGACTTGACCCAACCGAGCCGACTCGAATCCCTATTTCAAGTGCATAACGGCTAGTTCCAGAATCAAGTTTTTGAATCTAAAAAGTGCTCCAATAGTCATATTTCGATTTCCAAGGCTCTACAATGGTCATATCTACTTGGAATCTGTTCAAGAGACTATAAATAAGGGATTTAAACAAGTTTAGAAGAACTTTTTGAAAAAGGGATGAACTTTTGAAAGAATATTAAACATCCAAGAGAGCATTCAAGAAAGCAATCAAGTCTTCACCTACTTCCCATCAACTACTTTAGTCATTTATTGAAGAAGCTTGGTAGCCTTGAAGAGCATTATAGGAGCAAGAAGAAGGCTTCTCAAAGAGTTTCAACTATAACTATCCGACAACATTTGGTTTGTCATTATTGTTGCTATGTTTCTTAACTCTTTTTGAGTTGTTCCAAGTACAATAGGGGTTGTAACTTGGGGATTGTTATAGGTTTTTAGTGACCCTTTGAAAACCAAGTTTGGGTTGTCAGTGAGCCTGGAAAAACTAACATTGTACTGGGTTCTTGGTGATCCCAGTGTAAAACCAAGATTGGATTTTGGTTTATGAGCCTGGTATAAAACAAATCGGCTGTATCTGAGGTGAATATAGTGAAAATTCCAAATGGTGTCTTGGATAGTGGACATAGGAGCTAGGTTGCTCTGAACCACTATAAATTGCTGGTGTTTGTGCTTCTGGTTATTGTGTTCTTTACTTGTTTCTGCTATTCATACTTAAATCACATCACTCACCACATTAAGATTTTAAAAGAGCATATATTTGTGAAAAATTTTAAATACCTAATTTACCCCCCCCCCCCCGCCCTCTTAGGTAAGCCACTTGGAAAACATAAGAGATTGAGTAGAATAAGAAAGATGTCTTAGATTTCAATTCACTTTTTAGTATAATATTAAGTAATTCTTCAATATATAATTATTTAAACTATGATTAATTCTTGAACATAACCTATCTCACTGGATATGGATTCTAGTCTGCCTCACGTAGCTATAAGCTATGCAAAGGCTCGAATAATAAATATAAAATTCTCTATAATCAGATTTTAAGCATAACCTATCTTATTGAGTATAAATCATATACTTAGACATGGCTCGTCTCTAAATAGTCATAAGCTATTCTAAAATTTAGTCATAGTCTATATAATAAGCATATTACTTGAAAAGTAATGAAAAATAATTTTATTCATGAAAAGAAAAGAATTACAATTAAGCTTTTATTATATAAAGAATAACTATAAAATATAAATACTAAAAACCTCATCACTCCCTTCTTTTTCAAATAAAGACCTCTTTCTGTCTTCTCGGGTAGTGGATTTTCCAACTCTATTGCCTTATAATGGTCTTCATTCCTCTTCATCTTGCATTTCACTTTTGTTTGTGAATTTTATTTCCCTTGTGCTTCCACTTCCCCTTGCCTCAGGATCGTGCCTTTTTTACTTGACTTGCTCCTTGCTATAAAAGTCTCTCTTATTCTACGACTCAAGTCAATATGTTTAGGAGTCATGGTCACATCATGAAGATAGCTCCTTAGCCATTATTTCCTTTCTTTCCCTCTATGTAGGGCTAAAACTGGGTCGGCCCATTCCAAAATTGGATCAGGTTTTGGATCATATTTTAAGAATTTTCAGACCAAATCCGGGCATCTCTTTGGCCCAAAAATTAAATGGACTCTATTTTACAACCCGAAGTCTAGCCCGATATGCTTAAAATTTGGTCCGAAGCCCGAACCGATTTCGGGTCGGCCCAAAGTTTATTGAGCTGGCCTAGCCCAGTTCCAGACAATGGGCTTTGGGCCAGCCCAATCTAGCCCTACCTCTATGCAAGGCTCTAAAAGGATTCCAAGAGTTAATGCCTAAGGTGGAGGTATGACATCCTTTTTATAGGTGTAAGCAAGGAAGATGTTTTTATGATTTTAAGTATGGGCCTAAAGAATGAGAGCATACAAGTGGCTAGGATTTATTTTATAAAATTCAAGGGTTGGATGGGTATGAATAGGCCTAATCCTAGTAGATTTTGCCCTCAAATCCTCTTCCAAATCAACTTTTGATTATCTATAGCTTTTCTAGCCATTAGATGAAGCTTGTATGCCCAAATCTCGACATTTCCCATGTGCTCAAAGCCTGATACCCATCAAAGTAAGCACTGACCATCGGATTTTGCCCTTGTGCGTGCTCTCAACCTTCCATGACTACCACTATTGGTGCTGCTTCTTCTCCATAAGGATCCCTTCTTCCTACCACTATCATCAACACTACCGAAGATCTCTTGCTCGGGTGCTCCTTTGTAGTCATGGATCGCTCCATCACCTTCATTGCCAGACCTATCACTGCTAACGCTGCCCTTCACTAGTGCCACCTCCTTCGTTGTCGACGGCATTGCCCCTACCATTGATAGAGTAAAGTGCTTTCATCCAGCTCAAAATTTCTATGAGCTACGCAGATATTATTCCATGGATCGTGCGATTCCTTTTGTGGACCGAGCAGCCAGTCCATGGTGGATCGACTACTTTAAAGTTAGCTTTTGGGTTTGAATGGGTTCAGTTTTGGACTGCATTTTGACTAGATTTTGGGTCCAATTTGAATGTAAATTTGGCTTGGATTTGGGCCACCTTTAGATCTTCATTTGGAATCTAATTTGAGTCCTATTTGTGCTTAATGTTAGTCCTTTTAACCTATAAATCGAGCTCTTTGCATTAACAATCATCTTTCCTACAAAAGATAAATAAAAGCACTAATTTTAAAAAATAAAGATAAATTAATTTATAAATTAATATTTTTATAAATATATTTCTAGGACTTATCAAGTAGGGAGAGAAAAATGTGAGGTGACGGCACAAGAAGAATAATCGATGCAACCGTGGGGATGGGAAACTGGTGGGGGAGGGGCAGTTGACGGGAGAGGGGGAGTCGGTGGGCACTATCAGTGGGGGAGAGGGCACTAACAGGGAAGGGGAGGCAGGGGAGGGTGAACCAAAGCTCTCTTTTTTGGATCGGGGGAGGAGCTGGTGGAGTAGAGATAGTGCAAAATTCCAGTGGGGGAGGTGGTGCCAGCGAGAGAAGGGGAGCAGGGGAACTGGGGAAGGAGAGATCAGGGGGGTGGGGGTGAGGGAAAAAGTTTTTGGAATTTTTTTTCTGGCTCGAGCATACAAGGGGCTTAAAAGGATCACTATTAGCGATGGCTATGCATGCCGTCGCTAATAGTGATTGCTAAATTATTAATTTTAGTGCTATTATTAGTGATGACAAAATGCCATCACTAATTCCATCATCAATAATTAAAAAAAAGATTTAATAATAGAAATTACCATTACAAATAAAAAATACCATCACTAATTAAGGATTTTAGAAAATTTTAAAAAATTAGAATTTCAAACATTTTAGTGATGGCCATGTTGTCATTAAAATTTTCATCGCTAATAAAATGTTTTAGTGATGGATTTGCCTATCATAAATAAAAAATATTCATCACTAATAAGAAATTTTTAAAAAAAAATAAAAAAGATAATTTCAAACATTTTATGACAACATCACCATCACTAATAAAAAAGTTCCATCAATAATAAAAAAATTTTTAAAAAATTTAAAAAATTAGAATTTCAAACATTATAGCAATGGACTTGGTATCATTAAACGTCAATCATTCATCACTAATAGCAATATAGATGAAAATTTTTTTAATCAATTTTATGATTTTTAATAATAGTTATTAGCGTGGCTAATTAATTGTTATAAATTGCCATTGTTAATATTTAAATTTCTTGTAGTGAGATGAAGCTCTCAAGATCTAACAAAAAAATCTAGCAGTTGATAGGAAGAGTAGAGCACTCAGCCACTTCATTGGGAGGTCCGCTAAGAAGTGCCTACCATTCTTCAAGGCTTTAAGAAAAAATAAAAGATTTCTAGTGGATGGATGAATGTCAATCTTCCTTTGAGAAGCTGAAAAGTTACCTCAAATCCTCACCATTATTATCAAAGCCAGTCTAAGGTGAGAAGTTATATATCTACTTATCTGTCTCTTTGGTAGTTATTTGCTTGATACTTGTCCAAGATGATGCAGAGACCTAGAGACCAATATATAACACTAGAAAAATCTTGTGGGATATCAAAACTCGATATTCCAAAGCCAAGAAAAAGTTTATGCTCTGTTAATATCTGCCTGATGACTTTAACCTTACTTCTAAGGTTATTCTATTATCATTCTGACCAACCAAACAACGAAGTCTATCTTGAAAAGAATGGAAATCGTGGAACATATGGCAAAATGGGCCATCAAACTCAAGAAATTTGATATTGAATATCAATTGTATCTCTCGATGAAAGCTCAAGCATAGATGACTTTCTAGTTGAATGTACCATACCCAAACCAGAACTGACTACCTTGAATCAGGCTCAACAAAGCACCATAGGATCATGCTAGATTTTGCATGTGGACAAAGCCTCAAATTTCCATGGGAGCAGAGCTGGGCTAATTCTCGCAAATTTGGATTGGGTAATTATGGAATATGCTCTCAAGTTTGACTTTAATGCTTCAAATAATGCTACCCAATACCAAGCATTGGTAACCAACCTAAAAATTACAAAGGAGCTTCAAGACAAGAGCTCAAGGTCTTCTTAGACTCACTACTCATTGCAGGACAAGTGTAAGGTAAATTTGAAGCCCGAGATCCTATCATGGTAATGTATCTTCAAAAGATAAAGAAGCTCTCTTCAAATTTCAAAATCTTGAAAATTCAACAAATACCGATATTGGAGAATGCTCAAGCAGATGCTTTATGTTAAGCTATTCAAAACCTCGACTAGAATATTTTTATTAAAATCCTGAAGAGGCATGGTATTAAAGATCCCACTAAAGTTTTTTAAATCAACAACAAACCAAGCTGGATTGATCCATATATAAATTACATTACCAAAGGAGTCTTACCTGCTAATGAAAATGAAGCTTGGAGGATTAGGTGGTTCACTCCCTGGTATGCTTATTTTGATGGAAAATTATATAAAAAATTCTAATTCATTACCTTTACTTCGATGTCTTAAACCATTCGAAGCCAACTATGCATTTTGAGAAGTACATGAAGGCATATACGAAAACTACTTGGAGAATATTACTAGCATAAAGCTCATTTGACAAGGATATTATTGGCCCACCATACAAGATGTAACTAACTTGGTTAAAAAGTGTGAACAATATCAAAGGCATGCAAATATTGAAAGAAGATTGGAAACTGAACTTAATCCAATGACTTCATGGCTATTTGCTATGTGGGAGATTGGCATCCTTGGACCTTTCCTACAGGCAAGTGGATAAAGAAAATTTCTCGTTGTTACCATGGATTACTTTGCTAAGTAGGTTGAAGCATAATCCTTGGCACATATTACTAAGGGAAAGATAAAAGACCTCATCTAAAGGTTTATTATTTGTCGATTCGGCTTGCCACACACTATTGTCACTAATTATGGCCATCAATCTAATAATCCAAAGTTCAAGAAATTCTACTATGAGCTCTATATTAATCACAGATTGACCTTGGTGGGGCACTCATAGTCGAATGGGGAGGTTGAAGTCATAAATCGAACTATCCTACAAGGGTTTAAGTCTAGACTTAGTCAAGCCAAAAGACTTTGGACTGAAGAATTATATAATATACTCTAGGCATATCGGACTACGCCTTAGGCTCCAATAAGAGAAATACTATTCAAACTTGCTTTTGGTGCCAAAGCCATCATCCTTGTGGAGATTGGGTTACCTTCAACTTAGGTAGAATTCTTCAATGAGTAGGATAATCTAAACTTAATGAGAACCAAGCTCGACCTACTTGAAAAAACAAGAGAATGAACTCAGACAAGGATAGCTATCTTATCAACAAAGGGTTGCTCGCTACTATAATATATGAGTGAGACAAAAGCTCTTCCTGAGATGGGACCTCATCCTTAAATGAGCTGTAGTATCCAAACCCATTGAGCAAGGAAAACTCATGCAAATTAGGAAGAACCATATTGAATCTCCAAAGTTATTAAGCTAAGAGCTTACATGTTTGAGAATTTGAATGGTTCTTTAATTCTTAGAACCTAGAATGTTGGAAACCTGAAGGTGTATTACTAGTGAGTTCTGTTATTTAATGAAGCATCCTTATTCCTTGTTAAAAGCTCTTTATTATATTGAATTTATGTCTTTAAGCACTCTCATGATAGTTTCAAAGAGTATGTTAGCCAAGGCTCGCAAAAATGGGAAATCCACAAGGGGAACTTAGCCTAAGATAGGTTTTCCCTATAAAATAATGTTGGTAGAATGTCAACCAAAATAACACCTTCTAACAATTCTATTATGGCAATTCCAGTTAAATCTTAGAGTATCCATAGCAACAAAACATTTTGAAGATTAAACACACAAGACACAATTGAAGAAGGGCAATTTTATTATCATTATTATTTATTACAAGTTACAAAAAAGGAGAAAAATTGTTACAAGAAGTCACTTGGATGCACTCTCCTCACCGCCTGCAAAGGCTTCAACTTCTGAAAGAGTTAGCAAACTTGCATTGATCTTTTGGAACAAGTCCATTGCCATTCTCTTGAAATCTAAAGTCATGAGTGTAATATCTTACATTCCTAGCCAATAGCTTGACTTTGTCTATATAAGATTGACACTCAACTTGGAATTTGATTATGCGAACTTCCTTCTCATCATAGTTGGTGCACCGTTCGACTAGTTCACCCCACTATCGAAGTGAGTCATTCGATGTTAGGCTAGTAGCAAGCAGGTCATTGGAGACCCTTAGCTATTCCTCGAGAATAAGCTTCTCATGTTCGAAGGTTGTGTAGAGAGAACCAACTTCATCACTATTAGACTAAAGTTATGCCTACATCTATGCTATTTCCTTTATCTTTGTTTCTTCTAAGTTGGCTATGTGAGCTCCCTTTTAAGAAAAGTAGAAGAAGAAGAAGAAGAAGAAGAAGAAGAAAATTTCTATTAGAACCATGTTCTTTGAAGAGTTTTTAATAAAGAAATGCTTATAAAAAAAAAGGAAGAACTCTCAAGTCTTGGGATCAAACTTAAATGAAAGCTAACTAGAGTCTTGGGCAATGTCTACCATGGTAGAAGCTACCCTTGTAGATGTGCCCGCTATAGCCTTTAGCACCTTATCACACAGCTCATCCTCATTGACTTCAGTCAAAGATAAGAGTTTAGTGTTGTGTGAAGGGAGTTGAACCTTGACCTTGGCCTCATATTTGTTGATGCCTAGTTCATAGGCCTAGAAGAAGGCTTCGGCATTCTCAGCTTCTACTTAAGCCCTTGCAGCTTTAGCTTCTTTAGTCAGGTCACTGGTGGCATTTATCTTAAGCCTTATCGAGAGGCATTCGATTAAGACTCTCCCAGTCTCAATCTACTGGTTCAGGGACTGGATTTCTTCATGAGAGGCTTTGAGCTAGGTTTGAAGGTGAATCACCTCATTGGCATTATTGACTTCTAGAAGTTTGGAAGAAGTTGCCTAAGCCAAAAATTACATGTCGGCCATAGTAAAAGCAAAGCAAAGCAAAGCATGAGAGATGAAGTAATGAATGATAAAGGAATCCAAAATTTTATTTTTTTAAGACTTTTACAATAGTATAGTTACAAGGATCAAAAAAGGAAGGAAAAGAAAAAATATAAATTACTACAAGTTAATAGGCTTGAGGATTGACCTCAACAGGAGGAGGGGCCACTTTAGCCATTGCCTGATAGGAGGATTCACCTCGGGCTTAGTGCTGGCAAGGGTAGAGGAGATGATCTTAACCTCAACTAGAAAAGGAGCTATTGGGGTAGGAGGTTTAGCTATCGTGTCAGATTCTCCCTCCATGATCCTGGAGTTAAAGTGATCATGGACCGGTATGCTCAAATCAAAGTCGGGGAGGAGTTTTTTGATCATTTTCTTACACTCCCCAAAATTAATCTGAATTGAGGAGTAAGCCAACCTCAACGACCTCGACCTCAAAGGCTGTAGACTTCTTGAAGAGGTCAATGGACTTGGACATAGACTTGGACTTCTCCTTAAAGACCTTATCCTAAGCTGACTGTAACATCTCAGTGGCAGCCTTTAGAGCCACCTCCTTCTCCAAGTTTTCCCTGAAGCCAACCTCCACCCTCTTGGATTCTTCCTGCTAAATTGAGAGAAGACTGCTGTGGTGGATGACCTCATCCTTTAGCTTGGCCATGTCTTCCTTGGATTGTTTTGCTTTAGCCTCAAGCTTGGAGATCTTCCTAACCACCTCTTCTTCAATCTTCTCCTTCTTAGCATCCATGGTGTAGGCCTTCTCCTCTAAAGAGAATTTCATGTATTCAAGAATTTTATGGTGCTTCCTGAAGCACCCCAAAGTTGCAATCACCTAAAGAATAAAGATCATCATAAAATTTTTTAAAGGAATGGAAAAAGAAGCATTCAACAATACTTACATCAAGGGTGCAAGAGAAGTTGGCATCCAAGTTAGCCAGCATCAGGTCCTTCTTCCTCGCCTAATCAGCTAGTGGGAGCATCAAGCTCATCAAGTCTTGGGCAAGCTAGTGGTTGACCAATCTGGAGTCTGAACTTTGGATGGTCTTTGATAAGGTAATTGACCATCTACTACTGCCAAATCTAGATGGACTACAAGATGACCCATGGCATGAGCTTGAAGTGGGGATCGTAGGACCAAGTTGGTGGTGTCCTAAAGGAGTAGAGCAGACCGGATGGAGACCACCTTCTAGGGGATAGCCTAGTAGACATACAGAGAAGACCAAGCTGGTTCCATGGTAGAGGACCTTGGAGCTCTAGCAATGAAAGAACTATAGGGTTTTGTATGGTGCTCCCAAGTCTTGGAGAGACTTGAGAGGCCATGACAGGGATGTTCAAGGCAATCCCTGGGAGCTTGGAGGCATGCCAAGCGATTTTTGGAGGTGTTCCAAAGGTCCTGGAGGTGTTCTAGGGGGGCTCTGAGTCATATTTGGATCATGGCATATAGGGCCATGGGCTTGATCCAGGGTTGAGAGAACATGTAAGACATGGGTGTATATGGGCTCGGGTTTAAGTATTTTTTTATGTGGCTTAGGGAAAAGTTTTTTTGAGAGATTGTAACATAACCCAATTGGATTATGGGGTTGGGTCTAGGTTAGCTTAGTTGGTTGGAGGTTGGTTGGTTGTAACCAATTGGGAAACCCAACTACCTAAGGAGTCCTAACAAACCAAGAATTGGACTGTCCAAGTCCTAACCGCCCAAGGATTTCATCGCCCAAGAAGACCAAGATAACCACCGCTCCATGTGCTTATTAAAGAGATGGGCGTGCGATGGTTTGAGGAGGCTTGAGATCGCCACCTTTGGGGCGTGACCATGGGGTGTTTCCTGGTATTTGGGAGGCCACAGTTCATGGGCTGAAAGAGGTGTGTGGAGGAGTTTCATGTGGGGGCTTGGTGACTGTGAGGGTGTTTCACGGTGCTGGAGAAAGGAAGACATGCATGAGTTCTTGGGGCATGAGGCTTTCAAGAGAGAAGACATGTATGGATGCTTCTTCTTGGTTTGTGAGAGGAGGCATGTATCTTGTGTTGTAACAAGTTCTTCTCCAAGAAATACAATCTTTCTTTTTCTCCTATATCTCTCTTCTATCTCCTTGTGAATCTTGAATCCAAGAACAGATTGCTTCCGTTGCATATAGGTGCTGATCTGGATCTCCCACCAAGTGGTATCAATGCACAACAAGAACTAGGCTGAGGGGCTGCAGACTTCTTTCTCCTCTTTTGGGATGGACCAACCACCTAGTCTGAGCTCCTCTTTGAGCCCCCAACTAGTTGATCTAGAGTGACCTTCATTTCTGCAAAAAGCATACAAAAGATTGTTAGAAAGTGAAAGGCAAAAATCAAGAAAATAAAATAGATAAAAATTATCTAAGTTACTTTGAGGAGCGATGAGGCTTATGCTAGCATCATATAAAGCTTGATCTATCATCAAGGCTTTATAATTGGGGACCTCAATATGATAGAAACTCTTAAAATGCTCCTTGTCCTTAGCTAGAGGTTTGCTCTATCTATTTGGCCCTAACCAAGGTTTGTCCCATATCCAGTTGAAGTCCCAAGGCTGTTCAAAATAAATGAAGAAGAAATGGCTTTTCCAACTATAGATAGAAGAAGAGAGACTATGAATGAACTGCATCCTGGTTGAGGAGAGGAGTACCTCCACTTGCTATCCTAAGGATGCTTCTTCAAGATGAACAAAGCCCTTAAGAGAGAGCTCCTAGGCTCAATCCAAGCCATTTCACAAACAAGAATGAAGGTAATGATGACTCAGATTGCATTAGGAGTGATTTGAGCTGGCATGATAGAATAAAAATTAAAAAGATTTTTGATGAAAGGGTGCAGTGGAGATTAGAGGACTCCTTGTAAATGGTGACATATCGATTGGGAGCTAGAGTAACCCTACTCTCCCAATCTGGGATGAATAATTGAAAGGACGAAGGAATGAAGAATCAAGTCCAAAACTCTTCAAGATTGAGCTCGATAAAAAATGATTACTCAAAGCTAGGCCCCTTATAATCCCCGAGTCTATAGGGATCCTATGGGAATGCAACTTTGGAAGAGAGCTGAGGTGCAACCTCGGATTCCCCCTAAGAAGGATATTGGAGATTATTACTCCCACAACCTCTTTCACCCTCAGGTTCTCTACTGTGAGAAACCATTTGAGAAATAAAAAAGTTTAGAAAGAATAAGGTAGAGAAAATAAAAGAAAATCAAGAAAGCTCGGAAGGAACAAAAGGATGGAAAGAACATGAAGTCAAAGAGAGGAAAACTCCTTGGAAAAGAAGGAAAAGGAAAATAAAAACTAAGAAAAAAGAGGAAAGAAAGTGGACCAGCCTAAAGCGACTCACACTGGATATGGATTAAGGAACCGGAGCCGAAGAAGATTGCTAGAGGAAGGAAGAATAGCTACAATAGGAACTAGGCACAGCAGGACTTAAAGCAACAAAAACAACACTTCAAAGTTTAAAGCAGAAAGATAAAGAAGTATGAAGGAGACCCCCTTTTATAATAGTAATTAATAGTGTAGATTGGAGTTACTTAGTGTAGATATGCATTGTTGGAAAATATGTCATAATACCAATTAACTAACTTGTAAACAATTGTGTTTTGTAAATATATATGAATTATTATTAATAAATATTATTTGGTAGTTTATCACATTGTATCTTCCTGTAATGAATATTTTCGTGATGGAGTCTTTAGAACTATATTTTATATGATAAAAAATGGATTTATCTTGTGGTTCTTAAAATTATTTGTAACCTAATGATACATTGTTAAAGAATGATAATGCATCGAGTGTAGGTGGCTGTGTGCCATATGGATTGGTTGTCCTCTTAACCAAGAAGTGTGGAGATACTAGTATAATATGCAGGTAAAGTATAGGACATCTCACTGAACATGACCCACCTATGAAGTACTCTTCTATCAAGTGTTACTCACGAAGGGATATGAACATAAGTATCCCTTAGACCTAAAATCACCAAGGTGGCTTGCATGCAACTCACTGTACTTTAGTCCCAGACTACCGGATTTCTAGTCTAATGACTGAAGATTTCTAGGTGAGTCAAGTACTTGTGAAGTCAGTGTATGAATCAAAATAGGATTGATCTCTCTAAGTGTTGGAGTGAATATCTCATTATGTTTCAATTTAGCAAAATCTTAGCCAAGATAGTTCTTGTGAGGAGTCAGAGGACTTGTAAGATTGAGATACAATATGGATGTCTATTTAAAGGTTGGCAGTTAAATCCTAAAGTCATCCTGAGTATTGAGGGTCAAAGGGATGAATTATATGGTAATCATATACTAGAGGTTCTTGTATGCTACTTTACAACTATTCGACCAATCGAATGTCATATATTATTATTAGATGGTCACATTGATTGGTACAGGATTATTTTTGTGCTACCAACTTAGTATTCAAACCTATGGGGTTACACACAATAGGAGTTTCTTCTTGACCTAATAGCTGATCAATGATCATAAATCATTCCTGGGATCAATTGTCAATATGATTGATAATTATCCTTGAGTCGACACTTCTATGAGTTAATACTTGGGTGAGTCAATACTTGAGACTTTTCTAAGTGTCAACTTATCAATACTGTAAATGTTGTAATATAATTATGGAAGGATTAATTGATAATTGGATTGCTAATTAGCTCAATTTGATTAAGCAATGAGTTTTGAGTCAATCCAAATATTATTTGGTTTAGGCACGAGTTTGGGTCCAATTGGATTGGACCTAACCCATATATCCAAGCCACTTGATTTGAATTTTGAGTTTAAATTATATTTTAAGTTTGAAATAAAATTCAAATAGTTTGACTTTGAATTTAGATTTAAATTTAAATTTAGAATTGAATTTGAATTCAAATAAGTTGGTTTTAACTCCCTAACCTCTCTTCCCTTATCTCTCCTTAACTCCCTAACCTCCTATCCTCTCTTATCTGCCTCTGCTTAAAGGGTTGAGTGTGGGCCACTAAATAGTCTAGAGAAAGAGTTTAAGGGAGGCTAAGACAGAAAATATTTTACTTAAGAAAATTAGTGTGGGGAAGAGAGGAAAGGGATTGGGTGTGAGCTACCTAGTACTTTCACTAGGTTTGGAAAGAGTGAACAGGGGAAAGGGTTTTCCAGCACCATCTTCTTCCTCCTCTCTTTCAAGGTTTTTCTTCAATTCCTAGAGCATCTCGATATTTAAAGAAGAAGGTAATCAGCCATTGAGGTTCCTAAGAGGAGCTAGAACTCCGAGGGGACTTGTCAGGATAAAGCTTCAATGTAGATCAACTATAAAGGCCAGACATCTTGTGTGGCTCATAGAGTTTTTATTTCTCGACCTTCCAGCAGTAGCGATTATTATTCCATATTAAGGTATAGAGTTTTTAAAATCTTTTACATCGAAGATGTGACCTATGGTATAGCATCAATGCATAGATATGATCATCAAATATGTCTATGCAATCTTTTTTACATTTTAGCTTTTCAATTATATGCATCATAATCATGACATGATCCTATGTATTGGCTATTTGTAGATATGATCTAATGCATATATAGATTAATTTGATTAATCTAGTCATTGTCGCTGCCTATTGTTGCAAAAAGTTTGAAAATACATGCATGAAATAGCCTAGGTTTCCTAACATTGGTATCAAAGCACAAGGTTCTTTTGACATATTTATGTATGCATATAAACTGGAATGTAATTTATTTTTTCCATTTTTCTTAGTACTTGGATTGGATGGATTCACCATGGTCATCTAGTCATAAGAGAAAAGTAGGGTTTAAAGGCCCTCCCTTCTCATTTGATGGGTCTCTTATGGTATGTAGGGGCGCCACTTATATCATGATCCATAAAAAAAAGTGAAAGAGATTAGATTAAAAATGTATTAATCTTGATATTTTAGATTTGATACCATAAATTAGTTTAGAATAGTTCTAAGTTAGTTTTATGATTAGTTATGTTAAAAAGTTTGGCATAAAGATTGGATCTAGAAATGAACCTGTTGCTATTAACCTACAAGTGTCAACCATGATCTTGGTGAATCGACACTTGGTCCTAGTGAGTCCACACTTGCTCCATTTGGCATCGACTGATAAATCCTATAAATATGTATATAAAATCATCAATTTATAAATTAGTTTATCTTCATTTCTTAGAAATTGGTGTCTTTATTTATCTCTTGTAGAAAAGATACATGCAAACTTAAAGAGCACGATTTATGAATTCAAAGGATGCAAACCGGATTTAAAGCAAAGTTCAAATGAGCCCTAAATCAATTAAAAACCAAATTTAGCATAATTATTGTAGCAATTGGTCCATTATGGACTGGCCTCTCAGTCTATGGGGCAGCCTTCATGGACCATCTTCTTCCCAGAGCCATCTTCTTCCTCCTCCATGCTGTGGATGCCATCGCCTTACCGCTGTCGTTGCCATGTAGCTTGAGATGAAGCCCGAGATGCTGGCATGCCCATAACCAGCCTAAGATGCCACCTGTCATCACCCCATCTCAGTCCCGCCACCACTTCATAGCCTCATCGCTGCCCTCCCATGTTGCTGTCACCACTGCCATGCTATTGGTAGCTGAAGAAGAGCATGAATAGGATGAAATTGCTGGGCCATCTCCATCTTCCTCGAGCCATTGGCCATCCTTTGCTCATCACTGTCATCTTCTCCATCATGTCACCCTCTCCATCGCCACTCATTGCCATCATAGTTTCTCCTCCTCGATGTCAAGTAGCTACCATAAGCCACCATAGTGCCATCCACTGCCACTCTCCTCCCTGTGCTAGAGTCATCATTCCCATTGCTCCCTCATTGCCATCCCGAGATGCTTATGATGCGGGACTAAAAATGCATACAAAGTATTTTTGTATTTTTTAGGTATCAAGTTAGGTGATTAAATCCCGAAAATAAAGCCAAGATCTGAAGCAAGGAATTCTATGTAAAAATTAAAAGCAACAGCATGCAAAAAGACCCTTAAACTGATAGAAAAGAAGGACCGAAAATAAAGCCAAGATCTGAAGCAAGGATTTCTATGTAAAAATTAGAAGCAATAGCATGCAAAAAGATCCTTAAACTGATATAAAAGAATGACCACCAAGACTGAGAAGCCCAGGTTAGGCTAGTTCTCCTTCAATATTACTACTGGCAAGTCGAGGGGGTGTACCTGACAGGAATTTGATGATGAATCCTCAAAGAGTTCTCTCAACGCTCCTGGATGCAGCCTGGAAGATCAATTCAAAGACCCCGCGGATTCGCGGCTTTCAACTCGATGACCCGAAAGTGATCTGGCTGGAATCATTGGATTCGTAGACTCCAAGGGACCTCCTCTAGGGTTTCTAATCGATTATCCATGCGGTCAAACCTATGGTTCATCTGGGCCATTTGGTCAACCAGGGCTCGGATTTAGGCTTCTAGCTTATCCAGGGGTTCAGCCAACTGTGGAGATGGTGGATGAAATGGGACTCCTGATCTAGTGCACATGCAAGACTCAACAATAACTCGACTATGGCTACCTAGACCTAGAGCTAGCCCAATCAGAATGGGTTGACTCAACTTACATACAACACAACTCTTAATCCTTCCACTAGCCAGGTAAGAGGTGGGATGGTGGGAGGCACCCTGCTTTCGTAGGGACCCAATTAAGGAACCACCGATCCACTTAGGCCATTTGACATTGTACCTCTAGCCTTAGGCACCGGCTTCAAGTAATAGGAGAAGTATTGGGTGCACTAGTCTTTCACAAATGTTGAACCCAACATGTTGATGTCCCTAGCTCACTAGAACAAATTAGGTCTACTCGATTTTAATTAGGGCTGGGTTCAAATGCAAAAATTATGGTTTTGGGTTGAGGAGAGGTGATCAAATCCTAGCCCCATCTGACATAGTAGAGTTGCCCTTAATGTATTTTATGCACATAATGGCAAACATTTGAAAATGCAAATTAGGGTTTCTAAGTTTTTTTTCTTTTTTTTGGGTATTTTTTGATTTTATATTTAGCAGAGATATAATATACAAAAAATTATCTAATATGCAGGAAATATGCAAAAAATTAATATATGCAAAAATTATGCTAAAGAAAATTCTAAACTTGCTGAAATTAGCCTTGCTTCAAAATCAGGGCAGAACTATTCTCAGGCAGTATTCTGGCATGCAGAAAATCTAAAGACTGAAATAATTCATGAAAAAATTCTAAAAAATGCTTTCAATTATATGGAATCCAAAAAAACAAAAATTAGAGTTTTTGGAGTTACCTACATGCAGAACAATTGAAATAATAGACTATGTACTGTAATGGCTAAGATGCAAAAATTAACTAAGGATGCTCTTTGTTTTCTTCTTCAAGGGTCAATCACAGCGGCACCCCTTCACGTCATAGGAGATCCCTTTGATTGGGGAAAGAGGGTCTTGCAGCCCTACTTTTCTCCGATGACCGGACGGCCATGGTAAAGCACCCAATCCGAATCTTCACAGAGAAACTGAGCCCAAACAAGCTCTGATACCAAATGATGCGGGACTAAAGATGCATGCAAAGTATTTTTGTATTTTTTAAGTATCAAGTTAGGTGATTAAATCTTAAAAATAAATTCAAGATCTGAAGTAAGGAATTCTATGTAGAAATTAGAAGCAACAGCATGCAAAAAGACCCTTAAACTGATAGAAAAGGACTGCCGAGGCTGAGAAGCCCCGGTTGGGCTAGTTCTCCTTCAATATTGCTACTGGCAAGTCGAGGGGGTGTACCTGACAGGAATTTGATAATGAATGCTCAAAGAGTTCTCTCGACGCTCCCAAATGTAGCCTAGAAGATCAAGCCGAAGACCCCGCGGATCCACGACTTTCAACCCGATGACCCGAAAGCGGTCTAGTTGAAATCGTTGGATTCATAGACTCTGAGGGACCTACAAATTGCCTGTCAGGGGTTAGAAAATGATGTAGGGATGATGTAAAAAACTAAAAATAGGAAACGAAGAGAGTGATTTGTGTAGAGCGGCCAAGGTTGAAGAAAGCTGCTTCTAGGATTTTGATGGGGGCTCGGAGGCAGGGCGCAAGAGGCTAGGAAGAGGAAGGGGTTCACACAGATTCCCCTTAGCACATAGCAAGCACACAGCAATGGATTGAAAACTCAATATATTTCATGAAAAAAGATGTGAATACATGAGAGGGGGGCCTCTTAAATAGGCTCACAAACTTGTCCCCCAAGTAAGGGTATACAAGACAATTCATAGGAATTTGAATCCCACCCAAACCCTAGCTAGAATACATGGTATCCCACTCTCCCTCTTTCCCTCAAACTCTCCCTCTCTCACTTGCCTTGGTTGGCCAAGGGAGGTGACCCTAAGTGGTTGACCAAGAGGAGGTGATCATAAGGTAGTGTGGCGCCATATGATGCTTCTCTTGGGCCTTGGGCGGCCCAGTATGCTCCAAGCTATGGTCCAGGGTTCCAGGCTGCGTTCCAGGGTTCCAAGGCCTTCAACTTTTCTTGTTGGGTCTTCCATGATCTTCAAGTGTGGTTACATGACTTCAAGCTAGCTGGGTCTTCACTTGTATTGAGTCTTCTACTTATAAAAAGTGGACTGGACTCACTATAGGACTCAGAATATGACTAGCTAAATATGAGCTGACTAGACTAACCATATCCCAAACTGATACAGGACTCGAATAATAAAGGGCCCAAAAAGAACAAGACTCAGGGTCCAAAGTATGGACTAAAATAGGCTAAGCCCTTATTACAAACTGGACTCAACTAAGATATCCACAGAGGGTTGAGAAACCTCTGTCTTATTCTGGTGACTTTGGTGTCTGCATCAGCTTGCCACCCATCACTGGCTATCTCCTCTCCCATGTCATCGGTCTAGTGATGGGAAGGAGATGTTGATATCAGGCTAAATTCTAGTGAACAATGAAACATGGACCCAGTAGCCAGCAAGTGATCAAGACTTCAATTGAATGGCTAAGGCATCTTCCAAACCAATCCAGACTTCTTCAAGAAATTACAGGGTGATTGGGGCAAGTTTTGGTGCACTGATCTCCATCTGATAGCCACAGCCCAATCCAATGTGGTGTAGGTTTTGATCACATGGGATGCAATAATTTTTGGGCATCTAATTTGGATCCAAAGGCAAAAAGTTCTCAACTAGTCAAATATGAATTGGAATAGGATTTGAAGTCTATTTCCATTAAAATTTGGTTCACCATCCAACCATTGATTTTATAAAACATAAATCCTAGCCACTCCTATGTTGTTTCTTTTAGTCCCACATCAAAAAAATACAAATGCCTCTCCCCTATTTATACCTATAAAAAGGCTTCCATACCTCAACCTTGAGGCATCAACCCCTAGAATCCCTTTACAGCCTTGCATAAAGGGAGAGGAAGAGAAGATCATGCATGGCTAAGGAGTTTCATCTTCAAGGAGTATATAATATTTTTGGTATTTATATTTTACAATTTTTCTTTATGTAATTAGTACTTAATTGTAATGATTTGCATTTCATAAATAAAACTATTTTTTAATACTTCAAGTTGTGTTCTTCATGTTTAGACTATAATTAGATTTTAGAATAGCCTACTACACAGAGACGAGTCATGATCCCAAGATATGATTCGTACTCAACGAGATAGGCTATACTTAGACTATGATTTTATAAAAAATTATTTTTATGATTAGAGACTTTGAATAGCCTATGGTCATATAGGAGTAGATTAAGTCTATATCTAGTAAGATAGTCTATGCTCAGGGATCAATCATAGTTTAATAATTATAATTTAAAAAAATATTTAATATAATACTAAATACTAAATTGAAATCCAAGATATTTTTCATATTCTTGTTAATCTCTTGCTTATTAGTTTAATTTAATTTTTATTCCTAGTTATAAACATATTTCCACTCTTTTATCTTTTTAACCAAATTAAAACTCTAAACAAAAAATCCTAAAAGTGAACATAATCCCAATTTATTCTTGAGGATACGATCCTAACTCATCCTAACTATAGTTTGATTTGGTGAAATTATTTTTGGTTGCCTACAATAGCAATCAGATTTTGGTACCTTTGCTAGGAATCATTGGCATAGTTAGTTTATAAAAAAATACTAAATTAAAAAATTCATAATTTATTAAGATTTTTTTAGAGATCTAGAATACTAAAATAACTTGTTTTGACATCTATTTGTACTATATTGCATCTACTAAAATTATCTTAAGGGTACTAATCACTAAGCAACGTAAGGTGAGAATTTCATTACCCTTCTTTGGCCCACAAATCGCTACCCTCATATTATATTATCCTAATCCTATAATTAAAATTAATTAGACATTGACCCTAGGTTTTCCGAGCTCACTAGGACAAGGAATTTGGAAGAGTTGGACCAGGTTAAGACTGGCTAGTTGACTGGTATCTAGAAAATGGGTTCAAGAATGATGCAGTCTTTAAGGAAGGTGGTTATTTAATTGGTTATATTGACTGACCTGGCCAATTTATTTGGTATCTAAGAAAAGCAACGAGAGGAGCCCCATCGAACTTACCGTTCCCTAGCTACTTGATAGTTAGTTTTTAATTTAAAGGACTCCAAGATGGCCTTAGTAGTTAGGAACTATCTAGAATTTGGAAACCCTAGGATTGGGAGTCCAATGTGTGCTAACTTGATTACAATTAACATAAAACCTTAACCGATTCTTCTCTCTCATCTTAGCTCTAAGACTCCTTAGGTTTGGATCTATAGAATTCTTCTCTCTCTTTCTTCTTTCTTCTTCTCTCTTCTCCACTTAGAAAAAGAAAGAAAAACTAAATACATAAGCAGGGTTAAACTATAGATATACATAGTGAGACTGATCCACCATACCAATTAAGGGAGTACTTCATCCCTTCATTATATACATATTCTCTGTGTA
Organism: Areca catechu; assembly: GCA_021397845.1. NCBI lineage: Eukaryota > Viridiplantae > Streptophyta > Magnoliopsida > Arecales > Arecaceae > Areca > Areca catechu. Next base: position 139,080,494 of record CM038043.1, read on the forward strand.
TCCAAGTGCTTCCTATAGAGGCAACCCAATATGAGATTAAGTCCAGTGTCATACAAATGCTGCCATCCTTCTATGGACTTAGTCAAGAGGACCCGTAAAGATATCTCGATAAATTTTTTGAGATATGCTCTACCATTAGGATTCAAAATCTACCTGATAAGGCCTATAGGTTGAAATTATTCTCTTTCTTACTTAAGGACAAGGCCAAATATTGGCTATATTCAATAGATTTTATAACCATTTCAACCTGGGATCAATTATAAAAAGAATTTCTTAAGAAATATTTTTCAATAGAAAAAATAAATCAGATTTGAAAAGCCATAACTAATTTTTTCCAATTGGATGCAAAAATATTCTATGAAACCTGAGAGAAGCTTTAAAAACTCATTCGTAAGTGTCCACACCACACCATACCCAAATAACAATTGGCCTAGTGCTTTTATGATTGATTGTCAGAAAAGCACAAACAAATGATTGACTCTTCCTATGATGGGACATTCTGGTTTAGAAATGAGTACGAGACTTGGTAGCTATTTGAGACCCTGAGTGAAAACTTCTTACAATATATGTCTACCACAACTAGAGAAACTCCTAGGTTAAATTCTAGAAGAGGTAAAATGTATGAGATTAGCCACTTCGTAGAGGTGGTCACACTATCCCAGATTATGGGTACACTATCCCAGAAATTTGATCGATTCTTACAAGTTGGTCACACCTTTTTTCCATGTGCACAGTCCCAAGATGTTTGTATAATATGTTCGAGTCCTACTCATGCTATAGGTGATTGCCCAATAGCCTATAAGTTTCCTAAGCTTATACAAGAACAAGCCCACCAAGTGCAAACCCATATTGTTCCTAGACCAGGAAATGACCCATACTCGAATATGTATAATCTAGGCTGGAGGAATCACCCAAACTTCTTAAAGAAACAACAACTTGTTTCTTATCCAACTTCTTATAGACTCAATAACCAATTCAATAATACATCATGATGTAGCGGGATCGCTGATGTGGGACCCCAGTCAGACACCACATCGGATAAAGCTGCCACATGGAATGTCCCAGCCCGGACTCCTTCACTCGATCGCTCCCTTCAGGTCGAGATGCTGAGGCCGAAGTCGAGCTCCGCCTATCCTTCGCCCAGCCATGCTCGCTTTGGGTCGAGACACCGAGGTCGAAGCTGAGCTCGGCCCTCCTTCGCCCAGCCGCGCTCCCTTCAGATCGAGACACCGAGATCGAAGTCGAGCTCCGCCCTCCTTCACTCGGCAGTGCTCCCTTCTGGTCGAGATGCCGAGGCTGAAGTCAAGCTCCGCCTCTCCAGATTGACTCCACCTCGAATAAAGAGATCTGCTACTGAAGGAGGTTATCGCTCTCCCCAGACGATGGCCCAATGTTTGAGGATCATGAAAAGATGCCTGCCAGGCTGTGATAGTGACCCAAGCGACCACTTGCACCAGAATAGAAAGAATCCTCCGATCGAGGCACTGCATTCTCCACCAACCGTCTATGCCATTCGAAATTGGAAGTCAACCAGTAGATCTGGATCAAGGAGGTGGCAGCTCATCGATCGAGACCCTGCAAAGTTGTCCAAAAGAGAGTGACCAGAAGGAATGTCAGCATAAACGGTAGCTTCCATGTCACTAGAATGGAAAGACAACCTATCCACAGCACGAAACATCACCGCACGCATCCATAAGCACGAGGGAGATCCCGAGGTAAGCGACGGGCAACACCCCAGCAAAAAGAGATCACCCAGGTTCAAATGAGGTAACGAATACACATTAACATTCAATCTAAGCTTCAAACAAGAAAGGTCCAACAAGCAAGAAGGGGGCAGTGCACAGGATGACAATGCTCAAGGCTACAGCGAAACCCCTAGGAGGGGTCTAGACGGACATAGCCACCCAGTTCGAGCTCTCCTCTGTTGTCACTCCCGTAATCTTTGCTCGGTCTGCTCGTACTCTTTCACTTCACAACTTCTCCTCCTAGCATGGAGTCCACACTCGGAGCTCGACCAGGAGGATCTGTTCTCCTGGATCGTTACTAACTTGAGCATCAGAGTGCCCCCACCAAAATCTCTGGCCTGGGTCACTAACTCTATTTTGCAAGTTCGAGAGATCGAGCGGGATCCTATAAGACGGTGGTGAGCTCCGACCTCGACCTCAGCTACGGGCCACGACGATCTTGGCAGCAATAGATTGGCTCGCCAGGTAGGGGGGGCAAGGCAGGATGCCGCTTGATCCAACCCAAACCCCTTGAAAGCAACTCACTGGGAGGATGGTGACGATGCGGGCAAGAAAAGTCTCCACTAGCCATGTAAGAGATCCCCCTTCCCATGGGGACCTGCACAACCTAGAAGGGGAGCTGCCCGCTCCAGCTCAACCACCTTCGGCAAACATCCAGCTGGCCACACTCGTCCAACAAATGTAGATCCTCACTATGGCGGTGCATTAGCTTTAGCACCAACAACGGTCCTTGGCTACCCACCAGCAGCCAGGGACTCCCGTGGCCCATGTCGCAGCACCTCACGATAGCCTGCATTCCTTCCAAGGAAGGCCTTCGCAGTCATGGGCCATCACTGATCACCACGGTAGTCATCGGACTTCGGTGAAGAGACAATGGGCCAGAACTGCCGATCGAGAGAGCCTGTCCCCGACCCTCGAGCGTGTAATGGCTAGAGCCCATCGAGGTTGAAAAGGCAAGACCCCCCACCATGGACACCATCCCATGTCACCTTCTCCACCTCCTTCGACCTCCACGGAGGGGTTGATTGATGAGGCCATCAGGTGCACAGCCGAGAAGCTCCTGGACGAGCAGGAGCTGTCCCCCCTTCTCTCGAGAGTTCCAAGAGAAACTGATTTCCAGCCGATTTCGTATACCACAGGTGGATCCTTACGATGGGACCACTGACCCCCTGGACCACCTGGAAAGCTACAAGGCCCTCATGAGGGTTCAAGGGGCCACCGATGCCTATTTTTGCATTGCTTTCCCAATAACCCTCCAGAAGGTGGCTCGGGTCCAGTTCACCCGCCTCGAACTCGAGAGCATTGGATCTTTCGCTCAGCTGGAGCAAAAGTTTATGGCCCACTTCGATGCCTGTCGGAAGGTGCCACGAGAAGCTAACAACCTCTTCTACATCCGGCAACAGGACCGTGAGCCCCTATGGAACTACGTGGCCCGCTTCAAGGTTACCAAACTGGAGATCTACAATCTTGATGAGCCAGTCGCTATGTTGGCACTGAAGAGAGGGCTCAGGACTTCCCACCTGACCTACTTTCTTGATAAAAAGCCCACCAAGACTTATTCCGAGCTCCTCCTCCGAGTCCAGAAGTATATTCATGTCGAGGAGGCGGATCAAACGAAGAGAGAGCTGGACGGAAAGCCTCCAAAGAAGCCATCTCCCGGGGAGACCTCTAGGATGCGGAAGCCCATACCGACCATGCATGACTCCCGCGAGAGGCCGAAGCCAAGAAGAGACCCTATCCTGGAGGGGAGCTTCACTCCTCTTCTCGCCCCGAGGGCAAAGATCCTCATGAAGATCGAGGACGAGCGCTATCTGAGGCGCCCACCTCTATTGAGGCCGTCAAATGGTCACGACAAGATGAAGTACTGCAACTTCCACCGCGACTACGGCCATGACACCAAGAAGTGCCGCAACCTCAAGAAAGAAATTGAAGAGCTCATAAAGAGAGAAAACCTCAGGTGGTTTGTGGGGGACAGACCCCTACGAAACCTCAGGCGCTCATCATGCTCCCTCTATGTTGACTCTGGTCTTGATTTTGATGATTGACAAAATATTTAAGTATATATGAGTACTAATTATATTTTAAGTATGTTTTTCAGATCTTAGTACTTAACCATGTTGAATGAATAATTGCTTGAATTTCAATTAAAAAAGTCTTTAAATTAATGGAAAATTAAGTATATGGACTTTGGAATTAATATGGAAGAACTTGAAGAGATTAAAGTTTCAATTTGAAGAAGTATCAGCAAAGTTTCAGCATGGCACAGGCAAGTGTCGATACCTGGAAATGAAGTGTCGACACCCGAGGATCAAGTGTCGATACTTGAAAAGTGAAGTGTCGACTCAAGGCCTGAGACAAACAGAAAACTTCAGAAAGCATTTTCAGTCAAGTATCGACACCTGGAGCTGAAGTGTCGACACTAGGAAGTGAAGTATCGACACCTGGAGAATGAAATGTCGACACTTAAAACTGAAGTGTCGACACCTGGAGGTGAAGTGTTGACACTTGAACAGTAATGGCTAGTTTTCTAGGCTGCAGAACTTCTTCAACTTGGCTCCAACGGCCATATTTTCTTCCTTAATGGCTATAAACGGTCATTTAAGTATTGGGAGGCTATATAAACATCAAGAATCAAATGGAGAATTAATCCTTTGATTAGTTTCTTGAATATTCTTAAAGGATTCAATAGTTGAGTGATTGAAAGCCTTCAAGCTTCCAAGTTTCAAAGAGAGCATTCAAAGTCTACATCTACAAGTATTAATCAAAGGCTCCATCAACTTGAAGACAAGATCTTCATCAACAATCAAGGGCTTCAAAGAGCTTTATTTTAGAAAGCTTTTATTGTATTCATTTATACTTGCTCTTACATTGTTTTACTTAAGATTTTTGGTGAGCCTTGAAAAACCAAAGTGGTTGTTGATGAGCCTTGAAACCATCTAGGATTTTACTTGTGAGCCCAAAGCCAAAACAAGTTGTTTAGGTTCTTGGTTATCCCGTAAAACCAAAGGTGGTTATTGGTGAGCCTTGAAACCAACTAGGGTTTGACTTGTGAGCCCGAAGACAAAACAAGTTGTAAAGGTTGTTGGTGAGCCTAAGTTATAAAACCAAACTTAGTAAAATTCCCAAGGGGTTCTTGGGGAGTGGATGTAGGTGCTTGGTTGGCACCAAACCACTATAAACCTTTGTATTTGTATGATTATTCTTCTTGTACTTTTATTTCTTTATTTTCGTTGCATTTATTTGAAATACACATGCACTTGAATTGCATTAGCACATACTTGCTTTAGTTCATATTTTAAATAGTACAAAAGTTTTATCAAACCCAATTCACCCCCCTCTTGAGTTGCCTACCTGAGCCTACAATTGGTATCATAGCATGTGCTCTATTTGAAAATCTAACGATTTTGAGCTAAAATTCATGGCAACCCTTGTAGGTATTAGTGTTAGACCACCATTTTTTAATGGCATAAATTACATATTTTGGAAAACTCGCATGCGCATCCATATTCAATCTATTAGTTATCATCTTTGGAAAATCATTGTTAGTGGTCCTCATATTCCTTCCATTTTGGTTAATGGCATTTCCATTCCAAAGCTCGAAGAGGATTGGAATGAATATGACATTAAACAAACTGAAATCAATGCTAAAGCAATGAACTTGCTTTATTGTGCATTGGACTTAAATGAATTTAATAAAATTTCTACATGCACATCGATGAAGGAAATATGGGACACACTTGAAGTTGCTCATGAGGGTACTCTTCAAGTGAAGAATATTAAAATTAATTTGCTTGTATATTCTTTTGAAATTTTTGAAATGATGCATTATGAATCTATTTCTGATATGTATACTAGATTTATGACTATTATTAATGAATTGAAAAGTCTTGGCAAAATCTATACTAATGCTGATTTGGTGAACAAAATTCTTAGATCCTTGCCAAAATCATGGGATCCAAAGGTGACGGCGATCCAAGAAGCTAAAGATGTAGAAACCTTACCTTTAGAGGAGCTTATCGGTTCACTCATGACCTATGAGTTGAACTTATGGCAAAGGATAGTGGAAGCTGATATAAATAAGAAGATAATAGCCCTCAAGATTAAAAAAAAATTCAAGACAATGATGGCAACTTGGAGCGATAGCGAAGATTCAAGTACGGATGATGAAGTTGTCCTTCTTTGCTTTATAGCAAATGAGAAAAAGATATGTGCTGAAAATGATTATAATTTTATCTTTGATGAATTACATGATGCATCTAATGATCTTGTGCATGAATATAAATTGCTAAAAATTGAGCACAAGAAATTAAAAAGGCATGTAAATTACTTTTCTCTTGAGAACACCAATCTTGCCAATAAAAATGGTGATTTAAATGCCAAGATTGATAGTTTGAAAAATGAAAAGAATAATTTTTCTAAAGAAAAAAAATTTTTAGAAAAAGAAAATGTTATTTTGAAAGATTTATGTGATAGAGTTTTTAATGAGAAAAATATTTTGATTGAGAAAAAGAAGCAAAAACTTTTGAAGAATTTCTCTATTTCTGCTTCTTTCAATTTATCTTAAATGTGGTTTTAATGCTTATCCTTCTAGATTAATAAAAGTTTGGGTTCCAAAAGGAACCATAATTACTAATCATAAAGGATCCAAGAAAGTTTGGGTACCAAAAATATCTACTTGTTTGTTTTGCAGGAATGTCTTGCAGCCTAACTTGAAGAAATGAAGTTTTTGATAAATAGCTGTACAAGATAATTTGAAGATATGGACAAGCTACATTTTGGACTAAATGGTAAAAGAAAGGATTATATACATTGGTAAATTTTAAACATCTCCTTCCATAATTGAAAATGTAGTTAAATTTTTTGTTATAATTATTGCATCAATTACTTTGAAAAATTATTTTTGATTAATTAGAATCAAGTTTAGACTTATAATCATTGGTTATGATCATGGACTTCTTGATATTGATGAATTTCATGCTATCATGATTAAACTTGTGATTATTAGATCTTCACTTGATTTTGATTAATATAGTTTCTAAATTATTTCAAGTGAAATGCTATAATTTATATGTTTTTATTTTTGGCATCTATGCAAAATCTAAAAATGATTTGGATCAAGTATAGAACTAGTAGTTAAGGGTTACTTTTAAGAAGAATGTATGTATATTGATAAACCCTTGCTCTAGTAGCTAGACTTTATATCTTATTACTTCTAGCATTTATATGGATATTAAATCATTTTAAATGAATTTGAAATCATACTGAAAGTTTTTAAGTGATATAAATGCTTTGGATTTTGAAAATCATGAATATCTTAAAAATTTTAAATCCTTGATTTCAGACTTAGAATTTATGTTCATATCTTAAAATTATTTGAAATTATATTACATGTGCTTTCATGTTCTTATTCCTCAAATGAATGCATATTTTTAAGGGGGAATAACATTCAGGGAGAGCATCCAAAGATTTGTTATCATATTTGATGCTTTGAATATCTTGCTTGATATCATGCTGTACTTATATTGCTCTTATACTCCTTCTTCTTGTTTCCAAATCTAATTTTTTAAGGGGAGTTACATTTAAATTGTATCATGTTCAATTTGTATCTTAATTATTTGATTTCATGCATTGATTTTGATGACCTACTTGCTATTCTTTTCGACTTCATTCCCACTTTGTATTGCCTTTCACCCTTTTTCATGATATCAAAAAGGGGGAGAAAAATGTTAAGTATGAAAAAGGGAAGATATGATAAACATGAAAAATCATATGAGAAATGAAAGAAAGTGTTAAAGGGGGAGAAGAATGCAAAATATTTTTATCTAAAGGGAAGAATTAGTAAGAAGAAATTTTGAAAATTTAAAAATTTTGCATATTTTGAAAAATATTTTTGAAGATTTTGTAGATCATATATTGAGGGGGAGCTTGGTGCTTATTGATTTTGAGCTTTCATGTTTATACTATTGTTAATCTTTTTAAGCTTACCCTATTCTTATACTTAAAGGTTTTGTCATCATCAAAAAGTGGGAGATTGTTGACTCTGGTCTTGATTTTGATGATTGACAAAATGTTTAAGTATATATGAGTACTAATTATATTTTAAGTATGTTTTTCAGATCTTAGTACTCGACCATGTTGAATGAAGAATTGCTTGAATTTTAATTGAAAAGTCTTTAAATTAATGGAAAATTAAGTATATGGACTTTGGAATTAATATGGAAGAACTTGAAGAAGTTAAAGTTTCAATTTGAAGAAATATCAGCAAAGTTTCAGCATGGCACAGGTAAGTGTCAACACCTGAAAATGAAGTGTCGATACTTGAGGATCAAGTGTCAATACTTGAAAAGTGAAGTGTCGACTCAAGGCCTGAGATAAATAGAAAACTTCAGAAAGCACTTTCAGTCAAGTGTCGACACCTGGAGCTGAAGTGTCGACACTTAGAAGTGAAGTATCGACACCTGGAGAATGAAGTGTCGACACTTGAAACTGAAGTGTCGACACCTAGAGGTGAAGTGTCGACACTTGAACAGTAACGGCTAGTTTTCTGGGCTACAGAACTTCTCCAACTTGGGTCCAACGGCTATATTTTCCTCCCTAATGGCTATAGACGGTCATTTAAGTGTTGGAAGGCTATATAAACATCAAGAATCAAATGGAGAAGTAATCCTTTGGTGAGTTTCTTGAATGTTCTTAAAAGATTCAATATTTGAGTGATTAAAAGCCTTCAAGCTTCCAAGTTTTAAAGAGAGCATTCAAAGTCTACATCTACAAGCATCAATCAAAGGCTTCATCAACTTGAAGACAAGATCTTCATCAACAATCAAGGGCTTCAAAGAGATATTTGCTTTATTTTAGAAAGCTTTTATTGTATTCATTTATACTTGCTCTTACATTATTTTACTTAAGGTTTTTGGTGAGCCTTGGAAAACCAAAGAGGTTTTTAGTAAGCCTTGAAAACCAAAGTGGTTGTTGGTGAGCCTTGAAACCATCTAGGGTTTTACTTGTGAGCCCGAAGCCAAAACAAGTTGTTTAGGTTCTTGGTTATCCCGTAAAACCAAGGGTGGTTATTGGTGAGCCTTGAAACCAACTAGGATTTGACTTGTGAGCCCGAAGACAAAACAAGTTGTAAAGGTTGTTGGTGAGCCTAAGTTAAAACTTAGTGGAATTCCCAAGGGATTCTTGGGGAGTGGATGTAGGTGCTTGGTTGGCACCGAACCACTATAAACCTTTATGTTTGTGTGATTGTTCTTTTTGTGCTTTTATTTCTTTATTTTCGCTGCATTTATTTGAAATACACATGCACTTGAATTGCATTAGCACATACTTGCTTTAGTTCATATTTTAAATAGTACAAAAGTTTAATAAAATCCAAGTCATCCCCCTCTTGGGTTGCCTACCTGAGCCTACACTCCGGTCCCTACCGTCGACAACCGTCCTACCGAGAAGCCGGTGGGGATGATATGCTAGGGAGCCGAGCGTGCCTCCAAGAAGGCCCGAGGTGGGAAAAATTTTGAGAATGTACTTCCCTTTACGAGAGAAGGGGGGATGATAATAAAAATACAAACAATGATGTTGTGGTCATCGAGATGATGATCACAAAATATCTTGTAAAATGCATCATGGTTGATAGTGGAAGCTCCACGGATGTGCTTTTTTATGATGCTTTCTCCAGGATGAATCTTTTCTCTGCTCAGCGCAAACCTGTGCACATGCCTCTCGTTGGTTTCATGGGTGACTCCATAAGAGTTGAAGGGGAGATTATCCTCCTCATTACTACCAGGATGCCACCTCGGCAAAGCACCGTTCATGATGACATTCACGGTTGTGAGGCTTTCCTCGGCCTACAATGTGATCCTTGGCCGACTTGGGCTCAATCTGCTCGACGCGGTCATTTCCACAAAGTGGCTGTTAGTGCAGTTCCCAACTCCCTATAGTTTTGGGGAGATGACGGGGCATCTAAGCCTGTTCAGCACTACCTCCAAACCATCCTTAGGGCCAAGGCTGTCGAGGATGACCCCAGTACAGATGACCTTAATCAAAGCACACAAGACCCCAAAGGTGGCCCAGTCGAGCGTCTGCTATCGTACCCCCTCGGAATGATCCGGCGAAGACGGTGCAGATCGGGGGGCAGCTACAAGATGATGAATGGGCCCATCTTCTGGAATTCCTCTGGGCGAATGCTGATGTGTTCACTTGGACGGTGGCTAACATGCCCGGGACCCCACCAGAGATCATAACCCATAAGCTAAGCATCGACCCGAAGTACCGCCCTGTCCGGTAGAAGAAGAGAAGTTTCATATCGGAGAGGCAAAGGGCGATCAACGAAGAGGTGGACAAACTCCTCGTAGCTGGCTTCATCCGGGAAGTGCAATATCCAAGCTAGCTGGTAAATATGGTCATGGTGAAAAAGAATAATGAGAAGTGGAGGATCTGTGTGGACTACACCAACCTCAACCGAGCCTGTCCAAAAGATAGCTTTCCCCTGTTAAAGATCGACCAGCTAGTGGACACCACCTCAGGGCATCACTTGCTCTCCTTTATGGATGCATTCTTCGGATATAATCAAATCCGGATGCACCCAGAGGACGAGGAGCACACTGCCTTCATCACCGATCGAGGGACGTACTGCTATCAGATGATGCCATTCGGCTTGAAGAACGCTGGAGCAACATACCAGCACCTGGTCAACAGGGTCTTCAGAGAAAAGATCGCCAGTAGCATGCAAGTCTATGTAGATGATATGCTCATCATGAGCAAGCCAAGTTTGGACCATGTAGCCGACCTTGCGGAAGCCTTCCATAACCTCCGAGTGCACAAGATGAAACTGAATCCAGTGAAGTACACCTTCGAGGTAGCAGCGCGGAAGTTCCTTGACTTCATTATGACCTAAAGGGTGATCGAGGCGAACCCGAAGAAGGTCCAGGCGATCATCGACATGGAGCATCCAACCTCGAAGAAGTAGGTCTAGCGCTTGATGGGTTGGATCGCTGCATTGAGCCGATTCATCTCGAGGTCGGTAGACCATTGCCTTCCCTTCTTTAAGGGCTGTGCAAGATGAACGACTTCACCTGGACGGAGGAGTGCAAGACGGCCTTCGAGGAGCTCAAAGACTTCCTGGCATCACCACCACTGCTCTCTAGGCTAGAGACAAGAGAGGAACTCTTGCTATACCTGGCGGTCACCCCTGGAGCCATCAGTTCGGTCCTCGTTCGCACGAATCAGGACAGGTCCCAAAGGCCGGTGTACTACACCAGCAAGCTCATCCGGGATGCCGAGATTAGGTACATCCGATCCGAAAAACTCATTTTGGCACTGATCATGTCTGCTCAACATCTCAGGCCATGCTTCTAAGCATATCCAATCGCGGTCTTATTGGACCAGCCCTTGAGGGTTGTGCTCAATCGCCCCGATACATCTGGATGCTTGGCCAAATGGGCACTAAAGCTCTGCGAGTTTGATATCGCATACCGACCGAGGTCATCCTAGAAGGCCCAGGTGCTAGCCAATTTCCTAGTCGAGTGCGCGGGACTCGCCGAAGAGCCAGAGCAGACAATCCCGAAGCATCAAGAGAAGCCCCGCACCGAGGAGGAACCCTGGATCCTCCATGTCGACGGCGCATCCAACACGGGTGGAAGTGGCGCAGGCCCAATCCTCGCCAATAATGATAGAGTCGTAGCGGAATGCGCGCTCCATTTCAAGTTCGCCATGACAAATAACCGGCAGAGTATGAGGCACTCTTCGCGAGCCTCAAGGTCTCCCACGAGCTGGGTGTATGAAGTCTGAAGGTCTTCATCGACTCCCAACTAGTGGCCGGACAGGTCTCCGGAGAATATGAAGCTAGAGATCCCTAGATGATGAAGTACCTGGAGCAGGTCCGCTCAAGCATGGCAGGCTTCCAGCGCTTCAGCATCACTCACATCCCCCAAGGTGAGAATGCTCACGCCGATACATTGTCAAGACTTGCGACCTTGCCGGACTCGTCACTTGGGTGGGCCTACATCGAGTACCTCGAAAATCCGAGCAACGAAGCTCCAGCAGAGGTCTAATAGGTCACCCCGGAGCCGAGCTAGATGGATAGGTATATCAGATACATTGTTGATGGCACCCTGCCGGAGGACCGAGTAGAAGCAGGCCTCATCAAGAAGAAGGCCTCGCGGTACATTCTCATGGAAGGGTAACTCTACCGCTGGTCCCACTCCCATCTGCTCTTGAAGTGCTTGAGACCTGCAGAGGCAACATTCGTACTCCAAGAGATCCATGAAGGCCTCTGTGGAAACCACATCGGGGGGAGGATGCTGGCATACAAGGCCCTCCGCCAAGGTTACTATTAGGAGACTATGAGGGAGGACACCGCTGATTTCATGAAGAGGTGTGACCGGTGCCAGCACCACGCCCACATACAGCGTCAACCAGCGGCGCCACTCTCCCAGCTCTCCGCCCAATGGCCATTCGCCCAGTGGGGAATGGACATCCTGGGTCCATTTTCCCCTGCACCAGGGCAACGGAGGTTTTCAATAATGGCCATCAACTACTTCACCAAGTGGGTAGAGGCGGAGCCACTAGCATGGATCACGGAAGCCAAGGTCCACCAGTTCTTTTGGAAGTCGATCATCTGTCGCTTTGGGCTTCCCCAAAGCATCATCACTGATAACGGGCGATAGTTTGACAACTAGGAGTTTGAAGAATTTTATACAAAGCTCGGCATCCAGCATCGCTTCACCTTGGTCGCTCAACCCTAGACCAATGGGGAAGCCGAGGTGACCAACCAGACCATTCTCCAGGGACTCAGGACCAAGCTGAACCAAGCCAAGGGCAGGTGGGTAGAAGAACTTCCCAGCATTCTATGGGCCTACCACACAATGCCCAGGACGGCAACGGATGAGATGCCCTTCAACCTCACTTTCGGCACAAAAGTCATTATCCCAATCGAACTCGATGTGCCCATACTGTGGGTACAGCAGTATAACGAAGCAGAGAACCCGGCGTGCCTTCTCCTTAACCTAGACCTCCTCGAAGAAACCAGAGACAAGGCCCGACTCCGGATGGTGGCTTACCGGCAGCATGTAGCTCAGTACTATAACGCATGAGTGAAGTCAAAGGTCTTCCATACTGATGACCAGGTGCTGCACCGGGAAAAAGCATCCCAACCCCAAGAGTGCGGTAAGCTCTCACCGAACTGGGAAGGCCCCTACAAGGTGGTCGAAGCTCTTCCACATGGGGCCTACTATCTCACGAGTCTAGATGGTGCCAGATTCCCACGGACATGGAATGCCTGTAACCTAAGAATATACTATCAGTGATGTAAGGCCTTTTCCTCATAATAATAATAGATCCCTTTTTGTGCAAATCATTTTTGCCTTGCAGGGATGTCGCTGCCCGGCCCAAGGCCCGGTACGTCGAAGCCTGGAGTCCAGCCCTCCAGCACCAAGTCTCGGAGCACAGCTCTCCGGTAATGAAGCCTGGAGTCCAGCCCTCCAGCAACGAAGCCCGGAGTACAGTCCTTTGGCACCAAGTCCTGAAGCCTAGTTCTCTGGTAATGAAACCCGGAGTCCAGCCCTCCGGCACCAAGTCCCGGAGCCCAGCTCTCTGGAAATAAAGCCGGGAGTCCAGCCCTCCGGCACCAAGTCCTGGAGCCCAGCTCTCCAGTAATAAAGCCTGGAGTCCAGCCCTCCGGCACCAAGTCCCGGAGCCCAGCTCTCCGGCAATGAAGCCCGGAGTCTAGCCCTCCAGCACCAAGTCCTGGAGCCCAGCTCTCCGGCAATGAAGCTCGGAGTCCAGCCCTCCGGCACCAAGTCCCGAAGCCCAGCTCTTCGGCAATGAAGCCCAGAGTCCAGTCCTCCGGCACCAAGTCTGGGAGCCCAGATCTCCGACAATGAAGCCTGGAAGCCCAGCTCTCCAGCACTGAAGCCTGGATCCCATGCTCTCCGGTACTAAAGCCCGTATCCCATGCTTTCCAGCACTAAAGCCTGAATCCCACGCTCTCCGAAACTAAAGCTCGGGTCCTATGCTCTCCGGCACTCAAGCTCGGATCCCACACTCTTCGGCACTCAAGCATGGATCCCACGCTCTCTGGCACTCAAGCCTGAAAGCCTAGCTCTCCAGCACTCAAGCTTAGATCTCATGCTCTCCGGTACTCAAGCCCGGATCCCATGCTCTCCGGCACTCAATCCTGGAAGCCCAGCTCTCCAGCACTCAAGCCCGGGGCCCAGCTCTCCGGCATTGAAGCTTTGAGCCCAGCTTTCCAGCACTTAAGCCCGGGGCCAGCACTTCGCATTGAAGCTTCAAGCCCAGCTCTCCAGCACTCAAGCCCTGGGACTAGCTCTCCGATATTGAAGCTTTGAGTCCAGCTCTCTAGCACTCAAGCCTGGGGCCCAGCTCTCCGGCATTGAAGCTTCGAGCTAAGCTCTCTAGCACTCAAGCCCGGGGCCCAGCTCTTCGGCATTGAAGCCTTGAGCCCAGCTCTCAAGCATTGAAGCCTTGAGCCCAGCTCTCCGGCATTGAAGCCTTGAGTCCGGCCCTTCGGTGCCAAAGCAAAGTGCCCAGCTCTCCGGCACTTAGAAACATTCATCCACTTCCAGGGCATTCAGGAGTAAAGTGGAGACAACCTGGCAAGTTGTGAAACTTTTCTCTAACTTCATCACATGTAAAAAAAAAATAAAAAAGAAAAGAAGAGGGAAGAGAGAAGAGAAAAAAGAAAAAGGAACAGAAGTCTCAAGCCGAGATGATTGAAAATGCCAACTTCATTGAAAGTTAACTTTTCATTACAAGTATTTCTGGGTCCCCGACATGCCAGGTAGCCAGGCCAAAAACAGAGAGATGAAAAATATATAGGAGAACTACTCAGACAGCGCCTTCCTGCGACTATGCTCAGGTGGGACTTCAGCTTCTAGGGCCTCCGGCTGTGCAGCTTCAGTTTCAGCAACCGTCGCTGGTGGAGCAGGCTCGGAACCTGAGGCCAGCTCCCCAGTAGAGCCCGAATCTAGGGCTGGCTCCATGTCAGAAGCTCTAGGGTAGCTAAGAAAGCATCGACCCTGATCTGGGATGAAGCCCTCCACCCTAAAGCGAAGGTACACGAAGCCTTTAAAGGAGTCTGACACCGTCTCATGGAACTCAGTGGCGAACTCCTCCAAGGCCCTATACCTTGCCACGACCTCCTCAGCCACCTCCTTCACCTCGGTGGCCTGCTTTTTCACCATCTCTGCCGACTCGACCATCGCTTCTACCTCCTTCTCAATAGCGATGACCCTTTTCTCAGCGGAGATCAGCCTCTCCCTGGTCGCCTCCAGCTCCACCTGAAGAGACTGGGCATGCCCCTTCTACTGGATGGCCTCAGCATTGAACTCAGTCAACCTTCTCTTAGTGGCTTCGAGCTTCTCAACCTTGCTCTTTGACCGGCTCTGCTCCTGGTCTAGGCTCTCCTGGAACTCCTTCAAGTGCCTCTCAACACTCGCGAGCTCCTTTCGAAGCTCCTTATTTTCTCGGATGAGCTCCCAGGAGTCATCAATCTTCTGCTTGAGCTCGATCTTCACAGACTCGAGCTCTGCTGCCCGCTGGCAGTCCTTCTTTAGCCAGTGCTTGCAGCAATCCCTGATCAACAAGAGCTCAGCGCTGAGCTGCACCAAAGAAAATCTCGGCAATCAATATAAGAAAGAAGAAAAAGAAGTTAAGAAGATGAAGTCACTTACCGAGAAGAGCAGGGGGAATGTGCTGCCAATCGCTTCCCCCAGTAGCTTGCCGGCTTTCTCTCACCGATCGCATGATTGGATTGCAAAATCCATCATGCGCTCTGCCATGCCCTGGACCCGGACCAGGGAGGTATTGGGCCCTAGCTTGAACAGGACTCGGCGGTAGTCCCATTCTCCTCTGCTCACCCCGAACGCTGTGTCGCCCGTTCCGCAAGCAAAAGAAGCCTCAAGTGAATGGGGGGAGCTCGGTGCCTTCCTGGACAGTGCCTTCGGTTCTACCTCTATTCCCACTTGTCCCTCCTCCTCGATGACAATAACTTCTGGGGGAGGTGGGGACATTGTGGAGATGACTGCGGTAGCGGCCCTGGCCTGGACGACCACCTCGACCTCTGGGGCTAGGACCGGCTCTCGTCGCCTCGGCCACTCTGGCACGGGCTCAGCCACCCTTTGGCCCAGCTCAGGCTTCACTTCAATCGCTTCTTCTCCTCATTCGGGGATGGTCTTGGCCATGCTCCTCCTCAGCTCAGTCAGCGCGGCAGGAGCGGCTGCCACTGCGCTCTCGTCGCGAGCCCTCTTTGAGGAGGATTCTTCAACTAGCTCCGATGGAGGTCTCTTCCTGGTGATCGAGTGCAGGTCGTCCACCGAGAACTTCATACCTGCATGCAGAAGAAAAATGTCAATTTCAAGTTCGAAGAAATAGAGTAGGAGGTGCAAGGAGAGGTTCGAGCCTAACTCACCCAACTCCCTCATTCGGTCGACCCCGGCCTTGGAAAGGTTCTACTCGAATAAAAGAACCTCGAGGAAAGGAATCTGAGTGGTGCGGAGCTGCTTATAGACCTCTCAATCAGTCGCTTTGACCATAGAATTTCGGTTAGGGGATCGATCTAGGTCGCTCCAGACGCAGTCGACCCCCTCGACCATTGCAAAAAAGAATTTACTCTTCCATCCTTTAATGGCAGAGGGGAGTTCAAATCTGATGCCCTTCGGGTGAGAAGAAAGAGACCACCACCCGTCCTCGGTAAGGTGGCGCTTCAGGGTGAAGAAGGCCCTGAATAAGGAAAAACGGGCAACAATCCCGTGAAAATGATAGAGCACTATAAAGCAAAAAATGGTCCTTATGGTGTTCGAGACAAGTTGAGCAGGAACGAGACGGTAGTTGCTCAACACTGAAAGGAAGAAGGGGTGGAAAGGAAATCGAAGCCCTCCTGAGAAGGTCTTCTCATAGAAAGAGATCCGGCCTGGGCTACTGGAAGTAACCCGATCCCCTGGTCAAGGGATCAAGAGCTAGACAGAGTGCGGGATGCCATAGATATCCCGGATGGTCCTCAGTTCCTCAGCAGAGATTGTCGAAGCAATCTCGCTAGGACCAGTCGACCGAGCAAGTTCGGGGGTGGGTTCAGATGGAAGAGGAGGAGGGCTAGATCTGGGCTCCCTAATGACTATCCCGCTAGGGGGACGCCTCCTACTGAACTCGAAGCATTCTTCTTCCCTCCCCTCATCGGAGGAAGAAGAAGGTGGCCTCGACATAGAAAGTCCCGCCTCGACTTGGTTGGTCGAGGGATGGAAGTTGGGACCGAAACAAGACATCTAAAGAGATGAAGAAGGTGGAATCTCAAGAGGAGAAGGGAGACGGACTACATCCGAGAAGACCCTAAACTCAAAAGAAAAGCTCTGCTCTACTGGGAGAAGGAGGAAGAAGGAGACAAACCTGGTTCTTAAGGAAGTCTAAGATGGCCGGGGGGAAAAAAGACTTGGGTACGATGGCGGGCATGCAAGGTTCGAAAGAGTAGATGTTTTGAAAAAAAATCAGCCTTTTATTTCGAAGCGACTCGACGTCGACTGTAATGTTGCAGCATCTCCACCAACAGATTGGTGCCACGTGTCGATCATCGGCGAGTGGGACATCTCGCTTCGACTGCGGCCGCTCTGAATTATGTGCTGGCAATAATTGCTCCTTGGACATGGTCACGTGACTCCTTCGTGTTGGCTTGGAGAAACCACCTCACGAAGTGCCAGCGATCGTGGTCATTTTGGTGCCGGATCATTGCCTTTCCATGTCAACACCGCAATTACTCCCTTTGTCCCGAGTGTCGTGCACAAATGGGCCTCGGGAGTGGGGGGCAAATGATATGGCGGGATCGCTGATGTGGGTGCCAAATCGAACGCCACGTCGAATAAAGCTACCACGTGGAACATCCCAGCTCGGACTCCTTTGCTCGGTCGTGCTCCCTTCGGGTCGAGATGCTGAGGTCGAAGCCGAGCTTCGCCCTCCTTCGCCCGACCGTGCTCCCTTTGGATCGAGACACCGAGGCCGAAGTCGAGCTCCGCCCTCCTTCGTCCGGTCACGCTCCCTTCAGGTTGAGACACCGAGGTCAAAGTCGAGCTCTGCCTCTCTAGATCGGCTCCATCTCGGACAAAGAGATCTGCTACTGAAGGAAGTTGCCGCTCTTCCTAGATGATGGCTCGACATTCGAGGACCATGAAAAGATGCCTGTCAGGTTGTGATAGTGACCCAAGTGGCCACTTGTACCATAATGGAAGGAATCCTCTGATCGAGGCACTGCATTCTCCACCAACCGTCTGTGCCTTCCGAAATTGGAAGTCAACCAGTAGATCCAGATCCAGGAGACGGTGGCTCATCGATCGAGATCCTGCAAAGTTGCCCAAAAGGGAGCGACCAGAAGGAATGTCAGCACAAACGGTAGCTTCCATGTCACTAGAATGGAAAGACAACCCGTCCACGGCATGAAACATCACCGCACGTGCCCATAAGCACTGGGGAGATCCCAAGGTAAGCGACGGGCAATGCCCCAGCAAAAAGAGGTCTCCCAGGTTCAAACGAGGTAACGAATACACACCGGCATTCAATTTAAGCTTCAAACGAGCGAGGTCCAACGAGCAAGAAGGGGGCAGCACACAGGAAGGCAATGCTCGAGGCTACCACGAAACCTTCAAGAGGGGTCTAGACGGACACAGCCACCCAGTTCGAGCTCTCCTCTGCTATCACTCCCACAATCTTTGCTTGGTCCGCTCGCACTCTTTTACTTCACAACTTCTTCTCCTAGCATGGAGTCCATACTCGGGGCTCGACCAGGAGGATCTGTTCTCCTAGATCATTACTGACTTGAGCGGCAGAGTGCCGCCGCCATAATTCCCGGCCCGGGTCACAAACTCTATTTTGCAGGTTCGAAAGATCGAGAGGAATCCTGTAAGACGGTGGTGAGCTCCGACCTTGACCTCAACTATAGGCCACAATGATCTTGGCGGCAACACATCACACCCTCAGTTTCAGGATGCCCCACAACCTTCTCCTTAACTATAACTCCAATTTTGAGGAGAAAGTTCTACAAGCTTTGGCTAGGCTAGAAACTAACTCTCAAATCCTTGACTCTCACGTGCAATCTATAGCCAAGATGGAGATCCGAATTAACCAACTAGCTATAGCAATCTATAAGGAGGAAGGAAAACTATCTAGCTAACCTATTAGCAAACCAAAGGGGCAATATAGGGCTAAGAGCTCCAATGTTCATAAAATCTTTTCTGAGCATGCTAAATCAATAATGATCCTTAGAAGTGGAAAGGTTTTAAAGTATTCACAAAGGATCAATATATCAAGAACCCAAACTTAAAACAAACCTGAATTACCTAATGATGAGGAAGCCCTTAAGGAGAGGAATAAAATAATTTTCTAAGCACCTGCAATTATAGTTCCATACCCAAGTGATCTAGAAAAATCTCTACCTTCAGATAAAATTGTTGGGTCTCATGTGGTGCTTCCAAGGCTTAGGGGACCAAGGCTAAGGCCAAAGTCCAATGATCATTATGCTGTCATGGAATTTCTATGGCTAGTTTGGATCCTAAGATGAAAGGCATTAGCTTTCGGGTCTTGAGGTTCAGGAGACTTGGGCCTTAAGGGGCCAACTTGTATTGGGCTGGTTTTGAGTCCTAGGTATATGATTGGGTTGAGTCAAGGGTGTACTGGGATTTGGGAAACTCAGTTATGCACTAAGTTGGCCTATGGGAGTTTTAGGATTAGGTCATGGTGACCTAGTATGTATATACTTTGTATATGAGATTGATTGGAGCTGTCATAATGAAATAACCTTTTCTCCCTGATATCCACCTTCTTTCTCCCTCTCTTCCTCTCTGGTTTGTCACTCTCCATCAGGGTAATATCAGCATCCAAGCCGCCATATCCTAGGAAGGAGAAAATTCCTTAGCGCCTAGGGACTCCTAGTCCAAGTAAGAAACTCAGCACCTAGCTTCTTTGGAGTCATCCCTCTCTTTACCCTTTTAGAGTTCAACCAGGAGCTTTGGCGAGTTGAGTCCTCACTGGTTGGAGGTCCCAAGAGAGGTGGTTTCGCATCCATATCATATCTGGAACGCTCGAGGCACTCTAAACAAGTTAGGATATTTATGCACAAGAAGGCTGAATCCCTGCCAGACTGATTGCTTCAATCCCCTATTGCTGCCACTTCTAATATAATGTTCCGAGGTTGGTTGGTGGTAAAAGGTTGTCCATGCTCCTGGGAACGTCCTCCAACAAGTGGTATCAGAGCTCGAGTTGCATGGAGTTCATGGAAGATGCCAAAAGTTGCAGATCTTCAATTGCTGAAATTTCAGCAAGGGCCTGTCAAGGTACTTCTCAATCCTACAGTGTCTTTTTTTTGTATGTTTGTCTAGGATCAAGCCATGAGTACTAGCATGAAGGTGGATTTTGAGAAGTTTGATGGGAAAGGAAACTTTTCCATGTGGAAAGTTTGGGTTGAAGGCTCCTTATCCAGTTGGAACTGGATCAGGCTTTGGAGGAAAAGCCTGACGAGGTGTCAGAGAAGCAATGGATGTCCATGAAAAGGAAGGCATGTGCGATGATTAGAAGGTGCTTGGCAGATGCGGCTCTCTATTCTATGATAAAGAAGAGGACTCCAAAAGGTCTTTGGTCAAAGTTGCATACGCTCTACATGGAGAAGAACATGTGCAACAAGTTGATGCTAAAGAAGTGACTCTACAGTCTTCAGATGCAGAAAGGCGGAAACATAGTAGATCACATTCAGAAGTTTGATCAGATGTGCAACGAGTTACTAAATATTGGGGTCAAGTTCGAGGAAGAGGACAAGTCCTTTCTGTTGCTATGCTCATTGCTCCCTTCCTTTGATGCTTTGGTTACTACACTGCTGTATGGCAAGGAGACCCTGAAGTATGAAGACATGGTCTCAGTGCTGCGTTCCAAATTCTTCCAATGAGCGGAGGGAGAAGCTAACCAAAGGAGGAGTTCCCTAAGAGGACTTGGTCATTGGGGAAAGGTCCGAAAGAGGAAGGGAGAGGTCCAAGCAGAGAGGACAGTCGAAATCCTGAAGGAAGAGCAAGAGCAGGAAAGATGCAAGGTGCTCTAAGTGCAATGAGACTGGGCACTTTCAGTGGGATTGTCCTTAGTTGGAGAACAAGAAGGAAGACACGGGAGGATCAGATTTGGTGAGTGTCATGCCTGATAAAGAGGTGGAGGATGACCTCTTGGTGGTATTAGATGATCATAGATTGTATACAGATGTGTATTTTCTAATTAAATTGAAAGCACATGGTATGCAGAGTAGCACGTCCGACGAGTACGGGTCGATCCCTCGAGGAAATGGATTTTTGAACTATGTTCAAACCCTAGCTTAGGTAGCCCAAATTAATCAAATAATGAAAAATATATAATTTAAAGATCTAGGGCTTTCGAATCCACTAGACCAATGATTTCGAAAACTTTTCTAAGGATCTCTTTTATTAAACCTTTCAACTTCCTCCTTTGTAATAACCAAGTATAGATTATGAAGAGATTTAACTCAACTATAACCCATCAAGATTTTACAAGGAAAGGAGGAAAGGAAGAATCGAAAAATAAATTATTGAGCTATCTATCTTTCATTCTTCTACAAGGAAAGGAGGAAAGGAAGAAACGAAAAATAAATTATTGAGCTATCTATCTTTCATTCTTCTTGTACTGAATCAAGCATGAAAGGGATTGAAACCCAACTATAGCGGGATTGAAATCCAACTATAGCTCGTCAAGTCTCTTGATTAGAAGTTTAAAAATGAAAGATAAACTCTTAAAAATTAAAGTCCGAAAAGAAATCCAAAAGACTTCTAATCATGGTCTAGTTTCATCGCCAACCCCAGAAGGATTTGCTTAGCCCGACATGATATTAAAATTTTAAAAATAAAATAAAATAAAATAATTTAAAATTAATTATTCTAATTGCAGAAATTAAATATGCAAGAATTAAACTAAATTAGTTGCTGAAAATTAAATTGCATGATTTAAATATAAAAATCAAAACTATCCTAATTACAGAAATTAAACTAATCTACTTGCAGGCATTAATAAAATTATAATAAATTAAACTAGATCTAAAGCAGAAATTAAAATGACTAGAATAAAAATTTTTAAACTTTATTACTAAAATAAAATAGTCATTCATAAAAAAAAAATAACTATTAAGCTATCAAGACAGCTTAGAGTTGAAACAGAAAGAAAATAAATAAAACTGGCTTTCCTCTAAGAAGAAAAATAAACTCGGGAGTTGAAACAAAAAGAAAATAAATAAAACTCTCTGGCTCTGGCTTCCATTCCTTCGGCTCTAAGAAGAAAAATAAACTCGGGGGCTCTCGAAAAGGAAAACAAAGGCTCGGAATGAATTTAAACTCAGAACTGTCCAAGCCTTCCGCTCCTCTCGTATTTATAGAGAAGGAATGCGCAGATAAACCGCGTCGGACTGCTCTCTTCATTGCTTCTCGGCCTCAACCATCGTTCCCGTGACAAACTCCATCACCGCGCTCTCATCCCATCTCCATAGAGTCTCGATGGGGTGTTATCCCGAGTCCTTCGATGTTATCCTTCGGGCATCCAGGTTTCCCGACACAAGAGGCGGACTGCAGCGAGATTCTGGGCAAGGCAACTTCCTCATGGTTCGGTGCAGACAACGATGAAGGAGGATGGTGGACTGAGACCAGCCGTAGAAGAGAATGGTGGGATGGACTGAAGATCTGGTTGGAGAAGAAGAACAGGGTGGCCGAGCATCCTGACAGCAAGCTTGGTGAAAACCGTCGGAACAGGGACGCAGCAAATGGAGATGGCGTCATGGTGGCATGGTGGACTGCAGCAAGGAGGCAACAACAGGGGCGACGATGAAGAGAGGGGCACGGTGATGAATCTCATGGGAAGATGGGCAGCAGCTTGATGAAGACCGGCCTTGAATGTGGTGAACTCGGCATCGGAAGGGCCAGCAGCTTGGTCCGGCATCTTCTCCATTGCTTCCGGCGACGGCAACAACAAGGATGAACGGCGGCTTGGTGAAGATGGAGCGGACGACCAGCGGTGAAGATGGTGTTTTGCTGGAATTTTCCGGCGATTTTTAGCTTTTCCGGCCGTGAGGAGCGTCCTGGCGACGAGAGAGGGGTCTCCGGCATCTTCTCCGGCGAGTTTGCGGCTTGGGGACGTCCGTGGTCCACGGCTCTACTCCGTGGACCAGCTGCCTGGAGCGCGTGGACCATTGGATTGTTACGTGAACCGTAAAGCTGGTTCACGTTGAACCAATAACTTGAATCCCGTGCTTTAAAAATCGTGCTATCCAAGGATTAACCCTTCAAAATTCATTTCCCAGCTCAATTGAAGTCCGAATCGTGCACCGTTCACGCCGTTGGATCCCAAAAATTGTGCTCTTCATGTTGGTGAGGTTCAATCATCTAAAACACTGCATAAAAATATAAAATTTAATTAAATAAGGATAATTTAATATATAACTTAATGCTTTAATATTCAATTTTTATGCATGTATCATACACATATATATGGACCCTGGATTCAGCCTGTTCTTATCATTATACCTCGAAATGGTCTTGGTTTTTGACCTATACCAAGACTGATGAGGAAAGTGTGATACTTGGAGATGATCATTCATGCAAGGTCACTGGTATTGGGAGTGTACAAGTGAGGATATTCGATGGGATCGTGAGGACACCGACCAATGTCAAGCATGTTCCCAAGTTGAAGAAAAATCTGGTATCACTGGGCTACCTAGAGCGATGCGATTACAACTTCTGCAATCAAGCTAGCAGTGGAGTACATAATATCTCCAATGGAGCTATGTTTATGATAAGAGGTAGGAGAATGGATAATAATCTCTACAAGATGGAGGGGTCGATTATGATTGGGCAATCTGATATAGCAGTGGCAGCACAAGATCCATAGGGAGACTATAGATTATGGCACTACCGCTTGGGTCACATTAGAGATTGTGGGATGAAGGAACTGAGCAAGCATGGATCAATTCCAAATTTGGTTGGTGATGTTTTAAATGTTTGTGAGCTATGCCAGATGGAAAAGTAGAGGATCCACTTCAGAGTAGTTCAGCCCACTATGTAGCTCCACCAGAGCTAGTTCACACTGATGTGTCAGGACCGTCTCCAATTTTAGTCAGAAATGGAGTGAGGTACTTCTTGACCTTGATAGATGATTTTTCAAGAAATGTGTGGATCTACTTTATGAGAGAAAAATCAGAGATCTTCTCAAGGTTCAAGGTATGGAAAGCAGAAGTTAAGAAGGAGCAAGGTCGTAGTGTAAAGTGCTTGAGGTCCGATAAAGATGGTGAGTTCACCAGCAGGGAGTTCCAGCACTTTTGTGAGGAGTGTAGCATCAAAAGGCACTTCTCAGTCAGAGGGACTCTTTAGTAAAATGGCATGGCTAAGAAAATCAACCGAACCCTTATGGAGAAGGCAAGATGCATGAGGCTGTAGGCAGGGCTTTCTAAGGCATCTGGGTTGATACAGTTGACACAGCATGCTATTAGGTCAATCGGTCACTGAATACAAAGTTAGATGGTGGTATTCCAGAGAAGAGATGGTTTGGAAGGAGGATTGGGCTTCTCCATCTACGGGTTTTTGGCTGCATGACGTATGTACACATCGATGCTGGTGAGCGTAGTAAGTTGGATGCCAAGTCAAAGAAGATGGTGTTCTTAGGGTATACACGAGGAGTCAAGAGGTACAGGATGTGGGATCCCTTAGAGAAGAAGGTCGTCATTAGTAGGGATGTAACCTTTAATGAGAGGTCAGTTCTCCAAAAGTCAGGTGGCACGGAGGAGTAGTAGGAGCAGCAGGAGGTCTAGCAAGGCAGCAGTGGATAGCTTAACTCATTTTCTATTTTGCCACTTGCAGGTGCATCTAGAGGATTGGACATTCAGGTGGAGCACTCTCAGAGGGTGCCTCCACATGTGGAAAGAGCTTGGATGGATGATCGAGGCCAGAAGGACCAGCAGGAGCAGGCTGGACTTAGGAAAGATTTGGGGTTGCACTACATAAGTCCAAGAGAACTATCAGGCAACCTGACCGATATGGCTTCGGAGAGATGGTGTCATATGCCCTGGTGACAGCCAATGAAGACCCATAAACCTATGAGGAGGCTATGGAGAGTCTAGACAGAGAGAGGTGGGTCCAAGCAATGTCTGAGGAGATGCAGTCTCTGCACAAGAATGACACATGGTAGTTGGTATAGTTGCCACAGGGGAAGAAACCCATAGGGTGCAAATGGGTTTACCAATGCAAGGAGGGACCTTTGGAACAAGAAGGCACAGATTCTAAGCTCGTTTGGTTGCCAAAGGTTACTCACAGAGAGAAGGAATAGACTTCAGTGAGGTTTTTTCTCCTGTCATTAGACATACTTTCATCAGGTTGCCGCTGAGCATCGTAGTAGCTCAAGACTTGGAGCTAGAGCAGATGGATGTCAAGACGGTGTTTCTCCATTGACACTTAGAGGAGAGCATCTACATAGAGTAGCCATCAGGTTTCAGAGAACTAGGATTAGAAGAGAAAGTTTATTTGCTACAGAAGTTACTATACGAGCTCAAGTAGTCGTCGAGGCAATAGTACAAGTGGTTTGATACTTTTGTGAGGAGCATTGAACTTTTCATGTGCGATCATGACTTTTGTGTATATGTGAGGACTCTTGATGATGGTTCTAGATTTACTTACTCTTGTATGTGGATGATATGCTGATAGCATGCAAGAGTAAGCAGATAGTGCAAGAACTAAAGGCAGCTTTGTCTCGGGAGTTTGAGATGAAGGATTTGGAACCTGTGAGGAAGATTCTAGGCATGAAAATCTTCAGAGATCAGAACAAGAGGGTGCTGCATTTATCTCACATAAAGAAGGTTTTGGAGAGGTATGGGATGAAGGAAGCAAAACTGACAGAGCTGCCTATAGCCGGACACTTCAAACTCTTGAAGACCATGGCACCACAGACTGAGGTGGAGGTCTAGGAGATGGAGATGGTGCTGTATGCCTCTGGTATAGGTAATCTCATGTACACCATGATGTGTTGTAGGCTGGATATCGTCCATGCAGTGAGTCAGGTGAGCAGGTTCATGGCACAGCTTGGTAGGGAGTACTGGTGAGCACTGAAAGGAGTCTTCAGGTACTTGGCAAGCATGGTTGGAGTTGGCATTTGCTACGGATAGTGAGGAGGTGCTGAGAAATACTCCAACATGTCCAAGAAGGCTCGAGGGCTGATAGGAGGGTTCGTGGATGCGGATTTTGATGAAGATGTAGACACCCATCGTTTGACAACAGGTTTCATATTCAACATATATGGAGGTCCTGTATCATGGAGATCCTTCTTGAAACCTATTATGAGATTATCAACCATCGATATGGAGTACATCAGAGTTACAGAGGTAGCAAAGGAGGCCCTATGGCTGAAGGGTCTAGCTTTGGAGATGGGCCTTGAACAGGAGGCTGTTAGGGTGCACTGCGATAACCAGAGTGCATTCTACTTACGAAGATTCTATCACGAGATGCACTGACGAAGGTTCTATCACGAGATAGCTTTCACAAGTGTGTGGCACTGATGCTACTTGTGGACAAGATGGAGTTGGCTAAAGCCTTGAAGCGCCAAGGTAAAGATTGTTGGGTCTCATGTGGTGCTTCCAAGGCTCAGGGGACAAAGGCTAAGGCCAAGGTCCAATGATCATGATGCTGTCATGGAATTTTTAGGGCTAGTTTGGGCCCTAGGATGAAAGGCTGTTAGCCTTTCGAGTCTTGAGATTTAGGAGACTTGGGCCTCAAGGGGCCAACTTGTATTGAGCTGGTTTTGAGTCCTAGGTATATGTAATTAGGCTGAGTCAAGGGTGTACTTGGGATTGGAAAACTCAATTATGCATTAAGTAGGCCTATGGGAGTTTTAGGGTTAGGTCATGGTGACTTAGTATATATATACTTTGTATATGGGGTTGATTGGAGCCATCATAATGAAATAACCTTTTCTCCCTGATATCCATCTTCTTCCTTTCTCTCTTCCTCTCTGGTTTGTCACTCTCTATCAGGATAATATTAGCATCCAAGCCACCATACCCTAGGAAGGAGAAAATTCCTTAGTGCCTAGGGACTCCTAGTCCAAGTAGGAAACCCAGTGCCTATCTTCTTTGGAGTCATCCCTCTCTACCCTTTTGGAGTTCGACCAGGAGCATTGGAGGGTTGAGTCTTCACTAGCTGGAGGTCCCAAGAGAGGTGCTTTCACATCCATATCATATTTGGAACATTTGGGGCCCTCTGAACAAGTTAGGAGATTTCTGTAAAAGAGAGCTAAATCCCTGCCAAGCTGTTTGCTTCAATCCCCTATTTCTACCACTTCCAATATAATGTTCTAAGGTTGGTTACTAGTAGAAGGTTGTCTACGCTCTTGGGAACATCCTCCAAAAAAAATAAGGGTTAAGATGAATGAAATGCTCAAATTATTCGAGCAAGTCTATATCAATCTTTCGCTTTTAGATGCCATCAAGCAAGTCTCGACCTATGCCAAGTTTTTGAAGGATTTGAGCATCCAAAAAAGTAGATCTCAGGCACACATCCCAAAGAAAGTCTGCCTTGCTGACCAAGCTAGCTTAGTCTTTCGATACACAACTCTACCCAAGCTCAAGGACTCTGGTATCCCTATCTTTTCTTGTATTATAGGGGGTCTGACTATTAAGAAAGCCCTATTAGACTTAGGAGCAAGTGTTAATCTCTTCTCAATTTTAGTATATAAACTTTTTGGGTTTAGAAAACTAAAGTCCATGTCAGTAACCCTACAACTAGCTGATAGATCTTTTAAGATACCACTAGGGATAATTGAAGATGTGTTAGTTAAAGTGGTCAAATTCTACTTCCCTGTAGACTTTATTGTATTGGATATGGAATCCAAAAATGATCCTAGCCAAATCCCAATTATTTTAGGCTGACCCTTCCTTACAACATCCATTGCTTTTATCAACCATAGGATAGGAGCCATGGATGTATTATTTAGGAATAAAAAGTTAAAGTTGAATGTGTTTAATGCTATCACAGGATAACAAAGTGATGAGTTTAATGAAGTAAATGTGCTAGAGGAACTTGTAAAAGAAGCTACCCCTAACATACCCTCGCAAGGCCTTTTGCAATCCTGTCTAGCCTATTTTAATATAGACAACTTTGACATAGATGGGTACATGAACAAAATGAATGCACTGTTAGAGCCACCTAGCTCCACTCCTCCATGGACCATGAAATATAAGCAAATGGCCCCTCCCTCTAATACTCCAATAGCTTCTTCACTGAGACCGTACCTACATTGGAACAAGAGCCATTTCTAGTCATGTTAAAAGATCCATTCTTCGAACATGATGCAATCTCTGACTAAGAAACTCAACTTGTAGGCTTGCCAAACAAATTCAAAGAAGCTATTGGAGGGACAATCACTGATCCAAAATAGACTACCTAACCCAAATGTTACCTCAAGAATCAAGTAATGCAATCTTGAAACAAGATAGCCTTGATAACTTTACTAGGGATCCTTCACACAAATAGTTGAATTACACTAAAATTGATAACATAGAGAAGCTAAGTGACCTATTAGATCCACCTTGGATGCTAAAGTGTAAGTAATTTATAGAGTTTTCTAGTATCTACCTGGCCCTTGTACTAGAAACAACACCTACCTTACAAACCAAGCTACCTCCTGGTACCAATTATCAAGAGATACATCATGTAGGTGCATATAAAGAATATCAAAGAAATCTAGTGTGAAATATTATTGATTGGACTTTATCCAACCATCCGCTATGGCTAGATATACCCAATAATTTAGTGGATGTATCAATTGGCATAATTTAAAAGATTTACTAAGTTTGGTTGAAAACTTTAAACTTAGCACTCCTGGGAGGCAACCCAAATTTTGAACTTAATTTAACTTTTTAGTTTGTTTATTTTCTTTTTATGATAGGTAACTTGGTTGGAGGGACAACCAAATCTTCAAAAATAACTAAAGATTCCTGTTGGATCAAGAATATATTAAGTCAGGTGTATTCTTTTCTATCCATTTTTTACATATTGCATTGTTTATTTTCTTTCTCCATTAAAGATAATGTCGATTAAGTTGGAAGGGAAGAATAACTAATTTAATTAAGTTCTTGAGTATGACCAGAAGTAATTAGTTTTGTATACCCAAACTTTATCTTGATTTAAAGTTAATTAGGCATCCTAATTAATGAGTGATTAATGATCTAGATAATTTTAGAGATACTAAGGGGCAAATTACTAAGAAAACCCAATAAATTGTAAGATTTAGGCCAAACAAAGTTTTAGGAGTGATTCTAAAACTCTTTTCTTTCTTATCTTAATAAAGAATCTACTTGTTGAGGGTATAAGTGGAAAGGTTGAAATATATAAAAAGTCCTAAAAAAAGAAGAGAAAAAATGAAATAAAAAGATTTTGACATTATCTTACTGAGTAACTAGGCATTTTCACCTAAGCATTGTGGTTTGCATCAAAAAGTGGCATGCCAAAAAACTATTAGAGTGTTAGTCTCATCTCACAGCTCTTCTTGGAGTCTTACTAAGTAACTAGACACCTTTGTCTAAGTATTGTGGTCCCGTCAAAAGATAAGAAGGCCAAGAGATCTATTAAGCAATGGTACCTCACTGAGTATCCGAGCCCATTTACCTAAGTAAATATTATGGTTCCTATTAAAAGATGATCATGCTCATACTTAAGAGGTTAGGACATTGCACTAGACTCTTTTCTAAAAAAATAATAATAATAAGGTGACTAAAGTGTAAAAATATAACAAACCCAACTTAAATCATATTAGAGGACTTAAATAGTAGGTTAGGAGGATGGTAAAGTAAGACTTCCAAATATTTCTATGGTCAATACTCAACCACTAATTAGGTTAATTTAGTGATCCAATGAAGTACCTCTTTAATGGCCTGACCGAGTATCAACTACCTTTAGGAATACCTAGGATAACATTCAATTCAAGGACAAGTTTGTATATACTACTAATTTATCTTCTTTACTTGAGGACGAGCAAATTTCAAGTCAGAGGGTGTGATAAGTCCTATAAATATATCTATAAAAGCAGTAATTTATAAAATAATTTATCTTATTCTTTAGAAATTGATATTTTTATCTATCTTTTGTAGGAGGACACATGCCAACATACAGAGCTCAAATTAAGGATTCAAAGGATGCAAACCGGACTTAAATCGAAGTTCAAATGAGTCCAAAATCAATTAAAAACTAAATTTAGCATAGTTTTTGTTGTAGATGGTTTATTATAGACTGGCCACTTGGTCTACAAGATAGCCTTCATGGACCATCTTCCTCCCTAAGCCATCTTCTTCCTCTTCCATGCTGCTGATGATGCTGCCTTGCCACCATCACTGCCATGTAGCATAAGATGAAGCTCGAGATGCCAGCACACCCATCATCGACCTAAGATGCTACCCGTCATCACCTCTCTCAGTCCCGTCACCACTTCCCAACCTCATCGCCAACCTCCTATGCCACCATCGCTGCCTTTAGTGCCACCAATAGCTACCTCCTGTGTTGCTGGTAGCCAAAGAAGAGCATAAATGGGGTGAAACTGCTAGGCCATCCACATGTCCATCTTCCCCAAGCCATTGGCCATCCTCTACTTATCACCGTCATCTTCTCCATCGCATCACCCTCTCCACTACTGATCGTCGCCATCATGGCTTCTCCTCCTTGGTGCCAAGTAGCCTGCACAAGCCACCATACCACCACCTGTTGCCATTACTACCATCCCGTCATCACTGGGCATTACCTCATCCTTGCCCGTTGTCACCTCCCCATTGATCGCTAACTCTCCACCATCACCTCCTCCCTATGTCGGAGCCATCCTTCCCATTGCTCCCTCCTTGCCAGCCGCCCATCACTAGTCATCTTCTTCTCCCACATCATCAGTCCAGCGATGGGCAGGAGTTGCCAATCTCAAGTTGCATTCTAGTGACAATGAAACATGGATCCAGCGGCCAGCAAGTGATTAAGACTTCAATTGAATGGCTAAGGGATCTTCTGAACCAATCTAGACTTCTTCAAGAAATTACAGGGTGATTGCGGCAAGTTTTGTTGCTATGATCTCCATCCGACGCCTTAGCCCAATCCAATGCAGTGTAGGTTTTGATCACATGGGATGTAGCAATTTTTGGGCATTTGATTTATATCCAAAAGTAGAAAATTCTTAGCTAGTCAAATATGAATTAGAATAAGATTTTAAGTCTATCTCTACTGGAATTTTGTTCACCATCCAACCATTAATTTTGTGAAAAATAAATCCTAGCCACTCCTATATTCTTTCCTTTAGTCCCCTATTTACACCTATAAAAAGGCTCTCATACCTCTACCTTGAGGCATCAACCCCTGGAATCCCTTTAGAGCCTTGTATAAAGGGAGAGGAAGAGAAGATCATGTACGTCTAAGGAGTTTCATCTTTAGGAAGTAGATGAAGTTTTTGGTATTTATATTTTATAATTTTTCTTTACGTAATTAGTTCTTAATTGTAATAGTTTACTTTTCATGAATAAAATTATTTTTCATTACTTCAAATTATGTTCTTCATGTCTATATTATAATTAGATTTTAAAATAGTCTATGATTATGTAGAGATGAGTCTTGATCCTGGAATACGATTCGTACTTAACAAGATACACTATGCTTAGAATCTGATTATAAAAAATTTTATTTTTATAATTAGAGACTTTGAATTGTCTATGGTTATGTAGGAGAGAATCAAGATTTGTACCCAGTAAGATAGGCTATGCTCAAGGATCAATCATAATTTAATAATTATATATTAAAGAAATACTTACTATAACACTAAATACTGAATCAAAAACCAAAACATCTTTCATATCTTGTTAATCTCTTGCTCATTAGTTTAATTTAATTTTTATTCATAGTTATAGACATATTCTCGCTCTTTTATCTTTTTAACCTAATTAAAACTCTAATAAAAAATTTTAAAAGTGAACATAACCCTAACCGATCCCTAAGGATACAATCCCAACTCACTGTAACTATAGTTTGAGTTGGTGAAATTATTTTTGACTACCTATGATTGTAATCATTAACTCAAGTGTGCAAACTAAGAATAATGTGTTTCTATTCCTCTATGTGAGTTGAAGCCATAATGTCAAGTATCGACTCATGATGACTCAACTCATGGATGAGTCGACACTTAACTAGGAAGTGTTGACTTAAGCTTGTAAGTAGAAATTTTAAAATTAAAAACTTTATAAAATTATTTTACAAGTTAAATTAAAAATTATTTAAAAATTTAAATAAGTTTAAACTTAATTAAGAATTAAGTTTGGATGGTTAAAAGACCTAAATTTTAGAATGGAAGATCTTAAGCCATATTCATAAGCCTTGGGGTTAATGGATTGGGTTAGACCTAGGATTAGAATCAATTAGACTAAATAGAGAACTTAAAATCTATCAAATGTTGTATTATATTTTCTTCTCTATATATCAATCTCAATAGTTGTAGTTTGATCAAGTCCATGATTTCTAAATGAATTTGATTTTGGCTAGAGGTCAGACCCAAGTCGTTAAGCTAGTCTAATCAAATCTAATGAACTGATTGGTGTCTAAGATAAGTTTGGCAATTTGATCATGGTTCTTGGGGCTACCTCTTACCTGGCCAACTTGTTGGTGTCTAAGAAAAGAGGTTAATGGCATAACCCTTCCATTGATCTCACTTACCTAGCCAATGTGATCAATCTAATATTGATCAAGTAGCTTATTGATTTGAGTAAATCCATGCCATTAAGTTAGATTAGTTTAACTAATTTAGGTGCCCTTGGACCAGTTTGTCTTGAAACCTCTTCTAAGACTTAGTGAAGTCGGTGAGAGGATTCTTGACTAATTAGTTCATATCTTTACTTTTTCATCTATCACAAAAGGTCCAAATCTCTAATATTATTAGGTGCTTAAAAATGATAAAGTTATGGTGATAACTAAGTTATAGCCTCCCATTAAAAGGATGGTAATGGGTCCAATAGTTTAGAAAATCACTAGAAGGCCAAAAGGCCTAGTGCTTATGTAGCTATTGGAACTATCATCCATATTATGATGTTTCATATGCAACTTTCTTAATGGTGGTTAGGAGGGCCAATCAAAATCGGGCTTGGCTATTTGTTGGTTAGAAGTACTGAGCCTTAATATGTTAATGATTGGACTTGACCAGGACTTTCAATGGGAACCAAAGGCCTAATGAAGAGGCACTTGAGGCAAAATTGATTACTAGAAGTTATTTGGAGAAACAATTGGTTGAAAACCTACGTATAAATACACATGGGTAGGCCAACCAAAGTCAGGCTCATTTGTAGTTTATAGGATTCTAGTACCCACTAAGGAATTAATATAATTCCTTGGACTGAAGGTAGAGGCTACCAATTCTTATAAAATTATGGGAGAACCTTTAGACTAAAATCTAAGTCTTTAGAATTAATAATTCATATACTAATTGGTCTTGTGTTCTCATTTTAGAAAATGGCTACCAATTTATCACTCCGGTCATTGTTAAACAATGACAAGCTTATGGGTTCCAACTTGAATAGCCAGTATCAAAAGATCAGGATAGTCCTGGGGTATGAATGGACTCTTTATATGATAATGGATTCTATACCTGAAGAGCCTACTCCCAATGCTTGCAGTGTAGTTAGGGATACTTATCAAAAGTGACTCTCTAACCAAACCACTGTGTGATTCATTATGCCAACGGCTATGAACGACGAGTTCAATTGCAAGTTTAAGGATGCCCAACTAGAGAAAATCCTTCAAATGCTAAAGAAATCCTTTAGAACACCTGATGATGTTGAGTGGTACAAGACTTTTTGTGTTATTTTTAATGCATGGATGCGTGAAGAGGCATCGTCAGTAATCATGTATTATACATGATCGAGTAGATCGAGTGCTTGGGCAAACTCAGCTATCCCTTGCAAGGGTAGCTAAGGAAAGATACAATCTTGAATTCCTTGCCCCCTTCCTACCTCGACTATCTCAATCATTATAGAATGACGAGGCCTATAAAAAACTATCATGATTTACTAGGATTACTATAGACTTATGAGAAGGATCACTAGCTTCACAAAGAGTCGATGAAACTAGTGGGAGGACTTTGGCAAGGCATCGTCCCTTTAAGAAAGGGAAGAATAAGAATAAAAATAAAAAGATGTAGCATGCTGGAGCATCACAGCTTGGTTAGATCAAGAAGAATAAGGCTAATAAAAGTTAGGTAGAGTATTTCTACTAAAAGAAGCAGGGTCATTGAAAGAGGAACTATCCTCTTTATATTACTTCGCTTGACCCAAACATTCCAAAGAAGTTAAAGCAGCAAGGAATTGTTGGATAAGGTATTTATATGATAATGCATTGCAATTTCTCCATCTATGATACTAGTACATGGGTATTGGATACTAAAAGTCCTATTCACATTTGCCATACTTTATAAAGACTTCAAGTTAGTAGGAGATTTAAGGATGGTGAGAGATTTCTAAACATGGGAGATGAAAGTCAAGTTCCAGTCCTAGCTTTGGAAGTCGTCAAGCTTGTTTTCAACTCTTATATTATCATTTTAAGTGAATGTCACTATTGTCCATTTTTACTTTTAAATGTCATCTCTATAGGCCTTTTCACCATGTATGATTATGAATTATCAATAAAGAATGATATTTTTAATATCATTATGAATGGTGTTATTGTGATGAGTAGACAATTACGAAATAGAATATATATACTATCACAGTCTATTAGCATAATATACAATTCAAGTAAATACCTTAGGATAGATAATGTTAGTAATACATATCTTCGGCATTGTAGGCTAGGTCATATTAACAAGAACAAAATAAATAGGTTGATTAAAGAGGGTATCTTCGATGTTAGTGATTGTGAATCACTACTGACCTGTAAATCCTACCTTCTTGGTAAACTAAGTCACCTTTTACTATAAAAGGTAAAAGGGCTAGTAAGATTCTAAGTCTGGTGTATATTGATGTATGTGGACCTATGAACACTAATGCCAAGGATAGGTATTACTATTTTATTATATTTACAAATGACCTTCCAAAATATGGTTATGTCTATCTTATAAGGCATAAATCTGAATTGTTTGAAATGTTCAAATGATACTATAATAAAGTAAAGAAGCAAACTAGAAAGGGCATTAAAACTCTTTGATCAGATCGAGGAGGGGAATACCTTATAAGTAAGTTTTTGATGTATCTAGAAGAGAATGAGATTCTCTCTCAAAGGACTCTCCTGGGATACCTCAATTAAATAGAGTATCTAAAAGGAGGAATAGATCCTGTTAGATATGGTTCAGTCCATGATGGGCTTTGCTAGTCTACCAATCTTCTTTTAGGAATATGCTCTTGAGTCAGCTTGTTACTTAATAGGGTTTTAAGAAAGTCTGTCGATAACATGCCATATAAGATATGGACCAGACATAAGCTTGTATTCTCACACCTTAGCGTCTGGGGTTGCCCGGCTTATATCAAATATTTGAAAGTAGATAAGCTTAAACCTAGGTCTAATAAATGCCTTTTTATTAGGTATCCAAAAGAAATCAAAGGGTATTACTTCTACCTTGCTGAAGAATAAAAGCAGTTCATCAATCTATGGGCTACCTTTGTGGAAAAGAAGTTCCTTGAGAAAAAAACTAAAGCCACTAAGGTTGAACTTGATGAAGTTCAACATGTAGAAGAACCAACATATTTTAAAGACATGATAGAATTAGCTTTGATCCATAGCCCGTAGTAGAGGAACCATCAAGAATATCTAGTAAAGTACCACATCAATCAAATAGATACTACAGTTTCTTAGTCCAGGATGGTGATCTTGTTGAACTTGATGAAAACAACGAGGATCCGATCACCTATATGGATACCATGAAGAGGTCTAATTCTAATAAATGGCTAGAAGCCATAAAATTTGAAATGAAGTCCATGAAAATCAATAGTGTATGGATACTTGTTAATCTACCTGAAGGGATAAAATCCACTAGGTGTAAGTGGATTTTCAAAAGGAAACAGGATGCAAACAAGCAGGTGGAGACCTAAAAAGACCATTTGGTTACAAAGGGGTATCATCAAAATTATGGTATTAACTATAATGAAATATATTTTCTTATGGCAATGCTCAAGTCCATTCATATTATGCTTACTTTAGCAGCATACTTTGACTATTAAATCTGATAAATAAATATGCAAATAGCTTTTCTAAATGGAGAGCTAGATGAGAAGGTGTATATGATGCAACCTGAAGGGTTCAAATCCATAGATAAGTCAAAGATATGCAAGCTTTAGAGGTTTATTTATGGATTGAAGTAGGTATCTCGGAGTTGGAACATGCATTTTGATAAAATAATAAGAACATTTAGCATCATTAAGAATGGAGAGGAATGCTTTATTTATAAATGAGCTAATGGTTCTATGGTTGTATTCCTTATACTGTATGTTGATGATATTCTTAATCGAGAATGATATCCCTATATTACAGGAAATAAAAGTTGGTTATCATCTCAGTTCTTCATGAAAGATCTGGAAGATGCTTCATACATCCTTGGGATTGTGCAATAACTCCTAAAAAGAGAGAGCATATGAGTAGGATCCCATATGCTTTAGCAGTGGGATCAATCATGTACACCATGATATGTGTAAGACCAGACATGCATACTTACTAGGAGTAGTGAGCAGATACCAATCTGACCTAGGTGAGGCCCATTGAAAGGTTATAAAGACAATCTTTAAGTATATGAGAAATACTAAAGATCGATGGCTAGTTTATGAAGAACCTGATTTAAAACTTGTGGGATATCTGACTCCAGTTTTTAGTTGAATAGGGATGATAGCAAGAGTATGTCAAGTTTGGTTTTTACCCTGAATGGTGAAGTAATCTGTTAGAAATGTTCCAAGTAACACATTATGGCAGACTTAGTTTGCAGGGTAAAGTATATTACAGTATCTGATGCTGCAAAGGAAGTTGTGCAATTATCGAAGTTTCTCGATGAGTTGGGAGTGGCACCCTTCCTTGATGGTCCAATTTTCTCGTATTGTGATAGCACTAGAGCCATAGCTCAAGCCAAAGAGTTGAAGTTCTATCAATGCACCAAGCATATTCTGCATTGCTATCACCTTATACGAGAGATTATGGAACGAGGTGATGTTGAGCTTCACAAAATCGATGGAAAAGAGAACCTAAATGACCTATTTACTAAATCTCTCAGAATCAAAAAGTTTGATAATCATAAATGAAAGATGGGTAGTAGATACTATTTCAATTGGTTTTAGTCCAACTGTGAGCTATTGGAAAATGTATCCTTATACTAATTATCTAACTTGTAGATAGTTATATTTTGTATATATATATAAATTATTATTAATAAATATTATTTGATAGTTCATCATATTACATCTTCCTATAATATACTTTTTTGTGATGGAGTTCTTAGAACTACATTATGATAAAAAGAGGATTTATCATGTGGTTTTAAAAACTATTCATGACCAATTGATATGTTATTAAAGGATGATAATGTATTGAGTATAGGTCATTGTATTCCATCTGGGTTAGTTATCCTCTTAACCAAGGAGTATGGAGATACTGGTATAGCATACAAGTGAAGTATATGACATTTCACTAAATATGATCCATCTGTGGAAGACTCTTTTACCAAGTATTACTCATGAAGGGATATAGATATAAGTATCCCTCAGACCTGAGATTACCACTACGGCTTACAAGCAACTCAGTGTACTTTGGTGCCAAACTACCTAAATTTTTAATTCAGTGACTAAAAATTTTTGGCTACAATCAAGTACTTGTGAAGTCGGTGTGTAAGTCAAGATGGGATTAACCCCTCCAAGTATTAGAGTGAATGTCTTATTATATTTCAATTTAGCAAAATCTTGATCCGGATAGTTCTTATGAGGAGTCAGAGGACTTGTATGGTTGAGACACTATGTGGATATACTATTTAAGGGTTGACTATTAAATCCTAAAATCATCCTAAGCATTGAGGGTTAAAGAGATAAATTATATGGTAACCATATACTAGAGGTTCTTGAATATTGCTCTGTAATTATTCGACCTGTCCGGACATCGAGTACCATTGCTAGATGGTCACATTGATTGGTACAAGAATTGCTCCTATACTATCGACTTAGTATTCGAAGCTGTGGGGTCACACATAATAGGAGTTTCTTCTTGACCTAATGGTTGATCAATGATTATCATCCTGTGATCAATTATTAATATGATTGATGATTATCCTTGAGTCAATACTTCTGTGAGTCAACACTTCAGTGAGTTGATACTTAAAATTTTTCTAAGTGTTGACTCATCAGTGTTACAAATGTTGTAACATGATTATGAGAGGATTAATTGGTAATTAAATTACTAATTAGCTCAATTTTATTGAGCAATGAGTTTTGAGTCAACCCAAATATGATTTGGTTTAGGCTAAAGTTTGGATCCAATTAGATTGGACCTGACCTATATACCCAAGCCACTTGATTTAAATTTTGAGTTTTAAATTTAAATTATATTTTAAGTTTAAATTTAAATTCCAATAATTTAAATTTGAATTTAGATTTAAATTTGAATTCAGATTTTAAATTTGAATTCAAATAAGTTAGTTTAAACTCCCTAACCTCTCTCTCCTTATCTCTCCTTAACTCCCTAACCTCCTAACCTCTCTTGGTAGCCTCTCCTTAAAGGGTTGAGTGTGAGTTGCTAAATACTCTAGAGAAAGAGGCTAAGGAAGGTTAAGTGAGAAAATTTTCTACCTAAAAAAATCAGCGTGGGAAAGAGAGGAAAGGGATTGGGTGTGGGTTACCTAGTACTTTCTCTAGTTTGGAAAGAGTGAACTGGGAAAAGATTTTCCAGCACCATCTTTTCCTTCTCCTCTCTTCCAAGATTCTTCTTCGATTCTTGGAGCATCTTGATATTTGAAGAAGAAGGTGATTAGCCATAAAGGTTCTAAAGAGGAGCTAGCACTTCGAGGAGACTATCAAGATAGAGCTCTTTTATAGATAACCTGTAGAGGCCACTTGTGTGGTTCATAGAGTTTTTATTTTCTAACTTTCTAGTAGCGGCGATTGTCATTCTGCATAAAGGTATAGAGTTTCTAAACTCTTTTACATCAAAGATGTGACATATGGTGTAGCATTAATGCATAGATATGATCATCAAATGTGATCTATGCATTCTCTTTTACATTTTAGCTTTCCAATTATATGCATCATAATCATGACATGATCCTATGTATTAGCTATTTGTAGATATGATCTAATGCATATGTAGATTAATTTGATTAATCTAGTCATTTTTGCTAGCTATTGTTTTAAAAAGTTTGAAAATGCATATATGAAATAGCCTAGGTTTCCTTACATTAGTATTAAAGTACAAGGTTCTTTTGACATATTTATGTATGCATATAAACTGAAATGTAATTTATTTTTTTTATTTTGCTTAGTACTTGAATTCGGTAGATTCATCATAGTCATCCAGTCATCAGAAAAAAAGTAAGGTTTAAAAGCTCTCTCTTTCCATTTGATGGGATCTCTATGACTATAGGGATGTCACTTGTATAATGACCCATGAAAAGGAACATGAAAAGGGATTAGATTAAAAGTATTTTAATCTTGGTATTTTAATCTAATATCATAAATTAATTTAGAATAGTTCTAGGTTAGTTTTATGATTAGTTATGTTAAAAAGTATGGCATAAAGATTAGATCTGGAATAAACTTATTGCTTTTAGCTTGCAAGTGTCGACACATGATCTTAATGAGTTAACACTTAGTCTTGGTAAGTTGACACTTGCTCCTGCAGGTATCAACTCAAGTGTGCAGACTAAGAATGATGGGTATTTGCTCCTATCTATGAGTTGAAGTTGTAGGATAAAGTGTTGACTCACAATGATTCGACTCATGAGTGAGTCAACACTTAACCAGGAAGTACCGACTTAAGCCTATGAACAGAAATTTCAAAATTAAAAATTTTGTAAAATTGTATTAGAAGTTAAATTTGAAATTGTTTCAAAATTTAAATAAATTTAAACTTAATTAAGAATTAAGTTTGGATGGTTCAAAGATCTAGATTTGAGAATGAAAAATCTTAGGCCATGTTTATAAGCCTTGGGATTAATAGATTAGCTCAAATCAAGTTCTTTAACTAGGTTAGACCTAGGATTAGAATCAAATGGACTAAATAGAGAACTTAAAATCTAATCTAATTTTGTATTAGGTTTTCTTTTCTGTAGATTAATCTCAATAATTGTAATTTGATCAAGTCCATGATTTCTAAGTGAACCTGATTTTGGCTCAGAGGTCAGACACGAGTCATTAGGCTAATCTAATTGAATCTGATGAACTAATTGGTGTCTAAGATAAGTTTGGTAATTTCATCATGGTTCTCGGGGCTATCTCTTACTTAGCCAACTTATTGGTATCTAAGGAAAGAGATTATTGGTGCAACCCTTCTATTAATCTCACTTGCCTTGCCAATATAGTCAATCAAATTTTAATCAGATAGCTTATTGATTTGATTAAATCCATGCCATTAAGTTGGATCAATTTGATTGATTTATGTTCCCTTGGAATGGTTTGACTTGAAACATCTTCTAAGACTTAGTAAAGTCAGTGGGAGGATTCTTGATACTGTCACAAAAAGTCTAATAGTGATAACAAAAATCTATCACAAAAGGTCCTCTATAATTATTAGGTCCTTAAAAATGATGAAGTTATGGTGATAACTAAGTCATAGCCTCCCATTAAGAGGGTGGTAATGGGTTCAATAGTTTAGATAATCATTGGAAGGCCCAAAGGCCTAATGCTCATCTAGCTATTGGAATTATCATCCATATTATGATGATTCAGATGTAACTTTCTTAATGGAGGAAGGTGGGCCAACCAAAGTTGGACTTGGTCATTTGTTGGTTACAAGCACTGAGCTTTGTCATGTTATTGATTGGACCTAACTAAGACTTTCAGTGGAAGGTCCAAAGGCCTACTAAAAGGGCACCTAGGGCAAAATTGATTATTAGAAGTTATTTGGAAAAAATAATTGGTTAAAAACCTACTTATAAATACTCATGGGTGGGCTAGCCAAAGTCAGGCTCATGTGTAGTTTATAGGATTTTAGTACCTACTAAGAAATTAATATAATTTCTTAGATTAGAGGTAGAGGCTACTAATTCATATAAAATAGTAGAAAAACTTTTAGACAAGAGTCCAAGTCTTTAGGATTAATAATTCATATGCTAATTGGTCTTGTATTCTTTTCTTAGAAAATGGCCACCAATTTATCACTCCGATCATTCTTGGATAATGACAAGCATATTATGGGTCCCAACTTCGATAGCTGGTATCAAAAGATCAATATAGTCTTGGAACACGAATAGATCCTTTATATGATAACGAATCCTGCACTTGAGGGGCCTACACCTAATGCTCAAGGTGTGGTTAAGGACACGTACTGTGTGATCGGACCACTGTGTGATGCATTATGCTGGCAACTATGAATGACGAGTTTAGTCACAAGTTCAAGGATGCCTATCTAGCGAAAATCCATCAAATACTAAAGGAATCCTTTTGCACACCTGGTGATGCAAAGTAGCATAGAACTTCTTGTACTATTTTCAATGCATAGATGTTTGAAGGGGCATCGGTTATTGATCATGTATTGTTCATGATAAAGCAGATCAAGTGCTTGGACAAATTTGGCAATCCTTTGTACAAGCAGCTAGGAAAATATGCAATATTGAATTCCTTGCCCCTTCCTACCTCGACGTTCTCAATCATTATAGAATGATGAAGCCTATAGTAAACTACCTAGTTTGCTAGGATTGCTATAGACTTATAAAAAGGATCATAGACTCCACAAAGACTCGGTGAAATTGGTGGGTGGATCTTCGACAGGGCATCGTTCCTTTAAGAAAGAGAAGAAGAAGAATAAAAATAAGAAGCTGCAACGTGCTGGGGAATCATAGCCAGTCAGACCAAGAAGAATAAGGTTGATAAAAGTTTTTGGACTTTTATCAAGAAAGTTTTTGGACTTCATGGTAACTCAAAGAGAAATTGAAGCCAATCCTGAAAAGATCCGAGCACTTTTAAAAATGAAGCACCCATGGAACAAGAAAGAAGTTTAATGCCTAACTGGTCAGATTGCATCACTCAGCCAGTTTATCTTTTGATCAGCTGAAAAGTACCGACCATTCTTCAAAATTATAAGGCATATCGACAACTTTGAGTGATCGAATAGCTACCAATTAGTTATTGAAGATTTAAAGAAGTACCTTGGATCTCCTCCATTACTATCAAGGTTAAAAGAAGTTGAGTAACTTTATATTTAACTATATGTTTCTCCAAATGCTATTAGCTCTATTTTAATAAAAGAAGATACAGGTGTAGAAAAGTCTGTTTATTATACTAGTAAGATATTAAGAGATGTTGAAGTAAGATACACCAGGGCCAAGAAGATGACCTATATTCTTGTTGCTATATCAAAAAGACTTTGGCAATTCTTCTAGTCCCACTCTATGGTTGTTTTAATAAATTAGCCCTTGAAATCTATACTTCGGAGGCCAAACACATCAAGATGTTAAGCCAAATGTGCTATTGAATTAGAATTTGATATTGAATATAAGCCTCACCCCAGCATAAAAGCTTAAGTCCTTTTAGACTTTATTATGGAATGCACAATACCTGATGAAAAAAGGATTGAAAAGAGATCGGAAGAAGAACTAACTATTCTTTCTTGGGTTTTGCATGTCGATGGTGCCTCGAATGTCCAAGAAAGTAGAACTAGATTAATTCTCATAAATCTTGATGGGGTAGTGATGGAGTTGCCCTAAGATTTGATTTTCACACTACTAACTATAGGGCTAAATATGAGGCTTGAATTACTAGCTTAAAGATAGCCAAAGAGATTGGCATTGATCAAATCAAAGTCCTTTCTAATTCACAAATGATTGTAAAATAGGTATGAGGGGAGTATGGAGCTAAAGAGCCAACCATGTTCAGATATCTTCAGAAGATTAGAGAATTATTTTCAAATTTTAGAATTCTAAAAATCTAGCAGATACCCAGATTTGAAAATACACATGCAGATGCTCTATCACATCTTGCCACCTCGGATTGCTCAAATATTTCAAAAAGAATTTTTATCAAATATTTAAAAACTTTCAATATTGAAGAAGCCCCTATTATTGCATAATTGAAATAGGAGCCAAGTGATGAGTTTCATAAGTATGTTTAAAAGCATCAATTTGCTGACCAATTCATCCTTATTCTTTAAGAATTTATGCTTTTATTTATCTTTTATAGGAAAGATGACTATTAATGTAAAGAGCGTGATTTATAGGTTAAAAAAGCTTAAATTAGAAGCAAATCAAACTTCAAACATACCTTGAATGAAGATCTACAGGTGGTCCAAATCCAGATTCAAATCTAGCTCAAAACATGTTTAAAATCAACTCAAAAATCATGAAAGATAAAGTCCAAAACAAATTTTAAAGTAGCTGGTCCACCATGGACTGGCTGCTTGGTCCATATGCACGATGGCACGGTCCACATGAATAGTACCCCATAGTCTATCATCATGATGCATGCTGGGGCGATTTGGAAACAGGAACTGCCTTGCTTTGGAGGATGGTTCTGATCAACCTATGAAGAGAATCTAATGGTTGGGAGGTGCTCCAACATTCTAAAGAACTTGAAGGCATGATTTAAGGCCAAATTTTACACCATCGTGCAGTCTAGAAACCATCTCACATTTGATCTGATGGTGAATCTTGGTTGCCAACTAGGAAACTAATAGAAGACTCCTTTCTGGCATGATTTGGTGGCCTTAAAAGATCATGAAGATGATCCAGTGGCTGGGCAAAGCTCTGACTTGTTAAAGGACTGAAACACATGATTTGAGCAGTGATACGTGCCATCCAACAACTGAAAACTATCCTACAGTGCAATCCAGTGGCCTGTATTCAATCCGATAGGGTTTGGGCTTTGATGCAGCTTTGATCAATGGGATTTGAGGTGATCAAAATAGTCAAAATCAAATCACGCAATAACAAGGTCTATTCAATTCTGATTCTTGTGCAACTTTGACTAGAATTTAGCTTATTCCAAGCTCCATTTAAAGGGAGACATGGGGAAGCGAAGCAGGCAATAGCAAATTATGTTTATTTTTTCTTTTTTATTTTCATGATGTAAGGGGCTTCAGGGGGAGAGAAGTCAGTAGAGGTGCTTCTTCTTTCTCATCTTCCTCCCATGAGGATGATGCTTGTACACACCATGGACTGCTAATCTCCAAGTCTCTAAAGGAGCAGAGGAGATTTTTTTAATATTTTATATTTAGTTTCTTTTTATATAATTAGTTCTTGATTGTAATGATCCTGTTCTTCATAAATAATTTTTTATATTACTTCAAGTTTTTGTACATCTTTTTTGAACTATAATTTAGATGTCTGAATCATCTATGAATACAAAGAGACAAGTCATAATTTAAGGATACGATTCATGCTTAACGAGATAGATTATGCTCAGAATCTATATTATGGGATATTTTATTTATTTCTATTTTTTGAATCTTTAAATAGCCTTTGACTATGTAGGAATAGATTTATACCCAATAAGATAGGTTATACTCAAAAATTAATATTTGAATAGCCTATGACTACGTAGGAACAAATTTGTACCCAACAAGATAGATTATGCTCGGGATATCAATTATACTTTTACTAATTATATAATAAAAAAACTAATTTATATTTTATTAAAAGAAACTAAATAAAAATTTTGAGATATTTATCTTATAATATTTAATTTTTTGTTTATTGATTTAAATAGAATTCTTATTTTCTTTTGACTTTTAGTTTTAATCATATTCCCACTCTTTCCTACTTTTAGCTTTTGTAATTAAATTAGATCTCTAAATAAAAATCCTAATTAAAAAGATAATATAACCCCATTGATATCTAAGGATAAATCCCAACTCATCCTAGCTATATAGTTTAAGTTGGTGAATCATTTTTATCACCAATGATAGCGATCAAGTTTTGGCGCCATTGCCGGGGAAGGCACAAATGCTAAAATTTTTTATTTCTTTGATTTATTGTAATATAGCTTACAAACTTTTTTTTATTTTTCTTGTAAAAAAAAAGGAGAAGAAAGAATGTCTTCAATTTTTTTGTTAAGATCAATTT
This sequence comes from Areca catechu, assembly GCA_021397845.1. Classification (NCBI taxonomy): domain Eukaryota; kingdom Viridiplantae; phylum Streptophyta; class Magnoliopsida; order Arecales; family Arecaceae; genus Areca; species Areca catechu. The sequence goes on from CM038043.1 coordinate 139,125,487, forward strand.
TAACCCTAGACTTCTTTCCTTTTTAGCATTAGTTACTTTCTTTTCATTAGTTATTTTCTTTTAAAATTAACTTAAAAATAACTCACTTAAACCAAATAAAAACTTCATGACAAGAGTAAAAACCCTGATTGCTTAGAGGATCTATTATTTAGTTTAATTTTTTATTTATTTTTTGGTGATTGTTGGAGACAAGGTGGGCCTCTCAAGTTTAATTAGTTTCATGCTTCTAATTTATTTGCATAGAATCCCTTGTTTGGAATTGGTTGTGCTTATTCATCATAAATCAACTTAAGGGAAATACCCATAGATAACATAAGATGAAAATTTGATTACCCTTCCTTAGCCTACAATCCACCACCCTACATATTGCATTGACCCAGGCCTTTAAATTAAAATCAACTAGATATTGACCTCTAAGGTGTTCGAGCTCACTAGGACAAGGCACCTGAAAGAGTTTGACAAAGTTAGGACTGGCTAGTTGACTAGTGTCTGGAATAGTGGTTCAAGGATAATGTAGCCTTGAAAAGAGGTGATTTTCAATTGGTTCCATTCACTTACCTGGCCAATTTAATTAGTGTATAAGGAAAGCAACGGGAGGACCCCCACCAACCTTACACTTAGCTAGTTAATTGGATAGTCTTTGACTTGAAGGGCTCGAAGGCAATCTTGGTAGTTAGGAGCTATCTAGATCTAGATTAACACTAGGATAGAGAGTCCACTTGATATTCACTTGACTACAATTAACATCAACCTTAACTAATTCTTCTCTATCTATCTTAGCTCTAGGACTTCTTAGGCCCGTATCTTTAAAACTCTTCTCTCTCTTTCTTCTTTCTTTCTTTTCTCTTTTCTTTTAAAAAATATTTTAAAAATTAAAAAAGATTGCTCTAATCTAAGATCCTTAATTACATACTCAAATAATTAGAATAATCTGATAAAATAGAGCAATGCTAGGAATATAGATCTCAATAGTAGATTGAATGAGTTGTCCCATAAATTAGATTATTTGTCCCATAAAGCAAAAAGCCTACTAGCTAACAAACACTCTTCCTCTCCATCCTTTCTTCCTGCACAACAAATTTGCTCCATATGTTCGAGCACCACTCACTTTGTTAATAAATACCTAGTTGTGTATGAATTTCCTAAGTTCATGTATAAATAAATTTATCAAGATCAAACCCAAATGGCCTACGAATCAAAAAATAACCCATACTTTAATACCTACAATTCAAGCTGGCCAGATTTTTTATGGCAACCATACCCAGTGGCTATCCTAGTAACACAAGGCTCTATATTCATAGACATGCCCTACTATGATATTCCCTATCTACTATATCAACTTTCTCCAACTACTTATAGCCTATCATTTGAAGAGAATGTTCTGCAAGTATTAGATAGGATAGAAAACTTTCAAGTCTCTACATAAATCCTAATTGAATTAGAAATCCAGATTGATCAACCAGCATTTGTGTTCAGCAAGGAGGAAGAAGGAGAGCTGCTTAGCAAGCCCGAGAGTAATCCAAAGGAATAATACCGAGCTCAAAGTTCTAATGACCCTCCAATTTTTTCTAAATAATCAACTATAACATTCAAGAATGAACCGGTCATAGAGCTATCCTATACAATCAAAAATATCAATATAGATAATTTTACTAAGGTAAAAATATATAAGGAGAAATTAGACTAGTGGGATGAACCAATTTCATCATCACCCTACTTATCTATGACCCCATTCCAAGTGCCCTAGAATCATCTATTCATTTTTATAGGAAGGGAGGATAAATAAATGAAATGATGGAAATAGTTAAGACTTTCCATGAACCACGAATGACTAACAAAATAGGAGAAGCTACACCCATAATTCATCCCCAAATTCATTATATCCCAGTCTAGCTTATGTCAAAGTGGATGATTTTAATGAAGATGGATATAGTATAGAAGCAAATGACCTAGTTGATATGCCATGCTTTGAAACCATCTCATTATTATTTGAAAAGTATGAGCCATCACCTAGCCTTCCAATAGCTTCTTTATTAGAATCATCACCTGATCTAGAATTCAAGCTACTTTCTATAGTACCCACTGACACCCTACCGGTGATCCCCAATCATGAAGCTCAACTTTTAGGTGTTCTAGAAATGAATAAAGAAGCTATCGGGTGGGACATTGTTGATATGAGGGATCTCGATTTTAAGAATTCTATGATGGATTTCTATGTATATGGCACTACTTTCAAGGAATACCTCTAAAATTTATCTGCAATGCTAAAATAATGTATAGAGATAGGTTTAATGTTAATTTAAAAAAAAGTGATATGTTATAGATTTAGAAGGGATGGTGCCATGACATATCATACTTCAGAAAGAGATTATTGTAGATCAAGCTATAATTGAAGAAACTCCCAAACTACCACCCCTAATCTCAATCCACCAAATATAATGCCTTCTTGATCATCATCAAAATTATAATAATACTTTTAAATCATTATCTAGTATGCTTGCCTAATACACTCTATTGATCTAGGCTAATCATTATAGAATACTCTGCAAACATTTTTCTACCATAATGACAAGGCCTCGTGATTCACCCTATCCCTTTAAAATCTTGAGGGACATACTAAAATTAATTATAAGTGGGACTCCCTTATAGCACTTGGCTAAAGATATTAAACTTAGCACTTAGTGGGAGGCAACCCAATTCCTTAGGAATAGCCTTAATAAAAATTATAGTCTTAATAAAAGTCTGGCTGAAGTCATTTAACTTAGTACTTGTTAAGGGACAACCCAACTTTTAAATATACCCTAGAAATCAATTTGGCTGACATAAATTTTTAATTCAGAACATCATTTTATATTTAATAATATAACTGAATTATTTTTTAACCATACATGTATCCATGCAACATCCAAGGAGTTAATGAACAATGACACATATTCGCAAGAGTTGAAAATTTGAGATATATGTTATTATAGGTTAACTCCTAAATGCTCCTGGTTATTGATCATCATAGGGACAATGATCTAGCCATGAAGATCAGTGCACAAATTGCCTCCCTTTTTAGAAGAATAGTCTTGAGTCTATAGTATGAGGACACTAAAGCGAGAGTGCAAGTGGTTATTAGAGAATAATAGTATTAAGTATGGCCAAAAAATGAGAAGTTATATGGATGTCTACTTCTTATCAGCAACTTCTCAAGCTATAGTTATGTGAGTAGTTCCTTAACCTACAGTACCTTAGTCACTCTAGTAAGGTTACTATAGTTTGACAAGAACATAAACATGGTTCCTAGTTATATGGGGCCTTGTAGTGTATATTGGCTGTAGTAAGTCCATTGTAGGAGTTGGAAGTATACCTATGTGAGATCTATCAACCTCTGTAGAAGATGAATAATCCTATGCAATCTAAGAGGTTGAGGCCATGAGTTTGTGACCACATCTACATGATAATGGAAGGGAGTTTCTATGAGAATTATGATTGGTCTCAAACCAATTAAGTTATGCATTTGATGGATACATAGGGTTTGACGAGGATCCATGACCTGCATCCTATCGGGATTCTTGATAGAAAAACTTGATCACATAGAAATTATACCTGGCTAAGGGTTCATCCTTCTATTCTGCTTGGTTGCCATTACATATTACTAGGTGTCACTAGTGGATTAAAAAAACTTACTTGGGTTATTTTCAGATCAATGATCCATTTTAGGGTTGAGCTAAAAAAGTTCAGGTCCATCGAAAAGGATTTTGATGATACTATGATAGAGATCATATTATGTCTTACTACTAGATAGAATGGAACTTGAGAGATTACACACAATATGGATTTGTGATGTGAACTTTAATTTAACTGTAAGCGCACAGTGTGTAGAGTAGTACGTCCAGCGAGTACGGGTTGATCCCACATGAAATTTTCATTTGAACTATGTTCAAACTCTTGCTTAAGTGAGCTTCAACAAAGATAAGCAAAAATTAATCAAATTGATGGAATAACTAATTTAAAAATCTAGGACTTTTGAATCCACTAGACCAATGACATACAAACCTTTCTAATGATCTCTCCTATAACATCTTTCCAACTTCTTCTTATGTATTAACTATGGGTTATGAAGAGATTTTAACTCAACTATAATCCATCAAGGTTTTACAAGGAAAAAAGAGAAAAGAGTAAACAAATTATTGAGCCTTCTATCTTTTGCCCTTCTTGCACCAAATCAAGCATGAACTATGAAGGTATTTTAACCCAACTATAATCCATTAAGTCTCTTTGCAAGAAATTTAAAAAGGAAAGGACTTAAAAATTAAAGCCCAAGAAAAGATCCTAAGAAAGGCTTCTAATCATGGTCTAGCTTCATCGCCAATCCTAGAGGGTTTGCTCAACTAGACATGATCTAAAATAAAACTTTAAAAATTATTAAAAAAATAAAATCAATTTTATACTACTCGTTGAAATTTAAATTATAGAATTAAAATACAAAAATGAAAACTACACTAATTGCAGGAATGTAAATTGTGAGAATTCAAATTACATAAAATCATAAAATTAACCTAACCTAATGCTGAAATTAAATAAAAAAATTATAAGAAAAAATTAAATAAAGGAAATAAATTTTTTTTCATTACAAAGAAAATAACTTAATTACAAAAGATTTAACTCCAAAGCCATTAACAAGGCATGGAGTTAAATAAAAATAAAAAAAAATTTAACTGACAAAGGCACTCTCCTTGGCTTACTTTCTTTCTCATATGTTGGAAGGTTGGAAGAAAGTGGGATGAAGAGAGGGTGGAAGAAGGGGCACGAGGAAAAGGGCGACGAGCTACGAGTGAAATGGAAGTGGAATGCAAAATTCTATGATAGATGTTCATGAAGGGGAACACGTCGGGCCTGTGTGGGAGCCATGTTCCTCATCCTCATCCCCTTAATAGCTTCAATTCTTATCCTTATCCTGCACCCATTTGATGCATTCAAAAGTATTAGTAACAATGCTCTGATACTTTCTTGATGCTAAATTAATAGAAATTAACTCAAATTTGCTTTAATATATCTTGATTAGCTCTGACACCTCTTGATATCCAATATTCATTAGCTCTGATACATTCACTCTCTGGATTTTATTGACTATGATACTTCTTGATACTAAAAGGAAATCAGCTCTGATACATCTTGAAATGCTCTATTAGCTATGATACACTTTGATTAACTCTTAACTAACCTTGATTTTGACATTTAATTGACTTCGATACATTCTAAAGCAAAAGTAGATTTTGATAAATATTGGATTTGATACAAAATGCTCTAATTTTTTTTAAGCTCTGATACTTTTGATACATTCTGATATATTGTTGATACTCACTTCTAAGTGTTCATATATATACTTAATTGTAAAGTTTTTTTATGCCCAGTGTTTTGTCATCATCAAAAAGGGAGAGATTGTTGACCCCTGAAATGATTTTGATGATAACAAAATATTGGAGCATGCATTTGTTACTAATACTTTTGAATGATTGAGAAGTTTTTGTAGGATGATTTAAATAAACAACCACTCCTCCTACAATTCTGATCTTATTAATGTATGTCAAGTTTATTTTTGAAAAAGTATCATGTAATGAAGAGCCCAAAGAAAAATTACTTATGTATTCATGAAAGTGGGCCAATTCTATCTAAATTTCAAGTTTAAATTACTTGGAATAGACCTTAAAAGAGTGTGAAAGAGCATAGAAGTTTGTTGGAAGCTTTTGGATGAAGATTGGAGAAGTTTGGAAGGTTTTTGACAAAAATCACTCGAGCCGACTCAAAGCAGGAGAGCCGACTCATTGTTTTGGCACAGCATGAAGTTTCTGACACGCAAACATCCGAGCCAACTCGAAGGAACCTGAGCTGACTCATCCAGAGCTACAATTCTTCAGTCAAACAATCGAGCCAACCTGACAAAAATCTGAGCCGACTCAAATATTCAGTCAGACAAACGAGTCGACCCAACAGAAAATTGAGCTGACTCCTCTAGAGTATGGAAAAATCAGTTCTGAGAAAATCCATCAGGCGAGCCAACTCATCAGTGAAGAGTCGACTTGACCAGTGTTCAATTTTTGAAGGACTGAGAATCTGAGCTGACTTAAATTCCTGGTTCAGGTGCATAACAGCTAGTTCCAAAATTAATTTTTTGAATCCCAAAAGTGCTCCAACAGCCATATTTCAAATCCCAAGGCTCTACAACGATCATATTCATCTAAAATCAGTTCAAAGACTATAAATAAGGGATTTAAACAACTTTTGAAGAACTTTTTAATGAGACTTTAAGAGAATATTCATTATTCAAGGGAGCTTTGAAGAGAAGAACTCAAGACTTCACCAACTCCCATCCTTTTCTTGAGTCATTTATTAAAGAAGATCAAGCATTCAAGGAGCAATCAAGAAGGCTTCTCAAAGAGCATCAACTGCAACTATCCGACAATGTTTAGTTTGTCATTATTGTTGCTCTATTTCTTAACTCTTTTTGAATTGTTCCAAGTACAGCAGGGGTTGTAACTTAGGGATTGTTTTAGATTTTTGGTGAGCCTTTGAAAATCAAGTTTGGGTTGTTAGTGAGCCCAAGAAAACTAACATTGTATTGGATTCTTGGTGATCCCGGTGTAAAACCAAGATTGAGTTTTGGTTTGTGAGCCCAGTGCAAAACAAACTGGCTATATTCCGAGATGAATATAGTGAAAATCCCAAGTGGTATCTTAAGTAGTGGACGTAGAAGCTAGATTGCTCCAAACCATAATAAATTGCTCATATTTATGCTTGTGGTTATTGTGTTCTTTACTTGCTTCTACTATTCTTACTTAAATCACATCACTCACCACACTAAGCTTTTAAAAGAGCACATATTTGTGAAAATTTTTGAATACCCAATTCACCCCCCTCTTGGGTAAGCCACCTGGGCAACAAATACCTAGAGGCCAGTCTAACAAAATGTAAAAGAACTTATTCTTCCACCCATGGATGGAAGAGTGGATGCCTTCTACAAGTTTGCAAGACCATCTATGGGCAAAATAAAACCACTATTTATCATATGAGTGAGAGTTAAACATGAAAATGGATCTGAACAAAGAGCATTGTGGTTCTATTTTAACAAATAAGGATAAAGCTTATAATCACCCTAAAACCATTTGGAAAAAATTAAGTCGGGGTTACCTTGTAGAAGTCTAAGACATTTGTAATATAAGGATGAAGAGGGAACCATACTCTGAAGTCAAATGCATCCTCATAAAAGGTAACACACCCAGACAGAGAAGACAGAACCCCATCATCAGGGCCTGATATGGTCATCCTAATACTATCTAGGATAGAATACTTCCTATATTTTTTGAGATCCACTTCCTTAATTCAGACCTTTCCTACTCAAGGACCAAGGAGGCCCTCTTATGATGTCTAGTGGCGACATTAAGGACCACGTGTTACTCCTTAATTGAAACTAGACTCACCATGGTCCCAGTGGGGTCTACCCTAGAGGTTTTCACTTTCCTAATAGCTCTTTTTTCCTTGGGAGCCATGGCTACAACCGAGAAGATTGGAAGAGAAGGAAAGGTATGGACTTCTTATCGAGATGATGGAGTCCTAAATCTCTTAGAGTAGATGAGAAAGCTCTGAGAGGAGATTGCCTATTCACATACATAGAGATGAAAGCAAAGGGATAGAAGATAAAATATTTAAAATGGAAGAAGAAACCACTATTTATAATGGTACTTAATGGTTCAGATTAAGTTACCTCACCATCGGGATGCCAGCCATGTCGCCCGATCTTTGGCTCGAGGTATGGGTCACTCTCTTTACAACACATGAATTACTCTCATTGGCTAAGGGACATGCCTCATGGATTGAGAGTCATTGTCATTTTGAAACCCATCCACTACTAGGTCTAATGATATTTTTCATGAAAAAAGTATGCAACATTAAATGCTGTACATCAAAGTGATGATGAAAGTCATCAATCATCCTTTCTCCCATCAAACATCTTTGGAAACTTTTCATTGTACTTCTAAGTTGAATTGAGTAAATCACCTCAAACTCAGAAGTGGAGACAAATTGTTACAGGGTATAAGTAATTGCTGGTATATAGAAAAGTGTTTGACAAGGAGCTAAACACTTATTGAGGCATAGGATACTCGATGGTCAGGAGCAAATCATTAATTTGAGGCATAAGGTGCCTGATGGTCAAGAACCGATCACTTATTCGAGACACAAGATGCTAGATGGCCAGGAGCTAGTCACTTATTCATGGCATAGGAAGCCCGATGGTTAGGAATCGATCACTTATTTGAGGCACAGGAAATCTGATGGCTAGAAGCCGATCACTTATTTAAGGCATAGAATACCACATGACTAGGAGCCAATCACTTATTTGAGGTATAGGATACCCAATGGCTAGGAGTTGATTGTTTATTTGAGGCACATGATGCCAGATGGCTAAAAGCCAATTACTTATTTGAGGTAAGGATGCTCAATCACTAGGAGTCAATCACTTATTCGAGGCATAGAGTGCCCAATGGCTAAAAGCTAATTACTTATTTGAGGCACAAGATGCCCAATTGCTAAGAGCTGATCACTTATTCAAGGCATAGGTTCCCGATGGCTAGGAGTCGATGTTTCCCAAACCAACAATCTAAAAGGGATGATGAATTGGGTTTTCAAAATATTTAAGGCAGATATGTACACTTTGAAAACTTAAGGTTTGTGAGCCAAGTATTGTGTGAAATGTCAAAAGTTAAATGAGAGAGAGAGCAATAATCACACATATAAACACAATAAATTTATAATAGTTCAGAGTAATCCCAGCTTCTACATCCACTCTCCAAGAATCCTTAGGAATTTTCACTATATTTTCTCAAGAATACAGCTAGATTGTTTTCTCTCGGGCTCATAATCCAAAATCCAAGATAAGTTTGTTTTATGCAGGCTCACAAACAAATCCAATTAGCTTTCAAAAGCCACCCAATCAAAACCCTAAATTGCAAACTCTAAGTTTCAGATCCCATTGAAATTGATCAACATAAAAAAATAAACAAAAATAAAGCAACAAAAATAAATTCCCAAAAGAGCTGAAAGTTATTGGTGAAGCTTGACTTATAGCTACTTGAAAGCATCAATGATTGCCCTTCAATGCACTCTTAGTTGCTCACTAATTATTCTAAGAGAGTAGGTGGGAAGTAGTTGAAGTATCTCTTGAGTTTTGAATGACACTAGATATTCTCTTGTTCAATGATTATAATGAATGTCAAGGAATGTTCCAAAGAATGTATTGGTTTTTGAGCTTGATCCTTGTTTTTATACTTGTTTCCATGATTATCCAATAGTTTAAAGGGTCTTCTAGCCATTTCTAGCTACTGAAAACTAAAAAATAGCCATTAAAAATTAAAAATCTCAAAATCTAGAAGTATGCAAAACTAGCCATTACATTACTATTAGAGAGCCATGAGTTGGCTCGCTTGGCTACGAGTTGACTTGCATGCAGGAATTCTAGGCTTCTAGTGTATGAGTCGGCTCTTCTACCTATGCTAGAAAATCTAGGCTTGCCTGTTTGAGAGCTGGCTCATCGAAGTGACTTGAAAAACTTTGCATTCTATTTTTTTGAGAGAATTGGATTGCCCGTCCGAGATAGAAAACTACTTTTCTATCCAATTGAGAGAGTTGGCTCATCTGCATGCCAAATCTGTGTGCCACTTCTAGAACATGCTAGAGTTGACTCTAAGTTTTGCAGGTCGACTCTTCATTCCAAACAAGGATTCTAACTTCTATTTCACTCAAAATGAAATATAATTAAGCTCTCAAAACTTCATAAATGCTTTCAATGATACCCATGATTCATATAACTTCACTAAACTTTCTAATGACTCATAAAGGCTTCCAATGATACATATGAGTTCTCTAGGCATACCAATGATCCATGACCCATTTTTTGAAACTAAATGCTCTCTACAAAATATTCTTAAACCATTTGAAAGAAATTAGTATACTTTTAATGCTTCAATATTTTATAATTATCAAAATCATTCCGGGGATCAATAATCTTTTCCTTTTTTATGATGACAAAATACTAGTCATGGAGATTAAAAACATTACAATATAAAAAGTATCAAAGCTTTAGAAGTTATGGTATGGAATATATCAAAGCTTTATAATAAAAATATCAAAGTGTTTGTTATGTATCAAAGCATATATGATATATCAAAGTAAACTTTTTATAGAATGTATCAGAGCTTATGATATATATCAAAGCTTTTTATGGAATGTATCAAAGCCTTTTGGTATGTGCATGTATGTATCAGGGCTTTAAAAATTTTCAAGTACCAAAGCTACATATGATGTATTAACAATATATTAGAGTAGAATGAGTTTGCATTAGAGCTTATAAAGAATACATCAGAGTTAAAGGAGATGTATCAAGGTTGTTACAACATGTATTATAGCTTTAAAACATGTTTGATATTTTTGATGAAAAGAAAGCTTAGATGTTTGTATATTAGAGAATAATTTTTCAATTTCATATATGTCATGCCTTTTTCTTATCATTTCACTTTCTCTCCTCCTTTTTCATATATCTTTAATCTCACATACTACTCCCCCTTTTTGACATCAGCAAATAGGATAAAAAAAATGTGAAGCATTTCTTAAAGATATAGCATTTCTCAAACACATTGCATATAATAATGAAAATAGTAATGCATTCAAATTCATTGATACATTGTACAAAATTTGACTTTGATACTATGACATTACAATAGATAACATCAAACATAGTACAAAATATTCAGTACAATAAAAAGATAAACAAAATACAGTAGTCAACTACATATGGATCCTAATGATCCTAGCACACATCCTAATACATAGAGTCTAATATATATATATATATATATATATATATATATATATATAACCTAGTCTTTGTTAGAATCAAGAAGATCAATGATGTATGGAGTATAAGTCTTGAAGCTAGAAGGTGTAAAAGCAAAAAAGGAACCCCGAGCACTATGGGTCATCTCAAAGCAAGTCCATGAATAGGTGGAGAAAATCCAATGCCTAGATGCACTGTAGCAAAAAAAGGAGGTCCGGTAGGTATAGGTGTAGGCTGGGGTGGAAGCCTAGGGGGTTGGCTAAAAGATGATCTAAAATTAGTGAATTCAAGAAGAATTGACCCTAGCCCGACTCGATCCTATTCATGCTTTGGTGAATAGATCTGATAGCCTCTACCTGATTGATCATAAACCTATAAGTCCTCTCCAACATCCTCCCGATATCCTCTCTTAGACTCACAGTATCAACATGAGTGGACTCTTGTACTCCCTATTTCCTACGAGTTTGCTCAACTACCTCAACTCTAAGGGTCAGCTCTCTCAGATCCTAGCTGAGCTCCTAATAACTCCAAGTGATCTCCTGTCTCAAGTCAGTGAACATGGAGCTTATCCTAGAGGTCATCAAATAAGTAGACTGTGAGAACTGGTCAGCAAAGATACCAACTTTGGGTCCAGTAGATGTGGGACCAATAGGTGGTGGTGGAGTTCTCAAACTAGCAGACTAAGCATATGTTTGTCTTATAGAAGCTCCAACCTATGTAGAATCAGAAGGTGTGGTAATAGGAGGTGTTTGTGGCTCCTCCTCATCATCCTTGTCATCATCGTCATCATCTTCATCATTAAAACTATCCAAAGCAACAACTCCCTGTTCGAAAGCTCTACAAATCCATCTTTCATCGACCTTATGGTATCCCATCCAATACAGAGAATGCTTATTATACCTGTCAGTGTGCAAAAGTTTCCTAGCATCCTCCCCAGAACAATTTATATCGAAGTGCTACAAAATCAATATAAACACCATCCCATAGGGTAGGCATGCCCTACACTTCCTGGCTATCTCCTTAATTTGACTAAGCATCAAAAATTGTAAGTTTATGGCCTTCTTCTCTATCAGATAATACAAAAATGCTATATCCCTTCCAATTGCCTAATCAAACCACCTAGTTTTTAGAAAAAAATATCTTGTTAACCATATTATACAACAATCTCATCTTTATACTCAATTGGTTAGCCAGCAAATTCTTTAAATTTTCTTTTTCCAAAATCACCTTCAAACCATCTATTTTTCTTTCCAAGTTCAAAAGGCACATCCAATTTCTTGGCATTTCTAATAAACTTTTTAATCTCCTTTCATCCAGAACAATCATAACATCCTTCACAATAGATTCAACAGATGTTGTTCCAATCCTGATGTTTTCAAAGAATATCTGAATGAGTTTAGGATAGATCGATACCTCTAAAGTACAAAATCTCTCCCATCCTTGAGCTCAGATCCAAGACCCTATCTAGAAGTGCTCTTACTCAAGAAACTCGAAGCTTATCTTATGGTTGGTCATGATGGGTCGATTTTCCATAGAAATCATGGATAGAGGTTGGGATTGAGGGGTGCCATGGTCATTTCTTTATTTTGATCTCCTTTTCCCTGAAGATTCTCCTATGGATCGCTTCCTTTTGGATGCCATGTCTTTTTGAGGAGCCATCTCTTAGATTTACTAGGAAAGGATCGAGGAATGTGGTCACTAGAATTTTGATGGGTTTGGAATAAGAGACGGCTCCAGATTAAACAGTGAAAGAGGTAAAAGGTAAAGTTTCAAATAGTTTTAAAAAATAGGATTCTGACCAGGCAAGTCAACTCTTAGAGGTAGGGTTGCTTACACGAGTTGGGTCACACAAGCCAAATTTTGAAAAGTTAAAAATTTGAGGCCAAAAATAATGGGATTCAAAATAGAAAGTTTCTAGCTTATAGAACATGAACGAATACACTCTAAAATGATGAGAAAAGATAAGAATTGGCTTAAGAAATTTTTTTATTAATTGTAAGTTTTTTTTAGAAAATAATACCTACAAAGGGTCACATAGTCCTAATTCATATCTAATCATTGAAGATTTATCTTCACTTAAAGGTTTGGTAAATATATTAGCTAATTATTTATCTATAATAATAAATTTTAGTACTATATCACTATTTTGTACATGATCTCTAATACAATATGTCTAATCTTTATATGCTTGTCCTTGAGTGCTGAATAGAATTTTTAGTTAAATTAATAGCACTAGTATTATCACATCTGATGAAATTTTACTTTGCTTAATACCAAAATATTCAAGTTGTTTCTTAATCCAAAATACTTATGCAACTACATATTCTATTTCAGTAGTTGATAATGATACAAAGTTTTATTTTTTACTGTACCAAGAATTAAGTTCAACCCTAGAAATTAGCATGTACTACTAATACTTTTTCTATCAATTTTGCATCCACTATAATCAGCATCGAAGTAACTAATTAAATTAATCGAGGAATGTTTAGAGTGCCATAAGCCTAAGTTAGATGTTCCTTTTAAGTATCTTATGTTTTTGTAAGTATCTTATGATTGTTTTGATAGCAAATATGAGTGATTCTTTATGATTCAATTAAAATCTAGCACATATACAAATATTGAATAAAATATTAGGCCTACTTATAGTTAAATATAGTAAAGATCTAATTATACTTGATATAGCTTTTGACCAATGCTATTGTCATTTTCATCTTTGTCAAGCCTATAGGTGGGACTCATTAGTGTGCCAATTTTTTTTGTAGTTTCCATCCCAAACTTCTTGAGTAACTCCTTAATATACTTAGTTTGGTTAATGAAAATCATTTTATTTATTTATTTGATTTAAAGTCCAAGAAAGAAAGTCAGCTTATCCATCATACTCATTTTAAATTCATCCTACATATGCTTAGCAAACTCTTAACAAAGTTTTTCATTAGTTGTGCTAAAAATAATATCATCAACTTATATTTATACAACTAACATATCATCTTCTTTTCCTTTTATAAATGGAGTTATGTCTACATTTTCTTTAGTAAAATTATTTTAGCAAAAAACTTACCAAGCCTTTCATACTATACTCTAAGTACTTGTTTCAAATCATATAATACTTTGTTAAGTTTAAAAACATGATTAAGAAAGGTATGGCTTTCAAATCTAGGGGGATGCTCTACAAAAATTTTTTTGAAATATATCCATTTAAGAAAGTACTTTTTATATCCATTTGAAATATATATAAATTCATATAGCATACAAATGCAAGTAATAGTCTTATGGCTTCTAATCTTGCTACAGGTATATATATTTAATCAAAATCTATTTTCTATACTTGGTTATATCCTTTGGCTACTAATCTTGCTTTATTTCTTACTATATTACTTCTATTATCTAATTTATTTCTAAATACACATTTAGTATCTATGACTAGATGTTCTTTAGGTCTACTAACTAAGGTCCAATATTATTTCTTTTAAATTGATTTAATTCCTTTAGCATAGCTATCATCCAATTTAGATCTTTTTTAACTTCCTCTATGCAAGTTTCAATTTGAGAAACAAATGCTAGATAATCAAATGTATCTCTAAATAACGATCTAGTTCTAACACCTTAAGAAGGATCACCTTTAATTAAATCATTAAGGTGATTATGAGTGTACCTCCATTCTTTAGGCAAATCACCATGCTCTTTATTACTTACCTCTTCCTTTTCTTTATTTAATTTATCTTTCAATCTCAACTATTTTATTTTGTTGATTGTACCTATATCATCACAACAAACTTTTTTTTTAGAAGGTAAGGTGTTAGTTTCATCAAAAATCATATATATAGACTCTTCAATAACTAAGGTTCTCTTGTTGAAAACTCTATAAGCTTACTTGAAGTGGAATATTCAAGAAATATACCCTCATCAAATCTTTCATCAAATTTACTAAGGTTATTTTTTTTTATTTAAAATAAAATATTTATAACCAAAAATATGAAAATAACTTATGTTTGGTTTTTTATCATTTCAAGATATAACAAACAATGTTCACGATTTTAGTCTAAGAATATTTTAAAAGATTGCCTTCACACAATATAGTTTAGGCCATCTCTTCTAAGGTTCTATTCTTCCTTTCAATAACACCATTTTACTATGGTATTCGTGAAGCTAAAAAGTTGTATTCTATCCCATTTTCATTATAATTTTTTTTTAAAATTTTGATTTTCAAATTCTATGCCATGATAACTTCGAATTGAAACAATTGAAAGAATTTTTTTAATTTAAAACTTTTCTATAAAATTTTAGAAAAATTCTAAAAGCCTCATCTTTATGTGCCAAAAATAAGATCCATGTGAATCTTGAAAAATCATCTACTATCACAAGTTTATACTTCTTTCCTCCTAGGTTAATGGTCCTAATAAGTCCAAATAAGTCCATGTGAAGTAGTTCCAATGGTCTTGAAGTTGAAATAATATTTTTGGATTTAAAAGATCCTCTAATTTATTTACCATATTGGCACAAACATGATCTTTTTCAAAATTTATTTTAGATAAACCTCTGACTAAATATTTTGAAATTAATTTAGAAATTGTATTCATGCTAGCATGTTCTAAATTTCGATGCCAAAGCCAACTAGTTTTTTTGGTCATAGCACTCATGATCACTAGACTTATACTACTCTTCATGGCTAGATTATTCAAATCTACTATACAAATATTTCCATGTCTATATCTTACAAATTTAATGCTTGCATCAACTGAGCTAGTGACTATGCACATAGAAAATTCTAATATAACCTTGAGATTCTTATCACACAAATTAACTAATACTCTATAAATTATATTTTAAGTTATCAACAAGCAATATATTTTTAATATAAGTAGAATGGATGATTTTGATTTTACTAATTCTGATAATTATTTTTTACCATTATATCCAAATGTTACAACATCTCCTTCATTTTTAGGATAAAGAATTACTCTTTGTCACCAGTCATATACCTTTAACAGTCAATAACCAACTACTATTTTTATTTTGTTTCTTAGACTGTGAGATACTCCTCTATACAAATTAAGTAACTTTTTTAGATACCTAAGCTATCTTGGATCCTTTGGGGTTAGTGACAATAGTTCCTTTGGGAATCCAAATTTTTTTTATTCTATTCTCATTTTTCTTTCTTAAGTTACATTCATAAGCTTTATGTCCATTCTTTTTATAGCAACAACAAACAATATTTAATTTTGAAGAGGTAGTAGGAGTTGAAAACTTGTTTGCTGAAAATTTATTTTTATAACTTGAGTTATAACCAATTCTAGCTTTGTCATAAGATTCTCTTTGACTCTTTAAGGATTAATTCAAGTTTGTTGGAACTTAAAGCTAATTTATCTACCAAAGATTTGAGTCTTTCAACCTTTTTTTTGCAAATTCTGATTCTCTTATTTCATATCTATAACTTTTTCAAGGCATTCATCTTTTTCTTTTTGTAAGGCCTTATTTCTTTGAAGTACATCATCTAACTCCTTTTGTAAAATATCATTTTTAAGCAAACATTCATCTCTTTCTTTTTGCCAAGAATTATTTGTTTATTTAAGTATTTTATTCTTCATACCAACCTTTTTAAATTATGCTAGTAAGTCATAAAATACTGTATGAAGCTCATCAAAAGTAAATTCAATGTTGGGTTTTGAACTTATCTCATTTTCCAAGGTCATGAGGTAAGCATTGGCTATCTTTCCTTGTTCTTCTTCTTCATTAGAGCTTGTATCCTTGTTATCACTCCAAGTGGCTACCATTACTTTCTTCTTTTTGAACTCTTTTTGAATGATTTCTTTAAGATGGGACAATCAGACTTATAATTCTCTGGCTTCTTCCATTCATAGTTTATAGGCTGGACTTTGTCATTGTCTTTGTCCTTCTCTCTTTCTTTGCTTGGCTCCCCCTTAGCCAAATTCCTTCCTCTATACTTGATCTTTCCTTGCCCATAAATATTATAAATATCTTGATTACAAGGGCTATGTCCTCATCTTGATCTTATAAGTCATCAAGGATCCAAGGAGCTCTTCAAAAGGTAGATTGTTAAGATCCTTTGCTTCTTGAATTGCTATGACTTTTGCATCTCAATTACTTGACAATGATCGGAGGACTTTTTTTACTAGGTCGCTATTGGAATATATCCTGCCAAGACTCTTAAGATCATTAATAATATTAGTGAAGCATGTAAACATTTTAGAGATGGTCTTAATGGGTTTCATTGTAAACAGTTCATAGTTGTGTACAAGCATATTAATCATTTGACTCTTTCACTTGATTAGTGCCTTCGTGAGTCACTTCAAGTCTATCCTAAATCTTTTTTGCTAAGTTGCGAGTGAAAACTTGGTTGAACTCAGTGGGATCAAGTGCATAATATAATACATTCATGGCTTTTGCATTCAATTCAATCATCTTCATATCATGATCATCCAAATTATCCTTTAGTTTTGGGATATCAACATGATTTACTTTTATTGTGGGTGTGTGAGGACCCTTGACTATCACTTTCTACAATTGAAAATCAACTACTTGAATGTAAATTATCATCCTAGCCTTCCAATATATATAGTTAGTGCCATTAAATAGTAGTGGTCCATTACTTGACTATCCTTTAGCTTGTGAGGTGCTCATATGGGTTATCATGATCTTTTTCTCTTGATCTTTAGATCAATAGCACTGAAAACATTGCTTTGATACTATTTATTGCCTAAACCAACAATCCAAGAGGGAGGTGAATTATATTTTTAAAAAATTTAAGATAGATATGTGTACTTTAAAAACTTAAGGTATGTGAGCCAAGTATTTCATGAAGTACTGAAAGTTAAATGAGAGAGAGAGAGAGCAATAATTACATACATAAATATAATAAATTTATAATGCTTCAAAGCAATCCCAGCTCCTACATCTATTCCTCAAGATTTTCTTGAGATTTCTATAATACTCCCTCAAGAATACAATTGAATTGTATTCTCCCGGGCTCACAATCCAAAATCCAATACAAGTTTGTTTTATACTGACTCACAGATAAGCCTAATTGGCTTTCAAAGGCTAGCCAATCAAAATCTTAAACCATAAACTCCAAGTTTCAGATGCATTAAAATTGGTCAACATAAAAAAAGTAAACAAAAATAGAGGAATAAAAATAAACTCCCAAAAGAGCTGAAAATTGTTAATGAAGCTTGATTGTAACTGCTTGAAAACTTCAATGATTGCTATTTAATACACTCTTAGTTGCTCACTAATCATTTCAAGAGAGTATGTGGGAAGTAGTTGAAGTATCTCTTGAATTTTGAATGACTGCTCACTGAATATTCTCTTGTTCAATGATTATAATGAATGTCAAGGAATGTTCCACAGAATGTGCTAGTTCCTGAGCTTGATCCTTGTTTCTATACTTGTTCCCATGAATATCTAACAATTTAAAGGGTCTTCTAGCCATTTCTAGCCATTGGAAACTAAGAAATAGACATTAGAAATGAAAAATCTTGAAATCTAGAAGTCTGCAGAATTGAACATTACATTGTTGTCAGAGGGCCACAAGTCAGCTTGCATGCAGGAATTCAAAATTTTGAATTTCTATTATACTGAGAGAGTCAGCTCTTCTGGTGCATGAGTTGGCTCTATAGCATATGCCAAAAAACCTGACTTTCAATATCACTAAGAGAGTTAGCTTGTCTATTTGAGAGTCAACTTGTCTAAGTAACTTGAAAAATTTCGCATTCTATTTTCCTGAAAGAGTCGGTTCTTGCTCCACATGAGTTGACTCGCCCACTTAGACAGAAAATTGCTTCTTTGTCTAACTAAGAGAGTTGGCTCATCTATCCCATGCGTCGGCTTATCTATGTGCCAAATTAGAGTACCACTTCTAGAACATGCCAGAGTCGGCTTTAAGTTTCACATGTCAACTTTTCGTTCCAAATAAGGATTCTAAATTATATTTCACTCAAAATAAAATATAATTAAGCTCTTAAAACTTTATAAACACTTCTAATGATATCCAATGATTTATATAGCTTCACTAAACTTTCCAATGACTCATAAATGCTTCCAATGATACATATGAGTTCTCTAGGCATGCCAATGATCTATGAGCCATTCTTTGAAACTAAATGTTCTCTACAAAAATATTCTTTAACCATATAAAAAAAATTAGTATATCTTTTATGCTTAAATATTTTGTAATCATCAAAATCATTCTTTAGATCATTAGTCATCACTTATTTGAGGCATAGGGTGCCAGATGACCAGAAGTTGATCACTTATTTGAGGCACAATGTGCCCTAGGGCCAAAAGCTAATCACTTATTTGTGGCACAGGGAGCTTGATGGAAAAAGCTAATCTGGTGGGGATACCAGGATTAGACACAGATCCCTGGATTTCATATGGTTTACTAATTAAAATTTTTTTAGAACCTTAGTCATGTGTCACAATTTTGTAAGCAAGTAAGATAGAGTCATGTAATAAGTTGAGACTAGTTGATTTATCTCAACCTAGTCCAGTCTATTGAGTCCTGTATTTAAGTATGAGTCCAGTGAGAGTCTAGTTTTTGTACAAGAGGAGAGGATAACCTATTTTGGAGTTCCATCAGGCCTCATCCAGGAGCCAGAGGTCTTCACATCAGCCAATTGGGCCTTATATGCCATCCCAGGGTCCAAGATTCCTGCAAGATGCCTAGATGCTTTCCAGATGCCCAGATTCCCTCCAGATGCCAGAGTATATTCTCAGACCATGTCATAACATGATTCCAAAGACTTACCTATACCCCAGCCCAAGTGAATGCAAGGCCCAGGTCCATGAAGAACCAATATCCCAAGTATATTTCAGTCCAGAACCAAGATACCTAGAATATTCCTGCTCCAGGCATCCCAGGCCTCCAGGGCCTAAAGCCCATGCGCCCAACCCATCCTTGGCCGCCCCTTGCTGCCCCCCATGAAGCCCAACACGTCCAAAGTGTTGACTTGGTCCAAGCTAAGAAGGAGGAATTTAAATGGAAGAAGGAAACCTAGTTCTTATTCTATTCAACTAGTATAATCCTAGTTTTAGGTTTATTTTGTAGTCTTTCTCCCACTTAAATTATGTAAACCTATTCTAACTAGGAGAAGACTTGTAATCCCTTTAGGAGAGGGCATGGGACTCCATAAATACCCCACCCCTCTTCCTCTTGTAATCAATCAACTCTTATGAATTAAAACTCTGTTGAATTATTTTGAGACAAGTGTCTTATGTTCTTTGGTTTTTTGGTTTTGTTTTTGGTTCTTTGTTCTTGTGTTGGCTGACCACTATCCTTGCTATTCTCCATGCCCAAGCAGCAAATCAGTTATCTTGACATCAGCAACGCCTTTGAGAAGGAGCCCTGAAGCCATCTCTGAAAGCAGAAGTCTCCCTTCTCCAGGCCGCCAGCCCTACTAGCCCTAATTCCCTTTCTTTTATTTTTCTTTCTTCTATATTTTGTTTCTTTTATTGCTTACCTGATTCGTGCCTAACCTTGACATTTTGTAGATCCCCAAGGTGTTCCCCCTCCCCAGAGGAGGCTTTCTTTGCCTTCAGACCAGATCCAGATCGCCTTCAGATTCGGGAACCAAAGGCTTGTTCTTCCAGGCACCATCTAGAGGCTAAGAGATCTCTTCATCGAAGAAACTACAATTGCTGCCTGGTAAAAGCCTTCCCCCTCCTTTGTTCTGATCTGATGATAGTTACACTATCCTAAGTCGGGAGTTTCTCAATTCTCAGGTCCTGGCTTATTATTATTCTGCATGAGTTATTTTGCGGGTATGTTAGTTTCTAGCATTACTAGTCTTTTTGCTAATTCTTTCTTATTTTTGGATCTTTAGCTACTGAATTAATATATAAAAAAATTATAAAAAAATTAGTTTACTATTTTGCATCAGTCTCAAGTTTGTCTTGCATTATAATCATTTATCTAAAGTACAAGCTACTCAACTACTTATTGGATACGTGCCGATCACTTACTTGAGCCAAGTATAGAGTTTCTTAATTTTATTTAACATGAAGCATATATTTTAAAATCATTAGAGCCATTACGACAAGGTTGATAAAGAAGTTATCAAGAAGTATAACAAATCACTTAACAAATTATTTCACAAACTAATCTCTTAATGGCCTAACCAACTTAACAACTTTCTTAATAATTTAACCATCTCATAAACAATTATAACCACCTAACAAACTTGGCCCTAAACCTCTATAAATGGGACGTTGAAGGGAACTCTAGAGAACTCTCTCTCATGAACTCTTTCATGCACTCTCTCTCTATTTTATTCTCACTATTCTCCCTTTCTAAGGTAACTTAAGCATCAGAGGGTCTCCTATTAGAGAAATCCCACTAATTTCTTCAATATCGAGAATTTTTTTTGGAGGTTCAGGTGTTGCTTAAGTCTATATTGAAAGTCAATGACTACTCCTCCAAAGGAATTCTAGATCCTTGGGAACCTACCACCATCTCATCATGTCTAGCTTGTCCAGCTTGGAGAGGTAGAGCAACAGCATTCATCCCCTAGACTATTTAATCATTGGAATAGATGCAATCTCATAATGTGGAAGCAAGAATTCTAACCAAAAAGTTCTCATTCTAATTTATTAGACTGCCATGAAAAATCTAAGATTAGCTTCGACGAGGTAGAAAGATCATGAATATTACAAGTCTAAACTATAGCCTCTAGTAATATGACATGAACTCTCAAGAGCAAGAAATCTATCTTCATCTTGCATTTTTTGATCCCGCTCAAGTTCCTTTATCTGGCCATATGATCATGCACCATTTCTTTTTATTGTGCACATCCTTTTTATGAGAAATACATTATTCTATTTTATTTCAAAAAAAATGCAAGGTACTAAATTAAATTAGAAGCATTTTTATCATGTATATCACATACAATTTTGAATGGTGAGATTGCTACGATCTATCAACTGCTCTATTTTCTTGAATGCATGCATTACGTATACAAGATTTTTCATAGTATATTATATGAACTTTTAAAGTATGCCTTTGTTGCCCAACTTCTCATTTCAAAATTATCCCTTTCTAAGGGAGGGGGCTTCCTTTCTTATCAAAAAAAATCCTTTACCAAAAGAAAAAAACTTCCTAGCTCTTTAATGATTATGTAAACCATAATTGGTGTGCATGGCATGTCTAATTTCTTTATACATGACACAAACTCTTGGAGCAGGGCGCACACACTTTGTTTATGTCATAACTTGATCTCATCTAAAAAGAACTAGCTAAAAAAATATTATTTAAGTTTTTTGACTTATCTACCCATTGTATAGTCAATGAAAAACTAAAGCCATTCCTACACAATTCCTCATATATATATATATATATACACTCCCTCCATTTAAATCTTAAAATGCCCTCTAATTCACACAGACTATGGGTCATGTCTGCTCTATGCTATTTATCACAATCTAACACCTTACCATGAAAATTAGTCATAAAATGCTATTTGGATTCTTTCATTTCATGTGAGTATGAAAAATTTATTCATTATGTAGTTAATATCAAATTAAACACATCTTTGCACATAACTTCATAGTCTCCATCTTTGTTATTTTTTTTAAATTTTTTTTGTCCATCTTGATTTTGATCACCCATTCATTTTCTAGCAGCTAGCATGTACCTCATTTATTATATATTCAATCTGATAAGAAAGAATCTTCATTTTTTAGATGTGTATACTCTAGAAGTCAATTAGGCTGGTACATTATACTTTTCTAGGTCATCTCTTATACTTGATAAACTTTTATTAATAAAATTGGGCTTTTCTTATCCATTCATGTTTAATATATCCATGAATTTTCCAAGGAGTTCATAGACAATGACATATTCTCAATAGTTAAAAATTTAAGACATGTGTCATTACAAATTAACTCCTAAATTACTTTCAATCATTAGATCATCACAGGGATGGTAATGGATCCATTAAGATCGGTGCATAGATTACTTCCTTTTTGGATAGATGAGTCTCGAGTCTATAGTGTAGGAACACGGGAGCAAGAGTGAAAGTAGTTATTAGAGAACAAAGGTACTAAGCATGACGAATATAAGAAATTACTTGGATATCTACTCACCCATTAGTGACTTTCTCAATGCTGTAGTTGTATGAATAGTTCTTAGACCTGCGATGCCTTGATTGCTCAAAGTGGGATTGCTATAGTTTGATAACACATAAATATGGCCCTTGCCATTCAGGTCCTTATATTTGTTGGCTGTAGTAGGTTCACTATAGGAGTAAGGTGTGTACTTATAGAAGATCTATTGATTTTAGTAGTTGAGTAGTCCTATGTAACCTAAGAGGCCGAGTCCTTAAGACTATAGCCATAGCAAAATGATAGATGGAAAGAAGTTTCTATTAGATTCATCATTAGACTCAAGCTAGTTAAGTCTTGCATATGATGGATGCTTAGGATTTGATGAGTTTTCATGACCTGTTTCCTATCAGGACTCTCAATAGAAAAACTTGATCATATGGTAACTACACTTTAGGATTTTTTTTTATTCTACTGGATTACTACTATATATTGTTAGGTATCATTGTGCATTGTGAGAACTTACTAGGATCATTTTTGGATCGATGATCCTTATTGGATGAGTTAGGATTATTTCAGTCCATCAAAAAATATTTCGATGGTACTATGATAGAGATCATGGTATTTCTCACTATTACATAGAATATAACCTATAGAGTCATACACAAAAGGATCTTGCCCTGATCAATAGCTTGGATTATAATCAAATTATCAATTAATTTGATGATTTGGATTAATATGTAAGGGTTATAAATATAGAAACTACTAATTATTAGCCTAAGGGACTTAATTACAAGTATTGCAATATAATTTTGGCTTAATTAAATTATGGATCAAGTTCTAATTAAAGTAAATCAGATTTAATTTTATTAGATTTGACTTAATTTAAAGCTAATTAGGTTTTATAATCCAAGTAGTTTTGGATTTGAATCCTAATTAGCTTAGGATTAATAGGATTTCGAATTTAGTTCAAATCATATTTGAAATTGACCCAAATTAAAGCTAAATTGGATTAAAAAGCCAATGTCCCAGTTTACTAAAACTCTTTCTCTCTTTTGGTGACAACATATGAGAAGGGGTGCTAAAAATTGCATCCACTCTTCTACATGCTCAAAAACAAGTGGAGGTGCCAAAGTTGGCACCCCTTTACTTCGGCTAGGTGGTGGGGGCACCAGGATCAAACACAAATTACTGGACCCTATCTGGTTTACTTAGTCATATATCACAATTTTGTAATCAAGTAAGATTGAGTCCTGTAATAAGTTGAGGCTAGTTGATTTGTCTCAAACCTAGTCCAGTCATTGAGTCCTGTACTTGTCTATTAGTCCAGTACCAGTTCAATTTTGTACAAGAGAAGAGGCTACACAGTTTTGGAGTTTTGTTAGGCCTCATCCAGGACCCAGAGACTTTCACATCAGCTTATTGGGCTTGTTTGCCACCCCAGGGTCTAAGATTCCTTCAAGATGCCCAGATGCTCTCTAGATGCCTTGATACCCTCCAGATGCTAGAGTATATTCCAGATGCCAGGTGCCCATTGATTCCAGAAATATGCCAGCACCCTAGGCCAAGAGATTCCAAGCCCAAGAGTCAAGCCCATGAGCCCCAGAACCAAGATTCCAAGGAATACGCCGATACCGGGGCATCCCAGTTTCCAGGGCCCAAAGCCCATGTGCCAATCCCAATGTGGCCAGCTCCTTGCTACCCCTTAAGCCCACACGCCAATACAAGGAGGCGTCCAAGAGTTTGACCAAGTCCAAGGAGAAAGAAGGAGTTCCATTCACTTAAGGAGAACTAGTTTTATTTTATTTCAAAGTGTATTCTCCTAAGCAAACTTATATTCCCTTTCCCTCTCTACTTTGTATTCCTATCATAACTAGGAGAGGACTTGGGGAATATCTATAAATACCCCACCTCTCCCCCTCTTGTAAGTAATATTTATTCATGGAATCAAAACTCTAGTGAATTTTATTTGAGATTGTTCTTGTGTTCTTGTGTTACTTTATTCTTGTGTTGAGGTGTGAGTGTCCTTAAGTGCCCTAGTCTTCCAAGCCCTAGCCGACCAAGCTTGCTGCCTTCAAGCCCCAAGACACCAAGGAAAAGAAAGCCCTAGGCTGCCCAAGCTTAGCATCTTTCTTCCACCTTCAAGCCACCCACATCCAAAACCCTAATCTCTTCCTTTCTAACCCTAGTTCCATAATTCTACTTTTTATTTGTTCTCTAACTAATCCTCTGGCGCTTGCAGGATCCCTGTGATATTCACCTTCAAGGAGGAGGCTCTCTTTGCCTCCAATACCAATCTCGGATAGCTGACTGAGTCATGATCTAAAGGCTTGTCTTCCAAGTGCCGATTCAAAGTGCTGTGCGATCTCTTCATCGATCAGATCTTCAAATCCCTGCCTGGTACAATCTTTCCCCCTTCTAACTTCTAATTTGCTGAAGGTATGCATCCTAAACCAGGGGTTTCTCAATCTTCAGGATCCTATCTTTTATTATTTTGCATAAGTCCTTATGCAGGTATAATGATTCTTGGCATTACTAGTTTCCTGCTATGCTTTACTTGATTTTCAGGTTATTAGCCTACACATTAAATTCTAAAAAAATATAAAAAAATTAGTTCCTATTTTCTTGCAATTATAGTAGTCCTAGGATCATCCCACATCATTAGGACTCTCTCTCTTTGGATTGATTTTGTATTTTATCTGATTTGTTTTAATTAGAAAATGATCCTCTACTTGATCAAGTCTTGATCCTCTACTTGATTTTATATTTTACCTAATTAAAGAACTTGATCCATAATTGTTCTTAAAATAAAAAGATTTCATGCCAAGTTTTTGTCGCCAACTTCTTTGACTAGCCCATCTTCTTCTTTGATTCCACACATCTAAGAGTGATAGAGAGAGATTAAGAGCGAAAAAAGATGTTTTTTCCCTCTTGGAATCCTATATGCCATCTCTCTCGAATCAGTGCAAAGGAGTTCATACAACATTCTTCTTAGGGCTTCTTCTTCTAGTTTTTGAAGAGAAGATTTGATCCAAGCATATGATCAAGATTTGAAAGGTGCTAGCACATTAGTGATTTTAATGCTCTAATTAGGCACATCTTTGTGTAGAAACTTATAAAGGCTAAGCACTTGCATGGTTATGATAGAAACTAGGACATCTGCTGAAATCGATCAAATAAGAAGAAAGAAAAGTGAATCAAGTAGGAGATCTAATCACCTATTCTTCTTTTTTATTTCTATTTTTTAGATTTGAGAATTTATTTTATAGCATATTTGAATCTGATCCTAGGTGATTTATTAATACATTAGCATGTAGTGTAAATTAAAATTGTTTTAATCTACTTTCACTGTTGCATTTGAAAAATATGAATTTCTATATGCATGAAATCGCCTAAGCCAATAATGGTATCAGAGCCATGGATTTTTAACATGCATTAAATAAAATTTAGATCTAATTTCTCTTCATATCTAAAAGTAAAATT
Organism: Areca catechu; assembly: GCA_021397845.1. Lineage (NCBI taxonomy): Eukaryota > Viridiplantae > Streptophyta > Magnoliopsida > Arecales > Arecaceae > Areca > Areca catechu. The sequence goes on from CM038043.1 coordinate 139,151,897, forward strand.
GATTAAAATCAACTTTCTACCAACATAAGATTATCCTAGTATAAGGTTTATCCTTTATACTACAAAGGTTATCCTTGCACAAAGTTGATCAATTTTGAAAATAAATTTTGAATCAAGTTAATTAATAACTTTAGATATAAAAATTAATATATAAGATATATCTTCTTCTATTTTAGATCTAAAATAAAGATAATTAAAGTTCACATTGAGCTGATATAAGGTTGTCCTAGTATGATAATAAACAGGTTTTTGAAAAGAGTTTTCAAATAATTTTAATCATTAGTTTAGATCTGATTTTGCATATATGTGATATGTACTAAGCTAGTTTTAGATCTAATTTTTCATATATGTGATACATGTTAGTTAATTTTTAGATTTAAAACATTTATAAGCCATTAATTCATGCACTTAAACAAGATCTAAGAATATTTTTAGAATCTAATTTTTAAGTTAAGCATAAGGATATTAGTAGAACAATTAGATCTTGTATTTTGACTACAATTAGGATTTTTAATTAGATCAAGTTAGAACCCTTTTTTGATTTTGAGCAGTTGATCAAACTTAATCAATAGTTGATTAGGATTAGATCAAAGGGGCTCGAGATCAAGTTTAGTTATAGTTGGTCAAATCGATTGACATCCAAATGTCAATTAGTTAACTCAAGCTATAATTTGGCTCAATGGATCAAGCCTAAAAACTTAGGCTAACCTATTCAAAACTAATTGACTAATTGATGTTTAAGGCAAGTCTTGACTAATGGATTTTAATTGGGGCCATGCTTACCTAGCCAATCTTATGGTGTCTAAGGCAAGCATCAGGTTGCCTCCCACCAATCTCACTTACCTGGCTAACTTGGTCGATTGAGTCTTGAATAAGTTTGCTTAGTAATTTGTGCTCACCCATGCATCTAGGTTAGTAATGTTAAGAAATATATCCTAAAGCCAATCATCTAAGTTGTAGATAATTGAGCTTATTGTAATTTGTATAAAATTACTAATAAATAAAAGTTATTTTTTGGTAGTTCATTATATTTTGTGAATCATATTTTACATAAACTTTTTTTGTGATGAAGTTCTTAGAACTACTTCTATTCGATAAAGAAGGATTCATCGTGTAACTATTCATGATCAAATGATACATTGTTACTTAGAATAATAAATTTTATTGAGTATAGGTTGTTGTATGCCATATGAATTAGTTGTCCTTATAACCAAAGAGTATGGAGACACTGGTATGGCATGTTGGTAAGTATAGGAGTATAGTTCATTGAACATAACCTACTCTGTTGAGTATTCTGCTGTCAAGAGTATCTTGCAAAAAGATATGGGTATAAGTGTCCCTCCGATTTGAGATCACTATGATAACTTACAAGTAACTCACTATACTTTGATGTCGGAGTACGTATATTTCTAATATAATGATGGAAGGTTTTTGGGTATAGTTAAGTACTTGTAAAGTCGGTTATGAGTCAAGAAGGGATTGACCACTCTAAGGTATTGGATATAATGCTTTGCTGTATTTCAATTTAGCAAAACATTGGCTAGGATAATCTTTGTGAGGAGTTACAGGATTTATTATGTTAAGACTCATCTGGATGCACTGAGTTAGAGTCGGTAGTTAACTCTGAAGTCATCCTGAGAATTAGGTCAAAGGGATAAATTATATGATAACCATATACCTGCATTCTTGAATGTTGCTTTCAGAATCATTCGACCTATCCAAACATTGGATATCATTACTAGATGGTCATATTAATTAGTTTAAAAATTTATTTGTGTTACCAACTTAGTGTTTGAACTTATGAGTTCATATATAATAGAAGTTTCTGACTGATCATGATAGTTGACTAATGATTAAAAATTGTTCGAGAGTATAATTATTAATATGATTGATAATTAGCCTTATACAAGTATTTTAAAGAAATAATTAACTAAGTGTTAATTAATTATATGAGGATTAATTATCAACTAGATTACTAATTGGATTAATTTGATTGACCAAAAAGATTTAGGTCAAGTTTAATTGAATTTGTTTCAATTAGATTTTACTCGATTATGTTATATGATGACTTAATCACTAAGAGATTTTAATTCTATTTTGATTCAGACTTGGGCTTGATTAGTTTCTAATTTGCTTGAGATTTAATTAGGTTAATTGGAACCTAATTAGATTTGGTTCAAGTTGTTTAAATGGGCCAAACCAAATTTTATTTGGATAAGGATCTATTTTGACCAAGTCATGATTGAAAATCCTAGCCTAGTGCCACCTTATCATTCTCCCTATAATTTCTCCATGCCCACTTTTGATTTACCATGATTTTCCCTTGACAATCCCTCTTAGTCAACCTCCTTTTCTCTCATTTGGATTAGGATTAGATCTGGTTTGAGTTTGGGTAATTTTTGAATTCATCTACGTAGAGTTTTAGTGGGATTGAAACTCTTATCCTTATCTATCTCAAACTCCTCTAATCCTAATCTAATCACCATGCCTATATTTTTTTGATTTTTTTCTAATGGTGCACACATAAATATATAGGGATTATCATGAGTTTTATGAGAGAAATCATCAAAGAAAAAAAAACATGATAGGAGAGTTAACATGAAAGAAAAGTGGGCATGGGTTTTGGTCTTAGCACTAAGGTTTTAGGGAGAAGAAGGAAAAATAGAGAGGGTCGTCTATTTTATTTTATTTCTCTCAGCTCTTGATCCTTCAAATCTCCTCTTCACCTTCCTCTTGAAGGGTCCAAGTAGTTCTAAAGAAGGAGATAATTAGCCATCTGATAGCCTTCATGCGAATTTAGCACTCTAGAGAGGCTGATCACTTCAGGACTTTGTATGGATAATCTATAGAGGCCGGACAACCGGAGCAACTACGAGGTGATATGAAGAACTTAATATCATGTTTGTTAGTAATGGAGATCAGTGACCCATACTCAGGTATGAGATCTGATCTCATAGGTAGTATAAATTAGATCTACAGCATGTATCGATGAGATTGATGCATGTTGATTTAAATTTTAGTACTTACTATTTTACATATCATGTTCTAGATCCTTGGTAGGGATTTTTACAATTATTCTTATGCATGTTTTTTGATTAAAAGTAGTTTTAATCTGATTTGCTTCCATTGGTAAAATAAAAAAATAAAATATCTGCATAAAACCCTACCCTGATTTCTAATAGTGATATCAGAGCCATGGTTGCATGACATGATTTGCAATATAATTTCTTGCATATGTGATATATTTTAAATCTAAGTAATTATTTCATATTGGGTTAATCACCATAGCCATCCAGTCACAGAAGAAAAGTAGGGTTTAAAGACCCTCTCTTCTTATTCTATGAGGTCTCCTATGGCATGTAGGGGTGCTACTATGATCTCATCCCATGAACAAGTAAGATAAAAAGTTTTTTGGTTGAATTTATTTTAATATTTAAACATAATTTTTAGTGATTTAATCTTGATTAATTTACTATTTATGATCTAAAATTAAGTTTTTATGTTTTGTTTTTATGTTTAGAATATAATCATAATATAAATTTCAGCATTATGACCATGTTATATTGTATAGATCTAAAATTATTTAATATGTATGAAATGCATATAAATTATTTAAATATGAATTTAGAATAATTAATCTTGATTAATTACTAGAATTAAAATATCAATGATTAAGTCTAAAATTATGAATTAAAGATCTAATGTTAGTCCATAAACCTTGGGTTATGAATTATATTGAATCAGGTCAATTAATCGGGTTTGACCTAGGATTAGAATTTTGAATAATATGGGCCTAATAGAGAAATTGATTTATCCTAACTAAAAGTTGATTAGGATTAGGTCAAGGATTTTCTAGATCAATTCTATAATGATAGCTTGATCATGTCCATATTATATCAAATGGACCTAATTTTGGCTCAATGGTTAGATACGAATCATTAGGCTAGTCTAATTGAAACTGATAAACAATTGGTGTCTAAGGTAAGTTTGGCATTTTGATCATGGTTATTAATTGGGGCTACCTCTTGCCTAGCAAACTCGTTAGTGTCTAAGAAAAGAGGTTAATGACGGAACCCTTCTATCGATCTCACTTACATATCCAATGTGGTCAATCAGATTTTGATCAGATAGCTTATTGATTTGAGTAAATCCATACCAATAAGATTGATTAGTATGACTAATCTTGGTGCCCTTGGACCAATTTGTCTTCAACCCTCATCACAGACATGGTCAAGTCAGTGGGAGGATTATTGACTAATTGATTCATGTCTTCTTCTCTCTTCCTAACCATTTAATATAATTTTCAAAATATTAGGTCCCTAAAATGATAAAGTTATCGAGATAACTGAGTCATAGCCTCCCATTAAGTTGGGTGTAATGGGTCCAATAGTTTGGATGATCATTAGAGGTCCAAAGGCCTGGTGCTCATCTGGATATTGGAATTATCATTCATAATATGATGGTTTAGTTATGGCTTTCATAACGGTGATCAGGTGGGCTGGCCAAAGTTGGGCTTGGCCATTTATTAATTAGAAGTACTGAGTCTTGTCATATTAATGGTAGACCTAACTCAGGCTTTCAGTGGAGGCTCAAAGGCCTGCTGAAGAGGTAAATGGGATAAAATTAATACTTGAAATTGTTTAGAAAAATAATTGGTTAAAAATCTATCTTTAAATGCACATGGGTGGGCTAGCCAAAGTTGGACTTATATGTAGTCTATTAGATTCTAGTACCCACTAAAGAATTGGTGTAATTTTTCGAATTGAAGGTAGAGGATACCAATTTGTATAAAATAATGAAAGAACCTTTAGACTAAGGCCAAGTCTTTAGGATTAAATGATTCATATACTAATAGATCTTGGTCTCTTTTCTTTTTAGTTAAAATGGCCACTTCTTTGCTGCTTTAATCATTGTTAGACAATGAAAAGTAGATGGGACCCAATTTTGATAATTGATATCAAAAGCTGAAGATCGTCCTGGAGTATGGGTTGATCTTGTACCTATTGATACATCTAGCACCTAAGGAGCCTACTTTGAATGCTCGTAGTGTAGTCTAAGATACTTACCAGAAGTGGCTCAATGATTGAATCATAGTCCATTACATTATGTGAGCATCCATGAATGATAAGCTCAATCATAAATTTGAGGATACTCAATCAGAGGATATGCTTCAAGTATTGAAAGAATCCCTCAATACTCCCAATGATGTTGAAAGCTGCAAAACATCTTATACCATTTTTAATGCTAGGATGAGGGAAGGGACATCAGTCACTAATCATGTATTGTATATGATCTAACAGATCAAGTTCCTGAGTAAACATGAATTTTTCTTATATGAGTAATTAGGGAAGGATGCAATTTTGAATTCCCTGTCGAAGTCCTACCTTGATTTCCTTAGCCATTATAAAATGATTAAGCCTGTAGTCAACTACCATGGTTTGCTAAGGTTGCTACAGACTTATGAAAAGGATCATCAGCTCCATAAGGGATTGATGAATGTAGTGGGAGGTTCTACTTTGACAGGTAGTCATTCCTTTAAGAAAGGAAAAAAGAAAAATAAGAAGAAGGTGCAATGTGCTGCTGCAACTCAACCAAGTTAGACCAAGAAGTTCAAAGCCAACCAGAGTCAAGTAGAGTACTTCTTCTATAAGAAGCAAGGTCACTAGAAAAAAAATTGTTCTCTTTACATTGCCTCACTAGACTCGAATAGGCCAAGAAAGAAGAAGAATCAGCAAGCGATTGCTGTACAAGGTATTTATATGATTACACCTTATAACTTCTCAATTTATAATTTTACTACCTAAGTATTAGATATTGGAAATCCAATTAATATTTGTAATTCGTTATAGGGACTTCAGGCTAGTAAAAGATTTAAAGATAGCGAGAGAATTTTGGATGTTGGAGATGGAAGAGTAGTTCCAGTTTTAGCTTTAGGAGTTGTCAAGCTTGTTTTCAATGATAATGTCATTATTTTGAGTGATTGTCACTATTGTCTTAGTTTTATAATGAATATAATTTTTGTAGGACTTTTGGCTAATAATGGTCTTCATTTATCAATAAAAGATTATTATTGTGATATCATTATGAATGGTGTTACTATAATGCCTGGATAATCAAAAAATAATATTTATATTTTATTATAGCCTGTTAGCGTAGTGAACATGTCTAGCAAATTTTCAAGATTAGATAATGTGTCTAATATCTATTTTTGGCATTTTAGGCTATGACATATTAACAAGAATAAGATAGAAAGGTTAATTAAAGAGAGAATCCTCACAGTCACTAATTTTGAATCATTGTGATCTATTAATCCTGTCTTCCTAGAAAAATGACTGAGTCACCTTTTACTAGAAAAGGTGAAATAGCCACTAAAGTTCTAGGTCAAGTACATAGTGATGTATGTGGACCTATAAACATTTCTACCGTGGGAGGATATTACTATTTCATCACATTTATTGATGACCTATCTAGAATAGATACATCTACCTTATGAAATAGAAGTTTGAATCATTTGAAATATTCAAACAATTCCATAATGAAGTAGAAAAATAAACTGGAAAGAATATTAAAACTCTTCAATCTAATTAAGGAGATGAATACCTTAATAATGAATTTATAATATATTTAGAAGAGAATGGGATTCTCTTGCAATAGACACTTCCTGGAACACCCCAACACAATGGAGTGTCAAAAAGAAAAAATCGAATCCTGTTAGATATGGTTCGGTCTATGATGAGATTTGCGAGTCTGCCAATCTCTTTTAGGGGATATGCACTTGAGTTGGCTTGTTATGTTCTTAATAGAGTTTCCAGCAAGTCTGTAAATAAAATACCATATAAGATATGGATAGGGCATAAGCCGAGACTCTCACACCTAGGTCTAACAAATATATTTTTATAGGATATCCAAAAGAAACTAAGGGCTATTTCTTCTACCACACTAATAAACAAAAGGTGTTTGCCGGTAAGAGGATAGTCTTTTTAGAAAAAGAATTCCTTAAGAAAGTAACCAATGCCTCTAAGGTTGAACTTGAAAAAGTTTGATAGGTAGAAGAACCGACACAATTAACGAAACCCTCAGAATCAAATTTGATTAGTTCAAACTCGAAGCCCATTATAGAGGCACCCTTAAGGAGATCTAGTAGAGTACCACATCAGTTGGACAGACACTATGGTTTCATGGTATGAGGGTGATTCTATTGAACTTGATAAAAATAATGAGGATCCAATCACCTATATGATGCCATGTAAAGTTCTGACTCTGATAAATAGCTTGAAGCTATGAAGTCTGAAATGAAGTCCATGAAAGTCAACGATGTATACTCATTAATCCACCTAAAGGGGTAAAACCCATAGGGTATAAATAGATTTTCAAAAAGAAAAGGGGTGTAGATGGAAAGGTAGAAACCTATAAAGCCCCATCTAGTTGCCAAGGGATATCGTCAACATTATGGTATTGACAATGACAAGATATTTTTACTTGTGACAATACTTAAGTCCATTCAAATTAAGCTTGTGATAGTGGCATATCTGAAGGAATTATTTTAGCAAGAATACTGAAATTAGGATTTCTAAAATACTGACAGAAGTAAACTATAAAACTTTTTTCATAAATCTCATGCATAATATTTAATAAATAAATTTTAATGACCTATCTAACATGCTAATTAAACATTCATTATATGAAATTAGATCTGAAAAATAAAATAGATCATAAGGTTAGATCAACTTACCTTGATCGCTATCCTCCTTAAATCAAGTTAGATCGGTGGATGTTCGAGGTTGCAATCGGAGCCATGCAAGCGTCCGACCTCTGCTGGTATCCACATGGGGATGATGCTGATTGACTTCTTGATGCTCTTAAAGTGCTAACTCCTTATAGGCCTCTTTTCTAGCTTGGATCTTGAATCCTTCTTGATGATCTTGAAGGACAAGGCTGCACCCCTTATAGCCTTTGCACAAACTTCTTACACAATCAGATGGGACAATTTTCTGGACACCAAGGGAGGAAGAAGACTACTTTCTCTCTCCTTTCTCTCTAATCCCTCTTCTTAAAGAAGGGTTAGATGTGGAAAAATTAGAACAAGGTGACGGAAGGAGCGATGGATAGAATATGTGTGGTAAGGTCAAAACCTTAAGAGAGATTTTGCTCGGTTAACTCATATTTTTTAAGATGTCGCATACACCTGATCTCCCATCATGTACACCAGCAAAATAACACCTCATAGGGATAAGAATCCATGCCCAAAATACTAGGATCTAATCCTTATCTTGAAAGACTTCTATTGGCGACAAGATGGAATAATAAAAGATTGATTAACTAATCAGCTCGCACACTATTCTTCCTCTCATTTTTATTTCACACAAATATCAAAACTCCCCTTCTATTACACACCTTATCAGATAAGGCATCTCACAATTTGAATCCTACACAAAATAAACTAGATATTGCAATAAAAAGAAGAAAGGAATTGGTGTGAAAAATTTTTAGTGCTAACCATGTTTTCTTTTCACAATTGTCACACAAATCAAAACAAATTCCAGCATCCCAAAAAGATAAGATACCTTCAAATTTAAACCTCTATCAGATAATAACTTATATGAAAAGAAAAGAGTTCAAATTCAAACAAAAAAAAAGTCTTGGCAATGAGAAAAATAAGTGAGGGATGGAAAGGAATTGCGGATGCCAAAAACTATATCATAAAACACCATACATAATATTTTTCCATGCCCATATGAGAGTTTCAGAGCCTAATCTAAATTAGGTTAGGTGTCCTCTTAAATTAGATTCTAATTTGGATCAAATCAAATTGAATTCGAACATTGAATTTCAAAAGGCTGACAGTCCTAGTCTAACTAGGACTCTTAAATACTAATCCAACTGGGATTCTTAAATCTAGTTACATTTAATCAAATTGTAACTCTTATAATTAAGTTCCTGGTGCCAAAATTAGTGAGTGCTAAAATTGATAGATGCCAAAAGTAGTAGGTATCGAAAATAGCAAGTGCCAAAATTAGTAGTTGCTAAATTACAACCTTTACAAAATTAGCAATTACTAAATTCAATCCAAGCCTTGATCAGGTCAAACCCAATTATGTATGACCCCTTAGGTTTCATTATGTCTGGTAGTGAGACATACTATGATCTCTATTATAGTATCATTGAAACTCTTTCGATGGACTAGAACTTTTCCAGATCATTGATCTAAAAATTATCTAAGTTTCCATAATCCACTAGTGACACATAGCAGTATATAGTGGCAACCCAGTAGAATAAAAAAGTGAACCCATAGGTATGGTTCCTATGTGATCAAGTTTTTCTATCAAAACTCCTTTCCATTATCATGCTGCTATGGCCACAGACTCAAGGACTCAGCCTCTTAGGTCGCATAAGACTATTCCTCTTCTACCGAGATAGATAGATCCCTTATAGGTATCCTCTCAACTCCTATAATGAACCTATTATAGCCAACATATACTACAAGATCCAATATGGATAGAGACCATGTTTATATACTTGTCAAACTATAGCAACCCCATTATAGTGATTGAGACACCACATGTCTAGGAACTATGTACAAAACTATATCTCAAGAAGTCACTAATGAGTGAGTAGGTATCCATATGACTTCTTATTCTTTAGTCATACTCATGTTGATTCCTGTCTTAATTTTGATGAATAACAAAATACTTAAGTATATTTGAGTACTAACTGTGCGTTAAAAGTATGTTTATCAGAATAAGGTACTCATCAAAGCTATACTGTGTTGAAGAATTCAAATACTTATCAAACTATTGAAGAAGTCATCTAAATTAATGGAATTTCAAGTTATATGGACTTTGGCACATAAGAATGATCTTGAAGGAGTCAAATCTTAAATTTGGACAAGTTTCAGCCAAATGTCGACTCATGAAGATCAAGTATCGACTTAAGGTGTCAACTCATAGAATCCTGAGTTGATACATAGAAAGAGTTTCAGCCAGCATGCATAAAGTGTCGACTCATAGAAACCAAGTATGTTGACCCCTAAAGTGATTTTGATGATAACAAAACATTGGAGCATACATTTCGTTATCTAACGACTCTTCAAATGATTAACAAGTTTTTGTAGGACAACTACATTGACACACTTTCTACATCCTACAATCTTTAATGTTTTGTGTTGAGTTGTAAAGTGCCTAGAATCTTGTAAAGAAGAACCCTACAAAAATTTCCTACTTAAATCAAGTTAAAGGGTTACTTCTAGTAGTTTTTCAAGCTTCAATTTTTCTTGAATTTATTGTAAGAAGTCCTTGAAGAAGTCTTCAAAACTTGGCACAAGTGTTCTGGAAGATTGAAGTTGATCTGGCTGAAGAACAACTTTCGAGCTGACTGGATGGAGGAACCAGCCGACTCTAGCACTGGCACAAGAAAGAAGTTCTCTGGCACACAGATCCAGCCGACTGGCACCAAGGCCCAGCCGACTCGTCCAAAACTTAGTTGAAAGTGTTCTGAGATTCTCAGGGATCCGAGCTGACTGGAATTCAGCCCAGCTGACTCGTCCAGAACTTGGTTGAGATTGCTCTACGAGCCTTTGAGATCCGAGCCGACTGGAATTCAATCTAGCTGACTCGACCAGAGTGGCACATTTTCTTAACTGTGGAAGCTAGCCGATTGGCGTTCAGCCCAATCGACCTGAACTTGATCCGAGCTGACTCGAAGATTGTCCGAGCTGACTAGAATGATGGGGTCACCTCCAACGGCTAGTTCCAGTTTCTAGTTTTTGAATTCCAAAAGTGCTCCAATGGTAACCTGTCACCTCCCAACGGTCTACAACGTTCAGAATCAAGGGAAGGCAATTGAAGTCTCTATAAATAAGGTATGAGAACATCTTTGGAGAGACTAATGAGTTAATGGATATTTTATTAAACACTTATTGAAGAAAGAAGTGAGAGCACTTGAGCTTTGAAGTCAGCCTTCAAGCCTTCACCAACTCTTACCAGAAGCTTGAAGCACCTTTTGAAGAAAGCAAGGAAGCCATTGAAGTGCATTGAAGAGCATTCAATGGAGCTTCACTCGAGCTATCTTAGCAACCACCCGGCAACAGAGTTTGTCATTTTTGTTGCTTCTTTATTCTATTCTTAGAATATTTAGGTTATTGGTGAGCCCGGTTGTAAAAACCAAATAGGTTTCTTTGGTGAGCCTTTTTCAAAAACCAAAGTGTAGAGGTTCTAGGTGAGCCTATAAAAAACCTAGTGTGGGTTTCTTTGATGAGCCCGGTTCAAAAACCAAAGTGTAGAGGTTAGGATTGTGAGCCTGTAAAACAATCCGACTGTATTCCGGTTTGGAGGATATAGTGGAAATCCCGAGTGATGAACTTGGATAGTAGACGTAGGAGCTGGGTTGCTCCGAACCACTATAAACCTGCCTTGTTTGTATTGTGTTTGATTTACCTTTTAGCTTCTGCATTTAATCTCTGATTGACATAGCACCTAACCACTAAAAGGAATTACTTGTATACATACTTACAAAAATCTTGTAATTCCCAATTCACCCCCCTCTTGGGAAAAGCCACCTGGGCAACAAAGTATCGATACATGAGTCGACTCATGGTCAAGCAAGTATCGACTCAAGGCTTGAGATCAAAATGAAGACAGAACATGCTGATTTCTAAATTTTGTCCAAGTGTCGACTCATGAAAATGAAGTGTCGACTCACCAGAAGAAGTGTCGATGCACCAGAATACTCTAGAGAGCTTCAGAAAATATTTTTTGATCTAGTATCGACTCAAATGTTGATACATGAGTCGACTCATGATCTAAAGTATCGATACCTGCAGGTCTGGATGAACAGTAATGGCTAGTTTTTTTGAAGCATAGAATTGCTCTTATTATATCTAATGGCTATTTTATCCTCTCCAATAGTCATAAATGATCATTTAAGGCTTGGAAAGGTATTTAAAGTCCACCAAACATAAGAGGGATTCATTCATTATAATTCATTGAAAAACTAATGATCATTCATTGAGTATTCATTACTTTTCAGTGAAGTTGAGCCTTCAAGCATTCAAGAGCATTCAAAAAGCATTCAAGTCCAATTCTCAAGCATTGATTAAGGCTTCAACAACTTGGAGACAAGCTTTCTCAATAGCAATCATGAGCTTCAAAGAGATATTTACTTTTGTTTTGAAAGCTACTTGTATTCTTACATTGTACTTGAATTATCTTATTGTTCCTATTTTCAAGTGGATTAAAACTAGTGTTTGGGTTATTGGTGAGTCTTGTTTGAAAACCAACTAGGTTGTTGGTGAGCCTTATTTGAAAACCAACTAGATTTTTGGTTAGCCTTGTGAAAACCAAGGGGTTTTGATTGGTGAGCCCAAGAAAACTAATTTATTATAATCAAGGAAGGATTATAGCGAAATACCCAAGTGGACCTTGGGGAGTGGACGTAGGTGCTTGGTGTGCACCAAACCACTATAAATTCTAGTATTGTGATGGCTTATCTTTCTTTTCTTGCATTTAATTTATTATTTCTGTTGCATACTTTTGTTGAGCACACAAATACTTTGCAAACACACTAGCACTTATCTTTAATCTTTGCAAAATATTTTAAAATCCAATTCACCCCCCTCTTGGGTTGCTTCAGTTGGGTAACAAGTGGTATCAGAGCCTTATACTCAGCTTGTAGGTATAATCGCTTTGAGTTAAAGATTTAGGCGGCTCCTATAGGTACTAGTATTGTTGAGGGTCAAGCCTTAATAGACCATCACTTTTTAATGGCACTAATTACATATATTGGAAGACTCGCATGCAAATTTATATGCATTCTATTGATTACAATCTTTAGAAAGTAGTTATTAAAGGTCCACATATTCCTTCAATTTTGGTTAATTGTATTTCCGTTCTCAAGCTTGAAGAGGATTGGGATGAAAATGATATTAAGCAATCCGAGCTTAATGCCAAAGCAATAAACTTGCTTTATTGCACATTGGATCCTAGTGAATTCAATAGGATATCCATATATGCATCGATAAAGGAAATTTGGGATATACTTGAGGTTACTCATGAGGGTACCCATCAAGTGAAGAACACTAAAGTGAATATGCTCATTCATACATATAAAATATTTAGAATGGAGCATCATGAATCCATAACTGATATGTATACAAGATTTACCAACATTGTAAATAGTATGAGAAGTCTTGGCAAAGTTATGTCTAACACTGACCTTATTAATAAAATTCTCAGGTCTTTGCCATCTTCTTGGGATCCAAAGGTGACAACCATTCAAGAAGCAAAAGATATTAAAACCCTACCTTTGGAGCAACTCATCGGTTCACTCGTGATTTATGAGTTAATCCTAAAGCAAAAAGCAGTGGATACGGACAAAAAAAAGAAAACAATTGCCCTCAAATACACTACACCAAATGAGCCTTCAAGTGAAGAGTCAGAAGAAGGTGAAGGTAAAAATAAGGAGGCTCTAGTGGCTAGGAAGTTTTGGAGATTTATAAGGAAGAAGTACTCATACAAAAAGAAGACACTTAAAGGAGAGCCTGGTAAAGATAAAGCCAAGGACAAAGAAAAAGAAAAGAAGAAGGAGAAGGACCAACCTATCTACTTTGAATGCAAGAAGCCCGATCACTTTAAGGTTGATTGTCCTCTTCTTAAGAAGCTTAAAAAGAAGTTCAAGAAGAAAGCAATGATGGCTACTTGGAGCGATAGTGAAGACTCCAGTTCAGAGGAAGAATAATAAGAAGTCACCAACCCCTGCCTCATGGCAATTGAAAATAAGGTATAATCTGAACCTGAATTTATTTTTGAAGAACTTAGAGATGTCTTTGATGAACTTGTGCATGAATATAAATTATTGAAAATTGAGCACAAGAAGTTAAAAAAGCATGTTGATTCTTTTTTTTAAAAAAACAACAATCTTAAAAATGAAAACAAAGAACTAAAAGCCAAGGTTGATATTTTGGAAAAGAAAATGAATGCACTCTCAAAAGAAATAGAAGTTTTAAAAAGATTCAAGGCCTCTATTTCAAAAAATAAGCTTATAAAGAAAAACAAAGACCTTGAGTTGGAAAACAAAAAGTTCAAGGAAGAGCTTGATAAAGTCAAGCCATTTGTTAAAAAATTCACATTCAGTTCTGAAAAACTGAATTTACTATTGAATAATCAACATGCAGTTTTCAACAAAGCTGGCATGGGATATAAAATTCAAAAACAACAAAAGTACTTCAAAAAATTTTTTGTACTTGCATCTTTTAGTATTACATATTTTTGTTGTGGAAGATTTGGACATAAAGCATATCAATGCAATCTAAGAAAAGTAAAAAAATTTAGAAAAGTTTGGATTCCAAAAGAAACCATTACTACTAACTCTAAAGGATCCAAGATGGCTCGGATACTAAAAGCAAAAACTTGATCTATTTTGCAGGTGTGTCTTGCAACCAAGGAGAAAAGAAGATTGTGGTACCTTGACAGTAGTTGCTCAAGACACATGATGGGATATGTGAAGCAATTCACCTCTCTTGAAGCTTTGAATGGAGGGAATGTAACTTTTGGAGACAATGATAAAGGCAAAATCATTGGTATCGATAAAGTTTACATTTCTCCATCTATTATATCGATGATGTATTATTAGTTAAAGGATTAAAGCATAATTTACTTAGCATTAGTCAATTTTGCGATAAAGATTTTAAAGTAGTTTTTGAATCATCTCTTTGCATGGTATCTAGTCTTGATGATAATGGACTGAAATTCATTGAAAATAGGCATGGCAACATCTACCTTGTTGATCTTGATAATTTACCTATACATGATGGTGAATGCCTAGTTACAATGAAAGCTACATTAAATAAGACTAGTTGGTTATGGCATCGTACATTAGATCATGCAAGCATATATTTACTTTTCAAATTGTGCAAAAAAGATTTCGTTAAAGATTTATCAAAGCTTAGATTTTAAAAAAGATAAAATTTGTGATGCTTGTCAATTTGGAAAACAAACAAGAATCTCTTTTAAAAATAAAAGAATTGTTTCAACTTCTAGGCCACTAGAACTATTCCATATGGATCTCTTTGGACCAACTAGGACCATAAGCCTAAGAGGCAAGAGATATAGACTAGTTATAGTTGATGATTTCTTTTAATTTACTTGGATTTTAGTTTTAGCACATAAAGATGAATCTTTTTTAGCTTTCATAAAGTTTTATAAAAAATTTCAAATGAAAAAAGGTACTTCTATTGTTTGTATTTGCAATGATCATGGAACTGAATTTGAAAATTAAAATTTTAAAGAGTTTTGCAATGAAAAAGGCATTGAACATAATTTTTTTGCACCTAGGACACTTCAACAAAATGGGATGGTAGAAATAAAAAAATAAGACTTTAGAAAAAATGGCATGCATAATGCTTTGTAAAAATGACCTACCTAGATATTTTTGAACTGAAGCTGTCAATACAACCTGTTATATTTTAAATCGGGTTTTAATCTGGCCAATTTTAAAGAAAACACCATATGAGCTTTGGAAAGAAAGAAAACCTACCTTAAAGTATTTTCATGTATTTGGTTATCAGTGTTTTATTTTAAACAACGGCAAGGATAATTTAAGCAAATTTGATACCAAATTAGATGAAGGTATCTTCTTAGGATACTCTACATCTATCAAGGCATACATAGTTTTTAATAAAATAATACTTGTAGTAGAAGAGTCTATGCATATTATGTTTGAAGAGTCTACTAACAAGTCCTCTAGAAAAGAGGATATTTTTGATGATGTTGCAGGTATTGAAGGACTCAAGAAGCTAACTCTGGATGATCATCCTTCTAAGGAGAACAAAGAAGATCAAAATGAGGAGAATGAAGAAGTCACAAGACCTTCATCAAAGAACAAGGATCTACTCAAAGAATGGAGGTATGCTTATGAACATCCTAAGGAATTAATCTTAGGAGATCCATCAAAAGGGATAAGAACTAGATCTTCTATTAGAAATGAATGTGATTATATTGCTTTTGTTTTACAAATGAAACCTAAGAATATAGAAGAAGCTGAAAAAGACCCAAATTGGATGATTGCTATGTAAGAGGAATTAAACCAATTTGAAAGAAATAAAATTTGGATATTAATAAAAAGACCATCTAATGCTTCCATAATTGGTACTAAATGGGTATATAGAAATAAATTGGATGAAAATAGAATACTAACTAGAAACAAGGTTAGACTGGTAGCTAAGGGCTATAATCAAGAAAGAACTGATTTTGATGAAACCTTTGCTCTAGTAGCTAGACTTGAAGTTATTAGATTACTTCTAGCTTTTGCATGTTTTATAAATTTCAAATTATTTCAAATGGATGTTAAAAGTATTTTTTTAAATGGTTACATTGCTGAAGAAGTTTTTGTAGAACAACCACCTGGTTTTAAAAATCATACATATCCTGACCATGTTTTCAAACTACATAAAGCACTTATGGTTTAAAATAGGCCCCCCGTGCATGGTATGAAAGACTAAGTAAATTTTTAATTGAAAATGGTTTTACTAAGGGTCATATGGATACAACCTTATTTTTAAAGAAAAAGATTGATGATCTCTTAGTAGTATAGATCTATGTCGATGATATTATATTTGGTGTCACTGATAAATCTCTGTCAAGAATTTGCGAAGCTCATGCAGGGTGAGTTCGAGATGGGCATGATAGAAGAATTGAGCTACTTTCAAACAAACAAATGAAGGGATCTTCATCAACCAAGCTAAATACACAAAGGAGATTTCAAAAAAGTTTAGGATAGAGAAGACTAAATCTATTGGTATACCTATGAACCCTTCATATAAGCTTGACAAGGATAAAACTAGTAAGAAAGTTAACCAAAAACTTTATAGAGGCATCATTGGATCTTTATTGTACTTAACTATAAATAGGCCAGATATTATGTTTAGTGTATGCATATGTGCTAGATATCAGTCTGAGCTTAAGGAATCATATTTAATGATTGTTAAATGCATACTTAGATATTTATCTGGTACTCTTGATATTGGATTATAGTACTCTAAGAATTCAGCAATAGATTTAATTGCATATTCTGATGTTGATTTTGCTGGCTATAAATTAGATAGGAAAAGTACATATGGAACCTGTCAATTCCTTGGAGTTAATTTAATCTCATGGTTTAGCAAAAAAAAAAATTCAGTTGCACTATCTATAGCTGAAGCTGAATATGTTGCAGCTGGAAGTTGTTATGCTCGAATCTTGTGGATTAAACAACTTGAGAACTTTGGCATCAAATTAACTAAGACACCCATAAGATGTGATAATACAAGTGCAATTAACTTAACTAAAAATCCTGTTCAACATTCAAGAAGTAAGCATATAGAAATTAGACATCATTTTATTAAAGACCATGTTCAAAACAATGATGTTATGTTTGAATTTGTTTGTACTAAAATGCAATTAAATGATATTCTGACCAAGCCTCTTAATGATAATAGGTTTGGTATGATTAGAAGAGAATTAAGGATTATTAATCCTTTTGATTAGATCTTAATCTTCTCTTATGATCTTTGGAATTCTCCTTGAAAATTTCTTGAACAAATGTCCTTGAAAATCATATTCAATCATTTATTGGCTATTAAAATCAATTATCTTGATTTTCTGTGATTTTTTTCTAATTTTTTTAATTTTTTCTTGAAGTGTCGACACTTGGAAGTGTCAACACCTTGAAGCGTCAACACTTGGCTTAAGCCCGTGAGTCGACACTTGACCGGCAGGAACCGATGAACAAATAGGGAAAACGATCCATTTTTTTCTTATTTTTCCTCCCATCTTCCTTGAGCCAACACATCCTCTCACTGTTCCCTCACCTCCGTTAGGGTTCTAACTATTCCATTTTTAGTTTGAACCCACTTTCCCTCTCTTTTCACTATTCTTCATGGTTTCACCATGACTCCTTTGCCCATTCTTCTTTCCATCCTTGTGTTTTCTTGTTTGCCTAGATAATGGGGCCTAGGAAGTAGCAGGTTAGGAGGCCACGACCATTCTCTCAGGGTGTAGAGCACCGCACGAAGGCCAGACATGACGATCAGCCTGTAGAGGTAGCAGCACAGCCTGACATTCTAGTTTGACCTCCACCAGTCCCTAGGGCAAACCATATGGCTTCCAAGGCCATTGTTAGGGGACAAAGAGTGGACTTCGACTTTATCGACCAGTAGCATTTTAGGATTGATGATTAGCTGAGAGATGCTAGACTTGCATAATTCTATTCCCTCCGAGAGCGATTTTATCTAGCACTGATGAGGGATTTCTATGGGACACTAGCCCGAGGCACTGATGGATGGATTGTAGAGGTAAGAGGCATTTCTATTCCATTGACGGTAGAGATACTTAGCCGAGTCTGGGAGATCTCGATGAGTGAGACAATTGTAGACCTCTAGTGGACTGGATTAGTGGGTTCAAGATTATTCTAGAGAGAGATGATCTTGGTGATGAAGCTACAGTTGTTGCATCACAGCTTTCAGTAGAGATGAGGCTCCTACACCATATTGTAGCCAGGATTCTTCTATCAAAGACCGGATGATTCGATTTCATCACTGAGAAAGAGCTTCTAGTTATGGTTGCTCTGATCGAAAGGATGCCTATCTGTATGCTCGTATTGATGATACATCAGATGATAGAGGCAGTGACCAGTAGGCGACTTTGCTTACCATATGGGATGGGTCTTACGATATTGTTTAGAGCATACAGAGTCGACCCTGATGGTGAGCCATACATACAGCTACTCCACACTGATGTGTATAATGAGAGATCACTGCATCGTATGGGTTATCATAGGTACCGAGATCAGTGGAGATAAAGAGTTTCTGGAGAGCCTAACTCGGATTCAGATGATGATGATGTAGCTGAGGAGGAGGATTCATAGAGAGATAAGGCTGGGCCATCTGAGCCATCATGAGCTATAGCAGAGTTATAGCCTGAGCCATCAGTATCGGCACATGCTGAGGTGCCACCTCCTAGAGATACTTCTAAGGATAGGATCACTCGCCTAGAGACAGAGATGCAAACTTTGAGAGGGTGAGTGGATCTAATTTATATGGAGATGAGATCAGGTTTTGATGAGATAAGGGAGGGATTTTCTGCTGTCATGGGTGCTTTACAAAGATTATCCTCTAGTAGGCCACTTTCCCCTCCACCGTCAGATCTTCCACCAGCTCCACCTACTCCACCTATAGATACTGAGATGGGAGATGGTCAAGGTGACTCATCCATAGATTTTGATGTTGCTGACTTTATGGTGGATCCTAAGCCGGACACTGCAGCTGACTAAGATGCTGAGCCTACAACTAATGCGATGAGGACTTCTGAGGCTGCTCCTACCCCATCCAGTCCAGCTCTTTAGACCCCTATCCTTCTGAGTAACCCTATTATACATGATTCTCCATACCCAGTTATTTCAACACCTGTCCTATATTCTAATCCATCTATTGACTTACCTACACCATCATTTTCTATACATCCTACCATTTCTAATATCGATAGGACACCAGTTTTACATTCTATATCTCTACCTAGTTTCTCTTTATCCAGAGAGTTGGGATTTTACACTCCTAGATTTCACATTCTTTCATCTGGTCCTATTTTTGATATCACTCCTATTGTTATGATACTAACCTCACTGATCCTGCCCTGTCCCATTTCCTGATTATGCTCTTGATGTTGCTTCTTCAGCATGAGCCAGAGGGAGAGCATGACTTAGAAGTAGAAGCCAAGGATGTTGTGACATTCCTAGAGCCATCCGCACCAAGCTTGCTGATCTTCGGTCGATGTGGCCATGACCCTTCCCTCTAGGATTACAAGGCCTATCATTTTAGAGATTGGGTTTTCCTCTGATAAGGACAGCCACCCTTAGGATTGGTTAGTGTATTAGTTGGTATCATATCAGTTTGATATATATTTGTATCAAACTATGTTTCATTATATCAAATTATGTATTAAATTTTAAATATTATGTATCAATGTTTGAAATTATATATATGATGACTTTTTCAGCATTTTCTCTTATGCACTCATATCTCTTCTTACTGTGCTTCTATACTCCTTTTACTATACTGCTTTTCACTTTATCTCCACCTTCTACCTTTCATTTTTTTTCTGATAACAAAAAGGGGGAGAATGGAAATGCCAACATTATAGAGAAGTAATGGTAATGAAAATGAGAATATTTGTAGCAAATGGCATAATGTTTAATATTTTGTGGTATCAAAATGATAAACAAAGGGAGAGAATAAAAGATATAAGTAAAAACAAAGGAGATAAAAAAGCAATAAGTAATAATTAAGAGGGAAGAATGGTTAAGAGGGAGAAAAGTACTAAAGAAAGAAATTTTAAAAATTTTAAATTTTCTAAACATTTTGGAAATATTTTTGAAAAATGCTAATACATGAAAGTTTTTGAAAAATATTTTCAGATCATATATTGAGGGGGAGCTTTAGTTTCATGCTTTGATACTCTTTAGCTTTATGCTCTAATACTCCTTATTTTTTTTGCTCTGATACTTTTTTTTTCTTATGCTCTAGTACTCTTTATTTTCATGCTCTGATATTTTTGCTCTGATACTCTCTATCTTTATGTTATATTATTTTCTTTGATATGCTATGATACTTTTCATGCTGCACTAATACTCTCTATGTTGTATTATATACTTTGATACTCTTAAAGATTTTACTCTGATACTTTTCACATTCAACCTGTTTTTGCTTAATGCTCAACTTTTAAACCTATTTTAAATCTAATACACCTTTTGAACATCTCATATAAGTATATAGCTTTGATATATTTTAATTATAGCTCTGATATATTATAGTTACAGCTGTGATACATTGGAACTATATGAATTGAATTCTTTTTTATATGTGTATCTATAGCTTTGATACATGATACTATATGAATTGAATTCTTTCTTATATATACATATATAGCTCTGATACATTGTAGATGAGTTTTTGCTTTTGATAATTATTTCAACTTTGCTCTGAAACTTATTATCATTAGCTCTGATACTAATAATCAAGTACTTTGAAACTTATTGCAAATCTTTTGAGCTTACAATGTATATATACTTAAAGGTTTTGTCATCATCAAAAAGGAAGAAATCGTTGACTCCTGTCTTGATTTTGATGAATAACAAAATACTTAAGTATTTTTGAGTACTAACTATGTGTTAAAAATATGTTTATCAGAATAAGGTACTTATCAAAGCTATACTATGTTAAAGAATTTACATGCTTGTCAAACTATTGAAGAAGTCATCTAAATTAATAGAATTTCAAGTTATAGGACTTTGGCACATAAGAATGACCTTGAAAGAGTCAAATCTTAAATTTAGACAAGTTTCAACAAAGTCTCAGCCAAGTGTTGACTCATGAAGATTAAATGTCGACTAAAGATGTCAATGCACAAAACCCTGAGCTGATACATAAAAAGAGTTTCAGCCGACACGTATAAAGTGTCGACTCATGAAAATCAAGTGTCGACACATGAGTCGACTCATGGTCAAGCAAGTATCGACTCAAGGCCTAAGATCAAAATGAAGACAGAACATGCTGATTTCTAGATTTTGTCCAAGTGTCAACTCATGAAGATGAAGTATTGACTCAAGTGTCGACTCACTAGAAGAAGTGTCGATGCACCAAAACAATCCAGAAAGCTTTAGAAAATATTTTTTGACCTAGTATCGACTTAAGTATCGACATATGAGTCGACTCATGACCTGAAGTATTGATACCTAAAGGTTTGGATGAATAGTAATGGCTAGTTTTTTGAAACACAGAATTGCTCCTTTTTATATCTAATGGCTATTTTCTCCTCTCTAATGGTTATAAATGATCATTTAAGGCTTGGAAAGGTATTTAAAGTCTACCAAACACAAGAGGGATTTGTTCATCATAATTTGTTGAAAAACTAATAAGCATTCATTGAGTATTCATTATTTTTTAGTGAAGTTGAGCCTTCAAGCATTCAAGAGCATTCAAGAAGTATTCAAGTCCAATCCTCAAGCATTAATTAAGGCTTCAACAACTTGGAGACAAGCTTTCTCAACAGCAATCAAGAGCTTCAAAGAAAAATTTGCTTTTATTTTGAAAGCTACTTGTATTCTTATATTGTACTTGAATTATCTTGTTGTTCCTAGTTTCAAGTGGATTGAAACTAGTATTTGAGTTGTTGGTGAGCCTTATTTGAAAACCAACTAGATTGTTGGTGAGCCTTGTTTGAAAACCAACTAGGTTATTAGTAAGCCTTGTTTGAAAACCAACTAGGTTTTTGGTTAGCCTTATGAAAACCAGGGATTTTGATTAGTGAGCCCGAAAAAACTAATCTATTATAATCAAGGAAGGATTATAGTGAAATATCCAAGTAAACCTTGGAGAGTGGACGTAGGTGCTTGGTGTGCACCGAACCACTATAAATTTTTGTATTTGTGATTGCTTATCTTTCTTTTCTTGCATTTACTTTATTACTTCTGATACTTTTGTTGAGCACACAAACACTTTGCAAACACACTAGCACTTGTCTTTAATCTTTGCAAAAAGTTTTAAAACCCAATTTACCCCCCTTTTGGGTTGCTTTAGCTGGGTAACAACTCAGCACCATTATTCTCTAACAACCACTTGCACTCTCACTCCAATATTCCTATACTATAGACTCGAGACTTGTTAACTCTAAAAGAAAGTGATCTATATACCAATCTTGATGAATTGATCACCATTCCTATGATGATCCAATGATCAAAAGTATTTAGGAGTTAACCTATAATAATACATGTCTCAAAATCTCAACTCTTGAGAATATATGTCATTATCTATTAACTCCATGGATGATTCATAAACACATAAAAATATGAATGAAAAAATATCTAATTTTATTGATAAAAATTTGATCAAGTACAATTTGATGTCCTAGAAATTACAGTGTGTCAACCTTTTTTGCTTCTAGGCATACACATTTAACAATCTCCCACTACACTAAAGCCAATTGGCCATATACCTAAGTCCCATCTTTTCAAGATAGGCTTCAGTCTTCTATTGGCTCAATTGCTTCGTTAGTGGGTCTGCTACGTTGTCCATGGAGTTAACTCTCTTCACCTTGATATACTTCTTTTCAAGATAGTCACGTATGATATGAAACCACTACTCAATATACTTTGACTTTTGATGAGACCTGAGCTCCTTAGCAAGGGCTATGGTATCATTGTAGTCATAGTACAAGGGAATGGCATCTGATGGCATCACTCAGATCTCTATAATGAACTCTTATACTAGAGTACATCCTTCACAGCTTCCAAGGTAGTGATGTATTCAGCTTTCATTATTGAATCCATAATGATGGGCTACTTAGAACTCTTCCAACTGGTTGAACCACCATTAAAAGAAATACACAACCTGATGTAGACTTTCTATCATAAGGATCAGATGTAAAGTCTAAATCAATGTAACCCTCAACCTGCAACTCTGAATTTCCTCTAAAAATCAAGAATAAATCCTTAGTCCTTAAATACTTAAGGATATTTTTCATAGCAGTCCAGTGCTCTTCGCTTGGATTTGCCTGATACATACTCATAACACTTACAACAAAGGCTATATTAGGTTGTATATATAACATGGCATACATAAGGCTCCCAATTGTCAAAGCATATAGGATATTGCTTATTCTCTAAATCTTCTCAGGTGTGCTAGGACACATCTTCTTGGAGAGACTAATGCATGTCTGAGGGGTAAAAGTCCCCTCTTAAAGTTCTCCATGCTAAACCTTTTCGACACTTCATCCATGTATATTTTTTATAATAGGCCAAGCATCCTATTTGGTCTTTCTCTATAGACCTTAATTCTCAAAATGTATGATGCTTTACTTAGGTCTTTCATAGAAAATTTCTTGCATAACCAACTCTTGACTGAGGTCAGCATAGGAATATCATTCCTAATTAGGAGCATGTCTTCCACATACAATACCACTGTGCTTCCATTAATCATTTTACATACACATAGCTCTTCTTTGTTCTTGATGAAATCAAATAATTTGATTGCATCATTGAAATGAGTGTTCCAACTCCGAGAAGCCTGCTTTAGTCTTTAAATGGATCTATGCAGCTTACAGACTTTGTGATCTTCATCACTGGAAGTGAAATCTAATGGATGCTCCATATAAATATCTTTCTTAAGATATCCATTAAAGAACATCATTTTCACATCCATCTACCAAATTTTATAATCATGAAATGGCACAATGGCAAGCAATATGTGTATAAATTTCAGCATAGCTACTAGCAAAAATATATCATGATAGTCAATGCCTTCATGCTGACTATACCCCTTCACTACTAGTCTAACTTTATAGGTCCCTACCTTACCATCTGCATCTATCTTCCTTTTGTAAATCCATTTATATCTAATGGATACAATACCCACTAGCAGATCCACTAAGGTCCGGACTTGGTTCAAGTGCATGGAGTCAATTTCTAACTTCATAGCACAACCATTTCTTGAAGTTAATGTCTGAATTGCCTTATCATAGGTCATAAGATCAACTATTTGATTTCTATTTCCCATGAGAAACATTTCCTCTACTTCCTTTATAAGCATACCTAATTACCTTTTCAGGAGGATGGGAAATCCTACTAGACCTACAAGGTAGAGGAGCTACATTAACTAGCTTAGCTAGAATAGGTTTAGTTGTTTCTATAACCCACTGCTTGATAGAGACTTTCTCTTTGAGCTCAATTTGCCTCTCACTGCCACCATCTTGGATAAACTATTTTTCTAAAAATATGGCTTTCTGGTTCACAATCACATTGTGATTCTCTATGAAGCAAAAATAGTATCCTAATGATTTTTTAGGATACCCTATGAAACAAGCTCTCATAGACATAGCCTCTAACTTGTTCACCTGCTACATTTTGATATAAGCCAGACATCCCCAAATCTTGATATGAGCAAGACTTGATTTCTTGTCATGTCACATCATATATGGTATAGTAGAAATGGATTTAAAGGGAACCCTATTTAGAATGTATGCTATAGTAAGTAGGGCATGTCCACAAAGATATAAGGATAAATTAGTGAGGCTCATCATGGACCTGACCATATCTAATAGGATCCTATTTTTCCTTTTCGATACCCTATTGAGCTGAAGTGTACTAGGTGAAGTCCATTATGAGACTATACCATTATCCTTGAGATAACATAGAAAATTTTTACTAAGATATTTCCCTCCCTGATCTGATCAGAGAACCTTAAGGGGTTTTTCTGTTTGCTTCTCTACTTTATGTTTGAACTCTTTGAACTTTTTAAATACTTTAGACTTGTGCCTTATAAGAAACATATACTTGTATCATGAATAATCATCGATAAAGGTTATGAAGTATTGATAACCACCTCTAGCCTACACATTAACTGGCTCACACATATTAATGTGTACTAGGGAAAGTACCTCAATGGCCCTCTCCCCATGTTCTATAAAGGTAACCTGCCATCTTGCCTTGAAGATAGGATTCACAAACTGAAAATGATCTAAATTTAATAGGTGAAGGACACCATCCTTCTCAATTTATCTATCATGTCCTCACCAATATGACCAAGTCTCAGGTGCCACATGTACTTATGGTTCAAGTCATCTCTAGGTCTCTTCTGATCCATGGCACTCACTAATTTCTTGTTTACATTAGCTGACCCATCAGCATGATCAGCATATAAATGGCAGAGACTATCAATCATAAAGTCATGTGCAACCAAATTATTTCTAAAATAAATGAAGCAATGGTCCATATTAAAATTGAAACTATATTTTTTTTGTGCTAATACAAATATAGAAATCAAATTTTTGCTAGCAACAAGTACATAGTAACTGTCTCTAAGCATTAAACAATATCCTGATAATAATCATAGAGGGTAGGTACCTATAGCAACAACCACAACTTTTGTATCATTGCCAACCCGAAGGATCACTTCACCTTCCCTCAACCTTCTACATCCTACTAGATCTTTTATCGAAGTACACAAATATGCACTTGAATTAGAATCTATGATCCAACTAGATATAGAAGAAACAATCAGGTCTGTTTCAACAATGAGCATCTCTGACATACCTTCCAAAGGTTTCAACACTTTTCATTAAGCTCTCCAGGTACATAGGACCCCTTGACCTCGTCAAGGTCCTTTTTGTATCCTGGTAGAAGACATACCCTAAAACTTGAGGCCAGTCCTTATGATAGGGTTCGGTCAAATGATTAGACTCAAAGTTTGTCTAAGTGAATTGGAGCTAACATTATTATCTGAGGAGAGAAAGATTCTAGTTAGATGGTTATACTCCAATTATTTATTATAGAGACTTTAAGAAACAAATATAAACTCCAACTATTTTTTCGGATCTCTTACACTTTTCAGTGGAGATGCAAAAACCCCTACATGACTAGGGTTCCTACAAGGTACTATGGTCCCACTAGTCTACATGCACCTCACCTGAAAGTTATTTGTAACATGCAAACCAATGAGTGGACAACTTATGTCCAATGCTTCTCAAGTAAATTATAGCAACCCAGTCTCTAAGTCATGTAGGCTCACCTAACAGTTATTGCTGACATTCATTAGTTAAGTCTGACCTACCATTCAACATGAAAGTGAAGCTATCATTGGATCCCTCACCTAATGTTATTGGGCCCAACTCCATCTTCATCTCGCAACATCTGATGTTTAATAGAATGGTATACCCTCTTGATGCAACTGAACCACTATATCCAGCCAAGAATAATCAACACCTGAGAGATGCCCGTATCTCTATAATAGTGAAAGACCTATAAACTTAATATTTATGAGGAGGTTTTGGATTTAGGTCTCTTTTAAATTGGTCACCACATCATATGTCTGATTAATCCAGTTTACGTCAGCACAACTCATGTCTGACTAAGCTAGATTAAATCAGCATGTCTCATGTCTAACTCACCAGGTCTAGGTCAATACAACTCATGTCTAACTAGCCTAGTTTAGGTCACCCCATCTTATATCTGACTAACCTGGTTTACGTCAACACATCAAATGTCAAATAAACCTAGGTAGCATTGATGAATATAAATCAATAGACAACCTAATCAAAACTTAATTGACCAAGTTGGCCTAGTAAGTAAGATCAATGGAAGGGTTCTGCTATTTACCCTCTTTTTTTAGACACCAACCAAGTTAGCTAAGAAAAGTTTGCCCCAATTAATGACCATGATCAAGACTTGCCTTAGATACAAATTGGTCAATAAGTATGAATTGGTCAGCCTAGTGACTCGGGCTCAGACCATTGAGCCAAATTAGGTCTTAAATCAATCAATTCACATCAAGTGTAAATCGATGTATTCAAACTACATCTAAGATCAATTTCAAGTTCTTTTGACCCAACCCTAATGAAAAATCGATTAGGTTAGATCAGCCTCTTAAAATTGAAAATAGGGTTCTTGCCTGGTCTAATCAAAATTCTAAGGTGTAGTCTAATTATTAGACCTGATTATTCTACCCACACTTACATCCATGAATAAAAATCTAGAATCTAAAAATGATTTTTAGATTATGTTTAAGCTCATGAAATTAATATTTTATGATCATAAATTGGTTTTTAGATCAAAATCCTAGTCTATACATCTCATACATGCTATTATAGATCAAATTGATTAACCTACATCTCATGTAATTAATTTCAAACCTAAAATAAGAATATGATACATTTCATGCAACATAAAATCATATCTAAAGTTATGTATTTTTAATTTTGAAAACTCTTTTTCAAAACAAGTCAAACCTATGCTAGGACGACCTTTACACTATAGAGGGTTAACCTTATAGCAGGACAACCGTATGTCAGCACAAATTTGATCAAAACTGATCCTAACTTTCAAATCTAAAATGGATTCAAATCTGAATCTAATCAAGCATGTTAGGTTAGCCTAAGCTCTAATACCATTGAAGAAATTATTCTAGTAAGCAAGCTAAAATTAGGGTTTTTAAAACCGTAACAGAAGCAAACTATGAAAAATTGTTCATAAATCACATGCATAATATTTAAAAGATAATTCCTAAGAACCTACCTAACATGCTAATTAAACATTCATCAATGAAATCAAATCTAAAAAATAAAATAAATCAAAAAGTTAGATCAAGTTACCTTGATCGCTATCCTCCTTGAATCGGGTCAGATCTCGGTGGATGTTTAGGGTTGTAGTCGGGGTTGCAGTCGGAGCTACATAAGTGCTCGACCTCTGCTAGTATATACATGGGGACAACATTGATCGACTCTCCAAAGCCCCCAGAGTGCTAGCTCCCTGCAAGCCTCTCCTCTGACTTGGATCTTGAATCCTTCTTGATGATCTCGAAGGACAAGGCTGCATCTCTTGCAGCCTTCGCACAAACTTCTTGCACAATCAAACGGGATAATCTTTTGGACACCAAAGGAGGAAGAAGACTCCTTTGTCTCTCCATTTACTCTCTAATCTTCTTTCTCTATGAGGGGTTAGGCATGCAAAAATTAGAACAAGGTGATGGAAGGAGCGATGGATAGAATATGTGCAGTAAAGTCAAAACCTTAAGAGAGATTTTGCTTGGTTCTCTCACTCTTTTTAAGATGTCGCATACACCTTATCTCCCCTCACACACACCAACAAAATAACACCTCATAGGGATAAGAATCCATGCCCAAAATACTAGGATCTAATCCTTATCTTGAAAGACTTCTATTGGTGGCAAGATGGAACAATAAAAGATTGATTAACTAATCAGCCCACACACTATTCTTCCTCTCATTTTTATTTTGCACAAATATCAGAATTCCCCTTCTATTACATGCCTTATTAGATAAGGCATCTCCCAAGTTGAATCCTACACAAAATAAACTAGATATTGTGACAAAAAGAAGAAAGGAATTGGTGTGAAAAATTTTTAGCGCTAACCATGTTTTCTTCTCACAATTGTCGCACAAATCAAAACAAATTCCAATGTCCCAAGAAGATAAGATACCTTCAGATTTAAACCTCTATCAGATAAGAACTTGTTTGAAAAGAAAGGAGTTCAATTTGAAATAAAATAGGAGACAAAAAAGAAGTCTTGGTGATGAGAAAAATAAGTAAGCAATGGGAAGGAATTGTGCATGCCAAAAACTATATCACAAAACACTATACATAATATTTTTCCATGTCCATATAAGAGTTTCAAAATCTAATCTAAATTATATTAGGTGTCCTATTTAATTATGTTCTGATTTGGATCAAATCGAATCGAATTTGAATACAATTCAAATCAAATTCGAAAAACCTGACAATCCTAGTCCAACTAAGACTCTTAAATTCTAATCCAACTAATATTCTTAAACCCAATTAAATTTAGTCAAATTGTAACTCTTACAAATAAGTTTCTAGTACCAAAATTAGTAGGTGCTAAAATTGGAAGGTGCCAAAAATAGTATGTACTAAAAATAGCAAGTATCAAAATTAGTAGCTACTCAATTACAACCTTTGTAAAAGTAGCAATTACTAAATTCAATCCAAATCTTGATCAGGTCAAACCCCTATTATGTGTGACCCCTCAGGTTCTATTATGTTTAGTAGTGAGACATACTATGATCTCTATCATAGTATCATTAAAACCCTTTTGATAGATCTGAACTTTTCCATCTTAATTCTAACATGGATCGTTGATCCAAAAATGATCCAACTGAGTTTCCACAATCCACTAATGATACCTAGTAGTATATAGGGGCAACCCAGTAGAATAGAAAAGTGAAACCCTAGGTATAGTTCTTGTGTGATCAAGTTTCTTTATCAAAAATCTCGATAGGATGCAGGTCATGGATTCTCATCAAACCCTAAGCATCCGTCATATGTTAGACTTAATCAACTCAAGTCCAACCATGATTTCCATGGAAACTTCTTTCCATTATCATGTTACTATAGTCACAAACTCAAGGACTATGCCCCTTAGGTCGCATAGGACTATTCCTCTTCTAACAAGGTCAATAGATCCTCTATAGATATACTCCCAACTTCTACAACAAACCTACTGCAGCCAACATACACTACAAGACCTCATATGACTAGGAACCATATTTATGTACTTATCAAACTATAGCAATTCTATTATAAGTGACTAAGGCACCGCAGGTCTAAGAACTACTCACACAACTATAGCTCGAGAAGTTACTAATGAGTAAGTAGAGATCCATGTAACTCTCATTCTTTGGTCATGCTCAATACTGTTATTCTCTAACAATCACTTTCATTCTTGATCTAGTGTCCCCATACTATAGACTCAAGATTCATCTATCCTAAAGAGAAGTGATCTGTGCACCAATCTTGACAGATCAATCATCGTCCCCATAATGATCCAACCATCAAAAGTATTTAGGAGTTAACCTATAATGACATATGTCTCAAATTCTCAACTCTTAAGAATATTTATCATTATCCATTAATACCATGGATGATTCATAGATACACAAAAATATAAATAAAAAAATATTTAATTTTATTGATAAAAATCTAATTTAGTATAATTTGATATCCCAGAAATTATAATATGTCAGCTAACTTGGCTTCAAGGGCATACACATCTACCAACATCTTGATTATGAAATTTGGTAAATAGATGTCAAAATTGCTTTCCTAAATGGAGAGCTAGAAGAAGAGGTCTATATGATACAACCTAAGGGGTTTATATCCGTAGATAAATCAAAGGTATGCAAGCTTTAAAGATTTATTTATGGATTGAAGAAGGCATCTCAAAGTTGGAACATGCATTTTGATAAGGTGATCAAAATATATGACTTCATTAAGAATGAAGAAGAGCCTTGCATATACAAATGGACTAATGGTTCAATGGTCATATTTTTTGTTTTGTATATGGATGACATTCTTTTAATCAAGAATGAGATCCTGTATTATAGGAGATAAAAGTGTAGTTGTCATCTCGGTTCTACATGAAGGACTTGAAAGAAGTATCCTACATGCCTGGGATAAAGATCTATAGGAATAGATTTAAAAGGTTGCTAGAGTTAACCCAGTCCATGTATATTGAAATTGTGCTGAAACGGTTTAGCATGGTAAATTTTAAGAAAGGCTATCTTTTGATAGATCATGAAATTACTCTTTCTAAAAAGGATAATTTGACAACTCCTCAAGAGAGACAGCGTATGAGTAGGATTCCATATATCTCGATAGTGTAATCTATTATATATGACATAGCATGTACATGACCAGATGTGGCATACTCACTAAGGATAGCAAGTAGATACCAATATGATCCAAGTGAGAACCATTAGATAGTTGTAAAGACAATCCTTAAGTATTTGAAAAATACTAAGGACCAATGGTTTATTTATGGAAATTCTAACTTGAAACTAGTGGGTTATACTAAATCCAGTTTTTAGTCAAATAGAGAAAATAGCAAGAGTGTGTCAA
Source organism: Areca catechu (assembly GCA_021397845.1). NCBI lineage: Eukaryota > Viridiplantae > Streptophyta > Magnoliopsida > Arecales > Arecaceae > Areca > Areca catechu. The sequence goes on from CM038043.1 coordinate 139,183,343, forward strand.
GATATGTTTTGACCTTGAATAGAGGAGCAAGCTACTGAAAAACTTCCAAGCAGCATACTATGACCGATTTAGTATAAGAAGCGAAGTACATTATAATATCTGATACAGCAAAGGAAGCTATTTGGCTATGAAAGTTTATCAATGAGCTTGGAGTGGCACCCTCTATTGATGATCCAGTTCTTATGCATTGTGATAACACTGGAGCTATAGCTCAAGCAAAAAACCAAAGTTGCATCAGTAGACTAAGCATATTCTGCATCGCTACCATCTTATTTGAGAGATTGTAGATCAAGATGATATTGACCTTCAGAAGATTGACAGAAAGGAGAACTTGGTTAACCCATTTACTAAAGTCCTTAGAATCAAAGAGTTCGATGATCGCAAGCGAAAGATATATATTTGATAGTATTTTGATTGGCTCTAGTCCAAGTGGGAGTTGTTAGGAAATATGTCCTAAAGCCAATCATCTAAGTTATAGATGATTGATCTCATTGTAATTTATATATGAATCATTAATAAATAAAAGTTATTTTTTGACAGTTTATCATATTTTATGCATCTTTTATATGAACTCTTTTATGATAAAGTTCTTAGAACTACTTTTATTTGATAAAGAAAAATTTATCATATAGTTTTTAAACTTATTCATGACTAAATGAGATGTTTACTTAGGACAATAATATTTATCGAGTATAGATTGTTATGTGCCATATGGATTGGTTGTCCTCATAACCAAGGAATATGAAGATATTGGTGGCATGCAGGTAAGTGTAGGAGTATAGTTCACTGAACGTGACCAACTCTGTAGAGTACTCTACTATCAAGAATATCTCATAGAAAGATATGGATATAAGTATCCCTCTAACTTGAGATCACATGGTGACTTACAAGCAACTCAATATACTTTGGTATCAGACTATCTATATTTCTAATATAGTGATGTAAGGTTTTTTGGTACAGTCAAGTACTTATAAAGTTGGTGTGTGAGTCAAGAAGGGATTGACCACTCTAAGGTATTGGATATAATACTTTACTATATTTTAATTTAGAAAAATCTCGGTTAGGATAATCTTGCAAGGAGTCACAAGATTTATTAGGTTAAGATACATCTAGATATACTAATTTAGAGTTGTTAGTTAATTTTAAAGTCCTCTTGAGCATTAGGTCAAAGGGATGAATTATATAGTAATCGTATGCCTGTGTTCTTAAATATTGCTTTTTCAATCATTCGACCTATCCAGATATTGGGTACCATTATTAGATGGTCACATCGATTAGTTCAAAAATTTATTCCTATGCTACTGGCTTAGTGTTCAAACCTAATGAATTATACATAATAAAAAATTTTGACTGATCATGATGACCGATTAATAATTAAGAACATTTAAGAGTATAATTATCAATATGATTGATAATTAGCCTTATGTAAGTATTATAAAGAAAAAATTAATTAATTATTAATTAATTATAAGATGATTAATTAATAATTAGATTGCTAATTACCTTAATTTGATTAAGCAAAGAGGTTTGGTCAAGTCTAATTGAATTGATTTCAATTAGGTGTTACCAGATTCGGTTATACGATGACCTAATCGCTAAGGGATTTTAATTCTAGTTTGATTCGGATTTAAGTTTGATTAATTTTTAATTTAATTAGGATTTAATTAAGCTTATTAGGATCTAACTGGATTAGGTTCAAGTTATTTAAATGGGCCAAACTAAATTTGATTTGGATAACGACCTATTTTGACCATGTCAGGATTGAAAATCCTAGCCTAGCACCACCTTATCATTCTCCCTATAATTTCTCCATGCCCACTTCTAATTTACCATTATTTTCCCATGCTAATCCCTCTTAGTCTACCTCTTCTCTCATTCAGATTAGGATTAGATCTGGTTTGAGTTTGGATGAGTTTTGAATTCATCTTAATAGAGTTTCAGTGGGATTGAAACTCTTACATTTATCTATTTAAAACCCCTCTAATCCTAATCCAATCACCATGCCTATTTTTTTTTATTTTTTTTTGATGGAATGCACACAATTCTAGAGGGATTACCACAATTTTTATGAGAGAAATCATTGAAGAAAAAAATGTGGACAGAGAATTAATGTGAAGGAAAAGTGGGCATGGGTTTTGATATTGGCACTAGGGTTTTAAGAAGAAGAAGGAAAAATAGAGAGGGTCTTTTGTTTTGTTTTATTTCTTCCTTCTCTTGATCCTCCAGATCTCCTCTTTATCTTCCTCTTGAAGGGTCCGAGTAGTTCTAATGAAAAAGATAAATCAGCCATCTAATGGCCTTCATGCAGAGCTGACACTCCAAGGAGGTTAATCACTTCAGGGCTTCATGTGGATGATCTATAGAGGCAAACATCCTATGCAGCTACAAGGTGATGTGAAGAACTTAATACCACATTCATCAACAGTGGAGATCAATTTTAGGTATGGGATCTGATCTCATAGGTAGTGTAGAATAGATCTATAGCATACATCGATGAGATCGATATATACTGATTTAAATTTTAGCACTTAATACTTTGCATATCATGTTCTAGATCCTTGGTAGGGATTTTTAGAATTATTTATATATATATTTTTTGATTAAAAGTAGTTTTAATTTTATATGCTTCTGCTGGTACAATAAAAATAAAATAATATACATGCATGAAATCCTACCTTGATTTTCAACAAGTTAGACATGAGATGTGCTGACATAAACCAGGTTAGTTAGACATGAGATTGTACTGACCTAAACCAAGTTAGTCAAATATGAGATTGTGTTGACTTGAACCAAGTTAATCAGACATGTGATATGCCAACTAATTAATATGAGATCTAAACCCAAACCTCCTCATATATATATTAAGTCTATAGTCTTCCACCATTGTAGATGCTAGCATCTTTTTAGTATTGACTGTTCTCAAGTAGATACAATAGTTCAATTACATCTGGAGGTGCAACCACTCTATTAACATGAGATGTAATGGGATAAAGATGGGGTTGGACCCAATGACTATTAAGTGAAAGGTCCAATGATAACTTCATCCCTTTGCATTAAATGGTGGGCCTGACTTAACTAATGAATATGGTTAATAAATATCATGTGAGTCTGCATAATTTAAAGACAAAGTCACTACAACATGCTTGAGAAGCATTAGATAAGAGTAGTACACCCATTGATTTATATGTCATCAATAACTTTAGGTGAGGTGCACATAAATTAGTAGAACCATAATACCCACTAGGAACCCTAGTCGTGTAGGGGTTTCTGCATCTCCACTAAGTATAAAAATCCAAGAGAATAATGGAAGTTCTTATTTATTTCTTAAAATCCCTAGAATAAATGATTGATTAATGTACAAACATCTAATTAGAATCTCTTCTCTCTTCAAATAATCATGTTAGCTTCAAATCTCTTAGCCCAAATCTTTGAATCTAACCATCTGATAGAAACTAATCCAAGGACTAGTTTGAGAAATTAAGAATGATTCTTAATTCTAAAAATATAGGGTATGTCATAGATCAGGATACATAAGAAACTTTGAAAAGTTTAAGGGGTCCAATATACTTAGAGAGCTTGAAGAAAAAGGGTGACATACATTCCGAAGGTATGTTAGATTTGCTCATTGTTGAAAAAAGATCTAACGATTTTTTCTACTTCTAGTTGGATCATAGATTCTAGTTTTAGTGCATATGTGTGCACTTTAATGCAAGGTTTGATAGAAAGTAGAAGGTTGAGGGAAGGCAAAGTGATCCTTTGAGTCAGCAATGGTGCAAGAGTTATGACTATTGCTATTGAAACCTACCCTCTTCAACTACCATCTGAATTTTGTTTAATGCTTAAAGATTGTTACTATATATCTATTACTAGCAAAAATTTGATTTCCATATCTATTTTAGCATAGAAAGAATGTAGTTTTAATTTTAATAAAGACATTGCTCAATTTATTTGAGAAATAAGTTGGTTGCAAGTGGCTTTATGATTGACAGTCTCTACCATTTACATGATGATGAGTCAGTAAATATTAACAAGAAATTAGTAAATACCATAGGACATAAAATAATTAGAGATAACATAAACTATATAAGTATATGTAGCACCTTAGACTTGGCCATATCGAAGAGGATAGGATAAATAAACTGGAAAAAATGGTATCCTTCACTTATTAAATTCTAATTCATGTCTAGTTTGTAAATCTTGCCTTCAAGAAAAGATGACCAAGTTATCCTTTATGGGACATGAAAAGAGGACCACTGAGACACTTGCCCTTGTAGACATTGATATGTGTAGCCTATTTGATGTGCAGGTCAGGGATGGTTATTAGTACTTCATTACTTTTACTAATGATTACTTATAGTATGGATATATGTTTATTATGAAACATAAGTCTGAAATCTTTGAAAAGTTTAAAGAATTCATACACGAAGTAGAAAAGTAAATAAAAAAAATCTCTCAAGGTTCTTCGATTTGATTAAGGAAGGGAATACCTTAGTATGAAATTTTTGAGTTATCTCAAAAAAAGGGTATTGTCTTATAATGGACTCCTGCTACACCTCAGGTTAACTAGCTATCAGAAAGAAAAAATAGGATCCTATTGGACATGGTCTGGTCAATGATGAGTTTCATTGACTTATCCTTATTTCTTTGGAGACACACCCTACTTTATACAATTTATTTAATGAATAGGTTTTCTCTAAATCCATTTTTACCACACCATATAAGATATGGCATGGTAAGAAATCAAGTTTTGGTCACCTCAAGTTTGGGAATATCCAGTCTATGTCAAAACATAACAAGTGTACAAGTTAGAGACTAGGTCTACAAGTGTTCATTTTATAGGGTATCTTAAAGAGTCATTAGGATATTATTTTTACTTTACAAAAGATCACAATGTGATTATGAGCAGAAATGCCATATTATTGAAAAAATAGTTTATCCAAGATGAAGACAATAGGAGGCAAATTGAGCTCAAAGAGAAGCTCTTTGTAGAGACACGAGCTGTATGACATATTGAACCTATTCTTCCTGAGCCAGTTAGTATAGTGCCTCCATCTCGTAGGTCTAGTATGATCTATTATCTTCCTGAAAGGTATATGGGTATACTTATAGAGGATGTAGAGGAAGTGTTCCTTTTAGGAGATAGGGATCAAACAGTTGATCCTGAGACCTATAATAAGATGATGTCAGTCATCAATTCAGAGAAATAGTTAAATGCTATGAAATCAGAAATTGACCAATGCATTCAAACTAAGTCTAGACCTTAGTGAATCTACTAGAGGGTATTATACCCATTGGACATAAATAGATCTACAAAAGAAAGATAGGTGCAAATGGTAAGGTTGAGACCTATAAAGCTAGGCTAGTTGTGAAGGGTTATAGTCAGCATGAAGGCATTAATAATTAGGATACCTTTTAGCCTATGGCCATACTTAAATCCATCCACATACTACATGCCATTACAGTATATTACGATCATGAGATATGGCAAATGGATGTGAAAACTATATTTTTAAATAAAAATCTTGATGAAGATTCTATATGGAGGTGCCTTTGGGCTTCACTTCCAATAATGGAGATCACAAAGTTTGCTAGTTGTATAGATCCATTTATGGATTAAAGTAAGCTTCTCATAGTTGTAATACTCATTTCAATGATGCGATCAAATCATTTGATTTTATCAAGAACAAGGAGAAGCACTATGTATATAGGAAGATCAATAGTAGTGCTGTCATATTTCTCAAATTGTATGTAGATGACATCGTCCTTATTGGGAATGATATTCCCATGCTGATCTCAGTCAAGAGATGGTAGTCTAAAAAACTCTTCATAAAAGACCTAGGTAAAGCATCTTATACTCAAGGAATTAAGGTCTATAGAAATAGATTAAATAAAATTCTTGGCCTTTTATAGAAGATGTACATAAAGGAAGTGCTGAAAAGATTTATCATGGAGAACTCTAAGAGGGGACTTCTATCCCTTAAGCATGGCATTTATCTCTCCAAAAAGATATATCCTAGCACACATGAGAAGATTCAGCGGATGAGTAAGATCCCTTATTGATGGGGAACGAAAATATAATGATGAATAGAGAGTTTTAGCAAGCTAACCAGCAAGCCAACTTGAGCAATTAATCATCAAATAAATGGGCTAAATTAATCCAATAAAAGATTTTTTATAAGAAGACTAGTTGATCTAATTTTTAAGTCCCGCAATGTAGATCTAGTTCAAAATAAGGATTAGAATCTTTATGGCAAGGCAACCATCACTACTAGGGCAAGTTAACCTTCAAATGATTAGATCTAATGAAGCTTAGGAAGAGTTTTCCTACCATCAATGATGGCTAATTATTTGGTGAAAGAAAGAGCTTTCATCACTCAAGGATTGAGGCCTAGAGGTCAAGATTGGCGCTCTCTACTTTGAGACTCACCTTGGCCTTGATCCATGGTGTGGAGACCTTCATCCTTGACCTAGGAACATGAGAGAACCTGCAAAGAAATTTGGGATTAGACATGGAAGAAGAATTGGAGTTGGAATGGAACAAAGAAAAAAGGAAGAAGAAGAAAGTGGACGACGGCTTGGGACTTGGAGCTTGATCATAAATCCATCAATGGGCATCCCATCCTTTACTCCTTGCAAAAGCACTCTTCACTCTCAAACTCAAACTTAGAAAACTCTCATTCTCTCCTTAGATAAGGATCTGCACACTCAAACTAGCTAGAAAATTTTCACTCCAAACAAGAACTCAAGAAAACTAGAACATAAGGAAACAATCCTTTCATTAATTCAAATCATAGCATAGAATGAATACAATGAGAGCCTAGGGGCCCTATTTATAGGCTCCAATGCTAGGAATTTCATCCAAGGGTGGAGAGGAGGGGATAAAGATGGCTTAGTTGGCTCCAACAATTTTTAGGTAAGTGGTTTTAACAAAAAACAAATTATTGGTAAAAAATTACAACCACTTGATAGGTGGCATTCTAGAAGGTCTTCATGTGGTTGTCAAATACTGATGTGGAGGCCTAGGTGTCATTAGAGGTGGCGCCCCGCATGTCACTTGTTGGAAGGTATCTTTATGTTCCCCATAAAAGTCTTGATGTAGTGTAATTTCTTCTCCTCCAAGGTTTCTTGATGAGGTGTCCCCCAATGTAAAAATTTTGGGTTCAAGTCTTAGCTTGAATTGGGCTTGAATGGCTTGAATTGGGCTTTGAAGAGGTGGCTTTCCATCATGCTTTGAGCTTGAGTCGACTCATGAAAAATTGTCTTCTTCCATGTGTTGACTCATGAGTATGCTTCAAGAAAATTTAGGACTTGTTTCATGGCTCAAGATTTTATTAACTATAGCTGCAAAAACAAAGTTAGTTAATCAAAGTATATATTCTTATTATTGATGTTCCCATCAATTATCCCGGGGTGGAAAAATGGCTCGACTCCGTCGAGTAGGAATTCATCTGGCTTTGGTGATACTTTAAGAGGTCAGGGTCGATTCTTTGTAAGTCCTCTCAAGTGATCCATGAATCTTTGGAATCAAGTCATCCTTGCCAGTGAACCAAGTAGCATTGATAGTCTTTGTTTTGAGTAGTGACAATCTTATCATCTAAGATTCGCTCAATCCTATCTTGCCGCTTTGGTAATATAGCTGGTGGACACTCAAGGGTTGGTTCACTCTCAAAGATGGAATCATGCCTGAATAGCTCACTAGGTATCATTGTTGGTTCCTTATACTTTACTAGATCTGAAATGTTGAAAGTGGAACTGATATCAAAGTCGGATAGTATATCTAGCACATATTAGGTCTAATTTTCTTTACTATTTTGAAAAGGACCTACACACTGGTATATAATCATTTAGAGCCTAATCAAGATATAGTCTCCTTCCTGAAATTCTTTGGCTTTTTTAACAAAATTTAGCCATATGCATGTTAATTTCATTACTCAAAATTTGTTTTACTAATCATGCTATGCATATGACTCTAGTAATCATGGATACTTATGCATGGGACACCAAATGACAAGAGACAAATGCAAATGATACAAAATGGTAAAAGATAAACAAAAACAAAACAAGCTCAAGTGAACTTTATTATCTATGGACTAAACTTTATTGTTGGGCTAGGAAACAAGGTTCCTAATTTCCAATATTTCCTAAATGGCTTTGAAGACTCTAGCACAAAACTTCAGGTAGGTGGCAGTGAATCTTAATTTGGCTCCCGACATATGCCAAAGAGTCTTAATAAAGTAACTGTTGAATATCACTGAAACCAGATCAATGGTATGGTACATGTCCCAGCCGGATGGAATAGAAGAGTGAATAAAATGTAATGGTGGATCGGGATGGTGGATGTTCAGAAATAGAGAGTCAGTGATAGAAAATTTGTTAGGAAAAATCTTTTGCAAGGTTTTCAAAGGCTCTACAGATTCTTGGGACCGATCCATAGGGTTTTGTTCTTTGACGGTCAATACCCCATTAGGTGATCCTTCATTAATCTCTAGATTTAAATCCTCAACATTGATTAATTCTGGGTCCTCTATTATCTCCTCGAATTATTCTTCATGGCTTTGTCTCTGGACTTCATTTTGATCATCCCTGTTGTTGATTTCTTTAGGCTGGGTAATTATTTTATCTTCAAGTAATTATTCTTGATTATATTTGTCTATAAGGTTAGACCCAGCTTCATAAACTTCTTCATTAAGTTCTTCAACGGGTTTAGAATTTTCTCTTTCTAGTCCTTCTTTTGGACAAGATTTTGATTCTATTTCATCTTTTAATTCTTCAATTGGTTCAGGAGATCTTTCTTCTAAATTCTCAATGGATTCAGTCTCTTCGTCATCTCCCTCATACTTATTGAATTTAGCAATACATTTAAATGCAGTTTCATCATCTAGTCTCAATTTGTACCATTGGGTTGGAAGATTTTGCTTATAAGATTTGCCTAGGTACTTTTCCCTCAACTTACTCTTCATATCTCTTCAAGTAATTATTTTATCCCCACTATAATAACTTTTATGCTCAACATGTTTCCAATATGACTTAGCATGTCGAACTAGATTTAATTTGATAAATTGACATTTCTTTACTTCCGGCATATCATCAAATTCAAAGTACTGATCCATTTTCTTCTCCCAATCAACATACACCTCAGGGTTTCCATCAAAAGTGGGTGCATAGGGTTGATTGCTCCCAAAGACTCTTTCCTTATGATCTACAAATCCTTGGTAGGGGTATCTAAGTTTATACTCAGGGGTGAGATCATGATAATGGGCTCTTGGACCAATGGAAGGTGATTTAGGATTAGTACGGGTCAAGCGATCTTTTTCGAGGTTCCTGATTTGATTATTTACTTGCCCTAACTCTTGTTCACTTGTCCTAATTATTTAGTTAGGGTATCAAGTTTTTCAGTCAGGGTGCTCATAAATAATTAAAGATTGGGATCCATGGATACGTGTAAGACTATTGGTATAGGGATTCAAATCAAATGGGCAAGCAGTACAAACCTAACTTCTAGGGCTCCTAGACCTAAAAGTTCAAAATACAAGAATTGACTAAGTACTAGTTAAAGTTGTAATTACCTTTTCCACTGGCTTGGTAAGAGGTGGGGTTGCGGGAGGCTCCCCTCGCTTTCATGAGATCCTAATTAAAAACTACAAGTCCACTTAACACATTTGCCATTGGACCTCTTGCCTTAGACACCAATTTCAAGAAGTAAGTACAAACTCAACTAATATTTGGTCTCATCTTGCACTTGAACCCGACTTGTGGGTGTCCCTAGTTTTAGGTTCCTACTCGATTTCAATTATGGTTTAGGTCAATGCAAATGTGGATGATTATTTTGGGCTAAGGAAAGGTAATGACCTCCTTCCCTTATGTTATGATTGAATGCCCTTAATTGGATTTAGAAATGGATACACAAACAATCAACTTGCTAACAAGATATCTATACTAGCTCAAATATGTAATTCAAACCCGAATTAAAAAAAAAAAATCAAAAATTTAATTGGAAAATTTAGATTTTGAAGTCCAGAATTTAGAAATCAAATTTTAAAATTTAAATCTCGAATGAGGATTAAAAATTCATTCTAGAAGTTAGAGTTGTTGCAAGATAGTTTCAGCCCTAACAACTTCTAGTCAACTAGTTTTAAAAAGTTAAAATTAAAATTTTAAAATTTTAAAAAATTTAAAATTAAAACTTGAATTGTTAAATCTCTCAATGAAGATTCCATATTACAAATTTTAAAATTTAATTCCTGAAATGTGGTTAAGAAATTCGTTTTGAAAGCTTGTTGTAAAAGAAATTTTTAGCAAGGAACAACTTTCAACTAGCTAGTTTTAAAATTCAAAATTTAATTTTTTTAAAAATCCAGAAGTTCAAAATAAAATTGATTTGGTTAGATCTCATATTGAAATTCTTGGATTTTAAAGTTTTTACTTCATATTAACTCGAATTTTGGTTGAGAAGGTAGTTTGAAAACAGTTGCTAGAAGGTTCCAGTAGTTTAGCTAACTCTTAACAACCTGAATTCAAATTTTGAATTTTGAATTCTAAATCCCTCTAAAATTCAATATTCTAGTGGAAAATGATAAGACTTCGAATCTAGACCTTAGATATAAAATTTAAAATTTATAAAAAATATTTTTGTATTTTTTTGAAAATTAAATGAAATGGAAGGCAGAAACAGAATTCTGGATAGAATTTCAGAAATGATCTAAAAACTTATATTTTTAAATCTATAAATCAAAAAAAGTATTTTTTTGAATTTTATATTTTGAATACTAACACACTAAGGTACTGAAAAAGTGTTTTTTTAAATTTTTTTATAATATAAAAAAATTACTAAAATTTATGAAAAACTTGGATGAATACTAGAACAGAAATTTCAGCAATCAAATACTTGACCTAGTAAACCATAAGCTCTGATACCAAAAAATTGATGGGGGAAGAAAATAAAATGATGACTAGAGAGTTTTAACAAGCTAACCAGCAAGAGAACTTGAGCAATTAATCATCAAATAAATAGGCTAAATTAATCCAAGAAAAGATTTTTCATAAGGAGACTAGTTGATCTAATTTTTAAGTCCCGCAATGTAGATCTAGTTCAAAATAAGGATTAGGATCTTCATGGCAAGAAAACCATCACTACTAGGGCAAGTTAACCTTCAAATGATCAGATCTAATGAATCTTAGGAAAAGTTTTCCTACCAACAATGATGACTAATTATTTGGTGGAAGAAAAAGCTCTTATCACTCAATGATTGAGGCCTAGAGGTCAAGATTGGCACTCTCTACTTTGAGACTCACCTTGGCCTTGATCCATAGTGTGGAGACCTTCATTCTTGACCTAGGAACCTGAGAGAACCTGCAAAAAAATTTGGGATTAGACATTGAAGAAGAATTGGAATTGGAATGGAACAAAATAAAAAGGAAGAAGAAGAAAGTGGCCGGCGGCTTGGGAGTTTAAGCTTGATCATAAATCCATCAATGGGTATCCTATCCTTTACTCCTTGCAAAAGCACTTTTCACTCTCAAACTCAAACTTAGAAAACTCTCATTCTCTTCTTGGATAAGGATCTACGCACTCAAACTAGCTAGAAAACTTTCACTCCAAACAAGATTTCAAGAAAACTAGAATACAAGAAAACAATCCTTTCATTAATTCAAATCATAGCATAGAATGAATACAATGAGAGCCTAGGGGCCCTATTTATAGGTTCCAATGCTAGGAATTTCGTCCAAGGGTGGAGAGGAGGGGATAAGGATGGCTTAGTTGGCTCCAATAATTTTTAGGTAAGTGGTTTTAACTAAAAACAAATTATTGGTAGAAAATTACAACCACTTGATATATGGCATTCTAGAAGGTCTTCGTGTGGTTGTCAAATGCTAATGTGGAGGCCTAGGTGTCATTAGAGGTGGCGCCCCACATGTCACTTGTTGGAAAGTATCTTTATGTTCTCCATAAAAGTCTTGATGTGGTATAATTTCTTCTTTCCCAAGGTTTCTTGATAAGGTGTCCCCCCATGTAAAAATTTTGGCTTCAAGTCTTGGCTTGAATTGGGCTTGAATGGCTTGAATTGGGCTTTGAAAAGGTGGCTTTCCATCATGCTTTGAGCTTGAGTCGACTCATGAAAAATTGTCTTCTTCCATGTGTTGACTCATAAGTATGCTTTAAGAAAATTTGGGACTTGTTTCATGGCTCAAGATTTTATTAACTATAGCTGCAAAAACAAAGTTAGTTAATCAATATATATATTCTTATTATTGATGTCCCCATCACTTATGCTTTGCGAATAGGGAGCCTTATGTATGCCATGTTTGTACTCGATCTAATATAATCCTTATTATGAGTGTTACAAGTAGGTATCAGTTGAATCCAGGTGAAAAGTACAGGACTGCTATGAAGAACATCCTTAAGTACTTGAGAAGAACTAAGGCTTTATTTTTTGTCTTCGGTGAAGATCTGAGTTGCGGGTTAAAGGGTACACTAATTCAAACTTTATGTCTGATCCTAATGATAGAAGTCTATATCAGGATATGTATTTCTATATAGTGGTGGTTCTACAAGTTGGAAGAGTTCCAAGAAATTGATTATTACAGATTCAATTATGAAAGCCGAGTACATCACTTCCTCGAAAGCTATAAAGGAAGCCTTCTGGTATAAGAAGTTCATACGGAGCTCAAAGTGAGGCCAACATATGCCATTCCACCGTGTTGCTACAACAACTGTGCCATAGCCCTCACTAAGGAGCCCATGTCTCACTAGAAGTCCAAGTACATCAAATAGCGGTTTCATATCATATGAGACTACCTCGAGAAGAAGTATTTTGATATAAAGAGAGTTGACTCTACGAACAACATGACAGATCCACTGATGAAGTAGTTGAACCAACAAAAGGCTAAAATCTACCTTGAGAAGATGAGACTTGGGTAGATGGCCAATTGACTTTAGCACAAGTATGAGATTGTTAGATAAATATACCCCCAAAACTAATTTGACTGACACATTATACTTTTCTCGGTCATCTTGTGCACTTAATCAACTTTTATTAATAAAATTAGGCTTTTCTTATCCATTTGTGTTTAATATGTCCATAAATCATCCAAGAAGTTAATGGACAATGATGCATTCTTAAGAGTTGAGAATATGAGACATGTATCATTATACATTAACTCCTAAATTATTTTCGATCGTTGGATCATCACAGGGATAGTGATTGATCTATTAAGATCGATGTACTAATTGCTTTTCTTTTGGATGGACGATTCTCGAGTCTACAATATAGGGATACTGGAGCAAGAGTATAAGTGGTTGTTAGAGAATAATGGTATTGAGTGTAACTAATACAAGATGTCACTTGGATGTCTACTCACTTATCAGTGACTTTCTCGATACTATAGTTGTGTGAGTAGTTCTTAGACCTGCGGTGCCTCGATTGCTTATAGTGGGGTTGCTATAGTTTGATAGTATATAAGTGTGGCCCTAACCATTTGAATCCTTGTGATATTTGTTGGTTGTAGTAGGTTCACTGTATGAGTAGGGTGTGCACTTATAGAGGATTTTTTGGCCTTAATAGTTAAAGAATAGCTCCTATATGATCTAAGAAGCCGAGTCCTTAAGACTATGGCCACAGCAATGTGATAGATGAAAAGGAGTTTTCATGAGATTCATGATTGGACTCAAGCTAATTAGTCTTGCATATGACGGATGCTTAAGGTTTGACGAGTTTTCATGACTCCTATCGGGACTCTTAATGGAGGAACTTGATCATACGGTAACTATACCTTGGGATTCTTTTCTTGTTCTGCTGGGTTACCACTACATGATGCTAGGTTTTACTGATGAATTGTAAGAACTTACTAGGATCGTTTTCGGATCAACGATCCTTGTTAAGGTGAGTTAGAATTATTCTATCCATCAAAAAAAGTGTTAATGATATTATAATGGAGATCATGATATGTCTTACTATCAAATAGAATAGAACCTATGGGATCATACACAAAAGGAGCTTGATCTGATTAATAGCTTGAATCATAATCAAATTATCAATTAAATTGATGATTTGGATTAATATATAAAGGTTACATATATAAAACTATTAATTATTAGTCTAAGTGGCTTAATTGCAAGTGTTGCAATATAATTTAATTTAATTTAATTATGGATCAAGTTTTAATTGAATTAAATCAAATTTTATTTAATTAGACTTGATTTAATTTGAAGCTAATTGAATTATATAATCCAAGTAAAACTTGGATTCAAATTTTAGTCAGATTAAGATTGACAAGATTTCAAATTTAGTTCGAATCGGATTCAAAATTGATTCAAATCGAAGCCAAATAAGATTAGGAAGCCAAAGACTCTCACACTTTTAGCGACAAAAAATGAGAAGGGGTGCTAAAAATTGTGCCCCCTCTTCTGTAAGTGCAAAAACAAGCGGAGGCGTGCACCCCTCCACTCCGCCAAGGACTCTCTTTCTCTAGATTGTTTTTTAATTTTATCTAATTTGAATCTAATTCAAATCAGATTGAAATTTGAACTAATCTAAAATTTTAATGGGACATGAACTCTATGATTGAGCATGAGTTTTTAAGAGAGGAAGGATGCTGGTGCATCTTTTAAAAAAAGAAAATTCATGCCATGTTTTTGCTGCCAACTTCTTCCACCCGTCCTTCTTCTTCATCAATTCCACACACTTAAGAGAGAGAGATTAAGAGAGAAAATAAAGAGAGAAAAAAAGGTTTTTCTTCCCTCTTGGTATCCTATCAGCCATTCCCCTTGAATCAATGCGAAAGAGTTCACGCAAGGTTCTTCTTAGGGCTTTTTCTTCTAACTCTTGAAGAAAAGATTCAATCCAAGCATAAGAGCGAAATCTGAAAGGTACTAGCATATCGGTGATCTTGATGCTTCGATCAAGCATATCTCCATATGAATACCTATAAAGGTCAGGCGCTTACACGACTACAACAAAAACTCGGGACATCCATCAGATCCGATCCAACGAAAAAAGAAAAGAAAAGCAAATCAGGCAGGTAATCCGATCATTGGTTCTTTTTTATTTCTGCTTTTTAGATCTAAAAATTTATTTTGTAGCTATTTAAATATGATCTAGATGATTTATTAATTAGAATGGTATGTAATATAGATTAAAATTATTCTAATTACTTTCACTATCAGACTTGAGAAATCTAAATTTTCTGCATGCAAGAAATCGTCTAACCCAACAACATCGTCATCAAATGCACTCTTCATAGCCACATCATATGTATTGCTGGTACTGGGAGATAATATCAACGGTAGATTATTTCATCGTAGTAGACCATGAGGTCCGTTTTTTCTTCGAACAGACACCCTTTTACGTCGGGATTATTTTCCAACCACGAGGACTGCACTGACTCGCGGAACACCAGGAGCTGGTGTAACGATTCATGAAGCATGTGACGCCCCAAAAACGAGATGCATGCGCTCCGGATAGTTGGAAAATTGGAAGGTCAGAATGACTCACATGCCAAGAGTAGGATCTGGTAGCTGGAGTGCCCTGTGATCGGTCCAATCGCTCCAACCCTCTAAACATTTCCTACCCAAGGGGGTAGAAGAACAGATACTCTTTTACTTTTACACAAATCTTTCATAAGATCCTGAATTAAGAAACAACAAAAACAAAAACAAAAAAAAAAGCAAAAAGAATAAAAGTGATTATCTAATCAGGCTTGAACTACCAAATGTTATCTTTGGATTCATCTGGTTTGCACAATTTGTTGCACAAAAGTTGCAAATCTCAGTGCAAAATTTTATGTGTCACCAACCAATTAACGCTAGACAGCAACAAGCGAACTTGAGCATTATTCCTAAAGTTCACTTTTTAGGAACAGAATACAAGTGAGACGACATTGACAGGCTTCTGTTAAAAATATGATCGCATGCGAGGCCTCACAATGGATTGGGCTCCATCGACGAAGATCGTAGTGCCAGTCATGTAGCGGGACTCATCTCCCACCAAGTACAATACAGTGGAAGCAAGATCACTCTTGGGGTCGAGCCATCTCAGAAGTGGCATCACATCCATCGTGTACTTCTCTGCCTTCTCCTTCCCCTCCGAAAGCGGATACCCATCTCCCAAGTGCAAGCCACGGGCAATTGCATTGACTCTTATCTTGTACTTGCCAATCTCCATTGCCGATAGCTGTGATGGAAAGAACAATTTCAGCAATATAAATTACTATAACTCAATGGAAGGGCATAAAACGGAATAGATACTGATATGATCATACTGGGATAACGCATCATATATGATATTGTTGTGGCAGCTGATTTCTTCAAAAGGAGAGTAGGAGAAATTCAGTATGCAATCCAAATACACATTGTATCCGAGCAAATCAACAATGAAAGGAATCACCATTACAAAGACCCACCATTTCAATCCATCATGTTGATTTTCTAATAAAAACCTAGTCTATGATGCTACAGCAGTGGACTAGGAATGAGGTCATGATGGAAAGAATAACAGCAAAAAAAATCCATCTTTAGAATTATTTTTCCACTCTCAAGTTAAAACCATGAGGGGCTGGTAAAGGAAGATGGACCACAATGAGATTTACTTATCCATCTCCTAATTAGGGTTCTCAAGTATAGGTTACATACAAAAAAAAACATCTTTACTTTGAAGTCTGTCTGTCAAGTCTCTCTCATTTGCAGTGGTGGAAGAACTGTCAAAGCATCTGGTGATGGGCAAAGCAACATATGTTCTAATTAATTGTTTCTAGCTAACCATTCCTAGATTCCCAATTCATGAATCTTGACCTATAGTGTACGGGAAAAGAGAGGAGCTCCTCTGGTCATTTTCTAAGAACAAAAAATAAGTTTCATTAATTTACTAATGGTGTTACCGCTGACCAAGAACCTTGTATGGTTGGAAGAAATGAGATAAGAGAAACTAGGCAATCATAAAACAAGTGCCAACACTTATCACATCAAACTTTTTACTTGTGAATTATTTTCTCTAAATGCTGACAAGCTTATATAATTAGAAATTAGTAGTTCTCCAAGAAGGGCTCAGTTTAATAGCTAAAACATCATGTCAGATTTTCTTTAGCCACAGTACAACACAAACACAAACCTCCCGCCCAAGTCATAGTATTCACTCTAGCCTCCAGTAAAAGCAACATTGAGATCAAGACTTTTGATAAAGAAATTATCAACACGCAGATATAAATGAAGTATTTGCTATACATATGCTGCATCCACCTGCTTTACCGATAAATATTCATATAATAGTTAGCACAATCAGATGCCTGGAAGGCATTTCATGCATTTAGCAGCTTGAAGTTTTGCATAGGACACCTAATTCATTCTGCAATAAAGTATAATCACCAAGTCAGATGCAGAATGTCCATGCTTTGATGATCACTTTGTCAATTGTGAGCTAATCTATCTTCGTGTTTTGAATTGGTTGGTCCAAAAGTATTCAAGACAAACAAAATAGGATCTCAAAAACTTGTTAGGATTTATAACTTGGCTTGTCTGTTCCTCTCTCTGTCCACCATCAAGCTATCAACAAACATTTGTATGTACACAAATGCACAAAAATAGACATACACGTATTAGTTGAACTTTGGTTTCTCCATTCTGCAACTGCACCATGATACAGTATGGAATCTAGGAAAGCAATTGCATAACGGTAGAAGTATCTAGATGCCCACATACTTACCCGAACCAACTGTTGTACAGCAGCCAAACTTGAGCCATATGCAGCAGCACCTGGATACACTCCTCTTTCCGCACCAATGATCTGAGTTAGAAATACAATGGACCCTCCCGATTTGGAATCCCGCATTCGCTTAGCAACAGCCTTTAGCAGAAACCACGGTGCCATAAAATTAATTTTTATTGTTTTTTGATATTCCTGTTCAGTCATATGTAGACATTCTTGCAACTTCCCTGTCCAAGCAGTTAGATGTACAAAACATTAACACATGAGATATATAACAAAATCTTTTGATTATGTTAAATAAATCATCTTAAGCACCAAAATGTCAGCCTTTTTGAAATTCTGATAATGATAATCTTCCATGGAACAAATAAACCAACTTATAGTTAATTTATGGTTTAGACTGCAGCTCTGTAAGTGTTAAGTTTTCGGATTATTAGTATATGAATCCATCAATTATATGAAGTACTATGATAAAATTGTCATTCTTCTTTTTAGCATGATCCTGAAAAATTTTTATGTAAGTGAAATACCATATGATATAGTTTTAAATATAGCTGGTTTTGAAAAGAAGGCCTCACACTAAAGACAACAGATATTATTGAACAACATCTGTTGTGGATACATGAAATTCAATTGAGATTGCAACAGATCACAGAAATAATACGCGAGAACAGAAACACTCTTTTGATATTTACTAACAGGTCCAGTCAATCGGGCGGAGGAAAATTTTGAAAACCTAAAGCCTGCTTATCTGGCCATCGAAAATTTGAGATAAGTGGGTATGAAGATCTAAGATAAGAATTAAAAAGAAAACAAAATTTTCATAGATCCCCAGGGTTTAGATGGCACACTCTAAAGGATCTAATCCAAAAGTATCAAACATTTGGTCCTTTTGTGACCTTCAAAAGAAAAAAGAAATGGAGAAAAGATACAACTTGATCTTTAAATAAGAGGATTTGTTAAGTCAAAAATAAATTCACTCCCATCTTTCCTCATGTGTTTCCTAATTTAAGATTCTTACCAAACTGCCTGAACACTGTTGATTTTTGTATTCACAGTCAACAATTATACTTAAATTTAGAGAGACCTTATGGGTGTCAAAGGAATCCCAAAAACTGTCCCATCATAGTTGTGTAGCATTAATTTGACACCAATTTTGTTACATTAATGGTAACAAATAACATTAACAGCAAGAACAAGAAAGAAGATGCACTAGAAGATTTGAAAATTGATTATTAAAAATGTCTCTCATGACCACAAAAAAAAGAGAGCAAGATTTACAGGTTTGCAAAAGAACATGGTGCAGATGGCAAGTAGAACATTCACAAAATATACCCGTGTTCAGCCATAATCTTTCTAGACTTTTGTAAGGCCTTGATAAATCAGATTGTAAATGTGTTATCTATCAAATATTAGATTTATAATGCTCACTACTCTCACATAACTCTTCATGTTGTATGATTAGCAATTCCTCAACTTTGCTTCCCCTCACAGGATCTTTATCGAGGTTCAAGCAAAAGATCAAAGTTTGCTAAGATCACCACCAAAAATAATTGTACATAAAATAGTGAACACTACAGATTTGTTGCTACCCTTAGTTTGAGAATATTTTGAAAAGAAGTCAAATTAGTCCTGATTACTAAGACACATCATTCCTTCCCCTTGAGTGATTGCTATCACCTAGCTGAGCAAATTTTTCATCCCTGGAGTTCGGTTTAAATTTTGCAAGTCTTTTTCTATTCGAACCAAAACAAATATAACTGTGTTTTTCCTCTTTGAACAAGAATAAGATTCTTAAAAATTTTTTGACCCAGCCTAAAAATATGCTACCCATAACTAGTCAAATTTACTTCAAAATAGCATATATTTTTATTTGTTATTGGCTTCTGACCATCACCTCTTTGCCCTACCTTTTATTAATTAATCTAGTAATTATGATGTTTCAAACAAATGTTATAAATATTATAAACAAGGTGCATATGTCATGTCCATTTACATAGAGATTTTCATGTAAGCACATCTTTGTAGCTTTTGCAAACTTTTGTCTAGGACTAGAAGATTATGAAAAAATAGTGGTTGGTGAGTAGAAGATGGCTCTTCCAACCATAAGAACTGCATAATGGAATCTATGCACAAGGTTGTACACATATTAATAACAGTTTAATATGTGATAACCCATATTTTTTTTTAGCCCATGGGTCGAACTGAAAAGGCCTGGACCCATGGGTTCCGCTCACGCATGGCACGTGACAGGAGGGGAAAAAAAGACCCCAATTGGGAGTCTACTCCTCTCCCATTTATGAAGAGTTCGGGGGTAATTACCCTACCTATTTTGGTCAAAAACCCTAGGGGATTCAACTATAAGTTGATTCCATCTTCCTCCTTTGAATTCCACCACTAATTTCTGAAGGAATTTCCAACAATTTGCCGAGTTATTCTTCGGGTTTTCCTTGGATTTCCACTAGAAAAGATCGCTAAATATCTTGAAGAAACAAGGTACTCAACCTTACCTCCCTCTTCCCATCTTCTTCCACTTTTGGGCCATTGTTAATGGCTGATTTGGGACGGCGGCATGTCAGATTTCATTGAAAAAAAATTTTCCTCTGTTATGGTTTTCTTTGTTGATCCACTATGATTTAGGGTGGAGGTTCTTGCTAGATCTCTGATCAAGCTCCTGGCAACACTCTGCCATCGTAGCTAAGCTTTGGCCACCGGCCGGTGAGCTGGGATGCCTCGACTTTCTTTGTTTATGCCGATCTAGCATTAGTTCTTTTCTTCATCCATTGCCAATCGCTGCCATTCACCATTGCTGTTGCCATCAAGCATTACCACGGGCCACCACCATCCTGGCTATGGCCATTGTTGCATAGCCCTTTTCGTTGACATGATAGAGATGAAGGGGGAGTAGAAGGGGAAGTCCCCTATTTTTGAAAGAAGAGGAAAAGAGAGTTGTTCCTCTCTCTCTCCCCTTAACCTTTCTCTCTCCTCTCTTTTCTTTCTCTACTTGGTTCTATGGATCCTACTGGATGATTCTGTGCTTCTTTGATCTAGATTGACCCTTTTCTTTTAAAAAAAAAAAAAGGAGTCTTGACCATTTTAATGGCCATGTACCTTATTGGCTTCCAACTCGACCTTTGCCAAGCACCATTGGATTCCATCATTACTGATTCCTATTGAGATATAATCTGAGACTTTTACTTATGAATTCCAAAGTAACCTTGGTAGAGTGTCATAGATTGAAATCACAACAATCTTTTCCTATATTGATCTTCACCATGATTTTTGTAAAACAAGCATATTAGATTTGAACCTATTGAATACTTGTTGTGATGGCCCAATTCAATGGACCGGTCCATCACAAAGAAAAAGAAACAAAAGGAGAGAGAAGGCCAACTCTTTCTCTCTCTTGTCTCTCTCCACTCAAGGATTTCTCTCCCTACCCTCTCTCTTTCTCTCTTTATCTAATCCATGAATCCAAGCAACTGCTGTCGTACTCCTCTCCTATGATCCCAAGATGATTTTCTAGATAAGAGATCCATAATTGCTTTGATATCAATACAATTTTTGACTCCTTTGTTTTCCAAGTTTTTTCATGTTTTCCGTTGGCCGATCATTGTAGCCATTTGTCCATGGTCGCCAACCCTCAGCTAGGCCCTTTGACAAGATTCTTGTAGGACCCAATCTGGATTTCTCTCTTTAGAAGAGACGAGGACTCTCTTATTCTCTATCTTATTTTCTCTCTTCATCCACTTTCTCCCTCTAAGAAGATCTATGAATCTTAGTATTGAGTCTCATCTTCCTTTCTCCTAAACTCATGTTGACCCTCAACTACGAGACCCTAAATAGCCCTGATGCCCGAGTAGCATGTAGAGTTGATCTCCCCGATCTTGATTTGAAATCCATTATTGATGGATTATGTTGATCAATCTAGGCCTTAATCCAATTAATACTTTGCAATTTCTCAATCGAGTTATGTAAATCTAACCCATCTGGTCTATTAGACCGATCACCCAACCAACAGTCTCCTTTCCTATTATTTAAATCAACAAAATTTATCTAATAAGAATTGATTATGCTTTTAATATTTTAAATAGGTTTGACAAATTCATCTAGCAAAGTATGAAGATCTAGGATGGACAAGATAAGTAAATCTTACACTCCTTATTTATTTAAATTATTATATTTTAATATATATGATCTGTTAGTATTGATGAATTCATGTTTTTTATAAAATAAAGGATCAATATATGTATATGAAAATTCAAGCTTTATTATGAAAATTGGTTTCATGAATATTATTGATGAAAAAGGCATGTTTATGAAGAATGAGTTATATTATGCCATTTAGAGTTTTCTACCTATGTATATGTATGCTTGAAGAAAAAGATATAAAAATTTCAAAGGCTCTCAGATAGCTATGAACGAATCCCTATAATTGGAAAGGTCGATACCTGAAACTAGCATCCACAAAAAATATGGCCCCACTAATGGATATAAAGTTAGCACACAAAACAAGAACATATCAATTAAGAAACATGGCCCTATCACAGGAACAAAGTAACCATAGTACGAATATCTATTAGCATTATTTTTGAAACATAACACGAATACATGACATAAAAGATTATAAATTTTATAGCAATCATATTTATGAAATGTTCATGATTTATAGATACATAACTAGTTTTATGAATTGCTTTATTATATTATGTTATAAAAATTATAATTGTGATATCGGTTACTTTTATATTATTGCATTGTTCATATGAAAATTTATACTTGATCTGATAAGAGAGTATAGATTTTACTTACTAAACTGGTGTAGTTCATGTCTTTTTATTTTTCTTTTTCTTTTATAAAGGAGTAATGTAGGAACAACAGATGATCCAAGCTTGGGATCTGCACTAGCAAGCTTAGAAGTTTTGTAATTAAAATTAGTTATATAGATACATATGAACTTATAGTTAAGTAATTATGAATTATAAGACTTGGATTTTGTATTTGGTTTTGGATTTGTATGCTATGAACTGATATTGGTTTAAATGATAATTTGAATTGAACCTCTTTGTTATAATTTTTTTGTAATAGATCCTTGTTTTACTTAAGATTATGAATGCTTGGCTTTGTATTATCATGGATTGTACATGTCGGTAACATAGCCATGTTATGTCTCAGATTTGGAGTGTGACATTTAATGATATTAGAGCTTAGGTTATGATCATTAAGGACTGACTTAAATTGTATTTGAGCTTAAGGTTATAATCACTTGGGACATGATAGTAGTATAAATGAATTCAAAGTTTAGATTTCTGATCACTAGGTATTATGATATAATTTGTGCCTAAGGTTTGGCATATGATAAGTGCAAAAAAGTTACATGGTTTTTGTTTATGATCTTGGTGGTGAGGTTGACCTAAGATTAGTAAAAAAGAGTTGAATATTTTTTTTTTTGATCATGATAAGTCGGGGTTTGACCTAAATGTAAGAGGTGCTGACCTTTCAATATAGGGTGTCATACTAATAGGCTATGTTGTATCATGTATACTTGCCCAATTGCTGCTAGATTATTTTAGAATCCTAAACTTGATATGGATGAAAATAACTATAGCCCTCTAGTTTTGTTATTAATTGTCTGATATCAAATTTTGGGTTTATAAGCAAGTTGTTTAGAATAAGACTTAAGTTTCATGATATTAGAGTTAAATATTTCATCAAGGATTGAATTTGTATGCAGATTATGAAAGTAGCTTGTAGAGGAAAACATATTTATGATGCTGCAAATGCATGTAATTTTCTATTGGTAGATTAGATTTTATTGTGAGGACATGGGACTTATATATTGGTGGAGTCGTTGATAATTATCATCTTGGATTGGGTTACTTGATTTTCCTTTTGCTTATTGGAGATAGTTTGTTGTGTTAAATTCTAGTCAAAGTTAAGGTTTATAAGCAGATCTAGGGTATCTTACTACTAATGTTACATTGAGTGGAAAATTTGGTTTTGAAAAACTTATATAAGTTTAACATAGGACAAGATTTTGAATTGGTTTGTTGATAGATGCTCGGGATCATGGTGAAAGAAGCCTTATAAGAAATAATAAAATGGATTCTACTCATAGAAATGTCGATTTGAAATTTTCTAGTTTGTTGGGATTTGGAGTTAATCCTTTTAAAAGGGAAAGGTCAGTTTGATTGTCAGGTGAATCTAGGGTTGACTGACTTTAACTTAATTCTAGATTTATGGGGTTTTAGATGAGTAGTGAAGCTTGTGCAAGGGCTTCAAACATGAAAAGCGACTCAAGGTTAATCTTGATATGGTATGCTCGAAGCATGATAAGGATGAAATGACTTTGTTTCAGAATTACTTGAAAATTTTGAAATTTTTGATCTTCTTAGTTCTAACATAGAAAATACCTTGGTCAAACATCAATCATAGAATTATTGGTAGGTTTACAAAAGCATGGTACTCTAAGTTATTTTGAAACTAGTTGGAAACAAGAATTCTTTGATCCAAGAGAACTTAAGTTAGTTTTCCTAGTAAAAGAAGATTTTACTAATAAAGAAAGGACAATGTTATTGATTTTTATCTAATCTGGATGTAACCATGCAAGTTTCACAAATTCTAATGAGTAATTTGAGCATCTTCAGTTCCAAATTAATAGATTGATGATTCTTTCATTAGGTTCAGATCTAAAATGTTTCAGATCTTCTTCTTCTACCTTTGACACTATTACTCCATCTAAGAGGCTTAAGGTTTTCCTATGATAAAAGTCTAATTGTTAAACCATGAAGGAAGTTAAGACAAGAAAGAAGGTTGTAGATCAGGAAGAGCGTTCAATGCTCAAGTTCTCTTTTAATTTGTTAAGAGAAGATTGGGCTGATTATGATTTCTATGTAAATTAATTCATGGATGATGAATTTTGTATTTTAATCTAACATTAAGATGTTAGTGTTCTGTGAAAAAGTTGAGAATTTGAAGTGCAAGAAAGGAACAAGTTTGACATGTCACATTATACTTTATGTCAAAATTCTTATGAAGCAAACATTTTGACAAGAAACAATTGGAAACTGGGGAATGACATGAGGGTTGATTATTTTTAAAGTTTGAGATGAGCCTTAAGCAAGTTAATTTCAAAGAAAAAAATATTCTAAGGGAAAGAAAATGTGATAACCCATATTTCTTTTAGCCCATGGGCCAGCCCGAAAAGGCCCAGACCCATGGGTTCCGCTCGCACATGGCACATGACGGGAGGGGGAAGAAGACCCCAATTGGGAGTCTTCTTCTCTCCTATTTATGAAGAGCTTAGGGCAGGGTTCCCGGTACCGGTACCGGGACCCATTTTGGTAGGAGGGCGGTACGTTATATATGGTCCGTACCGTATCGTACCATACCGGCATGCGTACCGGGTCTCTAAAAACCATCTTTCTCTCCCTCCAAAGCAAGAAATGGGCTGAACGGGACTGAACCAGAATGTACCATCCAATACGGTACCGTACCATACCGTACCGGTACGGAAATTAATTTTTTATATTTTTTAACAGTCCGGAGGCCGGACCATTTTATTGGGATGAACCGTATCGGCTAGCTGCCGGTACAGTACGGTACGCCCCGTACCGGGCGGTACGGGATGGTACCGTGTTCCTTGGCTTAGGGTAATTACCCAACCTATTATGATCAAAAATCCTAGGGGATTCAACTATAAGTTGACTCCATCTTCCTCCTTTGAATTCCATCACCAATTTTTGAAGGAATTTTCAATAATTTGCTGAGCTATTCTTCGGGTTTTCCTTGGATTTCCACTGGAAATGATTGCTGGATATCTTGCTAGAAACAAGGTGCTCAACCTTACCTCCCTCTTCACATCTTCCACTTCTTGGGCCATTGTTAATGGCTGATTTGAGATGGCGGCGTGCCGGATTTCATTGAAACATAATGCTCCCTTGTTTTGGTTTTCTCCATCGATCCACTATGATTCGATCAGGCTCCTAGCAATGCTCTACCATCGTAGCTAGCTTTGGCCACCGGCCAGTGAGCTAGGATGCCTCAACTTTCTTTGTTTGTGCTAATCAAGCATTGGTTGTTCTTTCTTTTTTTCGTTGCCAACCGCCACCATCCATCATTGCTTTGCTGTTACCATCAGGCATCACCACAAGCCACCACCCTCCCAGCTATGGCCATTGTCGGATAGCCCTCTTCATTGACATGATAGAGAAGAAGGAAGAGTAGAAGGGGAAGTCCCCTATTTTTGGAAGAAGAAGAAGAGGAAGAGAGAGTTGTTCCTCTTTTCTTAACCTTTTTCTCTCTTCTCTCTTTTCTTTCTCTACTTGGTTCTATGGATCCTAATAGATGATTCTATGCTTCTTTGATCTAGATTGACCCTTTTTTAAAAAAAAGAGTCTTGACCTTTTTAATGGCCATGCAACTTATTGGCTTCCAACTTGACCTTTGCCAAGCACCATTAGATTCCATCATTACCAATTCCAATTGAGCTATAATCCAGGAGTTTTACTTGTAAATTCCAAATTGACCTTGGTAGAGGGTTATAGACTGAAATCACAATGATCTTTCCCTGTAGTGATCCCCACCATGTTTTTTTGTAGAACATGCATATTAGATTTGAACCTATTGAATTCTTGTTGTGATGGCCCAATACAATAGACCAGTCCATTACAAAGATAGCCCAATCCCAAACCTAGAAAAAAAGAAAACAAAAAGGAGAGAGAAAGCCAACTCTTTCTCTCTCTTATGTTTCTCTCCTCTCTAGGATTTCTCTCCCTACCCTCTCTTTCTCTCTATCTGATCCATAGATCCAAGTATCTACTGTCATACTCCTCCCCTATGACCCCAAGATGATTTTCTGGAAAAAAAATCTAGAATCGCTTTGATATCTGTACAATATATTGGCACCTTTGTTTTTCAAGTTTTTTCCATGTTGTCCATTAGCTGGTCATTGTAGACAATTGTCTATGGCCACCAATCCTTGGCTAGACCCTCTGGCATGATTCTTGTAGGATCCGATCTAGATTTCTTTCTTTGAAAGAGATGAGGATTCTCTTCCTTCCTTTCTATCTTATTTTCTCTCTCTAAGAAACTCTATGAATCTTAGTATCAAGTCCCTTTTCCTTTCTCGTGGACTCATGTTGACTCTCGGCTATGAGGCCCTCAACTATCCTCGTGCCCAAATAGCATGTCGGGCTAATCACCCTGATCTTGATTTGAAATTCATTATTGATGAGCCCTGTTGATCAATCTAGGCCTTGATCCAATTAATGCTTCGCAATTCCTCGATCTAGTCATGTAAATATGATCCATCCAGTCTATTGGAGAGATCACCCAATCAACGGTCTCCTTATTATTTAAATCTATGAAATTTATTGAATTAGAATTAATTATGCTTTTAATATTTTAAATATGTTTGACAAATTCATCTAGCAAAATCTGAAGATCTAGGATAGACGAGGTAAGTAAATCTTGCACTCTTTATTTAAATTACCATATTTTAATACATATGATCTGTTAGTATTAATGAATTCATGTTTTTAATAAAATAAAGGATCAACAAATGTATATGAAAATTCATGCTTTATTATAAAAATTGGTTTCATGAATATTTTTGATGAAAAAGATATATTTATGAAGCATGAATTATATTATAACATTTAGTATTTTTTACCTATATATATATATATATATATATATATATATATATATATATATATATATATATATATATGTTTGGAGAAAAAGATATAAAGATTTCCAGGGCTCTTAGATAGCTACGAATGAATCCTTGTAATTGAGAAGGTTGACACCCGGAGCTAATATCAACAAGAAATATGGCCCCACCAACAAGTATAAAGTTGGCACACGAAACAAAAACTATGTCAACTAAGAAACACGGCCCTATCACGAGTTCAAAGCAACCATAGCACGAATATCTATGAGCATTATTTTTGAAACATAACACGAATACATAACATGAAAGATTATAAATTTTATAGTAATCATGTTAATGAAATATTCATGATTTATATATGCATGACTAGTTTTATGAGTTGCTTTATTATATTATGTTATAAAAAGTTCTAAGTGTGATATCTATTATTTTTATAATGTTGTATTGTTTATATGAAAATCTATACTTGATCCGATAAGGAAGTGTAAGTTTTACTTACTAAGCTGATGTATCTCATACCTTTTTATTTTTCTTTTTTTTTATAGAAGAATAAGGTAGGAATGATGGAGATCGAGGCTTGGGGTCTGCACTAGCAAGTTTAGAAGTTGTGGTTAAAATTAGTTATATGGATGCTTATGAACTTGTAGTTAAGTAATTATGAATTACAATACTTGGGTTTGGTATTTGGTTTCGAATTTAGATGCTCTGAATCGATGTTGATTTAAATGATAATTTGAATTGAACCTCTTATTTATAATTTATTTGTGATAGATTCTTGTTTTACTTAAGATTATGAATGCTTGACTTCGTGTAGGAGTAGGTTGTATCCTCAGTAGCATGGCCATGTTATATCCCAGATTTGGGGTGTGTCAGTATATAATTACTATTGTCAAATATTTATTTCCATATCCCTACTTATGCTGAATAATTTCTTTCACCAATCAATCAATAAATTAAAATTTCCATGACAAAAAAAATAAGGACTTCACTAAATTCCAGCAAAGAACACATGTAAGATTACTTTTTACCGACTGAAAGAAGCAGATCACTTGATTGATTACCTTCGTAGGAATAACAATTAACAAAGCCATCTACTCGCCCCAAGAGTTTCCACGCTGCACCCACAGCCTCATCAAAAGCAGCTTCCTTGTCTTCTCCCATATTAAATCCAACCACTTCTAATTGATTGGTTCCCTTCAACAAGCTCACAATTTCCCCCACCATCTCCCTCAGACGATTCTCATCACCCATCAAAACTAACCTATTAATTACAAAACAGCTCATAAAAATCAACAAAAAAAACTAACTTTCGAAAAAGAAGACAGGCGAATTGGAAATATCCAACATCAACACTAACGGAGAAAATATAAGGAAATATATAAATAAATAAGGATCACCAAGAACAGAACCTGTCTTCGCAACAGTTCAGTGCTCAGTGATCGGAAAAGAAAATCCATCAATAAAACAAGCAACTGAAGGAAAAGAAAAGGAAGCAGATAATTGAAGGCAAAATAGAGGATATGGAAGCAAATACCTGCAGCCAGAGTTGGCGAGGTGGTAAGCAACGCCCTTCGAAATCTCATCTCCATCAGATGTCAGCAGAATCCTGTTTCCGGAGCTCTCCATTTCTTGGATTCTATCAAATTCAACTCAAACTGTAAAGACCCACACCTAAAATCAGAGACTCTAGATGGATTATAACGATTAAAAGGAGAGAGGAAGGGCGATGGTATGTATATGTGTGAACGACGACGACTACGACTACGACTACGACTACGACTAGACCGCTGGTTATAAAAAAACGGTAGACGACGACTCGAGTCTTTCGGTCCAAAGGCAAATAGATGAAAATATATAAACGTGAAAGGCGCTAACGATGATGCCTTCCAAGAAGGATCAAATGGGGAAAGCGACAAAATTGGAAAGAGTATATACATCGAGAGAGAGGAGACAGGATGGGATGGGGGTTGGAATCGGGAGAGGGATGTGGACTAAAGGAGCCAATTTGGATTGGGGCTGGGGTGGTGGGACCCAATGGATTTTTTTTTTTTTTTTTTTTTTTTAATTGGAAGGTTGCGTTTAGATGCCCCCAAGCGGGATTTGAACTATTTGACTGGGTACTGCCGGACGGGCTACCACAGCCTTGATAAGACCTGTTGGAGTTGAATATCCGGACAGTTTGGTTAGCATAGATGATATAAGATTTATGAAGCATGACATTTCTTTAAACGTTTTGTTGAAGAAACAAGTGTAATAATAAAATAAAATTTAAAAAAAAAAAAAAGAGCCGGGGGTGTGTTGTGTTGGGGGGGGGGGGGGGGGGGGGGGGGGGGGGCGGATACCATTAGAATAAATTAAAAGATATTTATATGATATATATCATAATTACCGGAGGTTCGAATTCGACTCGATTCAAAATATTAAAGTTTAAAATTTAATTTAAAACCAATCAAATCTTAATACAACAAGTTTAAGTTTGATTCGATAAAAAAAATAAAAAAAATATGATATCGACCCAATAAAGCTCGCAAGTCATATTTAATTCAAATTTAAATTCATGCTTTAACTTACCAATAACATATATTTAATGTATATTATAAATAAAAATAATATTATTTAAAATATATATAAATCTGAATAGGTTTACTAGTTTTGAGTTAAGTATTCTATTATTCGAATTTAACTCAAAAAATTATTAAAATTACTCAAGCTTGATAATAATCAAGTTGAGTCGAGTTTAGACTCGAATCGATCTTGAGTAACTCATGAATAGCTTAATTCATTTGCATTCCTACTTTTTAGTATATGTGAAAAAATAGTCCAGCATAAAAGCTCTACCTTGAAGAACTACCAAGAGAGCAAGTGCCATCACCCTTTGCCCCCACCCCCTTGTTAGGACTAGAAGTGGGCCGGGCCATAACCCCATCCGAGTCCAACTCAAAAAAAAATTCAGGCTTCAGGCCGAACTTGAACCCAATTTATTTTAAAAAATCAGGTCTGAGACCGAACCGAGCCCGATTGGGCTGGCCCGAATCATGTTTTGATTCGGGTCGGCTTGAATTAAAGCTCGATTGGATCTGTCAAATTAAAGATAAAATGATAAAATGAGTTATTTTAACTATTGGTACATATTCAAAAAAAAAAAAAAAAACATAAAAGGTTAAAATCCTAAAACCTATTAGGCTGGCGGGCTAGGTTCAGGCCGGGCCTTTTTTAGGCCGGATGTGGACCGGGCCGAGGGGAAGTCCTAGCCCGAGCCCGGTTCTAAAATTAAATGAATTCTATTTTTAGATCCAAGTCTAGCTTGATCTACTTTGGATATGGTCCAAAGCCTGGCCTATCGGACTGGCCTGAGCCGAGTTCTGGTCCTATCCCTTGAGGAGAACCCTGACAGCCTTCCACTATGATTTTTTTATAAAAAACCATCAGCACAATTGGCATTCTTTATTCATGATAGAACGCCCTCATCTCCTAGCTCCCACCCAGTGACATGAGCAGCTTTGCACAATGTTGGTGCTGTGCCGTTGTTTGGTAATTAAGGGAAAAGACTACCATAGCACATGCATCATCAATTACAATTGTTATTGTAGCAAAAGGCAGTAATTTATTGCCATTTGAAGGGACTAAGGCAGTAATTTCTTGAGCAATGTCATGTGATGATTGTCGTTGGGCATATCATGTTTGGCTAAATGTGATTAAAGCCGCAAACAGGGCAAAAGTCATCCATCATAATGAGTTTTGGTGTTGCTTATTGATTAATAGGTTTTTTTTTACATATATTTAGCTAAAATATTCATCACACGATCTTTTCCTATGATTACAAATATCCACTTTATTTCTTGATCGCAGTTATTGCATATACTCAATTCTCGTTGCATATGGGCCACAACCGTTTCGGCTATATTCACAAGTGGGGCCATGAGGTTCATCTTTATGCATACATGCCCATGCACATGTCGATCGTTAAAAAGTGGAGGTGTCGTTATCATTCATACAAATAACATGAGATACGTTATAGCTTGCTGAGATTACAACATCTATTACTACTTCGCATGGAATCAATCTCATGCAACACGTGCTGAGAACTAGTTTATATATCTATTTTTTCGCACACAATGTTTCAATATAATGAAAATTTTTCAAGGGTGTCTCCATACCCAAGGGACAATTCAGGATTTGCATATGCCTAAACTATTTTTTGCATTCAATCCCTTCAAAATACTCAATCCAAGTGGCGTGATCCTTTTCTTTATCTAAAAAAGAAATTGTTTACACCCAAAAATTTAATTGGTAACCGACCAACTATAGTAAATGTTAAAAAACTATATAAGGCTGATCAAGATTTGGTTACTTGTGCAAGATACTTGAAAGAATCATGTTTGACAACTTGTCAGTTGTCACTTATATGAGAGGCTATATTAGGATAGGTAAATGCTGGAGTTAACTTACTAAAGGAAGCTTTTAAGACAATAGAAAGTTATTCAAACATGTTGTTGTGGTCATCATCTTTGACCTCGACTAGATTGATGACTAAGCTAGAGCAGCAACGGATGATCAAGTATGGACAAGAATGCTGGAGGACCAGAGCATTCCGATCCCGAAAAGTCTCCGGGCAAGTGCCTACTTACGCTGACTATTGCACCAACCAAGGAGAAGATAGCCATAATCGAGTAGCCGCAGGCCTCAAAACCGAGCACGTGCTCGATACCGACTACTTACCTAGCACTAACTTCTCACTCAGATCTGACTGACAACTACAGCCGAGCAACTATGAACCAGCAATCATGGCTGCACAACCGAGCCAACAACTATCCCGAGCAAGTTTGCTATCGAAGCCTGAGGAGCTATGAGCGATGGCTAGGCCCGACTTACAACATTCCTTCACACATCTACCATGTAATTACTTGGTGGGCTCAACATCCATCCTCTCTTTATCAATACTGAACAAGTTAAGCCGATAAGTTGTAGCTATCCCAGCAGAGATCATGATGGACAGGATCATAGGAGGCAATATCCCAATAGAATCTACCATCCTAACAAAATATACCAGCAAAAAAAGATATATGAGACAAGATCCTGACACCCATTAGAAATTTGTTATACATGTCAGAAGAGGCCACCTCTCTAATAATATTTAGTTACTTCATGTAATTCAATAAATTAATAAGAGGGGACTCCCAAAAGGCAGATCTTTACACCTCTCTTTACATGCTCATTTTTACATTTTTTTCACCATGGCTATCATCTATGGCTAATGTTGCCCAAACTATCCCCACTGACTTAAGTGTCGATGGGTCTCTCGCCAGTAACCACTGGTCAAGGGGGACTGTTAGTGCAGGTCTCCATCCAAGAGGTGCCTAGGAGCAGCTCTCCACCCTTGCTGGAGAAGACCAGAAGATCCTCGGATATTTCCATAGCCCAACGAGGTTGATTTATCGATAATAGATTGGCATGCTAAGTAGGGGACAAGCTTTATTTCAAAGAAATTTCCAGAGCTTGAAGCCCAATGGTATCACTTGAGTGCAAGATGCCTTCGCCATCCGCATTAAAGGCTCTCTACATCGAGAAGAGCATCCTAGCCAGGTGTTGGAACCTCTCACTCCTCCCCCCTCCATCGTCGACGACCTAGAAGAACTTGCTCACCACCCTAGCACAACATATCCAAATGTTGATCATGGTAATGTGGGAGTTGTAGCAGCATATGAAATAGCAACACCCAAAGGTCTTAATTGATCCCACTACTGCTACTCGGCCCAATTGCTAATCTCCATAGAGAAGATCTTCTAGCCAATGGAATCCTCATTAGTCGCAATCTTCCTCACCATACAAAGCAAGATATCTATCTCCACAAGGAAGATCTCCTTACTAACAAACTTTCTATCGATCACAGTTCTCGTCTCCACAACAAGCAAGCCCGTAGTGCGAAGAGCATCAACAAGAAACAGAGTGAAGGCTTGACAAAAATATCCAACCGGCAGTTCTATGACTATATCCTAGGATGCTGACCGAGAAGCTTATCATGCTTGTCTTCTTTTCTTCCAATTAATCATGGAGAAATTATTCACTTATTGGTTCAAGATGGTACAGCTGAAACTCTACCTTAGTTGGTCTGATAATGCTTCATGGATGCTTACTCGAGCTATAACCAGATTAGGATGACTCCCGAAGATGAGAAGTACATTACCTAACCAAAAAAGGTACTTTATCATTACAAAGTAATGCTATTTTGGCTTGAAAGATGCTGGAACCACTTGCTAACAGATAGAAAAGTGCTGGCAAGCATTCAGAAATTGAAGTTCCATGAGATTCCACTCTTTAAACCAAAAGTCAGAGATGAACTCGATTTTTGCCTAGAGGTAGCCTCAGAAACTATAAATCAAGTACTTATTTAGGTGGATGACAAAGGATTCCAAAAATTCATCTACTGCTCTAATCGAGTACTTCATAACACTAAAACCAGGTACTCTAAATTTGAATAAATTGTTTATACACTAATCATCTCAACGCATACCATGTTTCCAAGCTTATTCATATCGTCATAACCGACCAAGTAATCAAAGCCATCCTTAAATGGCTGGACACCTTCGGAAGAAGGCACTTAGTTAGATGACAAGCTTAAGGAGGCCTCATTCAATTGGCTAATACCTGGCCTACAAAGAATATCGTGCGAGCCGACATCTTCTTCTCTACTATCCATCCTCTAATGACTATCTCGACCAACTAACTCTTAGCCAATGAAGAAGATCGCACGAGCCAATCTCTCTTTAGCAGTCCCTCCTTCAAGGATCATCTTGGTTGATGAAGAAGATTACACGAGCTGACATCTTCTCTCCAGTAGTCCCTCCTTCGATGATCACTTTAGCCTAGTAACTCTTAGCTGATGAAGAAGATTGCGTGAGCCAACATCTTCTCCCTCCAACGGTCCATCCTTTGAGGACCATCTCGTCCAACTAACTCTTGGCTGACGAAGAAGATCACACGATCCTATCTCTCTCCACCAGTCCCTCCTCTAAGGACCATCTTGATCGACTAACTCATGATCTCTCCTTCAAGGACCATCTCAGTCAATGAAGAAAATCACGTAAGTCGATGTCTTCTCTCTAATGGTCCCTCCTTCAAGGACCACTTCAATCAGCTAACTTTTGATCGACAAAGAAGATCACATGAGCTATTATCTTCTCCCTCCAGCAGCCCCTCCTCCAAGTACCACCTCGACCAACAACACCCAATCAAAAAAGGTGGCTATGATCTCGCACCTCCATCTTGGATCTTACTCCCATCCAAACGATTGACACCCAATCGAAGAAGATGGCCATATTCTCCCATCTTCATCTTTGATCTCACTCCCATCTAATTGATTCATATCTGATCAAAGAAGATGACTGTGCTCATAACCTCTATCTTAGATCTTACTTCCATTTGATCAATTAATACTTGGTCAAAGAAGACGGCTAGCTAACAACCTCTATTTTGGGTCTCACTCCTATCTGGTCGACTCATACCTGATCAAAGAAGATAGCTGGCTCATAACCTTCATCTTGGGTCTCACTCTCATCCGGTCGGCTCATATCCAATCGAAAAAAATAGTTGTACTCATAACCTCCATCTTAGATCTCACTCTTATACATTGATAGGTTCGTGATGTTATCATTAAGACACCATGATTATCAATTTAAATATCTGACTTTTAATAATTTAAAAATAAGTAGATAGCAACAAGTCGAGTTGAATTCATGAAGAAGGCAGTGCTTTGAATAATTTAAAATCTTTGATTTAAAAAATATATATATTGAAATCAAAAAAATTAAAATTAAAAATATAAAAGAAAATTAAAACTCAGTACATTCAATCTGCTAATTAGATTTTAGCATCTACTTGTAATAAAAATAAATAATAAAAATTTAAATTACATAAAAATAAACTTTGCATTAATTAAAATCTAATTATAAGAAATTAAAAATAATAAATAAATAAATAAATAAATGATAACAAAGTATTTAAAGTTGATTCACCATAGCTTCATCAAAAAGTTGGTTGATATCATCTCGTCTTCTTCTATCATACTTCGTAGAGTGAACTGGGCTTCCTCTTCTTCTTTCTCTTTAGATCTTGATCTAGTGATTAGTATAGGCATAAAAATGGCATAGAAAACAAAGTTTCTCTTCTAAAAAATCTCACTTTTAGAGTCTAATCGGCAACCTAAAGTTAAGCCCTCTACCTTGTACCATACCCCTCTCTCCCACATGATCTCTTTTTATGGCTTGGGATCATTTAAATAGAGCTTGATAAAGCTCTAAGTCAAGTCAGATTAATACTAACCATGGGATAGGTGACTTCTGGTGTCTCTAGACCATTTGATTGCCTAAATTATGTGGATCATGCTTCAGCAATTCATCTCAGGCTGGGATCCTTTATCAGCCATTAGATCGGTGCTTAGAATGGCTGAGATCCATCAAATGGTTGGTAGCCATGAATCATGCTTGGGATTTCGGGAACTCCTTCCTCCATTTGGAATTCATTTCCACTATTGGGTCGGCATATTGGATGGTGGTGATGGTCTCGAATAATGAGGACGGATCGGTGATAGCACCTACAACTCGAGAGGCAAAGGCTGTGGAAAGATCGAGATGATTGATGATGGGAAGGAAGGCATCTCCATGGCAAAGTGGGATAAGGCAGGCATGCAGATGGTAGTGGCCAGAGATGATGGCGACTCGAAATGGGAAGGACATGGTGGGCTAGCGAAGGGGCTGAGATGTCTTGTGATGCGGGACTAATATGCATGCAATTCGTTTTGTATGTTTTATATGTAGGGTTAGGTGATTAATTCCTGAATTTCAGATCAAAATTAGTTGTAGGAAATTTTATATGAGTTTTTGAAGCCAAGCATGTAGATTAGAACCTAGAAAAGTACTAAAGAATGATCGTTGGGGCTGAGAAGCCTCGGTTAGGGGAAGTTGGTAGAGAGGGTGTACCTGACAACGTCTGAAGTGCCCGGTGAAGATCGCAGCAAAGGGATCTCTCATTCCTCGATGGATGCGGCCTGGAAAATCGAGCCAAAGACCCGTGGATATCCGGCTTTCTGCTCGGTGGTCCGATTGAGGCTTGGCTGGAGTCGTTGGATTCGTAGAAACTCGGGGACCTGCAAACGACCTGTCAGGGGTTAGAAAACTCAAAGGAGATCAAGAAAATAATGAAAAATAGCAAAGGGAAGAAAGTTTAGGAGGGAGCTGGAAGGATGGTTGGTGGCAGGAAGATGGTTGCAAACACCGGAAAGAAGAACTCTCAAACCCCTTTATGCACACAGCAGGGTAATCACACAAAACAATATAAGAACTCAAGATTTATTTCATATCAAAATCTCCCTTCATACAAGAGGCTAGGGTCATTTAAATAGACCCTTAACCTTGGGCTCCAAGTAAGGGCACATAAGTCTTTACATAAGAATCATTTTCCCTCTCAAACCCTAGCTAGAAAATAAGGAAACATTAGGTAGAAAAAATCCCTAAAAATTCTCTTGACTTGGCCAACACTCCAAGGACGCCTAGGGGGCATGTTGGGCTTCTAGGAGCAGCAAGAGGCTGGCCCAAAGGGGCTTGGGTGCATGGGTTTGGGCCTCTGGAAGCTGGGGTGACCTGGTAGCCAGGTAGTAGGAATATTCCCTGGTATCTTACTTCTTAGGGACTTGGGCTTGGCACCTGGGCTTGATTTCTTTGGGCTAGGATGTAGATGGACCTCTGAAATCATGGATGCCCTCATCTATGAATATACTTTGGCATCTGGAAGGAAATCTGGGCATCTGGAGGGCATCTGCAAGAAATCAGGATTTTCTGAGTTTTCCTCCTGGGGTCTTCAAATCTTCAAGCTGGGTTGGACTTGGGCTATACTTCCATGTCTTCAATCTAGTTGGACTTGATATTCACTTGTATGATATGGTCTTGAGTCTTCAATATGGTTGAATAGGACTCAAAAAAATAAGATTAGCTCGACATGAGCTGATTAACACTAGACTGAACTAGCTCAACATGAGCTGACTAGTACAGAACTGAAACTCAAAAGACTCAAATAACAACTAAAATGGACTCAGATGGGCTAAGCCCTTATTACAGATGGACTCATAAATTATTGATCAATTCATAGAGGGTTAAAAAGTCTCTGTCTTATTCTGGTGCTTCGGGTGTCCCCACCAATTCTCCTGGGGTGGGAGGAACTTGACCCTGTCGAGTGAAGATCAAGCTGGATCACATATCTCTTGAGGAGGTCTAGGTTGAGGTGCTGCAAGTCCTCTCGAGAAATCCATGAATTGTCCAACTATGACCGGCCTTGCCATCGGACCAGGAAGCATTGATAACCGTGGCCCCGGGTCATAATGGCTTGATCATCCAGGATACGCTCGATCCGTTCTCCTCTCTCAGGCCAAATTTATTAGTGGACACTCTGGGTTAAGGTCACTCACAATAAAAAGTAATAGGTTCAAAAGCCTCACTAGGTATCGCTGCCAGTTCCCTGTACTCAACCAGGTCTATAATATTGAAGGTAGAACTAATGCCCAAATCCGAAGGCAATTCTAACACATAGGCATTTGATCCAACCTTCTTTAACACTTTAAAAGGTCCGGCTCTGCGAGCATGAAGCTTCTTTTAGGCCTATGCCTAACCAAGATAGAATCCACTACATCAAATTATTTGATCCATCTTCGGGAATTAGCCAGTTTGTTTAAAATTAGTGTAGGTGGTGAACATGCTGGGCACATGCAGACTCCTAACGAATGATTCAAAGGACTCATACTAACACCTAATAGACTTGACTATGCATTCCTATAGAAGGAAATCTTATTGAACTCTTTGGATCTAAACCTATCAGATTATATGTTCCCTAGGTTTGATCCTAGCTTGACATGCACATGAAAATTTACAGTGAACTCCTAGCAAATTTCAAAGAGTATGCCAGAAGTAAGATGCAAACCTAACATGCATGATGAATGCATGCAGTATGCTAATCTCAGTTAAATGCAATCTAATAATCCTAGAAATGCTGGAGGTGTCAGGAAAGGGCAAAAAATAGGAAGTGGGTTCAGAAGTAGTTTGGTAGGGTAGGGAAAAAGGTTCAAAGTTAGTTAGATAAAGTTCGATAAAAGAAGGCATGTCAGGGACTAATCCTAGACTAATGAGGCTAACCTTACGAGGTTGTGGTATATTTATGGGGTTTGCATAATGGAAGGAAGGGTTACTAATCTCAGGGAAGAGGTACTTATTGGAAACTATAGGAAGAGGCTCATCCTAAGGGTACTGATTCAAAGTGATCAAGTCCTTAACAAATTCTTCTGGTTCTTGTATTTTAGGACTAGACTCTATAATTTGGCTCTCCTCTATGGTTTCCTCAGGTAAGGCTCTAGTAGCAGTACCTAGGTTCTCTTCCTCTATTTGTTCTTCCACTATAGCTTTAGGTTGGATGTGGTCAAGGTCAACTACCTCTAGGTTGGCTTCTACCTGGGTATCTATTGGGTTAGCTAATTCTAGGTCATCTAAAGGTGTCTCCTCTTCTCCCTCATACTCATCCACTAAGTTTGCATCAGCTTCATACACTTCCGCGTTAATGTAAGCCTTGTCAATCTCAGAAATGGTTGGAGAAGGTCGGCTAGGAAAAAAATGGCTAGGTCCTGGTTTCTGATTATGGACACTAATCCTAGTAGGTTCAGGTTGCCTAAGGGGTAGTGGCTCACTACTGGGCTCATATTTAGGGGTGCTAATCCTATGGGGTTCAAGTTGACTAAGGGAAACTTGACTAGTACTAGATTGATACTTAGGGGTTATGGGTTCTTTGGGCTCATAGGACAAGGGTGCAGATCTATGGGTCATGGGATTATAGGATCTGGGGTCATAGGATTTTGGGTCAGCCCTATGGTCAGGTTCTAAAGATGGATCATGGTATGGGGTCCTTCTAAGGTTGGGCTCCCTATATGGGTCAGGATATTGGGTCCTCCTAGGGTTGGACTCCCTATATGGGTCAGAATATTGGGTTCTCCTAGGGTTGGACTCCCTATATGGGTCAGAATATTGGGTTCTCCTAGGGTTGGACTCCCTATATGGGTCAGAATATTGGGTGTTGGGTCTACTAGGCTCATAGGGTGTGGGTGCATAGGATCTATGATCATGGGATCTAGAGTCATAGGATCTAGGTTCATAGGTTATGGATTCATAGGTTCTAGGTTCATAGGATTTGGAGTCATAGGATCTATAGGTTGTGGGTATACTAGGCTTGTAGGGAGAGGGTAAATAGGATCTATCTTCCTGGTCTATAAAATCCTGATTGGGTCTTCTAGGACTAACCTTAGAGATTGGGTCATGATGATGGGCTCTCCTAGGTTCAGCCTCAAGGTATGGATCAGGGTTTGGGGTCCTCCTAGGTTCAGTATCATAGTATGGGTCATGACGATGGGCTCTCCTAGGTTCAACCTCTCGGTAGGGATCAGGGTTTGGGGTCCTCCTAGGTTGAGGATTGTAGTACGGGTTAAGATGAGGGGCTCTCCTATGTTCGACCTCATGGTATAGATCAGGATTTGGGGTCCTCTTAGGTTGAGGGGACTCAGGATCTGGATCAGACTGTGACCCATGGATTCTTTGTATGGTCCCTACATGGCCTTCTAACTGGTCAAACCTATTGGCAAGATGGTCAATTTTATTATTGGTTTGGGTACTAGACTGAGTTAACTGGACCATGGATTGGGTTAGTTGCTCAGTGAGTGCTTTTATTTGGGCTTGCAAACTTTCCATGGGTTCAGACATCTATGAAGGAGGTGGGTGATATGAAACCCCTGATCTAGTGCTCATGCAAGACTCGATTAGACCGACTACAGCTGACTAGACCTAGAGTCCAAACTAGATGCTCAATCAGGGTGGCAAACTAGTCTATAGTAACCCCGTACTCAGCCAGGCAGGTGTAAGGGGAGTGTTAGGTCCCTGATTGCCAATCCTAGACACCAATTAGAGATTGGCCAGGTAGGTGGACCGGTACACAAGCCCTTCGGGATTGAATCCCTAAACCACCATTCTAGACACTGAGCATAAGGCACACACAAGTTATCTTGACACAATGATCTGACACGTAGCCCAGACCCGACCAGTTGGTGTCCCTAGCCCACCAGGGCAAATTAAGTCTAGTTAATTTTACGTTAAGGCTTGGGACCGAATGCAAGGGATGTGGTTTTGGGCTAAGGAGAGGTGATCAAATCCTCCCCCCATCTGATATAACAAGAGTGCTCTTAAAAGTAAATTATGCAATGATGGCAGGCAGATGAGGATGTAAATTAGGGTTTAGATGTTTTTGGTATTTTTGGAGAATATGTATTTTTTTTTGGTATTTTTTTAAATAGAAGAAAACTTATAAATCATGGCCTAATATTCTAGAAATATACTAAAATTAAAAGATATGCAAAATATGCTAAACAAAACTCTAAAACTTCCAAACTTGTCTTGCTGAAAAAACAGAGCCGAAAATCTGCAGGCTATCTTTCGGCTTGCAGAAAATTCATAAGCCATAATAAAATCTGAAAAAATTCTTGAAATTGCTGTGAGTTATGATAAATCCAAAAAAATAAATTTCAGAATTTTTGGAGTTTTTATTAGGGATAAATAATTAAAATAACATAGCATATATGGACTAAAAAATTACAGAAAACAAGCCCTAATCTAAGCTTTGATACCAAATGATGGGGGACTAATATGCATGCAATTCTTTTTGTATGTTTTATATGTGGGGTTAGGTGATTAATTCCCAAATTTTAGATCAAAATTAGTTGTATGGAATTTTATATGAATTTTTGAAGCCAAGCATGCAGATTAGAACCTAGAAAAGTACTAAAGAATGATTGCCGGGGCTGAGAAGCCTCGGTTAGGGCAAGTTCTCCTACAATATAAAGACTGGAGGTAGAGAGGGTGTACCTGACAACGTCTGAAGTGCCCGGTGAAGATCGCAGTAAAGGGATCTCTCGTTCCTCGATGGATGCGGCCTGAAAAACCGAGCCAAAGACCCGCGGATACCCAGCTTTCTGCTCGGTGGTCCGATTGAGGCTTGGCTGGAGTCGTTGGATTCGTAGAAACTCGAGGACCTGCAAACGACCTGTCAGGGGTTAGAAAACTCAAAGGAGATCAATAAAATAAAGGAAAATAGCAAAGATAAGAAAGTCTTGGAGGGAGCTGGAAGGATGGTTAGCGGCAGGAAGATGGTTGCAAACACCGGGAAGAAGAACTCTCAAACCCCTTTATGCACACAGCAGGGTAATCACACAAAATAATATAAGAACTCAAGGTTTATTTCATATCAAAATCTCCCTTCATACAAGAGGCTAGGGTCCTTTAAATAGACCCTTAACCTTGGGATCTAAGTAAGGGCACATAAGTCTTTACATAAGAATCCTTTTCCCTCTCAAACCCTAGCTAGAAAATAAGGAAACATTAGGTAGAAAAAATCTCTAAAAATTCTTTTGACTTGGCCAACACTCCAAGGATGCCTAGGGGGACGTGTTGGGATTCTAGGAGCAGCAAGAGGCCGGCCCAAAGGGGCTTGGGCGCATGGGTTTGGGCCTCTGGAAGCTGGGGTGACCTGGTAGACAGGTAGCAGGAATATTTCCTGGTATCTTGCTTCTTAGGGGCTTGGGCTTGGTGCCTGGGCTTGATTTCTTTGGGCTAGGATGTAGATGGACCTCTGGAATCATGGATGCCCTTATCTATGAATATACTTTGGCATCTGGAAGGGAATCTAGGCATCTAGAGGGCATCTGCAAGAAATCAGGATTTTCTGAATTTTCCTCCTGGGGTCTTCAAATCTTCAAGCTGGGTTGGACTTGGGCTATACTTCCATGTCTTCAATCTAGTTGGACTTGGTCTTCAATTGTATGATGTGGTCTTGAGTCTTCAATATGGTTGAATAGGACTCAAAAAAATAAGATTAGCTCGACATGAGCTGACTAACACTGGACTGAACTAGCTCAACATGAGCTGACTAGTACAGAACTGAAACTCAAAAGACTCAAATAACAACTAAAATAGATTCAGATGGGCTAAGCCCTTATTACAGATGGACTCATAAATTATTGATCAATTCACAGAGGGTTAAAAAGTCTCTGTCTTATTCTGGTGCTTCGGG
Organism: Areca catechu; assembly: GCA_021397845.1. Lineage (NCBI taxonomy): Eukaryota > Viridiplantae > Streptophyta > Magnoliopsida > Arecales > Arecaceae > Areca > Areca catechu. Next base: position 139,225,859 of record CM038043.1, read on the forward strand.
TGTCTTCACCATCTTAGGATGGTGAAGAAGAAGGTGGTGCTCAATTGCGATGGAGAGGAATGGGGAAGAAGAAGATAGTGGTGGCAACGAGACGAATAGGCTACAACAGGCGACTCTCACGGAGGAAGACGGTGGTGCTGGGCAGCATCTCAGTGAAGAAGGTGGCGGGCATGGTGCCATGGCAGTGATGATGGGTGTGTTGTAGTGGCATGCCAGTATCTTGAGATAGCAAGGGGGCAACAGCAACGGGCACAAGATGGCAAGAATGGTGAATGGCTGAGTAGTGGAGAGGGGAAGGAGATGGTGGTGGAGAGGAGGGCAACAATAATGGAAAGACTAAGATGACCACAACAGTGGCTAGTGATGGCATCTTGGGTTGGGGAGGAGCGGTGCCAGTGACGGAGAGGCAACGACAGGGGTTCAGGGTAGCGACCGGTGACTGTGATAGGAAGAAAGGGCGATGGGCAACAAAAGGAAGAAGATTGTTTATGGGAGAGTCCTTTTAGAGCGAGTGACTGGTCCATTTTAACTATGTTTTGGCTCCAATTTATGTCCTTTGAATCCATATAGCAAGCTTTTCTTATTGGCAAGATCAGTAATTATACTAATTCTCCATGATTCTGATATTCTGAATATCTTCATTAATCTTAATATACTTGTCAAAGAAGAAGAAATATAAATTAATTTTTTTATTAAATATTTTAATGGATGTGTGGTGCTTTGGTTCAACATCTATTTTTTATAATTATACTCTAATTTCATATTTTTTAAAGATATTTAAAAATAATTAATGTTGCAAGAAAGTCTGATTTAATTATGAAATTAGGATTTTTAGAAGATGTTAAAACTAATAATTACTTAAAATACTTAAAATAAATATATAAATATGTGATTTATCACATCCCCCGACTTACTCATTACTAATCCCTTAGTAACGTAATAAATATATAAATATTAAATTATAATCATATGTCATTAAGAGCTTTCTTTATAAAAATATATCTAAGATTGAAAGTAAAAAGATCTAGCAAGTATCATTAAGTATTGATTTTTAGAAGTAAATTTCACAGTCAGCATAATTAAAAACTTTTTTAGAATTCATCTAAAGATCTACAGTACTTATATTCATGATGACTAACTTAACATTTAGGTGCTAACTTGTAAAGAACAAATATATCTTCTTTTATCACCTATTTTGGTCAACTTTCTATACACTCCCAAATCAAACTCATGAACTAAGATAGCTTTCACACTACCAGAGTTTTTTTTAAAGTGTTGAGCATTCTAGCCTTCCCTTCACCATTTGACACGAGCCTCCATACTTGACTTAGGTGCAAAGATCTGGTTACTAAACTTAGGATAATCCACATATACTCTGTATTTATATTTTTATTTCAAACATATAGACTTTTTCTTAAATTCAAGGTAGCTTTCATACTACCTAATTTTTTTCAGGTAGGTAGCACTTTCCTTAAATTCAAGTTTCTTTGATTGGGATATATATCAATTACTAGTTTTTAGTAATAATTGGGTCCTTAGTTGACCTTACAACCAATACCTACTTTGTCTTATTAATGTGCATGTGCAATTAGAAGTACAAATAGCCTTTAGGTGATCTAAGTATGTCACTAAAATTCTGACCAACTAGTCTACTCCTTAACTCATTATAGTTATTAGGAAATACCTTCTAACTCTATTACTTTTTTCTAGTCTATTTCCAAAATTTTTAAAAGGTTTTTCTAAAATTTTCAAAAATTCTTAAAAATTTTCAAAGATTTTCAAAGATTTTCAAGATTTTTAATTTTTTTAAAAAATTTTAAAAGTTTGTCCCTACCTCTCAACATAAATACTATTATCCCTAATAGTATAAATAAGTTAAAGAAATAAATTCAACCCATAAGGACAAAAGGAAATATATAGAGATAGAGTTTACTTGAGAAGAAGAGCTTATTAACAAGATAAATGCTGCATCCATAGAGTGTTCTATGAAAATTTTAGTATAATCAATTTTAGTATTTTTTAAAGTTTTTAAAAGGACAGGACCAATCAGGGGCCTTGTCATCATTGTAGAAAACATCCATAGAGTGTTCTACGACAATTAGTCCAAATCAATAAAGTACAATAAGCAAGCATGTTATTCTAGGATTTAAAAATATTATTATAGTTTATGTGATAATTAAAAAGGGATTATATTTGTTATGCCTAGATTGAAGGTAGTAGTTTAAGAATTTCTTCAATTATAGATTGATCTACCCTAATCCCTTTTTCGGGTATGATGTGTTTGGACATTATCCCTTCCTAATTTATAGCCTAGCACTTTATCCAAATTAACAATAAATCAACCTTCATACATCATTTTAGTGTTTTAGATAGATTTTGGAGGTAATTCTCGAAAGTAGTGCCAAAAATGAAGAAATCGATTATAAGATTTTTCAAATTTGTGATCCCTCGTATTAGCAATATCCCAATCGATAGCTTCTTTATATATTTTTAGAACACTACTAAGTTGGGCTTCCTGGTTAAGGATCACTGATAGGGTGTCAGTGGGTGCATCAAGAAATGGTTTTATCTCTAAAGTAGGTGGTAATTCTAACAAGAGAGCTCTTGGTGGGCTAGGTGATGGCTTATGTTTGTCAATCCATAATGGGATGATTTCAAAGTAGAGTATTTGTACTATGTCATTCACTTGTGTGCTATATCTATCTACATTAAAATTGTCCATCCCAAAATAAGACAAGAGAGCTCTTGGTGAGCTAGGTGATAGCTTATATTTGTCAATCCATAGTAGGGTGATTTCAAAATAGAGTGTTTGTACTATGTCATTCACTTGTATGGTATATCTATCTACATTAAAATTGCCCACCCCAAAATGAGCCAAATAGAGATCTAACAAACCCTGTGAAAAAATTATGGGAGTGTCTTCCTCTATTATGTTATGCATTTTAGTTTTTGGGGAGAATCAACTAATTCTATCATTGCATCTATTTGTTCTCCCATCCTAATAAAAGGCATGGATGATTTTAGGGCACTGAAAAATAGGGCCATAGGTAAGTAGAGGTAAGTAGGGTAATGATGGAATTGGTTCATCCCACTAGTTTAATTTCTTCATATATTTTTTTATCTTAGCCAAATTATCTATATTGGTCTTTATAGTTGTGTATAATTATGGGAGTGTTTGTACTATGTCATTCACTTGTATGGTATATCTATCTACATTAAAATTGCCCACCCCAAAATGAGCCAAATAGAGATCTAACAAACCCTGTGAAAAAATTATGGGAGTGTCTTCCTCTATTATGTTATGCATTTTAGTTTTTGGGGAGAATCAACTAATTCTATCATTGCATCTATTTGTTCTCCCATCCTAATAAAAGGCATGGATGATTTTAGGGCACTGAAAAATAGGGCCATAGGTAAGTAGAGGTAAGTAGGGTAATGATGGAATTGGTTCATCCCACTAGTTTAATTTCTTCATATATTTTTTTATCTTATCCAAATTATCTATATTGGTCTTTATAGTTGTGTAGAATTGCTATAAGACCAGTCCATTCCCAAGGATTGTGGTTGATTGTTCAGGGAAAAATAGAGGGTTGTTAAAATTTTAGGCTAAATATGGTCTCTCTAGATTACTCTTGGGCAGACTAGGCAGCTTGCCTCCTTCCTCCAACTTGAGTTTGATTAATTATTTATTAGTTTGATCCATTAGCTTATCGATAGATTACTATTGGACTATAATTATTTGTTAAAATTGAGCAAATCTATCGACATCTTGGTTGGTCTGTTAAGGAGGTGGGTATGATGGCTGATTGCTAAATGTTTACATAATCTTCTCTTCAAATGATGGACTATAATTAGTTAGAAAAGGTTAATATTGTATACCGGGCATGTCATAGTAGGGTGCATCTATGAACTGAGATCTTTGTGTCATCGGGGTAATCACTGAGTGTGGTTACCATAAAAAAATTGGTTGAGCCCCCCAGCTTAAATTATAAGTGTTAAAGTATAGGTTATTTCCTAGTCTATAGGCCATTTGGGTTTGATCGTGATAAACTTGGTTATATCTAGACTCAGGAAATTGGTATATAGTTGGGCATTCACTCACAAGATAAGTGAAGCTCGAACAAACTTGGTGTGCCGGAAGAAAGAGTAGAGAGGAAGAGAGTCTAATATCTAATTGACAATCTAGATGATTTAATTTATGAGACAATTCATCCAATCTACTATTGGGATCCATGTTCCTACACTATTCTAATTCATTGAATTGTTCTGATTATTCGGGTATATAATCAAGATTTTAGACCATAGCAATCCTTCCTTTTTTTAATTATTTATTATTATTTAAGATGAGAGGTGAGACAAAGAAAGAAGAAAAATAGAGAAGAGTTCTAAAGATAAGGATCTAAATAATCCTAGAGCTAAGAGAGTAAAAGAATTAATTAAGGTTCGATAATATTTACAAATAAGTTAGCATAGCATAGACTCTCTATCCTAGGGTTATCCTAAATCTAGAGAGTCCTAACTACCAAGGCTACCTTGGAGTCCTCCAAGTTAGAAACTAACTAATCAACTAGCCATGCAAGGGAAAGATTGGTAGGGGTCCCCCTATTACTTTTCTTAGATACTAATTAGATTGTCCAAGTCAATCAACAGAATCAATTAAAAATTACCTTTCTTCAGGACTACATCATCCTTGAATCCCTTTCCTAGACACTAGTTAATCAGCCAATCTTGATCTAGTCTAACTTTTCTGAATGCCTTGTCATATTGAGCTTGAGTTTCTCAGGAGCTGATGTCTAGTTAATTTTAATTAGAAAGCTTGGGTATGCAAGATGCAAGGTGGTGGTTTACAAGCCAAGAAAGGGTGATCAAATCTTCATTTTATCTTGTTAATAGGCTAATACCCTTAAAATATTTTATGAAAATATGGGATGCAAAAAAAAGATATCCTAAACAAGTAATAATCTTATAAGTTTTAATTAGTTACTTTATTTTAGTTAAGTATTATATAGTATTTTTGTTTTCTTTTTATATTATGTTATTTTAAGTAAGAGGAATAAGATGCAAGTTTTAAATTAGGTTAATTTTAAGAAAAAACTAAATTAAGTATATAAAGCAGCTAGATATCCTAAATAAAAGCAAAAAATCAAATCTAGTATTTAAGGTAGTTAATTAATATATTAAGTGGTTTTTTTTAGGTTAATTTAAAAAGGAAGAAACAAAAAAATTCTTTTTAGGTTAACTTGAAAAGAAAGAAACTAATTAAAATTAAATAAAAATATTTTTTCTTTTTATGTTAATTTGAAAATGAAGAAACTAATTAAGATAGAGCAATAAAAAAAGGAAATAAATATAACCAAAAGAAATTTTTAGGTAGATTTAAAACGGAAGAGACTAATCAAAAGAAACTTAAAAAAGGATTTTTTTGGTTAATTTGAAGAGGAAGACATTAACTAAAAAAATTGATCTAGAGTTAGGGTTTATCTCACCAAAATTGTAAAACTTTTTTTCTCTCCTCTTCTTTCTTCTATAAGAAAAATAAAAAAATTAGTAAACTATATTATAAGATATCAAAAAAATTAAAAATAATAGCATTCATATCTTTCCTGATAACGGTGCCCAAAACTTGATAGATTCATGATATTATTGTTAAGACATCGTGATTATCAGTTTAAATATTTGACCTCTAGTAAATTAAAAATAAGTAGATAGCAGCATGTTGAGTCAAATCCATAAAGAAGGCAGTGCTATAAATATTTAAAATATTTTATTTTTTTTAAAAAAACTGAAGTTAGGAAAATAAAAATTAAAAGTGTAAATAAAATTAAAGCTTGATACATTCAATCAGCTAATCAGATCTTAGCATCTACTTAGAATAAAAATAAATAATAATAATTTAAACTACAAAAAAATAAACTTTGTATTAATTAAAATATAATTACAAGGAATTGAAAATAACAACTAAATAAATAAAGAAAAGAGATAACAAAGCATCCGAAGTTGATTCACCGTAGCTTTATTGAAAAGTTAGTTGATATCATCTCGCCTTCTTTTGTTGTATTCTATGGAGCAAACTGGGCTTCCTCTTCTTCTTTCTCTTTAAATCTTAAATTGGAGATTGGTATAGGCATAAAGATGGCATTGGAGAAAGCTTCTCTTCTAAGAAATCTCATTCTTAGAGGCCAACCTGTAACCTATAGACTAAGCTCTCTACCCTGTACCATAACTCTCTCTCCCAGATGATCTCTTATTATGGCCTAGAGTCCTTTAAATAGAGCTTGCTAAAAGCTCTAAGTTAAATTAGATTAATATGGACCATGGGATAGGTGATTTTTGGTGTCTTTAGAGCATTTGATTGCTTAAATTACTTGGATCATGCTTCAGCAATTCGTTTCAAGCTGGGGTCCTCTATTAGCCATTGGTTGGTGCTTTGCATGCCTGAGATTCGTTGAATAGTTGGTAGCCACAGATCATGCTTGGGATTTTGAGAGCTCCTTCATCTATTTGGAATTCATTTCTACTATTGGATTGGTGTATTGGATGGTGGTGATAGTCTAGGATGGTGAGGACGGATCGGTGACAGCACCTGCAACTCGAGAAGCAAAGGTTGCAAAAAGATTATAACAATCGATAATGGGGAGGAAGGCAACTTGGTGGCAGAGATGGGATGATGTGGGCATGCCGGTGGTGGTGGGCAGAGAAGATGGTGGCTCATAATAGGGACATGGTGGGTTGGTGATGGGGCTAAGATGTCTTGGGACGGTGAAGAAGAAGGTGGCGCTCGACTGCAATGGAGAGGAATGGGGATGAGGAAGACGGTGGCGATGATGAGGTAGCACATGTTGTGACAGGCGGTTCTCATGGAGGAAGATGGTGGCGCTGGGCAGCATCTTGGTGAAGAAGGTGGTGGGCTTGGTGACATGATAGTGATGATGGGTGTGCTGGTAGTGGCATGCCAATATCTCATGATAGCAAGGGGCAGCAGCAATGGGCATGAGATGGCGAGGATGATGAATGGCTGAGCAATGGAGATGGGAAGAAGATGGTGGTGGAGAGGGGGGTAGTGACAATGGAAAGACTGAGATGACCAGTGATGGTGGCCGGTGATGGCATCTTGGGTCAGGGAGGAGCGGTGCCGATGATGGAGAGGCAGTAGCAGGGGTTCAGGGTGGCGACCGGTGATTATGATGGGAAGAAAGGGTGACAAGCAGTAAAATGAAGAAGATGGTCCATAGGAGAGTCCTTGTAGACCAAGCAATCGGTCCATCATGGATCGACTACTCTAAAACCTATGCTAGCTTGAAGTTAAGTTGAATTCAGATCCATTTAACTCCATTTTGGCTCCAATTTACATCCTTTGAATCCATAGAGTGAGCTCTTCATATTGGCGAGTTTCTAAATCAGTAATTATGCCAATTCTCTAGGATTCCAAGATTTTAAATATCTCCATTAATCTTAATATACCTATCAAAGAGGAAGAAATATAAAATAAATTTTTTATTATATATTTTAATGGGTGTGTAGTACTTTAGCTCGATATTTACTTTTCATAATTATATCCTAATTTCATCTTTTTTAAAGATATTTTAAAAATAATTAATTTAATAAGAAAGTCTAGTTTAATTATAAAATTAGGATTTTTAAAAGATGTTAGCACCAATAATTACTTAAAATACTTAAAATAAATATATAAATATGTGATTTATCAATGGTTGATTAACACCCTACTAAAGAAGATTATTAGCTCAAAACATCTATCTTGGATCTCACTTCCATTTGGTCAGCTCAAACCTGATCAAAGAAGATGGCTGCATCCTCGTGTCTCTATCTTGGGTCTTATTCCCTCAGCATTCACTCTCCTCTGGTTGACTTACAATCGGCCAATCAGATGGCTCTATCTTTGTACCTCCATCTTTCTTAGATCACACTCCCTTCAATCACTTCATAATCAATCAACTAGATAGCTATATCCTCATACCTCCATCTTTCTCGGATCTCATTCTCTTCGGTCGCTTCATAACTAGCCAACTAGATGAATGCATCCTTGTAACATTATCTTCCTCATATCTCATTTCTTTCGGTTGCTTCATAACTAGTCACTAGATAGTTGCATCCTCGTACCTCCCTCTTTCTTGGGTCTCACTTCTATTGGTCACTTCACAACCTGCTAACCAAATGGCTGTATCTTCATACCTCCATCATCCTTGGGTCTCACTTCTTTTGGTCGCTTCACAACTGGCCGATCAAATGGGTGTCTGATGGGGACATTGAGCATATTCTAGCTAGTCCAGATCCCAGCCAGTCCAGTCCAGATCTCGATGCCAGCAAACACGAATCTTGATGTATTTTATGGGTGTACATGGGATTTGGGATATCTCCGAATCGGGGATTAGTTTTTATTTATGTTTAGAGTTATCGAAATCTCTTAGTAGTTCCGATTATTTTGAGCATGTTTTAGGATTTATATTTATTGGTTGTTTCTTGCTTTATTTAAGATATTTTGTCATCAAATAAAAGGTTAGCGAAGATTATTTTGAGAAAAGTCAGGGTGTGTCCCGACTCCTCCCACCTCTCCTTCTTTTTCCCTCTCTCGCTTGTCTTTCTTCCCGGTTCTCCCTCTCTCTCCTCCTCCTCTCCTCTGTGTTTTCCCTCCTCTATTTCTCTTCCAAGTGACTCAACCAAGCCTCACCTCCGACCACAGATGCTCGTCAACGTCAAGCTCCGAACCGCCAATCACCCCTGTTTCCTGTGCCACCGGACCTCCCTCCCTGCTATCGTACCCTCCACGGCCACCGCGTGACCGCAGACAAACCCTGCTGCAAGAACTACCTTTCGGTCGATTGACACCACCGAAAGCCACCATCGCCTAAACCACCATGGTCCGGCCCCTTCTACATTTCAGCCATGCCACCAATCGGAACCCCATCGTGCCGTCCGTGCTGCTACTGTGCCACCGAATCGCTAGTCACCTCCGACACCACTGCCGGTTGATCCGCCATCGCCGCCTAATGCATGGCCCAAAGCCGAGCGTCCCACCCGACTTCGCCTCCTCCCCTCCATCGTCCAGTCACCGTTCAAGGAGATCTCATCGTCAGCCACCAAAATGGGTCCATGTCGACCTCTCCTCAAGCCATTGACAATCTCAGCCCATCACCAGAGAGCCTATCGGTGAGTCCACCGAACTTTCTCGCCTAAAGCCGATCCTCTGTTCCTCCCTGCACCGAACCAAGAAGAAAAAGGGCTCAGCACAAACGTGAAAGCATTTCACATTCCTGCTGCCGACTTCTGAACTGCATGGATCTCATAGCAGTTCCAAGATCTGTGAAGCACGGTTTCTAGAACTACACAGATCCCAAAGCCTCATAGATATCAGAGCATTGGGTTTACTATTTTTTTATTTTGTCTAATTTGGGATTGACATTGCTTGTTTTTTGGTGATTCAGGTCCAACGGCTTCAGATCTATCTCGCTCGCGAACCACTGGTCCAGATTTTGACTACCGCTAGATGATCTCACTCTTCTAGAATTCATGATATTCCATGTTTTGGATGAGACCACTTCAATAACTTGAGCCAATCAATTGTTGGATTATCTTTTATTTAATTAGATCTAATTTTATTAAATTGGACAGTCCTAACCTAGTGGTCGTTTCTTAATGATCAATGGTCTCGAATCAATTTATTTTAGGTCTAGGATTTTTTGTCCCGTCCCGTACCAGTGTCCCCATACCTCTATCTTGGGTCTTACTCCCTCGGGGTTCACTTTCCTTTAATCGATTAACAACCGACCAACCAAATAGCTGCATCTTTATAGCTCTATCTATTAGGAAATATATCCTAAAGTCAATCATCTAGGTTGTAGATGGTTGAGCACCTTGTAATTTATATATGAATCATTAATGTTAGTTCATCATAATGTTAGTTCATCATAATATGTATATCTTCCTTTATGAACTATTCTATGATGAAGTCCCTAGAACTCTTTCTGGTCGATAAAGGAGGATTTGTCATGTAGTTCTTAAACCTGTTCGTAATCAAATAATACGTTGTTACTTAGGACAATGATGTTTATCAAGTATAGTTCATTGTGTTCCATATGGGTTGTCCTCATAACCAAGGAGTGTGAAGATACTGGTATAGCATGCAGGTGAGTGTAGGAGTACACTGCACTGAACGAGCTAACTCTGTAGAGTACTCTACCATCAAGAGTATTTCTTAGAAGGATACGGGTATAAGTATCCCTCTAACCTGAGATTATCACGATGACTTGCAAGTAACTCACTATACTTAGGTGCTAGACTACTTAGATTTCAATCCAGTAATGGAAGGTTACTAGGTATGGTCAAGTACTTGTTAATTCAATGTGTGAGTCAAAAAGTGATTGACTACTTCAAGGTATTGGAGAAAATGCTCTGTAGTGTTTCAATTTAGCAAAACCTAAGACTAGGTAATCCTTAAAGGAGTCACAAGATTTAGCAAGTTGAGATATATTTGGATATACTATTTAAGAGTTGGCAGTTGACTTTGAAGTTATCATGAGCATTAGATCAAAGAGATAAATAATACAGTAACCATATGTCGAGTACTTGAATGTTGCTTTGCAATCATTTGACCTATCGGGATATCAGGTACCATTGCTAGATGGTTGCATTGATTAGTTCAAGAATTAGTTCCTAAGCTACTGGCTTAGTGCTCAAACCTATGGGGTCACACACATTAGAGGTTTCTGACCGATCACAATGGCTAATGAACATTAAAAATCATTCAGGATAAAATTATAAATATGATTAACAATTAATCCTATATAAATATTATAAATTTAAAAATTAATTATTAATTAATTATAGATAAATTAATTAATAATAAGATTGATAATTGGTTTAATTTTATTGAGTAAATAGGTTTTGATCAAGCCTAATTGAATTTGGTTCAATTGCCTTTCACCCGATTAAGTTATACGATGACCTAATCGCTAAGTAGTTTTGATTCTTAATTTGATCCGGACTTAGGCTTGATTAATTTTTGATTTAATTAAAAAATATTTAAATTAATTGGTATTTAATTGGATTAGGTTCAAGTTGGTTAAATTAGTTCTAACTAAATTAGTTTTGGTTCCTAACTAATTTTAGTCAAATCTTTGTCAAACCCTAACCTATCCTAATTAGTTTTTTTCCTAAAGATTCTTTAGAAATTTTTTCATGAGTTTTACATGAAAAAATTAATTTTTTTATCCTCCTTCATTTCCATTTAGATTAGAATTTGTTTGAATTAAATCTAGATTTATTTGAAATCAAATTGAAGGAGTCCTGTTGGAAATAGAACTCCTAGTCTTATCCTAACTCTATCTCTCCTTATCCAAATCACCATTCCTTATTTTATTTGAATTTGTCTAATGTTGTGTGACAATTATGATGTTTTTTACCATGATTTTGAGTAGAGAAAGCCATCGAAAAAAATTGAGAGAAGGGAAATTAGCATGGAGAAATAAATGGGCATGGAGGAATTCTAGTGCTAGGTTTTTTTTAAAGGTAGAATAAAAACAATAAGAGTGTTTTCATTTTTTTTTATATCTTCCACCTCTTGATCACAAATCCTCCACATCTTGTTCTTCTTGGAGGGTTCAAAAAGATACAAGAAAAAAAATTAATTAGCCATCCAAAGGCCTTCAATGGGATCTAGTAATCCCAAGAGGTTGATCACATCGAAGCTTCATGTGGATGATCTATAGAGGCTAGATATCTTATATAGCTATGAAGCAATGTGAAGAGCCCTTACCATATACCATCAATAATGGTGATCAGTAAGCCATGATCAGGTACAGAATTTGATCTCAGAGTAGAAGTAGATTTGATCTATAGTGTGTTGAATTTATTTTTAGCAATTTTAATTCCTTACATATCATATTATATCCTTTTAGCAAGATTATTTTAGATATGGTCTAAGTACTTATAATCTAATTAAAATTAGTTTAATCTAATTTTCTTTTACTATGATTAAAAAAATATGCATGAAACCCTACACCATTTTTTTAATAATGGTATCCGAGCCATAGGTTCTTGACATGATATGTTTAGGATTAAAATCTAATTTTTATATTTAATTTGAATCCAAGTAATTGCTTTAGATTGGGTTGATCACCATGGTTGTCCGGTCATAGAAGAAAAGTAGGGTTTAAAGGTCCTGTCTTCTTATTCCATAGGATCTCCTAGAGCATGTAAGGGTGCCGCTTATGGTTATATCCCATCAACAAGTAAGATAAAAGGAATATTATTAAAATTATTTCAATATTTAGATCTAATTTCTAGTAATTTAATATGGATTAATTTACTATTTTTGATCTGAAATTTGTTTATTATAGCTTGATTTTATATTTAGAACATGAAACATAATATTAATTTCAGCATATGACTATATCGTATAGTTTAGATCTAAAAGTATTTAATATATATGAGATACATATAAATTATTTAGATTTAAATTTAGAAAAATTAATCTTGATTAATTGCTAAAATTAAAAGGTTTAATATTAGATCTAGAATTATGAATTTTAGATCTAATCACATTTTATAAATCATGGATTTTGGATTAGCTTGATTCAGGTCAATTAACCAAGTTAGACCTAAGGTTAGAAATTTGAATAATATAGATCTAAAAGAGAATTGGATTCAATCTAACCAAAAGTTAATTAGGATTAGGTCAAGGATTCTCTAGATCAATTCTATAGTGATAGTTTAATCAAGTCCATATTATTATAAATAGACCTAATTATGGCTCAGCGGTTGAATCGAGTCTTTAGGCTAGCTTGATTTAATCTGATAAACCAATTGGAATCTAAGGAAAGTTTGGCATTTGATTATGGTAATTAATTAAGGCTACCTTTTACTTGACCAACTTGGTTGGTGTCTAAGAAAAAAGGTTAATAGCGAAACCTTCCTATTGATCTCATTTACCTGGCTAATATAGTCAATCAGAATTTGATTAGATATCTCATTGATTTGAGTTAACCCATGCTAGTAAGAATGACTAGCTTGCTAATCTAGGTGCCCTTAAACCAATTATGTGATCGACCCTGGTCATAAACTTGGTGAAGTTAATAGAAGGATTGGTCCATGTCTTCTTCTCCTTTTTGAACCATTAATAAAAATTTCTAAATTATTAGATCCTTAAAAATTATAAAGTTATAAAAATAACTGAGTCATGGCTTTCCATTAAGAGGATGGTAATTGGTTTAATTATTAAGATGATTATTGGAGATCCAAAGACATGGTTCACATCTAGTTATTGGAATTATCATTCATATTATGATGATTCAAATATGACTCTCTTAATGATGATTAAGTGGGTTAAGCCACACTTAGCCTTGGTCATTCATGGTTAGAAATATTGAATTCTATCATATTAATGGTTGGACCTAATCAAGACTTTCAGTGGAGGTGCCACACACTTACTGAAGAGGTTCTTGGGATAAAAAATTAAATACTAGAAATTGTTTGAAGAAATAATTAGTTGAAAACCTATCTTTAGATCCACATGGATGGGCCAAGCCACATTCAAGCTCATGTGTAGTCCATGGGATTCTAATACCCCTAGAGAATTAATGTAATTATTTGAATTGGAGGTAGAGGCTGCCAATTTGAACAAAATAGTAGGAGGACCTTTAGACTAAAGTCCAAGTCTTTAGGATTAAATGATTCATGTACTAATAGGTCTTATTCTCTTTTTTTTTCAATTAAAAATAGCCAATACATTATCACTCCATTCATTGTTGGGCAATGAAAGGTTGACATAATTCAATTTCAATAATCGATATCAAAAGTTGAAAATCATCCTAGAGCATGAATGGATCTTGTACGTGTTGATAGATCTGGCACCTAAGGAGCTCGCTCCTAATGCCTGAGGTTCGGTTCAAGATACTTACCAGAAGTGGCTCAATGATTAAACTACGATCCGATGCATTATACGGGCATCCATAAATGATGAACTCAATCACAAAATTGAGGATACTCAGCCATAGGATATGCTTCAAGTATTAAAAGAATCCTTTGGCACTCCTAACAATATTGAAAGATACAAAATGTCTTATGCTATTTTCAATGCTAGGATGAGGGAAGGGGAGTCAGTCACTGATCATGTATGTGCATTATTGAATTAATAGAACACTTGAGCAAATTTGGGTTTTCCTTACATGAGTAGCTAGAAAAGATACATTTTTGAATTTCTTATCAAAGTCCTTCCTAGACTTCCTTAGACATGATAGAATGACTAAGCCTGTGTCAACTACCATGATCTACTAGGGTTGCTATAGACTTATGAGAAGGATCATCAGCTTTACAAGGGATCAATAAATACAATGGGAGGTTCAACTTTGATAGGGCATCATCCCTTTAAGAAGAAAAAAAAAAAAAAAAAAAAGGTAGAACATGCTTAGCTAAGTCAATCAAGAAGTCCAAGTCTGACCAAAGTCAAGCAGAGTGCTTCTTTTATAAGAAGCAAGGTTACTGTAAGAGAAATTATTCTCTTTACATTGCCTCACTAGACTTGAATAGGCTAAATAAGAAGAAAAAATAACAAGTTATTACTAGATAAGGTACTTATATGATAATACCTTGTAATTTTTCTATTTGTGATAGTACTACCTAGATATTAGATACTGGAAGTCCAATTAATATTTGTAATTCATTGTAGAGACTTCAGGTTAGTAGAAGATCTGAAGATGGTGAGAGATTCCTAAATATTGGAGATAGAAGACTAGTTCTAGTTCTAACTTTAGGAATTGTCAAACTTGTTTTCAATAATTATATCGTTAGTTTAAGTGATTACTACTATTGTCCTAATCTTATGGTGAATGTAATCTTTGTTAGCCCTTTAACCAAAAATAATTTTCATTTATCAATAAAAGATGATTATTATGATATCATTTTGAATGGTGTTACTATAATGTATGAACAATTAGAGCTTATTAGTATAGTGTACATGTCTAACAAATATCCTAGATTAGAGAATGAATTTGATATTTACCTTTGAAACTATAGGCTAGTTCATATTAATAAGAATAGATTAAATAGGTTAATTAAAGAGGGTTTCTTCAAGCTCAATGATTTTAAATCATTGCCGACCTATGAATCCTACCTTCTTGGTAAGATGACTAAGTCACCTTTTACTGGAAAAGGTAAAAAAGCCACTAAGATCTAAGTTTAGTACATAGTGATGTACGTAGACCCATGAATACTTTAGCCATAGGTAGATATCATTACTTTAACACATTCACAAATGACCTATCAAGGTAGGGTACATCAACCTTATGAAGCATAAGTCTGAATCATTTGCAATATTCAAATGATTATGTAATGAACTAAAAAAATAAACTGAGATGAGTATTAAATTCTTTGATCTAATCGAGGAGGTGAATACCTCACTAGTGAGTTTTTGGTATATTTAGAAGAGCATGGGATTTTCTTGCAATGGACACCTGGGATACCTTGATATAATGGAGTGTCTGAAAAGGAGAAATCGAACCTTGATAGACATGATTCAATCCATGATAAGGTTTGCAAATCTGTCAATTTCCTTTTGGAGATATGCACTCGAGTTAACTTGCTACATTCTAAATTGAGTCTTAGTAAGTCTGTAGACAAAACATCATATGAGATATGGTCAGAGCATAAGCTAGGGTTCTCACACCTTAGGGTCTGGGATTGTCTAGCATATGTTAAATATTTAAAAATGGATAAACTCAGACCTAGGTTTAACAAGTATATTTTCATAAGGTACCCAAAAGAAACTAAAGAGTATTACTTCTATCATTCTAATGAACAAAAGGTGTTCATCGGTAATAGGATAGTCTTTTTAGAAAAGGAGTTACTTGGAGAAAGAACTAATGTCACTAAGATTGAACTTGAAGAAATTTGACAATAGAAGAACCGACACCATTGATTGAATCCACATAACTATATTTGATAGGATCAAATCCAGAGCTTGTTGTGGATGCATCCTTAAGGAGATCTCAGAGTACCACATCAACTGGACAGATACTATGGTTTCTTAGTCCGAGATGATGATGCTATTAAACTTGATGTTCCTATTGAACTTGATGAGGATCTGATCTCCTACATGGATGCAATGTAGAGTTCCAACTCTGAGAAATGGCTTGAAGCCATAAAATTCAAAATGAAGTTAGAACTTGCATTTTGATAAGGTGATCAAAATGTATAGCTTTGTTAGGAATGGAGAAGAACCCTACATTTATAAATGGACTAACGATTCAGTAGTTGTATTTCTTATTTTGTATGTAGAATACATTCTCTTAATCAAGAATGACATTTTTTCATTGAAAAGAATATTTGTGTGACTTTTATCTCAATTCATCATGAAAGACTTGGAAGAGGCATCCTACATCGTTGGGATAAAAATCTATAGAGATAGATCTAAAAGGTTGCTAGGGTTAATCCACTCCACGTATATTGAAACCATGCTGAAGTGGTTAAGCATAGTGAATTCTAAGAAAGGCTATCTTCTGATAGACCATGAAATTTCTCTCTAAGAAGGATTATCTGACAACTCCTTAAGAGAGAGTGTGTATGAGTAGAGTTTTATATGCTTCAGTAGTGGGATCCATAATATATGCTATGATATGTACAAGATCAAATATGGCATACTCACTAGGGATAATGAGTAGAAACTAATCTAATCCAGGTGAGTACCATTAGAAGGTCTTAAAAATCATCAATAAGTATTTAAAAAATACTAATGACTAGTGGCTTATTTATGAAGATTTTGATCGAAACTAGTCAGTTATACTAGCTTGAGTTTTCGGTTAAATAAAGATGATAGCAAAAGTGTGTCGTGTTATGTCTTTATCCTGAATAGAAGAGCAATCTACTAGAAAAGTTTCAAGCAATACACAATGACTAATTTTGAATATGAGGTGGAGTACATTATGGCATTTGATGCTACAAATGAAGCTATTTCACTACAAAAGTTCATCACTGAGCTTAGAGTGACACCCTCCATTGATGGCCCAGTTCTCCTATATTTTGATAGCACTGAGGCCATAGCTCAAGTGAAGGAACCAAAGGCTCATCAGTAGACCAAGCACATTCTGTATCGCTATCACCTTGTTTGAGAGATCATAGATTGAGATAATGTTAATCTTCAAAAGATCGATAGAAAGGAGAACTTGGCCAACCCATTTACTAAAGCCCTAGGAATTAAAGTGTTCGATGATCACAAGTGAAAGATGGGTATTTGATACTATTCCGATTGGCTCTAGTCTAAGTGGGTGTTGTTAGGAAATATGTTCTAAAATTAATTATCTGGATTGTAGATGGTTGTGCTCTTTATAATTTGTATATGAATCATTAATAAATAAAAGTTATTTTTGGTAGTTCATCATATTGTGTACATCTTCTTCTATAAACTCTTCTGTGATGAAGTCCCTAAAACTAATTCTAATCAACAAAGAAGGATTTGTCATATAGTTCTTAAACCTGTTTGTGACCAAATAATACGTTGTTACTTGAGACAATAATGTTTATCAAGTATAAGTCATGTACCATATAGATTGGTTGTCCTTATAACTAAGGAGTGTAGAGATATTGGTATGGCATACAAGTGAATATAGGAGTATACTACACTAAATATGATCAACTCTATAGAGTACTCTGCTGTTAAGAGTATTTCTCAGAAGAATATGGATATAAGTATCCCTCCAACTTGAGAACACCACAGTGACTTGAAGTAACTCACTATACTTAGGTACTAGACTACTTATATTCTAATCTAATGATGAAAGGTTACTAGGTACAGTCAAGTACTAGTTAAGTCAGTGTGTGAGTCAAGAAGGGATTGACCACTCCAAGATATTGGAGAAAATTCTCTATAGTATTTCAATTTAGTAAAGCCTAGGCCTAGATAATCCTTATGAGGAGTCACAAGATTTAATAGATTAAGACATCTAGATGCACTATTCAAGAGTTGGCAGTTGACTCTGAAGTCATCCCAAGTATTAGGACAAAGGGATGAATTATACAGTTACTATATGCCTAGGTTCTTGAATGTTGCTTTGCAATCATTTAACATATTTGAACATCAAGCACTATTGCTAGATGGTCGCATCAATCAATTCAAAATCTGGTTCCTGTGTTATTGACTTAGTGTTTGAACCTATAAGATCACACACATTAAAAGTTTTTGATGGATCATGATGGCTGATGAACGATTTAAAAATCATTCAAGGGAAAAATTATAAATATGATTAACAATTAACCCTATACAAATATTATAAATTAATAATTAATTAACTATTAATTTATTATAGAAAGATTAATTAGTAATTAGATTGTTAATTGATTCAATTTAATTAAGCAAAGAGGTTTTGGTCAAGCCTAATTGAATTTGGTTTGATTGGATTTTACTCGATTAGGTTAATAATGACCTAATTGAAAAGTAGTTTTGATTCTTGATTTGATCTAGACTTAGGCTTGATCAATTTTTGATTTGACTTAAAATTAATTAAGTTAATTGGGATCTAATTGGATTAGTTCAAGTTGGTTAAATTAGTTCGAACTAAATTAGTTTTGGTTCCTAACTAATTTTGGTCAAATCTTGGTCAAACACTAACCTAACCCAACTAGTTTTCTTTTCTAAAAACTCTCCATGCCTTTCAGATATTTTTTTTATGAATTATCCATGAAAGAAATCAATTTTCTTCATTCTTCCTCATTCTAATTTGGATTAGGATTAGTTTGAATTAAATCTAGATTTATTTGAATTCAAATTAGAGAAGTCCTATTAGGAATGGAACCCCGAGTCTTATCCTAACTCTATCTCTCCATATCCAAATCACCATGCCTTATTTTATTTGAGTTTTTCTAATGTTGTGCAGCAATGGTGAATCTTTTTACCATGACTTTGATGAGAGAAATTCATTGAAGAAAAATTGAGAGAAGGGAAATTAGCATGGAGAAATAAGTGGGCATGGAGGAAATTTAGTGCTAGGTTTCTTTTAAAGGAAGAAGCAAAAAAAATAATAATAAGAGGGTCTTCATATTTTTTTGTGTTTCTCACCTCTTGATCTCAAATCCTCCACTTATTGATCTTCTTGGAGGGTTCAAGAAGATCCAAGAAAAAAATATGATCAACCATCCAAAGACCTTTAGTGAAATCTTGCAATCTTGGGAGGTTGATTGCATAGAGCTTTATATGGACTATTTGTAGAGGCTGGATACCCTGTGTAGCTGTAAAGCAATGTGAAGAGCCCATACCACATGCCATCAGTAATGGAGGTTAGTGACCCATGATCAGGTATGGGATTTGATCTCAGAGTAGAAGTACATTTGATCTATAGCTTGCATTGACAAGATCAATGCATGTTAAATGTATTTTCAGTAATTTGAATTCCTTGCATATCATGTTAGATCCTTTTGGTAGGTTTTTTAAATATGATCTAAGTACTTATAATCTGATTAAGATTAGTTTAATCTGATTTTTTTACTATGATTAAAAAAATATGCATGATGGAGACATCAGAGGCCCTAGACTTTGGCAGAGGTATTTCAACCCTCTATGGTTATCAAATTAGAGTTTAGGATGTGAGTCCAAGTTTTGTTCAATTTGTAATTAGGGTTTAGTCAATTTGAGTGAGTTTATTTGAGTTTTGTAAGTAAGTCCATTGGAGTCCTGTCCATACTTGAGTCCTGTATTTAGAATGCCAAGTCAGTTGAGTCAGGTCAAGTTTTGAGTCCTATAAGTTTTGAAGTTTATCAATCAAGTCAGCTCATGTTGAGCTAGTCATTTTCTGAGTCCTGTAAATTTTATAGTGAGTCCAGTCAAATTTTGCAAGTAGAAGACTCAAGATAATCGAAGATCTAGCCAGCTTAAAGTCATGGAGCCACACTTAAAGACCATGGAAGACCCAACAAAAGAATTTGAAGGCCTTGGAACCCTGGATCGCAGCCTGGAGCATGCTGGGCCGCCCAAGGCCTATGAGGAGCATCAAGAGGGGCGCCAACCCTTATGGTCACCCCCTTGGTTGGCCTCCCTTAGAGTCACCCCTCTTTGGCCGACCAAGAGAAGGAGAGGGAGAGAGAGAGGCTCAGTCAAAAGTGGAGAGCCCTAGTCTATATCTTTATATGGGTTTAGGACTAATATAATTTCTCATGAATATCCTTACTTGAGCCCCATGTTTGTAAGCCTATTTAAAGGCCTCCCCTCCTAATGTGATTTTAGAATATTGATGAATTAAATTCGAGTTTTCTCTCTTCGCTGTGTGTCTTTGCTATGTGCGTGCTGTGTGTGAGCTATGTGTGAGTTCTTCTTGTTCCTGCACCCTGTCTCCATCTACAACATCAAAACCCTAGCCGCCCCTTCCTTCCAACCCTTGGCCACCATCATCCAAGAGCCTTTCTTTTCCCTTCTTTCAATTATTCAGTCTTCATACTCTTAGTTTTCTAACCCCAGATAGTGGTTTGTAGGTCCCTCAGTTCCTACAAGTCCGAGGATACCTTTTGATCAGTCATCGGATCATCGAGCAGAAAGCCGTGAATCCGCAGGGTCAGAAGCTTGTTCTTCCAGGCAACATCCGGGAGCGTGAGCGATCTCTTTATGGAATGATCTTTAGCAGATGCTTCTACCATTGCCAGGTACACCCCCTTGATTCATCAGTAGTGGTATTGTAGGAAAGCTAGCCTGACTAAGATTTCTCAACCTCGGCGATCCTGCTTATCTATTACTTTAAGATTTATTTCTGCATGCATGACTTCCAAAATTTTCATAGAATTCTATACTTTGACTCTTGGCTTAAAATTCGGGATCTAAAACCTTAACTTCATGCTTAATCATAAAAAAATACTTTACATGCATAAATCATCCTGCATCAATGCATGAAACCCTACACCATTTTCCAATACCATCTTCCTTGGATCTCACTTTCTTTGGTCACTTCACAACTGGCTGACCAAATGACTACATCCTCATACCTCTATCTTTCTTAGGTCTCTGATGTGGGACTAATATGCATGCAATTAATTTTGTATATTTTATATGTGGGGTTAGGTGATTAATTCCCAAATTTTAGATCAAAATTAGTTGTAGAGAATTTTGTATGAATTTTTGAAGCCAAGCATGCATATTAGAACCTAGAAAAGTAGTAAAGAAGGATCGCCGGGGCTGAGAAGCCTCGGTTAGGGCAAGTTCTCCTACAATATAAAGACTGGAGGTAGAGGGGATGTACCTGACAATGTCTGAAGTGCCCGGTGAAGATCGCAGTGAAGGGATCTCTCGTTCCTCGATGGATGCAGCCTGGAAAATTGAGCCAAAGACCCGCGGATACCCGGCTTTCTACTCGGTGGTCTGATTGAGGCTTGGCTAGAGTCGTTGGATTCGTAGGAACTCAGGGACCTACAAACGACCTGTCAGGGGGTAGAAAACTCAAAGGAGATCAAAAAAATAAAGGAAAATAGCAAAGGAAAAATGAATTTTGGAGTGGGCGGCCAAGGCTTTGGAGGATTGGCTGGTGGCAGGATGATGGTTGCAGCACCGAGAAGAAGAACTCTCAAACCCCTTTATGCACATAGTAGGGTAATCACACAAAATAATATAAGAACTCAAGGTTTATTTCATATCCAAAATCAAACTTCATACAAGTAAATAGACCCTTAACCTTGGGCCCCAAGTAAGGGTACAATTGACATTACATAAGAATCCTTTTCCCTCTCAAACCCTAGCTAGAAAATAAGGAAACATTAGGTAGAAAAAATCTCTAAAAATTCTCTTAACTTGGTCAACACTCCAAGAATGCCTAGGAGGGCGTGTTGGGCTTCTAAGAGCAACAAGGGGCCAGCCCAAAGGGGCTCGGGTGCATAGGTTTGGGCCTCTGGAAGCTAGGATGGCCTGGTAGCCAGGTAGCAAGAATATTCCCTGGTATCTTGCTTCTTAGGGGCTTGGGCTTGGCTCTTGGGCTTTATTTCTTTGGGCTAGGATGCAGATGGACCTCTAAAATCATGGATGCCTTGGTCTATGAATATACTTTGGTATTTGGAAGGGAATCTGGGCATCTGGAGGGCATCTGCAAGGAATCAGGGTTTCTAATTTTCCTCCTGGGGTTTTCAAATCTTCAAGCTGGGTTGGACTTGGGCTAAACTTCCATGTCTTCAATCTAGTTGGACTTGGTCTTCACTTGTATGATGTGGTATTGAGTCTTCGATATGCTTAGACAGGACTCAAAAAAATAAAATTAGCTCGACATGAGCTAACTAATACTGAACTGAACTAGCTCAACATGAGCTGACTAATTATAGGACTCAAATAAAAACAACTCAGCTAGACTAAGCTTTATTACAGTAGCCTCAAATATCAATTAAGTGATCCACAGGGGGTTGAGAAGCCTCTGCCTTATTCTGGTGCCTTTGGTGTACGCACCAGTCTCACTCCCTTCAGTTGCTTCACAATCGACTAACTAAATGGCTATGTCATCGTACATCCATCTTTCCCAGGTCTCGGTCCCTTCAGTCCTTCATAACTGATCAACCAGATAGCTACAGTCTCATACCTCCACCTTGGATCTCACTCTCTTAGGGTTCACTCCCTTCCAGTCAACTAATGATTGGCTAACCAGATTGCTATATCTTTGTACCTCCATCTTCCTCGGGTCTCACTCCCTTCGATCACTTCACTATCGAATGACCAGATGGCCGCATCTCCATACCACCATCTTTCTCGGGTCTCACTTCCTTCAATCTCTTCACAATCAGCTTACCAGATGGCCACATCTTCGTAGCTCAATCTTTATTAAGTCTCACTCCCTTCAGTTACTTCACAACTAGCCAACCAGATTATTGCATCCCCATACCAACATCTTCCTCGGGTCTCACTCCCTTCAGTTGCTTCACAACCGGCCAATCACATGGCTACATCCCCATACCTCCATCTTTTTCTGGTCTCACTCCTTTCGGTCACTTTATAATCGATTGACCAGTTGGCTATGTCCCCATACCTTCATCTTCCTTGGATCTCACTCCCTTCATTTACTTTACTACCGATGGACTGGATGGCTACATCCCCATATCTCCATCTTCCTCAAGTCTCTCCCTTCAGTTGCTTCACTACCGATCGACCAGATGGCTGCATCCCTATACCTTTATCTTCCTAGGGTCTCACTTCTTTCGGTCAATCATAACCAGCTGACTATATGGTTGCATCCTTGTACCTTTATTTTCCATGAGGACTCACTCTCCTTGGCCGACTAACACCCAGCCAACTAAGATGCTACATCTTCAAAACTCTCCATCAATAGGATCCACTCCCCCTTGGCTGACTAACATCTGACCAACTAATATACAGCATTTGTTAGATAGCCAAACCTTCGTGTGACCTTCAAAGATCAGTAAAGGATGCCTCCACAAAGTTTCATGACATTCTGAGGTCGTTTGGGTAGCCAAATACCAAACCTTAGCAGTAGCTCATGTCCAATCTAGGTATAGAAATTTCCTGTAGCCTAGTACTTCACACACCGGCCTTTGATTCGCACCCCACCTGGTCCCTTGGATCTCTAGGATGTGAATCACCTTGTTTCATACTAGAAACTAACCTTTACACATCTTGAAGTAGACCAAAAAAGATTTGGACAATAGCAAATAAGGAGTCCTAGTGGGACTAGGATTCCTTGGCATTTTCCAACTCCAATCACCAACCATATTTAGCACTAATCAAATTCCACCACTCCAACTATGGTTTGGACTTGGAATACTTCTCAAAGGGGGTTCTTGGATGTGCCTCACTTTGCTAAAAATATTGGTGTGGAATCAGATTTGGGAAAATGCCAACTTTAGTGCCAAAATCTCCCTTGTGCCAAACAACCTAGTGCTCCAAATATTGGCA
This sequence comes from Areca catechu, assembly GCA_021397845.1. Classification (NCBI taxonomy): domain Eukaryota; kingdom Viridiplantae; phylum Streptophyta; class Magnoliopsida; order Arecales; family Arecaceae; genus Areca; species Areca catechu. The sequence goes on from CM038043.1 coordinate 139,249,728, forward strand.
TGAAGAATCCTTCTTCCTTGGTTCTCTTGGGTGCACTTTTTGGAGAGGTTTATATTGTGAAGACTCCATATGAAGAGGGCCTCTTGCTGCTTCATATCAGCACACAAACGATTGGGAAGAGAATCTTTGGCATGATAAATTCCTAGCATCACAAACTCTTGCCCTCTTGCCACTAGCTCTTCTTAGCGCTAGTTCCTAGCACTAAGAAACTTGGTACTTTTTCTTGATGGAGTGTAGTCTTCTTGGTGGCATGAGGAGAGAGATATAGAGAGGAGAGAGAGTGATTTAAGGAGAATAGAGTTACACTGATTTTCTTATATTAGATTTATATAAGGTGCCCTTTTATAGACCAAAGGATTCTCCTAATCCAAATAGGACTAGTAATATAAACCTAAACTCTAACTCAAATTCTTCCAAGGCTAATCCAATTAGGAGAGCACTTATCCAAGTCTATGTACATTCATGACTTGACCGATCTCACACCCACTTAAACTCAAACTTGATCCAACATGGATTAGCCCCCTCAAGATCCAAAATCTTAGACCTTGAGCTCATTAAGGGTCGAACCTCCATCCTAAAACTAAATCAGTCCTAGCCTAGGACTCTAACCTATCTTAGACTCCTAAAGCCATCACCATCACTCCTTTCCTGGTCTCTCAAGGCTTGAGAGTACCACATCTATGCCAACAATCTCTGCCTTGGTGTCCACAAGTCTTAGCACTCCCCGCACGAACTGTTTGCATGATCCTACTACCGTCATGTACTTTGATAACTCCCTGTGCAAATCCCATCACTAATGCTATGCCCTTGACCTTTAAAGCTATTTTGGAAGCTGTTGAGATGTCCACCTCCACCTAGGCTAAAAGTCTGTGCTTGCATCCATGCATCATCTTGTATCCGTAGGCTCCATTTTTCTTTACACCTATACCAACTATTGCTTCAATTTCTCTTGGAGGGACTACATTGCTTTTCTATCATATCCTCTAGCTATTCTTCCAAAGTTGAATCAATCCAAGTTGAACTAGCAAATTCTCTATCCTCACCCACCACATTGAGAAGCTTCCCTTCTTGTTGAACAGCTCAAACTCCACCTTCATCTTGCTGCTCATGGTGATATCAAAAATTAGCCACAAATAAACTATGAAGTAGAATTGAGAAGAGTACCATGGAATGGGTGTGTAAAATTTTTATATGATAGCCTTCACTTCCCACATATGTCTTGACTCTGATTCCAATTGTTAGACCACCAAAGCTTCATATGGATGTTTGAAGATAAGCAATGGATGTCTCCACAAAGATTCATGATGTTATAAGATTATTTGAGTAGCCAAACACCAAACTCTGGCAGTAGCTCACATCCAACCTAGGTGCAAAAATTTCTTGCAGCCTAGTACTTTGTGCACTAGCCTCTGATTCACACCCCACTTAGTCCCTTGGACCTCTAGGATGTGGATCACCTGGTTTCAGAATACAAACATGCAGTTAAACATCTTGGAGCAAACTAAAAAGGATTTGGACAACAGCAAACTAGGATCCAACTCCAATTGCCAACTAAATTTAGTTCCAATCAAATCCACCACTCCAACTCTAGTTTGGACTCGGAATCCTTCTCAAAGGGGGCTCTTGGATGTGCCTCTCTTTGTTGGAAATATTGGCATGGAATCAAATTTGGATGGACACCAACTTCAATGCCAAAATCTCTCTAGTGCCAAACAACCTAGTACTCCAAATATTAGCATAAAGAATCCTTCTTCCTTGGTTCTCTTGGGTGCACCTTTTGGGGAGGTTTTTACCATGAAGACTCTAGATGAAAAGGGCCTCTTGCTGCTTCAAATCAACACACAAAAGATTGGGAAGAGAATCTTTGGCATGATAAATTCCTAGCATCACAAACTCTTGCTGCTACCTCTTCTTAGTGCCAGTTCCTAGCGCTAAGAAACTCGGTACTTCTTCTTGATGGTGTGTAGCCTTCTTGGTGGCATGAGGAGAGAGTCAAAGAGAGAGGAGAGAGAGAGAGAGGGATTTAGGAAGAATAGAGTTACATTAATTTCCTTACATTAGGATTATATAAGGTACCCTTTTATAGACCAAAGGAATCTTCTAATCCAAATAGGACTAGTAACATAAACCTAAAATCTAATTTAAATTCTTTTAAGGATAATCCAATTAGGAGGGCCCATGTACACCTTTGACTTGACCCACTCTCATACCCACTTAGATCCAAACCGATCTAATATGGATTAGCTCTCTCAAGATCCAAAATCCTATACCTCGAGCCTATGGAGGGCGGAACCTTCACCATAGGACTAAATTGGTCGTAGTCCTAAAACTCTAACCTATCCTAGACTCCTAGTGAAGGAAATAAGGGTAAAAGCATGCATGAAATCAAGGTTTCTAAAATCATAATGGAAGCTATTTACAAAACCTTTTCATAAAAGCATGTATAATTAATATAAAATTTATCTAAGGATCTATCTAACATGTTGGTTAATATTCTATCTCATGAAATCAAATCTTAAATAAAATAAAAATAAAGAAGGATGGAACACTTACCTCAATTGCTATCCATCTTCAACTCTGATTGCAACAGATCTGGTAGATTGTAAGAGTTTCTATTGGAGCCATACATGTACTCGATCTCTATTGATATCTACACGGCTCATTCATGATCAACTCAATGACTCCACGGAGTGCTAACTCCTTTGAAGGCATCTCCTCCAGCTTAGATCTTGATCTTCTTTCAACAACTTGAAGGAAGAGCTACAACCTTTGCAGCCTTCACCTAAACCCTTCATGCAAGACTTCTGGACTTTATCTATGATGCCTAAGAGAGAACAAAACTATTTTTTCATCCTTCTCTATCTCAAGAACCTCTCTTTAGATTTTTACGACATGGAATAATCAGGAAGAGGAAGAAAGGGATGGAGGAAAAACATGGAGTGCGGCAAGGAAGAACTAAAATCCCATGCAAACTTTTTGTAACGGTTCTAAGGGAGATGGAAACCCAAAAAGGAAGAAAACTATTTTTTTTCCTTTTGAGCTCTCAAACCTTCACCCTCTCAGATGTTTTTGGAGTAGAGGAATAGGTGGGATGTGAAGAGAAAAAATATGGAATGATGGGAAAAAAAATTATGCAATAAGAAGAACCGCATGATCGCTATCATGGGTAGTCAAAAATAATTCACCAACTCAAACTTTATATCTAGGATGAGTCGGGATCGTATCCTCAAGGACATAAGGGATAAGTTGTGATTATAAAAGAAAAAAAAATTATTCTTGTATAAAAAGAAAAATCAACGTAAAATAAATTATTCTAATAGTTGATTTTCATAAAAAAATATCTCAAAGGTTATGAGTTAATCTTGAACTAAGTAGAATTGTAGTTCTTTTATAATTATATTTAGAAGAATACTTGTTTTTCTTTGACATGCTCCGTACCCATGCTAGATCATGGTACATCTCCAGAAAGTATAAAGTATATCTTTTTTATGAAATAAATATAATTAATCTCAGGAAAATACCTATCTTCCCTTAGCATGCCCCATGCCTGTAATAGATCATGGTGTGTCTTCGAGAAGTACTAGGTGTTCAACTCTTCTTCCCTAGGTACATCCTATATACATATATCACAGCACATCTCCGAGAAGCAAGAGTTGTCCCTAATATTAATTTAACATTAAAGCATAAAAGAAAGCAAATAAAAGAAAACAAATAAAAAATTCATAACTAAAAATATAATCTTTTATTGTATATAAAAATAAAAGAAATGGTAGAACAAAAGAACCACTCTACTTTGTTATAAGATCTCCTCTCCCCTCTCAAGATTTCTTCACTAGTCGCTCATGGGTTGATCCCTTCCTCTCCCCCTATGCAAAGGCTTTAGAGGGATTTCAGAGAGTTTGACTTCTAGGTAAAAATAGGGGATCCTTTTTTATAGGTGTTAATAGAAGAGAGGTTTTCATGATTTTCTGGATAGGACTAAAGAAAAAGATATATGAGTGGCTAGGATTTATTTCTCATAAAATCAATGGTTGGATGATAAACCAATTTTTCATGGAAATAGACTTAAAATCTTAATAGATTTGGCCTTCAAGTCCTCCTTTAATTGTTATTTGACTGAAAAAAGCTTTTCTACCATTAGATTATCGTTGGATGCTTCAAATTAATGCCAAAATCTCTCTCTCAGTTGTACTCTATTTGGACACCGGATTGCCCGTGCGATGCCTACCATGATTAGTGCAAACCAGCACCAACCGAGTGCTTGCTTCCGGTGAAGAATGGTGGTGGAGGATGTTGGCGACATGGAGATGGCGATGGTGTGGGTAAGGCGATGGCTCCAATGACTAGTTACAATGAAGAGATGGCAAGCGGATGGCAAGTTCACCCTATCTGCGCCCCTTTTTGGTTGACTATAGCACAAGCAGTGGTGAGGATAGCAAGGGAGATGGCTACGATAGTGACAGCAATGAGGAATCATGGCAGTGACAATGGGGAAAATGGCTCCAACAACGGCATGAGGAGGAAGGGGCTATAGCGGTGGTTTCACCCTATTCATCTTCGGTTGACAGTGACATCGACATCTTGGGAGTGTCTCAGGTCGGCGACAATGGTGGTGGGTAGCAAGGGGTGATGATGGGTGGAGGTGAACAGAGGAGGTAGCAACGAAAGCTGCAGAACAACAAGGTGATGGGTGGCTGATTGTGGTAGAGTGGGCTAAGATGGAGAGGGAAAAGGCAGTGATAGGGAGCTAGTGGCGAGGAAAAAGCTAGAGAAGATGCCGGCAACATGATTGATCTCAGGCTAGAGAAGGGGATGACCATGGTGGATCGCGGTGGCCTAGGGGTGTCTCGTGTGGCAGGGAAGACGACAACCAGCATCTCAGTCCGGCGAAGACGTGCTGATGGGTAGTAGATGGCGATAGGCCAGGAGGAGCGACAAGCTTGGCCGATGGGGCTCAGGAGGTTGAAGATGGTGGCACGACTGAGAGGGGATGGTGCTGGTCCATAGAAATGGGCTATGGATCGAACGGCCAGACCATGATAGATCAACTGCTCTAAAAATTATGCTAGGCTTGAAATTTTATAGATTCTGAACCCATTTAAGCTTTGATTTTAGTCCCATTTATGTCCTTTCGACCTACATGTTGGGCTCCTCATGTTAGCGAGTGTATATTCTACAAAACATGGATAAAAGCATCAATTTTGAAAAAATAAACATGACTTAATTTACATATTGATGATTTTATAAATATATTTATGTGACTCATTACACTCCCTAACTTGAACTTTGCCCATCCTTGAGTAAAGCAGATAAATTAATAGTATGTACAACTCATCCTTGAATTAAAAGTTATCCTAGGCATTCCTAAAGATAGCTGATACTCGGCCAAACCATGAAAGAGGTTCTTCTTTAGATTATTAATTCAACCCAATTAGTGGTTGAGTAAAGTCCATAAAAATTTTTAAAGTTATTCTTTTACCAACTTTCCACCTTGCTCTTTAAGTCCTCTAACTTGCTGGAGGTTTAGTATAGTATCTTCTTACAATTTAGTCCCCTTATTCTCTCTCTCTCTCTTTTTAATAATAGAGTATCGTGTAATATCTTAACATCTTAAATATTAATATCCCCAACTTTTGACATGAACCATAATACTTACTTAGGTGAAGGAGCCTAGTTACTCAATAAGGTATCATTGCTTAACAAATCTCTTGGCCTTCTCATCTTTTGATATGAACTACAATGCTTACTTAGATGAATAGGCCTGGTTACTTAGTAAGAATCCTAGAAAAGCTACAAGATGATACTAACTCTCTAATAGGTCTTTTGGCATTCCTACCTTTTGATGCAAATCATAATACTTAGACAAAGGAACCTGGTTACTCAGTAAGAATCCAAAACCTTTCTCTCTCTCTTTTTTTAAGGTGGACTATTTCATGCCTTAAACTTTTTACTCGTACCTCCATAAAGTAGATTCTTCATTAAGATCAATGGTTAGAAAGTTCTGTAATTGCTCTAAAAAATTTTAGACTAAACCCTACCATTTATTAAGTTTCCTTAATAATTTATTCCTTAGTATCTATAAATTATCTAGACTGCTAATCAATCATTGATTAGGATGTCTATTTAACTCCAAGTCAAGACAACATTTGAGTACACAAAATTTAATTATTTCTAACTATATTTGAGGACTTAAGTAGGTTATTTTTTTCCTCCCAGCTTAATCAACATTGTCCTCCATGAAGTAGGAAAATAAAATAAGCAATTGAAAGAAAAGGAGAGAATGCACCTAGGATAAGTATGCTTCAGGAGTTGAAGAGGGCTTGTGGATTAGCGGGTTCTTGTTCCTTCCTCCTAGGTTGCTACAACTATATTAAAATAAAGTTAAAAGAAAATGAAATTATTATATTACCTCCCAACAAGTGCTATATTTAACATCTTCGGTCGGATGATATGAGGAAGTGTTACTGATATTGAACTTAGGTACATCCCTCAAGATTTTCAAAGGATAGGACCAATTAGAAGGCCTTGTCTTCATAGCAAAAAAACGTTCATAGATTGTTCTATGTCGATTAACCCGGATCAATAGAGTGCATAGGATAAGCATGCTAGACCAAGATTTGAAAATATTATTATAGTTTGGATGAAGATTAGGAAGGGATTGTGTATGTTGGGCCGAGAGTAGGCATGGTAGCTTGAAAATTTTTTAAACTATAGCTAAACTACACTAATCTCTTTCTCGGATATGATGTGTCTTGCTGTCATCCCTTCCCCATGGCACTTTATCTAAGTTAATCTTAAGTCTGTCTACATACATCATTTTAGAATGGTAGATAGATTTTGAAGGTAATCCTCAAAAGTAGTGCCAAATATAGAAAAACCGATTATAAAATTTTTAAGATCGTTATCCCTCAGTTTAAAGATATTCCATCCAATAGCTTTTTTATGCATCTTTAGAACATCGATAATTTGGTCTTCTTGGTTAGATGTCATTGGTAGGGTGTCAATGGGTATGACAAAAAGCAGCTTCAATTCTAGATCAGGTGGTGATTTTAATAAGGAAGCTATTAGGGGGCTAGGTGCTGACTCATATTGTTCAATCCAAAGTAGAGTAGTTTTGAAGTAAGGTTTATCTAGTAGGTTATTCACCCCTATGATATATCCATCCATGATGCGGGGCGACTCTAAGATTGCTACACATGTAGGAAAAATAGTAAAATATTTTTTTTGTAATTTTTATAATTTAGTTTGTAAGCTAAATTCTCAAATAAAAGTAAGAACTAGCAAGAAGAAGAGCAATGCATAGAATCATCGTATCGCAGGCAAACTCAAGCAAAATAATAAATTCCAGGACCCGAGAATTAAGAAACTCCCAGATTAGGATAGCTTATCTTCATCAAATCAGAAATTAAAAGAAGGGAAGGATGTTACCAATCAGTGATTTGAAGAACGTTCGATGAAGAGATCATACAACACTTTGATTGGAGTCTGGATGATGAAGTTCGGTTCCCTTGATTAGATGGCTGATTAGGATGGTTTTGGATGCAAGGAAAGCCTCCTCTGGGGAGGTGAAACACCTCGGGGATCCTGCAAAATGTCAAGGGTCAATCAAAATAGCAAGTAAGAAAAAGAAAGGGGACTAGGTTTAGAACGAATCAAGTTAGGGTTTATAAGCGGGGCGGCATGAAGCTTGATAAAGATCTCCTTAATTGGTGGCCTAGGGCACTCCTTCTTGGACATGTGAAGGCTTGGATGGCAGTGATTTAGGGTGTGGAAGGATGCTAAGGCAGCAAGGAAACACAAACACAAACCAAAGAACCAAAAAAAAAAAGTAACACAAGCTCGCAAACTCAAATAAATTCACCAGGGTTTTTGATATCATGAATAAAAGTTTATTACAAGAGGGGGAGGGATGGGGTATTTATAGAGTTCCCATGCCCTCACTAACCATGGTTACACTTGGTTTACAAGTCCTCTTCCAAATTGGAATACAAGTCCTTTCCTAGCTAGGTTAGAAAAACAAATCCCCATTAGGTTAGGAATTGACCTAGTCTTCTCCTTTTTCCTTCATGCTTTGACTATTCCACTCAAGGACACCTCTTGGACTTGGTCAACACTTCAAGGATGCCTAGGAGGGCGTGTTGGGCTTCTAGGGGCAGCAAGGGGCCGGCCCAAAGGGGCTTGGGTGCATGGGTTTGGGCCTCTGGAAGCTAGGGTGGCCTGGTAGCCTGGTAGCAGGAATATTCCATAGAATCTTACTTCTTTAGGGCTTGGGCTTGGCACTTAGACTTGATTTCTTTGGGCTAGGATGTAGAGGGACCTTTGGAATCTTGGATGCCCTGGTTTGGGAATATGCTCTAGCATATGGACTGGAATCTGGGCATCTGGAGGATATCTGGAAAGAATCAGGGTTTCTGGAAGCATCTTGGATCCTGGGTTGTCACACAAGATCCAATGGACTGATTTAGCAGCCTCTGACTCCTAGATGTGGCCTGGTAGAACTCCAAAATAGGGTGACCTCCTCTCTTGTACAAAAATTGGGCTCATACTGGACTCATAAATGATGTACAGGACTCAAAATACTGACTAGGTTGAGGGTTGAAACAAATCAACTAACCTCAACTTCTTACAGGACACAATCTTAATTGATTACAAAATTTTCAAATCTTTGACACATGACTAAGTAAACTATTTGGGATCCAAGGATCTATGACTAAGTAAACTATTTGGGAGGAACTCGACCCCGTCGAGTATGGGTCAATTTGGCTCAAGGAGGGTCTGGGTTGAGGCGCTGCAGATCCGCACCAGCATTCCACAAGTCCTCAGATTCTGGCTGACCTTGCCACCGAACCAAATACCACTAATAGTCTCTTTCCATGGTACCGATAGTTTGATCATCTAGAGCTCTTTCAATCTTTACCTCACCATAAGGCCAAATTATATGTGGTCGGTCTAGGATGGGTTCTCTCTCAAAGAACGGGAGTGGCTCAAGGGGCTCGCTAGGTATTACTACTGGCTCCCTAGACTTTACAAAGTCTGAGATGATGAAGGTGGAGCTAATACCTAAATCAGGTGATATCTCAGGCACATAGGCTGGGTCCACTACTATTTATTATTTCGGATGGGCCAGCTTTGCAAGCAGAAAATTCTTGAACAGTCATATATTCCTCTGCAGAAAATTCTTCATCATTCTTTTGGGAATTAGCCAAGTTTTTATTTAGTTCATTAATTAGGTTCAGCTTTCAACTAATTTCCATATGCATATGCTGTGCAGAGGTAAGTGCAGGTGCAAATAGATGATTCAAGGTTGAGGATTTATTGGACTCAACTAATACCTATTAGACTCGACTAAACTTTCCTATTGAAAAAAAATTTATTGGACTTTCTAGGGTCTAACCTAACACACTATAGACTTTCTATGTTTGACCCTAGCATGGCATGTACATGAAAATTTACTATGTATGCCTACTAAATGCCAAAGGGTATGCAAGAAGTAAGATGCAAACCTAACATGCACAATGTATGAATGTAGTATGCTTACTTCTATAAAATGCCAATGAATGGTTAAAGAAACATAAGAAAATTCATGAAAAGGTAAAAAATATGAGGTGGATTCAAGGTTGGTTTGGAAAGGTAGAAAGTATGAAAAGGGTTCAGGGTTATTTGGAAAGAGTAGGATATAAGAAGGGGTATCAAGGATTAATCCTAGGCTAATGAGGTTAACCTTATGGGGTTGATGTCTATCTAAAGGGTCTGCATTATGGAAGAAAAGGTCGTTAATTTCAGGGAAGAGATCAAGTGGAGTTAAAGAGGTGACTTCATCCTGAGGGTACTGATTCAAAGAGATCAGGTCCTTAATGAATTCTTCTGGCTCATAAATCAAAGGACTGGGCTCTACAGTTGGACTTTCTGTTAGTGTCTCCTCAGGTAAAACTCTAGTAACAGTATCAGGGTTCTCTTCCTCTAACAGCTCTTCCACTACTTGTTCAGCTAACTCTATGTCTATTACTGTTTGGGTATGGCTAGGGTTAGCTAAATCTAGGTCGGCTCCTACTTGGGTATGGTTAGGGTCAACTATTGTTGGGTGGTCTTCTACCTGGGTATCTATTGATTCAACTAACTCTAAGTCTTCTATGGGGAACTCCTCTTCTTCCTCCTCATACTATTCCACTAAACTTGGGTCAACCTCATATATCTCCTCTTCAAGGTCATTTGGGTGAACCAATAAGGTGGTAAGAGGGGGTAGACTAAGGAAAAACTGGCTAATAAATAGGGTGACAAGGGTGGGTTGGCTAAGGTGTCCCTGACTGATTCTTGGTTCATCTCTAGGGGTACTAATCCTATGGGGTTCAGGTAGACTGAGAGATAGTAGATTACTACTGGGTTCATATCTAGGAACTATGGGTTCCTGAGGCTCATAGGGTAAGGGTTCAGCTTTATGGGTCTTATCTAGGTAAGAGGGGGTAGACTAAGGAAAAATTGGCTAATAACTAGGGTGACAAGGGTGGGTTGGCTAAGGTGTCCCTGACTAATGCTTGGTTCATCTCTAGGGGTACTAATCCTATGGGGTTTAGGTAGACTGAGAGATAGTAGATTACTACTGGGTTCATATCTAGGAACTATGGGTTCCTGAGGCTCATAGGGTAAGGGTTCAGCTCTATGGGTCTTGTCTAGGGTTCCCACTTGGTCTCCTATATGGTCAGACCTATGAATTGTCTGATCAAACATATTGTTCATTTGGGTCATCTAGTTTATTTAGGTGGCCAATTGGGCATTCATTTGGGCTTACTGATTTTGGATCTGGGTGTTGGATTGGTTTATTTGGGCAGTTAATTGGGTAACCATCTGTTCATTCATGGCTTTTATGAAAGCTTCAAAATTGGGATCCATGGTTGAGTTTGGTTGGGATTTAGACTTTTGATATTGGGTTCCTAGTCTAGTGGTCATACAATCAAGCAATCAGTCAAAATGAGATGGTGCAGCCAAGCATGCAAAATTGGGTTAGCTTAATCTAGGGTTTCCTAGACCTAGAGCCAAAACTGGGTGAGTCAGCTCAACTTACAGTTAACCCAATAGCTAATCCTTCCACTGGCCAGGTAGGGGGTGGGATGGTGGGAGGCTCCCCTTGCTTGTCACAGGGTCCTAATTATAAACACCAGTCCACTTAGATCGTTTGACTCTGGACCCCCAGCCTTAGACACCAGCTTTCAGTAATAGCCACAAGATTAAATGCACTAGTTGGCCAACACGGTTCAGACCCAACCTGTTGGGTGTCACCTAGCCTACTAGGGCCAATTAAGTCTAATTAATTTTAATTAAGGCTTGGGTGGAAATGCTGGATGATTGTTTTGGGCCCAGGATAAATTATGACCTCTTGCCCTGATGTTATATTGATTGCCCTTAAGATTAGATTAAAAGATGATGAACATTCAATGGTCCTGATGCAATCTAAAACAATCAAAAAATAAAATAATTTTTAATTAATTTATGAGATGTCAAGTAAGTTTAAGTTTACTAGGGTTAGTAAACAAAATTTGGCATTGGATTAGGGGGTTTGGAAGTTGATTAGGTTAGGTTGAGTCAAAATACAGAAATAGCAGAATTCAATATATTAGGGTTTCAACCGATGCAGAATTTGATAGATTTTGATGCAAAAAAAAAATCAAAAAAACTATATAACAGAGGATGGACGGTGATGATTCTACCTACCAAGTTTCATGCAGAAAAAAAAATCAAATGATGATGCAAACCTTAGGGGATTTGGACTGCTACAGAAATTATTAGAATTCTGTTAGGGTTTCTATTATGCAAAATTTTAAGAATTTAGAGTTTCAGTAAAAATAATTAAAAATTTTGATAATTACTAGGACAAAACATAGGACATGCAGTGCAAATCTCACAGAAAAATAAAATTTTTATGATTCCAAAATTAGATGGAAACTAGACACCTAATGTAGTAAATAGAATGCAGAATTAGGGTTTGTGAATGTGACGCAAATAAAAACTATCCTAAACCTACTCTGATACCAAACTAATGCAGGGTGACTCTAAGATTGCTACACATGCAGGAAAAATAGTAAAATAATTTTTTTGTAATTTTTATAATTTAGTTTGTAAGCTAAATTTCTAAATAAAAGTAAGAACTAGCAAGAAGAAGAGCAATGCATAGAATCATCGTATCGCAGGCAAACTCAAGCAAAATAATAAATTCCAGGACCCGAGAATTAAGAAGCTCCCGGATTAGGATAGCTTATCTTCATCAAATCAGAAATTAAAAGAAGAGAAGGATGTTACCAATCAGTGATTTGAAGAACGTCCGATGAAGAGATTACACAGCACTCTGATTGGGGTCTGGATGATGAAGTTCGGTTCCCTTGATTAGATGGCTGATTTGGATGGTTCTGTATGCAAGAAAAGCCTCCTATGGGGAGGTGAAACATCTCGGGGATCCTGCAAAATATCAAGGGTCAATCAAAATAGTAAGTAAGAAAAAGAAAGGGGACTAGGTTTAGAAAAAATCAGGTTAGGGTTTATAAGCGGGGCGGCTTGAAGCTTGATGAAGATCTCCTTGCTTGGTGGCCTAGGGCACTCCTTCTTGGACGTGTGAAGGCTTAGATGGCAGTGAGTTAAGGTGTGGAAGGCGATGCGCGTCGCAACGCACTGATTTAATTACCTTAAAACTACTATTCTAGAATAGGATAGCAGGAGCAAGGGTCGAATCCACAGGAACTTTCTTGATTACTTTGAAAACAATAAATGCGCAATAGAAATTGAAATCTTAAAACTAAAAAGGAGATTAACAAGTAATTAGCAGTAAAGGTAACTAAAGTAAAGATCTATCCAAGTGAGAGCATGGCCCGTATCCATGAATCACTGCCCGTCCCTTTTTGGGAATAGATTGATCTAAATGCTAGTGAAATAACCTAGATATGATCTATCTCACGAGAGCACAACCAGTACCCACTTGAGAATAGATCAATCAGGATTAATTTCACTTGACTTACCTCCAAAGCTTTGCCCTAGCAACGCATCTGATTCAAAAACAAAAACAAAAACAAAAGAACATCAATTAATCAAATGATATCTTTATTTCATGTAAGAGGGAGTACACCAAAGTAATATAACCAAAAATGTAAACCCCCTTTTCCCAAGTAAAGCTTCGGCCTCCAGTGATTTCTGCATGCTCAAAAGTTGAAGATGGCGCTGACCGGTAGAGAATTGAACTGCTGGAATAAAATTGGGATAAGCTTGGAATAGTGCTGGAATAGTGGGAATAAAGCTGGGATTACCGGAATAGCAGAAAACCAAAAGAACCACAGGGAAGAACGGATGGATCTCCGGATTGACGCTGGACTATGAATGATCTGGGAGCTTGGGAGAACTGAGAGATGGACTATACTCTGGGATGGGATCAACCTCTACAACTAAGCTGGAATGGTGGGAAGAAAGCTATCTATGGTGTGGAATAGAGAAGACAGAGAGGCTTTCTGTGACGGGGAAGAAGAGACAGAGAAGAAAAGCAGTGGGAAGAAGAAGAACTGGCTGACTGCTCGACTGGTTGAATGCCTGCATCCCTCGGATGATCGAATGCCCCATCTGGCTCCCCTGGATCCTTTTTTATAGGCTCTCCTTGCTCTCAACCTGCTCCACCATTTGAACCAACCCGCTCCCCCTCCAACCAACATAATTGATCCAACGAAGCCGCTCCATGGTTGCAACGAGACCACTCCACAGTTGCAACGAAGACGCTCCATCGATCTCCAGCTCATCCGGTGGTGCTCCAGATTCTTCTTCCCGGTTCGGTCCAACCCAGTACACTGGTTCGGTCCAAAAGAAATTCAGACCGAAAGAGATCATCGGCTGTAACTCACTGTGAAGACCCTCCCGGCGGCGAGGAAGAGCACTCCACCATCATCTTCGGCCAGTGGTGGACTGGGTAGGCAGTCCGACAGGGGAGGATGGTGGTTTCGATGAGGTATGGCCTAGAGGAACAAATCACGGTGAACATCCCACTTCAGAGGTGTCTTTCCGGCCATCGGGGCTTCTCCGGTCGGCGATGAGCATGCCGGCAACCTCCCCGGCGGTGGGGGCGGCTCTCCGGCAAGTCTCGGCATGATTGGGGCATGGCGGTCCACGCTCTGCTTCCGTGGACCGCGTCAATTGCAGATCGTGGCCCATGGGTCATTCGGTGGACCAAGTGAACGGTCCAATGTGGACCGGCTGCTTTAAACTTCATGCAATTCTTAGTAAATTCTTCCAAAATTCATTTTGGGCCCGTTTTGAGTCTGATTCGAGTGCCGTTTGTGCCGTTGGACTTCTAAAATCGAGCTCTCCATATTGGCGATGTTCTTTCCTATAAATAATATATAAAAGTATTAATTTTAGTAGAATAATAACTTTTTAATATTAAATTAATACTTTTATATTTATGCTTAATATAGTTATCATACCTCCCAACTTGAACTTTGCTCATCCTCGAGTAAAGCAGATAGATTATCCATGTGTATCAACCCATCCTTGAATTAGATGTTAACCCAAGCAATCCTAAAAGCAGATGATACCTGGTCATACTACTACTGAGATACTTCATTGGATTATTAATTCAACTCTTCTAGTTGGTCAAGTAGAGCTCATAAAGATCTCTAGAGTTCTTCTTCTGCCAACTTCCATCTCACTCTTAAAATCCTCTAACTTTCTGGAGTTTAGTTCAATACCTTTCTGCTAGATGGTTTTTCCCCCTTCATTTTTTTTTTATGTGTTATATCCAAGCCTCATAAGTTTTAGTATTCTCCCCTTTTGACGTGAACCATAATGCTTACTTAGACGAAGGGGCCCGGTTACTCAGGGAGGTACCATTGCTTAACAGATTTCTTGACCTTCTCACCTTTTGACGCGAACCACAATGCTGACTTAGGCGAAGGGGCTCAGTTACTTAGTAAGAGTTCAAGCAAAGCTGTGAGACTAGACTAACTTTTTTTTTTTTTTAAAGGAAAAAACCTTAGTATACTTGATCTTTTGATTTATATTCCCAAAAAGTAGACTCTTTATTAAGATCAATGGTCAAAAGGCTTTGGAATTCTCCATGAAATTATTTATGATCTATACCCTACAATTTATTAAGTTTCTTTAATAATTTATCCCTCAGCATCTCTAGTATTATCTAGGCCATTAATCAATCATTTGATTAAGGTGCATAAGTAACTCTAGTTCGAGACAATAATTAGGTACACATAACCTAATCATTTCTAACCGCACTCGAAGATCTAAGCAAGTCAAGTTAATCTTCCCCTCCCAACTTAATCGACATTGTTCTTAATGGAGTAGGAAAGAAAATGAGAAGTATAATAGGAAAGAATACACCTTGGAAAAATGTGCTTCGAAGATTTCATGAAGTAGCAGGATCTTTTGTTCCTGTGCTCCCTCACTTTATTCTTCTAAAAAGAAAAGAAAGTAACTAGTTAAAAATTAAAAGCATAAACTGGGTTGCCTCCCAGGAGCGCTAAGTTTAACGTCTTCAGCCAAACACTAAGAGGGACTGTTACAGATATTGAACTTAGGTACATCCCTCAAGAAAATTTTAGAAGATAGGCCAATCAGGAGGCCTTGTCAACATGGCAGAAAAATGTTCGTAGAATATTCTACGACGACGATTATCCCTGATCCAGAAAATACAGGAGGTAAGCGTGCTAGACCAAGATTGAAAAATCCTATAACAATTTTGCAGAAGATTAGGAAGGGATTATGTGTTTTGGGCCGAGAGTGGAGGTGGGGGCTTAAAAATTTGTCGATCGTCATAAAGGTCTACCCTAATCCCATTCTCGGGTATGGTATGTCTTGATATCATCCCTTCTTGATAACACTTTATCAGGGTTAATTGTAAGTTTGTCTCCATACATCGTTTCAGAATAAAAGATGGATTTTGGAGACGATCTTCGAAAGTAGTGCCAAACATAGAAGAATCAGTCACAAACTTTTTAAGATCATTATCCCTCAGGTCATACACATCCCATCCAACAGCTTGTCTATGCATCTTTAGATCACCAACTATTAGGTCTTCCTGATTAGAGATCACTGGTAGGGTGTCAATAGGTGTGACAGGAAGCGATGTCAATTCTAAATAATCTGGTGGTGATTCAAACGGAGGAGCTATTGGGGGGCTAGGGTTGGCTCAACTTGTTCCGTCAAAAGTGGGGTAGGTTTGAAAAGTGGATCATCCCTCCCTATGATATCTTTATCTTCATTAAAATCATCTACCTCACACTGAGCTATAAAGGGATCTAATGAGTTCTCGGGATAACTAGGAGGTATGGCTTCCCCTACTATGTTATTCTGTTGTGATTCCTGGGGTGCCTCAATAAATTCCATCATATCATCAAAGGAAGTCATCGGTGAGTAAGATGATGATGGAAGTAGTTCATCTCACCAATTTGGTTTTTCTGCCTCAATCGAATCATAAACATTAAGCTCCTCGATAGATTGCTGCTAAGGCATGATCGGTTTTTGATATTAGGCAAATCTATCAGCTTTTAGGTTAGTCTAAGGAAGAAATGAGTTCTGACTAATCTTAAGTAGGTTCTGACTAATTTCAAGCCGGTCTAGTGCTTGTAAAACCTCTTCTTGAAAAGATAGGCTATAAGGACTAGGAGAAGGTTGATAATCTGAATAGGACAGATCGTGATAAGAAGCAACTGCAAACGAAGGTCTTTGGGATACCGGGGCAACTATTGGGTGTGGTTGCCATGAAAAATCTAACTGGGGTACCGGGGCAACTACTGGGTGTGGTTGCCATGAAAAATCTAATTGAGCCCCCTAATCAGGGTTATAAGCATCAAAATTTTCTCCTGGTCTAATTGAGTTATAAGTTTGATCTTGATAAATTTGGTCGTACCTAGACTCAGAAAATTGGTACATGGTTAGGTTTTTTTTTTTTTTTTTTTAAAAAAAAAGGGGAAAGAAAAGATCTAAAGGAAAAACTCCTAAGAGAGTCCTGGAACTATATGGAATTTTTTTTCTTCTTCTTCTTTCTTTTTTCAAATAATTTACACAAACAATTTACACAACTCTATCCTAGGGTTAACTTAGACCTAGACAGCTCCTAACCGTTCCAAGGTCACCTTTGAGCACTCCAAGTCCAAAATCACCCAACTAACTTGGCCAGGTATGTGTAAGGTTGGTGAACTTTCCCTTATCGCTTGCCTTAGACACCAATTAAAAATTGGCCAGGTAAGCGGAACCAACGCACCTCCCTTCAGGCTCTTGTTCCTGAACCACTTTTCTTAGATACCAAGTAGTTAACTGACCTGAACCTGATATAACTCTAGGGTTCCCTTGTCCTATTGAGCTCGAATTCCTTAGGGCTGGCGTCTAATTGATTTTAGGGTTAGAGGCTTAAGTGAATGCAAATGATGGGAAATGATTTGTAGGCCAAAAAAGGGTAATGAAATCCCTACCTTATCTGATTAATGAGGTTAATGCCCTTAAGATGAATTATGGAGAAATGAAATGGATGCAATAAGCAAGGTGTCCAAATCTTGAAATTATCAAACAAAATTAAACTAAACTAATTACTTTTTTTTTTTTAATTTTGATGGTTAAGTATCAATTCCCTAATGAATTATGAATTTTTTTCTTTTTCTTTTTTTTTTTTGATTTTGCAGGAAAGTAAGTTTACCTAAGTAATTCTAAACAGGAGATCGAATAGAACAAAAATAACAAAAATTTTGAATTTTTGAAATTTTAAATTTTTTTGAATTTTTGAAATTTAAGATTTTTTTGAATCTTTCAAATTTGAATTTTTTTTTTGGATTTTTGAAATTTTCAAAATAATGCCAAAAGTCCCCGACAACGGTGCCAAAAATCTGATGCGCATCGCAACGCACCGATTTAATTACCTTAAAACTACTATTCTAGAATAGGATAGCAGGAGCAAGGGTCGAATCCACATGGACTTTCTTGATTACTTTGAAAACAATAAATGCGCAATAGAAATTGAAATCTTAAAACTAAAAAGGAGATTAACAAGTAATTAGTAGTAAAGGTAACTCAAGTAAAGATCTATCCAAGTGAGAGCACGGCCCGTATCCATGAATCACTGCCCGTCCCTTTTTGGGAATAGATTGATCTAAATGCTAGTGAAATAACCTAGATATGATCTATCTCACGAGAGCACAACCAGTACCCACTTGAGAATAGATCAATCAGGATTAATTTCACTTGACTTACCTCCAAAGCTTTGCCCTAGCAACGCATCTGATTCAAAAACAAAAACAAAAACAAAAGAACATCAATTAATCAAATGATATCTTTATTTCATGTAAGAGGGAGTACACCAAAGTAATATAACCAAAAATGTAAACCCCCTTTTCCCAAGTAAAGCTTCGGCCTCCAGTGATTTCTGCATGCTCAAAAGTTGAAGATGGCGCTGACCGGTAGAGAATTGAACTGCTGGAATAAAATTGGGATAAGCTTGGAATAGTGCTGGAATAGTGGGAATAAAGCTGGGATTACCGGAATAGCAGAAAACCAAAAGAACCACAGGGAAGAATGGATGGATCTCCGGATTGACGCTGGACTATGAATGATCTGGGAGCTTGGGAGAACTGAGAGATGGACTATACTCTGGGATGGGATCAACCTCTACAACTAAGCTGGAATGGTAGGAAGAAAGCTATCTATGGTGTGGAATAGAGAAGATAGAGAGGCTTTCTGTGACGGGGAAGAAGAGACAGAGAAGAAAAGCAATGGGAAGAAGAAGAACTGGCTGACTGCTCGACTGGTTGAATACCCGAATCCCTCGGATGATCGAATGCCCCATCTGGCTCCCCTGGACTCCTTTTTTTTAGGCTCTCCCTACTCCCAACCTGCTCCACCGTTTGAACCAACCCGCTCCCCCTCCAACCAACGCAACTGATCCAACGAAGCCGCTCCATGGTTGCAATGAGACCACTCTACGGTTGCAACGAAGATGCTCCATCAATCTCCAGCTCATCCGGTGGTGCTCCAGATTCTTCTTCCCGGTTCGGTCCAACCCAGTACACCGGTTCAGTCCAAAAGAAATTCAGACCGAAAGAGATCATCGGCTGCAACTCACTGTGAAGACCCTCCCGGCGATGAGGAAGAGCACTCCACCATCATCTCTGGCCAGTGGTGGACTGGGTAGGTGGTCCGGCAGTGGAGGATGGTGGTTTCGGTGAGGTTTGGCCAAAAGGAACAAATCACGGTGAATAGCCCACTTCGGAGGTGTCTTTTCGACCACCAGGGCTTCTCCGGCCGGTGGTGAGCGTGCCAGCGACCTCCCCGACGGTGGGGGTGGCTCTTCGATGAGTCTCGGCGTGATTGGGGCATGGCGGTCCATGGCTCTGCTTCCGTGGACCGCGTCAATGGCAGATCGCGGCCCATGGGTCGTTCGGTGGACCAAGTGGCCGGTCCACTATGGACCGGCTACTTTTAACTTCATGTAATTCTTAGTAACTTCTTCCAAATTTCATTTTGGTCCCGTTTTGAGTCCGATTCGAGTGCTGTCCGTGCCGTTGGACTTCTAAAATCGGGCTCTCCATGTTGGCGATATTCTTTCCTGTAAATGACAAATAAAAGTATTAAATTTGGACAAAAAATAACATTTTAATATTAAATTAATACTTTTATATTTATGCTTAATGTAGTTATCAGAAAGATGCTAGGGTAGCAAGGAAACACAAACACAAACCAAATAACCAAAAAAAAAAAAAAAAAAGTAACACTAGCTTGCAAGCTCAAAATAAATTCACCAGGGTTTTTGATATCATGAATAAAAGTTCATTACAAAAGGGGGAGGGATGGGGTATTTATAGAGTTCCCATGCCCTCACTAACCATGGTTACACTTGGGTTACAAGTCCTCTTCCAAATTGGAATACAAGTCATTTCCTAGCTAGGTTAGAAAAACAAATCTCCATTAGGTTAGGAATTGACCTTGTCTTCTCCTTTTTCCTTCATGCTTTGACTATTCCACTCAAGGACACCTCTTGGACTTGGTCAACACTTCAAGGATGCCTAGGAGGGCGTGTTGGGCTTCTAGGGGCAGCAAGGGGCCGGCCCAAAGGGGCTTGGGTGCATGGGTTTTGGCCTCTGGAAGTTGGGGTGGCCTGGTAGCTTGGTAGCAGGAATATTCCATAGAATCTTGCTTTTTTAGGGCTTGGGCTTGGCACTTAGACTTGATTTCTTTGGGCTAGGATGTAGAGGGACCTTTGAAATCATGGATGCCCTAGTTTGGGAATATGCTCTGGCATCTGGACTAGAATCTGGGTATCTGGAGGACATCTGGACTAGAATCTGGGTATCTGAAAGATATCTGGAAAGAATCAGAATTTCTGGAAGCATCTTGGATCCTGGGTTGTCCCACAAGATCCAATGGACTGATGTAGCGGCCTCTGACTCCTAGATATGGCCTGATGGAACTCCAAAAGAGGGTGACCTCCTCTCTTGTACAAAAATTGGGCTCATATTGGACTCATAATTGATGTACAGGACTCAAAATACTGACTAGATTAAGGGTTGAGACAAATCAACTAACCTCAACTTATTACAGGACTCAATCTTAATTGATTACAAAATTTTCAAAACTTTGACACATGACAAAGTAAACCATGTGAGATCCAAGGATCTGTGTCTGATCCTGGTGTCCCCACCAATCCACATTAAAGTTATCCATCTCGAAATGAGCCACATAGGGATCTAACGACTTCTAGGAATGAATTGGAGATATAGCTTCCCCTATTATGTTATTCTGTTATGGTTTTTGAAAAGCCTCAATTAATTCTATCATGTTATCTATTTGTTCTTTCTTCCTTTAAAAAGGAGTGGATGATTCTAGGGCACTTGGAAAAAGGACCATAGGTGAGTAGAATGATGATGGAAGTGGTTCATCCCACTAGTTTGATTTCTCTTTATATATTTCTATCTTAGTCAAATTATTTATATTAATCTCTATGATGGTGTAGGGTTGCTTTATAACCATTTCATTCCTGAAAGTTATGGTCAAATGTTCAGAAAAAACTAAAGGATTATTAAAATTTTTAGCTTGGTAGTGTCCCATTAAGTTACTCTTGATTGACTAGGTAGCTCTCCTTCCTCCTTCTTATAAAGTTCAATTAATAATCGATCATTTTGATTCATTTGTTCATCGATGATTGCTGTTGAGGCATGATTAGTTGTTGAAATTAAGCAATCCTATCGACATCTGGGCTGGTCTAGTAAAGAGGTGGGTTCTAATCAGTTCATTCTATTTGGTCTATTACTTGCAGAACCTTCTCTTTAATAGGCTATAGGAGTAAAAGAAGGTTGATAATGTGAATAAGGCTGATCGTAATAGGGTGCATCTATGAACGAATGTCTTTGTATTATCGGAGTAACCATTGGATGTGGTTGCCATGAAAAACCTGGTTGAACCCCCCAACCTGGGTTGTAAGCATTAAAATATTAGCTCTCTCCTGGTCTATAGGCCATGTGGGTTTGATCTTGATAAACTTGGCCATACCTAGACTTAGGAAATTGGTATGTGGCTGGGTATTCACTCACAAAGTGAGTTGGACTCAAATATATAGAGCATGTCTATTGTATAGGATGAAAAGGAGTAGAAGAGTGTCTGATAGCTAGTAGATAATCTAATTTATGGGACAAAGCATCCAGTCAATTATCTAATACATGGCACAACATATCCACTTTGCTATTGAGATCTATGTTCCTAGCACTACTCTAATTTATTGGATTATTCTGGTGATTTTGGATATTTAATCAAAGATCCTAGATCAGAGCAATCCTCTTCTAATTTATTATTATTATTATTTTAAAGAGAAGAGAAAAGAGAAGAAAAAAGAAAAATAGAGAAGAATTCTAAAGAGGAGGGCCTAAGGAGTCCTGGAGCCAAGAGAGATAGAGAAGAATTAATTAAGGTTTGAGGTTAATTTTAGTCAAGTTAGCAAACACTGGATTCTCTATCCTAGGATTTTCTAACTTTAGACAGTTCCTAATTGTTCCAAGTCAGAAACTAACTAGCCAATTAGCTAGGAAGGGGTAAGGTTGGTGGGGGTTCCCCCATTACTTTCTGTTGCCCAAGTAGCTTACCCAAGAGGAGAAATGAATTGGGTATTTAATAATTATTGCAAATATGTGCTCCTTTTTAAGTTCTTAGTGTGGTATGTGTTGTGAATTAAATTAGCTACTGCAGAAGCTAATTTGTATATATAAAAAAACATTGGGCATGGAAAAACTTTATGTATATAAAAAAACTTGTGTATGACTTTCAAATTGAGATATATTCATGTGTGTCAACAAGTATCATGAAAGTATTGACAGTATCAGGGTTTATCAACATAGTATCAAATCTTTTGAATTAGATGTAATGAGTATCAGAGTTAATATCTTTTGAAAGCTACTTTTTCCTAAAATATTGAAGTCAAGAATGTATCAGAGCTTAAAAAATATCAAGACACAATGTATTAGAGTTTAGAAAAATCAAGACACAATGTATCAAAGCACAATGTATCAAAGCTCAGGCAAAAACTATCAAGAAAAACAAAATGCATCAGAGCTTGGTTATCAAAAAGTGTCAGAGATATTATAATAGGATTGTATCAGAGCTGTTAATAAAGAAAATTGTGAACAACAAGGATGACTTCCCCTGTTTCACTCAAACCAAGCACTGTTTCAATAGATTTTGCCAAAAGATTTTTCAAGTTTTCGATGCACATACAAGTACTCCCCCTGTTTGTCATTAGTTAAAAAGGTGGTTGGAAACAAATTACTTTATCTTTTTAAATAGAATGAGAACATTGATAACATAATTTCACTTTCTCATAGAATATTTTCAATTTAAATCTTCATTAACACTCTAATGAGGTGTTTCTCCCCCTAATTAGGTTAATTAAAGAGATTAAACATTGAGATCATTCAAAGAAGCAATAAGATATAACAATAAGAGAGCTCATCATTAAAATACATAAAGATTTACAAAAGATAGCATTTCATTACTTTGAAGGAAAGTACAATAGATCCAAAAGATACAATAAGAAGAAACAACACCAAGATACAAACTAGTCATCTTCCTCACTAGAGGAAGATCTAATGTCTAAAACAACAAATGAGGTTTTGGTTTTCATAGGATTAAATCTAAGATCCCTATGTCTAGTCCTAGTAGGGGTCTTAGAAGCTTTAGGTTTTTCTTTAGCCCTAGCTCTAGGTTTGGCTCTAGTGGGTGTGGGCTCTATTATAATGTCAGAAGGTGGCACACTAGATTCTACAGGATATGGTAAAGCAGGCTTTGAAGAGATAGGTGTGGGATCAAATAATCCAGGTGCTACAAAAGGTGGTGCCTGAGTTGGTGGTGAAGAAGGTGAGTGTTTTGGTGGCTGCTTGGAGGAAGATACTCCAAAACTGGATAGGAAGACCCAAACTATCCTCAACTTAGTCTTCAGCTCTTCTACTCCCTTCTGAATGCACTGCATCTCAACTACCTATTGTGCACTAAAAGTATCAGCAGCTCCTCTTAATCTACCAAAGTCCGCATGCAGCTATCTGATAATAGAATGAATGTCCTCCTGCGGATGCAGTATGCTCTCCACTACCTCCACCCTGGTGGTCAACTGTGCTAGTTGTGCCCTGATCTCCTGTAAACCAGTGTCGACTATCTAACGAAGGTCGCTAAACATCGAAGCAAAATGAGCTCATCAGGGTCTGAGAAAGAAGTATAATCTGCTGGGCTATGAAAGCCTGTGAAGCTGATGGTGCTGAAGTAGAAGGTCCGGGAGCATGTCTAATAGAAGGTGCTGGGGGTGTCCTGGGACTGTCAGGCTCTCTCTATGTCTGACCATGCTTATCAGTATCAGCCTATGTACCATCATCTCCTCTGGATGCAGTGGTCTCATTATCATCAATTGGATGCCTTAGCTGATCATCCTCATCCTCGTCATCATCAGAGAAGGTAGCAACCCTCTACCCATATATCCTTTTTGACCAAACCCTTCTACTAGATGGTAACCCATCCTTTGAAGGGATTTCGTTGAATAGGTATCCGTGTGGTACAATGGTCTGCTATCCTTTCCTGTCAAGTCTAGTCAACCTCCTGAAATAGCAGTGTGAAGACCATTCCATATGGAAAGCAACCATTTACCTTTCTTGCTGCCTCTCTCATTTACACAAGCATGATGTAAGGTAGATTGAGGGCCTCCCCCTCAATCAAATGTCTCATGAATACTAGGTCCCGTTCGCTTACCCAGTCAAAATGACCGGTCTTAGGCAGAAAATCTGACTGATAATATTGTGTAGCAGTCTCATTTCCAATGAGAGCATATTTGCCTACACATTTTTGATTGTGTCCACATCTGATCTTTCCAATATTAATCTCAAAGCCCTTTGCTTGTTTTTCAGAACCAAGTGATTTACACCCTCATTCGGCATTTGTAAAATGTTGCTAAGTTTTTCTTCATCTACAAACAGTCTTACCCCTTTTACTGTAGATTCAATGTGGTATTCCCCAAGGATAAGATTCTCAAAAAAAGCTTTCACCAAATTTGGGTAGGTAGGGGTGTCTAAAGAACAGAAAAATGTCCAGCCCTGGTTTTCAATCCATTCCCCTATCCTTACTCATAATTCATCCAAAAATGAGAATACAATCCTTCTACCACTAGTGACAGGTATGTTGGCCATCGAAATTACCTACTGTGGGGGTGAAGGTGACTTATTTTTTACTTTCTCTTCTTGCTACCTTCGAGCCGACTCTTCTTCTTCTCTTCTCTTACTTCTTCTTTCACTTTAAGCACTAGAGTCGATAGCCTGAGGATGCTTCCTTACTGCTTGTTTTGGAGCCATTCGGAAAATGAAAGTGAAAAGAGGTTGAATCTCAAGGAAAATGGGAAAGGAGAGTGGTCCCAAAGCTTTTGGAAGGGTTTTCGAAGGTTTGGCTAGGATTCAACAGTGAAAATAAGCCCTAAATCGGTCTTACGAGTTTTATATAAAAAGTCCTAACCCGATAATCGAGTCGACTAGGCCAAAGGCATGTCTGCTCGAGTCGGCTCGAGCAAAAATGCTCAAAAAGGCTCTAAAAACCAACCAAAAGGAATCCTAAGGGTAGTAGCACTTCAGATAAGGTGGTCATTGTCTTTAAATTTATGTAAGAGGTCTTCTAGATATTTTTTCTTAATTTTAGTTAAAATTAGGTTAGAAAATCTAAAAAGGATCACACAACCCTAATTCACTTCTAATCATTTCAAATCTTTCTTCATTTAGTGGCTTAGTAAAGATATCAGCAAGTTGGTTTTCAATTGGAATGAATTTAAGTTCAATATCTCCATTTTATACATGATCTCTAATGAAGTGATGCCTAATTTCAATATGCTTTGTTCTTAAATGCTGAATAGGATTTTTTGTAAGATTGATAGCACTTGTGTTATCACATTTGATGGGAATTTTAGTTTGCATAATATTAAAATCTTCTGGTTATTACTTAATCTATAACACTTATGCATAATAACTCCCTGCAGCTACATACTCTACCTCAGCAGTAGATAGTGCTATAAAGTTTTGTTTCTTATAGTACCATAAAATTAAGTTCAACCCTAGAATCTAGCAAGTGCCACTAGTGCTCTTTCTATAAATTTTACATCCACCATAATCAGCATCAGAAAAGCCAATTAAATTTAATGAAGATTGCGTGGAATACCATAGACCAAGATTACTTGTTCCTTTAAGATATTTTATGATTATTTTAACAATAATCAAATATGATTTTTTAGGATTAGATTGGAATCTAATACATATGCATACACTAAACAAGATATCAGGCCTACTAGCAGTTGTGTACAACAGTGATCCGATTATACCTCGATAAAGCTTTTGATCAATATTGTTGCCATCTTCATCTTTGTCTAATCTGTATGTGGGGCTCATGGGTATGCTTATTTCTTTGGATGACTCCATACCAAACTTCTTAATAATTTTCTTGATGTACTTTACTTGGTTGATAAAAATTTCTTCCTTTGTTTACTTAATTTGGAGTCCAAGAAAGTAGATCAGTTCACCCATTAAGCTCATGTCAAATTCACCATGCATTAACTGAGCAAATTCTCTACAAAGATTCTCATTAGTTGCACCAAAAATAATATCATCTACATAAATATGTACAACTAACATATCATTTTCTTTCTTTTTGATACTACATTATCTCTAATAAAATCATTTTCAAGTAAGAATTTGCTTAATCTATCATACTAGGCTCTAGATGCTTGTTTCAATCCATACAATGTTTTATTAAGTTTGAAAACATGATTTGAAAAAGTATGACTTTCAAAACCTGGTGGTTGTTCTACAAAAACTTCTTTAGATATAAAACCATTCAAAAATGCACTCTTTACATCCATTTGAAATAGTTTGAAGTTCATGTAGCAAGCAAATGCAAATAATAATCTAATGGCTTCTAGTCTTGCTACGGGTGCATAGGTCTCATCAAAATCTATTCCTTCTTCTTGATTATAACCTTTTACCACTAATCTTGCTTTATTTTTAATTACTTTTTCTTGTTCATCTAACTTATTCCTATAAACCCATTTGGTTCCTATTACTGGATGGTTTGAGGGTCTATTTACTAAGGTCCATACATTATTTCTTTCAAATTGATTAAGTTCATCATGCATGGCTATCATCCAATTAAGGTCATTTTCAGCCTCTTCTATACTATATGGCTCTACTTGTGAGACAAAAGCTAGATAATCATGTGCTTCTCTAAGTGAAGACCTAGTCCTAACACCGTGAGAGGGATCACCAATAATTAGATCTCTAGGATGTGAAGTTACATACCTCCATTCCTTTGATAGATCACCATGATCTTTACTTACCATTTCTTCTCCTTCTTGAGTTGGTTTGTCCTTCAAGCTCATATCTTCCATTTCTTTATTAAGTCTACCGGCATCGTTGTCTATACACTCTTCTTTTCTAGAAGGTGAGGGGTTAGATTCATCAAAGATAACATGAATAGATTCTTCTACTGTCAATGTTCTTTTATTAAATACTCTATAAGCTTTGCTATTGATTGAATAACCAGGAAAGAGAGCCTCATCAGATTTAGCATCAAACTTTTCTAGGTTATCCTTTCCATTATTTAACACAAAGCATTTACAACCAAAAACATGGAAGTAATGAATGTTAGGATTTTTGTCATTCCAAAGTTCATAGGAGGTTTTCTTCAAAATTGGTCTAATCAAAATACGATTTAAAATGTAGCAAGCAGTGTCACCACTTCTGTCCAAAAGTACCTTGGAAGATTGCCTTCACATAACATTGTTCGAGCCATCTTTTCCAAAGTCCTATTCTTTTTCTTTACAACACCATTTTGCTGTGGTGTTCTAGGAGTGGAGAAGTTGTGATCAATGCCATGCTCAGTACAATAATCATCAAAATATTGATTTTCAAATTCTATGACGTGATCACTTCTTATTGAAATAACTGAAATATTTTTTTTGATTTGAAACTTTCTTGTGAAATTTTTGAAAAACTTTAAATGCTTCATCTTTTTATGCAATGAATAAAACCTAAGTAAATCTTGAAAAATCATCTACTATCACGAGTCCATATTTCATACCACCTAGGCTTGTAGTCTTGGTTGGTCCAAATAGGCCCATGTGTAGTAGGTCAAGAGGTCTAGAAGTTGAAACCATATTTTTTGATTTAAAACTCCCTCTAGTTTGTTTACCTAGTTGACAATCATCACAAACATGTTAAAAATCAACTTTGAATTTAGGTAAACCTCTAACTAGATCTTTGGAAATTAACTTAGCAATTATATGCATGCTAGCATGACCTAATCTTTTATGCCAAAGTAAGCTAGACTCCTTGGTTTTAGCATTCATTGCCATAAGACTTGTACTACTAGACAAGGCTAGATCATTCTAATCTACCACATATATATTTTCAAGTTTATAACCAATGAGCTTGGTGCTAGAATCAAATTAGTTAGTTACAATACACATAGATGATTCAAAGACAACCTTGAAGCCTCTATCACATAATTGAATAATACTTAGCAAATTGTGCTTCAATTTGTCAACTAGCGATACAATTTTAATGAATGTAGAAGGGATTATTCTGATCTTACCGATACCAATTATTTTTTCCTTGCCATTATCACCAAAAGTGACCATTCCTCCATCCTTCATCTCTAGGGTGATGAATTGATCCTTTTCACCCATCATATATCTTAAGCAGTCGCTATCCAGATACCATCTTTTCTTTGTATTCTGGGTTGCAAAACAGTCATGGAGTTCTTTTAGGTACCCAAGCCTTATTGGGTCCTTGCAGGTCAGTAGAAATAGTTCCTTTGGAAATCCAAATATTTCTAATCTTACTTTTAACATTTCTTTTGAACTTGCATAGAAATGACTTGTGACCAACCCCATTGCATGCATAACAAATAATTCTTGAATTTTGCAAAGATACAAAAGTTGAAGCTCTAGATGCGGATGTAAAAGCATTTGAAATAAATGACCTTTGATTTGAAAACTTAGGAACATAAGCTTTTGAAGGTATAAACTTTGTAGCTGAAATTCTATTTGTTCACAAAGAATTATAACCAATTCCAGCTTTATTACTTGAGTCTCTTTAATCTTTCAAAATCAATTCAAGTTTATTTGAACTCAATATCAGCTTTTCAACTAATAGTTTAAGTTTTTCAACTTCTTTTTGCAAGCCAACCTTTTTTTCATGCAAAACCTTGTTTTTCTCAAGAAAATCATTCTTTTCAATTTCCAAAGCAATATATTTTTCAGAAAAGGTGTTCAATTATTTTTGTAAGATCTTATTCTTTTCTGAAATCTCTTCTTTTTCTTTCATCAAAATATCATTACTATTTTTTAAAGATTTTATTTTCAAACCGGCCTTTTTATATTCAACCAACAGTTCATGAAATGCATTATTTAGCTTTTCAAAAGTAAATTCTTCACGAGGATCAGGGGACATTAACTCATCTTCAAGACCTATTAGGCATTATATTTGCAGTTTTTGTTGTCTCTTCTTCTTCATTTGAAGTAGACTCCTCATTATTGCTCCAAGTCATAACCATAGCTTTCTTCTTCTTCTTTTTGAAAGTTTTCTTTAAATTTGGACAGTCTGATCTAAAATATCCAGGTTTCTTATATTCATAGCATATAGGCTATTGCTCTTTATCCTTTTTCTTTTCTTTTTCTTTATCCTTGCTGTATTCTCCTTTCCTATGAAATTTTATTCAATATCTTTCCTTTTTTTTGCCTATAAACTTTCTAAATCTTCTCACTACAAGTGCAATGTCTTCATCTTCAAGATCATCCTTAGAGGAGGGGCTTTCATCATTAATTTCTTCTTCTTATTTCTTCATCTCTGCAGCAACTTTGAAGGCAATTGACTTTTTCTTTTTCATGTCATCTTCACTTCTATGCTGCATAGATAGCTCATGACTAATCAGGGATCCTAATAGCTCATCCAATTATAGAGTATTTAAATCCTTTGCTTCCTGGATGGCAGTCACTTTCGGATCCCACTTATGTGGAAGTGATCATATCTTTTGCACAAGATCTGCATTAGAGTAAGTCCAGTCAAAACTCTTTAAATCGTTAATAAGATCTATAAAATATGAGAAAATGATAAAAATAGTCTCATTGGGTTCCATTTCGAACAATTCATAATTATGTACAAAAAGATTAATTTTTGAGATTTTCACTTGGGAAGTTCCTTCGTGGGTTACCTTGAGTTTATCCCAAATTTCTTTTGCTGATGTGCAAGTAGAAATTCGATTAAACTCATTGGCATCCAAAGCACAATATAACAAGTTCATGGCTTTGCCATTTCAGCTCACCCATTTTCATGTCATGTTCATCCCATTCCTCTTCAGGTTTTGGGACATCCACACCATCAACTTTTATCATAGGTACTTGAGGTCCCTTAAGAATGACCTTCCATAATTGAAACTCCACAGCCTGAATATATATTTTTACTCGGGCTTTCCAATAAGTATAGTTAGTGCTTGTGAACAATGGAGGTCTATTAGTGGATTGGCCTTCGACCAAAGAGGTACTCATAGGGTTTGTTATTAATCTTTACTCTAATTAAAATTCAGAAATACCGCTCTGATACTAGTTATTGCCCAGGTGGCTTACCCAAGAGGGGGGGTGAATTGGGTATTTAAAAATTATTGTAAATATGTGCTCCTTTTTAAGTTCTTAGTGTGGTATGTGTTGTGAATTAAATTAGCTATTGTGGAAGCAAGTAAGAATAGGAAACACAAACACAAACACAACAAATTTTATAGTGGTTCGGAGCAACCTCGCTCCTACGTCTACTATCCAAGATACCACTTGAAATTTCTACTATATTCACCCTCAGAATATAGCCAGATTATTTTCACGAGCTCACAATCTAAAACCCAACTTGGTTTTATCCCGGGCTAACCAAAAATCCAATACAAAGTTAGTTTTGAACGGGATCACTAACAACCCACTACACTTGGTTTTTAAGGCTCACCAATAACCTTCAAACTCCAAGTTATAGCCCCTTGCTATACTTGGTACAACTCAAAATATGAGTTAAAAGAATAAAGCAACAATATGACAAATCGAAGTTGTCAGATGGTTGCAGTTGTAGCACTTAAAAAGCCTTCTTGATTACACTTTGAATGCTCTTCAAGGCTTCTTAACTTCCTCAATGAATATCTCAAGATTCTGATAAGAGTTGGTGAAGTCTTGAGTGCTTGCTTTGAATGCTCTCTAGCGTGTTCTTTAGAGTGTTCAGTGAAAGCTCTTTAATCTTTCATTCCTTTTTCATTAACTTCTCCAAAAGTGGTTCATATCACTTATAAATACTCTACCCAACTGATTTCAAGTGGTTTTAGCTGTTGTAGACCGTTGGGATTTAAAATATGACCGTTGGAGATTATTTTGGATTCAAAATAAGAGTTATGGAACTAGCCGTTACTAATCTAAAACCATCACTCGAGTTGGCTCGGATAGCTCAAGTTAGCTCAAATCCTCAGGTAGGTCAAAACTTTACTCTGGTCGAGTCGGCTCTTCTGCTTCGAGTCAGCCCGCCTAGCTGGTTCTTCATAACAGAGATATTCAGCACTCTGGAAGAGTCGGCTCTTCAATACTCGAGTCCGCTCGGTTGTCGATCTGAGAAAATCTTCTCTTTGGCCGAGTCAGCTCGGATAGCTCGAGTCGGCTCGAATTATCAGAACTTCAGAATTAAACTCTACCCAAGTCGGCTCTTCTGACTCGAGTCGACTCGAATATCTACATGCCAGAAAACTTATTGCCGTGCCAAACTTCGAGTCAGCTCGCCAGTCTTGAGTCGGCTCTTGAGACTTAGTTCCTCAAATGTTCAAATTTCTTCAGACTTCTTCCAGTGACTTCAAAATAGCTCAAAGACTTTCCAACTTCTTCAAATACTGATCTTGAGAAAATTAAACTAGAAAACTATATAGAAGTAGCCCTTTTTATGAAAAATGATTGATTTTTCTTTGGGCTCTTCTTTACATTGTATTTCAACAAAAATTAACTTGACATTCTACAATATTGTAAAAAGCAAGGTTGTTCAATGAAAACATCCTACAAAAATTTTGAGAATACTTGAAAGATCGTCAATAATTAAATGCATGCTCTAATGTTTGGTTATCATCAAAATCATTCCATGGGTCAACACTTTTCATAGATACCAAATAAATTAGCCAAGGTCAGATAACGGAACCAATTCAAAAACCACCTTCCTTCAGAGCTATGTCATCCTTGATCCCTTTACTAGATACCAGTTAACTAGCTATCCTAACCCAGTCCAACTCTTAGGATTCTTTGTCCTAGTGAGCTTAAAAATTCTTAGGGGCCAACATCTAATGATTTTAGATTAAAGACTTAGGTCAATACAATATGTAGGATGGTGGTTTATAGACCAAGGAAGGGTGAACAAATCCTCACCTTATATTGTTTATTGGTTATGCCCTTAAGATGTTTTATGAAAATATGCAATGCAAAAAAAGATGTCCAATGCAAGTAATAAGTTTTTATGACTTAATTAGTTTCTCTAATTTAATTAAGTATTATGAGGTATCATTGTTTTATTTTTATGTTATATTCTTTTTAGGTAAGTTTTAAATTTAGTTGATTAGGTATAAGAGAACTAAATAAATTAAGATTATAAGGCAACTAGGTATTTTACTAGAAATAAAATAACTATTTGACCATGCAAATAAAGTAAGCTTACTAGAAAACAGTAAATCAACTATATACGAAAAGTAACTGAAGAAATAAAAATAGTAAATTAGTTATGATGGCAATAAATTATAAACTAAATTAAAAATAATAAAATTATATATATATTATTTATATATATTAAAAAATTATAACCATGCCTAGGATCCTCGATAATGGCATCAAAATTTGATCGCTATTGTGGGGGGTCAAAAATAATTCACCAACTCAAATTCTATAGCTAGGATAAATCAGGATTATATCCTCCAATACCTAAGGGCTAAGTTGTGATTGCAAAAGAAAAGAGAATATTTGTTGTTATATAAAAGAAGAATCAATAGAAAATAAATTATTGTAATAGTTGATTCCCATGAAAAGTATCTCAGAGATTATGAGTTAATCTTAAACTAGGCAGAATTATATTTCTTTTATAATTATATTTAGAAAAATACTTATCTTTTCTCAACATGCTTCATACCCGTACTAGATCACGGAGCATCTCCCGAAAGTACAAAATGTATCTCTTTTACAAAATAAATATAATTATCTTAGAAAAATACCTATCTTTTCTCAATATGCCCCATACCCTAATAGATCAAGGTCCATCTCTGGGAAGTACTAGGTGTTCAACTCTTCTTCTCTTGGCATGCTCCATATCCATAGATAACGACATATCTCTGAGAAGCAAGAGTTATCCTTAATATTAATTTAACATTAAAAAATAAAAGAAAGCAAATAAATAAATAAATAATTCATAATTAAAGACATAATCTTTTATTGTATATAAAAATAGAAAAATACAAGAAAGGTGTAGAATAAAAGAACTGCTCTGCTTCATTATAAGATCTCCTCTATCCTCTCAAGATTTTTGCATTAATCGCTCATGGGTTGATCCCTTCCTCACTCCGAATGCAAAGGCTTTAAAGGAATTCCAGGGAGTTCAACTTCTAGGTAGAGGTAAGGAAGCCTTTTTATAGGTGTTAACAGAGGAGAGCTTTTCATGATCTTCTAATATGAGATTAAAGAAAGAGATCATATGAGTGGCTAGGATTTATTTCTCATAAAATCAATAATTAGATGATGAACTAAATTCTAATAGAAATAGATTTAAAATCTTAATAAATTTGGCCTTCAAATCCTTCTATAATTGATATTTAACTAAAATGAAGCTTTTCTGTCATTGGATCATCGTTAGATCCTTCAAATCGATGCCAAAATCCCTCTCGCAGTTGTACTCTATTTGGACATCGAATTGCCCATGCGATAACTACCATGATTAGCGCATACCAGTACCAACCGAGTACCTGCTCCCGGTGAAGGATGGTGGTAGAGGACATTGGGGACATGGAGATGGAGATAGTGTGGGTAAGGTAGCTCTAATGACTAGTTCAATGAAGACACGACAAGCGGATGGTGAGTTCATCCCATCTATGCCCCTTTCCAGCAAACTGCAGCACGAGCAATAGCGAGGATAGCAAGGGGGGTGGCTCTGACGATGGGGAATCGTGGCAGTGATGACGGGGAAAATGGCTCCAACGATGGCACGGGAGGAAGGGGCTACAGCGGTATATTTACCCTATTCCTCTCCAGTTGATGGCAGCATAGACATCTCAGGAGCATCTCAAGTCGGTGATAACGGTAGTGGGTAGCAAGAGGGTGATGATGGGTGAAGGTGAATAGGGTAGGTAGCAACGACGGCTGCAGAACAACAAGTTGATGGTTGGCTGATCGTGGTGGAGTGGGCTAAGATGGAGAGGGGAAAGGTAGTGATGGGAGGAGCTGGCTGCAAGGAAGAAGCTAGAGAAGATAATGGCAACATGATGGATCTCAGGCCAGAGAAGGGGTCAACCATGGTGGACCGTGGTAGCTTAGGGGTGTCACGTGTAACAGGGAAGATGGCAACCAGCATCTCAGTCCGACGGTGACGTGCTGATGGGTAGTTGATGGTCACAGGCTAGAGAGGAGTGGTGAGCATGGCCGATGGTGGCTCAGGAAGTTGAGGATGGTAGCACGGCTGAGAGAGGAGAGCCGGTCCATGATAGATCGGGTACTCTGAAAATTGTTCTAGGCTTGGAGTTTTATGGATTCTAGGCCCGTTTAAGCTCTGATTTTAGTCCTGTTCATGTTTTCTCGACCTGTACATCGGGCGCTTTATATTATCGAGTACATTTTCAGTAAAACATGAATAAAAACACCAATTTCTATGAAATAAATATGACTTAATTTACTAATTGATGGTTTTTAAATATATTTATGTGACTCATCAGTCCGCAGACCAAATATACGCCTCCTTAAAAACTCAATGTTAAAATCCCTTCCCATGCCTCTAAAAATCTAGATAAAATAGAAGTCTAACTTAATTTAAATCAAATTCAAATAAGATAAAAGCCATTGTCAATCCAAAGAGAGAGAGTCCCAAAAAATCATGAAAGATGCCATATTGCACGTCTTGTCCTTCCATGCATGCTTGAAGAAAGGTGGAATAAAATCAATACCTCTTCCCCCTTTTCATGTGAATAATAAGAGAGAAACCTAGATAAATGTGGGTTTTGGCTTCTGGATTTGATTTCACTCTAATTTGGATTAGTTTCGAAATCGTTTCAAATTTGAATCGAACTAATTTTGAAAAGGTTGTCAACCCAAATCAATTAGGTTTTGCAATCCAAATCTAACTTATATTCTTAATCCAGTTTTAGAGAGTTTGAGCCTAATCTAATTAGGTTGAAGGTCTAAGTTAATTAGATTCAGTTGGTGTTCAATTCAAATTCAATTTGAGCACGATTCAAACTGAATTCGAAAAGGCTATCAATTCTATTTGCAATAGGATTTAAAACCTAGTCCAACTAGAATTCTTAAACCCATTTTTGTCAAGCCTAATTAAATCAAATTAAAGTGCAACTCTTATAGTTAAGTCCCTATTGACAAAATTAGTATGTACCAAAATTGATAGTTGATAAAAATAGTAGGTATCAAAATTAGCAAGTAACAAAATTAATAGGTACCAAAATTAGTAGGTCCTAAATATGATCCAAGCTCTTAATCAGGTAAGTCCCTATTGTGTATAACCTCTTAAGTTCCATTCTATCTAGTAGTGGGACATACTATGATCTCTATCATTGTATCATCAAAACTTTTTTGATGGACCAGAACTTTTTCAGCTCAACTCTAAAATGGATCATTGATCCAAAAATGATCCAAGTGAGTTTCCATAATCCACCAATGATATATATGTTGGGAATTGTGTCCCAAAATCAATCGTCTAGACTGTAGACGGTTGTGCTATCTTGTAATTATATATGAATTTTTTTAATGAATAAAAGTTATTCTTTGGTTGTTCATCATCTTTGTATTTTCCTGAAATGAACTCTTGTATGATGGAGTCCTTAGAACTATATTGTTTTGATATAGAGAGGATATATCAAGTAGTTCTTAAACTGGTTCATAACCAAAGGATACATTGTTATAGGATGACGATGTATCAAGTGTAGGTTGTTGTATGTCATATTTGTTGGTTGTCCTCTTAACCAATGAGTGTGGGGATACTGGTGTGACATGCGAGTGAAATGTGTAACATCTCACTGAACATGACCATCTGTGGAGCTCCCTTCTGCCAAAGAGTTGCTCGCAATGGGATATGGGTATATGTGTCCCTCAGACCTGAGATCACCATAGTAGCTTACAAGCAACTCACTGGTGCCGGACTACCTGGATTTCTAATCCAGTGATGGAAGG
Source organism: Areca catechu (assembly GCA_021397845.1). NCBI lineage: Eukaryota > Viridiplantae > Streptophyta > Magnoliopsida > Arecales > Arecaceae > Areca > Areca catechu. The sequence goes on from CM038043.1 coordinate 139,285,687, forward strand.
TTTCTGGGTGCAGTCAAGTACTTGTGAAGTGGTGGTGCATCAAGATAGAATTGACCCCTCCAAATAGTTTAGAGTGAATGACTCACTATGTCTCAATTTAGCAAATCCTTAGCCAGGATAGTTCTTGTGATGAGTCACAGAACTTGTAAAGTTGAGACATGATATGGATAAATCTTATTAGGGTTGGCAGTCAAACCCTAGGTCATCCTGAGCATTTTGAGGTCAAAGGGATGAATTATACGGTAACCATATACCACAGGTTCTTGTGAGGTGCTCTGCATCTTCGACCTATCTGGACGTCGGGTATCATTGCTAGATAAGGACTTTGATTGGTACTGGAAATGTTCTAGTGCTACCGGCTTAGTGTTCGAAACTATGGGGTCACACACCATAAGGGTTTCTATATGATCTTAAGGCTGATCGATGATTGAGAGTCGTTTTCTATCATCGAAGGTCAATATGATTGACCATGTTCCAAATGTCAACACTTGCTTGAGTCGACACTTGGGAAGTGTCGACATTTGGCATTTTGTAAGTGTCGACACTTGCTGTGACGAGCAGATTTTCTAGGAAGAATTTCTGAAATGTTTTGATTTCAAATTTGAATTTTAATTTTAGTTTTTGGACATTTTTGGCTCTAAGCTTTTTTGGTATGATAGTCATACCTACCTTCTTTGGCTTGGATCCATTTGGTATGGCCCTTGACTTCTCCCCCAATCACTCCTCCTTCCTCTTTCTCCCTCTCATGGCTACCCCTATAAATGAAGGTCATTTTAGAGGTTGCCAATGGTTAGAAGAACTAGAAGAAGAAGAGGGGTTTTGTGAGGACTTGGAATTGGGTGTGAGAAACCTAGTATTCAAGCTAGGTCTTGGGAAGAGAGTTTCTTGGAAAGGATTCCACCTCTCCTCCTTGTCTTCCCGGAAGAAGAAGATCAGCCCAAAGGATCCCGAAGAGCTAGCACTCCGAGGGAGTTGATCAGTGTCGAGCCCTATGTGGATTTCCTGTAGAGGCGGACATGTGTGTGGCTCGGGCACCTTCCTCCTTTTTTCACAGTATTTTCAGAGGTATAATGGTAAGGTACTTTTATATCTTTATTTCTTTCTTGCTGTTGATGTTTCCTTGCATGCTAGATTTTTATATTAGATCCTGTTGCGGGCAGATCGGTAGATCATCTTGATCTATCTACCGAGCCTTCCACTGTGCATATTTTAAAATAGTTTTAAAATATATTTTTTCTGCCCAACATGCTTGAATGTTTTCACCTTCAATATAGTAGTATGTATTAGCAACCTAGTAGAATAGAAAAGTGAACCCTTAGGTATAGTTATAGTGCAATCAAATTCCTCTATCAAAAGTTTTGACAAGATGTGGGTCATAAACTCTCGTCAAGTACTAAACATCCGTTATATGCTAGACTTAATCAGCTTGAGCCCAATCATAATTCTCATAGAAACTCCTTTCTATTATCATAATATTATGGCCATAGACTTAAGGACTCAGCCTCTTAGGTTGCATAAGATTACACAACTACTAAGATTAATATATCCCTTAAAGGTACACTCCCTACCTTACATCAAACCTATTGTAGCCAACATATACTACAAGGCCCCGTAAAGCTAGAGACCAAGTTTATGTACTTATTAAACTACAGCAACTCCACTCTAAGTGATTGAGGCACCATAGGTCAATGAACTATCCACACAACTATAGCAACAAAAAGTCATGATGAGTGAGTAGACATCCATGTGACTTCTCATTCTTGGTCACGCTCAATTCTGTTGTTCTCTAACAACAACTTTCACCCTCACTTCAGTGTCCTATATTGTAGACTCGAGACTCATCTATCCAAAAGAAAAGCGATCTATGCACTAGCTTAATGAATTGATCGCCATCCCCATGATGATCCAATGGCCTGAATTTTTAGCAGTTAACCTATAATGACACATGTCTCAAATTCTCAACTCTTGAGAATATATATCATTATCCATTAACTCCTAGGATGATACATGGATATAACATTTATGGTTTAAAATAATCCAATTTGAATTATTAAATATAAAATTATATCCTAGATTGAAAATTTATGTCAGCCAGATTGGCTTCTAGGATACACATCTAACAATCTTCCACTTACACTAAAGCCAATCAGCTATATAATTCAGTCCCATCTAATGTACTTTTTTATTAGCTAGCTAAGGCTTATTAAGCTAGTGGGTCTTCCACATCTCATGTGAAACTTATTCTCTATACCTTTATATGGTAGTCATGAATTGAATCATCGCTTATGTATTCAGACTTCTAGTGAGACCTTGGTTCCTTAGCTAAAACTATGGTACCATTATTGCGATCTGTTGACTCCGTTATTGATTTTGATGATAAGCAAAATGGTTAAGTATAAGTTGAGCACTAATGATTTCTTTGAAGTATATTTTTATAGAAAATGGTGCTCATCAATTTGAAAAATGATTGTTTGATTGAAGAAGCCAAGTTTAGATAAAAGATCTACTCAAAGAGGACTTGGACAGTTGAAGTTTGCTTGAATGGATACTTGAGTGCAATACAAATTTGATTCAGCACATGTTCAGTTATTTTTATGAAGATCTCAGTGAGGTGTCGACTCAAAGTGTCGACACATGACACCAAGTATCAATACATGATAGTGAAGTGTCGACTCAAGCCGGTACGCAAAGAAAGTTTCAGATGGCATGGCTGAAATGTCAACACATGGACTTGAAGTGTTGACTCAAAGTGTTGACACATGGATCAGCTCATCGCCTGAGATTTTTCAAGTCACAGAACTTGCTGAAGATGAAGAACTGCAGAAGTGTCGACATATGGATACGAAGTGTCGACTCAAAATGTCAACTCACCTGAAGAAGTATGACACATCTGAAATTTTTAGAAAGCTATATTGAAGATTTTTGAACTGGGTGTCGACTCAAGAATTTAAAGTGTTGACCTGAAGTGTCGACTCATAGCCTAAAGTGTCGACCCATGGAGTTTCGGAAACAGTAATGGCTAGTTTTTCAAACACCGAACTCGTCCCTTTTAGCCCCCAACAGCAAGATTTTTGTGTCTAATTGCTAGAAACCGAATTTGAGGCCTTGAAAAGGTATATATATGCTCCAAATCAAATCAAAAGAAAGATAATTGATGGAAATGAAATAGGAATATCCAAGAGAGAAGAAAAGAGAGCATTCACTCCTATTCATTGAAGTTCAACCACTCTCAAGCAAAAGCAAGCCTCCAAGCATTCAAGAGCATTAAAGATCAACCATTCTTGAGCAATCAAAGAGGCTTCATCAAGTTCAAAGCATCACAACAACAAGCTTCAATGAGATACCCGCTTTTTATTAGAAAGCTTATATTATTTCTTTACTTCAAAACTTATTTGTTGTAAGGGTTCTTGGTTAGTATATTGCAAAACCAAGGAAGTTTATTAGTGAGCCTTTGAGAACCATTTAGGTTCTTGGTTAGTCCGAAAAACCAAGGGAGGTTGGTGGTGAGCCTTAAAATCATTTAGATTCTTGGTTAGCCCATAAAACCAAGTGAAGTTTTGACTTATGAGCCTTGTGAAAAAAAATCGGGTTTTGATTAGTGAGCCCGAAAAACTAATCGACTGTAATCGATTGAGATTATAGTAAATTTTCAAAGGGATCTTGGGGAGTGGATATAGGTGCATTGGAAAGCACCAAACCACTATACTTCTTTGTGGTTATGGTTGCTTGTCTCCTCTTATTGCTCTTATTTTTATTGCTTTATTTTTTCGCTGCACATTTACTTAAGAGCACTTTATTTGAATTCATAGTACCTTGGTTAATTATTGGATTAGATCACATACTATTGCATTGCATCAAGTAATAACTTTTAGAGACCCATTTCACCCCCCCTCTTGGGTTGCTTACTGGGCAACAAGTGGTATCAGAGCCATGTTCTCAGTTTACAGGCTTTGCCGCCTTGAGTTGGTACTAGTATAGTTGAGGGACAAGTCTCAAATAGACCTCTATTTTTCAATGGATCAAATTATACATATTTGAAAACTAGGATGAGAATTTATATGCATTCAATTGATAATAACTTATGGAGAGTAGTTGATAAAGATCCATATATTCCTTCGGTTGTGGTTAATGGTGTTTCCATCCTAAAGCTCGAAGAGGATTGGGATGAAAATGACATTAAATAATCTGAGATCAATGCTAAGGCAATGAATCTCTTTTATTATGCATTAGATCTTAGTGAATTCAATAGGATATCTACTTGCACATTAGCTAAAGAAATATGGGATACACTTGAAGTTATCCATGAGGATACCGATCAAGTGAAAAACACTAAGGTGAACATGTTAGTGCACACTTATGAAATGTTCCGAATGGAACCTAATGAGTCTATCACTGACATGTACACTAGATTTACAAATATTATAAAGAAAATGAGAAGTCTAGGAAAGGTAATGTCTAATGCTGATCTTGTCAACAAAATCCTCAGGTCACTTTTAACATCATGGGATCCGAAGGTGACTGCCATCCAAGAAGCTAAAGACGTTGACAAGCTACCATTGGAGCAGTTGGTAGGATCGCTCATGACTTATGAGCTAAATTTGAAGCAAAAGTCAATGGATATGGATAAGAAAAAAAAGGGGATTGCATTCAAATCAAATATATAAGAAGAATCCTCAATTGATAAGTTCGAAGAAAAAGAAGAAGATGAAAGTGAAGAAGCTCTCCTTGCAAGGAAATTTAGAAGGTTTATGAAGAGAAGAAAGTTCCCTTACAAGAAGAAATTTCAATCAACCAAAGAAAAGGGAAAAGAGAAAGAGAAAGAAAAAGAAAAGGAAAAAAAGAAGGAGATACCTACATGCTTCGAGTGTAAGAAGCCGGGACACTACAAATTCGACTGCCCTCTCCTAAAGAAGTCAAGGAAAAAGCTAAGAAAGAAGGCAATGATGGCCACCTGGAGTGATAGTGAGGACTCCAGTTCTGAAGAAGAATAGAATGAAATTACAAATCTTTGTCTTATGGCACATCAAGAGAAAGAAGAGGTAAATTCTGATACTGAAGTAGATTTATTTTTGATGAGTTAAGAAATGCTTTTGATGAATTTATGCATGATTACAAATTGGTTTTATATAAAAATAAAAGGTTGAAAAAGCATGCAAATAGTTGTTCTCATGAAATAATTCTTTATTAAATGAAGTTAGTGATTTGAAAACTAAACTAGATGTTTTAGAAAAGAAAAATAATGCATTGACAATGGAAAATAAAGTTTTAAAAAGATCCAAAACTATTATTTCAAATAGTGATCTTTTAAAGAAAAATAAGGATTTAGAATTAGAAAATGAAAAGTACAAAAATGAGCTTGATAAAATGAAGCTTTTTGTTGAAAAATTCTCTATAGTTTAGAAATACTAAACCTACTTTTAAATAGTCAAAGAGCCATTTTCAACAAAGCAGGATTATGTTATAGACCTCAAAGATAATAAAAATATTTTAAAAACTTCTTTGTACCTGCATCATCTAGCATGACATGTTTTTTATGTAAAAAGCAAGGTCGTAAATCTTTTCAATGCAATATGAGAAAAATTAATTCTTTTGGAAAAATCTGGGTTCCAAAAGGAACCATTTTAAGTGCTAACCCTAAAGGACCCAAGTTGGCTTGGATATCTAAAAACAAAGCTTGATTTTTATTGCAGGTATGTCTTGCAACAAAGGAGAACAAAAGATTATGGTATCTTGATAGTGGTTGCTCAAGATACATGACGGGCGATGTGAAACAATTTACTTCTCTTGAAGAAATGAATGGGGGGAGTGTGACCTTCGGGGATAATGGTAAAGAAAAAATCATTAGTATTGGTAAGGTTCACATTACTCCTTCTAGTTGTATTAGCAATGTACTTTTTGTTGAAGGTTTAAAGCATAATCTTTTAAGTATTAGTCAGTTTTGTGATAAAGATTTTCAAGTTCTTTTTAAATCATCTTATTGCTTGATTGCTAGTATGGATAAAAATGGAGTACAATTCATTGAAAAAAGGCATCGTAATATTTATTTGATAGATTTAGATGATCTATCTTTGCCTAATGGAGAATGCCTTGTTACAATGAATTCTACTAAAGATGAGACTAGTTGGCTTTGACATAGAAGATTAGGTCATGCTTGTATGTATCTACTTTCAAAACTTTGCAAAAAGAATTTAGTTAGAGATTTACTAGAACTTTATTTTGAAAAAGATAAAATTTGCCAAGCATATTAATTTAAAAAAAATTTTAAAACTTCTTTCAATTCTAAAGGTTTTGTAATTACTAGTAGGCCACTAGAACTACTTCATATGGATCTCTTTGGACCAACTAGAATATCCAGTTTAGGAGGCAAGAGATATGTATTAGTCATAGTGGATGATTTTTCAAGATTTGCATGGATTTTCTTTCTAGCACATAAAGATGAATCATTTTCTGCATTTATAAAGTTTTACCAAAAAGTTTGAAATAAAAAAGGTGTTTCAGTTATTTGCATTCGTAGTGATCATGGAAATGAATTTGAAAATCAGGATTTCAAAAGCTTTTATAATGAAAAAGGTATTGAATATAATTTTTCTGTGACACCTCAGCAGAATGGGATAGTAGAAAAGAAAAATTGTACTTTAGAAAAAATGGCACGCACTATGCTTTGTAAAAATGATTTACCAAGATATTTTTGGACTGAAGCTATTAATACAGTATGTTATATTTTGAATCAAGTTTTAATCTACCCTATTTTGAAGAAAACTCCTTATGAACTTTGGAATCAAAGAAAACCAACTTTAAAGTTTTTTCGAGTTTTTGGTTGTCAATGTTTTATCTTAAATAATAGCAAAGATAATCTTGAAAAATTTGATGCCAAGTCTGATGAAGGTATCTTTTTAGGATACTCTACATCAAGCAAGGCATATAGAGTTTTTAATAAAAGAACCTTAATTGTAGAGGAGTCTGTACATGTTTTTGAAGAATCTACTAACAAATCCTCCAGAAAAGAGGATACTTCTGATGCATATGTAGGTGCTGATAAACTTCAAAAGTTAATATTGAATGATTAACCATCTCAACCAAGTGAAGAAGATCAAGACAAAAGTGAGAAAGGTGAAGATACTCCAAAGCACCAAGATCTACCTAAGGAATGGAGATATGCTCATGGACATCCTAAAGAATTAATCCTAGATGATCCATCTAAAGGGATAAGAACTGAGTCTCTATTAGAAATGAATGTGATTATATAGCTTTTGTTTCTCAAGTAGAGCCTAAATATTTTGAAGATGCTGCAAAAAATCCTAGCTGGATAAATGCCATGCAAGATGAACTAATTTAGTTTGATAGAAATAATGTTTGAACATTAATAGAAAGACCATCTAATATTTCTATTATTGGCACAAAATGGGTATTTAGGAATAAGTTAGATGAAAATAGAATTGTTGTTAGAATTAAAGCTAGGCTAGTTGCCAAAGGCTACAATCAGGAGGAAGGAATTGATTTTGATGAAACTTTTGCTCCTATTGTTAGACTTGAAGCAATTAGACTACTATTAGCATTTGCTTGTTTTATAAAATTCAAACTCTTTCAAATGGATGTTAAAAGTACTTTTCTAAATGGTTTTATAATAAAAAAAGTTTTTGTTGAACAACCATCTCGATTTGAAAATCAGGCACATCCTGATCATATTTTTAAATTACACAAAGCACTTTATGGATTAAAGCAAGCACCTCAAGCCTGGTATGAAAGACTCAGTAAATTTATGATTGAAAATGAATTTTCTAGAGGCCATGTTGATAAAACTTTATTTCTAAAGAAGAAAGATAATGATTTATTAGTAGTACAAATATATGTTGATGATATTAATTTCGGTGCTACTAATGAAATTCTTTTTTAAGAGTTTGCTAAGCTAATGCAGGGTGAGTTCGAGATGAACATGATGGGAGAACTCAATTTCTTTCTCGGACTCTAAATCAAGCAAACTAAAGATGGAATCTTCATTAACCAAGCTACGTATACGAGAGAAATTATAAAAAAGTTTGGGATGGAGACTACTAAATCAATAGGTACACCTATGAGCCCCTCTTGTAAACTTGATAAAGATGAGCATGGTAAATCTGTAGATCAAAAATTATATAGATGTATGATTGGCTCTTTACTGTACTTAACTGCTAGTAGACCAGATATAATGTTCAGTATATGCATGTGTACTAGATATCAATCTGAACCTAAAGAATCACATCTATTTGCTGTTAAGCACATTATTAGATATCTATCTGGTACAATTGATATTGGCTTATGGTATTCTAGAGATACATCTGCTGAATTAATTGGATATTCTGATGCTGATTTTGCTGGTTATAAATTAGATAGAAAAAGTACTAGTAGAACTTGCCAATTTCTTGGAGTTAACTTAATATCCTAGTTTAGCAAGAAACAAACTTCAGTTGCACTATCCACAGCTGAAGTTGAGTATATTGCAGCAGGAAGTTGTGCTTAAATCTTGTAGATTAAGCAACAACTTGAACATTTTGGAATCAAGTTGACTAGCACTCCTATAAAGTATAATAATACTAGTGCTATTTGTTTGACAAAAAATCCTGTTCAACATTCTAGGAGTAAACATATTGAAATTAGGCATCATTTTATTAGAGATCATGTTGAAAATAATGATGTTGTGCTTGAATTTATTTGTACTGAATTTTAATTAGCTGATATTCTGACTAAGCCTCTCCTAGAAGATCGGTTCTGTATGATTAGAAGAGAACTTAGGATCATTAATCTTTTTGATTAAAATCTTCCTATCTTTGTCTCAAATAGATCAAATTTTACATCAATCATATTCAATTATTATTAATTTTATTGAATTTCCAGTGATTTTAATCAGCCTTTGATTCTCTTAATTTTTGGTTTTAAGTCGATGTATCGACACATTCATGAGTCGACACATGAACGGCAGCAAACCAAGGTTAAGGGCATTCCGAAGCATTTTTTCCTCCATTTCTCCTCCCCACTCGAGCCATACATACCCTAACTCTCTCCCAACTATTCCTTCCCTCTAATCTGTGCTCAAAACTCCTTGATTCTTCATTCTTGATGGTTTTTGGTCCGGATTGAGTGACATACCCTCTCCCATTTCCACTTTGAACCCTAGAAACCCTAGGTTTCTCCTCCAATCTTGTTCAAATCTTTATTCTGTGCAATAGGACCCCAAAAATAAGAATTCGTTGCCCTCGGCCATCCAATCAGGAAGAAGAGTGAAGAACCAAAGCCAAACATGAAGCTAGAGCTCCAGATCCACCTGTTCAACCCCTATTCATAGCTTCTAGCCGAATGAGCTCGAAGATGATTGTTGAAGGACATTATGTGGACTTCAGTTTCATCGACCAGCAGCACTTCAGGATTGGTTAGTGGATCAAAGATGCTGGTCTGACATCTTTCTATTCTTCGAGTGAGAGATACTATCCAAGGATCATACAAGAGTTCTACGGATCATTAGCCCGTAGGAGTGATGGCTGATTTGCTTAGGTCAGAGGCAGGATATCCCCATGACTTCAGAGATATTGAGCAGAGTATGGGATATTCTTATGACCGGTTCAGTTGTTGACAGTTTGATTGAAAGAGTGAGTAGACTCCAATGCATATTTGAGTCTGACATTTTTCTTGAGGGAGCCACTGTGCCTGCATCCCGTTTGTCTATGGAGATGAGACTTCTGCACCACACCCGTCTACCTTACAGTGCTCATGGTTCATCAAATGATGGAGGCTTCGACAAGTCAGCGACTCTGCTTACCCAACAAGATGGGGTTGACACTTTTGTTTAGAGCTTATGGTGTTACGTTTAAGGATGAGCCCTTCTGGATGCTCCTACATACTGATGTCTATGACATCGGGTCATTACATCGGATGGGATATCACCTGTTCAGAGGTCAGTGGAGATGCAGAGTATCTGGTCAAGCCGATGATAGAGATGATGATGATGCTATAGAGGAGGATCGTATTCTTTCCGGTGAGGCAGGACCTACAGAGGCATCTCTTCCAGAGAGTCAGCCTGAGCCAGCAGTGTAGCCAGAGTCTGCTTCTCAGTCTAAGCCTACACCATAGCCTCAGCCAGTTTAGTCGAATGCTCCAGGAGCTTCAGTGAGTTTGATGGATAGAGTCGCTTATGTGGAGACAAAGGTCATGACTATCAGGCAGTGACTTGAAAAACTAAATTGTTGAGACCAGAGAGAGTCATAGAGGATTGAGTGATGGCATCTCAGCTATTTTGACTACACTATCCAGACCATTTTCAGGGAGTATTCCAGTTTTTGATCTAACTCCACTTGCTCCAGCACAAGTTGTTGATGATAGTGATGATGGTGATGATAAGGAGACTGACTCTGATAGTTTCGACTTTCCAAATTTGATTTCAGAGCCAGCGATAGAGGTGACAGTAGACTTGCCTAGGAGTCCCATTCGTGATTCTTCCAGTTCACCTACTCAGACTCCTATTTTATCTACTCCACCTTCCAGATCTGATGATCATGTTCCTATTCCTATTCTTTCACCTGTTGTTGATTCACCTGTTATTGATACCCCCATTATTGACATTCCTATTGACTCACGTATTATAGATACACCCATTGATTCTTCAGCTGATATGCCTATCGTTTATACGCCTATCATTTCGTCAGCTGATACACCTATTTTTGACACACCCACAGTTGATACACCTAGCATTCATACATTCTCTCTTATCTGAGAGCTAGGTTTTTATACACCTAGCTTTCAGTATCTTGATCTGGTCCATCCTTTGATCATACACCACATCCAACAGTTGTAGAGACTGTCATCCTGATCTACTTTATTCCTGTTGATGACATTGCCTCCACCTCTTCTGCTTTAGCTAGAGGAAGGATGTATGTTCGACGCAGAGGACATGGTCATCATTCTCCTTCACGATCGATCATATTGATGTGGCCCCGAGCTTGCTCTTTTACTGATACTGGAACGATTGAAATCGAATCTTTCGATGATGAGGACGAGGATTAGGATATCTTTTTATATTTAGATAGTTTGCTTTTATGCATCTTTTGTATGTTTTGTTGTTGTACAAATTCTGAATTTAAATAACATATTATGTTGTACTTCATGATTATGACTTCAAATGAACTAAATGCTTTAACTTTCCTTTAGTACTTCATTGTCTTTTGTATGGATGAATGAATTGTTATATTGTACTTCAATGATATATCTTGAATGACTTGCCTATTTTCTTCCTACCTTTTTAATGATAACAAAAAGGGGGAGTAATAAGACTAAAGTATAAATGTGCAAGGGAGTAATAAGAGTAATAGTATAAATATATGCTTGAAAATTTGTCATGTTTGATAATTCCTTTGTGTAAATTTGAAAATTCTTTTGAAGATTTGGTTGCGCTTGAATTGAAAATTCTTTACAAATTCATTAACTAAGGAGGAGCAATACCACCTTTATATTGAAAATCTTATCAAATCTTTTCTTTAGATGTTTAAAAAGATGTTTACAAATTCTTTTATGAATCATCTATTCAGGGGGAGCCTAGTTTATTACTGAATTTTGTCTCTCCTAAACATATTTTCTTGTAGAGTATCATGATATATGAGTTTATATCTCATATATCCCAATGCTCTGATACTCTTAATCATTATATCACCTTGATCTGATACATTTTTTCAATATAGTAATTACTTTAATACACCTATTTCATTTAGCTCTTCGCACCTTGAAAAATTCTTTTGAAAGTCTTTTATGCAATTTGTACTTAAAGATTTTATCATCATCAAAAAGGGAGAGATTGTTGACTCCATTATTGATTTTGATGATAAGCAAAATGGTTAAGTATAAGTTAAGCACTAATGATTTCTTTGAAGTGTGTTTTTATAGAAAAATGTGCTCATCAATTTGAAAAATGATTGTTTGATTGAAGAAGCCAAGTTTAGATGAAAGATCTGCTCAAAGAGGACTTGGACAGTTGAAGTTTGCTTGAATGGATACTTGAGTGCAATACAAATTTGATTCAGCACATGTTCAATTATTTTTGTGAAGATCTCAGTGAGGTGTCGACTCAAAGTGTCGACACATGACACCAAGTATCGACACATGATAGTGAAGTGCCGACTCAAGCTGGTATGCAAAGAAAGTTTCAGATAGCATGGCTGAAGTGTCAATACATGGACTTGAAGTATCGACTCAAAGTATCGACACATGGATCAGCTCATCGCTTGAGATTTTTCAAGTCACAGAACTTGCTAAAGATGAAGAACTATAGAAGTGTCGACACATGGATATGAAGTGTCAACTCAAAGTGTCGACTCACCTGAAGAAGTGTCGACACATTTGAGATTTCTAGAAAGCTACATTGAAGATTTTTGAACTGGGTGTCGACTCAAGAAGTTCAAGTATCGACCTGAAGTGTCGACTCACAGCCTGAAGTGTCGACACATGGAGTTCTGGAAACAGTAATGGCTAGTTTTTCAAATACAGAACTTGTCCCTTTTAGCCCCCAACGGCTAGATTTTCATGTCAAACGGCTAGAAACCAGATTTGAGGCCTTGGAAAGGTATATATATGCTCCAAATCAAATCAAAAGAAAGATAATTGATGGAAATGAAATAGAAATATCCAAGAGAGAAGAAAAGAGAGCATTCACTCCTATTCATTAAAGTTCAACTACTCTCAAGCAAAAGCAAGCCTCCAAGCATTCAAGAGCATTAAAGATCAACCATTGTTAAGCAATCAAAGAGGCTTCATCAAGTTCAAAGCATCACAACAATGAGCTTCAAAGAGTACCCACTTTTTATTAGAAAGCTTATATTGTTTCTCTACTTCAAAACTTATTTGTCGTAAGGGTTCTTGGTTAGTCTATTACAAAACCAAGGGAGGTTATTGGTGAGCCTTTGAAAACCATTTAGGTTCTTGGTTAGCCCAGAAAATCAAGAAAGGTTGGTGGTGAGCCTTAAAACCATTTAGGTTCTTGGTTAGCCCATAAAACCAAGTGAGGTTTTGACTTGTGAGCCTTGTGAAAACAAGTCGGGTTTTGATTAGTAAGCCCAAAAAATAATCGGCTATAATCGGTTAAGATTATAGTAAATTTTCAAGGGGATCTTGGGAAGTGGATGTAGGTGCATTGGAAAGCACCGAACCACTATACTTCTTTGTGTTTGTGGTTGCATGTCTCCTCTTATTGATGTTACTTTTATTACTTTATTTTTTCGTTGCACATTTACTTAAGAGTATTTTATTTGAATTCATAGTATCTTGGTTAATTGTTGGATTGGATCACATACTATTGTATTATATCAAGTAATAATTTTTAGAGACCCAATTCATCCCCCCTCTTGGGTTGCTTACTAGGCAACACGATCATAGAGTGTTATATCATCAATGACATTACACTTAATTTTTCAATAATCAGCTAACTAGAATATATCCTTACACTTTAGAAGCTACGATGTAGTCAGTCTCCTTAGTTAAACCTACAATGATCAATTCTTTGAAACTATTCCAAATCATTATTATATAAGAACACATCTTATATATCCTTTATTTCTCAATTCTTTTACTCTAACGATCTAAAATATATCTTCAGTAATTTTTAAGTATCAAAGATTGTCTTCATAATCATCCAATGCTTATAACTTGAATTTGATTGATATTTGCTCATGACATTTACAACAAAAATCAAGTTATGTACATAACATGGTTTATACAAGGTTCCCTATGGCTAAAGCTCAAAGGAATCTAGCTCATATATAAAATATCTTCAAATTTGTTTGGATATATTGAGAGATTAATTCTATACTTAACGAGTCAAATCTCCTATTGGGTTTTCGATGCTGAACTATTCAGCATATCCTTAATTACCAAGTTTTTGATATGCTAGCATCCTCCTAGATCTATCTTATAGACCTATATTTTAAATGTAGGATGTTTTCATAAAGCTCTCTAATAGAGAATTATTTAGATAATTATAACTTAACCTAGGTTAGCATGAAAATCATATTCCTAATAGGAGAATATTATTCTCATATAATACAAGAAATTACATACTCCTACTAACCTTTCATAAATACATTTTTTCTTTTCTTATTCTTTACTAAATTAAATAATATGAGTACGTCATTGAACGAGCATACCAACTTTGAGCTATTTGCTTAGTTTATCTTCATAGATCCTTTGCCGTTTATAGACCTCGTGATCTTATCACTGTCCATCCATCAGATCTGATCATAATGAACTACAATAGCAATTAGTATGGATTTAGCATGGTCAAGGTGAAAAGGTTTATAAACTTTTGCCTAAGCCTTGACTTATAGATCATATTTATTTTACTTTCATAGGTCCATTTACATTCATAAGGTACTAAACTTTTGGTGGATCTATTAAGGTCCATACTAGGTTGGACTGCATGGAGTCTAACTTCATGGCATTTAACCATTTGTTAGAATCGATGATATCATCTCATTGTAAGTTTTTGGGATCATCTCTATATTTCCTATCTCCTAAAGGAACACTTCTTTTATATCCTCTATCAGCATAGTTAGGTATCTTTTAGAAGAATAGAAGATCCTACGAGGTGGAAGAGAAATTGACTGGCTTTACTCAAATAGGTTCTTTAGGTTCTATGTCACGTTGCTCATTAGAGATTTTCTCTTCAAGCTTAATCATTCTCCCACTGGTATATTTAGGTTAAAGTATTTAATCATAAATATAGGTATTAAGTTATAACAACTTGTGATCCATTAGAAAGTAGTATCCTAGTAACTCTTTAGGATATAGGCTATCATTAACCTAATCTCTAACTCATTCGACATAGATCAAATCGCCTTTCTTATTATACTATATCTCATATAAGAGTGATAAGATTGGATTTAGAGTGAATCCAATTTAATAGATAAGTTGAGTTATGTAACCATATCCTTAAAGATAAGTAAGTGATTCTCATAATTCATTAAACCATGTCAAATAGGGTTCAATTTTTCTACTCAAACACTCCATTGAGCTTAGGATATAAGAGGAGTCCATTGTGAGATTATGCTAAAAAACTTGGGATAATTTCAGTAACCTTCATGGTTTGCACGTCTAACGTGCTAACACATGAATGCGTACCCAGGCAAGTACATCATTACTTATAACCCATACCCTTTATCTTATAAAAGGTAGCTTAGTCAATATTCTTGAAGATAGGATTTACAAATTGAAAATGACTCAATAGTCAATTAGCAAAAGGTGCCCATGGTTTCCAAATTGTTCATCTTTTCTTTTTGACTTGACTAAACTAGAGATCTTATTTATATCCTTTAGGTTAACATCATTTCATAGGATCTCCCAGATCCCATGGCACTCACTGCTCAATAGATGCATCCATATACAAGTAGAGACTATCATTTATAAAGCCACCTACATCCATTTTATTTCTAAAATAAATGAATCAATGATAAAATAAATTTCTATTATAGCAAGTAATAGTCTCTTTAACCAAATGGTAGTCACGGAGGTCATAAGTCAATAGTAGCAACTATTATCCCATACCCACGCATAAGAAACCTCAACCCTCTACTTTATTATAGACTCTATAACTCAACTAGAAATAGAAGAAATCATAAGGTCATTTTAACTTTGAGCTAACATACCTTTCAAATGTGTGTCCTATTTATCTAATAAGGGTTCTACGCATAAGAGTCTGCTCAACATTAAAAACCATACCCTTTGAATCATTCAGGGTCCGTTTAATAGTTACCAATGAGTTGACCTAATTATCTCAATCATATTCAAATGATAGTTTATAATAAATTATCCATATAAATTGGATCAAGATTGCTAGATCAGATCCATGCACAATCTTTATACATCATCATGCCCGAGCTTCTCAAGCTACTAATCGTTAATCATTGTCAAATAATGATTATGGATTGACTGTACTTAGGTCAGCCATCAGATGGCTTGGTAATATAGGGTAGTACTGGTCTTTTACAACACTCAACCTTTCTAATCAATTTTCAAGTTAAGCCAGTTTTTATGTTTTGGTTAATCAATTGGTCCAAGAATCAAGAGTGTTGGAAGCTAACTTAATCTCAGAGAGTAAAGATTTATAATTAGATATTTATATTTAATTTTAAATTTATTCTAGGGACTTTTGAAATAAATTGACTCTCACTATTTTCATGGATCTCTCATACTCCTCTGCGGAAATATGAAAATCCCTACACGAGTAGGATTTCTAGTGGGTACTACGGTCCCACTGATTCTATGCACCTCACCTAACAATTATTAATAACACATAAACCAATGAGTGGATAACTCTTATCCAATGCTTCTCAAGCATGTTGTAGTGACTTGGTCTCTAAGTCATGTGGGTTTACCTAATAGTTATTGTCCACACTCCCTAGTTAAGCTAGACCCACCATTCAATATGAAATGAAGCTATCATTGGGTCCCTTACCTAATAATTATTAGGCCTAACCCTATCTTTACCCAGTAACATTTCATGTTAATAGAGTGGTTGCACCCCCTGATACAGTTGAACCACTGTATCCACCCACGAACAATCAAAACCCGAGAGATGCCCGCTGCTCCATAATGGTGGAGAACCTAAGACTTAATATTTGTGAGGAGATTTGGATTCAAGTCTCTGCTTAATCAATCAACGCATCTTATGTCTGGCCTGATTCAAGTCAACATAACTTGTATATGACGAGTGATTCAAGTCAGCACAACTTATATCTGACCAACTCAATTTAAGTTAACACATCTCATATTTGACTCAGCTGATTCAGGTTAACATATCTCATGTTTGACTAACCTAGTTTGAGTCAGCATATCTTATGTCTGACTAATCCTAGTTCATGTCAACACATCTTATGTCTGACTCGCTTAGTTTAGGTCAATACATCTTATATCTAACTAACCTAATTTGGGTTAGCTCATCTCATATTTAATTAAGCCTAGTTTGGATCAGCCCATCTCATATATGACTCACCAGGTTTAAGTCAGCAATCTCATGTCTAACAATACTAGTTCACGTAAGCACATCTCATGTCTAACAAACCTAGGTGGCATGGATGAACTCGAATCAATAGAAAACCTAATCAAAACTTAGTCAACAAAGTTGGCCAGGTAAGTAAGATCAATGAAAAGGTTTGGACATTTAACCTCTTTTCTTATATACTAACTAAGTTGGTCAAGTAAGAGTTAACCCTAATTAATAACCATGATCAAAACTTGCCTTCGACACCAATTGGTTAATAAGTATGAATAGGCCAACTTAACAACTCAGGCTTAGACCACTAAGCCAAATTAGGTCTTAAATTGATCAATTCATATCAAGTATGAATTTATATGACCAAACTATATCTAAGCTTGATTTTGAGCTCCTTTAACCTAACCCTAATCAGCTATTGATTGGATTTAATTATATGCTCAAAATCAAATCAAAGTTTTAGCCAGATCTAAGCAAAATCCTAATGTGTAGTCTAATCACTAGACTTAATCATTCAACCCCCACCCACATCCATGAACTAAAAACTTAGAACCTAAAAATAATTTTTAGATTATGTTTAAGTTTATGGAATTAATGGTTTATAATCATGAATTGGTTTTTCAGATCTAAATCCTAGTTTATGTATCTTATACATCTTATTTAGATCAAATCGATTAACTTACATCTTGTATAATTAATTTTAGATCTAAAACATGAATTTAATTTCCTTTCTACATTCTTCACAAGTAAAATCACAAGCAGCACCCCTACATATTATAAGAGATCCCATCGAATCAAAAGAGAGGGCCTTTAAACCCTACTTAGCTTTTATGACCAAATGACCATGGTGATGCACCCAATCCAAGTACTTGGCTAAAAGAATCATAATGATTATGAAATTTATTTTATATTATTTTAGGTCTTGACCTAATCATGCATGCTAGATTAACCTTATGCTCTGATACTATTGAAGGAAATAGAGATGAAAGCATGCATGAAATCAATATTTCTAAAACCATAATAGAAGCTATTTATAAAATCTTTTTGTAAAAGCATGCATAATTAATTTAAAATTCACCTAAGGGTCTATCTAACATGCTAATTAATATTCCATCTCATGAAATCAAATATTAAATAAAATAAAAATAGAGAATGATAGAACATTTACATTGATCGCTATCCATCTTCAACTCTGATTGCATTGGATCCAGTGGATCATTAGGGTTCCTGTTGGAACCGTGCATGTACCTAACCTCTACTAGTATCCACACAAGGCTCATTCCTGATTGACTCAACAATACCACTGGAGTACTAGCTCCTTCATAGGCATCTCCTCTAGCTTAGATATTGATCTTCCTTCAACAACTTGAAGGAAGGGCTACAACCTTTGCAACCTTCATGCAAACCCTTTGCACAGGACTTCGGGACTTCATCTAAGATGTCTAAGGTAGAAAAAAACTTTTTTTCCTTCCTTCTCCTCTCTTTCAAGAACCTCTCTCTAGAATTTTATGATATAAAATAATCAAGAAGAGGAAGAAAGAGGTGGTAGGAAACATAGAGTGCGGCAAGGAAGAACTAAAACTCTGCATAAGTTTTTCGTGCTGGTTCTAAGAGAGATAGAAATCAAAAAAGGAAGAAAATAATTTTCTTTCTTTTCTTCTCTCAAACCTTCACCCTCTTCGCTATTTTTGGAGTAGAGGATCTGGTGGGACATGAAGAAAAAAAATATGGAGCAATGGGAAGAAAATTATGCAACAAGAAGAAGTGCACAACCCAAATCTACGTCTCCTTAAAAACTCCCAGTTAAAACCCCTTTTCACACCTCCAAAGATCCAGATAAAATAGGAGTCTAATTAGATTTGAATAAAATTTAAATTAGATAAGAGCCCATGTCAATCCGGAGATAGAGAGTCCTAGAAAATCATGAAAGATGTCATATTGCACATCTTATCCTTCCATGCATACTAGAAGAAAAGTGTGACAAAATTAGCACCTTTTCTTCCATTTTCCACATGAAAAGGCTATCAACCCAAATCAATTAGGTTTGCAATCCAAGTTTAACCTGGATTCTTAACCCAATTTTAGAGGGTTTGAACCTAATTTGATTAGGTTTAGGGTCCAAGTAAATTGAATTCAATTAGTGTTCAATTTGAATTCAATTTGAGCTTGATTTGAACCGAATTCAAAAAAGGTTATCAATCATATTCACAATAAGATTTGAAATCATAGTCTAACTAGAATTCTTAAAACTAATTTTGTCAAGCCCAATTAAATCAAATCAAATTATAACTCTTGTAATTAAGTCTTCGATGCCAAAATTAATAGGTACCAAAATTAGCAGGTGCCAAAATTACCATGTGACAAAATTAGCAAGTGCCAAAATTAGAAGGTCCTAAATATGATCCAAGATCTTGATTAGGTCTAGCCCCTTTGTGTGTGATCCCTTAGATTCTATTTTTTCTGATAGTAAGACATACTATGATCTCTATCATAGTATCATTGAAACTCTTTTGATGGACCAAAACTTTTCCAGCTCAATCCTAAAATGTATTGTTGATCCAAAAAAGTTCTAAATAAGTTTCCATAATCCACCAGTGACACCTAACAGTATGTGGTGGCAACCCAGCAGAATAGAAAGGTGAATCTCTAGGTATAGTTATCATGCATCAAGTTTCTCTATCGAAAGTCTTGACAAGATGTGGGTCATGGAATCTCATCAAATTCTAAGTATCTATCATATGCTAGACTTAATCAGCTTGTGCTCAATCATGATTTTCATGAAAACTCCTTTCTATTATCATACTATTATAGCCATAGACATAAAGACTCGCCTCTTAGATTGCATAGGACTACTTCTCAATTACTAAGGTCGATAGATTCCTTATAAGTGCACTTCCTACTCCTGCGGCAAATCTACTATAGCCAACATACACTACAAGGCCATATATGGCTAGGGATCATATTCATGTACTTGTTAAGCTATAGCAACCCTGTTGTGAGTGACAAAGGTACCGTAGGTTAAGAAACTACTCACATAACTATAGTATTGAGAAGTCACTAATGAGTGAGTAAATATCTATGTGACTTCTCATTCTTGGTCATTCTCAGTGTTGTTATTCTCTAACAACCACTTTCACTCTTGCTCCAATATCTCCATACTGTAGACTTGAGACTTGTCTATCCAAAAAGGAAGTGGTCTATGCACCAGTTTTAACAGATCGATCATCATCTCTAGATGATCCAATGACTAGGAGCATTTACGAGTTCACCTAAAATAACACGTCTCAAATTCTCAACTCTTGAGAATATGTCATTATCCATTAACTTCTTGAACAATACATGGATACAACATGTATGGTTAAAAATAGTCCAATTTGAATTATTAAATATAAAATTATATCTTAAATTAAAAATTTATATCACATCTAATACCTGGAGCTATCCCCATGACTCCTCTCCTGGCCTTCCAAGGCTTGAGAGCACCACATCTATGCTAATAGTGTCTCTACAACTCTCCATCAATGGGGTCTCACTCTTAATCGACTAACACCCGGCCAACTAAGATGTTAGGTCTCGACAACTCTCCATCAACGAGGTCTCACTCCCCTCTGGCCAACTAGCACCCAGTCACTAATGAAGATAATTGCATTCCTATGCCTCTCATCTCCTCTGAAGCTGACAAAAATGACCAACCTCCCACAGTCTAGTTCCAAGAAACAACTAACTTTAGGGCTGGAATTGGGCCTGGCCGGACCAGGCCATACCCCTACCCAAGCCCGGCCTAAAAAAAGAAATTTAGGCTTCAGGCTGGGCTTAGGCCCAAAATTTTTTAAAAACATCAAGCTCGAGCCTAAGCCTGGCCTAAGCTTGATTAGGCTTGCCTAAACAAAAGCCCAAATGACCATTAAAAAAAAAAGGGTCATCTCTCATCTGGCTGGAGCTAGGGGGCATGAGGGTGCTAGAACTAAGAAAGAGATCGAGTCGCCGAGCCGAGGAGGGGGGGCCGCAATGTCGCGCGGCGAGCAGGGGGTGTCGAGTGGGGCACCAAGGTTGGGAGAGGGAGATCAGAGATCGAGGGAGGCTGTGGGGTCACACGAGGAGGGAGATCAGAGCTAGAGAGGGACCGTGGGGTCGTAGGGGGGTGGGGTTGTCGAGTGCGCGCACCGGGTCGGTGGAGGGAGATTAGAGTGGTGGAGCCGTAAGGGGGGCTACGGGGTTGCACGAGGGGTAGGGGCATCTGATGTAGGTGTCGGGGAGCCAAAGGGGATTGCATGGTCGCACAGCTGCACAGGGGGCGGGGGCATCGACCGTTGGGTGAAAGGGGGCATCGACCATTGGGTGAAAGGGGGCATCGATCGTCGGGTGCTAGGGGGCGTTGACCATTGGGTGTGAGGGGGCATCAGCCATCGAGGGCTGACCGGGGGAGGGAGATGGAAATGAGAGAGAGAGATACTAAAAAAGAGAGAAAGAACGGAGAGAGGGAGACAAAATATCTAGAACTTGGATAGGGCCTATTCTGCACTAGGTTCAGGCTAGTCTGGGCTGGGCCAAAGGGGTGCCTGAGCACGGCCCAAAAATTGAACGGACTCTATTATAATGCCCGAAGCCTGGCCCAATTTACTTGAAACCTAGCCCGAAGTCCAACCCAATTTTGTACCGGCCCGACCTAGTTCCAGCCTTAACTAACTTGTCATAATTGAGATTCAAGTAGCAACTAATCACTATACCAGGCCCATTAAAA
Organism: Areca catechu; assembly: GCA_021397845.1. Lineage (NCBI taxonomy): Eukaryota > Viridiplantae > Streptophyta > Magnoliopsida > Arecales > Arecaceae > Areca > Areca catechu. Next base: position 139,307,427 of record CM038043.1, read on the forward strand.
CCCAAATAGTCAACTAAAACTTGATGGCAACAAAACCTAGACTTTAGCTCCAAGGTGCGAATTGCATCGCTGGTCGAGCCCAAAGAAGTGATTTTACTCCCTTCATCCAAATATGATAAAGCTTAACACTCGATAATGTTCTGGACTTGGGAGTGGGGGGCAGTGTTGTGGCCATCAGATTCAATCTCAACTAGATCGGTGACTAAGCTGGAGCACTGGTAGATGACCAAGTATGAATAAGAATGCCAAGCAATTCCTAGAAGTATACGGGCAAGTGCCTACTCGCACCAACTATTGCACTGACCAAGAAGAAGATAGCTATAGCCATGTAGTCGCAAGCCTCCAAACCAAGTACTTGCTCAGTATCGACTACTCGGTTTTGACTACTTTCCTGGCACAGATATACTACTCAGGCATGACCGATAACTATAGCAGAGCAACTATGAACCGGTAATCATGGCTACATAACCAAGACAGTGACTATCCCGAGCAAGTTTGGCATCGAAGCCCGAGGAGCTATGAGCGATGGCTAGGCCCGACTTATAGCATTCCTTCATACATCTACATAGTAGTTACTCGACAAGCTCAGCATCCATTCTCTCTTTATCTGAGCAAGCCGGGCCGATAAGTTATAACTCTTCCAGTAGAGATCATGGTGGATAAGATCATGGAAGGTAGGATCCCAACAGAACTTGCCATCCTAATAAAAGCATACCAGTAAAAAATGATGCAAGAGGCAAGATCCCGATACTGATCAAAAATCCATTACACATGTCAGAGGATGCCACCTCTTTAACAACATTCAATTACTCCACATAACTTTATAAATTGATAAGAAGGGACCTCCGAAAGGTAAGTCTTCACATCCCTCTCTATATGCTCATTTTAGCATTTTTCTCATCATGGCTCTCAGCTCTAGTTGATGTTACCAAACTTTTCCTACTAACTTGAGTATCGGAGGGTCTGTCATCGATAACCACTGGTCAAAGAGAACTATTCTTGCAGGTCTTTTCCTGAGAGGCAACTCGGAGCTGCTCTCTACCCTCGCCAGAGAAGACCGGAAGATCCTTAGGCACTGCCATAGGCCAATAGAGAGTGATTTGTTAGCAACACATGTAACTACTAGCAACCAACAAGAAGGAAGTTATCATGACAAAAATTCAAAATCACCTAAAGAGGGTAGTTAGTGCCAGAAATAACTATCAAGTTGTGCCATAAAAAGGGAAAGAGCTTCATTCACTCTCTCTCACACACCACATACATGGATGCTTGGCTATCCTAATGTTGGACAATGGTTCTTCGCTTTTCTATGTATCATGATGTGTATAGAGAATTTCACATCCATGACCCTGGTCCAAGTTTCTTGAACATGATGTCACATTTCACTTTGAAGAAGATCTACCAAGCATCAGGAGTTTCTACATCCTGGACCTTGATCGATTTATCCAGACAATTCCACTCTAAAGAATATATATTAGTGTACTCAATTATATTTTTCAATGTAATTAGTCTCTTTGATATTATTTCTCCAATTGTAAGTTATTTCCTTCTCTTAATGCTTTCTTTCTTTGCAGTATTCACATCCTAGTAAAATATTTAACTCCATTTTACTAAGGCACCAAATCTACTTTTCATTGATCAACACCCAACCCTTGATCCATAGATTTGTGTGTTCATATGATATGTTTGGAATTTGTGGTCAAATCTAAGGTACAATGCTAAACAAGAAATCTAAGGTAGTTAATTAAGGTGAAACTTCTCAAAAGAATGACTACATGAAAAATGTTAATATTATAATCAATGAGCAAGAAAATCATCCTTAATATGATGAATTATGGTGTTGGAGAATAATAATTAAAAAAAGACTTTTGATGCTCATAAAAAATTCTAACAAGTTTTTAAGGTGAAGATGTAATACCCCAGCCTAGCTACCAGGAGTAGAGCCCTAAGAGGCCTAGCATTAATTTTAAAGAAAAATGAAAAAAAAGAAGCAAATTCTTGAAAGAGTCTTCTTTTTCTCCTTTCCCCAAATAGACTCTCAATCAGAGTCTCAAAACCATGCTAGAAGGGAGTCTAACTCCTCCTTTGGCTCTATTTAAGGAGGAGAAGATTTCCCCTATCTCTCCACCGGAGGCCAAGCTTGAATGGAGAGAAATCATCAAGTCTTCACTTAGGTTCCCATTGGAAATCATGGCTTAAGCACTGCCGAAAAACCAAGTACAAGGTTGAGAACCCCTAGTGTATTTCTTTACCCATCTTCCTCAACCCTTGGAAACATTAATTTCAACCGATGATCGCCAAATTACATGTAGAAGACCATCCCTATTTTTTCATCCATTTTCCCTTTTTTTTTGGTGTCGTTGATCGCTAGATGGGGCACCGGTGGCTGCATCACCATGGGTCACAACCCCGGCCACAAATTCCCAGTGAGGCCCTCTTGGATTTTTGGGGAAGAAGGGAACTCAAAAGAATCCCCTATTCTGACCGAACGAAAGAAGAAGAAGAAAAGAAAGAAAAGGAAAATCCTCCCTTTTTCCTCTCTCTTCTCTCTTCTCTCTTCCCTTTCTCCTCTCTTTCTCTCTCAAAGATTATTGATAAATTAACTTTCTCGCTCTAATTTCTCTATACTTTCTTTCTCTAAAAAAATATTACTTTCTCTCTCTAAGGGCGTCCCTTTGTAGATTATCTTTCTTTTAGGGTTTTAGGAATCTTAGAAAGACCCTTGTATAATCTTGATAGATTTTGGTAAAATGATCTTGATCATTGACTGTCCCCACTTTGATTGGAGCAATTATTATGAAATTTCATCATCGATTTATATCTTAGCATTATAGTATGACCCTTAATTTATAGTTGATCAATCAGATGTCCTACATTGAACTAACTTGGATGCCAGATACTATCGCTTGGTCAGTCCTATAAGGATCTTGAAATTTAGAATTCTTATTTTGAAATAGTATTATTGATTTTGATAAAAATATGATTTTGTATATTAGGTTTTGAAATAGTTGAATTGTAAGTCATAGTTCGTACAAGAACAAGATACATAGCTTTCCGATGCCATGATAAAGGACTCTGAATGAAACTCTCAAAATTAATTGGATTGATCAATTGATTTCACTTGCAAAGTAAGTAATAATTCACTTTTTCTAGATCTTTCATGTATATAACATTATCTTGCATATCGAATAAATTGTTAATTGATTTATTGATTTGATATTGTATATATGCATTTTGATTTGATTATGAAATATATGTTATTCTTTGAAAAGAATTTTTATATGAATTGGATTTAGACTCTCAACTTGGTTATGTTTTGAACCCTGCCAACTGGAGGTTATACATTGGTACTTTGAGCTCATGATTTTGATTTTGGCCTGGTCACAGGATTTAAATGCAGTATTCTAACTTAGCCATAGGATATAAGTATAGTATTCTGATCCTATCAAAGGATATAAACATGATATTCTAACTTGACCACAAGATATAAATATGGTATTCCAGTCTCATCACAGGGCATAAGTATAGTCATGGTTAAAGGCTGATAAGTTAAATGAAATTTATTTTGAATTAGATTATTGAATATGATTGATTTTGAATAAGATTTTTGAATATGTATATGCATATATATGAAAGATAGTGGAATTATTGGATTCATATTTTGAGCATAAATTTGATTATGTTTATACATTGATTAATGATAAATTATATTTTGACTATCGCATCCTATGTCATTATATGAATTGTCTAGTTGAAGAATTCATTACTTACTAGCCTATCTAGCTCATTACTTTATATTTTCTATTTTTACAAATTCAAAGAACTAGCTTGATTTGGGGATACAGTATGGAAGAGCGATTAAAAGTAGAATTTATCTTTATTTTAGATTAGGAATCATTGAAAATTAATATAAGACTTGGAGTATTATTTTATAAAGAATTTGATTTAGTTATTTGAATCAAGTTTGAGTCTCAAATTATTAATTATTTGTTCCTCCATTTGTTGTTTGATATCATGAATAGATGCCTTGCATGCTTATAGAGAGACTTCTCATGAGTATGCAGTGATTATCATGACCCCGGCTCATGATCTTGGGTCAGGGGCATGACAATTTATATGGTATCAAAGCATACGTGGATAAATTATGACTTATTGAATCATACTTGAGTATATATGGGTAGACACTAGGAACATTGGAACGATAACTTATATTAATTGTAATGACTTAGAAACTTAGATTTGACATAAGTGTGTTCATAGATTTGAATCAAAGTGCATAGTGGAAGTATAATTGTATGAATTAGATTCAAGCGGATAGAACAATAATAAAATCCAAAAAGTTTTATAATAGAAGACTCAACCATGAAAGTTAGAGAATGATTCTAACTTGAGGAAAAGAAATCCAAAACTTTTGAAGACTTTGACATGAAAAATTTTGATGTTGAAATTTCTTTTTAGGGCAAAGGATGTAATATCCTAGTCTAGCCACAAGGAATAGAGCCAAAAAGGTCTAGCATGAATTTTAAAGCACCAGAAAAAAATAGAAGCAAACTCTTGAAAGAGTTTTGTTATTCTCCTTTCCTTAAATAGACTCCTGATCAAAGTTCCAAAATCATGCTAGGAGGGAGTTTAACTCTTCTCCTCTTGCTTGATTTAAGGTGGAGAAGGTCTCTCCCATCTTCCCACCGAAGGCCAAGCCAAATAGTGAGAAATCATCGAGTCTTCACCAAGATTCCCACTAGAAAATGTGGCTTGAGCACTATCAAAAACCTAGGTACAAGGTCGAGAACCCTTAGTGAGTTTATTTCCCCATGTTCCTTGACCATTAGAAGCCTTAATTTTGATTGGTAATTATCAGATTACTTATAAAAGATCGAATCCTTGTTTCCTCATCCATCTTTTCCTTGTTTCTAGCACCGCCCATCGCCATTTATCACCGAATGGGGCACTGATGGCCGCACCATCATGGGCTGCAACCCCGGCCACCAATTCCCAGTAAGGGACCTTCAGATTTTTGGGGGATTTTTGGAGAAGAAGGGGACTCAAAAGAATCCCCTGTTCTGGTCGAATGGAAGAAGAACAGAAGAAAGAAACATTTAAAAAAAAAAAAGAAAGAAAAGAAAATTCCTCCCTCTTTCAACTCTCTTCTCTCTTCCCTCTCCTCTCTTTTCTCTCTAGGATTATTGATAAATTAACCCTCTCTAATTCTCTCTCTACTTTCTTTCTAGAAAAATCTTGCTTTCTCTCTCTAAAGGTGTTCCTTTGTGGATTGTCTTTCTTCAAGGATTTTAGGGATCTTAGAAAGATTCTTGAATAATCTTAATAGATTTTGGTGAAGGATCTTGATTATTGACTATCTCCACTTTGATTGAATAAAGTATTATAAGATTTCAACATCGATTTGCATCTTAGTATTCTAGTATAACCCTTAATTCTTTTTTTTTTTTTTGATAAGACGTGGAACTACATTAAGGGAAAAGTAGAAACTGTTTATAATGGATTAAATACAACCAAAACATAAAAGATATACAAACAAAAGCCATAGCTATTATAATGAGAAGAAGAGAAATAAAATATACAGGACCAAAATAAAATAATATGACAATGTTTCTGAAGCTCTGGTAGAGGATAAGGCCAGTGAAGCAATAGCTACCAGTGTTATGAACAATTCCGAAGTAATTCCCATGAATGCTTAAAACAATTCTTTGAATCTGAGATGAAGACAATAAATAATCGCCAAAGCAGATCCAAAGTAGTAGAAGTTGACAGTTAAGAAGAAAATTGACCGGAGATCCATGAAGCACATAACGTATCATGAACAAAATTCCTAAGGTAAGCTTTATGAAGTGCCATCCAATGATGAAAGGTAATACACCATAGGATGAATAAACAGGAGAACCTAGTGAATAAATTACAATGTGGAGCTTCTGGAATGGATAAACTGCAAATAGCCAAATCCCATCTCTACAAAGAGATAAATGTTGCAGGAGCCTATAGGATATAAGCAATATTAAACCATCTTTGGAATATAAGATAATCCACAGCATCCGGAAATAAAGCGCCAAACTATGATAAGGAAATAAATAGAAGCAGCACCCAAATAATTACCAAGCATATAAAACTACAAAGTTATCATCGATTCTGTAGCCCAGAAGAATGGGCTTCTCCCTAGTTACTCCACCTAATAGTTATAACTTCTGATTGTAGAGCAAGCTAGGTCTCCTTTTAACCATCACCAAAATAAAACTGTAAAACATAGTGTTCCCTTGCCTAAGTAAGGAATGTATAATCTAGTAGCAGCATGTGTAAAAGTATAGAAGTAAGGCACTATAAGATGACACCCCTGAAGCAAAGTAACATAAGGTTCCAATGAGAGTAAGGTCCTGACACAAAAGCTTCATTGAAATATATTGAAAGTATACAGTTGATGCACAGAAATATAACCAGCCATTGAATTTTAAGAGTAGCATAACAGGAAGTAGCAGCTTGGTTTGTTCCTGGTACATTAGCTCTATAAAATGACATTCCTGGAGCAAACAAGATTGACGGATATGATCTGTAAATTATGTAATAGAGATGTTGTGCAGAATGACAATCCTGAAACAAAGAAGCATAAGCATCCAAAGTATCACGAGAGTAGTATAATAGTGACCATTAACTTGAGGAAACATCCAGCCAATAGGATAAAGAATTCCCAGCATAACACTGTCCTGGCACACAATCACTTCTTGATTGGAGAAATTACCATTACAAAGGAGAAAGACAGGGATTGCCAAATAAGAGGAGCAATTATTAATAATGTAGACTAGCATGTCCTTTCTTCGAAATAGTACAAAATTCGAAAGCAGCATCTGGAAATCTAGCGTATAGTATCAGATGCCTATGTGTATAACAACAAAAATGAAACCCAGCATAGTCATTATGATGGTCATATAAATAGATAGCTAGTTGTTGTGTATGGTATTTATAATGTATATTAATCGATCAAATACCTTATATCGAACTAACTTGGATACCAGGTACTGCTGCTTGGTTAGCCCTATAAGGATCATGAGATTTAAAATTCTTATTTTAAAATAGTTATAATTGGATTTTGATAAAAGTATAATTTTAGATATTATGTTTTAAAATCAGTTGAATTGTGAATCATAGTTTGTACAAGAACAAGATGCATAGATTTTTGATGCCATGATAAAGGACTCTGAAAGAAATTCTCAAAATTAATTGGATTGATCAATTAATTTTCACTTGCAAAGTAAATAATGATTCACCTTCTCTAGATCTTTCATTTATATAACATTATCTTGCAAATCAAATAAATTGTTGATTTATTGATTTGATTATAAAATATATATTATTCTTTGAAAAAAAACTTTTGTACGAATTGAATTTGGACTCTCAGCCTGACTATGTTTCGAACTTTGCCAATTAGGGGTTATGAATTGATACTTTGAGTTTATGATTTTGATTCTAGCCCGGCTACAGAATATAAGTATAGTTTTCTGGTCTAGCCACATGAAATTTAATATAAGACTTGGAGTATTACTTTATAAAGAATTTGATATAGTTAATTGAATTAAAATTGAATGTCAAATTATTAATTATTTGTGTTGCTATTTGCTATTTGATATCACGAAAAGATGTCTTGTATGCTTATAGGAAGAGTTCTCCATTAGTATGTAGTGGTTACTATGACCCTGACTCTGCGATCTCAGATCGGGGGTGTGATAATTTATATGGTATCAGAGTATAAGTAGATAAATTATGACTTATTGAATTAGATTTGAGTATAGGTGGGTAGACACTGGAGACATTGGAATGATAACTTATATTAATTATGCAACTTAGAAACTTAGATTTGATACTATTGTGTTGATGGATTTGAATTAATGTGTACAGTGGAAGCATAACAGTTTGAATTAGATTCAAGCATATTAGAATAATAATTAGATCCGAAAAGTTTTATGATGGAAGTCTCGATCATGAAAGTAAGAGGATGATTTCAACTTAAGGTGAAGAAATCCCAAACTTTTGAAGACTTTAACATGAAAATTTTCAAGGACAATTTCTTTTTAAGGGGGAAGGATGTAATACCCCAGCCCAACAACCAAGAATAGAGCTCAAAAAAATCTAGCATGAGTTTTAAAGCACTAGGAAAAAAACCAGAAGTAAACTCTTGAAGGAGTCTTCTTCTTCTTTTCCCGAGTAAACTCTCGATCAAAGTCTCAAAACCATACCAGGAGGGAGTCTAACTCTTCTCCTCTAGCTCGATTTAAGGAGCAGAAGGTCTCCAATTTTCCTACTAGAGGCCAAGCCCAGATGGAGAGAAATCACCGAGTCTTCATTAAGATTCCCACTAAAAATCATGGTCGAAGCATCCCCAAAAAACTAGGTTCAAGACTAAGAACTCTTAGTGAGTTTCTTTTCCCATCTTTCTCGGCTCTTGAAAGTCTTAATTTCAACCAACGATCACCGGATTACTTGTAGAAGACCGAACCCCTGGTTTCCCATCCATCCTTCCCTTGTTTCTGGAATCGCCAATCACTGTTGATCAATGCATGGGACATTGGTGGCCGTGCCACCACAAGCCGCAACCCTAGCCACCAATTCCCGACAAGGCCTCCTTGGATTTTTGGGGAAGAAGGGGACTCAAAAGAATCCCTTCTTCTAGATGATTGGAAGAAGAAGAGAAGAAAGAAAAAAGAAAAAAAGAAAGCAAAGAAAAATCCTCTATTCCTCTCTCTTCGCTCTCTCCTCTCTTTATCTCTCCAGGATTATTAATAAATTATCTTTCTCTCTAGTTTTCTCTCTACTCTATCTCTCGAGAAAATCTTGCTTTCTCTCTCTAAAGGTGTCACTCTATAGATTGTCTTTATTCTAAGGTTTTAGGGATCTTAGAATGATCCTTGAATAATCTTGATAGATTTTGGTGAAGGGATCTTGATCATTGAGTGTCTCCACTTTGACCGGACCAAGAATTATGAGATTTCATCATTGATTTGCATCTTAGCATTCTAGTATGATCCTTAATTTGTAGTTGATCGATTAGATGCCCTATATCGAACTGACCTGGATGCCAGATATTACCACTTGGTCAATCCTATAAGCATATTGAAATTTAAAATTCTTATTTTGAAATAGCTATCATTAGATTTTGATAAAAGTATGATTTTAGACATTAGATTTTGAAATTAGTTAAATTGTGAGTCATGGTTCATATAAGAACATGATGCAAATATTTTTGATGCCAGGACTCCGAAAGGAATTCTTAAAATTAATTGGATTGATCAATTGATTTCACTTGCAAAATAAGTAGTGATTCACATTCTCTAGATCTTTCATTTATGTAACATTATCTTGCATATCAAATAAATTATTAATTGATTTGTTGATTTCATATCGTATATATGCATTTTGATTTGATTATGAAATATATGTTATTCTTTGAAAAAAACTTTTATACGAATCGACTTTGGACTCTCAACCTGGCTATGTTTTAAACCCTACCAATTAGGGGTTATGTATTGATACTTTGAGCTCATGATTTTGATTATGGCCCGGCCACAGGATTTAAGTATGGTATTCTGGTATAGCCACAGGGTATAAGTATAATATTTTGGCCTTGCCATAAGATATAAATATGGTATTCTGATCTAGCCACAAGGTATAAATATGGTATTCCAACCCTGTCACAGGATATAAGTGTGGTCATGGTTAAAGGCTGATAAGATAAATAAATTTTATTTTGAATTAAATTATTGAATATGATTGATTTCGAATTAGATTTTTGAATATGTATATGAATATATAAAATATAGTTGAATTATTGAATTCATATTTTGAATATAAATTTGATTATGTTTGTGCATTAATTAATGATAAATTATATATTCACTATCGCATCCTATGTGATTATATAAATTGTCAAGTTGAAGAATTCATTACTTGCTGGGCTATCTAGCTCATTTATATTTCTTATTTTTATAGATTCAGAGAAATAGCTCGATCTAGAGATACATTATGGGAGAGCGATTAGAAGTAGAATTTATCTTTGTTTTAGATTAGGATTTATCGAAATTTAATATAAGACTTGGAGTATTATTTTACAAAAAAAATGATTTAGTTATTTAAAGTAAGTTTGAATGTAAAATTATTGATTATTTGTTCTGCTATTTGATATCTGATATCATGAAGAGATGCCTTATATGCTTGTGGAGAGAGTTCATGAGTTTGTAGTAGTTGCTGTGACCCTGGCTCATGATCTCGGATCGAGGGCATGACAATTTATGTGGTATCAGAACATATGTAGATTAATTATGACTTATTGAATCAGACTTGAGTGTAAATGGGTAAATACTATGGATATTAGAACAATAACTTATATTGATTGTGACAACTTAAAAACTTAGATTTGACACAAATATGTCGATGAATTTAATTCAGAGTATGCAGTGGAAGCATAATAATCTGAATTAGATTCAAGCAAATTAGAAAAATAATTAGATCTGAAAAGTTTTATGATAAAAGACTTGATCATGTAAGTTAAAAGATAATTTTAACTTGAGAAGAAGAAATTCCAAACTTTTGAAGACTTTGACATGAAAAACTTTGAGGACAAAATTCCTTTTTAGGGGAGAAGGATATAATACCTTAGCCTAGCCACCAGGACTAAAACCTAAAAAAGTCTAGCATGAATTTTAAAGCACTAGGAATAAAAAGAAGCAAACTCTCGAAGGAGTCTTCTTCCTCTTCTTTCCTCAAATAGACTCGATCGAAGTCTCAAAACCATGCTAGGAGGGAGTCTAACTCTTCTCCTCTAGCTTGATTTAAGGAGGAGAAGGTTTTTCCCATCTTCCCACCGAAGTCCAAGCCTAAATCAAGAGAAATCATCGCATCTTCAATGACGTTCCCACTGGAAATCATGGCTTGAGCACCGCCAAAAAACCAAGTATGAGGTTGAGAACCCTTAGTATATTTCTTTTCCCATCTTCCTCGACCCATAAAAGCCTTAATTTCATCCAGTGATTGCTGGATTACTTGTAGAAGACCAAATCCCTATTTTTTTGTCCATCTTTTTCTTATTTCTAGGACCACCCATTGCCATTGATTACCGGATGGGGCACCGATGGCCGCACTGCCATGGGTTGTAACCCTAGCCACCAATTCCTGTCAAGGTCCCCTCGGAGTTTTGGAAAAGAAGCGGACTCAAAAGAATCCTCTATTATAGCCGAACAGAAGAAGAAGAGGAGAAGAAAGAAAAAGAAAACAAAAAGAAAGAAAAGAAAATTCCTCCCTCTTTCATCTCTCTCCTCTCTCTCTCCAGGATTATTGATGAATTGACTTTCTCTCTAGTTTCTCTCTCTACTTTCTTTTTAAAAAAAATCTTGCTCTCTCTAAAGGTATCCCTTTGTGGATTATCTTTCTTTTAAGATTTTAGGAATCATAGAAAGATCTTTGAATAATCTTGATAGATTTTGGTGAAAGAATCTTGATCATTGACAGTCCCCACTTTGATCGGACAAAATATTATAAGATTTCATCATTGATTTGCATATTAATGTTTTAGTATGACCCTTAATTTGTAGTTAATCGATCAGATGCCTTATATCAAACTGACTTGAATGCCAGATACTTCCGCTTGGTTAGCTTTATAAGGATTTTTAAATTTAGAATTCTTATTTTAAAATAATTATGATTGGATTTTGATAAAAGTATGATTTTAAATATTAGGTTTTGAAGTCAGTTGAATTGTGAGTCGTAGTTTATACAAGAACAAGATACATAGATTTCCGATGTCATGATAAAGGACTCCGAAGGAAGTTCTCAAAAGTAATTTGATTGATCAATGGATTTTCACTTGCAAAGTAAGTAATGATTCATCTTCTCTAGATCTTTCATTTATACAACATTATCTTGAATATCGAATAAATTATTAATTGATTTATTGATTTGATATCGTATATATGTATTTTCATTTGATTATGAAATATATGTTATTCTTTGAAAAGAACTTTTATACGAATCAGATTTAGACTCTCAACCTAACTATATTGTGAATCCTGCCAATTAAGGGTTATGCATTAGTACTTTGAGGTCATGCTTTGATTCTGACCCGATCAAAAGATATAAGTATACTACTCTTACCTAGTCACAAGGTATAGGTATGGTATTCTGACCCCATCATAGGGTATAAATATAGTATTTTTATCCAGCCACGGGGTATAAATATGGTATCCGACCCCGTCATGAGGTATAAATGTAGTCAAGGTTAAAGGTTAATGAGTTGAATGAAATTTATTTCGAGTCAGATTATTGAATATGATTGATTTCAAATCAGATTTTTGAATATGTATATGAATATATGAAAGTTAGTGAAATTATTGAATTTATATTTTGAACATAAATTTAATTATATTTGTACATTGATTAATAATAAATTATATTTTGACTATCACACATATGATTATATAAATTATCCAGTTGAAGAATTCATTATTTACTGGACTGTCTAGCTTATTACTTTATATTTTCTACTTTTATAGATTTAAAAAACTAGCTTGATTTGGGGATACATTATGAAAGAGCAATTAGAAACAAAATTTATCTTTATTTTAGATTAGAATTTATTGAAATTTAATGAAGACTTAGAATATTATTTCATTAAAAAAATTGATTTAGTTATTTGAATTAAGTTTGAATGTCAAATTATTGGTTATTTATCCTACTATTTACTATTTGACATCATGAAGAGAGATGCCTTGCATGCTTTTAAGAAGAGTTCTCTATGAGTATACAATAGTTGCTGCAATCTTGTCCCGTGATCTTGGATTGGGGGTGTAATAAAAGAAATAGTTGAAATTTCTTGATAAGGTTGCAAATCAATCAAAGTGACAACAAATGGCAACCACAAGATGACCACTGTATCCCATAGAGAGTTTTCATTTATAAAATTTGAAAACCATAGCTACACTATAAGGGAGGATTTGGCCACTCATGCAGCCTTGTCACGTGCACTTTCAATATTAGACTCAAAGGGCATCATTACAATTAGCTTAGAAAAGCCCATTATTTGGTCACTCAAAAGGATATATTAGTTCATTCAAAGAGTGACCACATATATATATATAGGTTACCAAGTGATTGTTTCATGTACTCTTTTGATTTTAAACTCAGGAGGCATCATCACAATTGGCTTAGAAAAACTAATCAGTTGGATGTTAAAATACTCGAGAGCACTATCTGCTCTCGAGTATTTTTTATTGGTTAGAAGCCAATAAAAAATAACTGTAGCATATTAAAAAGTATGAAAGATTTTAAATCAATCAATAATATCATTAATATACATGATGGATTAGAATGATCATTGTCAATAAGTGTGATCAATCTGCTTGATAAATATGATTGGTCTATTCAAAATTATGACCATTATCATGGTTGCTAAGCTGGATTAAACCTATTTGAGCTTATGTCACACATCATGGTGGACAGCATGTTTGGTCAACTTCAACAATGTAGTCTATATCATAGCCAATATGCATAGTCAATTGGTTAAATGTTACGATGATGTGCTTTTATCCAAATGATTGATTAATTAGTAGCCTATTATTATTATTATTATTTTATAAAGAAAAGTGATAGGGAAGGATAAATTCTGGTATAGCTACCCCGCAGGTCTCCATCCTGCCAGATAATGTTCGATGCGAGACGCTGATGAGTACGTCAACCTGACACCACTAAGATGCCAGCTAGTAGAACATTAAGATGCTAGCTAGTATAACAGAAACAAAGAAAAAGATCCTGATCTAAGATGCCAGCTAGTAGAACAGTAAGATGCCAGCTAGTAGAACAGAAACAAAGAAAAAGATCCTGATCTCTCATTCATACCAACTATCGCGGGTTCCAAGAAAATTCTATATTTAATCGAGTCACCCGCGAAAATCATGTCTCGAATCCGTGACCGGTTAATAATGAGACAAGACCTCTACTAACCAGGCTACCGCCTTAGCAATCTTATATTTGAACTTATACACCGAGCTTAATAAGAGCATCCATTTCCATTGATCCACAAAATGCAATATTTCCATCTAAAAATTAACCGAACATCAACAACTCTTTAAATTGTCAAAAATATAAGGCCGATCAGGATAGTTAATCATTCATGTATGACACTTAAAGCAACCATGTTTGGCTACCTTTCATTTATACAAGAGGCCGTATTTGGGTAGTAAACTGGTGTGGTTAGCTTTTTAAAAGAAATTACTAGGATAAGAGGGAGTTATTTATTGCAACTACCAAGGAAGGAACGATCAGAGCTTAGAAAGCACTAAAAAGGATAGTTATTTCTAAAAAGAATTGTTAATCTACTTCACAAATAGAGAAAGAACGCTTCACTCACTCTCTCACATACTCTATATTTAAAAACTTGACTACCTTGATATCGGACAAGGCTTTTACCTCTCTCCAATATATACATAAAGAGGACCCTACATCCATAATTATGATCCAAGATTCTCAAATGCAATATCCCATTTCACCCTGATATAATAGAACAATCGAGCATTAAGAGGATTCTGCATCCTAACATTATTGATTTATCACATTCGCTAGCATGATGGTAGCAATTCCACTCCGAAGAACATGCATCCATGTACTCAATTATCTCTCCTATGTAATCCATCTCTTTGTTGTTGTCTCTATTTGTGAGTTACCCACTCAGTACATTTTATCTTTTGGGTAAAATTCACATCCTTCAAAAAAATTTAAATTCTTTTACCATGAACCTCCTATCTTTATCAACCATATCTATCCAATCAATATGACATCCCTACGACCCGTGAAGCACAACAGTACTTAATAGGACAATGCCAACGAAAGATAGCAAGTCAACTGAAGCATTCCAAAGCATTCCAAAAGAATGGTTGCATGGAATCCTTTCTTTGTTACTAAGAATAGTGTGAAAAATGTTGATGTCACAATCAATGAATATTAAAATCATCGTTGGCAGGATAAATTTACATTTTTAAAGAAAAACAGTAGGTAAGAAACTCAAAAAAATAAAAAAAAAAATCTCCAACCAGTCCTTTAGGCTAAAAGGTGGCTGATATTTCTCAACAAGATTGTAAATGGACAAAGGGACAACAATTAGATACCATGGTACAGCCGGTGTGTCCCATAGGGACAACAATTAGATACCATGGGACAGCCGGTGTGTCCCATAGCAGGATTTCATTTCATGAAATTGAACATGTCCACAATTTATGAGACGATTTAGTAGCTCATACAAGCTACGGAGTTGCCAATTTATGTGCCCTTTCAATCTTAAACTCGGACTTCATTATAATTAGCTTTAAAAAGTCAATCAGTTGATCATTCAAAGAATATAGTCAATTTATTTAAATCAATCACGCATGCAGGCTAGTAAGTGACTATGCTGTGTGCCCTTTTGAATTTAACCCCAAGGGTTTCATCATAATTAGCTTAGACAATCCAATTAGTTAGACGTCAAAATACTCGAGGGAAACAGGATGAATACAAATTCTGTGATCTGCAAGGATACCTAGGATTGTAGAGTCTCCTACTCTTTATGCAATTCGATAAGAAATTTGTTTTGTCATTAGATGGTGAAAAACAAAACTGAAGCCGGAATGAGCATCAACATACATTGGAATTTCCATGTTTCAAATGCAATGCAAGGCAAAACTGCTAAGCCTCCTGGTACTTCAATCTACGATGCCTCCTAGTAAGAGGGTCATACCCAAAATGCATGATTTCTTTCAGCCCCTTCTCAAAGCGATTGAGGTGCAACTAAATTATTTGCGCCATATTCTCCTGCTTAAATGTTAAAAAATTAATAAAAAGATCCATGTGATGAATATATACATACCCCACAGCTTCTAAATATCTTTTGATTTTTTAAGTGTCACATTTTAGTGTTTTCTTCAACATCAACGTTGACCGCACCATCTATATTAGAGCTCGTTCGCTGCAGGAAAACCAAAAAAAAAAAAAAGTGAAAAACCAAGTATCAAAATATAAGTTCGAAGCGGAAACATTATATTACTGATGATGATATGGAACTAGAAACCACTTAGGGCCACAATACACAAGCATGAAGCAACATTACCAGCGCAATTGAGTTAAGATGATAACAAACAATTAAAATAAACAGATAAATAATGTGGATATGACAGGTAACTTTATGCAAAATTACTGTATTCCAGCAAAATTGTTAAAATAGTTGAATTACTCATCAAAAAACACCTATTTCTTTTTGGAAACCACTGTTTTAAATACATCCAGAGGACTTTCAAAAAATAATGCCTGCTGTAACTACCTTAATAAACCAAAATATGGTATAGAATATCTAATGGCCTTTTCATGATCTCTTTTTTTCTATTAGTATAAATATATTCTATTTATATACATATATACAAATATATATATATGTATATATATATGTATATGTACATGTATACATGTATATGTACATGTATACATGTATATGTACATGTATACATGTATATGTGTGTGTGTGTATGTGTGTGTGTATGTGTACACATAAACATACACACATATACATGTACATATACATGTATACATGTACATATACATGTATACATGTATATATATATATATATATTTTTTTTTTTTTATTAGGCAACATAAAGGTTTCGAAAAAGATCTAAGATTGCGATTGATAGCAGGCAATCCATCCGGATTACCGGCAATTTAATAGGACCCTATCACATTACTGCATTTGATATATTTTTTTGGATGGCAATCTATCCTGTCTAGTAATCTAAGAGACAATCTTGATTACATTTGAAAGGAGTGATAATCCAAATTACTACCTTTCAGGTAATCTAGATTATTAAATTACCCTTCTCTTCTTCGTTCCTCTTCCTTTCCATATAATATAATATAATATGATATGATAAATATATTATTATATAATATTATCTATTATATTATATTAATATAGTATAATATATTATATATTATAGCATAACATATATAATAATATAATATAAATATATTATATTATATATTATAAATTTAATTTATTTAATATATTAAATTAAATTAAATATATAATTTATTTAATTTAATTTATTTAATTATATTATATTGTATTAAAATTGTATTAATATAATATATTATTTTATATTTTATAATATAAAATTAATTATATTATATTATATTTAATAATATAATATGTCAATTTAATATATTATTTAATATATTAAATATATCTTCTATTTAATATATAATTTTTTATATTAAATTTATTTAATATAAAAATATTTTTATATAAAATATTAAAATATATATATTTTTAATAAAGGGATAAAATATAAAATATTATATTTTATAAATAAAATATAGATTTAATTTAAGAGTATTTTAAGATTTTAATTTTATATTATGCAACATTACCTGTATGTACCAAACACAGTAATCCGCGTTATCTGCGATTCTACATTATCTTTCAAAATTACCTGGCAATGCACCAAATGTAACCTAAAGCTAAGTCATGGACAGATTCATCCAACAACAGCACTTCACACGGCCCCTAAGCAAGGTAACCCAACATCTCATTGGAACCCTATAGAAAAAGAGGCAGGCAACTCCCTGGGAAAAAAAAAAAAGAAAACATCTAGCACGATCCAACAGACAGTAGTGAACTTCTAGGAAAGTTGTTCACCTTTGGCAGAAATATATAATGTTGCGGAAGTTGTGTTCCACTATAATAGCAGAAATAAGAAGGTTGGAGCTCTTGACAAAATTATAGAATGGCTTTTGCTTTCCCTTTGGTGGCCTGTAGCCAACCATTTTAGAATCACCAATAAGATGTCGCAATGATGAATGTAAACAAACTCACCAACACCAAAAGGGCTGGAGAAGCTTCCACCAAAATTCAAAATGAATTCTCCAGGATGTGGAGGCTTTCATTCCAATAAGTAAATCTTGAGTTTTAATTGCTCTCCATTTTTTCCCATGCCAAATCATGGAAATCTGCCTTCTGGGTGGATCAAAAGAAGGCTGGAGAAGCTTCCACCAAAATTCAAAATGAATTCTCCAGGATGCAGAGCGACTCCAATAAACAAATCTTGAGTTTTAATTGCTCTCCATTTTTTCCCATGCCCAATCATGGAAATCTGCCTTCTAGGTAGATCAAAAGACCAAAAAGACTATTGGTCGTCTAGATTACCCAAGTTGAATAGATGCTTTGACCTCCACCAACTTGCTTCCCTTTTTGGCATGTTCCATATCATGTGCATGGGCAAAGTTTCAATGCTACATCCCTCTTTCAAGGAAATTTTCAAGAATACTTGAAGGCACATCCATCAAAAATCTAACACTACAGATACCAGCACTGCAGACACCAACACCAAAGAAGGACAATACAACAAGCCCAGACCACATCACTAAAAGGGAACTTGGAATATTGTTTCAAGGAGTCAATGCTCAGGATCTGGGGGCACAATTTCACACAAACTTGTCATCTTCAAGTGGCTTCAAGTAAGGGGGAAAAAAATTAATTTCCATGTCCTTAAGATTCCTTCTAATCATATTTACTGACCAACCCAAAGAAATATGCTAGCAAGTCCCTACCATAGGCAGCAGAATAAAGATATAACCAACAGTCCTCTAAAGGTACATCATTCATCCAAAGGTGATATCAAACGAGAATCTGATCCCCTTTATTGACACTAATGTCACTTGCCTCCCAAACGCTCCTTTCCACCTTGTGAATAGTGTTCCAGGAAGGATGAAGATCCTACTTATCCATTTGAACTCGAACTCATTGTCATCTCCAAATTTTGCCACAAGGTGTTTCGGCCTTTCAGGATTTCATTCACATATCAAAAGTAAAAGACAGCTAATTTAGATACATTCTAATTCCTTCCTAGATCCTTCCATCCATTTGAAAAGAACAACCTTAGGAATCTAGCCAAAATCTTTACAACACAACAATATCGTGGGGGTAAAAATACATAGAATGGCTTAGAAGAACGAATTTGACAAGCCCTCCCCCTCCTTTACTCCACTCTTCCTTGCAAATTAAACTTATTCACTATCACATTTATGCACCCCAAATAGATAATGAAGGACATGTGAGACAATAGATGCCTGGATACATAAGAGGAAGTGACTTGCCAAGCAATTCAACAAATTAGCAAGGCGATGGGAGTGCTCCTACTCCTCATCCACCTATATTAAATTGATTCTAGTAACATCCACCAAAGGCCCCCATATTGCCTTGAGAATTTACTTTCTTTTCTTAGGGAATGGTTCATATACTTTGGCTAGTACAGAAATATAAAGCAACATGTGCCGGAAATTGTCTCTTTCATTGTTCTCCATCTCTTCCATTAGACAACCTATTGATTTTTCCCTGAAAACATCAGAACCAAAAGCATAAGCCTTCTCTCGGCTGCTTAAATTCAAAGTACTACTGAGATTAGCTGGTCCATATAGTTCATCCATCAAATTCCACATTATGTCTAATCAGCAATGTAGAAATGGCAGTCAGCATTCACCTAATGAATACACAACAATAACATAATCTTATGTCTAAACATGAGTCTGAAAACTTATATTGCATTAGCATATGTCAGATATCCTACATCAATTCAAGAAGTATCACCAAACAGGACAATGAAATGTAACAAGAGAGATAGGCTATAATATGAAAATTTAAATCCAACATACAAGTTGCGTGCATGTGTCCATTCACATAAGTAAAAATAATCAGCATCCATGCATTTCTAATAGCACGTATATGCCAAGCAAGTTGAGGAAAGGTTATTTTGAGAATTAAACCAGTATCAGCATACAAAGATTCCAAATATTATGTTTATTAGCATGGAGCAACCATTCCGATTCTCAGACTGCTATAAATCAATTGGCATAGAAAAGTAGGAAGGAAAATGTTCTTAGCATTGCTAATGAGAATATGAAAATTTAATGCATTGAAAACGAAGTGGTTTTCCGCAACATGTTAAAAGCCTAGGACGCTAAAATCAGGACTGAACAGGAACAAAACTTAAAACATTGAAATTACCATCCGTTTGCTTATATATGGTTGTATTTTGAGTGATGATTCGGACATGTTCTCATCCTTGAAGATTTTTTGTTTCTCTATCTCAAATTCTTTTCTAGACTCCTTTCTGGTACCTGTTTGCCAAACTCTACCGAAATTGGGAAGCCAATTAGCATCCCAATTTTTTGGGATAAGTTCCCCTCGCTTCTCCATCTCAAGTTCAATTCTTCTTTTTTCTGCCCATGCTGCTCCCACACGTTTAGGATTCAATTTTCGTGACTTCCCTAACATCTTATCCATTTGTAATCCTTTATATGAGAGATTTTTTCCATTTTCTTCACTTGGTTCAAACCAGGGGGGTGAAGCACCAGTATGCACATTTGCTGGACAGCCTCCAGAAGGCAAAGATATTTGAGTCAAAATCTGCAATACTAATTACAGGAAAAATGGAAGAAATGTCATTGTCAGCAAAGCTTCACAAAAACAACATAGGCATCCATCTATTATTGGTATGAAAAACAACAACAATAAAAGTTAAATGAAGATTCTGAATATGGAATACCCCTGATGCAGTTCCCTCCAGAATTAGATCTTTGATCCTGATGTACAAACAATAATGTTAATAGTTTGCTATAGTACATGAATAAGCTGGAATAAAATGCACCAAAATATGGCTGAAAAAAAAAGGCAGAAAGTGATTATAAGGCTTAATCTTTATTAAGACAACAGAAATTTGAAATTCAATTGCTAACAAGGATTATTTTATGCTTCAAATTTTGCGCAAGTTAACTACTTAATATAGTGGAGTCTAAGGTCAATAAAATTATGATTCATGCAAAAATGTAGGTTTTCCATGTACTCTTCAGAGAGGTTTAAGTTTTCTTTGAACCTAGCCTCTCTTAACACAGGCAGTTTGCTGGGTGTTTGAAGAATTTTGGATCTTCCCTTGACAATCATGTGTCTTGAACACAGTGTAACAATCTCTTATCTGTAATATTTTTTGACAATGTGATTTTGAAGATTCTTCACATTTGCTTGAGTTTGAGACCAGATACAACCTTTACTGGATTGATTTGACTTCCTACTTAACAACAATAGTGTAGAAAGACAGAGTTGAAGCAAGTATAGAATATCATGACACAATATTGGGAAGACAAGAATCCAATAATTGCACAGAGCAAACGAAATAATAAAATTACATTCCAAAAAAACATTTACTAACATACACTTCAAACAGAAATCTTTCATTCAAGTAGGAAACCTTACCACTATGTTACCAAAAGACAAACCAGCTGAACCTTTCCCTTTGTTTCCAATAGGAGTAGGTTGGCTGCCTGAGCACATTAGTTAGCAATTAAAACAAAAAATTTGAAGAAAAGGAACTCAACATATAGGAGAAAATCAAAATATGGCAACAAAATTTAATAATCCTGAACTTGCCCGTCAAATGCCCAACATTTCCCATGGCATGCATGTCCTGAAGACCCACATTTTGCAGCGCACCTACTGCCAAAGAAGTTGCAACATATGGAATCGAACCAGCACCTGTGGTTCCACTAACCTCTGGAGGGCATACTCGATACCCTTCATTGGTAAGGCTTTGTAAAGGCATAACAGTATGAGAAACAGTTGAACTAAAAGTGTCGTTAGAGTTTTTCTGAAAATTATCCATGTTGTTAGAGGTAAGTTCATATTGGATATCTTTTGACAGGCCAGGTGATGGTCCTACATGTCCTTCACTTGATGATGAAGCTGCATTCTTCAGTAATTCACAACCCTTCTCCCACTGCAAGTGTGCATTAATCACCGACAAATATCATCACTACTAGAATCAGTCACAAAAATTAGCACAATAACTTCTATTTTTTTATAACATGCATATATAAAATCCTTATAATTCAGAAAGAACTCATAAAGTACAGCAACATAGCTGCTGATAAGAAAAGAAAAAGTTTGGAAAAAATAATCAAGAAAAGAAAAAGTCCAGGTAGAAGATGTATTCCAGACATGACCACAATCAAACATATAAAATAAAACCCATCAAAAAGAAAAATGTACAAGTACAGTTATAAATCCTTAGCAGATGTATGCATGACATGTCACAAAATCTTCAGGATTCAGGAAATATCAAATAAACTCATGTATAACAAAACAGAGCCAATCAAGGGAGGAAAAAAAGCTCCTGATAGAAATTATTTCCATATAAACAATACCTAAAACCCTAAAATAAACTTCAAAATGTAGAGAGATAGCATATAAACACCAAGGCAAAGTTTTTTTCAGTGAGTAACCAGCAGTATTTCCTTCAGTCTTTTCTTCTAAAGTTCGAGAGTTTCAACAAATCGTCAAGGACACAGAACAAAATAAACTACTTGAAGCAAAAATTTCTCGAATCAAATTCTTTAAACCTAGGCTTTTCCAATGTGAAGAACCCTAAATGAGAGAGATTAATTGAAAAGGATGAAACAGTTACCTTAAGGAGCTCTACCTCGGAAACCCTAAACGAATCGACCCGATCCATCCCTCTCCCATTCTTCCGCAAGAAACCCTTGATATTCTCCAAATGCTTCGAGCTCGCCAGATGATAGATTGCGTTGCTACTGAAACAAGAACTGATCACACGAATTAACCCAAGAAATCTCCAAAAATTATGGAGACACCACGAAAGAAACCAATCAAACGTCAAACAAAAAAACCTAGAAATCACCAAAGCGCAGTTAAAGAAGGGGATCAATCGATCGATTGGAGGCATAAACCCAAGAAATCACGAAAGAACAAGAAGCAATTACCAGGCGAACGGGCTGCCGACCTCGCGGAGGTCGACGGCGCAGAAGAGGCACCACAGGCGGTTGAGTGCGGAGTGCTCGGGCCGGAGGGGGGACGGGTTACGGAGGAAGAAGCGGAGGTCTGTGAGCTTCTTATGGAAGCGGGCGAGGGCGGCGGCGAGGGCGCGGCGGTGGCCGGAGAAGTACTTGTGGCGATGACCCTGATCGTGGTTCAACTTGCAGACGTCACAGAACTCGAACTCCCTTTTGCTTCGCCTCTCCATTTCTTTCTCTTTCGTTGGCGTTGACGAGAGAAAGCCCAACCTTTCTCTTGCTAGAAATTTTTGTAGGCCTGGTTGGAATTAGGAATGTCAATTTTTATTGACTCGATGGATCGATCCAGAGCTGTGATCGGTAGAGACCCGAAGCCTGCGGATATTAATTTAATAGATCCGGATCTAGTTTTAAATTTAAATTTATTTATTTAAATTTAGATCCAGATGCGATTAATCATTGTTAAATGGATTCGGATATGCATATATAATATTCATATTCATATCCGACAAATTTGAAACCCGATTATTAAAAATAATATTATATATATTTATATATTTATATATATTTATATAAATATGGGATGTTAGATTATGATCTAACCGTTAAGAATCCATCCTGCTTTTACTATAAAATCTTTTTCCATCGATGCCCTGGCCCTTTTCTCCGATTCTTCCTTTCATTGAATCCCTAAATCCCCCTCCATGGACAACGCCTCCCTCGACGGCCGACGCCTCCCTCCCCTCGACGGCCAACGCCTCCCCCTTGATGGCGGACCCCTCGATGGCTGACGCCTGCTGCTCGCTAGCCGCTCTACTGCTTCGAGCCTCTGACATCGATCTATCGCGGTACCGCCTATCCCTCCGGCTTTTCCTTTCTCAGCTCCGAGCCCCGTCGGTTGCCATCTTGGACATCATCCTCCAGCTCCAGTAGCTTTGCCTTCGTCGGATCCCAGGTTGTCTTCCTCGGATCCAAGCCCCTACTACAATGCCACAGTGCTGCAGTGCTCGGTTAGATGTTGTTGCCTTGTCCTTATTTTTTATTAATAGCAGATAGCTATGATCATCAGTGATTCAGTGCCATGGGCCATGGTGGTACCTTCCATTCGGGTCTGGATACCCAGGATCCATGCAGATCTGGGTATGGTACTTTAAAATTAGACCCGTATGGTATTCGGGTCCGGGTCTAGGTCCGGTAGCTAAAATTGGGTCCAGGTCTGGATATCTGGGTTCCGACCCGAACCTAACCCGTTGACAACTCTAGATCGATCATAATAAAGAAAATACGGTCCATCTAATTTATAAATAAATATAAATTATATAAAAAATTAAATTTAAATTTAAAAAGATACAAATAATAGTACATTTCGATCCAAATTCGAACTATTTATATATTAAAAAATTATATTTATAAAATATTTAAAAATTAAATATGGGACGGATATATTCGATCTGATTTTTTTAGATTTTAGATAAACTAGATTTTATAAGACCGGATATACTCGACTCGATCCGATCCAAACATGATTTTTTTAATACCCAACTTGTCCCAATCCGAAATGGATATAGAACGGATATAGAGAGGTGAATTTTTTAGCGGGTATGGATTTTGGATGACCCAACTCAAACCCGACCCATTGCCATCCTTAGTTGGAATTGAAAACGGAAGAAAGAAGAAAATGATAGAAAAGGAAGTTAATTTTTTTATTTTTTTAAAAAATAAAAAATATTTTTTTAAATAAATAAATTTAAAGAAAAAAGTAAATAAATTTTTTTATAATTTTTATCTTATCTTTATGAATATAATAAAAACTATATCATTCTATTTTTTTAAAAAAAATTATTTCTATAATTTCTTCTTTTTAACTTCAAATTAAGAGAAAAAATAAAATTATTTTTTTTATTTCTCTTCTTTTTCTTTTCCAAACTCCCATCATCCCGAAGCAAAGGGAAAAAAAAGGAAAAAAAAAAAAACAAATCCTTTCAAATTTATAGTTTTTTTCTCTCTCAAAATGAATAACATTGAAGAAAAAATTATGAGTAAGTGAAAATTTTTATAATCCCTGTTATGATATTTCGATTCAATTTTAAAATAATTCTAGTTTATTTTTCGAACCAATTTCAATTTTGATTTATCAGTCAAATCTATATACTAAGAAAAATATCTCCTTGATTTGATGAAATTTCTGATCCACAAAAAGGATATATTGTATTCCTTCGACTTCGTATCTTCTGCTTGGTCCAAAGACAAAGCCTATTAATTATGCTCCTTCGGCTTCGTATCTTCCGTTTGGCATGAAAACAAAGCCTATTAATTATGCTCCTTCGACTTCGTATCTTCCGTATGATCCGAAGACAGCATATCAATTTTATTCCTTCAACTTCGTATCTTCTACTTAGTCCGAAGACTAAGCTATTGATTATATTCCTTCAGCTTCGTATCTTTACAATGATCCGAAAACTAAGTCTATTGATTATGTTCCTTCAGCTTCGTATCTTCAGTATGGTCCAAAGACTAAGCTTATCAATTTTATTTCTTTGGCTTCGTATCTTTATCCTGGTCCGAAGAGTAAGCCTTCCAATTATATTATCCTTCACTCATGTTTACTATAAGTATTGTTTTTCCTTGTCAATTCCAAAGAAATTTGCTCGAAGTATATAGCTAACATTTCCTTGGGTCTTCCCAAAGAAGCTCCATTAAAGGGAATGTTAGGTTCACTTCGGATATTCTCTAAAAGAGCAAGCATATTGAACATGTAGGTTTTTCCAACCACAAACAATTGAAGTTTGTTCTAGTTGTTGTAACCGCCCATATGGTCGATATCATTAGATTAGATAACCACAGAATAACTAATTTTCCGTCCACTACTACTTACAGTTATGATGAGATTTTGTTAGCCAACTCCCATAATCGTAAGTAGTTATACTTATGTCTATAAATACTGGTAAGAGGGGGCACTCGAGGTAGGCTAAGCTATCTCTAGATAATTTATTTCATTCTCTTTCTCACCACTCTGCTTTCGAGCTCTCCATTCTGCTGCCTGAGTTCTTGCTAACTTTGGCATCAGAGTGTCCTCGACCGAAAAAATTTCAGTCAAGAGATTTGTTTTGTAGGTTTCGGTTGATGGCGAACCGACGAACGGACCACTCCATCCAGTCGGTGAGGATTCAGTGTCAATAGATTGGCACGCCAGGTAGGGGACGATCTGTTTTCTCTGATTAAAGAAGAGCTTCACTCAAGCAAAAATGGTGAAAGGGAAAGTTCAGAATGCATCTACAAGCAGGGAGCAACATGCTCCCCAAGCAGACGATCTTCTAGCAGATCATGGAATGCAACCTCCAATGTTGATGGTAGGGCAACAGCAGTTTGAAGCCTTATTGAGCAGGGTAGATGCCTTGACAGCATTAGTTCAAAATCTGTAAGAAGTTGCAGCCCAAAGGCAGTGTCCACCACCCATCTCATAGCCCAACCATCAAACTGAAAGAAGAGAGGATCGACGTCGAGAACTCTCTCTGATTTCCTCACGGATCCGGTCATCTCATGATCGTTATGCCTCCCCTTCAGATCTACAAACAGGGGATCATAATGGAAAGAAGAGGATCAGGTGTTCTCCCTCTTTCTCTTCTAGAGATTTTGCACCTGAAAGAGCTAGACAAAGAGAAATAAATTGTGAGTTTGAAAAAAAATTCAAGTCTATGCAAGCAGAGATAGCCAAGATTTCAGATATGAGGAGAATGATGAAGTCATAGCTTTCAATTCACAGCCTCCTTTTTTTGATCAGATCATGGATGAAGTTATCCCTCAGCATTTCAAGATTCCACGACTGGAAGCTTATGACGGAACATCAGACCCTCTTGACCATCTAGAGAGTTACAAGGCTCACATGATGGTGCAAGGAGCAATCGATGCTTTATGTTGGCTTTGGCTCCTTAGTTTTGATGATTAACAAAAGGTTGAGTATATGTTTGGACTAATGTTTCATTTCAAGATAAAGTTTCAGGCCATAGGTTATTCAAAAAGAGTATCAAGAGTACAATGATGAAACCAAGCTTGCTTGATTTTGGAAAGAGCTTTCCTACCTTAAACAAGATCAAATTTCTCATATTGGACCTTCTTATTAAGAAGTAATTGACAAAAGAAACAAAGACTTAGAGAAACTCAAGCATGGCACGCACCTCTCCAAAGTTTCAGAAAATTTCAGACCAGAGGTCGACCCCCAGAGGTCGACACCTTGCTAAAGGTCGACCACCAGAGGTCGACTCATGAAGAAAAAAAAAGTTCAGCAAGGCCGGTAGGGCAAAATTTCAGTGGCACACTCCAGAGGCCGACCACCAGAGGTCGATACCTATCCAGAAGTCGATACCAGAGGTCGACTCATCGCCTGAGAATTCAAACTGGGCAAAACTATGGTTTTCTGGATTTTTGCCTAAGATAAACTGGAGGTCGACTCATGAGGTCGACACTTGATCCAGAGGTCGACTCATGAGGTCGACTCATGGCATACTGGCTAGTTTTTCTGAACTTTTGATTTGATTTCTAACGGCCATAAACGGCCATATTTTTGATTCTAACGGTCTTGTGGAGTTGTTTCAGCTTGAATGAGGTATTTAACCTCCACCTAACTTCAAAAAAGTCAAGGAGAAAAAGAGAAAAATGAGGGAGTAAAAGTACAAAGCCTTCAATCAATCATAAGCCAAAAAGAGTGAAAATCCAAGAGATTCCTTAGCCAAAAGCTTTTCATTTTTGAGGAATCCAGCTTTCAAGTCTTTGGCATTTAGTGAGGTTCAAGATTCCAAGAGGAAGACTTGAAGAGTCTCTAACAAGAGCTACATCAAATTATTTTTACTCAAAAAGGAGTTTGTCTTGTTTTTTATTCATTGTATTCATACACTATTTGTGTTAGCCTAGTTTCAAGGAAATTTGAAACTAGTGTGAGGTTTGTTGGTGAGCCAATTGATAAAACCAACTAGGGTTGCTTGTAAGCCTGAAGCCAAAATAAGTGTGTAAGGTTTGTTGGTGAGCCTAGGTAGAAAAACCAACTTAGGTTTTGACTTGTGAGCCTTGTAAAACAAGTCGGCTATAATCTAGAGAAGATTATAGTGGAAATTCCCAAGTGGAGCTTGGGGAGTGGATGTAGGTGCTAGGTGCACCGAACCACTATATGTTTTGTGTGTTTGCATTGCTTTATTCTCTATCTTTCTTTGCTCTTTAATTGTTATTATCTTTCATTGCTTCCGTTGCACAATTACTTGAGCACTATCACTATTCACATTTAAAATTGATAGCACATACATTGCTTTAATTTTAAAATACCCAATTCACCCCCCCTCTTGGGCACCATATCTGGGCAACAAGTGGTATCAGAGCACCGGTACTCTCTTGTAGATCCAACGATCTTGAGTGAAAGATCATGGCCGCCCCAATTGGAATGGGTGTAGTTGAAGGACAAGCATCAAATCACCCTCCTTTCTTTAATAGCACAAACTATACATACTGGAAAACTCATATGCGCATTTATTTACAAGCTGTAGATTATAATATATGGAGAGTAATTACTAAAGGGCCTCATCAGCCCACTCACTTGGTTAATGGCATTATCACCTCAAAATCTGAAGAAGAATGGGATGACAATGATATCAAACAAGTTGAGTTAAATGCTAAGACGATGAATTTGCTATTCTATGCACTTGACCCAAGTGAATTTAATAGAATATCAAATTATATTTTCGCCAAAGAAATTTGGGATACACTTGAGGTTACCCATGAGGGTACATACCAAGTGAAGACCACAAATGTGAACAAGCTCATTCATACGTATGAGATGTTCAGAATGGAACCAACTGAAAGTATTAGTGAAATGTACACTAGATTTACCAATATAGAAAATGGTATGAGGAGTTTGGGAAAGATTATATCTAATGGTGAACTTGTTAACAAACTTCTCAGGTCTCTTCCGGTTTCATGGGATGCGAAAGTAATAGCGATAGAAGAAGCCAAGGATGTCAATACTCTACCTCTTGAGTAGCTTCTTGGATCACTGATGACTTATGAGCTTTCACTAAAACAGAAGACAGTGGACAATGACAAGAAAAAGAAAGCCATAGCCTTCAAGTCCACTACAAAGGAAGAGTCAAGTGATGAATCAGAAGAAGAAGCTGATGATGATGAGACAGCCCTCATTACAAGAAAATTCAGAAGATTCATGAAAAAGAAGAAGGGCTTCTACAAGAAAAGGCCACAAAAAGGTGATTACAGTAAAGATAAAGAGAAAGAAAAAGAAAGGGATCAACCCATCCGCTTCGAGTGCAAGAAGCCTGGACATTATAAAATGGATTGCCCTTTGCTTAAAAAGAGTCGAAGGATGTTAAGAAAGAAAGCCATAATGGCTACCTGGAGTGAGAGTGAGGACTCCAGCAGTGATGAAGAGCAACAGGAAGTCGCCAACCTGTGTTTCATGGCCAATGAAGATGATGAGGTAAATTCTGAACCTGAAAATAAATTTACTTTTAATGAATTACATGATGCTTTTGATGATTTAGTTATGGAGTATGAAAAACTAAAACTAAAAAATAAGAAATTAAGAAAGCTAAATCAAGAGCTTACCAAAAATTCAGACAAGTTTTCAACTGAAATTGATGATTTAATTCAAGAAAACAAGAAATTAACTGAACATGTAAAGACCTTAAAAAATGATAAGGACAGTCTTATAAAAGAAAAGGATTCTTTGAAAAATAATAGGAGTTTTGAAACTAATGAGAAAATTGAAAAACAAAACAAAGAACTGTTGCTTCAAAACAAGAATTTCAAAGAAGAATTAGAAAAAGTAAAACCTTTTGTAGAAAAGTTTACTTATAGTTCAGAAAAATTAAGTATGCTTTTAAATAGTCAACATGCAGTTTTTAACAAAGCTGGACTTGGATTTAAGCCACAGAATCAGCAAAAACTTTTCAAAAATATTTTCATACCTGCATATTCTAATATTACCTGCTATGCATGTGATAAGTTAGGACATAAATCATATACTTGTAATAGAAGAAAATCAAGTACTTTTGGAAAGATTTTGGTTCCAAAAGGAACCAATTTGTCTAACCCTAAAGGACCCAAGATGACTTGGGTACCTAAAGTTTCAACTTAATCAATTTCTGCAGGTGTGTCTTGCAACCAAAAATAAAAGAAGAATGTGGTATCTAGACAGTGGTTGCTCAAGGCACATGACTAGGGATGTGAAGCAATTCTCATCACTAATAGCTATAAATGGTGGAAATGTTACTTTTGGTGATAATGGAAAAGGTAAAATCGTCGGAATTGGTAAAATCCATATCACCCCTAATGCTTATGTAGATAATGTATTATTTGTTGATGGTTTGAAGCATAATCTTTTTAGCATTAGTCAGTTTTGTGATAAGGGTTTTAAAGTAATTTTTGAATCATCTTTGTGCATGGTGTCTAGTCTAGATGTCGATGGCATCAAGTTCACTGGTCATAGGCATGGAAACATTTATATGGTTGATCTTGATGATCTAGCCATGGAAAGTGATCAATGCCTAGTGGCTAGGGAAGCCAAGGCAAGTGAAACTAGTTGGCTTTGGCATCGCAGGCTAGGGCATGCTAGTATGCATTTGATTTCAAAATTAAGCAAAAAGGATCTTGTAAAAGAATTGCCAAAACTTACATTTGAAAAAGATAAGATTTGTGCTGCATATCAATTTGGAAAACAAACTAAATCTACTTTCAAACCTAAAAGAGTAGTATCTACTACTAGACCCCTTGAATTATTGCATATGGACCTCTTTGGACCAACCAGAACAACTAGTTTGTGAGGTAAGAAATATGGGCTAGTAATTGTAGATGATTACTCACGATTTACTTGGGTAATGTTTTTAGCTCATAAAGATGAAACGTTTTCAGCTTTTGTTAAATTTCATAAAAGGGTTTCAAACGAAAAAGATCTCACTATTGTTTCTTTGCGTAGTGATCATAAAACTGAATTTGACAATCATGATTTTGAAGTTTTTTTGTAATGATAATGGTATTAGTCATAATTTTTCTGCACCTAGGACACCTCAACAAAATGGGGTGGTAGAAAGAAAAAACAGGACTCTTGAAGAAATGGCACGCTCAATGCTTTGTGAAAATGATTTACCTAGATATTTTTGGGCAGAAGCCATTAATACTTCTTGTTACATTTTAAATCGTGTTTTAATTCGACCTATTTTGAAGAAAACACCATATGAGCTTTGGAAAAATCGAAAACCTAATCTTAAGTATTTTCGTATATTTGGTTGCCGCTGTTTCATATTAAACAATGGCAAAGACAATATCAGTAAATTTGATGCCAAGTCAGATGAGGGTATCTTCTTAGGATACTCTACTTCTAGCAAGGCATACAGGGTCTTCAACAGAAGAACTCTTCTAGTTGAAGAATTAATTCATGTAGTGTTTGATGAAACTAACAAAAAATCTTCTAGAAAAGAAGATTCTATTGATGATGAAACAGGTACAAAGAAGCTTGAACAATTGACAATCAATGAAGATGTGCTCAAAGGCAATGATGATCAAGAAAATGAAGATCAAATTCAAGAGATCAATGCAACTTCACCAAAACCTTTACCTAAAGAGTGGAGCTATGCACACGGACACCCCAAAGAGCTAATTATTGGTGATCCGTCAAAGGGAGTAAGTACACACTCTTCTATCAGAAATGTTTGTGATTATTTAGCTTTTATTTCTCAAATAGAGCCTAAGTCAATTGAAGAAGCTGAAAAAGATTGTAACTGGATTAATGCCATGCAAGATGAACTAAATCAATTTAGAAGAAATAACGTTTGGACTTTAACTGAAAGACCCCCTGCACAAAATGGGTTTTTAGAAATAAACTTGATGAACATGGTATTGTAACTAGAAACAAAGCTAGACTTGTTGCTAAAGGCTACAACCAGGAAGAATGGATTGACTTTGATGAAACCTTTGCTCCTATTGCTAGGCTGGAAGCAATTAGACTTTTACTTGCTTTTTCTTGTTTTATGGATTTCAAGTTATTTTAAATGGATGTTAAAAGTGCTTTTTTAAATGGATTTATTAAAGAGGAAGTTTATGTTGAACAACCTCTTAGTTTTGAAAATCATGAATTTCCTAACCATGTTTTTAAATTGCATAAAGCATTGTATGGTTTAAAGTAAGCACCTAGAGCTTGGTATGATAGATTAAGTTCATTTTTGATGAAGAATGATTTTTCTAGAGGTAATGTAGATAATACATTATTTTTGAAAAAGAAAAATGATGATCTCTTAGTAGTACAAATCTATGTAAATTATATTATTTTTGGTGCTACTAATGAATATCTTTGTCAAGAGTTTGCAAAGTTAATGCAGAGTGAGTTCGAGATGAGCATGATGGAAGAACTCAACTTCTTCCTCGGACTCCAAATTAAGCAAACCAAAGAGGGGATCTTCATCAACCAAGCAAAGTACACAAAGGAAATATTAAAAAAGTTTGGGATGGAGACTACCAAACCAATAGGTACCCCTATGAGCTCTTCATGTAAATTAGACAAAGATGAATGTGGTAAATCAGTAGACCAAAAATTATATAGAGGCATGATTGGTTCATTGCTATATCTAACTGCCAGTAGACCAGATATAATGTTTAGTGTTTGTATGTGTGCACGTTTTCAGTCTGCTCCTAAAGAATCACATCTCTTAGCTGTAAAACGTATATTTAGATACTTATCTGGGTCAATTGAAATTGGTCTTTGGTACTCTAGAGAGTCATCATATAAATTGATTGCTTATTCTGATGCTGATTTTGCTGGGTGTAAACTTGATCGTAAAACTACTAATGGAACTTGTCAATTCCTAGGAGTTAATTTGATTTCATGGAGCAGCAAGAAATAGAATTTGGTTGCTCTATCTATGGCGGAAGTCGAATATATAGCAGCTGGAAGCTGTTGTGCTCAGATTCTATGTATCAAACAACAACTCGAGGACTTTGGCATCAAACTAAATAAGACACCCATAAGATGTGATAATACTAGTACAATCAATTTAACGAAAAATCCTGTACAACATTCAAGAAGCAAACATATTGAAATAAGTGATCTTCATAAGAGATCACGTTCAAAACTCTAATATGTTGTTAGAATTCATTTGTACTGATTATCAATTGGCTGATATATTTACAAAATCATTGAATGAAGATAGATTTTGCATGATCAGAAGAGAATTGGGAGTCATTGATCCTTTTGCTTGAAACTCTTCAATTTCCTTCAAAATTTCTTAAAAATGATTTATAAATTCTCAAAAATATTTAAAGCTTCTTTAAGAATTCATTCTAAATTTTATCATTTTTTTTACCAAATTTTATTTTGACAAATTTATTTTCGGAGGTCGACACTTAGGATTTCGGAGGTCGACACTTGAGGTCGACCCCTGAGATTTTTTAGAGGTCGACACTTGAACAGAAAATATATTTTTTAAAACCCGTCTGCAAGCCCTTTTTTCTTCCATTTCTTTCCTTTTCTCCTTCGTGTGGTCCCCCTCCATCGCTCCTAAAGTTCTGAACAATGGATTTGGCATACCCTTCAGTCAGCTGCAGCATACTGACACATATGGAGAGAAATCCCTGTATAGGATGGGATTTTGACTGATTGGTGATCGTTGGGTGCGACGTGAGTCTGGCCAGGAGCTAAATGAGGAGGATGAGATTCGAGCAGCTGAGGCAGGGCCTTCAGAGCCTACTGATCATGGTACACCTCCTCGTCCAGCACCAGAGTCAGAGACTGCGGAGCCTGAGCCATTCACGCCACCACCCTCATCAGCTCCGGCACCTTCTGCTACTGCTATACCACAGAGGACTACAGCGAGCACATCGGACTTTGAGCAGAGAGTGACTGATCACATTTCAGAGGTCCGGACAGAGATTGCTGGTGTACAACAGGAGCTACTCTGCAGATCCACACAGACATGCGCATTGGAGCTCTCTCAGCTACTGTCGTACAGGATTCTGACAGATCCTCAGCCTACTGAGATTGGCATTGCCACTAGGGACTGTAGATCCGACAGTGCCTCCTCCACATTCTGATGCTGCTGATGATGATGATGATGACTCCAGTGGCTATAGTGACAGTGATGGAGATCAGCCTGGAGCAGGTAGCTCTGATGTTCCACCTGCTGATTTGATTCCAGAGATTCCCCCTTCTGCAGATCCTCCTTCTACTGATCTTCCCAGTACAGATCCTCCAGCTACAGATATGCCAGTCGATACTGAGATTACGGAGTCACTCTTTGAGACTATTACAGGCATTCCAGATGATAGAGTGGAGCATACAGAGACTGATATTGATGATCCCACTGCTTATGAGCTTGTCAGCAGGCACACTCCAGCTCAGTCTACTCAGCATACTGATCCACCTACTCCTACTGCTACTACTTCTGGTAGGACACCTTCGGAGTCTTTTCCTCGGACCTATAGATCTCGTAGGACTACCCTTAGGTCTGGTCCCTCTCTGAGAACTCGGAGTCTCACTCATAGGACTCCAAAATCCTCATCTAAGATCTCGGCTCCTATCTCTTTTGATATACCTTCTGATGAGGAGTAGCCTCATAGATTTGCTTGATGTATGATGTACTAGTTTGCTTTGTATGTTCTGATGTATCAGTGTTTTATGCTTACTATGTAAGCAATTTTGTAACTGAATACATTCATATATTTATCTACATTGTGGTATTTTACTTTCTGATACCAGCTCTTAGCATTTATCTTTTTAAACCCTCAAGTTAGAATGTCTTTGCTATATCGAATGCACAAATTGAGGGGGAGCATGTATTTTATGCAACTAAGTACTTCATTGCAATGGAACATAATTTTCTTTAATATATCTTTTACTACAAAGAATGCACTTTTTGATTCTTGACAAAAAGGGGGAGTATAGTATCGTTTGTAAAGTATATATGGTAAAGTATGACTCTTTT
Source organism: Areca catechu (assembly GCA_021397845.1). Classification (NCBI taxonomy): domain Eukaryota; kingdom Viridiplantae; phylum Streptophyta; class Magnoliopsida; order Arecales; family Arecaceae; genus Areca; species Areca catechu. The sequence continues at coordinate 139,342,262 of CM038043.1, forward strand.
ATAGAGTAGAGTAAAGCTATTATGGTTCTTATCTTTTTGACTCATGAGAATGTTTTCACAAAAAGAAAGAAGTAGATGAAAAGTAAATTTTTATGATATACTCATGTATGTGAGGTTTCTTTGAAAATTTTTATTATTGCTTTTGGACTTAATTGCATATATACTCAAGGTTTTGTCATCATCAAAAAGGGGGAGATTGTTGGCTTTGGCTTCTTAGTTTTGATGATTAACAAAAGGTTGAGTATATGTTTGGACTAATGTTTCATTTCAAGATAAAGTTTCAGGCCATAGGTTATTCAAAAAGAGTATCAAGAGTACAATGATGAAACCAAGCTTACTTGATTTTGGAAAGAGCTTTCCTACCTTAAACAAGATCAAATTTCTCATATTGGACCTTCTTATTAAGAAGTAATTGACAAAAGAAACAAAGGCTTAGAGAAACTCAAGCATGGCACGCACCTCTCCAAAGTTTCAGAAAATTTCAGACCAGAGGTCGACCCCCAGAGGTCGACACCTTGCCAAAGGTCGACCACCAGAGGTCGACTCATGAAGAAAAGAAAAGTTCAGCAAGGCCGGCATGGCAAAATTTCAGTGGCACGCTCTAAAGGCCGACCACCAGAGGTCGACACCTGTCTAGAGGTCGATACCAGAGGTCGACTCATCGCATGAGAACTCAAATTGGGCAGAACTATGATTTTCTAGATTTTTGCCTAATATAAACTGGAGGTCGACTCATGAGATCGACACTTGATCCAGAGGTCGACTCATGAGGTCGACTCATGGCATAACGGCTAGTTTTTCTGAACTTTTGATTTGATTTCTAACGGCCATAAACGGTCATATTTTTGATTCTAACGGTCTTGTGGAGTTATTTCAGCTTGAATGAGGTATTTAACCTCCACCTAACTTCAAAAAAGTCAAGGAGAAAAAGAGAAAAATGAGAGAGTAAAAGTACAAAGCCTTCAATCAATCCTAAGCCAAAAAGAGTGAAAATCCAAGAGATTCCTTAGCCAAAAGCTTTCCATTTTTGTGGAATCCAGCTTTCAAGTCTTTGGCATTTAGTAAGGTCCAAGATTCTAAGAGGAAGGCTTGAAGAGTCTCCATCAAGAGCTACATCAAATTATTTTTGCTCAAAAAGGAGTTTGTCTTGTTTTTTATTCATTGTATTCATACTCTATTTGTGTTAGCCTAGTTTCAAGGGAATTTGAAACTAGTGTGAAGTTTGTTGGTGAGCTAATTGATAAAACCAACTAGGGTTGCTTGTAAGCCCGAAGCCAAAACAAGTGTGCAAGGTTTGTTGGTAAGCCTAGGTAGAAAAACCAACTTAGGTTTTGACTTGTGAGCCTTGTAAAACAAGTCGGCTGTAATCTAGAGAAGATTATAGTGGAAATTCCCAAGTGGAGCTTGAGGAGTGGATGTAGGTGCTAGGTGCACCGAACCACTATACGTTTTGTGTGTTTGCATTGCTTTATTCTCTTTCTTTACTCTTTAATTGTTATTATCTTTCATTGCTTCCGTTGCACAATTACTTGAGCACTATCACTATTCACATTTGAAATTGATAGCACATACATTGCTTTAATTTTAAAATACCCAATTCACCCCCCCTCTTGGGCACCATATCTGGGCAACACTCTATACTGTCTTGCTTTTCCTGCTATCCTGAGAAGATCTGCTCGAATGTGGTATTCGAGTTTACCGCCGAAGAGTTGACCTAGATTTATTACAAGGTACTCGACTTCAGGCATAACTGAAAATGGCTATGTATCAATAAAAAATTCTAAGATACTATAATTCTTGTGTAAAGGAATGGGTTTTCCGTTATGAAGATTTAGTTCTATGAAGGTCTAAAGTATCTAAACCAGCCGAACAAGGCAAACTTTCTCATACATGGGAAGGTCCATATCGGGTTAAATAAGTTATTCATCTCGGAACTTATCGATTGGAAACCTTAGAAGGTATTCTACTACCTCGACCTTAAAATGTACAAAACCTCTGCAAATATTATTAATAAAGGTTTTAATTCAAGGTTATCGAGATACATTTAATTATTCTGTCTTCATCTTTCTTATAAAAAAGGTATAAGGATAATCTACGTGATCTACCTTACGAAGTGCCGAGGTGGGCTTGACCAGCCTGTCTTAATATTTTTTCTTTAAAGGCATAAGGATGATCTCCGTGGTCTACCTTACGAAGTGCCGAGTTGGGCTTAACCAGTCCATCTTAATTAAAAAGGTATAAGGATGATCTCCGTGATCTACCTTACAAAGTGCCGAGATGGGTATGATCAGCCTATCTTAATTCTATTTCTGAAAGGCATGAGAATGATCTCTATAATCTACTCTACGAAATACCGAGATAGGCCTGATCAGCCTATCTTAATCTTTAACTAAAGGGCATAAAGATGATCCAAGTGATCTATCCTATAAAATGCCAAGGTTTAATAAGCCTAATTCATTCTTTATAAAGGCATGGATGACTCATACGGTCTATCTCATCCTAAGTCTGAAGACTTAGTGTATTCTTCAAGTTCGAAGACTTGGTGTTATTATCAGGAGACTTGGTATTGTTTCATCTCAATTATTCAGAATCATCCTAAGTCCGAAGACTTAGTGTATTCTTCAAGTCCGAAGACTTGGTATTATTATTTGAAGACTTTGTATTATTTCGTCTCAATTATTCAGAATCATCCTAAGTCCAAACACTTAGTGTATTCTTCAAGTCCGAAGACTTGGTATTATTATCTGGAGACTGTATTATTTCATCTCAATTATTCAGAATCATCCTAAGTTCGAAGACTTAGTGTATTTTTCAAGTCCGATTGTTATCTAGAAATTGGGTATTATTTTATCTTAATTATTCAAAATTATCCTAAGTCCGAAGACTTAGTGTATTTTCATGTCCGAAGACTTGATATTATATTGAATATGGAGGCTTAGTATTATTCCGTCATAGTTATTCTGAATTACCTTAAGTCTAAAGACTTTGTACATTTTTTAGCCCAAAGACTTGATATCATTATTTGAAGACGGTATTATTTCATCTCAATCCCACAAGAGCTATTTTAAGTCCGAACACTTAATGTGTTTTTCAAATACAAGGACTTGGTATTATGTTAAACCCAAAGATTTGGTATTATGATTTCAAAGTCTGTCGTTTCAAATATGAAGACTTACTGTACTTTCAAGTCTGAAAACTTGGTATCATCGTCAGAAGATTATTGTTTAAAGTCCAAAGACTTTACACTTGGATAAACCTTTATCTCGAAATTAAGAAGGTACATGCATTCATTCATAAAATTTCTCCATAGATGCATAATCTTGCTCAAGGTAAGTTTTCAATTGAAACTTTTCTCAATAAAACTTTCTATTCATGAAAATCATGTACATTTTCTCAAAAGAAAAAAAAGAAAAGTTACAGATCACCCTCTATTGGAGTATCTTCGGCTTGAGTGAGGTTGATCGGTTCAATTGATTCTTTGGTTGAAGCGGGCACTTCAGAAGGATCTTGTGGTTCGGGCTCCTCCGATTCTTCAAGAACAAACAGTTGGACCTCCGAAATATCAAGGCTTGGGTGAAGATTTTGTATCTCTTTCATCCCATTATTGAAGCCTGCTTTATAACTGTAGGTCCCTACTTCGGTCATTTTATTTTTGAATGCCGAAGACTCCTTATAAACTTCTATCACCTTTTTCAATTGATCTTTTAAAGACCGTATCTCTTCGGCTGATGATTCGGCCTTTTCAATTGCCTCTTCAGCCTTCTTAACAGCTTCTTCAGTCTTTAGCTAGGCTGATGGGGATCTAGGGTAGGTCCGGGTATTTTTCTATTTTTCTCTTATTTTCTTAGATTTTTGTGATTTTTCCTATTCCCGCTATTCCATCTATTCTTTCTATTCCACCTTTATCCAATCTTATTCCCAATCTATTCCTACACTATTCCATCTTCTCCCGTGAATTTTTTTTAACACCTAAACCCTAGCCTCCGCACCCTCCGGCCCCAGATCCGGGCCGCCCGACCCCCGGCCGCCCCCGCCAAACCGCCGTCGACGTTCGCCGGCCCCCGCCCTCACCGGAGAAGCCACCGTCGCCGCCCAATCACCGTGGGAAGATGAACGGATGCGGAGGCATCCGCTTGCCGCGGCCCATGGCCGCCGCTGCCGTTCCCGCCACCCGCCGGCCCTCGCCCGACCGCCGGTGGGGTCCTTCGCCGCCCACACCCGTGGGAAGATGAACGGACGCGGGAGGCATCCGTCCGCCCGTGTGCGGCCGTGTGACGCCGCCGTCCACCGCCTGACGCCGCCACCATTGCCCGCCTATCCGCCGGCCACCTTCCCGCCGTCCACGGCCTCCCCCGCCGTCCACCGGCTGTGCTGGGCCCAAGAGGTCTCCCACGGCCGTGGGAGACCAAACGGCATGCTGGGTGTGCCGTGCCAGTCCCTGTGCTGCCTCGCTTGCGGCCCGCCGCCAGCCGTCCGCTGCTCACCATCCGTTGGCCCCATCCGCCGCTTGCTTCCCAGTCACCAGCCATGTGCTCCGTCCGGCGATCCATCCTCTGCACGGCTGTGTAAGGAGTTTGCATGGATTCCAGAGCAGCCCAAATTTCAGAGCAACACACTTTCTAGAGCATATCATCAAGCCGACATGCTTCTTAGAGCAGATCAGCACCACTTTTGATGTAACACAAATTTTGATATAATTTATTTTCCTTTTTTAGTTTTCTTAGAGGCTAAGAAACTGAGTGTTTTGTTTTTTCTATATAAAGGCCCCCTCTCCCCTGTAATAATCAGAGAGATTTGATATAGATTTTTGGGTTGGTTCCGGTTCTAGTTCTGGGCTAAGGCCCATTTTCCTTCGTTCCCTGCTGTGTGCATTATGGGTTCGATGAGGGATATGAGGCGTTCCCTGCTGTGTGCATTATGGGTTCGATGAGCACCCTAGTTATCCCCTATCTCGTCTTCTTTATCCCCTCGTGTCCTTCGAGAGTCATCCTAGCGCATCTATGTGAGAGCCCTGCTGTGTACATTATGGGTTCGATGAGAGCTCAGGGTAGCTGGTGCTGTGACCCCTTCGGGAGGGTAGCTTTATGCTCAGGGTAGCTGGTACTGTGATCCCTCGGAAGGGTAGCTTTAGGCTTTGACCCCTGACTTTTTGTGTGCGTCCCCCGCTAGAGTGAGTCTCAGGGCCATGAGTTCCACTTCCCGGTCCCCCGTCTCCATCCTTCCTTCGCCACATCCACCCAGAAAATTGAAAACAAAAGAGATCAGTTGTCTTAGGATTTTAGAGTCAGTATGCCCTAGTCCCGGGAGGCTTCTTAGCTCTCCCACGGTCCTAGTTTGTTTAGTTGTTTCCCTGTTTTATAAATAACCAGGTTACATCGATTTTTCGTCCCGCATCAATTTTGGTATCAGAGCTAGTTGTGGATTTAGGGTGTGCTCCATTTTTCGAACTCGACGGAGTCGAGTGCTTTGTGGTCGAGGAGAATGATGGGGATCCAGGGCAGGTCCGGGTATTTTTCCATTTTTCTCTTATTTTCTTAGATTTTTTTTGATTTTTCCTATTCCCGCTATTCCATCTATTCCTGGTATTCCACCTTTATTCCAATCTTATTCCCGATCTATTCCTACACTATTCCATCTTCTCTCGTGAATTTTTTTTTAACGCCCAAACCCTAGCCTCCGTCCCCTCCGGCCCCAGATCCGGGCCGCCCGACCCCCGGCCGCCCCCGCCGAACTACCGTTGACATTCGCCGGCCCCCGCCCTCGCTGGAGAAGCCACCGTCGCCACCAAATCACCGTGGGAAGACGAACGAACGCGGAGGCGTCTGCTCATCGCGGCCCACGGCCGTCGCTGCCGCCACCGCCGCCGGCTTGCTGCCGCCACCATTCCCGCCACCCACCGGTCCTCGCCCGACCGTCGATGGGGTCCGTCTCCGCCCACACCTGTGGGAAGACGAATGGACACGAGAGGTGTCCGTTCGCCCGCATGCGATCGTGTGATGCAGCCGTCCATCGCCTGACGCCGCCACCGCTGCCTGCCTATCCGTCGGCCACCTTCCCACTGTCCACGGCCTCCCCCGCCATCCATCGGCCGCGCCGGTCCCAGGAGGTCTCCCATGGCCGTAGGAGACTAAACGGCACGCTGGGCATGCCATGCCAGTCCTTGTGCCGCCTCGCCTGCGGCCCACCGCCAGCCGTCCGCTGGCCCCGTCCGTCGCCTGCTTCCCAGTCACCGGCCATGTGCTCTGTCCGGCGATCCATCCTCCACACGGCCTTGTGAGGAGTTTGCACGGATTCCAGAGCAGCCCAAATTTCAGAGCAGCATGCTTTCTGGAGCAGATCATCAAGCCGATACGCTTCTCAGAGCAGATCAGCACTACTTTTGGTGCAACACGAATTTTGATATAATTTATTTTTCTTTTTTAGTTTTCTTAAAGGCTAAGAAACTGAGGGTTTTGGTTTTTCTATATAAAGGCTCCCTCATCCTTGTAATAATCATAGAGATTTGATATTGACTTTTGGGTTGGTTCTGGTTCTGGTTCTGGGCTGAGGCCCGTTTTCCTTCGTTCCCTGCTGTGTGCATTATGGGTTCGATGAGGGGTGTGAGGTGTTCCCTGCTGTGTGCATTATCGGTTCGATGAGCACCCTAGTTATCCCCTATCTCGTCTTCTTTATCCCCTCGTGTCCTTCGAGAGTCATCCTAGCACATCTATGTGAGAGCCCTGCTGTGTGCATTATGGGTTCGATGAGAGCTCAAGGTAGCTGGTGCTGTGACCCCTTGGGAGGGTAGCTTTATGCTCAGGGTAGCTGGTGTTGTGATCCCTCGGAAGGGTAGCTTTAGGCTTTGACCCTTGACTTTCTGTGTACGTCCCCTACTAGAGTGAGTCTCAGGGCCATGAGTTCCACTTCCCGGTCCCCCATCTCCATCCTTCCTTCGCCATATCTACCCAGAAAATTGAAAACAAAAGAGATCAGCTGTCTTAGGATTTTAGAGTCAGTATGCCCTAGTCCCGGGAGGCTTCTTAGCTCTCCTACGGTCATAGTTTGTTTAGTTATTCCCTGTTTTCCAAATAACCAGGTTACATCGATTTTTCGTCCCGCATCAATTTTGGTATTGGTGCGGACACCAAAGGCACCAGAATAAGGCAGAGGCTTTTCAACCCTCTGTGGATTGATCAATAATTTATGAGTCCATCTGTAATAAGAGCTTAGCCCATTTAAGTCCATTTTAGTTGTTATTTGAGTCTTTTGAGTTGTTATTTCAGTTATGTACTAGTCAGCTCATGTTGAGCTAGTTCAGTCCAATGCTAGTCAGCTCGTATTGAGCTAATTTTATTTTTTTTTGAGTCCTGTCTGTTGGCTCCACCCAGTAATTTTGATGAATAACAAAACATTGAGTGCATATTGTATACTAATGTGTATTTCAAGTTATGAGTTTTTAGGAAGAAAGCACCTCAAAATCTCAAAAACTTATGTTTCATGGCACGTCATGGCACGGAGCTTTTCTCACAAATCTGGACATCCTCTTCATGGAAAAAGGGCATCTAAATGATTAAATATTTTGTGTTTATGATTCATTTAAGTTTCAAGATTTATATTTATGTTTTTGAGGTTATTTACACTTGAATCTGAGCTTTTCAGTCTCAAGTGTCGACACCTAGAAAGTGAAGTGTTGACACTTTAGCATTTGGCACGAACAAAAATCCTTGGCACACCAAATGTCGACACCCAGAACCAAGTGTCGACCTCAAGTATCGACACTTAGGTTTCCAAGTGTCGACTCAAGGCCTAAAAATTTTGAAAATACAGAACTTTGTCATTTGAGAATTTTTGTGTCAAGTGTCGACACCTGTGCATCAAGTGTCGACACTTGAAAGTTCAAGTGTCGACACCTAGAGATCAAGTGTTGACACTTGACAGCCAAGTGTCGACACCTGACAGCCAAGTGTCGACACTTGCAGCCTGACAGCTCTAACGGATCTATTTTTCTGACTTGCAGAACTTACTTTTCAAGCTCCAAACGATTATTTCTGAGGTTCTAACGGTCACAAACTATTTTTTGGAAGGTTCTTGGTGTATTTAACCTTCACCAACCTCATTTTAAAGAGGAAGTGTATTGATGTGTATTCAAGTCTATTCAAAAGCCAAAAAGCCTATATTCTCTCAAATACTTCACATCAAAAGCCTTTTATAGTTTGATTCCTTGAAAAGCCTACAAGCTCATCCTTACTTCATTCCAAAAGAGGCACTTTGAAGGATATTCCAAGGAAGAGTCAAGACAAAGCATCAACTTGAGCTTCAAAGATTTCATTCTACTCTTGAAGAGAGTTTGTTTTAGTTTTAAAATTGTATATCTGTTTTTACATTGTGACTTAACCTTGCTTTCAAGGGTGTCTTGAAAGAAGGTTATTGTGGTTTGTTGATAAGCCAAAGAGATAAAACCAACTAGGGTTAACTTGTGAGCCCAAAGACAAAACAAGTGTTAAGATTTGTTGGTAAGCCTAAATGATAAAACCAACTTAGGTTTTGACTTGTGAGCCTTGTGAAAAACAAGTCAGCTGTAATCTTGTTTGGATTATAGTGAAATTCCCAAGGGTGGCTTGGGGAGTGGATGTATATGCTAGGTTTGCATCGAACCACTATAAACCTTGTATTTGTGTGTGATTGCTCTCTTCCTCTCTTGCTCTTTGATTATTGCTACTGCTTTAAATCTCTTGCATTGAATTTATCATTTTTCACTAGCACCACTAGTCCCTCTCTTTATTGTTTTAAATTTTCTAAAAGATCCAATTCACCTCCCCTCTTGGGCTCCATTTCTGGGCAACAAGTGGTATCAGAGTGCCGGTACTCTCTTGTAGGTCCAAGGATCTTGAGTAAAAGATCATGGCAGCCCCAATAGGAATGGATATTGTTGAAGGTCAAGCTTCAAATCATCCCCCACTTTTCAATGGCACAAATTACACATACTGGAAGACACACATGCGCATATTTATTCAATCTCTTGACTATAATTTATGGAGGACAATTGTAAAAGGTCCTCATCAGCCTACGATGTTGATTAATGGCATTCTCACTCCAAAGATGGAAGATGATTGGGATGAGAATGGCATTGAGCAAATCGAGATTAATGCTAAGGCTATGAATCTATTATTTTACTTTCTTGACCCAAGTGAATTTAATAGAATATCTAACTGTCTCTCTGCTAAAGAGATTTGGGATACACTTGAAGTTACCCATGAGGGTACACTCCAAGTGAAAACTACCAAGGTCAACATGCTTATTCATACGTATGAAATATTTAAAATAGAACCTACTGAGTCTATTAGTGAGATGTATACTAGGTTCACAAATATTGTGAATGGCATGAGAAGCCTAGAAAAAATTATTTCTAACGGTGAACTTGTGAACAAACTTCTCAGGTCTCTACCAGCTTTGTGGGATGCAAAAGTAACAGCTATTGAAGAAGCTAAGGATGTCAACACTCTCCCACTTGAACAACTGTTGGGTTCACTAATGACCTATGAGCTCTCCCTCAAACAAAAAAATGGAGAGGTCGACAAAAAGAAGAAAGTAATCGTGTTCAAATCTACTGTAGAGAGAGGAATCAAGCGAAGACTCCGAAGGAGATGATGAAGAAGATGAGATGGTTCTACTGGCGAGAAAATTCAGAAGGTTCATGAGGAAGAAAATGCTCAACTTCAAAAAAAAACCTCTGAAAGGTGAGCCAAGTAAAGAGGACAAAGAAAAGAAGAAGGAGCAGCCTACTTGTTTTGAATGCAAAAAATCCAGCCATTTCAAGGTAGACTGCCCCTTGCTAAAGAAAAGTAGAAGAAAGCTGAGAAAGAAAGCCATGATGGCAACTTGGAGTGAAAGTGAGGACTCCAGTTCTGAGGAAGAACAGCAGGAGGTGGCAAACTTCTGTCTGATGGCTGATCATGATGAGGTATGTTCCGAAACAGAAAATGAATTTACTTTTGATGAGCTTCATGAAGTTTTTGATGAATTAGTCATAGAATTTCAAAAACTAAAATCAAAACATAAAGATTTAAAGAAGCAAAATTTAGATCTAGCCAAAACAAATGACAAGCTTTCAAATGAAAATGAATGCCTTCTTCTTCAAAATAAAAAAATTAAATGATAAGATTGTAGCACTTGAAAAAGAAAAAGAAGTCTTGAAAAAGAAAAGTGCCTCACTTTCAGATGAAAATTTGTCAAAACAAAGCAAAAGAATTTTTAAATGAAAATAAAAGATATAAAGAAGAAATCAAAAAATTAAAACCTTTTGTAGAAACTTATAGTTCTGAAAAATTGAATTTGCTTTTGAATAACCAAATAGCAGTATTTGATAAAGCAGGTTTAGGATTTAGAACTCATAAGAAACAAAAACTTTTTAAAAATTTCTTTGTGCCTGCATCTTCATCCATTACTTGCTATACTTGTGGTACTAAAGGACACAAATCTTATATGTGCAACAAAAGAAGATTAAGTAACACTAAGAAAGTTTGGATTCTGAAAGGAACCAATGCCACTAACCAAAAAGGACCCAAGATGGCTTGGGTATCTAAAGTCTCCACTTGATCTTTATTGTAGGTATGCCTTGCAACCAATAAGAGAAGGATGTGGTACCTTGATAGCGGTTGCTCAAGGCATATGACAGGAGATGTGGAGCAGTTCTCATCACTCGAATATCAAAATGGTGGCAATGTAACTTTTGGTGATAATAGAAAGGGCAAAATTATCGGTATTGGTAAAGTCCATATCACCCATTCTTCTTATATTAATAATGTCTTATATGTTGATGGTTTGAAACACAACTTGCTTAGCATTAGCCAGTTTTGTGACAAAAATTTTAAAGTTGTTTTTGAATCTTCTTTGTGCATTGTTTCTAGTCTAGATGACAATGGCATTAAGTTCATTTGTCATAGGCATGGCAATATTTATATGGTTGATCTTGATGATCTCCCTATTCAAAAAGGTCAATGCCTAGTGGCAATGGAAGCCAAGATCGATGAAACTAGTTGGCTTTGGCATCGCAGACTAGAACATGTAAACATGCATTTAATTTCAAAACTTAGTAAAAAGAACTTGGTAAAGGATTTGCCTAAACTCAATTTTGAAAAAGACAAGATTTGTAGTGCATGTCAACTTGGAAAACAAACCAAATCCTCTTTCAAACCAAAAGGAGTAATCTCTACATCTAGACCTTTGAAGTTGCTTCACATGGACCTCTTTGGGCCAACTAGAACATCTAGTTTGGGAGGTAAGAAGTATGGTCTAGTCATTGTAGATGATTTCTCATGATTTACATGGGTCATGTTTTTAGCACATAAAGATGAAACTTTTTCTGAATTCATTAGATTTCATAAAAGAGTTTTGAATAAAAAAGGTGTTTCAGTCGTATCTTTGAGAAGTGATCATAGAACCGAATTTGAAAATGCTGATTTTGATAAATTTTGTATTGAAAATGGCATTCATCATAATTTTTCTATACCTAGGACACCTTAACAAAATGGGATAGTAGAAAGAAAAAATAGAACTCTTGAAAAAATAGCACGCACCATGCTTTGTGAAAATGATTTACCTAGATATTTTTGGGCGGAAGCCATAAATACTACATGCTATGTTTTAAATCGAGTTTTAATTCGATCGATTCTAAAGAAAACACCTTATGTACTTTGGAAGGGTAGAAAACCTTCAATTCGTTATTTTCATGTTTTTGGATGCCGTTGTTTCATCTTAAACAATGGTAAGGATAATTTAAGTAAATTTGATGCCAAATCAGATGAGGGAGTTTTTCTAGGCTACTCCATATCTAGTAAGGCATATATGGTCTTCAACAGAAGAACACTTGTTGAAAAATCCATACATATGGTATTTGATGAATCTAACCAAAAATCTTCAAGAAAAGAAGATGTACTCTCTGATGAAACATGTAGCAAGAAAACTAAAGGAATAAACAACAATGAAGGGCTTACCAAGGAACAAAATGATGATCAAAACATTGAAGGAGATCAAGCACAAGGTGATGAAAACACGTCAACGGTTGATCCATTACCAAAAGAATGGAGGTATGCTCATGGACACCCAAAAGAACTAATTATCGGTGATCCATCTAAAGGTGAAGTACTCGATCATCCCTTAGAAATATCTGTGATTACTTAGCTTTTATTTCTTAAATTGAACCTAAAACTATTGAGGAAGCTGAATGTGATAGTAATTGGATAAATGCTATTCAAGATGAACTTAACCAATTCAAAAGGAACAATGTTTGGACATTAGTAGATAGGCCTTCAAACACTTCAATTATTGGTACAAAGTGGGTTTTTCAAAATAAACTTGATGAAAATGGAGTAGTTACTAGAAATAAGGCTAGACTAGTTGCCAAAGGATACAATCAGGAGAAAGGAATAGATTTTGATGAAACCTTTGCTCCTGCAGCTAGACTTGAGGCAATTAGACTATTGTTGGCTTTTGCTTGCTTCATGAATTTTAAATTGTATCAAATGGATGTTAAAAGTGCCTTTTTAAATAGTCTAATTGAAGAAGAGGTTTACATTGAGCAACCCCCTGGTTTTGAAAATTCTGAATTTCCAAATCATGTTTACAAACTTCATAAAGCTTTGTATGGATTGAAACAAGATCTAAGAGCTTGGTATGATCGTTTAAGCTCTTTCTTGCTCAAAAATGATTTTATTAGAGGTAATGTAGACAAAACTTTGTTTTTTAAGAAAAAGAATGATGATCTCTTAGTAGTACAAATCTATGTAGATGATATAATATTTGGTGCTACTAATGAATCTCTTTGTCAAGATTTTGCGAAGTTAATGCAGGGTGAGTTCGAGATGAGCATGATGGGAGAACTAAATTTTTTCCTCGGACTCCAAATAAAGCAAACCAAAGAGGGGATCTTCATCAACCAAGCAAAATACACAAAAAAAATACTCAAGAAGTTTGGGATGGAGAACACTAAGTCTTTAGGTACCCCTATGAGCTCTACTTGTAGACTTGACAAGGATGAATCAGGTAAATCTATTGACCAAAAATTATATCGTGGTATGATCGGTTCATTGTTATATCTTACAGCCAGTAGGCTCGATATCATGTTTAGCGTCTGTATGTGTGCTAGATATCAGTCTAATCCTAAAGAGTCTCATCTTTTGGCTGTTAAACGTATACTTAAATATCTATCTGGTTCAATTAAAATTGGTTTATGGTACTCTAGAGATTCTTCATTTGAATTGATTGCTTATTCTGATGCTGATTTTGCTGGGTGTAAACTTGATCGTAAAAGTACTAGTGGAACCTATCAGTTTCTTGGAGTAAATTTGATCTCTTGGAGTAGCAAAAAACAGAACTCAGTTGCTTTATCTACGGTGGAAGCCGAATATATAGCAGTTGGAAGCTGTTGTGCTCAAATCCTTTGGATCAAACAACAACTTAAAGATTTTGGCATTAAACTAACTAAGACATCCATAAGATGTGATAATACTAGTGCAATCAATCTATCTAAAAATCCTGTGCAACATTCAAGAAGTAAATACATTGAAATAAGACATCATTTCATAAGAGATCATGTACAAAACTCTAATGTTATTCTTGATTTTGTATGTACTGATGATCAGTTAGCAGATGTGTTTACCAAACCTTTGTGTGAGGATAGGTTCTGTCTGATTAGAAGAGAGTTAGGTGTCATTGATCTATTCTCCTAGAACTCTCATAAATTTAATTATACCTAAATCTTTTCGTTCAAAACTACTTGCTTTAAGCCCCAAAAATCTGATTAAATTGTTTCCTATTTTTCTAAAAATTTTTGGATTTTCTTAAAATTTTTTTGGCCAAGTGTCGACACTTGGAAATTGTCAAGTGTCGACACCTGACCAAGTGTCGACACTTGACAAATACTAAGTGTCGACACTTGCGAAACAGAACTTGTTTTTAAAAGGGCCGACCGAGGGTTTTGTCCTTATTTTCCACCCATCGATTTCTCGCAATAGTGGTCCCCCTCTATCCAAATCCTTCCATTTCCCTTTTAACCCATCATAAATTAGGTAATCCCTCTTTCAATTTCACTCTATTTTCTTTTTAATTCTTGAATTTCCATTTTTGGTTTATTACCGTCAAACCGTGAATAGGGCTTTTCCGGCTATTTTTTAAGATTCTAAACCAGATTTTCATAAGTTTTATCGGATTTCTAAAGCTCCATTTATTGGAATAGCGGTTGAATGGCTTTTTTCTTGAATTTTCCATGATTTTTTGGTCGTTTTCATGCTTATCTCACCCGTTTTTCAAAAAAAAAACACTGTTTGATTGATTTTGGGCAGAAAAATTGGGTTTTTTATTTAAAATCTAGTATTCTAAATCCATTTATTGTTTTATAGAAAAGTTTTTCATGATGTTATTGTGACATTTTCACCACTTTGCTAAAACCCTAATTGATTTAAACCCAAATTCCATGGGTTTTGATATATTGGCCTTACAAAAAGTATTTTCCAAAAGTTCAAATGTGTTTTAACAAACAAAAATATTTTCTATAATTATCTGTACGGGGTATTGTCATTTAATCAAAGTATAGGTTGTAAAAACCTCACCTTTAAACTGATTGACAGTTTTTCCTAACTTTGTTTGGGGTATTTTACAACCCAAAATTGTTTTAATTCTAGTTTTCAAAGCCTGTCTGAACACATTTTAAGAAATGAAGCTCTCCTTATCTCAGCCTGTAGCTAGTCCTATAGTTCTAAGTCTGATTGAACCTATCTTCCTTTTTTCTTAGTCAGCTTGCTGTAATGGGTCCCAAAAAGAGACTTGCAGTTAGGGAGAGACCTAGTCGTGGTGTAGAGAGGAGATCGAAGGCCAGATTTGACCCTGCACAGGCTAGCAGTTCTGCCACATCGAGTTCCCCCCTGCAGAGAGGATGGCAGGGAAGTTAGTAGCCTCTGGGAGGAGAGTCGACCTTGAGTGTTTTGATAGGCACCATTTCAGCTTACGACAGGTGCTCACTGATGCAGGATTAGTACCATTCTGTACTATGCAGGAGAGGTACTATCCTCATCTAGTGAGAGAGTTCTATGGTGCGTTGAATTGTCGACGACTTCTTTGGACTACGACAGTGAGAGGTATTCAGATTTCACCCACGGCAGAGCTATTGAGCAGAGTATGGGAGATCCCCCATAGGGGAATCTGTGTTTTTTCGGTGGATGACAGAGAGGTTGCTTTTAAGTATATCCTCGAGCGAGAGGATGTTCGTGGTATATCCTTAGTTACCGCGAACCATTTATCTATGAAGATGCACCTATTGCACCACATCACGGCACGTATACTTCTGCTGAAGACTGGGAGATTTGACTTCATCACTGAGAGAGAGTTGATGGTGATGACGAGTCTGATAGAGAGGAGGCAGATTGATCTTCCATCCTTGATGCTAGTTTAGATGCATGATGCTGCGACTCAGCACCGTCACTGTTTACCTTACGGCATGGCACTGACCAGATTATTTAGAGCTTGTGGAGTATCACTAGAGGGGGAGATCCCCAAGGAGATACTACACACAGATGTATATGATGAGAGGTCTTTGCATCGTATGGGATATAGACTAGTTGCAAGTCAATGGGTGCGCAGAGAGTCTGGCCAGGAGCCAGATGAGGAGGACGAGCTTCGAGAGGCAGAGGCAGGACCATCTGAGCCAGCAGTTTTTCCTCCCGTTGATATCCCATCGACACAGGCAGAGCATTCGACTCCTGATACTTCAGCTCCTCCGCCACTTTCTACTAGACTATCCTTTGAGGAGCACACCAGAGAGCAATTCACTGAGATCAGGGATGAGTTGACTCAGCTACGTAGCGAGGTTGAGATTCTTCGAGCACATACTACCACGGAGCATGCTGAGATCCGTAGATCTATGGAGGAGGGATTCTCGCGTATTGAGGATCTGTTGAGATCCCTTATACCTCCTGCAGCCGCTGCAGTTGTATCCTCTGATGATGATGATGATGATGATGATGATGATGGTGATGATCACCAGAGCGACCATGCTGATACTATTGAGGGTGGTGATCGGGCAGATATGGATGAGGACAGAGCTACAGAGATTGTGGGTAATGATAGTGACAGTGATGGCAGTGCAGATGATTTTGAGGTGGTTAGTCATGATCCTCCCACTACCCCAGCTGCTCCTACTGACTTGGTTGATTCCACACCGGACTTTGTTACACCAGCTGATATTCTTTCCCCCCCTTCCACTAGATCATCTAGGGTTGTACCCGCCTTTGGTCCTTCTGGCCGCACTAGGAGTCATCGAGCTTTAGTACCTCCTAGGGCCTTAGCCACCAGATCTAGGATCAGTGCCCCATTTAGTCTTGAGATTCCATCTAATGAGGATTAGCCTCACAGATGTCTGTTATAGTTCATATATTGTATATTTCTGATATTTGTATGACTCTGATGATATCTGTATGTTTCAGTTCTTGCTGATGACTCAGCAAATTTTTTGTACTGAAAACTTCTCTTATCTTTTATATATATTTCAGTTTAGTGCTTATTATTTATGTTTGAATGGTTAAATTTACCTTCTTCAGCTATGATTTTCTTTGATCTTTTTGGCTCTGATACCTATCTTATTTGATTCTCTACCATCTTTTTGTCTCCATGCTCATTATGAGGGGGAGGTTATTCCCCTTTCTAATGATTGACAAAAAGGGGAAAAAATAGTATTGATTGTATAGATGCATAAATTTTTGTGGTTTCACCTTGTGAGAATCTTTGAAATTTACTTTAATGAGAAATATCTAATTAAGGGAGAGATTGATTCTTCCTAACTATGAAGTTTTTGCCTCTCATATGGACTTAAATCCATATTCATGAATTATAATAGTTAAAGTTTGAAATGTAATGCTTTTTTACTCAAGGTTTTGTCATCATCAAAAAGGGAGAGATTGTTGGCTCCATCCAGTGATTTTGATGAATAACAAAACATTGAGTGCATATTGTATACTAATGTGTATTTCAAGTTATTAGTTTTCAGGAAGAAAGCACCTCAAAATCTCAAAAACTTATATTTCATGGCTTGTCATGGCACGGAGCTTTTCTCACAAATCTGGACATCCTCTTCATGGAAAAAGGGCATCTAAATGATTAAATATTTTGTGTTTATGATTCATTTAAGTTTCAAGATTTATATTTATGTTTTTGAGGTTATTTACACTTGAATCTGAGCTTTTCAGTCTCAAGTGTCGACACCTGGAAAGTGAAGTGTCGACACTTCAGCATTTGGCACGAACAAAAATCCTTGGCACGCCAAGTGTCGACACCCAGAACCAAGTGTCGACACCAAGTGTCGACACTTAGGTTTCCAAGTGTCGACTCAAGGCCTGAGAATTTTGAAAATACAGAACTTTGTCATTTGAGGATTTTTGTGTCAAGTGTCGACACTTGTGCATCAAGTGTCGACACTTGAAAGTTCAAGTGTCAACACCTAGAGATCAAGTGTCGACACCTGACAGCCAAGTGTCGACACCTGACAATCAAGTGTCGAGACTTGCAGCCTGACAGCTCTAATGGATCTATTTTTCTGACTTGCAGAACTTGCTTTTCAAGCTCCAAACGGCTATTTCCGAGGTTCCAACGGTCACAAACCATTTTTTGGAAGGTTCTTGGTATATTTAACCTCCACCAACCTCATTTTAAAGAGGAGGAAGTGTATTAAAGTGTATTCAAGTATACTCAAAAGCCAAAAAGCCTATATTCTCTCAAATACTTCACATCAAAAGCCTTTTATAGTTTGATTCCTTGAAAAGCCTACAAGCTCATCCTTACTTCATTCCAAAAGAGGCACTTTGAAGGAGATTCCAAGGAAGAGTCAAGACAAAGTATCAACTTGAGCTTCAAAGATTCCATTCTACTCTTGAAGAGAGTTTGTTTTAGTTTTAAAATTGTATATCTGTTTTTACATTGTGATTTGACCTTGCTTTCAAGGGTGTCTTGAAAGAAGGTTATTGTGATTTGTTGGTAAGCCAAAGGGATAAAACCAACTAGGGTTAACTTGTGAGCCCGAAGACAAAACAAGTGTTAAGGTTTGTTGGTAAGCCTAATTGATAAAACCAACTTAGATTTTGACTTGTGAGCCTTGTGAAAAACAAGTCAGCTGTAATCTTATTTGGATTATAGTGAAATTCCCAAGGATGGCTTGGGGAGTGGATGTAGGTGTTAGGTTTGTATCGAACCACTATAAACCTTGTATTTGTGTGTGATTGCTCTCTTCTTCTCTTGCTCTTTGATTATTGCTACTGCTTTAAATCTCTTGCATTGAATTTATCATTTTTCACTAGCACCACTAGTCCCTCTCTTTATTGTTTTAAATTTTCTAAAAGATCCAATTCACCCCCCCTCTTGGGCTCCATTTCTGGGCAACACTGTCCAAGCATACTGAAGACTCAAGACCACATCATACAAGTGAAGATCAAGTCCAACTTGATTGAAGACATGGAAGTTGAGCCCAAGTCCAACCCAGCTTAAAGATTTGAAGACCCCAGGAGGAAAATTCAAAAAACCCTGATTCCTTGTAGATGCCCTCCAGATGCCCAGATTCCCTTCCAGATGCCAAAATATATTCATAGACCAAGGCATCCATGATTTTAGAGGTACATCTGTATCCTAGCCCAAAGAAATCAAGCCCAGGCGCCAAGCCCAAGCCCCTAAGAAGCAAGATACCAGGGAATATTCCTGCTACCTGGATACTAGGCCACCCCAGCTTCCAGAGGCCCAAACCCATGCGCCCGAGCCCCTTTGGGCCGGCCACTTGCTGCTCTTAGAAGCCCAACACACCCCCTAAGTGTCCTTGGAGTGTTGACCAAGTTAAGAGAATTTTTAGGAATTTTTTCTACCTAATGTTTCCTTATTTTCTAGCTAGGGTTTGAGAGGGAAAAGGATTATTATGTAATGTCAATTGTACCCTTACTTGGGGCCCAAGATTAAGGGTCTATTTAAGGGACCCTAGCCTCTTGTATGAAACTAGATTTTGATATGAAATAAACCTTGAGTTCTTATATTATTTTATGTAATTACCCTGCTGTGTGCATAAAGGGGTTTGAGAGTTCTTCTTCCCGGTGCTACAACCATCATCTTGCTGCCAGCCAATCCTCCAGAGCCTTGGCCATCCACTCCAAAATTCCTTTTCCCTTTGCTATTTTCCTTTGTTTTCTTGATTTCCTCTGAGTTTTCTAACCCCTGACAGGTCATTTGCAGGTCCCCAAGTTCCTACGAATCCAACAACTCCAGCCAAGCCTCAATCGGACCACCGAGCAGAAAGTCGGGTATCCGCAGGTCTTTGGCTCGGTTTTCCAGGCCGCATCCATCGAGGAACGAGAGATCCCTTCGCTGCGATCTTCACCGGGCGCTTCAGACATTGTCAGGTACACCCCCTTTACCTCCAGTCTTTATATTATAGGAGAACTTGCCCTAACCGAGGCTTCTCAGCCCAGGCGATCCTTCTGTAGTACTTTTCTAGGTTCTGATCTGCATGCTTGGCTTCAAAAATTCATACAAAATTTTCTACAACTAATTTTGATCTGAAATTCAGGAATTAATCACCTAACCCCAAATATAAAATATACAAAAAGAATTGCATGCATATTAGTCCCGCATCATAGGCTTCCTTGACTGAAGATTCAAGAGACCGTATCTTCTTTTTCTTCTTCCTAAGTTTCGTCTCTTGTTCGGAGTTCCTTGATTGAACTCTTTCCGCATCAATCTTTAGACTCTAAACAAGAGCGTCACTCTGGACAAGCTTTTCCACCATAGCCTGCCTTCGTTCTTCGGCTATCATCTTCTCAGACTCAATCGCTTTCACTTTATCTTTCATCCTCTTTTAACTGTCCCTGAATTCAAAAATTCCTTCTTCCATGATAATGATATCATGAATCAGCTATATTGACAAACATAATGAAGTCAGCAAACAGATCTACATTTTGAAGAGAGAAAAATCCGATGCTTACCTTAAGCGTAGATGAAAATGCTGAGTCAAAAACATCCTCGATGCATCAGGATTTAGTATTATCCCATCCTTTGGAAGAAGCGTACGCTTTAGCAGTTTCTTGGCCAGTTCAAGATTTTTTAGGCCGTGCCCATCAGAGAAAATGTTAAAGTTTACATGGCAACCTTCGTCCGAAGGGGCACTCCTCCTGGGGTCATCCTCGGAGCGAAATCATTCTTTCCCCTTTCCCTTTTTCGGTGGAGATGCAAGAAGTGATTCCCTATTAGGGGGTGCACTGCGTTGATCATGAGGCATCGGACGAGGGCTTCTTGCAGAAGTACCTCTCGGAGATGGATTCTTCGGAGGTTCAGTTAGAGATGGACTCCTTAGCAAAGATGCCGGGGGCGCTTCATCTATATCCGATGCAGCCCTCATCGGAGGCATGCTTGAAGCTCTTCAGCTCTTATTTTCTTTCAAACTTCGGACTCTGGTGGAACTGGTACCGACCTCTTCCTTGAAGCCTGTCGAAGTTTCTTAAGCTTCGGTCTCATCAGATCACCTACGAATTAAAGGAAAAATCTTTCATAATAATAATAAAAAAAAGAGAGTTCGAAGCCAACTGCCCTTATACCTAGTGAAGGAACTTCACTGATATGAGCACGGTGGAGGTATCCTCCCTCAGTAATTCCTTGAACAATGGGATTTCCGGCTCTGATAAAGTCTCAAAATCTTTCTGGTCAGTTCTCAGAACTCTCATTCCAACATTTGCATCTAAACGCGGAACCTTACATTCGGTATTGAATCCCTAATTTGTGTAATATACAAAGAAAATACAGAGTTTCCACCCATGTATGGCACTAGGTGTTCCTTTCATCAGTCTTTGGCTAGGCCGAAAACCTATAACCTACCACCCTTTACTATGGAAGTCCCTTTTCAGTACAAACAAGGAGGTAAGCAAGGAAGTCCTCGGCTCTACATTTCGGAGCTTACAAAGTGATGTGGCAAGACCGCTACATGGATAGCGGACATGCATCACGTTAAGGGAGACTGCCACGCTGGACACCAAGGCTACAGCTCAGCCTGGAGCACCTTGCCGAGCCGGGTCGAGCTCCTCCAACGCTGCAAGTTGAGCTCAGTCCTCTGCCAGGTAGAGCTCGTGAGCTCGGCGACTAGGTCGGAGCCGATATCCGCCCTCTAGAGGAGACCCTTGGAGGTTAGTGCCCCGCGGTCGAGGTTGAGCCAAGAGCTCACCCGCCGAGGTCGAGCCTCTCCGAGCGCGTGCCCTCTAGACCGGGTCCACCGACATCTGCCCTCCAGAGGAGACCCTCGGAGGTTAGTGCCCCGCGTCGAGGTCGAGCCAAGAGCTCACCCGTCAAGGTCGAGCCTCTCCGAGCGCGTGCCCTTTGGACCGGGTCCGCCGACATCCTCCCTCCAAAGGAGACCCTCGGAGGTTAATGCCCCATGGTCGAGGTCGAGCTAAGAGCTCACCCGCCGAGGTTGAGCCTCTCCGAGCGCGTGCCCTCTGGACCGGGCCCGTACTTCACCCTCCTCCACCTGGCCATCCTCGCAAGCCCAGAGTGCCCAGATCGGAGCCGACCCTGCCATCCAGAGATGCTAGCGAGCCGCCCGAGGACCACGGAACGGTGCCCCCCATGCCGCCATAACTACCTGTCCGCCCGTACTTCCAGGAAATGCACTGGCTAAAGAGCACGCACCCCTAGGGCGACGGCTCTCGGATCGAGGCGCTACCTAACTTCTCGAAATGAAGCAACTAGAGAGAATGTCAGAAGGAATGGGAGCTTCCCCTACCACCTGTCAGGAAAGGCATCCCGTTCATGACACGGAATCCAGCCCCATGCGCCTACCAACCCAGCAGAGATCTCGAGGCGATCCCCCAACGGCCAATCTTCGACTACAAAGAATGATCGACACCCCCCAAGGGGGGAGAGGTAACAACAACAACAACAACAACAAAAAAAAAAAAAGAGTCAGAACCAAAAAAGAAAAAAGAGACCACCAGCATCAGGGAAGAAGAAAAAGTCATTGGGGGATAAGGAGAAACCTGAGGAACAAGGAACCCCTCTGTCCCCTCGATCACTCTCCCCCTGCTACTTTTCTCTTCCTCCAAAAAAGAAAAGATACATACTCCATATCCCTCCTAGTACGGAGTCCATCAAGAGGGGCCCGACCAGGAGGATCTGTTTTCCTGGATCGTCACTGACTTGACCATTGGAGTGCCCCCGCCGGAAACCCCGGCCCGGGTCTTTGACCCCTGTTTTGCAGGTCCAGGAGCGGAGGATCGACAGGTGACGGGAGGAGCGCGCTCCGATGCAGTAGCTACGGGCCACGACGGTCTTGGCGGCAACAGTTTGGCATGCCAGGTAGGGGGGCAGAACGATCAAGTAAGCCCTTCATTTCACCACAAGCAAGCCAGGTGGAAGCATGGTGACGATAAGAGAATGGGAGGCTTCCACCAATCGTGCAGGGGACTCCCCCTCTAAGGGAAACCCGCACCGCCAAGAAGTGGAGCCACCCGCTTCGGTCCACCCACCTCCACTAGAAGCCCAGTTGGCCGCACTCGCCCAGCAGATGCAAGTCCTTGCTACGGCGGTGCGCCAGCTTCAGCACCAGCACCGGTCCATGGCAACCCACCAACAGCCAGGGACCCCAGCGGCCAACGCCGCAGCTCCCCGCGATAGCCTGTGCTCCTTCCAAGGAAGGCTGTCGCAGCTGCGGGCCACCACAGACAACCGGGGCAGCCATCAAGCTTCGACGAAAAGATAATGAGCCGGCTCAGCCGACAAAGTGAGCCATTCACCAAACCTCGAGCGGGAGATGCTCAGACCCCGCCGAGGCAAGAAAAGTAAGACCCTCCGTCACGGGTGCCATGCATCCATATCACCTTCTCCATCTCCTTCGATGGAGGGGTCCACTGACGAAGCCGCTAGGCGCGCGATGGGCAGGCGCCTGGAGGAACATGAGCACAAGCTGGCAGAGTTTGATCGCCGGTTCGCCAGCATGCCATGCTTCGCTAGCGAGCCAGCGGGCTACGATGCCCGTCCCCCATTCTTCCAAGAAATTTAGGTGCCGATCCCACACTGGTTTCGGATGCCGTAGGTGGACCCCTATGACGGGACCGCCGACCCCTTGGACCACTTGGAAAGCTACCGGACTCTCATGAGGGTCCAGGAGGCCGCCGACGCTCTCCTCTGCATCGCCTTTCCTGCTACTCTCTGGAAGGCAGCCTGGGTGTGGTTCACCCGTCTTGAGCCGGAGAGCATCACCTCCTTTGCCCAGCTAGGGCAGAAGTTCGTGGCTCACTTCAATGCTTGTAGGAAGTTGCCACGAGAGGCAGACAGTCTTTTCTCCATCCGGCAAAAGGATCGCGAGCCCCTATGGGATTACGTGGCCCGCTTCAAGGCCACCGCGCTGAGGTTTACAATCTTGAAGAGCCAGTGGCCATGCTGGCACTCAAGCAAGGGCTCAGGACCTCTCGCTTGACCTACTTGCTGGACAAGAAGCCCCCCAAGACCTATGCCGAGCTCCTTCTCTGGGCTCAAAAGTACATCCGCGCCGAGGAGGCAGACCGTGCAAGGTGAAAGCTCGACGGAGGACCTCAGAAGAAGCCGGCCCCTACCGAAGTGTGCGAGGCCCATAAGCCAGCACCTCAAGATCAGAGCTCCAGGAGGGATCGACCGAGACCGAGGGGGACCCCTGTCCTTGAGGAAAACTACACCCCTCTCCTCGTCCCAAGGACTAAAATTCTTATGGAGATCAAGAGCGAGGACTACTTGAGACACCCACCTTCAATGAAGCCCTTCGCTGGCCGTGACAAGACGAAGTACTGCCGCTTCCACCGCAACCACGGCCACGACACCGAGGAATGCCGCAACCTCAAGTAGGAGATTGAGGAGCTCATCAAAAAAGGCTACCTCAAGAGGTTCGTGGGCGGCAGATCTTAAGCAGAGTCCCAGGCACTCGTCGCTCTCCCGCCAGCTCCAGCCATCGACAATTGCCCCACCAAGAAGCCGGTGGGCATGATTTCCCAGGGAGCAGCACGCATGCCCAAGAAGGCCTGGGGGGCAGAGGACTCTGAAAATGTACTCCCCTTTATGAGGGAAGGGGAAGACGGGGGGAAAAATATAAATAATGATGCCGTGGTCGTCGAAATGATGATCGCGAAGCATCCTGTAAAGCGCATCATGGTTGATAGTGGAAGCTCGACAGACGTGCTTTTTTATGATGCCTTCTCCATAATGAATCTTTTCCTCGACCGGCTTAAGCCCGTGCACACGCCCCTTATCGGTTTTACGAGCAATTCTATGGGAGTGGAAGGAGAAATCACTCTCCCGGTCACTGCCGGAACCCCACCTCGACAGAGCACCATCATGATGACTTTCACTATTGTGAAGCTTCCTTCCGCCTACAACGTGATATTGGGTCGACCTGGGCTCAACTTGCTTGACGCTGTTGTCTCCACCAAAAGGATGCTCGTGCAATTCCCAAACCCAAACGGTGTTGGAGAGATGAGAGGAGCACCCCAACCTGTGCAGCACTGCTTCCAGACTCTCCCTAGGGCCAAGATCCCTCGGGACGACCCCAGCATAGATGATTTTGACCAAAGGGCCCAAGACCCCCGAGGAGGCCCGGTCGAACGCCTACTTTCCTATCCACTTGGAGACGATCCTGCAAAGATAGGACAGATCGGAGCTCAGCTGCCTGAGGAGGAGAGGATGCAATTGCTGGGATTCTTGCGGGCGAACACGGACATGTTCGCCTGGACAGCGGCGGACATGCCAGGCATCCCTCTTGACGTCATTACTCATAAATTGAGCATCGACCTAAAGCACAAGCCAGTTCGTCAAAAGAAGAGAAGTTTTACTCCGGAGAGGCAGGCAGCCATCAAGGAAGAGGTGGATAAACTCCTGGCTGTCGGCTTTGTTTGAGAGGTCCAGTACCCGAGCTGGCTGGCAAATGTGGTGATGGTCAAGAAAAATAATGGCAAATGGAGGATCTGTGTAGACTACACTGACCTCAATAAAGCTTGTCCAAAGGACAACTTTCCTCTCCCGAAGATCGATCAGTTGGTGAACGCCACCTCAGGCCACCGGCTGCTCTCCTTCATGGATGCTTTCTCTAGATACAATCAAATCTGCATGCATTCGGAGGACGAGGAGCATACTGCCTTCATCACTGACCAGGGGACATACTGCTCAGGATGATGCCCTTTGGCTGAAGAATGCGGGGGCCACCTATCAGCACTTGGTTAGCAAGGTCTTCAAGGACCAGATTGGCCGTAACATGCAAGTGTATGTGGATGACATGCTCGTCATGAGCAGGCCGGGCTCAAGTCATGTAGCCGACCTCACCAAATCCTTCCATAGCTTGTGCCAGCATCAGATGAAGCTGAACCCAGCGAAGTGCACCTTTAGGGTGGCCACAGGAAAGTTTCTCGACTTTATGGTCACCCAGAGGGGGATCGAGGCGAACTTGAAGAAGGTGCAAGTCATCACCGACATGGAGCATCCGACCTCCAAGAAGCAGGTCCAGCGACTAACGGGACGTGTCACCACCCTTAGTAGATTTATCTCGAGATCGGCTGATCGTTGCCAGCCGTTCTTCAAGGCACTGCACAAGATGCATGACTTCAACTAGACCGAGGATTGCAGGACGGCCTTTGAGGAGCTGAAGAACTTCCTTGCCTCCCCTCCGTTGCTCTCCAGGCTAGAGGAGGGGGAGGAACTCCTACTGTATTTGTCGCTGACACCGGGGACTGTCAGCTCGGTTCTCATCCACACAGATGAGGACAAATCTCAGAAGCTGGTGTATTATACCAGCAAGATCCTCCGTGATGCGGAGATCAGGTATACTCGCTCCGAAAAACTCATTTTTGTACTAATAATGTCTGCTAAGCACCTCAGGCCCTACTTCCAAGCACACCCAATAGTGGTGGTGATGGACCAGCCATTGAGGACTATCCTCATCCGACCCGAAACATCCGGGAGGTTGGCTAAGTGGTCCCTGCTGCTCATCAAATTCGACATATCGTACTGCCCGAGGACATCACAAAAAGGCCCAAGTCTTGGCCGACTTCGTGGTCGAGTGCACCAGGTTCGCCGAGGAGCCAGAGTAGATAGCAATGGAGCCCGAGCTGGGAGAAGAGCCCTAGATTCTTCACGTAGATGGAGCATCCAATTCCGATGGGAGCGGGGTCGGCCTCATCCTCACCAATGGAGATGGGGTTATGGCGGAATGCGCCCTCTGCTTCATGTTCGGCATGACTAACAACCAGGTGGAGTACGAGGCACTCCTCGCGGGCTTGAGAGTCTCCCATAAGTTGGGCGTGCAGGACTTGAAAGTCTTCACTGACTCCCAACTGGTCACCGGGCAAGTATCCGGGGAATACGAAGCAAGGGACACCCAGATGGTGAAATATCTGGAACAAGTCCGGGCGAGCATGGCAGGCCTCTGGCGCTTCAGCATTTTCCGCCTTCTTCGAGGAGAGAATGCGCGCACAGATGCGCTGTCCAGGCTCGTGGCCCTACCAAACTCGTTGCTGGGACGTGCCTACATCGAGCACCTCGAAAGTCCTAGCTATGAGGACCGAACGGAGGTGCACCAAGTCGCCCCCGAGCCAAGTTGGATGGACAAGTACATCCAGTACATCACTGACGACACCCTGCCAGGAGACCATGCAGAGGCTGCTCTCGTTAGGAAGAAGGCCTCTCGGTTCGTCCTGATGGAGGGTGAGCTCTACCGCCGATCTTACTCCTACCCACTCTTGAGATGCCTCAGGCTCGCCGAGGCAACCTTCGTGCTCCAGGAGATACACGAAGGCCTCTGCAGGAATCACATGGGAGGGAGGACATTGGCCTACAAGGCCCTCCGCCAGGGGTACTTCTGGGAGACCATGAGAGAAGACGTGGCCGACTTCGTCAAAAGGTGCGATAAGTGCCAGCACCACGTAAACATCCAGCGTCAGCCGGCGACACCGATCTCCCAGCTCTCGGCCCCTTGGGCCTTTGCACAGTGGGGAATGGACATCCTAGAACCGTTCCCCCCAGTGTCAGGGCAGTGAAAGTTCCTGTTGGTGGCGATCGACTACTTCACCAAGTGGGTCGAGGCGGAGCCGCTGGCTCGGATCACGGAGGCCAACGTCCACCAGTTCTTCTGGAAGTCCGGCATCTGCCGATTCGGGCTCCCCCGTTGCATCATCACTGACAATGGGTGACAGTTCGATAATCGTGAGTTCGAAGGGTTCTGCGCATCCCATGGCATCCAACACCGGTTCACCTCGGTGGCTCATTCCCAAACAAACGGGGAGGTCGAGGTGACCAACCGGACCATCCTTCAAGGGCTCCGAACCAGGATGGATCAAGCTAAAGGCCTATGGGCAGAAGAGCTTCCTAGCATCCTGTGGGCCTACCACACAATGCCCAGGATGGCGACTGGTGAAACGCCCTTTAGCCTCATCTTCGGTGTCGAAGCAATCGTCCCTGTCGAGCTCGGCGTGCCTGCACTGCGAGTGCGGCAGTATGATGAAGCACAGAACTCGGCGCATCTCCTACTCAACTTGGACCTCCTTGAGGAAGCAAGGGATAGAGCCCGCTTACGGATGGCGGCCTGCCGACAAAGAGTCACCTGATACTACAATGCCCGCATCCGGACAAAAGCCTTCAAGCCCGGAGACCTGGTGCTGCGGCGGGCAAAAGCATCCCAGCCTATGGAGTCCGGCAAGCTCTCCTCGAACTGGGAGGGCCCCTACAAAGTGGCTGAAGCCCTCTCTCAAGGGGCCTATTATCTTGAAGACCTCGACGGCATCAGGTTCCCCATAACATGGAATGCTTGCAATTTGTGGAAATACTATCAATAATGTAAGGTTCCCCAACAATAAATAACAATAGTCTTTTCCTATGCAAGTGTTTGTCTGTCTTGCAGGAGAATGCCAAAGGCATCCCCGAGCCCAGCTCCAGGATGCCAGAGGAACTTAGAGCCACGTAGCTCCCACTTCCCGGTGCCCCCGAGCCTAGCTCCAGGATGCTAGAAGGACTTTGAGCCACGTAGCTCTCCAACTCCAAGCATCCCCGAGCCCAGCTCCAAGACGTCAAAGAAATCTCGAGCCACGTAGCTCCCACTTCCCGGCGCCCCCGAGCCTAGCTCCAGGATGCCAGAGGGACTTTGAGCCACGTAGCCCTCCAACTCCAAGCATCCCCGAGCCCAGCTCCAGGATGTCAAAGAAATCTCGAGCCATGTAGCTCCCACTTCCCGGTGCCCCTGAGCCTAGCTCCAGGACACCAGAGGGACTTTAAGCCACGTAGCTCTCCAACTCCAAGCATCCTTGAGCCCAGCTCTAGGACGTTAAAGAAATCACGAGCCACGTAGCTCCCACTTCTCGGCACCCCCAAGCCTAGCTCCAGGATGCCAGAGGGACTTTGAGCCACGTAGCTCTCCAACTTTTAGTGTCCCCGAGCCCAGCTCCAGGATGTCAAAGAAATCTCGAGACATGTAGCTCTCCCACTTTCCAGCATCCCCGAGCCTAGCTTCAGGATGCTAGAGGGACTTTGAGCTACGTAGCTCTCTAACTCCAAGCATCCCGAGCCCAGCTCTAGGACGTCAAAGAAATCTCGAGCCACGTAGCTCCCACTTCCCGGTGCCCCCGAGCCTAGCTCCAGGATGCCAGAGGAACTTCGAGCCACGTAGCTTTCCAACTTCAAGAGTCCCCGAGCCTAGCTCTAGGGCGCCTTCTCAAGACCGAAGCTCAGATCTTCGGCCAAAAGATCTTCGAGCCAAGCAGCTCTCTATCTCAAACGCCTCTGAGCCTAGCTCCGAGATGCCAAGGGATCACGGGGCCACGTAGCTCCCGTCAACGCCTTGAGCCTAGCTCCAAGGCACCAAAGACCTGAGCCAAGATCTCAGGCAATCCCTAGGCCCGAGCCTAGCTCCACGTCCAGGAAGACCTCGAGCCTAGCTCCAAGGCAACCAAGACCGGTAACCCCCTACCCTGATCTCCCCACTCGAAAAGAAAACGGGAGGGAAAGGAAAGAAAGGGAACAAAGGGGGGAAGCCCGACAGCCGTCCTCTCTGATCTCCCCTCTCAAAAAGAAGGCGAGAGGGGAAGGAAAGAAAGAGAGCAAAAATGGGGGTCCAGCCAGCATTCTCTCTTATGATATCCCCACTTTAAAAAAAAGGAAGAAAAAGAAGAAGAAAAAGAAGAAGAAAGGAAAGAAAAGAAGAAAAAGGGGGACTGCATGCAGAGGAAAAAGCTGAACCTACCCGACCTAGCCGACAAGTCGATCTTGGCGTCGAGGAGATTTTGCTCCGATAATAGAACCTCCAAGGATGGGATTTGGGCGGTGCGAAGCTGCTCGTAGTCATCCTGATCGGCAGCCTCGATCGCTGAGATCCGGTTTGGGGATTTGTTTGGTTCACTTCAGGCCCAATCGACTCCCTCGACATCCGCGAAGAAGAACCTACTCTTCCATTCCTTGACAGAAGAGGGAAGTTAGAACCTAATGCTCTTCGGGTGGGAAGACAAAGACCACCACCCATCTTCTGTCAGGTGGCATTTCAGGATAAAGAATGCCCTGAATAGGGAGAACCGGGCAACGAACCCGTAGACGTGACAGAGTACAATGAAAGAAAAGATTACCACACCAACTAGGTGGGGACCAGATGATAGTTGCTCAGAACAGACAAGAAAAAATGATGGAAAGGGAATCGGAGACCTTCAAAGAAGGTCCCCTCATAGAAAGCGAGATGCCCTGGGCCGCTGGAAGTGACCCGCTCCCTAGGGCGGGGAACCATGAGTCGGACAGAAGCCAGGATCCCGTAAGCATCCCAAATGGCCTCCAGTTCTGTGGCAGAGATCGTCGAAGCGACCCCGCCCGCACCTGTCGACTGAACCGGCTCAGGGGCTGGTTCAAGCAGAAGAGGAGGAACGACAGGAGGAGGAGTGACCTCCAGCCCCCCACCGAATGCGGGAGGGGTGGCAAGGGCTGGCCTCACACTAATCCTAAACTGCTCTGGTGCAGGCACCAGAATTAGAAGAAGACTTCAGGGTTCCATTTGGATCTCTGATTGACCTTGCCCAAGAAAATTAGGGTTTGTAATAAGGATTGACCTGATCAATCCAATTTTGAGTCTGTGATTTTGTCATTTCAATTTTTGTTGAGTCATGTTGACTCAGTCCAAGTCCAGGTCCAGGTTGGCACCATTCCCTTTGCCATAGGGTGCCACATTTTTTCTTCCATGGTCCAGCTACAAGTGGGTGCCACACTCCCTGCCACATCTCCATCCAGTGTCTTTGGTCCCCACATCATAAGAAGTAAGTTCCCCTTTTTCTTACACCACTTGGGGGAGAAATCCATCAAGATACCTCAATCCAAGGAGGAGCCAACTTCTTTCCAAATAAACCCAAGCCAGGATGGCAAGAATTTTTCTTGAAGAGAGGATCAAGGAGGTGCCCCACAATGTTCCATAAAAATCCAAGTTATAAAAGGGAAGAGAGCATGTCATAGGGAGAAAATCAAGGAGGCACCCAAAAGTTTCCTAAAGTGCCAAAGCCAATAAAAGAAGAAGCCTAAACTTGTGGAGCAAGACTAGGAGGTGTCCAAAAGAGCCAAACCATGAAGGGAAAATCCTTGATTCATGGAGAGATACTAGGAGACACCCCCATAACCTGCCATTTGGAGCTGATTTTCAAGTTTTCTTGGAGTTTTTGGGCCGCTCACTCATGGAAGGAGTCTTGGTTGGCCAAGGGAAGAGAATTTGATGCCTAAAGTGTAGATTAGTCCTATTAGTCCCACATGGGAACTTGTATGATTTTGATTTTTTCTTATAGGTCTATATATTAGACCCCTTTTGTAACTTGAACTTATCTTATGAAATCTTATGAATGAAACCCCTTGTTTTTTAGCAAAGTCTTGTTCTTCCGCACTTATTCTGAGTGTTGAGCTCCGTGAGGGAGTAAATCCGGGTTCCCTAGGAACCTTGAGGAGGTGTGAGATCTCCAACCCCAAAACCCTAGCTTAGTCCACCCATCTCCACTCCACCACCACCAAACCCTAGCCTCTACACCATCTCCAAGGTTCTTCTTCCAAAGGGTGGCCGACCACCAGGACCCCAGTCCAACCATCTTCAAGTCAGCTACCACTGCTTCAGAGTCCATCCAGTACATCCAGGAGAAGAAGTCCCAAATCTGCAGCCTAGGAGTTCCAGATCAGCTGAAGACCTTCAGATCCCATCCTTTCTTCTACCGTGGTAACTCTCTTCCCTGAGTCTCTTGTTACTAACCTTGTTCTTCTTCTCTCCAGGATCCAGGGTTCAAGAAGAGGCCAACTTTGCCAAGGACCATTATCAGAGGATCCATTGCGAAGATACCTTGACTCCCGGGATCCAATAATCTGCTCGAGAGAGTCTTTTTCCACCAAATGGAGAGATATCACTGCTAGGTAACAAGAACCTTCCCTTCTCACTTTGTCTGTTTTGTTGAAACTCAGAGAAAACCCTAGATCTGGGGGTTTCTCAATCCCCAGCGATCCTACTTCTGAGTTACTCTGATAATCCACTCCTTTTAATTGTGCTTTCTGTCATTTCTTAGTTTCTTTCAACATTAGTTTATCTTTCCTTTGAGTCAAAGCCGACTTCTGAAAATATATAAAAAAAAAATACATTAATTTTAATTTGCTTCCGCATTCCACATATCCGTTCTACATCATTTTTGGTATCAGAGCATTCATTCTGCATCATCTTGGTATCAGAGCCCTGTCTAGGGTTCTTGCTTGTTTGATTATTTTTTCATTCCTTTTTACTTTTGCTGCCTGGAGTAGACTCCCCTGGCCGTCCAATCCTAGGAACAAGCGAGACGCAAGCCTCCTCCTCTCATTCCACGGGTGTTCCCAGGGCGTGTAGGGGTGCCGCTGGGTTATAACTTCTAGGCAGGGATTGTAAACGGGACACATGTTCTGTTTTCTGCCAGTAACTATCCTGTTATTCGAATTGTTTCTCCTTGCAAAAAATTCTAAATTAAGTAATTATTATTTTTCTAGAACCAGTATAATTGAAAGTAATTTACATAAAATTTTCATGATTTATTAATTTCTGTAGATTTTCTGAGATCAATTTTACTGCTGTTCTGCTTTTTATTTTCTACAAGCTATTTTTTTTATTTGAGTGTGCATAAATTGAATCTATCTTAAGGGCACCGAAGTTGCAACATAAGGGGAGGATTGAGACCCTCTCCTTAGCCCAAAACCACCTCCCGTGCATTTGAACCTAAGCTTTTAATCTTAAAATTAATTAGACCTAATTTGCCCTAGTGGGCTAGGGACACCAACTTGTCGGGTTTAGGCTAGTGTTGAGTCAGTTTGTCTAGTTACTCTGTGTGTGCTTTGTACTCAGTGTCTAGAACGGTGGTTCAGGGATTCTATCCCAAAGGGCTTGTGTGCTGGTCTGCCTACCTGGCTAATCACTGATTGGTGTCTAGGATTGGCAATTAGGGACCTAACACTCCCCTTACACTTGCCTGGCTGAGTCCCGAGTTACTACAGGCTAGCTTGCCACTCTGATTGGGCATCTAGTTTGGGCTCTAGGTCTAGTTAGCCCGTAGTCGTTTTAGTCGAGTCTCATTTGGTGTGCTTGCTTGCATCATCATGTCCACCCGGAATGGAGTACCCTACCAACCTGGTCAAACCCAACCTGATTTAGAGGCCATGATTAGAACTCTTACCGAAAGTATAACCAAATTGAGTCAGGATATGACTGATACTGTTGCCCAGTTTAGGAATCTAGTCCGTGAGGATCTTACCCAGCTTAGGGATCAAGTCCAAGTACTTGAGGAACCTAGACATCATAATTGGACTCCTGACCCAGATTTTAATGTGCCTCAACCTCACCCACACCAGGAGCCTAGGAGAACCTTATACCGTGATCCCGAGCATAACCCTAGGAAGCCTAACCATGATATCTATAGTGTGGATCGTGTCTATGAGAGGTCCTTACAATATTCTAGACCAGTCACTCAACAACCCAAGTCTTCTAGATCAAACCATTTAGATCCACACCCATGCCCAAGTAAGGTCTCTACTAGCTTGAAATCCAGTGTGACCCAGGTTCCCATATCGCAAGAATGTTGGTTTTATGGAGAAAGAGGCCATAAATCTAGTCAGTGCCCATGCATAGGACTGGCTTGTGCACAGCTAAGTGGTAAGAATCCTAAGGATGACATTAATGAGGGAGAACCCAAGCCTACCAATGAGGAAGAAAGGTTAGGTATGATAAGCCCAGAATCAGTTGACCCGATTACCACTGACCCGAAACCCATTGAAGATGGCATCGAGGAAGTATATGATGCTGGCTTGAGTCTAGTTGATGAATATGAGGGGGAAGAACTTGAAGAATGTGACATCGATACTATTGGTTCCTTACCTGAGGAGACCTTGGAGAGCAACCAAGTGGTAGGACCTAGTTCAGAAATTCAAGAGATTTATGAGAACCAGGTTCCTTTAGTCAAATACCCCCAGGAAGAACTCATAGTGTTAGCCCGAGCTATCAGTTCGTATCCTCTAATGACAGTCATTCCCCAAGTACCAATTGAAGATCTTTGCACTGAACTGTTTAAGTTTGCCCACCCTATGGTAGATCCTCTCCTTAGGATGACTGAATCAAGCCTCTTACAATTGAACCTTGTCCCATGCCCAGCCACTAAGGTCTCTCCCGTAATCTCAGTTGAACATCCTTGTCTTGAGCGGATTGATTCACCCAGTTCTATAGAAGTCCTCCTTATGGCCCCAGACCCCTTCCTTCGCATGACTGACCTACCCTTCTATAGAGTATACCTTTCCGCACCCATAGGTCAAATTTCAAGTCTTGAGGTCATCATCCATAGGCCCTTCCATGAATCATTCTCTAATCCATTTCTTGAGAAAGTGGATCATTATTTGATTAGAGAACAAACCTTAACTGTTGCAATCACATGTCCTAGGCTACTTCCCAAACCATCTCTTGATCCATTCCTGGGAGTAGCAAACTTTTCCTTTCGTAAGGATGACCAGTTGACACTCATAGATCACCATTCAAACCTTCAGGTCACTACCTTTAGTCAACAGGTAATTCGAGACTCCACCTCATATTTCCTCCCTTTCTCTAGGACTTCTAATGCTTCTTACACCATCCAAGTATACTTTGTCGAAGTCTTTAGAGTGAACCACGTGTCAGAACCTATTAGGTTTGCCACCTACTTCTGGAAGACCTTATGGCACCTACTAGGCACCTATGATAAGTTTTCATGCTCTGCATGCCATCCTCCAACCCAAGGTCAAACCTAGAGAGCCGTAGTTTGTTAGGTTTAGACCTAGGGTTCCTTTGGAATAAAGTCCATTCTTTAGGAATGCATCGTCAGTCTAGTTTAGTTTTTCTTGACCCTTTACTAGGCTTTGGCTCAGATTTTGGTTTGATTGAGAGCACCAGGAATTGGGATTTGTATTTTGTCCAGGGCTGAAATTGCATTCAATATTTCGATCAATAGGTCTATAGGCTAGAGTCCCTTTGAAATTGTTTATGGATACAAGCCTCACACACCACTTGATCTGATTTCACTATTAGCCCACACACACAAGTCTCTTGATGCACTCGCATAGCATGTAAAGGACTTGCATAAAGAAATTCATGCCAAAAAAACTTTAAGTAATGAAATTTATAAGAAGTTGGCTGATTCTCAAAGGTGAGTTAAAACTTTTGTTGAGAGAGACTATGTATTGATTAGGTTAAGGCCTGAGCAGTTTTCTCCTGGAACCGTTAGAAAGTTACATGCTAGAGGAGCTGGACCATTTAGAGTGATGAAGAGAGTGGGACCCAATGCCTATGTTGCCTCCAAAGCTAGGCATTAACTCCACTTTCAAAATTACAGACCTAGTAGAGTACAGGGAGCTAGCTGTGAATCCCAATGAGCCTTTTGAACTTAATCCTGTTATTGAGAGTGATCCCGACCCTGTGTGTCCACCAACAAACTGGCCTGTGAGGAAAGAGCAGATTGAAAATGTTGACTTTGGCTCCTTAGTTTTGATGATTAACAAAAGGTTGAGTACATGTTTGGACTAATGTTTCATCTCAAGATAAAGTTTCAGGACTTAGGTTATTCAAAAAGAGTATCAAGAGTACAATGATGAAACTAAGTTTGCCTGATTTGGAAAAGAGCTCTTCTACCTTGGACAAGATCAAATTTCTCATATTGGACCTTCATGTTAAGAAATAATTATCAAAAAAAACAAAGGCTTAGAGAAACTCAAGCATGACACGCACATCTCTAAGAGTTTCAGAAAATTTCAGATCAGAGGTCGACCACCAGAGGTCGACACCTTGTAAAAGGTCGACCACCAGAGGTCGACTCATGAAGAAAAGAAAAGTTCAGCATGGCCGGCATGGCAAAATCTCAGTGGCACGCTCCAGAGGTCGACCACCAGAGGTCAACACCTGTCCAGAGGTCGACACCAGAGGTCGACTCATAGCCTGAGAATTCAAAATGGGCAGAACTATGGTTTTCTGGATTTTTGCCTAAAACAAACTGGAGGTTGACTCATGAGGTCGACACTTGATCCAGAGGTCGACTCATGAGGTCGACTCATGGCATAACGGCTAGTTTTTCTGAACTTTTGATTGGATTTCTAACGGCCATAAACGGCCATATTTTTGATTCAACGGTCTTGTGGAGTTGTTTCAGCATGAATGAGGTATTTAACCTCCACCAAACTTCAAAAAAGACAAGGAGACAAAGTGAAAAAGTTTAGAGTCAAAGTACAAAGCCTTCAATCAATTCCAAGCCAAAAGAGTGAGAAAACCAAGAGATTCCTTTGCCAAAAGCTTTCCATCTTTGAGGAATCCAACTTTCAAGGATTTGGCATTTAGTGAGGTCCAAAGATTCCAAGGGAAAAGGCTTGAAGAGTCTCCATCAAGAGCTTCAACGAATTTCTTATTGCTCAAAAGGAGTTTGTCTAGTTTTATTAATTGTATTCATATTCTATTTGTGGTAGGCTAGTTTCAAGGGAATTTGAAACTAGTGTGAGGTTTGTTGGTGAGCCAATTGATAAAACCAACTAGGGTTGCTTGTAAGCCCGAAGCCAAAACAAGTGAGTGAGGTTTGTTGGTGAGCCAATTGATAAAACCAACTAGGGTTGCTTGTAAGCCCGAAGCCAAAACAAGTGTGTAAGGTTTTGACTTGTGAGCCTGGTAAAACAAGTCGGCTGTAATCTAAAGATTATAGTGGAAATTCCCAAGTGGAGCTTGGGGAGTGGATGTAGGTGCTAGGTGCACCGAACCACTATACTTCTTGTGTGTTTGCATTGCTCTTCTTTTGCTCTTTAATTGTTGATTTATTTCATTGCTTCCGTTGCACAATTATTTGAGCACTATCACTTTTCACCTTAAAACTTGATAGCACATATATTGCTTTAATTTTTTAAATACCCAATTCACCCCCCCTCTTGGGCACCATATCTGGGCAACAAGTGGTATCAGAGCACCGGTACTCTCTTGTAGGTCCAACGATCTTGAGTTAAAGATCATGGCCGCCCCAATTGGAATGGGTATAGTTGAAGGACAAGCATCAAATCGCCCTCCTTTCTTTAATGGCACAAACTACACATACTGGAAAACTCGTATGCGTATTTATTTACAAGCTGTAGATTATCATATATGGAGAATAATTACTAAAGGGCCTCATCAGCCTACTCACTTGGTTAATGGGATTATCACCCCAAAGTCTGAAGAAGAATGGGATGACAATGACATCAAACAAGCTGAGTTAAATGCTAAGGCGATGAATTTGCTATTCTGTGCACTTGACCCTAGTGAATTCAACAGAATATCAAATTGTATTTCTGCCAAAGAAATTTGGGATACACTTGAGGTTACCCATGAGGATACACACCAAGTGAAGACCACAAAGGTGAACATGCTCATTCATATGTATGAGATGTTCAGGATGGAACCAACTGAAAGTATAAGTGAAATGTATACTAGATTTACCAATATAGTAAATGGTATGAGGAGTTTGGGAAAAATTATATCTAATGGTGAACTGGTTAACAAACTTCTCAGGTCTCTTCCGGCTTCATGGGATGCGAAAGTAACAGCTATAGAAGAAGCCAAGGATGTCAATACTCTACCTCTCGAGCAGCTTCTTGGATCCCTGATGACTTACGAGCTTTCACTAAAGCAGAAGACAGTGGACAATGACAAGAAGAAGAAAGCCATAGCCTTCAAGTCCACTACAAAAGAAGAGTCAAGTGATGAATCAGAAGAAGAAGCTGATGATGATGAGACAGCCCTCATTACAAGAAAATTCAAAAGATTCATGAGAAAGAAGAAGGGCTTCTACAAGAAAAGGCCACAAAAAGGTGATCACAATAAGGAAAAAGAGAAAGAGAAAGAAAGGGATCCACCCATCTGCTTCGAGTGCAAGAAGCCTGGACATTACAAGATGGATTGCCTTTTGCTTAAAAAGAGTCGAAGGATGTTGAGAAAGAAAACCATGATGGCTACCTGGAGTGAGAGTGAGGACTCTAGCAGTGATGAAGAGCAGCAGGTAGTCGCCAACTTATGTTTCATGGCCAATGAAGATAATGAGGTAAATTCTGAACCTGAAACTGAATTTAATTTCAATGAATTGCATGATGCTTTTGATGACTTAGTTATGGAATATGAAAAATTAAAACTGAAAAATTAGAAATTAAGAAAGCTAAATTTTGAGCTTACCAAAAATTCAGAAAAGTTTTCAACTGAAATTGAAAATTTAATTCAAGAAAACAAGAAATTAACTGAATATGTAAAGACCTTGACAAATGATAAGGATAATCTTTTAAAAGAAAATGATTCTTTGAAAAATAATAGAAGTTTTAAAACTAATGA
Source organism: Areca catechu (assembly GCA_021397845.1). NCBI lineage: Eukaryota > Viridiplantae > Streptophyta > Magnoliopsida > Arecales > Arecaceae > Areca > Areca catechu. The sequence continues at coordinate 139,380,123 of CM038043.1, forward strand.
AAACATTGAAAAACAAAATAAAGAACTATTGCTTCAAAACAAGAATTACAAGGAAGAATTAGAAAAAGTAAAACCTTTTGTAGAAAATTTACTTTTAGTTCAGAAAAACTGAATATGCTTTTAAATAGTCAACATGCAGTGTTTAACAAAGCTGGAGTTGGATTTAAGCCACACAATCAGCAAAAACTTTACAAAAACTTTTTCATACCTGCATCTTCTAATATTACCTGCTATGCATGTGGTAAATTAGGACATAAATCATATGTTTGTAATAGAAGAAAATTAAATACCTTTAAAAAGATTTGGGTTCCAAAAGGAACCAATTTGACTAACCCTAAAGGACCCAAGATGACTTGGATACCTAAAGTTTCAACTTGATCAATTTTTGCAGGTGTGCCTTGCAACCAAAAATAAAAGAAGAATGTGGTATCTGGATAGTGGTTGCTCAAGGCACATGACTGGGGATGTGAAGCAATTCTCATCACTAGCAACTATTGATGGTGGAAACGTTACTTTTGGTGATAATGGAAAAGGCAAAATCGTCGGAATTGGTAAAATCCATATCACCCCTAATGCTTATGTAGATAATGTATTATTTGTTGATGGCTTGAAGCATAATCTTTTTAGTATTAGTCAGTTTTGTGATAAGGGTTTTAAAGTAATTTTTGAATCATCTTTGTGCATGGTATCTAGTCTAGATGTCGATGGCATCAAGTTCACTGGTCTTAGGCATGGAAACATTTACATGGTTGATCTTGATGATCTAGCCATGGAAAGTGGTCAATGCCTAGTGGCTAAGGAAGCCAAGGCAAGTGAAACTAGTTGGCTTTGGCATCATAGGCTAGGGCATGCCAGTATGCAGTTGATTTCAAAATTAAGCAAAAAGAATCTTGTAAAAGAATTGCCAAAACTCACATTTGAAAAAGATAAGATTTGTGCTGCATGTCAATTTGGAAAACAAACTAAATCTACTTTCAAACCTAAAGGAGTAGTATCTACTACTAGACCCCTTGAATTATTGCATATGGACCTCTTTGGACCAACCAGAACAACTAGTTTGGGAGGTAAAAAATATGGGCTAGTAATTGTAGATGATTACTCACGATTTACTTGGGTGATGTTTTTAGCTCATAAAGATGAAATATTTTCAGCTTTTGTTAAATTTCATAAAAGGGTTTCAAACGAAAAAGATCTCACTATTGTTTCTTTGCGTAGTGATCATGGAACTGAATTTGACAATCATGATTTTGAAGCTTTTTGTAATGAAAATGGTATTAGTCATAATTTTTCTGCACCTAGGACACCTCAATAAAATGGGATGGTAGAAAGAAAGAACAGGACACTTGAAGAAATGGCACGCACAATGCTTTGCGAAAATGATTTACCAAGATATTTTTGGGCAGAAGCCATTAATACTTCCTGTTACATTTTAAATCGTGTTTTAATTCGACCTACTTTGAAGAAAACACCATATGAGCTTTGGAAAAATCGAAAACCTAATCTCAAGTATTTTCATGTATTTGGTTGCCGCTGTTTCATATTAAACAATGGCAAAGATAATATCAGTAAATTTGATGCCAAGTCAGATGAGGGTATCTTCTTAGGATACTCTACTTCTAGCAAGGCATACAGGGTCTTCAACAGAAGAACTCTTCTGGTTGAAGAATCAATTCATGTAGTGTTTGATGAATCTAACGAAAAATCTTCTAGAAAAGAAGATTCTATTGATGTTGAAACAGGTACAAAGAAGCTTGAACAATTGACAATCAATGAAGATGAGCCCAAAGGAGATGATGATCAAGAGAATCAAGATCAAATTCAAGAGATCAATGCAACTTCACCAAAACCATTACCTAAAGAATGGAGGTATGCACACGGACACCCTAAAGAGCTAATAATTGGTGATCCATCAAAGGGGGTAAGTACACGCTCTTCTATTAAAAATGTTTGTGATTATTTAGCTTTTGTATCTCAGATAGAGCCTAAGTCAATAGAAGAACCTGAAAAAGATTATAACTGGATTAATGCTATGCAAGATGAACTAAACCAATTTAAAAAAAATAATGTTTGGACTTTAACTGAAGGACCCCTTAATGTTTCTGTAATTGGCACAAAATGGATTTTTAGAAATAAACTTGATGAACATGGTATTGTAATTAGGAACAAAGCTAGACTTGTTGCTAAAGGCTACAACCAGGAAGAAGGGATCGACTTTGATGAAACCTTTGCTCCTGTTGCTAGGCTAGAAGCAATTAAACTTTTACTTGCTTTTGCTTGTTTTATGGATTTCAAGTTATTTCAAATGGATGTAAAGAGTGCCTTTTTAAATGGATTTATTGAAGAGGAGGTTTATGTTGAACAACCTCCTGGTTTTGAAAATCATGAATTTCTTAATCATGTCTTTAAATTGCATAAAGCATTGTATGGTTTAAAGCAAGCTCCTAGAGCTTGGTATGATAGATTAAGTTCTTTTTTGATGAAAAATGATTTCTCTAGAGGTAATGTAGATAATACATTGTTTTTGAAAAAGAAAAATGATGATCTCTTAGTAGTACAAATCTATGTAGATGATATTATTTTTGGTGCTACTAACGAATGTCTTTGTCAAGAATTTGCAAAGTTAATGCAGAGTGAGTTCGAGATGAGCATGATGGGAGAACTCAACTTCTTCCTCGGACTCCAAATTAAGCAAACCAAAGAGGGGATCTCCATCAACCAAGCCAAGTACACAAGGAAGATATTGAAAAAGTTTGGGATGGAGACTACCAAACCAATAGGTACCCCTATGAGCTCTTCATGTAAATTAGACAAAGATGAATGTGGTAAATCAGTAGACCAAAAACTATATAGAGGCATGATTGGTTCATTGCTATATCTAACTGCCAGTAGACCAGATATAATATTTAGTGTTTGTATGTGTGCACGTTTTCAGTCTGCTCCTAAAGAATCACATCTCTTAGCTGTAAAACGTATATTTAGATACTTATCTGGATCTATCGAAATTGGTCTTTGGTACTCTAGAGAGTCATCATATGAATTAATTGCATATTCTGATGCTGATTTTGCTGGGTGTAAACTTGATCGAAAAAGTACTAGTGGAACTTGTCAATTCCTAGGAGTTAATTTGATTTCATGGAGCAGTAAGAAACAGAATTTGGTTGCTCTATCTACGGCGGAAGCCGAATATATAGCAGCTGGAAGCTGTTGTGCTCAGATTCTATGGATCAAACAACAACTCGAGGACTTTGGCATCAAACTAATTAAGACACCCATAAGATGTGATAATACTAGTGCAATCAATTTAACGAAAAATCCTGTACAACATTCAAGAAACAAACATATTGAAATAAGACATCATTTCATAAGAGATCACGTTTAAAACTCTAATGTGTTGTTAGAATTTATTTGTACTGATTATCAATTGGCTGATATATTCACAAAACCATTGAATGAAGATAGATTTTGTATGATCAGAAGAGAACTGGGAGTCATTGATCATTTTGCTTGAAACTCTTCAATTTTCATCAAAATTCCTCAAAAATGATTTATAAATTCTCAAATATGTTTAAAGGTTATTTTTCTAAATTATATCAATTTTTTAAATTTTACAGAATTTTATTTTGGGTAATTTATTGTTGGAGGTCGACACTTTAATTTTTCGAGGTCGACACTTGAGGTCGACCCCTAAGGCTTTTGGAGGTCGACACTTGAGGTCGACCCCTGAAAATTTTTAGAGGTCGACACTTGAACGGAAACCCTCTTTTTTAAAACCCGTCCGCAAGCCATTTTTCTCCACTTTTTTTTCACTTCTCCTTCGTGTGGTCCCCCTCCAACTTCCCTAAACCCCTAAATAGTGCATTTCCACCCATCTCCTTCATCTTTTTGGGAAATCCTCTCCTCTCCTCTTGCTTTCCTTGGAATCAAACCTCTTTTTGACCGTGTTTTTGGTTTTGGACAACCGAAACCCTTTGCATCTATCTACCCTCAAATCTAGGTTGTTTTTCAATTGAAATCACTTATTTCTTTCCTCCGTTTCTTACTTTTTCTTCATTTACTCTCAATTTTCTCCATTCTCACAAACCCTATCTCACCATTTCACCTTCTCCTCTTTTTCTCAATCCGTGAACCTCTCTTTCCCTCTCCTTTCCTCTTAGCCTTGCTTCATTGCACTTCTCCCTAGGTTACCCCTCTTCCTTTCATATGGGTCCGAGAAAGCACTTGGCAGTAAGGAAAAGGAGATTGGAACAAGGCCAGGGTAGTACTGAGCGACGACGAAAGGTCAGACATGAGCATGAGCCGACCCCAGAGCCACCTGCACCAGTGCCAGCCAGCTTAGTTCGGAAGAGCATTGCTAGTGGGAGGCGTGTGGATATACCATTCTGGGATCAGCATCACTTCTTTATTGGCGATGTACTGAGAGATGCAGGTCTGGTTCATTTCTGTACGATGTCTGAGAGATTCTACCCAGACCTCATCAGGGAGTTTTATGGATCCATGGCCACTGATGGCGTTGGATGGTCTGCTACAGTACGTGGGATCGAGATTCCAGTGACACCGGAGGTCATCAGTCGCGTTTGGAGGATTCCACTTCACGGCACTGCTGCCACTTCGATCAGCGACAGAGAGCACGCCTTCAGATGTATTCTAGAGCGTGAGGATGTTAGCGGCATTTTCACAGTAGCCGCTAACCAGCTTTCACTGGAGATGAGAGTGCTGCATCACATCATCGCCCGTATCTTGATTCCAAAGAGCGGGAGATTCGATTTTATCACTGAGCGTGAGCTGGTGTTGATGGTGTCCCTGAGACAGCGGACTCCCATCAACCTTCCCAGGATCATGCTTCAGCAGATGGGTGAGGCAGCATCTCACAGGAGACTTGTTCAGCCTTATGGCATGGGGCTGACTCAGCTATTCAGGGAGCATGGTATTTCATTTGACGGTATACCCTTCAGTCAGCTGCAGCATACTGATACTTATGGAGAGAAATCCCTGCATAGGATGGGATTTCGACTGATTGGTGACCGCTGGGTGCGACGAGAGTCTGGCCAGGAGCCAGATGAGGAGGATGAGATCCGAGCAGCTGAGGCAGGGCCTTCAGAGCCTACTGATCATGCTACACCTCCTCGCCCAGCACCAGAGTCAGAGACTGCGGAGCCTGAGCCATTCACGCCACCACCCTCATCAACTCCAGCACCTACTACAACTACTGCTACACCACGGAGGACTTCAGCGAGGATATCGGACTTTGAGCAGAGAGTGACTGATCACATTTCAGAGGTCCGGACAGAGATCACTGGTGTACGACAGGAGCTACATGATCTGCGGATACACACAGACATGCGCATTGGTGCTCTCTCAGCTAGTATGGATACAGGATTCCGATAGATTCTCAGCCTACTGAGATTAGCACTGCCATCAGGGACTGCAGATCCGACAGTATCTCCTCCACATTCTGATGATGATGATGATGATGACTCCAGTGGATACAGTGACAGTGATGGAGATCAGCCTGGAGCAGGTAGTTCTGATATTCCACCTGCAGATCCGATTCCAGAGATACCCCTTGCTACTGATCCTCCAGCTACAGATCTTCCGAGTACAGATCCTCCAGCCACAGATGTGCCAGTTGATACTGAGCTTACAGAGTCACTGTTTGAGACTATTACTAGGATTCCGGATGATATAGATGAGCATACAGAGACAGACATTGATGATCCCACAGCTTATGAGCTAGTCAGCAGGCAGACCCCAGCTCAGTCTACTCAGTATACTGATCCGTCTACTCCTTCTGCTACTGCTTCAGTCGGGACACCTGTGGAGCCCTTTCCTCGGACCTATAGATCTCGTAGGACTACCCCTAGGTCTGGTCCCTCTCTGAGGACTCGGAGTCACTCTCATAGGACTCCAAAATCCTCATCTAGGATCATGGCTCCTGTCTCTTTTGATCTACCTTCTGATGAGGAGTAGCCTCATAGATTTACTTGTTGTACTTAGTTTGCTTTGTATGGTCTGTTGTATCAGTGTTTTATGCTTACTATGTAAGCAATTTTGTAACTGAATACATTTGTTTTTATCTATATTGTGATATTTTACTGTCTGATACCAGCTCTTAGCATTTATCTTTTTAAACCCTCAAGATAGAATATTTTTGTTATATTGAATGCACAAATTAAGGGGGAGCATGTATTTTATGCAACTAAATACTTCATTATAATTGAATATAAGTTTCCTTAATATATCTTTCACTACAAAAATGGACTTTTTGATTCTTAACAAAAAGGGGGAGTAGTAAAGTATATATGATTCTCATGAGTAAAGTATATATGAGACTCCTTCTTATGTGTAGTAAAGTATATATGATTCTTATGAATAAAGCTTGTATGTTTCTTACTCATGAGAATATTTTTACAAAAAGAAAGAAGTAAATGAAAAGTAAAATCTTTTTGACTCTTGAGAATGCCTTCACCAAAAGTAGATGAAAAGTAAAATTTTTATGATATACTCATGCATGTAAGGATTCTTTGAAAATTTTTATCATTGCTATATTTTGCTTTTGGACTTAATTGCATATATACTCAAGGTTTTGTCATCATCAAAAAGGGAGAGATTGTTGACTTTGGCTCCTTAGTTTTGATGATTAACAAAAGGTTGAGTATATGTTTGGATTAATGTTTCATCTCAAGATAAAGTTTCAGGACTTAGGTTATTCAAAAAGAGTATCAAGAGTACAATGATGAAACTAAGTTTGCTTGATTTGGAAAAGAGCTCTTCTACCTTGGACAAGATCAAATTTCTCATATTGGACCTTCCTGTTAAGAAATAATTATCAAAAGAAACAAAGGCTTAGAGAAACTCAAGCATGGCACGCACATCTCTAAGAGTTTCAGAAAATTTCAGATCAGAGGTCGACCACCAGAGGTCGACACCTTGTAAAAGGTCGACCACCAGAGGTCGACTCATGAAGAAAAGAAAAGTTCAGCATGGCCGACACGGCAAAATCTCAATGGCACGCTCCAAAGGTCGACCACCAGAGGTCAACACCTGTCCAGAGGTCGACACCAGAGGTCGACTCATAGCCTGAGAATTCAAAATGGGCAGAACTATGGTTTTCTGGATTTTTGCCTAAAACAAACTGGAGGTCGACTCATGAGGTCGACACTTGATCCAGAGGTCGACTCATGAGGTTGACTCATGGCATAACGGCTAGTTTTTCTGAACTTTTGATTTGATTTCTAACGGCCATAAACGGCCATATTTTTGATTCTAACGGTCTTGTGGAGTTGTTTCAGCATGAATGAGGTATTTAACCTCCACCAAACTTTAAAAAAGACAAGGAGACAAAGTGAAAAAGTTTAGAGTCAAAGTACAAAGCCTTCAATCAATTCCAAGCCAAAAGAGTGAGAAAACCAAGAGATTCCTTTGCCAAAAGCTTTCCATCTTTGAGGAATCCAACTTTCAAGGATTTGGCATTTAGTGAGGTCCAAAGATTCCAAGGGAAAAGGCTTGAAGAGTCTCCATCAAGAGCTTCAACGAATTTCTTATTGCTCAAAAGGAGTTTGTCTAGTTTTATTAATTGTATTCATATTCTATTTATGGTAGGCTAGTTTCAAGGGAATTTGAAACTAGTGTGAGGTTTGTTGGTGAGCCAATTGATAAAACCAACTAGGATTGCTTGTAAGCCCAAAGCCAAAACAAGTGAGTGAGGTTTGTTGGTGAGCTAATTGATAAAACCAACTAGGGTTGCTTGTAAGCCCGAAGCCAAAACAAGTGTGTAAGGTTTTGACTTGTGAGCCTGGTAAAACAAGTCGGCTGTAATCTAAAGATTATAGTGGAAATTCCCAAGTGGAGCTTGGGGAGTGGATGTAGGTGCTAGGTGCACCGAACCACTATACTTCTTGTGTGTTTGCATTGCTCTTCTTTTGCTCTTTAATTGTTGATTTATTTCATTGCTTCCGTTGCACAATTATTTGAGCACTATCACTTTTCACCTTAAAACTTGATAGCACATATATTGCTTTAATTTTTTAAATACCCAATTCACCCCCCCTCTTGGGCACCATATCTGGGCAATAGAAAAATCCTGGATGATCAGGTTATCTCTACTCATAATCGAGGATACTATAGATACCTGGTCCGCTGGCAAGGAAGGCCAAATTCTGATGACTCTTGGATCTCCCGAGAAGAATTACAAGAATTGGGCCCATACCTCTTGGAGAGATACCAGAGCCAGCTTGATCCATACTCGACAGGGTCGAGTTCCTCCCACCCTGGGAGAATTGGTACGGGCACCAGAATCAGAAGAAGACTTCAGGGTTCCATCTGGATCTCTGATTGACCTTGCCCGAGAAAATTAGGGTTTGTAATAAGGATTGACCTGATCAATCCAATTTTGAGTCTGTAATTTTGTCATTTCAATTTTTGTTGAGTCATGTTGACTCAGTCCAAGTCCAGGTCCAGGTTGGCGCCATTCCCTTTGCCATAGGGTGCCACATTTTTTCTTCCATGGTCCAACTACAAGTGGGTGCCACACTCCCTGCCACATCTCCATCCAGTGTCTTTGGTCCCCACACCATAAGAAGTAAGTTCCCCTTTTCCTTACACCACTTGGGGGAGAAATCCATCAAGATACCTCAATCCAAGGAGGAGCCAACTTCTTTCCAGATAAACCCAAGCCAGGATGGCAAGAATTTTTCTTAAAGAGAGGATCAAAGAGGTGCCCCACAATGTTCCATAAAAATCCAAGTTATAAAAGGGAAGAGAGCATGTCTTGAGGAGAAAATCAATGAGGCATCCAAAAGTTTCCTAAAGTGCCAAAGCCAAGAAAAGAAGAATCCTAAACTTATGGAGCAAGACTAGGAGGTGTCCAAAAGAGCCAAACCATGAAGGGAAAATCCTTGATTCATTGAGAGATACTAGGAGACACCCCCATAACCTGCCATTTGGAGCTGATTTTCAAGTTTTCTTGGAGTTTTTGGGCCGCTCACTCATGGAAGGAGTCTTGGTTGGCCAAGGGAAGAGAATTTGATGCCTAAAGTGTAGATTAGTCCTATTAGTCCCACATGGAAACTTGTATGGTTTTGATTTTTCTTATAGGTCTATATATTAGACCCCTTTTGTAACTTGAACTTATCTTATGAAATCTTATGAATGAAATCCCTTGTTTTTGAGCAAAGTCTTGTTCTTCCGCACTTATTCTGAGTGTTGAGCTCCGTGAGGGAGTAAATCCGGGTTCCCTAGGAACCTTGAGGAGGTGTGAGATCTCCAACCCCAAAACCCTAGCTTAGTCCACCCATCTCCACTCCACCACCAAACCCTAGCCTCTACACCATCTCCAAGGTTCTTCTTCCAAAGGGTGGCCGACCACCAGGACCCCAGTCCAACCATCTTCAAGTCAGCTACCACTGCTTCAGAGTCCATCCAGTACATCCAGGAGAAGAAGTCCCAAATCTGCAGCCTAGGAGTTCCAGATCAGCTGAAGACCTTCAGATCCCATCCTTTCTTCTACCTTGGTAACTCTCTTCCCTGAGTCTCTTGTTACTAACCTTGTTCTTCTTCTCTCCAGGATCCAGGGTTCAAGAAGAGGCCAACTTTGTTAAGGACCATTATCAGAGGATCCATTGCGAAGATACCTTGACTCCCGGGATCCAATAATCTGCTCGAGAGAGTCTTTTTCACCAAATGGAGAGATATCACTGCTAGGTAACAAGAACATTCCCTTCTCACTTTGTCTGTTTCGTTGAAACTCAGAGCAAACCCTAGATCTAGGGGTTTCTCAATCCCCAGCGATCCTACTTCTGAGTTACTCTGATAATCCACTCCTTTTAATTGTGCTTTCTGTCATTTCTTAGTTTCTTTCAACATTAGTTTATCTTTCCTTTGAGTCAAAGCCGACTTCTGAAAATATAAAAAAAAAAATACATTAATTTTAATTTGCTTCCGCATTCCACATATCCGTTCTACATCATTTTTGGTATCAGAGCATTCATTCTGCATCATCTTGGTATCATTGCCCTGTCTAGGGTTCTTGCTTGTTTAATTATTTTTTCATTCCTTTTTACTTTTGCTGCCTGGAGTAGACTCCCCTGGCCGTCCAGTCCTAGGAACAAGCGAGACGCAAGCCTCCTCCTCTTATTCCATGGGTGTTCCCAGGGCGTGTAGGGGTGCCGCTAGGTTATAACTTCTAGGCAGGGATTGTAAACGGGACACATGTTCTGTTTTCTGCCAGTAACTATCCTGTTATTCGAATTGTTTCTCCTTGCAAAAAATTCTAAATTAAGTAATTATTATTTTTCTAGAACCAGTATAATTGAAAGTAATTTACATAAAATTTTCATGATTTATTAATTTCTGTAGATTTTCTGAGATCAATTTTACTGCTGTTCTGCTTTTTATTTTCTGCAAGCTATTTTTTTTATTTGAGTGTGCATAAATTGAATCTATCTTAAGGGCACCGAAGTTGCAACATAAGGAAAGGATTGAGACCCTCCCCTTAGCCCAAAACCACCTCCCATGCATTCGAACCTAAGCCTTTAATCTTAAAATTAATTAGACCTAATTTGCCCTAGTGGGCTAGGGACAGCAACTTGTCGGGTCTAGGCTAGTGTTGAGTCAGTTTGTCTAGTTACTCTGTGTGTGCTTTGTACTCAGTATCTAGAACGGTGGTTCAGGGATTCTATCCCGAAGGGCTTGTGTGCTGGTCTGCCTACCTGGCCAATTACTGATTGGTGTCTAGGATTGGCAATTAGGGACCTAACACTCCCCTTACACTTGCCTGGCTGAGTCCCGAGTTACTACAGGCTAGCTTGCTACTCTGATTGGGCATCTAGTTTGGGCTCTAGGTCTAGTTAGCCCGTAGTCGTTTCAGTCGAGTCTCATTTGGTGTGCTTGCTTGCATCATCATGTCCACCCGGAACGGAGTACCCTACCAACCTGGTCAAACCCAACCTGATTTAGAGGCCATGATTAGAACTCTTACCGAAAGTATGACCAAATTGAGTCAGGATATGACTGATATTGTTGCCCAGTTTAGGAATCCAGTCCGTGAGGATCTTACCCAGCTTAGGGATCAAGTCCAAGTACTTGAGGAACCTAGACATCATAATTGGACTCCTGATCCAGATTTTAATGTGCCTCAACCTCACCCACACCAGGAGCCTAGGAGGACCTTATACCGTGATCCCGAGCATAACCCTAGGAAGCCTAACCATGATACCTATAGTGTGGATCGTGTCTATGAGAGGTCCTTACAATATTCTAGACCAGTCACTCAATAACCCAAGTCTTCTAGATTAAACCATTTAGATCCACACCCATGCCCAAGTAAGGTCTCTACTAGCTTGAAACCCAGTGTGACCCAGGTTCCCATATCGCAAGAATGTTGGTTTTGTGGAGAAAGAGGCCATAAATCTAGTCAGTGCCCATGCATAGGACTGGCTTGTGCACAGCTAAGTGGTAAGAATCCTAAGGATGACATTAATGAGGGAGAACCCAAGCCTACCAATAAGGAAGAAAGGTTAGGTATGATAAGCCCAGAATCAGTTGACTCGATTACCACTGACCCGAAACCCATTGAAGATGGCATCGAGGAAGTATATGATGCTGGCTTGAGTCTAGTTGATGAATATGAGGGGGAAGAACTTGAAGAATGTGACATCGATACTATTGGTTCCTTACCTGAGGAGACCTTGGAGAGCAACCAAGTGGTAGGACCTAGTTCAGAAATTCAAGATATTTGTGAGAATCAGGTTCCTTTAGTCAAATACCCCTAAGAAGAACTCATAGTGTTAGCCCGAGCTATCAGTTCATATCCTCTAATGACAGTCATTCCCCAAGTACCAATTGAAGATCTTTGCACTGAACTGTTTAAGTTTGCCCACCCTATGGTAGATCCTCTCCTTAGGATGACTGAATCAAGCCTCTTACAATTGGACCTTGTCCCATGCCCAGCCACTAAGGTCTCTCCCGTAATCTCAGTTGAACATCCTTGTCTTGAACGGATTGATTCACCCAGTCCTGTAGAAGTCCTCCTTATGGCCCCAGACCCCTTCCTTCACATGACTGACCTACCCTTCTATAGAGTATACCTTTCCGCACCCATAGGTCAAATTTCAAGTCTTGAGGTCATCATCCATAGGCCCTTCCATGAATCATTCTCTAATCCATTTCTTGAGAAAGTGGATCATTATTTGCTTAGAGAACAAACCTTAACTGTTGCAATCACATGTCCTAGGCTACTTCCCAAACCATCTCTTGATCCATTCCTGGGAGTAGCAAACTTTTCCTTTCGTAAGGATGACCAGTTGACACTCATAGATCACCATTCAAACCTTCAGGTCACCACCTTTAGTCAGCAGGTAATTCAAGACTCCACCTCATATTTCCTCCCTTTCTCTAGGACTTCTAATGCTTCTTACACCATCCAAGTATACTTTGTCAAAGTCTTTAGAGTGAACCACGTGTCAGAACCTATTAGGTATGCCACCTACTTCTGGAAGACCTTATGGCACCTACTAGGCATCCATGATAAGTTTTCATGCTCTGCATGCCATCCTCCGACCCAAGGTCAAACCTAGAGAGCCGTAGTTTGTTAAGTTTAGACCTTGGGTTCCTTTGGAATAAAGTCCATTCTTTAGGAATGCGTCGTCAGTCTAGTTTAGTTTTTCTTGACCCTTTACTAGGCTTTGGCTCAGATTTTGGTTTGATTGAGAGCACCAGGAATTGGGATTTGTATTTTGTCCAGGGATGAAATTGCATTCAATGTTTCGATCAATAGATCTATAGGCTAGAGTCCCTTTGAAATTGTTCATGGATACAAGCCTCACACACCACTTGATCTGATTTCACTATTAGCCCACACACACAAGTCTCTTGATGCACTCGCATAGCATGTAAAGGACTTGCATAAAGAAATTCATGCCAAAATAACTTTAAGTAATGAAATTTATAAGAAGTTGGCTGATTCTCAAAGGCGAGTCAAAACTTTTGTTGAGAGAGACTATGTATTGATTAGGTTAAGGCCTGAGCAGTTTCCTCCTGGAACCGTTAGAAAGTTACATGCTAGAGGAGTTGGACCATTTAGAGTGATGAAGAGAGTGGGACCCAATGCCTATGTTGCCTCCAGAGCTAGGCATTAGCTCCACTTTCAACATTACAGACCTAGTAGAGTACATGGAGCTAGCTGTGATTCCCAGTGAGCCTTTTGAACCTAATCCTGTTATTGAGAGTGATCCCGACCCTGTGTGTCCACCAACAAACTGGCCTGTGAGGAAAGAGCGGATTGAAAAGATCCTGGATGATCAGGTTATCTCTACTCGTAATCGAGGATACCAAAGATACCTGGTCCGCTGGCAAGGAAGGCCAAATTCTGATGACTCTTGGATCTCCCGAGAAGAATTACAAGAATTGGGCCCAGACCTCTTGGAGAGATACCAGAGCCAGCTTGATCCATACTCGACAGGGTCGAGTTCCTCCCACCCTGGGTGAATTGGTACGGGCACCAGAATCAGAAGAAGACTTCAGGGTTCCATCTGGATCTCTGATTGACCTTGCCCGAGAAAATTAGGGTTTGTAATAAGGATTGACCTGATCAATCCAATTTTGAGTCTGTAATTTTGTCATTTCAATTTTTGTTGAGTCATGTTGACTCAGTCCAAGTCCAGGTCCAGGTTGGCACCATTCCCTTTGCCATAGGGTGCCACATTTTTTCTTCCATGGTCCAGCTACAAGTGGGTGCCACACTCCCTGCCACATCTCCATCCAGTGTCTTTGGTCCCCACACCATAAGAAGTAAGTTCCCCTTTTTCTTACACCACTTGGGGGAGAAATCCATCAAGATACCTCAATCCAAGGAGGAGCCAACTTCTTTCCAGATAAACCCAAGCCAGGATGGCAAGAATTTTTCTTGAATAGAGGATCAAAGAGGTGCCCCACAATGTTCCATAAAAATCCAAGTTATAAAAGGGAAGAGAGCATGTCTTGAGGAGAAAATCAAGGAGGCATCCAAAAGTTTCCTAAAGTGCCAAAGCCAAGAAAAGAAGTCCCAAATCCACAGCCTAGGAGTTCCAGATCAGCTGAAGACCTTCAGATCCCATCCTTTCTTCTACCTTGGTAACTCTCTTCCCTGAGTCTCTTGTTACTAACCTTGTTCTTCTTCTCTCCAGGATCCAGGGTTCAAGAAGAGGCCAACTTTGTTAAGGACCATTATCAGAGGATCCATTGCGAAGATACCTTGACTCTCGGGATCCAATAATCTGCTCGAGAGAGTCTTTTTCCACCAAATGGAGAGATATCACTACTAGGTAACAAGAACCTTTCCTTCTCACTTTGTCTGTTTCGTTGAAACTCAGAGCAAACCCTAGATCTGGGGGTTTCTCAATCCCCAGCGATCCTACTTCTGAGTTACTCTGATAATCCACTCCTTTTAATTGTGCTTTCTGTCATTTCTTAGTTTCTTTCAATATTAGTTTATCTTTCCTTTGAGTCAAAGCCGACTTCTGAAAATATAAAAAAAAAATACATTAATTTTAATTTGCTTCCGCATTCCACATATCGGTTCTGCATCATTTTTGGTATCAGAGCATTCGTTTTGCATCACGCTCCCCCTCCGATTCCTCATCGGAAGAGGAGAGCACCACCCTTCGAGCGCAGGACTCAGGACGAGACATAGTGAATTGACAGAGAAGGACCTGGATGTAGCAACGAGCATGAGGGATTCTGAAAGAAGCCTTCGCATGAGTAATTTTTCTTGTTGCTTCGAAAAGGCCCGCCAGGCCTGCGCTATTATGACTCCTTCGCCAACGGATCTGCACCACGTGCTACCTATCGGTGAACGAGGAATCTCGATCGCTCAGAATTCTATGCTGGCATTAATTGTTCCTCGAGCGTGGCCACACGGCATTCCCATATTGGCCTGCTGGGCCATCCCTCGAAGTGCCAGCAACTGCAGCCATTATGGTGCCAAATTTTTGCCTCTCCATGCTAGCATTACAGCACTCCCTTCACCCTGAGCGCCGCATATTAACAAGCCTCGGGAGTGGGGGGCAAATGATGTGGCAAGACCGCTGACGTGGACAGCGGACAGGCGCCATGTTAAGGGAGACTGCCACGCCGGACACCATGGCAACTGCTCAGCCCGGAGCACCTTGCCGAGCCGGGCCGAGCTCCTCCAACGCCGCAAGTGAGCTCAGTCCTCCGCCAGGTTGAGCTCGTGAGCTCGGCGACTAGGTCAGAGCCGATATCCGCCCTCTAGAGGAGACCCTCAGAGGTTAGTGCCCCGCGGTCGAGGTCGAACCAAGAGCTCACCCACCGAGGTCGGGCCTCTCCGAGCGCGCGCCCTCTGGACCAGGTCCATCGACATCTGCCCTCCATAGGAGACCCTTGGAGGTTAGTGCCTCGCGGTCGAGGTCGAGCCAAGAGCACACCCGCTGAGGTCGAGCCTCTCCAAGTGCGCGCCCTCTGGACCGGGTCCACCGACATCTGCCCTCCAAAGGAGACCCTCAGAGGTTAGTGCCCCGTGGTCGAGGTCGAGCCAAGAGCTCACCCTCCGAGGTCGAGCCTCTCCGAGCGCGCGCCCTCTGGACCGGGTCCGCCGACATCCGCCCTCCAGAGGAGACCCTCGAAGGTTAGTGCCCCGCGGTCGAGGTCGAGCCAAGAGCTCACCCGCCGAGGTCGAGCCTCTCCGAGCGCGCGCCCTCTGGACTGGGCCCGTACGTCGCCCTCTCTACTTGGCCATTCCCGCAAGCCCGGAGCGCCCAGATCAGAGCCGACCCTGCCATCCTGAGACGCCGGCGAGCTGCTCGAGGACCACGGAACGACGCCCCCCATGCCGCCATAACTACCTATCCGGCCATACTTCCAGGAAATTGGTCGGCCAGAGAGCACGCACCCCTAGGGCGGCAGCTCCCGGATCGAGGCACTGCCAAACTTTTCGAAATGGAGCAACTAGAGAGAATTTCAGAAGGAAGGGAGCTTCCACTACCACCTGTCAGGAAAGGCATCCCATTCTCGACACGGAATCTAGCCCCATGCACCTGCCAACCTAGCAGGGATCTCGAGGTGAGCCCCCAATGGCCAATCTTCGACTACAAAGAACGATCGGCACCCCCCAAGGGGGGAGAGGTAACAACAACAACAACAACAATAAAAAAAAAATGAGTCAGAACCAAAAAAGAAAAAAAGAGACCACTAGCATCAGGGAAGAAGAAAAAGCCGTTGGGGGATAAGGAGAAACCCGAGGAATAGGAAACCCCTCTGTCCCCTCGATCACTCTCCCCCTGCTACTTTTCTCTTCCTCCAAAAAAGAAAAGAAACATACTCCACATCCCTCCTAGTGCGGAGTCCATCAAGAGGGGCCCGACCAGGAGAATCTGTTCCCCTGGATCGTCACTGACTTGACCGTCGGAGTGACCCTGCCGAAAACCCCAGCCCGGGTCTCTAACCCCTGTTTTGCAGGTCCAGGAGCGGAGGATCGGCCTGTGGCGGGAGGAGCGCGCTCTGACATAGCAGCTACGGGCCACGACGGTCTTGGCGGCAACACAAAGAACCAGGAATCCACAAATATTTCTAAAGCTATTCGGAGTCAGCTGAGCTGGAACTATCTGATAAAGATTGAAAACTTTTATAGAAAAAAGATGAAGCGAAAGCCGAAGACCAGCCTTAAGATGGTCTTCGTATATGGCGATTGACCTAACATGAGGGTTAACTACCCTTTCATCAGGTTTTGGGAGGATTGTTTTAAAGGTTCGCGGGATGTGAAAGTGGTGTCAAAGACTTTCTAACCTAGCAAACGATAATGAGTTGGTGATTGCATCAGGAGATCTCTCCGGACTCCTCTTCCTAACTGAACCTTTTCCCCTACTGGTTTCATTTCCTGGTAAACCCCTGCTAGTGGAAGGATTACTTACGGACTCTGACATTGCAAAGAAAGAAGAAGAAGGAAAAAGGAAAGACCTCTACCTCCAAAGAAAATGGAAATGGCTGGTTGAAGAATAGCAGCGCAGAGCAAGAGAAAGAAGAAATATGGAGGCAAAGAAGTTCTTCTTACGGAGTTCTTTCCCCTTTTATAGAGGTGAAGTGGTGGGATTTCTCATCGGTTCAGAGATCTCCTCGATCGTGCCTCGTATCAGCAGCGCCAGTCATGGGTACAACTCTCTAAGAGACGTCTATTAATGAGGTCGCAATTGCAATCTGCGTGAAAAGCCATGGATAGCCAGGATGGATTCTCAACATTGTGATCAAGCCATAGATTGTTGCCATGTGTATTGCCTCGATCAAACAAAAACCCTTTAACAAGAATTCCTTAAAAAGATTTGCCAGATTTGAAACATCTTTTCGAGGCAGCAATAGGGTGATGACATGTGTCTTCAGCACGATCCCAACACCACCAAGCAGTTTTTATAAATGATAGTTGTCAGAAGTATGCCAATATTGCTTATCAGTTTTCGCTAAACAACAAATACTGATACTCCAATTTTTTGAAATAAAATTATTTCAAACTTGAGAGTGAGGGACAGCTGTTATGATATTCTGGTTCAATTTTAAAACAATTACTGGTTCATTCTTTGAACCAATTTCAATTTTTGATTTATCAATCAAATTAGTATGCTACAGGAAATATCTCCTTGATTTGATGAAATTTTTGATCCACAAAAAGGATATATTGTATTCCTTTGGCTTCGTATCTTCTGCTTGGTCCAAAGACAAAGACTATTAATTATGCTCCTTCAGCTTCGTATCTTCCGCTTGGTCCGAAGACAAAGCCTATTAATTATGCTCCTTCGGCTTCGTATCTTCCACAAGATCTGAAGATAGCATATCGATTTTATTCTTTCGGCTTCATATCTTCTACCTAGTCCGAAGACTAAGACTATTGATTATGTTCCTTCGGTTTCGTATTTTTAGCATGATCCGGAGACAAAGCCTATTGATTATGTTTCTTTGGCTTTGTATCTTTAGTACAGTCCGAAGACTAAGCTTATCAATTTTATTCCTTTGGCTTTGTATCTTCACCCTAGTACGAAGAGTAAGCCTTCCAATTATATTATCCTTCACTCAGGTTTACTGTAAGTATTGTTTTTCCTTGTCAATTTCAAAGAAATTTGCTCGAAGTATATAGCTAACATTCCCTTAGGTTTGTTGGTAAGCCTAAGTGATAAAACCAACTTAGGTTTTGACTTATGAGCCTTGTGAAAAATAAGTCAGCTGTAATCTTATTTGGATTATAGTGAAATTCTCAAGGGTAGCTTGGGGAGTAGATGTAGGTGCTAGGTTTACACAGAACCACTATAAACCTTGTGTTTGTGTGTGATTGCTCTCTTCCTCTCTTGCTCTTTGATTATTGCTACTCTTTAAATATCTTGCATTGAATTCATCATTTTCACTAGCACCACTAGTCCCTCTCATTATTGTTTTAAATTTTTTAAAAGACCCAATTCACCCCCCCCTCTTGGGCTCCATTTCTGGGCAACAAGTGGTATCAGAGCACCCGTACTCTCTTGTAGGTCCAAGGATCTTGAGTAAAAGATCATGGCAGCCCCAATAGGAATGGGTATTGTTGAAGGTCAAGCTTCAAATTGTCCCCCACTTTTCAATGGCACAAATTACACATATTGAAAAACACGCATGCACATATTTATTCAAGCTCTTGATTATAATTTGTGGAGGATAATTGTAAAAGGTCCTCATCAGCCTACGATATTGATTAATGGCATTCTCACTCCAAAGATGGAAGATGATTGGGATGAGAATGACATTAAGCAAATCGAGCTTAATGCTAAGGCTATGAATCTATTATTTTGCTCTCTTGATCCAAGTGAATTTAATAGAATATCTAATTGTCTCTCCGCCAAGGAGATTTGGGATACACTTGAGGTTACCCATGAGGGTACACACCAAGTGAAAACTACCAAGGTTAACATGCTTATTCACACATATAAAATGTTTATAATGGAACCTACTGAGTCTATTAGTAAGATATATACTAGGTTCACAAATATTGTGAATGGCATGAGAAGCCTAGGAAAAATTATTTCTAACGGTGAACTTGTGAACAAACTTCTTAGGTCTCTACCAGCTTCGTGGGATGCAAAAGTAACAGCTATTGAAGAAGCTAAGGATGTCAACACTCTCTCACTGGAACAACTGTTGGGTTCACTAATGACCTATGAGCTCTCCCTCAAACAAAAGAATGGAGAGGTCGACAAAAAGAAGAAAGTAATCGCGTTCAAATCTACTACGAGAGAGGAATTAAGCGAAGACTCCGAAGAAGATGAGATGGCTCTACTGGCAAGAAAATTCAAAAGGTTCATGAGGAAGAAAAAGTTCAATTTCAAAAAGAAACCTCTAAAAGGTGAGCCAAGTAAAGAGAAGGACAAAAAAAAGGAGAAGGAGCAGCCTACTTGTTTTGAGTGCAAAAAACCCGGCCATTTCAAGGTAGACTGCCCCTTGCTAAAGAAAAGTAGAAGAAAGCTGAGAAAGAAAGCCATGATGGCAACTTGGAGTGAAAGTGGGGACTCCAGTTCTGAGGAAGAACAGCAGGAGGTGGCAAACTTCTATCTGATGGCTGATCATGATGAGGTACGTTCTGAAACAGAAAATGAATTTACTTTTGATGAGCTTCATGAAGTTTTTGACGAATTAGTCATAGAATTTCAAAAACTAAAATCAAAACATAAAGATTTAAAGAAGCAAAATTTGGATCTAGCCAAAACAAATAACAAGCTTTCAAATGAAAATGAATGCCTTCTTCTTCAAAATAAAAAATTAAATGATAAGATTGTAGCACTTGAAAAAGAAAAAGAAGTCTTAAAAAAAAAAAGTGTCTCACTTTCAAATGAAAATTTGTCAAAACAAAGCAAAGAAATTTTAAATGAAAACAAAAGATATAAAGAAGAAATTGAAAAATTAAAACCTTTTGTAGAAAGATTTACTTATAGTTCTGAAAAATTGAATTTGCTTTTAAATAACCAAAGAGCAGTATTTGATAAAGCAGGTTTAGGATTCAGAACTCATAAGAAACAAAAACTTTTTAAAAATTTCTTTGTGCCTGCATCTTCATCCATTACTTGCTATACTTGTGGTACTAAAGGACACAAATCTTATATGTGCAACAAAAGAAGATTAAGTAACACTAAGAAAGTTTGGATTTCGAAAGGAACCAATGCCACTAACCAAAAAGGATCCAAGATGGCTTGGGTACCTAAAGTCTCCACTTGATTTTTATTGCAGGTATGCCTTGCAACCAATAAAAAAAGGATGTGGTACCTTGACAGCGGTTACTCAAGGCATATGACAGGAGATGTGGAGCAGTTCTCATCACTCGAATATTAAAATGGTGGCAATGTAACTTTTGGTGATAATGGAAAGGGCAAAATTATCGATATTGGTAAAGTCCATATCACCCCTTCTTCTTATATTGATAATGTCTTATATATTGATGGTTTGAAACATAACTTGCTTAGCATTAGTCAGTTTTGCAACAAAAATTTTAAAGTTATTTTTGAATCTTCTTTGTGCATTGTTTCTAGTATAGATGACAATGGCATTAAGTTCATTGGTCATAGGCATGGCAATATTTATATGGTTGATCTTGATGATCTCCCTATTCAAAAAGGTCAATGCCTAGTGGCAATGGAAGCCAAGATCGATGAAACTAGTTGGCTTTGGCATCGCAGACTAGGACACGCAAGCATGCATTTAATTTCAAAACTTAGCAAAAAGAACTTGGTAAAGGATTTGCCTAAACTCAATTTTGAAAAAGACAAGATCTGCAGTGCATGTCAACTTGGAAAACAAACCAAATCCTTTTTCAAACCAAAAGGAGTAATCTCTATATCTAGACCTTTGGAATTGCTTCACATGGACCTCTTTGGGCCAACTAGAACATCTAGTTTGGGAGGTAAGAAGTATGGTCTAGTCATTGTAGATGATTTTTCATGATTTACATGGGTCATGTTTTCAGCATATAAAGATGAAACTTTTTCTGAATTCATTAGATTTCATAAAAGAGTTTTGAATGAAAAAGGTGTTTCAGTCGTATCTTTGAGAAGTGATCATGGAACCGAATTTGAAAATGCTGATTTTGATAAATTTTGTATTGAAAATGGCATTCATCATAATTTTTTTGCACCTAGGACACCTCAACAAAATAGGGTAGTAGAAAGAAAAAATAGAACTCTTGAAGAAATGGCATGCACCATGCTATGTAAAAATGATTTACCTAGATATTTTTGGACGGAAGCCATAAATACTGCATGCTATGTTTTAAATTGAGTTTTAATTCGATCGATTCTAAAGAAAACAGTTTATGAGCTTTGGAAGGGTAGAAAACCCTCAATTCGTTATTTTCATGTTTTTGGATGCCGTTGTTTCATCTTAAACAATGGTAAGGATAATTTAAGTAAATTTGATGCCAAATCAGATGAGGGAGTCTTTCTAGGCTACTCCATATCCAGTAAGGCATACAGGGTCTTCAACAGAAGAACACTTGTTGTTGAAGAATCCATACATGTGGTATTTGATGAATCTAACCAAAATCTTCAAGAAAAGAAGTTGTACTTTCTGATGAAACGGGTAGCAAGAAAATTGAAGAAATAAACAACAATGAAGGGCTTACCAAGGAACAGAACGATGATCAAAACACTGAAGGAGATCAAACACAAGGTGATGAAAACACATCAACAGTTGATCCATTACCAAAAGAATGGAGGTATGCTCATGGACACCAAAAAGAACTAATTATCGGTGATCCATCTAAAAGTGTAAGTACTCGATCATCCCTTAGAAATATCTGTGATTACTTAGCTTTTGTTTCTCAAATTGAACCTAAAACTATTGAGGAAGCTGAATGTGATAGTAATTGGATAAATGCTATGTAATATGAACTTAACCAATTTAAAAGAAACAATATTTGGACATTAGTAGATAGGCCTTCAAACACTTCAATTATTGGTACAAAGTGGGTTTTTCGAAATAAACTTGATGAAAATGGAGTAGTTACTAGAAATAAGGCTAGACTAGTTGCCAAAGGATATAATCAGGAGGAAGGAATAGATTTTGATGAAACCTTTGCTCCTGTAGCTAGACTTGAGACAATTAGGCTATTGTTGGCTTTTGCTTGCTTTATGAATTTTAAATTATATCAAATGGATGTTAAAAGTGCCTTTTTAAATGGTCTAATTGAAGAAGAAGTTTACGTTGAGCAACCCCCTGGTTTTGAAAATTCTGAATTTCCAAATCATGTTTAAAAACTTCATAAAGCTTTGTATGGATTGAAACAAGCTCCAAGAGCTTGGTATGATCGTTTAAGCTCTTTGTTGCTCAAAAATGATTTTACTAGAGGTAATGTAGACAAAACTTTATTTTTAAAGAAAAAGAATGATGATCTCTTGGTAGTACAAATCTATGTAGATGATATAATATTTGGTGCTACTAATGAATCTCTTTGTTAAGATTTTGCAAAGTTAATGCAGGGTGAGTTCAAGATGAGCATTGTTACGACCGTAATGATGACGTGGCCGGTCTCAGATTTCGTCGGGTATGATTCGAGCCACGTGGAGGTTTTTCGGTCGAGTCAGCTGCGGCTCCCACACGTCCGAAGTCAAGCTCGGCCCAAGCTCCCCGGCTACTTCGCCAGATGGCATCCTGAGACGTTACCGCCCTGGCCGAAGTCGAGTTCGGCCAAGGGCCCTCCTGCCTTCCGCCAGGTGCCCACCCAGGAGGGGTCCACCTTGGCCAAGGTCGGCTGCTCCCCCGCTCCCTCGCCAGGTGGCACCCTGAGACGGTCCCACCCCGGTCGAGGTCGAGCCGGGCCCCTTCGCTCCTTCGCCAGGTGGCCCCCAGAGATGGGACCACATCGGCCGAAGTCGAGCGTCCTTCTGCCACCCCGCCAGGTGTCCACCCGGAAGGGGTCCACCTCGGCCAAGGTTGGCTGCTCCCCCGCTCCCTCGCCAGGTGGTACCCTGAGACGGTCCCACCTCGACCGAGGTCGAGGCGGGCCCCTTCTCTCCCTCGCCAGGTGGCGCCCGGAGATGGGACCACCTCGGTCGAAGCCGAGAGTCCTTCTGCCACCCCGCCAAGTGTCCACCCGGGAGGGGTCCACCTCGATCGAGGTCAGGCAGCTCGTACAGAGAAGGTCCCAAAGAGCAGAGGCGCAGGCTCCGAGGTTGACCCTCGAGCCGTGCGCGCCGCACCCCGAGAAAGGCGCCCCGTACGGATGGTGGCGGCACGCGAAACATCACTTACGTCGGCCCGACAGGTTCCGCAGTCGAGAGACACGGCTCTGACAAAACAGGACCCGATAACGGACAGCACCGGCACCTGGAAAGGAGAACGCTCATACTCGGCCCGAGGTCTGGTCGGCCGCCCGGCCAGCGCCCCCCTCCCTTACTCTTTCCCTGCTAGGCTCGGCAAACGGGGCCGGAAAGCCGTCTGGCCCTCTGAACCAGAAGGGAAAAGAGAAAAGGATGGAGGGAGGGTGACGAGAGCGACAAGGGAGCCTCCCGGGAGTGGAAAATGAGTAGGCAACGGGAGGAGATAAAAGGAAGGAGAGAAGAGACGACCAGGTAAGGTAAGACAAGTAAGAAACAGAGGCTGGAAGCTCCGCTCCCAAAGCAAGATCCAAGGTCCCGAGAGGGGATCACTTGGCGTGAGCTCGGCAAAGGAATCCAGCCAGGTTTCTGGTCTCTCTGGCATCTTTCTTGCTAGTAAATTCTCTGAGTCTGGGACTCCTTCGGGGGCCTGTCCCAGAGAGTCTGTTCCCTCTCGCCGTCTACTAACTTGATCGTCGGAGCTCCCTCGTCGGGATCCCCGGCCAGGGTCTTCTGACCTTCCCTTGCAGGTCCGGTCTAGCCAGAAGGCTCCAGGAGCAGGACGGTCTAGTCGGATCATCGATTCCGAGGCCACGGGCACGGCGGCGAGATCGGCAACAAGCATGATGGGAGAACTGAATTTTTTCCTCGGACTCCAAATAAAGCAAACCAAAGAGGGGATCTTCATCAACCAAGCAAAATACACAAAAGAATTACTCAAGAAGTTTGGGATGGAGAACACTAAGCCTTTAGGTACCCCTATGAGCTCTACTTGTAGACTTGACAAGGATGAATCAGGTAAATCTATTGACCAAAAATTATATCGTGGCATGATCGGTTCATTGTTATATCTTACAGCCAGTAGGCCAGATATCATGTTTAGCATCTGTATGTATACTAGATATCAGTCTAATCTTAAAGAGTCTCATCTTTTGGCTGTTAAACGCATACTTAGATATCTATCTGGTTCAATCGAAATTGGTTTATGGTACTCTAGAGATTCTTCATTTGAATTGATTTCTTATTCTGATGCTGACTTTGCTGGGTGTAAACTTGATCGTAAAAGTATTAGTGGAACCTGTCAGTTTCTTGGAGTAAATTTGATCTCTTGGAGTAGCAAAAAAAATAGAACTCAGTTGCTTTATCTACGGCGGAAGCCGAATATATAGCAGCTGGAAGCTGTTGTGCTCAAATCCTTTGGATCAAACAACAACTCGAAGATTTTGGTATTAAACTAACTAAGACACCCATAAGATGTGACAATACTAGTGCAATCAATCTATCTAAAAATCCTGTGCAACATTCAAGAAGTAAACACATTGAAATAAGACATCATTTCATAAGAGATCATGTACAAAACTCTAATGTTATTCTTGATTTTGTATGTACTGATGATCAGTTAGCAGATGTGTTTACCAAGCCTTTATGTGAGGATAGGTTCTGTCTGATTAGAAGAGAGTTAGGTGTCATTGATCCTTTCTCCTAGAACTCTCATAGTTTTAATTATACCTAAATCTTTTCGCTCAAAACCACTTGCTTTAAGCCCCAAAAATCTAATTAAATTGTTTCCTATTTTTCTAAAAAATTTTTGGATTTTCTCAATTTTTTTGGCCAAGTGTCAATACTTGGAAATTGTCAAGTATCGACACCTGACCAAGTGTCGACACTTGACAAATACTAAGTGTCGACACTTGTGAAACAGAAACTGTTTTTAAAAGGGCCGAACGAGGGTTTTGTCACTATTCTCCACCCGTTGATTTCTCGCAACAGTGGTCCCCCTCTATCCAAATCCTTCTATTTCCCTTTTAACCCATCACAAATCAGGTAATCCCTTTTTCGATTTCACTTTATTTTCTTTTTATTTTCTTGAATTTATGTTTTCCGTTTATTACCGTCAAAACCGTGAATAGGGTTTTTCCAGGTATTTTTTTAAGATTCTAACCGGATTTTCATGAGTTTTATCAAATTTCTAAAGCTCCATTTAAGGGAATAGCAGTTAAATGGCTTTTCTCCTTGATTTTCCCATGATTTTTGGTCATTTTCATGCTGATCTCACCTGTTTTTAAGAAAAACACTGTTTGATTGATTTTGGGGAGAAAAAATTAGTTTTTTTTTTATTTAAAATCCAGTATTCTAAATCCATTTATTGTTCTATCATCATTTTGGAAAGGTTTTTCATGATGTTCTTGCTACATTTTCACCACTTTGCTAAAACCCTAATTGATTTAAACCCAAATTCCATGGGTTTTGATTTTTTAGCCTTACAAAAGGTATTTTCCAAAAGTTCAAATGTGTTTTAACAAACAAAAATATTTTCTATAATTATCTGTTCGGAATATTGTCATTTAATCAAAGTATAAGTTGTAAAAATCTCACCTTTAAACTGATTGATAGTTTTTCCAAACTTTGTTTGGGGTATTTTACAACCCAAAATGGTTTAATTCTAGTTTTCAAAACCTGTCTGAACATATTTTAAGAAATGAAACTCTCCTTATCTCAGCCTATAGCCAGTCCCATAGTTCTAAACCTATCTTCCTTCTTTCCTGGTCAGCTTACTGTAATGGGTCCCAGGAAGAGACTTTTAGTTAGGGAGAGACCTAGTCGTGGTATAGAGAGGAGATTGAAGGGTAGATTTGACCCTGCGCAGGCTAGCAGTTCAGCCACACTGAGTTCCCCCCTGCAGAGAGGATGGCAGGGAAGTTAGTAGCCTTTGGGAGGAGAGTCGACCTGGAGTGTTTTGATAGGCACCATTTCAGCTTACGACAGGTGCTTACTGATGTAGGATTAATACCATTCTGTACTATGCAGGAGAGGTACTATCCTCATCTAGTAAGAGAGTTCTATGGTGCGTTGGATTGTCGACGACTTCTTTGGACTACGACAGTGAGAGGCGTTCAGATTTCATCTATGGCAGAGCTATTGAGCAGAGTATGGGAGATCCCCCATAGGGAAATCTGTGTCTTTTCGGTAGATGACAGAGAGGTTGCCTTTAGGTATATTCTTGAGAGAGAGGATGTTCGTGGTATATCCATAGTTATCATGAACCAGTTATCTCTAGAGATGCGCCTATTGCACCACATCACGGCACGTATACTTCTATCGAAGACTGGGAGATTTGACTTCATCACCGAGAGAGAGTTGATGGTGATGACGAGTCTGATAGAGAGGAGACAGATTGATCTTCCATCCTTGATGCTAGTTCAGATGCATGATGTTGCGACTCAGCGCCGTCACTGTTTACCTTACGACATGGCACTGACCAGATTATTTAGAGCTTGTGGAGTATCACTGGAGGGGGAGATCCCCAAGGAGATACTACACACAGATGTATATGATGAGAGGTCTTTGCACTGTATGGGATATAGACTAGTTGCAGGTCGATGGGTGCGCAGAGAGTCTGGCCAGGAGCCAGATGAGGAGGACTAGCTTCGAGAGGCAGAGGCAGGACCATCTGAGCCAGCAGTTTTTCCTCCCGTTGATATCCCATCGACACAGGCAGAGCATTCAACTCCTGATACTTCAGCTCCTCTGCCACTTTCTATTGGACTATCCTTTGAGGAGCACGCTAGAGAGCAGTTCACTGAGATCAGGGGTGAGCTGACTCAGCTATGCAGCGAGGTTGAGGTTCTTCGTGCACATACTACCTTGGAGCATGCTGAGATCCGTAGATCTATGGAGGAGGGATTCTCTCGTATTGAGGATCTGTTGAGATCCCTTATACCTCCTTCAGCCCCTGCAATTGTATCCTCTGATGATGATGATGATGATAATGATGATGATGATGATGATGATGATGATGATGGTGACGATCACTAGAGCGACCATGCTGATACTGTTAAGGGTGGTGATCGGGTAGATATGGATGACGACAGAGCTACAGAGATTGTGGGCCATGACAGTGACAGTGATGGCAGTGCTGATGATTATGAGGTGGTCAGTCGCGATCCTCCCACTACCCCAGCTGCTCCTACTGACTTGGTTGATTCCATACCGGACTTTGTTACACCAGCTGATCTTCTTTCCCCCCCTTCCACTAGATCATCTAGGGTTGTACCCGCCTTTGGTCCTTCTGGCCGTACTAGGAGTCGTCGAGCTTTAGTACCTCCTAGGGCCTTAGCCACTAGATCTAGGATCAGTGCCCCATTTAGTCTTGAGATTCCATCTGATGAGGATTAGCCTCACAGATGTCTGTTATGGTTCATATGTTTTATGTTTCTGATATTTGTATGACTCTGATGATATCTGTATGTTTCAGTTCTTGCTGATGACTCAGCAAATTTTTGTACTGAAAACTTCTCTTATCTATTATATATATTTCAGTTTAGTGCTTATTATTTGTGTTTGAATGGTTAAATTTACCTTCTTCAGCTTTGATTCTCTTTGATCTTTTTTGCTCTGATACTTATCTTACTTGATTCTCTACCATCTTTTTGTCTTCATGCTCCTTGTGAGGGGGAGGTTATTCCCCTTTCTAATGATTGACAAAAAGGGGAAGAAATAGTATTGATTGTATAGATGCATAAATTTTTGAATTTTTGTGGTTTCACCTTGTAAGAATCTTTGAAATTTACTTTAATAAGAAATATCTAATTAAGGAGGAGATTGATTCTTCCTAACTATGAAGTTTTTGCCTCTCATATGGACTTAAATTCATATTCATGAATTATAATAGTTAAAGTTGAAATGTATTGCTATTTTACTCAAGGTTTTATCATCATCAAAAAGGAAAAGATTGTTGGCTCCACCCAGTGATTTTGATGAATAACAAAATATTGAGTGCATATTGTATACTAATGTGTATTTCAAGTTATGAGTTTTCAGGAAGAAAGCACCTCAAAATCTCAAAAACTTATGGTTCATGGCACGTCAAGGCACGGAGCATTTCTCACAAATCTGGACATCCTCTTCATGAAAAAAGGACATCTAAATGATTAAATACTATGTGTTTATGACTCATTTAAGTTTCAAGATTTATATTTATGTTTTTGAGGCTGTTTACACTTGAATCTGAACTTTTCAAGTCTCAAGTATCGACACCTAGAAAGTCAAGTGTCGATACTTCAGCATTTGGCACGGACAAAAATCCTTGGCACGCCAAGTGTCGACATCCAGAACCAAGTATCGACACCAAGTGTCGACACTTAGGTTTCCAGGTATCGACTCAAGGCCTGAGAATTTTGAAAATACAGAACTTTGTCATTTGAGGATTTTTGTGTCAAGTGTCGACACCTGTGCATCAAGTGTCGACACTTGAAAGCTCAAGTGTCGACACCTAGAGATCAAGTGTCGACACCTGACAGCCAAGTGTCGACACCTGACAGCCAAGTGTCGACGCTTGCAGCCTGACAGCTCTAACGGATCTATTTTTCTGACTTGCAGAACTTGCTTTTCAAGCTCCAAACGGCTATTTCCGATGTTCCAACGGTCACAAACCATTTTTTGGAAGGTTCTTGGTGTATTTAACCTCCACCGACCTCATTTTAAAGACAAGGAAATGTATTGAAGTGTATTCAAGTCTACTCAAAAGCCAAAAAACCTATATTCTCTCAAATACTTCACATCAAAAACCTTTTATAGTTTGATTCCTTGAAAAGCCTACAAGCTCATCCTTACTTCATTCCAAAAGAGGCACTTTGAAGGATATTCCAAGGAAGAGTCAAGACAAAGCATCAACTTGAGCTTCAAAGATTCCATTCTACTCTTGAAGAGAGTTTGTTTTAGTTTTAAAATTGTATATCTGTTTTTATATTGTGATTTGACCTTGCTTTCAAGGGTGTCTTGAAAGAAGGTTATTATGGTTTGTTGGTGAGCCAAAGGGATAAAACCAACTAGGATTAACTTGTGAGCCCGAAGACAAAACAAGTGTTAAGGTTTGTTGGTAAGCCTAAGTGATAAAACCAACTTAGGTTTTGACTTGTGAGCCTTGTGAAAAATAAGTCAACTGTAATCTTGTTTGGATTATAGTAAAATTCCCAAGGGTGGCTTGGAGAGTGGATGTAGGTGCTAGGTTTGCACAGAACCACTATAAACCTTGTGTTTGTATATGATTGCTCTCTTCCTCTCTTGCTCTTTGATTATTGCTACTGCTTTAAATTTCTTGCATTGAATTCATCATTTTCACTAGCACCACTAGTCCCTCTCATTATTGTTTTAAATTTTCTAAAAGACCCAATTCACCCCTCCCTCTTGGGCTCCATTTCTGGGCAACATCTGGATCTTGTCTCGCACGGCTCTGGAAACAAGGCAGTCCTTGGAGACGGGACCCCTCGAGGGGGGTACGAGAGGGAGAGAGGGCTCTAAGCCTCGCAAGACAGAACCAACTGCTATAAGAAAGAAGAGGGACCTTTGACAAAGGAGAGAAAAAAAGAGAGTAAGTTAAGGGAAGGGCCGGATGAGCGCCGGAGGACTTCCGTAGTCATCCATGCTTCTAACCCTTCTACTTTTCAAACCCTCTGCATGCGAAGGCTTCTCTAAGCCATGCTAAAATGAATATGTTTCCCTTGATCGCTCTATTGACTTGATCGTTGTAGTGTCCCTACCGGAATCCTTGGCCTGGGTCTCCTCTTTTTTGCAGGATCAACCGAGCAGGTGCAAGAACTACATGGTGGGAAGCCTAGCCCTCCTGCGAGAGCTCAACTCCGACCACACACCATTCGAGCTTCAGGCCATGGCGATCCGGATGGCAACATTAGTAAATATAAGTTTCTAGGTACTTATACTATGCAATCGATAAGGTGACTTTAACCTTAGTGTGAATAGTTTTTATCTGAAGGAATCGGAGTGAACCGGGTCTTGAACTATATTCCTTTGACCCAGACTTCAACCTCTACTACATAGTATAGAATTCTCCATCACTAATCTATGCATTAATGGCTCTACACATGTATCTTAATTTTTCATGAGAGCTTCTAAAGATTGCCAATATCTCTAGCCATGGCTATATACGGATAATCTCATATACGTGATCCCCTCCAAAGATGTGTGTAGTGTTACATCTCAAGAAATACCTTTTGGGTCTCATTTAAAGATAAACTCTTGCTAGCCACTGCATAGGAGCACTAATCATCATAGAGATGGGATGGAGTCTATATTACTTCTATATCAAATAAATCATATATGCTTCTTGACCAACCAATTAGCTTGTTGTTACCACATTGAACCTCCTTCAAGGAATCTTCTATCAGAAAGGTTGAGTTCCATGGCTGGAAGGTCCTTTATAGGCTAATAACTCACATCCCTCTCGATGACTTTAGAATCTTAGTCCTATTTAAACTTTTAGTAAGGCAAATTGACAAAAGGAAGCTTCCCTATAAATTGAGTCACTTTTAGTAAGGCAAATTGACAAAAGGAAGCTTCCCTATAAATTGAGTCACACCTGAATTAATAGCATAGAAAGATTAGGCTATATATAAATTCTTATAATAAGATAGCATGTATCTTTCATGCTCAAAATCCTTTCTATGTGATGGGTGATGCATATATCTTATATAGACCAGGTACTAAGATAATTAAGCAACAATATAAGTATCTAGTTAGATATGATACAAAAAATAAAGTACATTATTAGACAGTAGATAATTATTATAATTCAAAGCATACCAGGTATAATGACCGTAAATAATCAAGATTAAACATATATTCATTATGTGCTAGATAAAGCACCAAAAAATTAATAAGACAATCATTCATCATGGAATCTATTTAAAGTTGACTTGCCTGATGCAAAACTCTGCATGCTTGGAAATTACTAACTTCTAAATGCGGTTACAGTCACTTGTACCGCTCTCTACCTCCATGGTCAAGGTAAGTAAACCATGTCATCATCTTCCTCGTCTTTGATTTGGAAAACTAAGTCCAGTAGGTTGCATGACAGAGAAAAGAAAGACGATTTCTATCTTTTCCAAATATGATGCCCAATGACCAGCTATTATCTAATCCATACGCAACAAAGGAAATTGAAGCTGTTTGTGTCTGAAGAGAACATTGCTTGTCATTCAGTATGAACAACATGAATATAATCATGACAAGTGGCATGATATGCTGTGACCAGACGTAGAACATTTATGAATATTTTGCTTCCTATGTCTTTCCATCAATATGTCATTTTTCCTTGGTCTAGAAGTCTAGAGGATAAGAGAAGGTTTGAAGTATAGTGATTTTATACCTGAATGAAGGTGCATTTAGTTTGGTTCATTGTTTTATAAATTGGGCGGTCAGTCTTTTGATCTCCAAATCTACATTGCACTTACATGTAAAACACACACACACACACACACATCCCTCCATCTACAATAGCCAAACTCCTCTGTTCCAACCGGCAGCTCTCAAGTTCGGACAACAGTCAAGGACTGTTCCATCTTCCATGCTCCATGTGAGCTCCAACAACCCTTGCCCACTCGTCTATCCTATGGACTGCAGTAAAATCATGGACTATGTCAAACCAGCCGAAGCCTATTCATCAGCTTGGAAACCCATGAACCGTGCCATAAAATGCATTGTTTCCCTTGTAGACCGCATGGAACCTTTCCCAATGCATGAATGAAGCCCCAGCTTTTAATTTTTCTGTTGGTCCATAGTCATGGCTTGTGGACCGTCTTCGATGGCTTCTATGAACTGACTCGTCCTTTGGTAGATCTGGTCTACGATGGGCCTGCTAGTTTAAAATTATTTTTGGGCCCGTTAAAACTACATTTTGAGCCCAATTGAACTCGATTCAGACCGGATTTGAGCTACATGTATTCACTCACCTACGAAACATATAAGTTCATCATGAACTACAATATGAACAAGCTAAGTTATCCTTTGCCTGAGTTATAAAACATACCGGTAAGTAATGAGAAAGTTTACTTGAAAGAAGAAGAAGAAGCCAGCGAAAAAGCAGTAAAATGAGAACAAGCCCAAGAAGAAGAATGCCCATAAAAAGCCTACAAGCAAAGAAAAATGTTTTACTACAACACAAATAGCCATTAAAAGAGAAAATGTCTGCTATACTTAGAGAGTTTGAAGAAATAAAAGGTGGATGCACCTTTAAAAGGTATGTCCATGCTTATTATTGAATCGAACCTCATACTATCTTCTACTTCTAGTTGGGTATTAGACTCTGGTTCAACTACTCACATATGTACTTCAATACTGGGTCTAGTAAGAAATAAAGTGATGAGGGAAGGAGAGATGATCTTGCATGTCGATAATGGAGCAAAAGTTGTTGCAATCATCGTTGGAGTATATCATCTGTCGTTGTCGTTAGGATTTAGTTTAATTCTGAAAGACTATTATCATATACCTGTCTGTAGCTAGCAGAAATTTGATTTTTGTCTCTGTGCTAGTACAGGAAGGTTATAAAATAGTTTTCAATAAAGATTTTTGTTTAATTTATTTAAAAAATAAATTAATTGCAAGAGCTTACTTGATTGACATTATATATCATTTGCATAATGATGCATTTGTAAACATTAACGAGCAAATAGTGAATGTTATAGGATACAAGCAACCTAGTGATGACCTAAGCTAAAAGTATATGTGGCACCTTAGGCTTGGTCATATTGGAGAGGATAGGATTAACAAACTGAAAAAAGATGGAATTCTATACTCAATTAATTCCAAGTCATACCTACTTTATGAGTCATGCCTTGAAAACAAAATGACCAAGTTACCTTTTATGGGACATGAGGAGAGGGCCACTAAATTACTTGCCTTGGTACATACTAATATATGTGGACCATTTAATGTATAGGCCGGGAATGATTTTCAGTACTTCATTACCTTTACCGAGGATTACTCACAGTATGAGTATATATTTCTGATGAGATACAAGTCTGAAGCCTTTAAAAAGTTCAAGAAATTTAGACATGAAGTAGAAAAGCAAATAGAAAAATCTCTTAAGGTTCTTCGATCAGATCGAGGAAAATATATAGTAAAGAATTTCTGGGTTATCTTAAGGACAATGGCATAGTTTTATAATGGACTCCTGATACACCTCAACTTAACAGGATGTTTGAAAGGAAAAATAGGATACCCTATTGATATGGTCCAGTCCATGATGACTTCACTAACCTAATTATGTTTCTTAGGGACATGCTCTACAAACTTCAATTTACATTTTAAATAAGGTTCTCTCTAAGTCCGTTTCTACCATACCATAAGAGATGTTGTATGGTAAGAAATCAAGTCTTGGTCATCTCACAATTAGAGGATGTCCAGCTTATATTAAGAAACTAATGGCAGACAAGTTAGAGTCCAGATTTATGAAAGCTCGCTTCATAAGATATCCTAAAGAATCTATAGAGTATTACTTTTACTTTCCAAAGAATCACAATGTGATTATGAACTAGCATGCCATGTTCCTAGAGAAATAATTTATTCAAGATAGTGGTAATGAGAGGTTAATTGAGCTTGATGAAAAAGTCTCTGAAGAGTAGCTGGCCAGAGATCAGGTTGAACCCAATGAACTAGTAGATGTAGTTGCTTTACCACCTCGTAGGTCCAATAAAGTTTTCTGTCTTCCTGAAAGATACTTAGATATGCTTACAAAGGATATAGACAAAATGTTTCTATAGGAGACAATGATCAAATAATTGATTCTAAGACTTATGATAAGGCGATGTTAGATATCAACTCCGAGAAATGGTTGAGTGCTATGAAGTCAGAAATTGACTCAATGCACTCGAATCAAGTCCGGTCCTTAGTGGATCTACCTGAGAGTATAGTACCCATTGGATATAAATGGATATACGAAAGGAAATTAGGTGTAGATGGTAAGGTAGAGACCTTTAAATCTAGGCTAGTGGTGAAGAGATATAGTAAATGTGAATGCATTAACTATCAAGATGCTTTTTAGTCGGTAGCTATGCTAAAATCTATCCGTACATTGCTTGCCATTATAATTTTTCATGATTATAAAATATGATAGATGGATATGAAAATTGTATTCCTTAATAGATATCTTGAGGAAGATGATATCTATATGGAGCAATCTTTAGGTTTTACTTTCAGTGATGAAGATCACAAAGTCTGCAAGCTGCATAAGTCTATTTATGAATTAAAGCAAGCTTCTCGAAGCTGGAACACTCGTTTTAATAATGCGATCAAATCATTTGATTTCATCAAGAACAAGAATGAGCCTTGTACATTTAAGAAGGTTAGTGGGAAGGTTGTTACATTTCTCATATTGTATATGAATGACATCCTTCTAATTGAAAATGATATTCCTATGTTAACTTCGATTAAAAGTTGGTTATTTAAAGAATTTTTCATGAAAGACCTAGGTGAAGCATCTTACATTCTAGGAATTAAGATCTATCAAGATAGACCGAATATGATGCTTGGCCTTTCATTAAAAATATATATAGAAGAAGTGCTGAAAATGTTCAACATGGATAACTCTAAGAGGAGATTATTATCCCTTAGGCATGACATTAATTTCTCTAAGAAGTTGTGTCTTATCACACCTGAGGAGATATAGTGCATAAGCAAGATCCCATATGCTTCGGTAATTAGAAGCCTCATGTATGCCATATTGTATACTTGACCTAATATTGTCCTTGTTGTGAGTGTCACAAGCAAGTATTTGTTGAATCCAGGTGAAGGGCACTGGACTGCTGTGAAGAACATCCTTAAGTACTTGAGAAGAACTAAGGATTTGTTCTTGGTCTTTGGAGGAAATTCTGAGTTATGGATAGAGAGATATACTGATTCATATTATGTCTGATCCTAATGATAGAGGTCTACATCAAGATGTATGTTCCTTTGTAATGATTGTTCTACTACCTGAAAAAGTTCTAAGTAACCTATCATTGCTAATTCTATAATGGAAGCTGAGTAACATCATCATCTCTAAAGCAACAAAGGAAGCTTTTTGGTATAAAAAACTTGTTGCAGAGCTCGTAGTGATGCCATCAGATACCATCCCCTATACAGTGACAACAACAGCACCATATTCTTTGCCAAGGAGCCCAAGTCTTATTAGAAGTCCAAGTACATAGAGCGACAGTTTCATATTATACGAGATTACCTCAAAAAGAAGAATATTGAGGCGCGAAGAGTAGATTCCGTGGATAATGTGAATGACCAATTAAAGCATTAAAATATTTATTAATTAATATTTATTTTTTAAGAATTGATATTTTTATTTGTGTTTTGCAAGAATGATAACCATAAAATGAAAAGAGTTTAATTTACAAAACCTAAGAGATCAAACAAAATTTAAAATAAAATTTAAATGAAATTGTTTGTATGGTAACTGTATATAAAGATACCAGGAATTGCATTAGTCAAAGGTCCTCGCAAGGTCAACTTGGTCCACCTTCCCTTTCCACGCCGTTCAGGCTTCAATTCTTTTTTTTGGTAAAATAAAAGAGATGGGAAGGGATAAATCCCGGTATAGCTATCCCGCAAGCCCCCACCCCATCAGGTAATGTTCGATACGAGGCAAGATCTTTATCAACTGGGCTATCGTCTTACTGGTCCAGGCTTCAATTTTAAGGCACTCACATTAAATGATGCAAGGGAATTCACGTGGCTCCACATAAACATCCAAAAAGGGTCTTCACATGCCTCTTCAAGCAAACTCCACATGGCTCCCCAACATTCTACAAAGGAAGTCTTCGGTCCACTTGGTCTAAAAGTCTTTTTCGAGAGGCTTTGGTCTTTTAACAAAGCTTCCAGGCTCCCATTAAATACTACTAGGAAAGATATAACATAGCATGCTGGGGACCTTAGAGGAAGGAAACAGATTTCATTAAGGATTGGGAGCATTGTGGGCCGAGCTTCTGCACATCCTGCAGGCAAACACGATAACCGATGGCCTAGCGGATCTTATTGAGTAAAAGTTTAATTCAACCAGGATTTGAACTTTAATTCGGACTGGGATTTGAACTTCAACAAGCTCTATTTAAATAATAGCCATGGAACAACCGGAGGCAGCGAGCGGCAGCTAAGAAATTAATTTTAATTTTAATTTTTTATTTTGTTGTGTGGATTTGAGACGGAAAGAAAAAGAAGATACTGTCAACTCGATTCATGCAAAGCTAAAACTCCTCCATCTTGGAAAAAGGATGAAATTTTTCTTGGAGCAAATTTATTTTCCTTTTCCCAATCTTATATAATTATTTTATATAATTAAAATAAAATATCTTTTCCTTTTAATTATGCTTATATTATATTTTATTGAATGAATTAACTTTTACCAATTTATTCTCCCAAGAAGATATATCGTGATCTTGACAAGATACAATTTGCACTCAATAGGGAATAATTTATATTAAAATTAATTCATTTTATTTTATATGGATTTGAGATAATCTATTCATAAGGAATGGATGGTGATCATGAGGATATTGTTCATATTCAGATAAAGATAGATTACACTCAAAACAAATTAATTACAAGCCTTTGCATGAATGAATACCAAGATCTGTTAACAAGAAGAATGGCTTCCTAATCATTGAGATGTGGTTTAATTATATTTAAATTAATTTGTTTTACATGATTAATTTCTAAAAATTCGTAATTAAACTATTTCAACTTTCTTTCTTTATCTTCTTCTTGAAACAATTATTTTTGATCCTCGATGATACAATCCATATTCACCCTATCTATAGTAGTAAGTTAGGTTTTAATTTTTGACTGTTTTATAATAAGCGAGCAAATTTTGGCACCATTATCGGATATCTAGGCACAATTATTTTAAAAAAAATAAAAAATTTATTTTTTATTCTAGTTATTACTCTCTTTAGTTTCATTACCTTCTTTATTTTAGTAACTTTCAGAGCACTCTTTCTGTCAAGTGTTACTTGAAAATGGATATGGATATAAGTATCCTTCAGACCTCAACTTACTATGGTGACTTGCAAGCAACCACTATACTTTGATATCGGACTACTTGGATTTTTAATATAAAGATGGAAGGTTTTTAAATGCAGTCAAGTACTTGTAGAGTCGGTGTGTGGGTCGAGATATGATTGACCCCTCTAAGTGTTAGGGTGATGTCTTACTATATTTCAATTTAGTAAAATCTTAACTAGGGTAGTTTTTGTGAGAAATCATAGGACATGTAATGTTGGATACTATGTGGATAAACTGTTTAAGGGTTGGCAGTTCAACCTTGAAGTTATCCTGAGCATTGAGAGTCAAAGAGATGAATTATATGGTAACCATATGCCAGAGGTTCATGAATGTTGCTCTATAACGTTTTGTTGGAAATCACCTAGGATTTCATACATTATTTTTTTATAAATTTACAGTAAAAATGAATCTATTTTAAAATTATTTTAAATAAAAATATGTATTTAGAATAATTTTAATAAATTTTAAGTAAGATCGTAATATGACATTCAGCATAAAAAATAAAATTACCATACATCAATCTACCCGATGCATGTTATATATCTAATATACAAATAATATGAAATCTAATTTCATACCTGATCATGGGTCGATGATCGTCATTATTGATGGCACGTGGTAAGGGCTCCTCTCGTCACTTCGTAGCCGCACAAGATGTCCGGCTTCTACGAATCGTCCACACGAAGCCTCGATGTGATCAACCTTCTCAGACTACTAGATCCATGTGAAGGCTACTGGATGGTTAAAAATAATTTATTTCTTAGAATTTTTTGATCTTCTAAGAAATCCAAGAATAGGATGAAGAGGTCCAAATCAAGGAGAAAGAAAACAAAAAATAACAAACTATTTTTTACTATTTTTCTTTTATTTTTTCTCTCTCTTCAAACCTCGCTCCCAAAAGAACTTCTCACGCCCATCCAAAATTCATGCCCTCTTTTTCTCTTATTTTCTTGATAATTTCACTTTAGATTTTACACAGTAATTGTTTTGTTAATATTGCATATATAATAAAAAATTGAAGTAAAATCTCTGTTGACCCCTAAAGTGATTTTGATGCTAACAAAATATTGGAGCATACATTTAGTCATCTAACAACTCTTCAAATGATTGACAAGTTTTTGTAGGACAACTATATTGACACATTTTTCAATTCCTATAATATTTAATGTTTTGTGTTGAGTTGTAAATTATTTAGAATCTTGTAAAGAAGAACCCTACAAAAAATTTCAATTAAAAACAAGTTCAAGGGTTACTTCTAGTAGTCTTTCAAACTTCAAGTTTTCTTAATTTTATTATAAAAAGTGCTTGAAGAAGACTTTAAAGCATGGGACAAGTGTTCTGGAAGTTTGAAGATGATCTAGCTGAAGAACCACATTTGAGCCGACTGGATGAACAACCCAGCCGACTCTGGTACTGGCATTGAAGAAAAGTTCTTTGGCACACAGATCCAGCTGACTGGCACCAAGGTCCAGCCGACTCGTCCAGAACAAGGTTGAGAATGTTCTGAGATTCTTAGGAATCTGAGCCGACTGGAATCAGATCCAGCCGACTCATCCAGAACTCAGTTGACAATGGTCTAAGAAGCCTCTGAGATTCCAGCCGACTGGAATTCAGCCCAGCCGACTTGTCCAGAGTGAGGTATTTTATCAACTGGGGAAGCTAGCCGACTGGCACTCAACCCAGTCAACCCGAACTTCATCCGAGCCGACTCAAAGTTTGTCCGAGCCGACTGGAATGGCCGGGTCACCTCCAACGGCTAGTTCCAGTTCTTAATTTTTGAATTCCAAAAGTGCTCCAACGGTAACCTGTCACCTCCCAACGGTCTACAATGTTCAAAATCAAGGGAAGGCAGTTGAAGTCTCTATAAATAAGATATGAGAACATCTTTGGAGAGACTAATGAGCAAATAATGATTTATTGAGTATTTATTGAACACTTATTGAAGTAAAGTGAGAGAGCACTAGAGCTTTAAAGTTTGTCTTCAAGCCTGCAACAACTCTTACCAAAAGCTTGAAGCACCTTTTGAGGAAAGCAAGGAAGCCATTGAAGTGCATTGAAGAGCATTCAGTGGATCTTCACTCGAGCTGCATTGGCAACCACCAAGACAACAGAGTTTGTCTTTATTGTTACTTTTTTAATCTATCATTTAGAATATCTGGGTTATTGGTGAGCCCTGTTGTACAAACCAAATAGGTTACTTTGGTGAGCCTTTAAAGCCAGAGTGTAGAGGTTTCTTTGGTGAGCCTAGCTAAAAACCAAAGTGTAGAGGTTTTAGGTAAACCTGTAAAAACCTAACTTGGATTTCTTTGGTGATCCCGGTTTCAAAAATCAAAGTGTAGAGGTTTGGATTGTGAGCCTGTAAAACAATCCGACTGTATTCCGGTTTGGGAGATATAGTGAAAATCCTGAGTGGTGAACTTGGGTAGTGGACGTAGGAGCTGGGTTGCTCTGAACCACTATAAATCTACTTTGTTTGTGTTGTGTTTGTTTTATCCTTTAGCTTATGCTTTCATTCTTTGATTAACACAGCACCTAACCACTAATTGGAATTACTTGTGCACATATTCGCGAAAATTTTATAATTTCCAATTCACCCCCCTCTTGGGACTAAGCCACCTGGGCAACAGCTGGTATCAGAGCAGTGTCTCTGATTACTTGAGTTAAGATCGATGGCTCATCCCATGAGTACATCCTTGGCCGAGGGCCAATCAATAAATAGACCTCCACTATTCACGGGCACTAATTATTCATATTGGAGAGCACGAATGAAAATTTATATACAAGCTATAGATTTTCAATTGTGGAAGGTCATCTTGAAAGGGCCACACATTCCCACAATTAAAGTAGATAGCATGGACATCCCTAAGCCTGAAGAGGACTGGGATGATCATGACATGAAGATGGGGGAATTGAACGCCAAAGCAATGAATTTATTATATTGTGCTTTGGATGCTAACGAGTTTAACCGAATTTTCACTTGTTATCAGCAAAGAAAATCTGGGATAAACTCGAAGTGACCCATGAGGGAACTTCCCAAGTGAAAACCTCCAAGATAAATCTTTTAGTTCATAACTATGAATTATTCAAAATGAAACCTTTTGAAACAATATCTACCATGTTCTCTAGATTTACAAATATTATTAATGGTTTAAAGAGTCTTGGCATGGTATACTCTAATGCAGATCTGGTTCAGAAAATCCTTCGCTCTTTGCCCGACAAATGGGATCCCAAGATAACTGCGATCCAGGAAGCCAAAGATCTCAACACTTTGATGCTGGATGAACTGCTGGGATCACTCATCACCCACGAGCTAACAATGCAACACAGAACGGAAGATGAGCAGAAGAAAAAGAAGACATTAGCCTTCAAAGCTGCTTCCGATTCAAAGAGGGATGATGAAGAATCTGAAGATGAAAGCACCTCCTCCAATGACAACCTAGAAGACAAAGTCATCGCTATGGTTGTGAGGAGATTTAGAAAATTTATGGGAAGAAAGAAAGGAAGGTACAACAGGAAGTTTCACTGGAAGGATTATGGAAAATAAAAGAAAAAGGACAGAGAGAAAGACAAAGAGGTAGTCCCCACATGCTACGAATGCAAGAAGCCGAGGCACATACATCCGGACTGTCCAATGTTGAAAAAAACCTTCAGACAAAAGAAAAAAAAGAAAACCATGGTTGCCACATGGTCCGATAGTGAAGACTCAACATCATCTGAAGAAGAAGAGACCACCAAGACTGCCAATCTTTGCTTAATGGATCTCGAAGATGAGGTAACGTCCCCTAACAACTGCACTGAATTTACTTTCAAAGAACTAAATTCTGCTTTTCATGATTTACTTTATGAATTTAAGAAAGTTGGAGTAAAGATAAAATCATTGAAAAATATGAATGATTCTTTACTCAAACAAAAAGATGAAATTTCAGAAAAGAATATTTTATTACAAAAGGAACTGCATGACTTTTCTGAAAAATTTAAAAAATTGAAAAATGAGTATCTATCACATGAAAAGAAAAATATTGATTTACTTGCTGAAAACAATGAATAAAAAAAGGAGGTTACAAAACTCAAGCCTTTGGTTGAAAAACTCACTTTATCTTTAAATAAGCTTGAGCTAATTTTGAAAGAACAATGAATTTCTAGAAATAAAGCTGGAATTAGTTTCAACACTTCTTTCATAAATGGAATTTCAGCAACAACTTTTGTGAAATCCAAAATATCAGCTCAAAATATTTTATCTTAAAAGGTTTCAGCCACACCAAAAACTTTTTCTACTTCAAAATCTTTATCATATGCTCTTAAGAATTTGAGCAAAAATGCATACATTCCAAAATGTTCAAAATCTGCATCAAGTGCATCAACTTTTAGAACTTCAAATTCTATTTCCAACAAAAATTCTAAAGTTGTTTGCTATGCTTGCAAAAGAATGACATAAATCTTTTGAATGCAATAATTTTAGTAATGCCCATAAAAAGATAAAAAAGATTGGGTTCCCAAAGGAACCACCTCTGCTGACCTGCAAGGACCCAAGGTAGCTTGGGTACCTAAAAGAATTCATTGACTGTTTTGCAGGAATGTCTTGCAGCCCAAAAATTGAAGAAAATGTGGTACTTGGATAGCGGCTGCTCAAGACATATGAGGGGTGACAAGGACCAATTCATCACCCTTAAAATGAAAGGAGGTATAGTCACCTTTGGAGACAATGGCAAAGGGAGAATAATCGGTATTGGTAAGATCAAAATAACTCCCTTTACTTTTATTGAAAATGTTTTGCTAGTAGACAAATTGAAGCATAATCTCTTAAGTATAAGTCAATTATATAATAAAGGCTTCAAAGTTGTCTTTGAGTCTTCTATGTGCATAGTAACTAACTCTTTAGACTCTAGCAATAAATTTATTGGATATAGACTCGGGAATATCTATGTGGTAGATCTTAATGATCTTGCCATGACTAGTAGTCCTAATCTAGTTGCAATGAATGCTAAGACCAAAGAGTCAGGCTTATTATGGCATAGACGATTAGGTCATGCTAGCATGCATACAATTTCCAAATTAATTTCTAAAGATCTTATTAGAGGCATGCCTAAGTTTAAAGTTGATTTGAATCATGTTTGTGATGCATGCCAAATGGATAAACAAACTAGGGTGAGTTTTAAATCAAAGAATATAGTTTCTACAACAAGACCTCTTGAACTATTTCACATGGATCTTTTTGGACCTACTAGGACCACAAGCCTAGGGGGGATGAAATATGCTCTTGTGATAGTAGATGATTTTTCGAGATTTACATGGATTTTTTTTATCGTATCGAAAGATGAAACTTTTCATGTTTTTAGAAAATTTCATAAAAAGGTTTCAAACCAAAAGAACTTATCTTTGATTTCAATTAGAAGTGATCATGGAACTGAGTTTGAAAATCAGTTTTTTAAAGATTATTGTACTGAATTTGGCATTGATCATAACTTCTCCGCTCCTAGAACACCTCAACAAAATGGTGTTGTAGAGAGGAAAAACAGGACATTGGAAGAAATGGCTCGCACAATGTTGTGTGAAGGCAATCTTCCAAAGTACTTTTGGACAGAAGCGGTGAACACTGTATGTTATATCTTAAACCGCGTTTTGATCCGTCCTATCTTAAAGAAAATCCCCTATGAGCTTTGGAATGACAAAAAACCCAATATTAGTTATTTTCATGTATTTCATTGTAAATGCTTTGTGCATAACAATAGAAAAGATAATTTAGGAAAAGTTGATTCTAAAGCTGATGATGCAATTTTCCTAGGTTATTCTTTGCATAGCAAAGCATATAGGGTTTTTAATAAAAGGACTCTTACTGTTGAAGAGTCAATTCATGTTGTACTTATTGAAACTAACCCTAAACCTTCTAGACAAGAAGAGTGCATAGACAATGATGCAGGTACAGTGCAAAAAGGAATGGATGACTTGAGCATTCAAGACAAAGACACTCAAGGTGGAAAAGAAACGGTAAGTAAGGATCACACTAATCTACCAAGGGATTGGAGGTATGTTACATCTCACCCTAAAGAATTAATAATAGGAGATCCTTCACATGGTGTTAGGACTAGGGTTGCACATAAGGATGCACATGACTACCTAGCCTTTGTATCACAAATAGAACCCCATAGCTTAGAAGAGGCTGAGACTGACCCAAACTGGATGATGGCAATGCATGAAGAATTAAACTAGTTTGAAAGAAATAAGGTATGGACACTTGTAGATAGACCTACAGACCACCCAATTATAGGAACTAAATGGGTCTATAGGAATAAATTAGATGAACAAGGAAATATTATAAGGAACAAAGCAAGATTAGTGGCTAAGGGATATAACCAAGAAGAAGGTATTGATTTTGATGAAACTTATGCACCCGTAGCAAGACTAGAAGCTATTAGATTATTACTTGCATTTGCTTGCTACATGAACTTTAAACTCTTTCAAATGGATATAAAAAGTGCATTTCTTAATGATTTTATCTCTAAACAAGTTTTTGCGGAACAACCACTAGGTTTTGAAAATCACGCTTTTCCAAACCATGTATTCAAATTAAACAAAGCATTGTATGGTTTGAAACAAGCACCTAGAGCCTGGTATGATAGACTTAGCACTTTCTTAATTGAAAATGATTTTTCAAGAGAAAATGTAGATAAAACTTTGTTTATCAAAAAGAAAAATAATGACATCTTAATTGTACAAATATATGTAGATGATATCATTTTTGGTACAACTAACGAATCTCTATGTAAAGAATTTGCTAAGCTTATGCAGGGAGAATTTGAAATGAGCTTAATGAGCGAGCTGAACTACTTCCTTGGACTTCAAGTAAAACAAACAAAGGAAGGAATCTTCATCAACCAAACCAAATACATCAAGGAAATCATCAAAAATTTTGATATGGAGAGTAGCAAAACAATGAGTAC
The DNA here is from genome assembly GCA_021397845.1 of Areca catechu. Lineage (NCBI taxonomy): Eukaryota > Viridiplantae > Streptophyta > Magnoliopsida > Arecales > Arecaceae > Areca > Areca catechu. The sequence continues at coordinate 139,424,206 of CM038043.1, forward strand.
ACCCATGAGCCCAGCTTGCAGATTGGACAAAGATGATAATGGATCCAATGTTGACCAAAAGCTATATAGAGGTATGATCGGATTCTTATTATATTTAACTACAAGTAGACCTGGCATATTATACAGTGTATGTGTATGTGCTAGATTTCAATCATCACCAAAAGAAACACATATGCTTGCTGTAAAGAGAATAATTAAATATTTGAAAGGAATAAGTAATTTAGGAATTTGGTATTCTAAACATTCTACTTTGAATTTGATTGGATTCTCTAATGCTGATTATGCTGGTTATAAAATAGATAGAAAAAGCACTAGTGGTACATGTCAATTTCTAGGGTTGAATTTAATTTCATGGCACTGTAAGAAGCAAAACTCCATAGCCTTGTCCACAGCCGAGGCTGAGTACGTGGCTGCCGGTAGTTGTTATGCTCAAGTGTTATGGATTAAACAACAACTAGAAGACTTTGATGTATCACAATCTAAAATTCCAATTAAATATTATAACACAAGTGCTATCAATTTGACAAAGAATCCAATTCAACACACTAGAACCAAGTATATTGAAATTAGACATCATTTTATTAGAGATCATGTATCAAATGGTAATATTGTGCTTGACTTTGTACCTACTGAAGATCAATTAGCTGGCATATTCACCAAGCCACTCAATTAATATAGATTTGAGCTAATTAGAAGTGAATTAGGACTTTGTGATCCCTTCTAGATTCTTCAACCTAATTCCTTCAATTCTAAGAAAATTTTATCTAGATAACCTTCTCAATTTATTCTATTTTATTGAGCTTTAATTTCCTTCGAGATTTTATTCAAAATCCTTCTGAATTTTGTTCAAGCTTTTCAAAACTCTATCTTTCTGCTTGAGTCGACTGGATCCTAATCCGAGTCGACTGGATTTTTCTGAGAGTTTTGAACCTGTTCTGGCCTAGCCGACTCGAACAGTTTTAAGTCGACTAGAATTTCTGATGACTTTAGAGAAGCTCTGGCCAAGTCGACTGGAAACCCTTTTAGGGCTACTCGAGTCTACTGGATTTTCACGCCGAAGCATTTCGCTTAGGGTTATAAACTCTTCTCCGAACCGTTTAGCTTCTATGTTATCTTCTCTAACGGTTCACTCATCTCCAAAACCCACTCCAAAGACTTCCTACTCCCTACCAAGCACTCCATTCTCTTACTCTTCCATCTTTCCTAGCTATGGCACCCAAACATGCGATAGAAAAACGGTCCGCTAGGGTTGCTCCTTCGGCTGAAAAAGAAAGAAGGTCCAAGAGAAGACAAGAAGAGCCAAGCAATGAAGAAATTGTAGAGGAAGCCACAAGAGAAGTTCCATCAGCTCCTAGCCAAGTACCCTCAATGTCTACGCGTCCGGTAACCACCGGCCGCCGAATTAATTTTGAGTTTATTAAGGGCATTGGGTTAAAGATAGGAGACTTAATCGAAGACCAAAGGTGGAGGAAATTTTGTTCATTGAATGAGAAAACCTATCCCACTTTGGTTAGAAGCTTTTATGAGAACCTAAGGTTGGGAACTAACCATGTAGAATCCACTGTCAAAGGGAAGAGGGTTATTGTGAATGAGGAGTCCTTACATGAATTACTGGATATTCCTTCTGAGGGATTGAAGTTTTTAGTAATTGAAAATAGAGAGAAGACTCTGAAAATAATTTTGAACAAAGAGGATGTAGGAGGAATTGGGACTGTTTTAGCTAACACCCTATCATTGGAAATGAGACTACTTCACAACTTCATTTGTAGAATCTTCTTACAAAGAACTGGTAGGTTCGATTGGGTGAGCGAAAAGGATCTGTATCTCATGGAGCACATCCTAGAAAGAACTCCTGTCAATCTATCATATATTATAATCATGCAGATGAAAGAAACAGTAAGAAAGGCTAAATCCTGTTTGCCATATGGTATGATGCTTACATTGTTGTTTAAATCCCATAGAGTCAATTTGGATGGTGAAGACAGATTATAATTGCATCACATTGATATCTACACATCTAAAACTCTTGAGAGAATGGGATATTTTCAAGTGGAAGGAGTCTGGAGAAAGAAGGGCACAAATATAAGAGCCATTGGCAGCTCCAATAGTAGTGAAGAAGAGGAAGAGGAAGAAGCAGCTGGAACTTCCTCTACACCTATACTGGAGCCCGAGTCATTTGTACCTGAGCCTGCTGCTGTCATTAAGAAGACTAGAGCACCGTCACCTATATTTGATTTGCCTGCAGCAGAGTTTGACTTGCCAGCACCGGAGTTTGACCTGCCTTCAGCTGATGCTCCTTTACATGACTATCCTACTGCAGCTACATAGCCTCCAATTGTCCAAGTTCAGATTGAAGAACAGTTGAAAAACTTGACAGATTCATTGACTAGTACTATAACTTCCTTATTTACTGATTTGAAACAATCAGTGGACAGTAGATTGGACAAACTAGAAGAGAATGTTTCAAATCTAAAAGAAAAGGTTGAAGCTATAGAAGCTTCAAGGTCAGCACCTTAGATAGACCTTCAGCCTATTCTGAACTGTATCTCTTCAAGTTCTGAAACAATTTTAAAGTCTGTGGATGCCACTTTAAATGAATATCAGACTGAATTAAAAGAGCTTAGAGGTAGAGTGGGAACTATTGTAGATACAAGAGGTATGGCAGAAGATTATACTAGGGGCATTGGAATCATAAGATCAGAGCTTGGCAGACTTCGAGGATCAGCTGAAGCCTTCACCAATGTCCAAGAAGCTGAGCTTGTATCTATGCAGAAAGAGATAGGTGAAATGAAAGAGACAGTAAATAAAGTACCAGTTAGCCTCAAGGACTTGGATCAGCAGTTGGGAGCAATATGGGTGGAAATGGTGTCTCTCAATAGCACTGTCAATTCATTGGAAGTCACAGCTACGACAAGACCTTTATATGATCCGCCACCCATTTTCACTAGGGCACCTAGTACCTCTATTTACCCTAGGGCTCCTCCTCCACATGCTTCATCTAGTCGAGCACCTAAACCCACTTCTTGGCAAGGTGTCAATGTTCTTAGAGATGATTATGATTAAACATTTTGTAGTTTCAGTACCTTTTTGGATGCATTTTGAAACTTTTGTAATGATTGATATACTGAACACTTTTTGATAGAAATTAAATGAACATCTTTTGGTTACTGTATAATGTGTGTATACTCGTATTATCTTGATTACATCTCTATTTGTTTAAATAGAATTCTCTCTCTAAGTTGAGAAAGTGAAATTATCTTAAACAAATATTAAAATTTTCTCAATCTATTTAAAATTCTGAGCTTACCTGTTTAACCTTTTTGAATTGTTGACAAAAAGGGGGAGAATCATAAAGTGCATAAAAGAATACATGAATTGCAATAGTAATACTAAGTAAAGTAGACAGGGGGAGTTTTTAAGGCATTTCTGAATGATCTCTTGCATATTATTCTGATAAAATGTTTGAGTGAATGTCAAAGGGGGAGAAACTTAAAAACAATTCATATTGTCTAGAAATCTTATAAACAGGGGGAGATATACATGTTTAACTTACATACTTCAATGATTTTTATGATGCTCTGATGCTCTTAACTTATCATATCTATCAATCGACACTTAATGCTGCTTGATACATACAAGCAATCAATCTTTGATATTTACAGTTTATGAATTTGATTTTGTGCATAACTGTATAGCACATACTGATATACATTTGAGATTACATTTAATTTTTAAATATAAATGCTTACATATTTGTGAATAGAGTAGATTCTTTTCATGCCCAGTATTTTGTCATCATCAAAAAGGGGGAGATTGTTGGCCCCTAAAGTGATTTTGATGATAACAAAATATTGGAGCATACATTTAGTCATCTAACAACTCTTCAAATGATTGACAAGTTTTTTTAGGACAGCTACATTGACACATTTTTCAATTCCTACAATATTTAATGTTTTATGTTGAGTTGTAAATTATTTAGAATCTTGTAAAGAAGAACCCTACAAAAAATTTCAATAAAAACAAGTTCAAGGGTTACTTCTAGTAGTCTTTCAAGCTTCAAGTCTTCTTGATTTTATTGTAAAAAGTGCTTGAAGAAGACTTTAAAGCATGGGACAAGTGTTTTAGAAGTTTGAAGCTGATCTAGCTGAAGAACCACATTTGAGCCAACTAGATGAACAACCCAGCCGACTCTGGCACTGGCACTGAAGACAAGTTCTCTGGCATACAGATCCAGCCGACTAGCATCAAGGTCTAGCCGACTCATCCAGAACAAGGTTGAGAACATTCTGAGATTCTCAGGAATCCGAGCCGACTGGAATCAGATCCAGCCGACTCATCTAGAACTCAGTTGAAAATGGTCTGAGAAGCCTCTGAGATTCCAGCCGACTGGAATTCAGCCCAGCCGACTCGTCCAGAGTGAGGTATTTTTTCAACTGGGGAAGCTAGCCGACTGGCACTCAACCCAGTCGACCCGAACTTCATCCGAGCTGACTCGAAGTTTGTCCGAGCCGACTGGAATGGCAAGGTCACCTCCAACGGCTAGTTCCAGTTCTCAGTTTTTGAATTCCAAAAGTGCTCCAACAGTAACCTATCACCTCCCAACGGTTTACAACGTTCAAAATCAAGGGAAGGCAGTTGAAGTCTCTATAAATAAGGTATGAGAACATCTTTGGAGAGACTAATGAGAAAATAATGATTTATTGAGCATTTATTGAACACTTATTGAAGTGAAGTGAGAAAGCACTAGAGCTTTAAAGTTTGTCTTCAAGCCTGCAACAACTCTTACCAAAAGCTTGAAGCACCTTTTGAGGAAAGCAAGGAAACCATTGAAATGCATTGAAGAGCATTCAGTGGATCTTCACTCGAGCTGCATTGGCAACCACCCAGATAACAAAGTTTGTCTTTATTGTTGCTTTTTTAATCTATCATTTAGAATATCTTGGTTATTGGTGAGCCCTGTTGTAAAAACCAAATAGGTTACTTTGGTGAGCCTTTAAAACCAGAGTGTAGAGGTTTCTTTGGTGAGCCTAGCTAAAAACTAAAGTGTAGAGGTTTTAGGTGAACCTGTAAAAACCTAACTTGGATTTCTTTGGTGAGCCCGGTTTCAAAATCCAAAGTATAGAGGTTTGGATTGTGAGCCTGTAAAACAATCCGACTGTATTTCGGTTTAGGGGATATAGTGGAAATCCCGAGTGGTGAACTTGGATAGTGGACGTAGGAGCTGGGTTGGTCCGAACCACTATAAATCTGCTTTGTTTGTGTTGTGTTTGTTTTATCCTTTAGCTTCTGCTTTCATTCTCTGATTAACATAGCACCTAACCACTAATTGGAATTACTTGTGCACATATTCATGAAAATTCTATAATTCCCAATTCACCCCCCTCTTGGGACTAAGCCACCTAGGCAACAATCTCATTGATTAGAGGGGGGATTGATTAGGATAAGGTAATGTTGTTTGAATAGGACTGGATATTCTATTCCTAATAGAACTCCTCCAATTAAATTCAAATAAATCTAAATTTAATTCAAACTAATCCTAATCTAAATGGGAATGAGAGAGAATGAAAAAAATTGATTTTCTTCATGAAAAAGTCATGAAAAATTTTTAGGAAGGCATGGAGAATTTTTAGAAAAGAAAATAAGTTGGACTAGGTTAGGATTTGATCAAGTTTTGACCAAAATTAGTTAAGAACCAAAACTAATTTGGTTTTAACTAATTTAACTAACTTGGACTCAATCCAATTAGGTCTTAATTAGGTTTAATTAAATTCTAATTAAATCTAAAATTAACTGAGTCCAAGTTTGAATCAAACCGTAACTAAAAACCCTTAGCGATTAGGTCATCAAATAACCTAATCATGTGAAACCCAGTTGAACCAAATTCAATTAGACTTAATCTAAACATCTTTGCTCAATCAAATTAATCCAATTAGTAATAAAATTACTAATTAATTTTCTTATAATTAATTAATAATTAATTACTTATTAATTTATAATATTTGTGCAAGGTTAATTGTTTATCATATTTATAATTTCGCTAGTGAACGATTCGTAATTGTTAATCGGCCATCATGATTGGTCAAAAACTTTTTATGTATGTGATCTCGTAGGTTCGAATACTCAGCTGAAAATCCAGGAACCATTTTCTAAAATAATCGATGCGACCATCTAATAATGGTGCCCGACGTCCGGATTGGTCGAATGTTCGCGAAGCAACATTCAAGAATCCAGGCATATAGTTTTCGTATAATTCATCCCTTCAACACTAATGCTAAGAAATGATTTGAGTTAACTGCCAACTTTGAATAATGCATCCAAATATGTCTTAATCTGCTAAATCCTATGACTCCTTATAAGAATTGCTCTAGCCAAGATCTTGCTAAATTGAAATACAGTAGAGTATTTTCTCCAACACCTTGGAGTGGTTAATTCCATCTTGACTTATCATTAACTTAACAAGTACTTGACTATACCCAGTAACCTTCTGTCACTAGATTAGAAATCTAGGTAGTCCGATAACTAAGTACAATGAGTTTCTTGCAAGTCATCATGATGATCTTAGGTCGGAAGGATACTTATACCCATATCCTTATGTGAGATACTCTCGATAGCATAGTACTCAACATAGTTGGTCATGTTCAGTGCAATGTACACCTATACTCACCTGCATATTATACCAGTATCTCCACACTCCTTGGTTATGAAGACAACTAATCTATATGGCATACAATGACCAATGCTTGATAAGCGTTGTCGTCCTCGATAACAACGCATCATTTGGTCGCCAACATATTTAAGAACTACTTGATAAATCCTTCTTTATCGAATTGAAGTAGTTATAAGGAGTTCATCTCAAAAGAGTTTAAAGAAAGATGCAAAAAGAGATGAACTGCCAAAAATAATTTTTATTTCATTAATGATTCATGTGCAAATTATAAAAAGCTCAACTATCTACAACTCAGATGATTGGATATATGACACATTTTCTAACAACATCTACTTGGACTATGGCCAATTAAAACAGTATCGAATACCCATCTTCCACTTGTGGTCATTGAACTCTTTATTTTGAGGGCTTTAGTAAATCCGTTAGCCAAGTTCTTTTTTCCATCTATCTTCTGAACGACAATGTCACCCCAATCCACTATTTCTCAAACAAGGTGGAAGCAATGCAGAATGTACTTGGTCCATTGATGAGCCTTTGGTTCCTTGCACCTAAGCTATGGCCCTAGTGCTATCGCAATATAAGAAAACTAGGCCATCAATAGAGAGTGCCATACCAAGCTCGGTGATGAACTTTCATAGCCAAACAGCTTTCTTTGTAGCATCGAAAGCCATATTACACTGTACCTTGCAAATAGAATTGGCTATAATGTGCTGCTTGAAACTTTTTTAGCAAATAGCTCCTCCATTCATGATAAGAACATAACCCGACACACTCTTACTATCGTTCCTGTCTAACTAAAGACTTTAGTCAGTATAACTGACTAGTTTTAAGTTAAAATTTTCATAAATGAGCCACTGGTTCTTAGTATTTCTCATGGTTTTTACGACCTTCCAATGGTTCTCACCTGGATTAGATTGGTATCTACTCACTACTCCTAGTGAGTATGCTACATTTGGTCTTGTACATATCATAGCATACATAATAGATCCCACTATTGAGACATATAGAATCCTACTCATATGCTCTCTCTGTTGGGTATTTGTTGGACAATCTTTCTTTAAAAGATTAATTCTATGGCCTATTAAAAGATAGCCTTTCTTAGAATTCACCTTGCTAAACCACTTCAATACATCTCAATGTACATGGACTGGGTCAACCCTAATAATCATTTAGATCTCTCCCTATAGATCTTCATCCCAAGAATATAGGATGCTTCTTTCAAGTCCTTCAAGGAGAATTGAGAAGACAGCCATACTTTTATTCCTTGCAATCTAGGAATATCATTTCTGATTAAAGAATGTCATCTATATACAAAACAAGAAATACTATAATTGAACCATTAGCCCATTTATATATTCAGGGCTCTTCTTCATTCTTAACGAAGCCATACATTTTAATCATCTTATTAAAATGCATGTTCCAACTCTGAGATGCTTACTTCAATCCATAAATAGATCTCTAAAGCTTGTATACCTTTGTTTTATCTATGGATGTAAACCCTTCAAGCTGTATCATATATACTTCTTCTTCTAGCTCTCCATTTAGAAAAACTATTTTCATATCTATTTGTCAGATTTCATAATCAAGATGTGCTACTACCGCAAGCATGATCCGAATGGATTTGAGCATTGCTATAGGCGAAATCATCTCATCATAGTCAATACCATAACACTAATGATATCCTTGAGCAACCAAATAATCTTTATAGATCTCCACCTTCCTATCTATGCCCCTTTTTCTTTTGAAAATCCACTTACACCCTATGAGTTTTATCCCTTTATGTGGGTCAATGAGTGTCCATACATCGTTGATTTTTATGAACTTCATTTCAGATTTCATGGCTTTAAGCTATTTCTCAGAGTTGAAACTCTGCATTGTATCCATGTAGGTGATCGGATCCTCATTATTTTCATCAAGTTTAATAGGATCACTATCCCGGACCAAGAAACCATCGTATCTATCTGATTAACATGGTATCCTACTAGGTCTCCTTAAGGTTTCCTCCATAATAGCTCTATATCTGATTAAGTTGGTTCAGTTAATTGTGTCAATTTTTATACCTGTCAAACTTCTTTAAGTTCAACCTTAGAAAAATTAGTTTCTTTCTCGAAGAACTCTCTTTCTAAAAAGACTGTCTTATTACTAATAAACATTTTGTGTTCATTAGTATGGTAGAAGAAATAACCCTTAGTTTTCTTCAGGTATCCTAAAAATGTACACCTATCAGACCTAGGCTCAAGCTCATCTATTTTTAAATGTTTGACATATGCTAGATATCCTCAGACCCTAAGGTGTGAGAGTACCGGCTTACATCCTGCCCATATTTTATATGGAATTTTGTCTACTGACTTGCTAGGAACTCTATTTAGAATATAACAAGCTGACTCTAATGCATATCCCTAGAAGGTGAAAGTAGACTTGCAAACCCCATCATGGATCGAACCATGTCGAATAGGATTCGATTCCTATTTTTAGACACTCATTATAATGAGATATCCCGGGAGGAGTTTATTGTGAGAGAATCACATTCTCTTTCAAATATATCATAAATTCACTGGTAAGATATTCACCTCCTCAATCAGATCGAAGGATTTAATATACTTATCAGTTTGTTTCTCTACTTCATTATAAAATTGTTTGAACATCTCAAATGACTCTGACTTATATCACATCAAGTAGACGTATCCATACCTTGATAGGTCATCAGTAAATATGATGAAGTAGTGATATCCGCCTATGGCTAAAGTGTTCATGGGTCCATATATATCAGTATGTATTAGACTCAGAACCTTAGTAGCTCTTTCATCCTTTTCAGTAAAAGATGACTTAGTCATCTTTCCAAGAAGGTAGGATTCACAGGTCAGCAATGATTCAAAATCATTGATCTCGAGGATTTCCTTTTTAGATAACCTATTCATCCAATTCTTATTGATATGACCTAGCCTACAATGCTAAAGATAAACATCAGATATATTTTCAATCCTAGGATGTTTATTAGATGTGCATATTGCATTCACAAGCTGTGATAAAACATAAATATCATTTTTTAGTTATCCAAGCATTATAGTAATACCATTCAAAATCATATTATAATAACTATCTTTTATTGATAAATAATAACCATTTTTGACCAAAAGGTCTACAGAGATCATATTCATAAAAAAACCAGGATAATAATGATAATCACCTAAAACAATGATACTAGAATCAAAAACAAGTTTACTATTCCTAAAGCTAGAACTGGAACAGATCTTCCATCTCCAACGTTCAACAATTTCTTGCCATTTTTGAATTTTCTACTGACCTGAAGTCCCTACAACGAATTGTAAATATTAATAAGCCTTCTGGTATCTAATACTCAAGTAGTAGTATCACAAATAGAAAAATTATAAGGTGTTATCATATGGATCCAGCAAGGCAATGTAAAGAGGATAATTTCTCTTCCAGTATCCCTACTTCTTATAGTAGAAGCATTTAGCTTGAGTCTGGTCGGCTTTCAAATTCTTGGTCTAACCAGGCTTAGTCACCGGAGCACTTTGTACCTTTTTCTTATTTTTCTTCTTCCCTTTCTTAAAGGGACGATGTCCTGTCGATCCTTCCACTACATTTACCAATTCCTTATGGAGCTGATGGTCCTTATAGGTCTATAATAACCCCAACAGACCATGGTGTTTACTACATACCTTGTCATTTTGTAATAATCAAGGAAGTCAATATAGGATTTTGACAAATCCTACTTTTCTCCTATGACCGAATGGCCATGATGATCAACCCAATCTAAAGTAGTTACTCAGATTAAGATTACATCTAACATGTAAGTTCTACATATATATATCATGTTATGAAAACCTATCGCTTTGACACCACTGTTAAAAATCACTTAGGATTTCATGCATGATTTTTTTAATAAATTTATAGTAGAAATGAATCTATTTTAAAACTATATTAAATAAAAAATATATATCTAGAATAATTCTAATAAATTTCAAGCAAGATCGTAACATAATATATACTATAGAAAATAAAATTAGCATGCATCGATCTATCTAATGCATGCTATAGATCTAATCTATAAATAATATGAAATCTAATTTCATACCTGATCGCGGGTCAATGATTGTCGCTATTGATGGAATGTGGTAAGGGCTCTCCATGTTGTTTTGTAGCTACACAAGATATCCGGCCTCTATAAATTGTCAACATGAAGTCTCGACATGATCATCCTTCTTAGACTGCTAGATCTTTGCAAAGGCTATTAGATAGTTGAAAATAATTTATTTCTTGGATTTTTTTGAGCTTTCCAAGAAATCTAAAAAGAGGATGAAGATGTCTAAATCAAAGAGGAAGAAAACAAAAAATAAGGAACCCTTTTTTACTATTTTTCTCTTATTTTTTCTCTCCCTTCAACCCTTGCTCTCAAAAGATCCTCTCACACCCATCCAAAATTTACACCTCCTTTTCTTCTTATTTTTTGTGTAATTCATCTCAGATCTTAGATGATAATTGGTCTCTGAATGTTATATATAACAAAAAACTAAAATAAATTTTTATTAATTAGAGGAGGGATTAGATTAAGATAAGGTGATGCTATTTGAATAGGTCTAGGTGTTCTATTCATAATAAAACTCCTCTAATTAAATTCTAATAAATATAAATTTAATTTAAACCAATTATAATCTAAACAGAAATGAGGGATGTTACCACCAGGATCGTCGTGGCCTGTAGCTACTTTTGGTGTCGGAGCACGCCTCCTTCGCCATCTCATCGTCCTGTGATTCTGGACCTGCAAAACAGGGATTAGTGACTCGGGCCGGGGTTTCCAGCGGGGGCACTCCGATGGTTAAGTCAGTGACGATCCAGGGGAACAGATCCTCCTGTTCGAGCCCCTCTTGATGGACTCCACACTAGGAGGAGTGAGTGGTGTGAGAATGGGATGCAAGTGTGTCGGGGGAAGAGTGGCCTGGCTAGAGGGAGTCTTTGTGTGGCCCTTTCGCCCGCCCTTGCTTGAGTATGCTGGTGGTGCCGTGCTCTTTTTGGTTGAGCTTACACTTGTATTCAATTGGTATGGCTTATGTCTTATCTGTATTATGGTTGTTACCTCCAAGTTTTGTAGACCAGGTTACCGTTGGACGTTCGTCTTGGGATCTCCATCGGGCTGTCAGGCACGTGCGGTGGTGTCCCGAGGAGCCTTTCCCGATCCGTGATAAGGGAAGTTATCATGTGGTCTGACATTCCCCTTGGTCGTCTCATTCCGAGAAACCTGGCAATACCTCGATTGGTGGGCCGCCGCCCCTGGGATTCGAATCTCCTAATTGACTTCCTCTCTTGGGTGGTTCAGGCGGTTGGTGAGGAGCATGGCACCTCGATCAGTGGGTCTCTCCCCTTTCTGGTGTAACCGACAGCTGTAGGCGGTCAGTGCGGTCTGGCAGGTGTCCCAATGTAGTCCTCGGGTAGCTTGCCGGTGTCCTAGGATGGCGGTGCTCGCATATGAGCTGGGGCTAAGCTGGAATGGTAGGGCTCGCCCCGATCTAGATGCCCCGAGCTTATGGGGTCACCTCGGTGGAGGAGGGCAGAGTGCGGGCCCGGTCCAAAGGGCTCAGTCTCAAAGAGGCTCCACGTGGTGGAGGAGGGCTGAGCTTGACTCTGACCACGGGGCTCGATCTCCGAGGGTCTCGCTCTGGAGGGCAGAGTACGGGCCTGGTCCAGAGGGCTAGGCCTCGAAGAGGCTCCACATGGCGGAGGAGGGCTGAGCTCGACTCCGACCATGGGGCTCGATCTCCGAGGGTCTCGCTCTGGAGGGTATAGTGCAGCTCCGGCCTAGGCATCCCGAGCTCGCGGGACCGACCTGGCGGAGGATGGAGCTTGGCTCGTTGTCTTGAGGGAGCTCAGCTCAGCGAAGGAGTCTGAGCAGGAGAATTAACGTGGCGTCTAACATGGCAGCTTCCTTTGACGTGTTACCTGTTAGCTCCCCCATGTCAGCAATCCCGTCACATCATTTGCCTCCCACTCTCGAGGCTCGTTAGTGCACGGCGCTCAGGCGGAAGGGAGTAATTATGATGCTGACATGGAAAGGCGGAGATCTGATGGCCATGATTGCTAGCGCTCCATAAGACAGTCCTGCAGGCCAATGCGGGGGTGCCACGTGGCCATGTTCGAGGAGCAGTTAATGCTGGCATAGAATTCAGAGCAGCCAGGATGCCATTTTCATCGATGGACAACATATGGCATGGATCCGTTGGTGGAGGGGTCATAACGGTACAGATCCATCGGGTCATTTCGAAATGAAAAGAGGGCCTTACATGAAATATCCATCCTTTTGAATTCTCCATGCTTGCTACTGTGTTCGAGCTTTCTTCTTCCTCTCAGTTGCCTCAGATCTTCTAAGGAACCAAGTTAGTCCCCTCTTTCTTCCCCCTTCGTCAGAGTAGGGTCCCTCCTCCGGGTCTAGGGTCTCCTTTGAGTCGAGTCCACTCTTTCGTCCTCTACCTTGAGTCCTTCACTTCTCTCGTTCTTGAGGATGTCCCGCTTTGGCCTGGGCTTCCGCCCCTCCACTGATCAGGGCAAGGCTGGTCCCTCCGAGTGGAGGCTGGCATCTTCTTCTTCCTCCGGTGAGGAGGAGGATGTGACTCGCTTTGAGTTCAGTAGGAGGCGTTCTCCTGGTCTGGTGCTCATCAGGGAACCAGGGTCCGGTCCTTCTCTCCCTTCTCCTTCTTCTGTACCTGCTCCTGAGTTTTCTTGGTCCACAGATCCTGGCGGGGTTGCCTCGACGATCATTGTCGAGGAACTGGGGACCATTCGGGATGTCTATGGCATCCCATATTCTGTTTGGCTTATGATCCCTCGTCCGGGAGAACGGGTCACTTCCAGTGGCCCAGGCCGCATTGCTTTTTATGAGGAGACCTTTTCAGGGGGTCTCTGCTTTCCCTTCCATCCCTTCTTCATGTCCATCTTGGACAACTATCGTTTGGTCCCTGCCCAGTTAGTGCCAAATGCCGTTAGGGTCATCTTCTCTTTCATTGTGCTATGTCACCTCCACGGGTTTGTTGCCCGGTTCTCTTTGTTTAGGGCTTTCTTTGCCCTGAAGCGGCACCCGACTGAGGACGGGTGGTGGTCCTTGTCTTCCCGCCCGAAGGGCATTAGATTTGAGCTCCCCTCTTCCATCAAGGGATGGAAGAGCAAGTTCTTACTCACCCTAGTTGAGTGGGTCGACTAGGCCTGGAGCGATACGGACCATTCCCCCAACCGAAATTCTGTGGTCGATGCGGCTGACTGGGATGACTATGAGCAGCTCCACACCACCCAGATCCCTTCTCTCGAGGTCCTGTTATCAGAGCAGAACCTCTCCGATGTCGGGGTCGACCCAATGAATAGGTTGGGTGAGTTCGACCTGAACTTTTCTTTTCTTCCTTGCATTTCTTACATTGCTTTCTACGGGCTCTGACCGTTGTGTGACTTGCATGCAGGGATGATTTTTACAGAGAGTAACCTGCTGGCGATCACCCAAAAGAGGCCACCGACCGGGCTGGTCGAGGAGCCTCCGATGAGGCGGGTCCGGGGCGAGAGCACGTTTGTGACTGCTCCTGTCGTGGTGGCCGGTCCGAGTCTTGCTGCTTCGGTCAGTCAGAGTTCAGGGGCAACTCGAGCTACCCCTGCACCAGTGGAGAGAGCGATATTTGTGGTGCCGGGGCCAGTCCAGCGGGAGGCCCAGAAGGTCCCAGAGTGGCTCGGTCATCAGGGGCGGCCCCCACCGTGGAGCCCGAGGTAGTAGCCCGGGAAAGGGCCGCAGCTGCTGTCACTGCATCCCCCAGTCCTCCGAGTCCGCCTGTGATCGAGGTCGGGGACGAGGAGGTTCGAGCCGTGACTAAGGCTGCGACTGAGGCGCTGCCTGCACCGGTATCAGCTCCTCAGCCTGTCTCTGGGGGCCCGGTGGCTAGTGGGGCAAGGCCGCCTATTCCAGGAGAGAGTAGGAGAGAGGAGGCGTGACGTCGGCTCCCTTTAAAGATGGGGCCGGGGAGCTCTGTCCTCTTGAGCCCCACTTTGGCCGAGCGCATGATGGATTTTTCAATCCAGGCATGCGACCAGCAAGAGATGGTCGGACTGTGGCTAAACGATGTCCTTAGCACCATCTTCCCCCAGCTTTACTCGGTGAGTTATCACTTTCTTCTCTCTCTATTTTTTTTTTTTTGGTTGACCTCTTTTCATGGTGCAGATCGGTGCCGAGGCCCTCTTCATTAGGGGCTGCTGTCAAAACTGGGAGCGTGTTGTACGACAACAAGCGGCCGAGATCGAGTCTCTGAAGATCGATCTAAAGGAGAAAGCCGGGGCGAATGGGGTGCTCGAGTAGAAGGTCAAGGACTGGAGAAGCAGCTCGCCGATGCTGAGGGATGAGCGAGGAAACTCCTGGAGGCCCTTGACCTAGAGCGGAGTCACTCAAGGAAAGCTGTTGATGATCTCTCCTCCGTCGAGAAGAAGCTGAAGTGGTACAGTGCCGAGGCTGATCGGCATAAGGAGGCCTCCCGAACTGCCCAGGCAGAGCTGGCAACAGGGAAAGAGAGGTTGGCCGTGGCTGAAAAGGCGGCGAAGGTGGCGGCCAAGTCAGCAGAGGCTACCAGGTTAGAGGACGTCGAGGCAAGGAAGGGGGCCACCGAGGCCAAGAAGGACGCTGAGGAGGCCATTGCCAAGTTCAAGGCCTTGGAGGAGTTCATCGCCGAGATTCATCAACGGCATCGGACTCCTTCTTTAAAGGCTTCATGTTCTTGCACGGCCGAATCGAGGCGTTCGTTCTCGGCAAGAACCGTGATCGTCTCAGGTACCCCTCAGCCTAGAATGCGGAGCCTGATGAGGAGGTCATCATCAAGGAAGCTATGGCCTCCGAGCCTTCGACGCCAGCCGAGGTCGAGCCATCCAAGGTTAGAGCCATTCAGCTGGAGGTTCCTGAAGGCGGGACCTCTCAGTCTCAAGGCTCAGCAGGGGGGCCGGTCATTGCAGAATAGTCTTTTCTTCTTTAATTTGTACTTTGTCTTCTTTCTGTACTTGGTCGGGGTCACCCGGCATGTCGGGGGTCTGAAAAATGTTTGTAACTGGCTCTTGGTTAATAAAATCTGAACTTTCTTGCAACCCGTCCTTTCCCTGGTTCTTCCCTCTTTTTCTCTTTCTTTCCTTCCCCTCCCTCTCTTTCTTTGTTCTCTCTTTTTCTTCTTCTTCTTTTTTTTTTTAGATGAGTGGGGAGATCAGAGAAGAGGATCTCACCTTGCCTGGGGCTTAATTACCAGGCTTTGGTGTCGGCAAGTCGGGTGCAAGGTTCTGGCAGTTGTGAGTAGCTGGGCTCGGTGGTTCCTTGGCCGGAGGCTGGGCCTCGATCCAAGGTGCCTGAGGGATGGTCTCAAGTCTTGGATACCTTGGAGCTAGACTCGAGACCTTCCTGGTCGGAGCACTGGGCCCCGGTCCAAGGATCGCCTGAGAGCTAGGCTCAGGTCTTTGGTGCCATGGAGCTAGGCTCGAGGTGTCGATAGGAGCTGCTTGGCTCGAAGGACCCTTGGCCGGAGAGTTGGGCTCCGGTCTTGGGTTGGCGTCTCGGAGTTGGGCTCGAAGACGTTGATGATTACAAGCGGCTTGGCTCGAAGGTCCCTTGGCCGGAGATCTGGGCTTCGGTCTTGGGTTGCCTGAGAGTTGGGTTCAGGTCTTGGCACCTCAGAGCTGGGCTTGAAGGCATTAATGATTGAGAGCAGCTTGGCTCGATGGTCCCTTGGTCGGAGATCTGGGCTTCGGTCTTGGGTTGGCATCTTGGAGCTGGGCTCGGAGACATTGATGATTGGGAGCAGCTTAGCTCGAAGGTCCCTTGGCCAGAGATCTGGGCTTCGGTCTTGGGTTGGCATCTCGGTGCTGGGCTCGGAGTGTTGATGATTGGGAGCAGCTTGGCTCGAAGGTCCCTTGGCCGGAGATCTAGGCTCCGGTCTTGGGTTGGCATCTCGGAGCTGGGCTTGGAGACGTTGATGATTGGAAGCAGCTTGGCTCGATGGTCCCTTGGCCGGAGATCTGGGCTCCGGTCTTGGGTTGGCATCTCGGAGCTGGGCTCAGAGACGTTGATGATTGGAAGCTACTTGGCTCGAAGGTCCCTTGGTCGGAGATATGGGCTCCGATCTTGAGTTGGCATCTCGGAGCTGGGCTTGAAGATGTTGATGATTAGGAGCAGCTTGGCTCAACGGTCCCTTGGTCGGAGATCTGGGCTCCGATCTTGGGTTGGCATCTCGGAGCTGGGCTAGGAGACGTTGATGATTGGGAGCAGATTGGCTCGAAGGTCCCTTGGCCAGAGATCTGGGCTCCGGTCTTGGATTGGCATCTCGGAGCTGGGCTCGGAGACATTGATAATTGGGAGCAGCTTGGCTTGACGATCCCTTGGTCGAAAATCTGGGCTCTAGTCTTGGGTTGCCTGAGAGCTGGACTAAGGTCTTGGCACCTCGGAGCTGGGCTCAAAGGCATTGATGATGTTTTCCTGCAAGACAGATAGATACTTGCACAAGGAAAAAACCATTATCATTATTATTGATGGGAAACCTTATATTATTGATAGTATCTCCGCAAGTTGCAGGCATTCCATGTTCGAGGGAACCTGACACCGTCGAGATCTTTGAGGTAATATGCCCCTTGTGAGAGGGCCTCAGCCACCTTGTAGGGGCCTTCCCAGTTCGGTGAGAGCTTACCGCACTCCCGGGATTGAGATGCCTCTGCCCGGCGTAGCACTAAGTCTCCAGGTTTGAAAGCTTTTGGCCTGACCCAGGCGTTGTAGTACCGGGCTACTCATTGCCGGTATGCCGTCATTCATAGCCGGGCTTTATCCCTTGCTTCTTCAAGGAGATCCAAGTTGAGCAGGAGGTGTACCAAGTTCCGTGCCTCGTCATACTGTTGCACTCGTAGCATGGGCACGCCGAGCTTGACCGGGATGACCACCTCGGTACCAAAAGCAAGGTTGAAGGGCATCTCGTCGGTTGCCGTTCTGAGCATTGTGTGGTAGGCCCACAGAATGCTTGGGAGTTCTTCAGCCCACCTGCCCTTAGCTTGGTCCAGCCTGGTCCTGAGTCCTTGGAGGATGGTCCGATTGGTCACCTCAGCTTCTCCATTTGTTTGAGGGTGAGCTACCAAGGTGAATCGATGTTGGATGCCGTGCTCAGCACAGAACCCTTCGAACTCTCGGTTGTCGAACTATCGCCCGTTGTTAGTGATGATACAATGGGGAAGTCCAAAGTGGCAAATAATTGACTTCGAAAGGAACTGGCGGATGTTGGCTTCCGCAATCCGGGCCAATGGCTCTACTTCGACCCACTTGGTGAAGTAGTCGATCGCCACCAGCAAAAATCTTCGTTGCCCTGGTACAGGAGGAAATGGCCCCAAGATGTCCATTCCCCACTGGGCAAAAGGCCAAGGGGCTGAAAGTTGGGAGATTAGCGCCGTCAGCTGGCATTGTATGTTCACGTGGCACTGGCACTTGTCACACCTTTTAACGAAGTCGATGACGTCCTCACTCATGGTCTCCTAAAAGTATCCCTGGCAAAGGGCTTTATATGCCAGTGTTCTCCCTCCCACATGGTTCTCGTAGAGGCCTTCGTGTATCTCTTCAGGAGTGGATAGGAGTAGGATCGTCGGTAGAGCTGGCCCTCCATCAGAATGAAACGGGAGGCCTTCTTCTTGACGAGGGCTACTTCTACCCGATCCTCGAGTAAAGAGCCATTGGTGATGTACCTGATGTACTTGTCCATCCAGCTCGCCTCGGGGGCGACTTGATGCACCTCTCTTAAGCTTTCATAGCTGGGACCTTCGAGATACTCGATGTAGGCACATCCCAGTGATGAGTCCGTCAGGGTTATGAGCCTGGACAGTGCATCTGCACGCGCATTCTCTCCACGAGGGATGTGGAAGATGCTGAAGCACTGGAAGCCTGCCATTCTCGAGCAGACCTGCTCTAGGTACTTCATCATCTGGGCATCCCTGGCTTCATATTCTCCGGAGACTTGCCCGGCAACCAGTTGGGAGTCGGTGAAGACTTTTAGATTCTACACACCCAGCTCGCGGGAGACTCTTAGACCTGTGAGGAGTGCCTCATACTCCGCCTGGTTGTTTGTTGCAACGAATTTGAAGTGGAGGGAACATTCCATCACAACCCCATCGCTGTTGGTGAGGATGAGGCCTACTCCACTCCTGCCGAAATTGGATGCTCCGTCCACATGGAGGATCCAAGGTTCCTCTCCTGGTCCGAGCTTCACTATTGTCTGCTCTGGCTCCTCGACGAACCCGGTGCACTCGACCATGAAGTCATCTAGGACATGGGCCTTTTGTGAGGACCTCAGTCAATACACTATGTCGAACTTGCTGAGTAGCAGGGACCACTTGGTCAATCTCCCAGAAGTTTTGGGTCGGCTGAGAATGGTGCTCAGCGGCTGGTCCGTCACAACCACTATTGGGTGTACTTGGAAATAGGACCTGAGGGCTTAGCAGACATTATTAGTGCAAAAATGAGTTTCTCAGAGCGAGTATACCTGATCTCCGCATCGTGGAAGATTTTGCTGGTGTAGTATACCAGCTTTTGAGACTTGTCCTCGTCTGCACAGACGAGAACCGAGCTGACGGCTCCGGGTGTAATCGCTAGATAGAGTAGGAGCTCCTCCCCCTCCTCTGACCTAGAGAGCAATGGGGGAGAGGCGAGGAATTTCTTCCGCTCCTCGAAGGATGTTCTGCACTCCTCCATTTAGGTGAAGTCATACATCTTGTGCAACACCTTGAAGAATGGAAGGCAAGGTCGGCCGACCTCGAGATGAATCTGCTGAGGGTGGCGACACGCCCCATTAGGCGCTGGACCTGCTTCTTGGAGGTCGGGTGTTCCATGTCGATGATTGCCTAAACCTTTTTCGGGTTCGCTTCGATGCCTCTCTGGGTGACCATAAAGCTGAGGAACTTCCCGCCCGCCACTCCAAAAGAGCACTTCACCGGATTCAGCTTCATCTGATATTATCGCAGGTTGTAGAAGGATTCGGCGAGGTCAACAATATGGCTCGAGCTTGGCTTGCTCATGATGAGCATGTCATCCACATATACTTGCATGTTCTGGCCAATTTGGTCCTTAAAGACCTTGTTGACCAGATGCTGGTATGTAGCTCATGCATTCTTCAGATCGAAGGGCATCATCCTGTAGCAGTACGTCCCCTAGTCGGTGATGAAGGTGGTGTGCTCCTCGTCCTCTAGGTGCATACGGATCTGGTTGTACCCAGAGAATGCATCCATGAAGGAGAGCAGCCTGTGGCCGGAGGTGGCATCCACCAGCTGGTCGATCTTCGGTAGAGGGAAGCTATCCTTCGGGCAAGCTTTGTTAAGGTCGGTGTAGTCTACACAGATCCTCCACTTGTCGTTGTTCTTCCTTACCATGACTACATTCGCCAGCCAGCTCGGATACTAGACTTCTCGAATGAAACCGGTAGCTAGGAGTTTGTCAACTTCCTTCTTGATAGCTGCCTGCCTCTCCGGGGCAAAGCTTCTCTTCTTTTGCCGAACTAGCCTATGCTTTGGGTCAACACTCAATTTGTGAGTAATGATGTCAGGAGGAATACCTAGCTTGTCCATCGCTGTCCAGGAGAACACATCCGCGCTCGCCCGTAAAAACTCCAGCAGTTGGGCCCTCTCCTCCTCGGGTAGCTGGGCTCCAATTTGCACCATCTTCGTGGGATCATCTCCGAGTGGATAAGAGAGTAGACGTTCGACCAGGCGTCCCCTGGGGTCTTGGGCCCTTTGGTCGAGATCATTTACCTTGGGGTCGTCCTAGGGGACCTTGGCCCCAAGGAGGGTTTGGAAGCAATGCTGCACCGGCTAGGGCGCTCCCCTCATTTTTCCGACACCATAGGGAGTAGGGAACTGTACAAGTAGCCTCTTAGTGGAGACAATAGCATCGAGCAAGTTGAGCCCAGGTTGGCCTAAGATCATGTTGTAGGTGGAAAGAAGCCTGACAACTGTGAAAGTCATCATAATGGTGCTCTGCCGAGGTGGGGTCCCGGCGGTGATCGGGAGAGTAATCTCTCCCTCTACCCTTATGAAATCATCCATGAAATCGACAAGGGATGTGTGCACAGGTTTGAGTTGATCGGGAGAAAGGTTCATCCTGGAGAAGGCATCGTAAAAAAATACATCTGTGGAGCTTCCACTATCAACCATGATGCATTTTATAGGGTGCCTCGCGATCGTCATCTCGATGACCATGGTATCATTATTTATATTTTTCCCCCCGTCTTTCCCTTCCCTCATAAAGGGGAGTATATTCTCAGGATCCCCTGCCCCCCGGGCCCTTTTGGGCTCGCGCGTAGCTCCCCAGGAGATCATGCTCACCGGCTTCTTGGTAGGGCGGTTGTCAATAGCTGGAGCTGGTGGGAGAGCGACGAGTACCTGGAATTCCACCTGAGGTTGGCCCCCCATGAACCTTTTGAAGTAGCCCCTCTTGATGAGTTCTTCGATTTTCCACTTGAGGTTGCGGCACTCCTCGGTATCGTGGCCGTGGTCATGGTGAAAGCGACAGTACTTTGTTTTATCACGACTGGTGGAGAACTTCATCGGAGGCGGGCATCTCAGGTAATCCTCGCCTTTGATTTCCAAGAGGATTTTTGTCCTTGGGGCGAGGAGAGGGGTGTAACCCTCCTCAAGAACGGGAGCCCCTTTCGGTCTTGGCCGATCCCTCTGGGAGTTCGGAGCCTAGGGTGCTGGCTTCCGGGTTCCGAGCATCTCAGTGGGGGCCGGCTTCTTCAGTGGCTTCCCATCGAGCTCCCATCTCGTATGATCCGTCTCCTCGGTGCGGATGTACTTTTGGGCTCGGAGAAGGAGCTCGGAATAAGTCTTGGAGGGCTTCTTGTCCAGCAAGTAGGTCAGGCAGGAGGTCCTGAGCCCTCGCTTCAGTGCCAGCATGGCAACTGGCTCATCAAGATTGTAAATCTCCAATGCGACGGCCTTGAAGCGAGCCACGTAGTCCCGCAGGGACTCACGGTTTTGCTGCCGGATGGAGAAGAGGCTGTCTGCCTCTCGTGGCAACTTCCAACAGGCATCGAAGTGGGCCATGAACTTCTGCCCTAGCTGGGCGAAAGAGTTGATGCTTTCCGGCTCCAAACGGGTGAACCACACCTGGGCTGCCTGCCAGAGAGTAGCAGGAAAGGCGATGCAAAGGAGGGTGTCGATGGCCCCCTGGACCCTCATGAGGGTCCGGTAGCTTTCCAGGTGATCCAGGGGATCGGTGGTCCCGTCGTAGGGATCCACCTGCGGCATATAGAACTGACTCAGAATCGACTCGCCTTGGATTTCTTGGAAGAAAGGGGGACAGGCATCGTAGCCCTCTGGCTCGCTAGCTAAGCCCTGCATGTTGGCAAACTGGTGAGAAAACTTCGCTAGCTTGCGTTCATGCTCCTCCAGGCACTTCCCCACCATGCGCCTGATGGCTTCATCAATAGACCCCTCTGTTGAGGGAGACGGAGAATGTGACATGGGTGATCGGTCTCCGTGATGGGGGGTCTTGCTCTTTTTGCCTCGGTGGGGTCTGAGCACCGCTCGCCCGAGGTTTGGCGAGTGGCTCTCCCTGTCGGCAGAGCCAGCTCATTGCCTTTTTGCCAGAGTTTGATGGCTGCCCCGGTTATCAGTGGTAGCCCGCGGCTACGAAGGCCTTCCTTGGAAGGAACGCAGGCCGTCGCGGGAGGCCGCGGCATGGGCCGCGGGTATCCCCGGCTGTTGGTGGGTAGCCAGGGATAGGTGTTGCTACTGAAGCTAGCGCACTGCCATAGTGAGGACTTGCATCTGCTAGGTGAGTGCGGCCAGTTGGGATTCCGACGGAGGTGGTTGAACCAGATCGGGTGGCTCCACCTCTTGGCGGTGCGGGTTCCCCCGGGATGGGGAGTCCCCCGCACGATTGGTGGAAGCCTCCCTTGCCCGTGTTGTCACCATCCTTCTGTCGGACTGCTTGTAGAAGAGGTGGAGGGCTTGAACTGAATCAAAGATTGCTCACAGTACATCAACTCCCCTACCTGGTACGCCAATCTGTTGCCGCCAGGATCACCGTGGCCCGTAGCTGCTGTCGATGTCGGAGCACGCCTCCTTCGCCGTCTCGCTGTCCGGTGCTTCTGGACCTGCAAAACAGGGGTTAGTGACCCAGGTCGGGGTTTTCGACAGGGGAAATCCAACGGTCAAGTCAGTGACGATCCAGGGGAACAGATCCTCCTGGTCAAGCCCCTCTTGATGGACTCCACACTAGGAGGAGTGAGTGGTGTGAGAGTGGGATGCAAGTGTGTCGGGGGAAGAGTGGCCTGGCTAGAGGGAGTCTCTGTGTGGCACTTCCGCCCGCCCTTGCTTGAGTATGCTGGTGGTGCCGTGCTCTTTTTGGTTGAGCTTACACTTGTATTCAAGTGATATGGCTTATGTCTTATCTGTATTGTGGTTGTTACCTCCAAGTTTTGTAGACCACGTTACTGTTGAGCGTTCGTCTTGGGATCTCCACCGGGCTGTCAGGCACGTGCGCCGGTGTCCTGGGATGGCGGTGCTCGCATCTGAGCTAGGGCTAAGCTGGAATGGTAGGGCTCGCCCCGATCTAGACGCCCCAAGCTTACGGGGTCACCTCGGTGGAGGAGGGCAGAGTGCAAGCCCGGTCTAGAGGGCTCGGCCTCGAAGAGGCTCCACATGGTGGAGGAGGGTTGAGCTCGACTTCGACCATGAGGCACGATCTCTGAGGGTCTCGCTCTGGAGGGCAGAGTGCGGGCCCGGTCCAGAGGGCTCAACCTCAAAGAGGCTCCATGTGGCGGAGGAGGGCTGAGCTCGACTCCGACCATGGGGCTCGTTCTCCGAGGGTCTTGCTTTGGAGGGCAGAGTGCGGCTCCGGCATAAGCATCCCGAGCTCGCGGGACTGACCTGGCAGAGGACGAAGCTCGGCTCGTTGTCCCGAGGGAGCTCAGCTCGACGAAGGAG
This sequence comes from Areca catechu, assembly GCA_021397845.1. Lineage (NCBI taxonomy): Eukaryota > Viridiplantae > Streptophyta > Magnoliopsida > Arecales > Arecaceae > Areca > Areca catechu. The sequence continues at coordinate 139,447,844 of CM038043.1, forward strand.
TCCGAGCAGGAGAATTGACGTGGCGTTCGATGCGGCGACTTCCTTTAACGTTGCGCTTGTCAGCTCCCCCATGTCAGTGATCCTGCTACATCATGGGAGAATGAAAAAAGCTATTTTTTTTTCATGGAGGAATCATGAAAAAACTTCTAGGAAGGCATGAAAAATTTTTAGAAAAGAAAATATGTTGAACTAGATTAGGGTTTGACCAAGTTTTGACCAAAATTAGCTAGGAACAAAAACTAATTTGGTTATAACTAATTTAACCAACTAGGCTCAATCTAATTAGGCCCCATTAAGGATTAATTAAATTTTAATTAAATCTAAAATTAACTGAGTTCAAGTCTAAATCAAACCATAATTAAAAATTCTTAGTAATTAGGTCATCAAATAATTTAATCGGGTGAAACCTAATTGAACCAAATTCAATTAAACTCAAACCTCTTTACTCAAACAAATTAAGCCAATTAGTAATCAAATTATTAATTAATCTTCTTATAATTAATTAATAATAATTAATTATTAATTTATAATATTTATGAGAGTTAATTATTCATCATATTTATAAGTTTATTATTGAACGATTCTTAATCATTAATCAACTATCATGATTGGTCAGAAACTTCTTATGTGTGTAGTCCCATAGGTTCAAGCACTAAGCCAATAGCCAAGGAATCAATTCTTGAACTAATCGATGCGACCATCTAGTAATGGTGCCTAACATTTGGATAGGTCAAATATTCATGAAGCAACATTCAAGAATTGAGGTACATGGTTTCCATATAATTTATCTCTTTGACCCTAATACTTAGAGTTAACTACTAACTCTAAATAATGCATCCAAATATGTCTCAACCTGCTAAATCTCGTGACTCCTCACAAGGATTGCTCTGGCCAAGGTCCTGCTAAATCAAAACATAATAGAGTATTTTCTCTAACTTCTTGGAGTGGTCAATCCCATCTTGACTCATAACTAACTTAACGAGTACTTGACTATACCCAGTAACCTTCCATCACTAAATTAGAAATCCAAGTATTCCAGCATCTAAGTACAATAAGTTACTTGCAAATCACCATAATGATCTCAGGTCAGAGGAATACTTATATCCATTTCCTTCTATTAGATATTCTTGATAGCAAAGTACTCAAAAAAGATGGTTACGTTCGGTGCAACATATACCTACTACACTCACCTGCATGCTATACTAGTATCTCCACACTCCTTGGTTATGAGGACAACCAATCCATATGTTATATAATGACCTATGCTCAATAAGTATTGTTGTCCTAGATAATAACGCATCATTTGATCACGACATATTTAAAAACTACTTGATAAATCTTTTTTTATTGAATTGAAGTAGTTCTAAGGACTTCATCTTATAAGAGTCTAAAGGAAGATGCAAAAAGAGATGAACTATCAAAAATAACTTTTATTTCATTAATGATTCATGTACAAATTATAGAGAGCTCAACTATCTACAACCTAGATGATTGGTTATAGGACATATTTTCTAACACTTTTGACCTATCCAGACATCGGGTGTCATTGCTAGATGGCAACTTTGATTGGTATAGGAAATATTCTTGTGCTACCAGCTTAGTGTTCTAACCTATGAAATCACACACAATAAAAATTTCTATATGATCTGATGGCTGATCAATGATTATGAATCATTTTAGGATTTTACTATCAATATGATTGATAATGGACCTTGAGTCGACACTTTCAAGTATTGATACTTCGATGAGTCGACACTTGAAGTTTTTTCAAGTATCAACTTATCAGTATTGCAAAAGTTGTAACAAGTTTTTTTGGGAGGATTGATTAGCAGTTAGATTGCTATTGAGCTCAATTTGATTAAGCAATGAGATTTGAGTCAACCCAAATATAATTTGATTTAGGATTGAGTTTGGGTCTAATTAGATTGGACTTGATCCATACATCCAAGCCACTTAATCTAAATTTTGAATTTTGAATTTAGAATTCAAATTATGTTTTAGTTCAAATTCAAATGGTTTGAATTTGAATTCAGATTTAAATTTAGGTTTTGAATTTGAATTCAAATGAGTTGGTTTTAACCCCCTAACCTCTCTTCCCTTATCTCTCCCTAACGCACTCAACCTCCTAACTAGTTGGGTGTTTTTTAAAGGGTTGTGCAAGTGGGGTGGAGAAGTTAATGAATTAAGTGAGTGGTTTTAGGCTAAAAAGGTTTTCTACCTAAGGGAAAAGATAGTGCAGGGAAGAGAGGAAAAGGCTTGAATGTGTGCTACCTAGTACTTTCACTAGGTTTTGAGAAGAGTGAACTAGGGAAGGGATTTTCCAGCATCATCCTCCACCATCTTGTCTCCTCCGAGGTCCTTCTTCCATTCATGGAGCATCTCGGTGTATAAAGAAGGAGGTAGTCAGCCATCGAAGTTCCAAAGAAGCTAGCACTCTGAGAAAACTATTTAGGAAAGAGCTCCTATGTGGATCACCTTTAATGTTCAGACACACTATATGGCTCACAGAGTTTCTACCAAAACCTTCTAGCAGTAGCGAATATTGATGACTCACAAGAAGGTAATGATGAGATCATTGTGCCAAAGATATAGTCTACAGCACCAGGTTTGTTGCATAGATTTAGTTTATGCAAAGGTTTGTATCTTTTATATTCCAGTTTAATATCTTATATGCATACTTATCATGTCAAGATCCTACTATAGGGATTTTAAAAATTAGATCTTATGCATACTTTGATTAATTTGATTAATCTTGTTGCTTTTGCTGTTAAATATTTTGAAAAAGTTTCAAAATTTTATGCATGAAATTGCCTACATTTTCCAACAGTGGTATTAGAGCAATAGATTCATTTGATATGCTTATGTATGCATTTAAACTAAAATATAATTTAGTTTTCCCACTTGCTTAGTACTTGGATTGGATGGATTCATCAGGCCATCCAGTCATAGGAGAGAAGTAGCGTTTAAAGTCCCTCTCTTCCCATTCAATGGGCTCTCCTATGGTGTATAGGGGTGCCACTTGTATTATGACCCATGAAAAAGAATGCAAAAAGGGTTTAGATTAAAATAGTTTTAATCCAGATTATCTAGATACAAAGATCATAAAACATATTTAGATAAAAACAAAAAGAATTTGGTGAGTCAACATGTGCTCCTGCATGTATCGACTCAAGACTATAAAGTAAAAGAATGGGTCTCTATTCACTTTCTGTGAGTCGATATCACAGGTCAAGTGTCGACTCACTGCAACTTGACTCAAGGAAGTGTTGACACTTGACTAGGAAGTGTCGACTCACAGGAGAAAATAGAATGTTCAAAAATTAAATTTTTGTAAAAAATATTTTATAATTGAAATTGAAAATGTTTCGATTTAATAAGTTGATGAACTTAACTAAGAATTCAATTTTAATAACTAAAAGATCTAGATTTAAGAATGAAAGATCTTAAGTCATTTTTCATAAACATTTGGGTCATGGGTTAGCTTGAGTCAAGTTCCTTAATTGGGTTAGACCTAAGTTTAGATTTAGATATACTACAAAAAGAAATTAATCTAACCAAAAATTGATTTAAATTTGATTCTCTATAGATCATTCATAATAGTTATAGTTTGATCAAGTTCATGCTTCTAATTGGACCTGATAGTGGCTCAGTGGTCAAACCCAAGTCTTTAGGCTAGTCTAATTGAATCTGGTGAACCAATTGGTGACTAAGATAAGTTTGGCAATTTGATTATGGTTCTTAGGGCTACCTCTGACTTGGCCAACTAGTTTGATATCTAAGAAAAGGGGTTAATTGCAGAACCTTTCCATTGATCTCACTTACCAGCCAATGTGGTTAATTAGGTTTGATCAAGAAAACTTATTAATTTGAATAAACCCATGGCATTAAGGTTGATCAGTTTGACTGATTTAGGTACCCTTGATCCAGTTTGTTTTGAACCCTTTGCTATGACTTGGTAAAGTCAGTGGAAGGATTCTTGACTTACTTGTTCATATATTCTCTATTTCATCTATCATATAATAAGATTAAATTCTCTAAATTATTAGATCCTTAAAATGATGATATTATGGTGATAACTAAGTCATAGCCTCCCATTAAGTGGATGGTAATGAGTCCAAGAGTTGAGTGATCATTGAATGGTCCATAGGTCTAATATTTATTAGGCTATTAGAATTGCCATTCATAATATGATGGCTCGGTGCAACTCTCTTAATGGTGGTCAGGTGGACCGACCATAGTCGAGCTTGGCTATTCATTAGTAAGAAGCATTAAGTATTGTTATGTTAATGGTTGAACCTAACCAGGACTTTTTATGGAAGGCCTATGGCATATTGAAAAGATGCCCAGGGCAAAATTGTTTACTAGAAGTTGTTTGAAGAAATAATTGATTTAGAACCTACTTTTAGATGTACATGGATGGGCCGGCTATAGTTGGGCTCATGTGTAGTCTATGAAATTCTAGTATCTACTAAGAAATTAATGTAATTCCTCATATTGAAGGTAGAGGCTACCAATATGAATAAAGTAGTGGAAGGACCTTTATACTAAAGTCCAAGTGTTTCCCAGCTAAAGCAACCCAAGAGGGGAGGGTGAATTGGGTTTCAAGAATTTTTGAAAAGATTAAAGACAAGTTCTAGTGTGTTTGCAAACTGTTTGTGTGCTTAACAAAAGTATACAGCAGAACTAATAAAGTAAATGCAAGAAAAGAAAGATAAGCAATTACAAATACAAGAATTTATAGTTGTTCGGTACACACCAAGCACCTACATCCACTCTCCAAGATCCACTTATATAATTCACTATAACCCTTCATTGATTACAGTAGATTAGTTTTTCCGGGGTCACTAATCAAAACCCCTTGGTTTTTACAAGGCTAACCAAAAACCTAGTTAGTTTTTCACAAGACTCACCAACAACCTAGTTAATTTTCAAATAAGGCTTACCAACAACCTAGTTAGCTTTCAAACAAGGCTAATCAACAACCTAGTTGGTTTTCAAACAAGGTTCACCAACAATCCAAGAACTAGTTTCAATCTATTTGAAACTAGGAACAACAAAACAATTTAAGTATAATGAAAGATACAATAAGCTTTCTCAAAATAAAAGCAAATATCTCTTTGAAGCTCTTTGATTGTTGTTGAGAAGCTTGTCTCCAAGTTGTTGATGCCTTAATCAATGCTTGAGAATTGGACTTGAATGCTTCTTGAATGCTCTTGAATGCTTGAAGGCTCAACTTTACTCAAAAGTAATGAATACTCAATGATGCTCATTAGTTTACAATCAATTTCTTATTTTTTGCTTCCCTCTTGTGTTTGGCGTACTTTAAATACCTTTCCAAGCCTTAAATGATCATTTATGACCATTAGAGATGAGAAAATAGCTGTTAGACACAAAAAAGAGCTGTTATGTGCTTCAAAAAACTAGTCGTTATTGTTCATCCAAACCTGCAAGTGTCGATACTTCAGGTCATGAATCGACTTATGTGTTGACACTTAAGTCGACACCAGGTCAAAAATATTTTTGAAGCTCTCTGGAGTGTTCTGGTACAACGACACTTCTTCTGGTGAGTCGACACTTGAGTCGACACTTCATCTTCATAAGTCGACACTTGGACAAAATCCAGAAATCAGCATGTTCTATCTTCATTTTGGTCTCAGGCCTTGAGTCGATACTTGCTTGACCATAAGTCGACTCATGTATCGATACTTGGTTTTTATGAGTCAACACTTCATGCGTGTTGGCTGAAACTCTTTTTGCGTATCAGCTCAGGGTTCTGTGAGTCAACACCTTGAGTCGATACTTGATTTTCATGAGTAGATACTTAGCGAAACTTTGTTGAAACTTATCCAAATTTAAAACTTGAGTCCTTCAAAGTCATTTTTATGTGCCAAAGTTCATATAACTTGAGATTCCATGACTTTTTCAACAGTTTAACAAGCATTTGAATTCTTCAACACACTATAATTTTGATGAGTACCTTGTTCTAATAAATATACTTTTAACACACAGTTAGTACTTAAATATATTTAAGTATTTTTTTATTCATCAAAATCAAGACAGGAGTCAACAATCTCCCCTGTTTTGATGATGATAAAATCTTTAAGTATATACACTTTGCAAGCTCAAAAGATTTACAATAAGTTCAGAGCATTTAACTATCAGTATCAAAGCTAATGATAATAAGTGTCAGAGCTAAGTTGAAATGATTATCAAGAGAAAAAACTCATCTACAATGTATCAGAGCTATGTATGTTTATATAAGAAAGAATTCAATTCATATAGTTTCAACATATCAGAGCTGTAGATATATATATAGAAAAGAGCTCAATTCATATAGTTCCAATGTATCAGAGCTGTAACTATAATGTATCATAACTATATACTTATATGAGATGTTCAAAAGGTGTATCAGAGCTAAAATAGATTTGAAAGTTAAGCATTAGAGCAAAAACAGGTTGAATGTGAAAAGTATCAGAGCAAAATTTTTAAGAGTATCAAAGTAAGCAATACAACATAGAGAGTATCAGAGTAGCATGAAAAGTATCAGAGCATATTAGAGCAAATAATATAACATAAAGATTGAGAGTATTAGAGCAAAAATATTTGAGCATGAAGAGTATCAGATCATGAAAATAAAGAATACCAGAGCATAAGAATTAAGGAGTATCAGAGCATAAAAAATAAGGAGTATCTGAGTATAAAAAAAATAAGGAATATCAGAACATAAAGCTAAAGAGTATCAGAGCATGAAACTAAATAATGAGTATCATAGCATAAAAATTAAAATATTAGAGCATAAAACTAAAGCTCCCCCTTAATATATGATCTTGAAAACATTTTCAAACTTTAAAAAAATAGCTTACATGTATTAGTATTTTTCAAAAAATATTTCTAAAAAGTTTAAAATTTTCAAAATTTCTTTCTTTAATACTTTTCTCCCCCTTAACCATTCTTAATTATTACTTATTACTTTCTTGTCTCCTTATTTTTTACTTATATCATTTATTCTCTCCCTTTGTTTATCATTTTGATACTACAAAACATTAAACATTGTACCATTTGCTACCAATATTCTCATTTCCATTTTTTCATTACCATTACTATTATTTCTTCCCCTTTTTGCCATCATCATAAAAAAAGAGGTGAAAAGTAGAGATAAAATGAAAGGCAGTATAGTACAAAGAGTGTAGAAGTATACAAGAAAAAATGCTAAAAATGTCATCATATATATAATTTCAAACATTGATACATAATATTCAAAATTTAATACATAATTTGATACGATGAAACATAGTTTAATACAAGCATAACTAACTGATATGATACCAGCTAATACACTAACCAATCCTAAGGGATGCTGTCCTCATTAAAGGAAGACCCAACCTCTAAAATGATAGGCACTGTAATCCTAGAGGGATGGGGTCGCGACCACATCGGCCGGAGATCAGCAAGCCTAGTATGGACGGCTCTAGGAACATCACCACGTCCTCGGCTTCTACGTCTACATCATGCTCTTCCTCTGACTCGTGCTGAAGAAAAAGCAATGTCAGAAGCAAAATCAAGAAATGGGATAGGGTCAAGATCAGTGAGATCGGTATCAGTAACAGGTGGAGTAAAGTCAAAAATAGGACAAGATAAAAGAATGTGAAAACTAGGAGTGTAAAATCCTAGCTCCCTGGATAGAGAAGAAGTGGATACTAAAGGTGTCCTATCGATAGGGTAGGGGGTACACTAATGGAAGGTGTAAGTAAATCAGCAAGAGTATCTAATGGATTCGAATAAAGAATAGGTGTGGATACTACCGGGTCAGAAGGATCTGGAATGATAGGAGTGCTAGGAAGGATAGGAGTTTGAAGAGCTAGACTGGATGGTGCAGGAGCAGCCTCGGATGACCTCATCTCATCAGCTGCAGGCTTAGCATCCTGGTCAGCTCCAGTGTTCGGCTCAGGATCCGCCATGAAGTCTACAACATCAAAGTCTATGAATGAGTCACCCTGACCGTCTCCCATATCAGTATCTACAGGTGGAGCAGGTAGAGCAGGTAGTGCTGGAGGGGATGGTGGCCTGCTAGAAGATAATCTTTGTAGAGCAGTCATGACAGCAGTAAATCCCTCCCTCATCTTATCAAATTATGATCCTATCTCCATATGTATCAGATCCACTCACTCTCTAATAATCTACATCTCAGCCTCCAATCGAGTGATCCTGTTAGAAGTATCTCCAAGAGGTGGCACCTCTGCATGTGCCGATACTGATGGCCCGGGCTGTTGCTCTGGTGTAGCTCATGATGGCTCAAATGGCCCAGCCTCATCTATCGGTATATCCTCCTCCTCAGCTGCATCATCATCTGAATCCGAGTCAGGTGTATCTCCAGAAACTTTTTGTCTCCACTGACCTTGGTACCTGTTATACCCCATATAATGTAGTGATCTCTCATCGTACACATCAGTGTGGAGTAGCTGTCTATATGGCTCACCATCAGGGTCGACTCCTTATGCTCTAAACAATATAGTAAGACCCATCCCATATGGCAGACAAAGTCTCTTGCTGGTCGCTAAGACCCATCCCATATGGCAGACAAAGTCTCCTGCTGGTCGCTGTCTCCATCATTTGATGTATCATGAGCACAGCTAGGTAGATTGGAGTCCTCTATATCAAGGAAACCATCACCAGAAGCTCCCTCTCAGTGATGAAATCGAACCTCCTGGTCTTCGATAGTAAGATCCGAGCAACTATGTGATGCAGGAGCCTCATCTTTGGTGATAGCCATGAAGCAACAATGCAGGCTCCCTCTCCAATGTTATCTCTCTCAAAGCACCTATAGCCACTGATCCTGTTTACAAGTGAGTCTACAATTGTCCCCCTCATCGGGATCTCCCATACCCAGCTCAGTATCTCTGTTGATAATGGAATAGTGATCCCTCTAACCTCTACGGTCCATCCATCAGCACCTCAGGCCAGAGTCCCATAAAACTCCCTCATCAATGCTAGATAAAATCTCTTTCTGAGGCAGCAAAACTATGCAAAACCAGCATCTCTCAACCAATCACCAATCCTAAAATACCGCTGGTCGACAAACTCGAAATCCACTCTCTGTCCCTCAATAATGGCTTTGGAAGCCATGCGGTTTGCCTTAGGGACTGGTGGTGATCCTGCTGGAATCTCAGGCTGTGCTGCTATCTCTGTAGGCTAATCATCGTGTTTGGCCTTCGTGCAATGCTCTGCACCCTGAGAGAATGGTTGTGGCCTCCTAACCAGCTACTTCCTAGGCCCCAATATCCAGGAAAAAGGAGAAAACAATGATGGAAAGGGAAAAGCACAAGGGAGTCACGATGAAACCATGAAGAATAGTGAAAATGAGAGGGAAAGAGGGGCTCAAACTAAAAATGGGAGTGTTAGAACCATGAATAGGATCTAACGAAGGTTAGGGTACTGTGGGAGGATGTGTCGGCTTAAGAAAAATGGAAGAAAAAATAAGAAAAAATGGATCATTTTTCCTATTTGTTCATCGGTTCTCGCCGGTCAAGTGTCGACTCATGTGCTAAGTCCAAGTGTCAACACTTTGAGGTGTCGACATTTCCAAGTATCGACACTTCGAGAAAAAAATCAAAAAATAGGAAAAAAATCATAGAAAATCAAGATAATTGATTTCAATAGCCAATAAATGATTAAATATGATTTTCAAGGACATTTGTTCAGAAAATTTCCAAGGAAAATCTCAAAGATCATGAAGAGAGATCGAGATTTAATCAAAAGGATTAATGATCCCTAATTCTCTTCTAATCATACTGAACCTATCTTCATTAAGAGGCTTGGCTAGAATATCAGCAAGTTGCATTTCAGTATAAATAAATTCAAGCATAACATCATTGTTTTGAACATGGTCTCTAATAAAATAATGTCTAATTTGTATATGCTTACTTCTTGAGTGTTGAACTGGATTTTTAGTTAAGTTAATTGCACTTGTATTATCACATTTTATGGGTATCTTAGTTAATTTGATGCCAAAGTCTTCGAGTTGTTGTTTAATCCACAAGATTTGAGCACAACAACTTTCAATTTCAATATATTCAGCTTCAACTATAGATAGTGTAACTGAATTTTATTTCTTGCTAAACCAAGAGATTAAATTAACTCCAAGAAATTGACAAGTTCCAAAAGTACTTTTTTTATCTAATTTACAGCCAGCAAAATCAGTATTAGAATATGCAAATAAATCTATAGCTAAATTCTTAGAGTACCATAATTCAATATCAAGAGTACTAGATAAATATCTAAATATGTATTTAACAGCTAATAAATATGATTCCTTAGGCTCAGACTGATATCTAGCACACATGCATATACTAAACATAATATCTGGTCTACTTGCAGTTAAGTATAATAAAGATCCAATGATGCCTCTATAAGTTTTTGATCTACTTTCTTACCAAATTCATCCTTGTCAAGCTTACATGAAGGGCTCATAGGTATACCAATAGATTTAGTCTTTTCCATCCCAAACTTTTTTAGAATCTCCTTTGTGTATTTAGCTTGGTTGATGAAAATCCCTTCATTTGTTGGTTTGATTTGGAGTCCGAGAAAGTAGCTCAATTCTTCCATTATGCTCATCTCGAACTCTCCCTGTATGAACTTAGCAAATTCTTGACAAAAAGATTCATTAGTGACACCAAACATAATATCATCGACATAGATTTATACTACTAAGAGATCATCAGCATTTTTCTTTTAAAACAAGGTTATATCTACATGACCCCTAGTAAATCCATTATTAATTAGAAATTTACTTAGTCTTTAATACCATGCACGGGAGGCCTATTTTAAACCATAAAGTACTTTATGCAATTTAAAAATATGGTCAGGATATGCTTGATTTTCAAAACCAGGTGATTGTTCAACATAAACTTCTTCAGTAATGTAACCATTCAAAAATATACTTTTAACATCTATTTGAAATAATTTAAAATTCATAAAACATGCAAAAGCTAGAAGTAATCTAATTGCTTTAAGTCTAGCTACTGGAGCAAAGGTTTCATCAAAATCAATTCATTCTTCTTGATTGTAACCCTTAGCTACCGGTCTAGCCTTGTTTTTAATTACTATTCCATTTTTATCCAATTTATTTCTATACACCCATTTAGTACCAATTATGGAAGCATTAGATGGTCTTTCTATTAATATCCAAACATTATTTCTTTCAAATTGATTTAATTCCTTTTGCATATCAATTAACCAATTTGGATCTTTTTTAGCTTCTATGCTTTTAGGTTCAGTTTATGAAATAAAAGCAATATAATCACATTCATTTCTAATTGAGGATCCAGTCCTTACACATTTTGATGGATCTCCTAAGATTAATTTCTTAGGATATCCATGAGCATACCACCATTCTTTAGGTAGGTCCTGGGGCTCTGATGAAGGTCTTGTAGCTTCTTCTTCATTCTCCTTATTTTGCTCTTCACTTTCTTTGAAAGGATTATCATTTAGAGTCAACTTCTTGAATCCTTGAATACCTGCAATATCATTAGAAATATCCTCTTTTCTAGAGGGTTTGTTAGTAGACTCTTCAAATACAACATGCATAAACTCTTCTACTACAAGTATTCTTTTGTTGAAAACTCTATATGCCTTGCTAGATGTAGAGTATTCTAAGAAGATACCTTCATCTAACTTGGCATCAAATTTGCTTAAATTATCTTTTTCATGGTTCAATATAAAACATTGGCAATAGAACACACAAAAATACTTTAAAGTAGGTTTTATTTCTTTCCAAAGTTCATATGGTGTTTTCTTCAAAATTGGTCGAATTAAAACTTGATTTAAAATATAACAGGCAGTATTTATAGCTTCGGCCCAAAAATATCTAAGAAGGTCATTTTTGTAAAGCATTGTGCATGCCATTTCTTCTAAAGTCCTATTTTTTTTTCTACCATCTCTTTTTTTTTGAGGTATCCTAGGTGTAGAAAAATTATGTTCAATGCTTTTTTCATTACAAAAATCTTCAAAATCTTAATTTTTAAATTGAGTACCATGATCACTACTAATACAAATAATAGAAGTACATTTTTCATTTGAAATCTTTCTATAAAATTTAGTAAAAGCCAATGAAAGATTCATCTTTATATTCTAAAAACAAAACTCATGTAAAATGCAAGAAATCATCCACTATAACTAATCCATATCTCTTGCCTCCTAGGCTTGTGGTCCTAGTTGGTCCAAAGAGATCCATATGGAGTAGTTCTAGTGGCCTAGAAGTTGAAACAATTTCTTTAGTTTTAAAAGAAGTTCTTATTTGTTTTCCAAATTGACAAGCATCACAAATTTTATCTTTTTCAAACCTAAGTTTTGGTAAATCTTTAACTAAATCCTTTTTGCATAATTTGAAAAGTAAATGCATGCTTGCATGACCTAATCTATGATGTCATAACCAACTAGTCTTATTTATTATAGCATTCATTGCAACTAGGCATTCACCATCTTGTATAGGTAAATTATCAAGATTAACAAGGTAAATATTGCCATGCCTATTTTTAATGAATTTTAGTTCATTATTATCAAGACTAGATACTATGCAAAGAGATGATTCAAAAACTACTTTAAAACCTTTATCACAGAATTGACTGATGCTAAGTAAATTATATTTTAATCCCTCTACTAATAATACATTATCAATAAAAGTGGATGGAGAGATGTGTACTTTACCGATACCAATGATTTTGCCTTTATCGTTGTCTCCAAAAGTTACATTCCCTTCATTTAAAGCTTCAAGAGAGATGAATTGCTTCACATCTCCCATCATGTGTCTTGAGCAACCATTGTCAAGATACCACAATCTTCTTTTCTCCTTGGTTAGAAGACATACCTGCAAAACAGATCAAGTTTTTGCTTTAGGTACCCAAGCCATCTTGGGTCTTTTAGGGTTAGTAGCAATGGTTCCTTTTGGAATCCAAACTTTTCTAGATTTATTTACATTTCTTTGATTGTATTGATATGCTTTATGTCCAAGTTTTTCACAACAAAAACATGTAGTACTAGAAGAAGCAGGAACAAAGAAATTTTTCAATAATTTTTATTTTTTTTTGTTATTTGTAACCAAGTCCAGCTTTATCAAAAATAGCTCTTTGATTATTCAAAAGTAGACTTAGTTTTTCAAAACTGAAAGTAAACTTTTTAACAGAAAATTTCACTTTATCAAGCTCATCTTTCAACTTTTTATTTTTCTTTATAAGCTCATTATTTGGAATAAAGGTCTTGGGCCTTTTTAGAACTTCTATTTCTTTTGATAGAGTATTCTTTTCTTTTTCTAAAATATCAACCTTGGCTTTTAATTTTTTATTTTCATTAACAAGATTATTATTTTCAAGAGAAAATAATCAACATGCTTTTTCAACTTCTTGTACTCAATTTTTAGTAATTTGTATTCATGCTCAAGTTCATCAAAAGCATCTCTAAGTTCTTCAAAAGTAAATTCAAATTCATATTGTACTTCATTTCTATTGTCATGAGGTAGAGATTAGCGACTTCTTGTTGTTCTTCCTTTAAACTGGAGTCTTCACTATCGCTCCAAGTAGCCATCATATCTTTTTTCTTGAACTTCTTTTTAAGCTTCTTGAGGAAAGGACAATCAACCTTGTATTGACCATTTTTTTTGCATTCAAAGCAAATGGGTTGGTCCTTTTCCTTCTCTTTTTCTTTTTCTTTATCCTTTCCTTTATTTTTACTAGGCTCTCCTTTTTGTGGCATTTTTATATAAGAGTACTTATTCTTTCTCATGAATCTCCTGAATTTTCTAGCCACTAGAGCCTCTTCATTTTCATTTTCACTTTTTTCTAACTCCTCACTTGAAGGTTCATTTGGGATAGTGGATTTGAGAGCAATTGTTTTCTTCTTTCTATCGGCAACCACTGTCTTTTGCTTTAAGTTCAACTCATAAGTCATGAGTAAACCAACAAGTTGCTTTAAGGGAAATGTCTCAATATCTTTTGCTTCTTGGATTGCCATGACCTTCGGATCCTATAAAGTTGGCAAAGATCTGAGAATTTTATTAACAAAGTCAGCATTAGACATAACTTTACCAAGACTTCTCATACTATTTATAATGTTAGTAAATATTATATACATATTAGTTATGGATTCATTAGGTTCCATTCTAAATATTTCGTATGTATGAATGAGCATATTTACTGTAGTGTTCTTCACTTAATGGGTACCCACATGAGTAACCTCAAGTGTGTCCCAAATTTTTTTTTTCGATGCACATGTGGATATCCTATTGAATTTACTAGGATCCAATGTACAATAAAGCTAGTTCATTATTTTGGCATTAAGCTCGAATTGCTTAATATCGTTTTCATCCCAATCCTCTTCAAGCTTGAAAATGCAAATGCCATTAACCAAAATTGAAGGAACATGAGGGCCTTTAACAACTACTTTCCAAAGATTATAATCAATAGAGTGCATATAAATTCACATGCAAGTTTTCCAATATGTATAATTAGTGCCATTAAAAAAAGATGGTCTATTTGAGGCTTGACCCTCAATAACACTAGAACCTATTGGGGTTGCCATAGATCTTTAACTCAAGGCGGTTAGACCTACAAGCTAAGTACAAGGCTCTGATACCACTTGTTGCCCAGCCAAAGCAATCCAAGAGGGGGGTAAATTGGGTTTTAAAAACTTTTTGCAAAGATTAAAGACAAGTGTTAGTGTATTTGCAAAGTGTTTGTGTGCTTAACAAAAGTATGCAGTAGAAGCAATAAAGTAAATGCAAGAAAAGAAATATAAGCAATCACAAATACAAGAATTTATAGTGGTTCAGTGCATACCAAGCATCTACGTCCACTTTCCAAGGTCCACTTGGATATTTTACTATAATCCTTTCTTAATTATAGTAGATTAGTTTTTTTGGGCTCACTAATCAAAATCCATTGGTTTTCATAAGGCTAACCAAAAACCTAGTTGGTTTTTCACAAGGCTAATCAAAAACCTATTTGATTTTTTACAAGGCTCGCCAACAACCTAGTTGGTTTTTAAACAAGGCTCACCAATAATCCAAGCACTAGTTTCAATCCACTTGCAACTAGGAACAACAAAACAATTCAAGTATAATGAAAGATACAATAAGCTTTCTCAAAATAAAAGCAAATATCTCTTTGAAGCTCTTTGATTGTTGTTGAGAAGCTTATCTCCAAGTTGTTGAAGCCTTAATCAATGCTTAAGAATTGGACTTGAATACTTCTTAAATACTTCTTGAATGCTTTTGAATGCTTGAAGGCTCAACTTCACTCAAAAGTAATGAATACTCAATGAATGCTCATTAGTTTATAATCAATTTCTCATTTTTTACTTCCCTCTTATGTTGGTGTACTTTAAATACCTTTCCAAGCCTTAAATGATCGTTTATGATCAATGGAGAAGAAAAAATAGCCGTTAAATACAAAAAGGAGCTGTTCTGCATTTCAAAAAACTAGCCATTACTATTCATCCAGATATGTAGGTGTTGACTCTTCAGGTCATGAGTCGACTCATGTGTCGATACTTGAGTCGACACCAGGTCAAAAATATTTTTTGAAGCTCTCTAGAGTGTTCTGGTATGTTGACACTTCTTCTGATGAGTCAACACTTCATCTTCATAAGTCAATACTTGGACAAAATCTAGAAATCAGTATGTTCTGTCTTCATTTTGGTCTCAGGTCTAGAGTCGACACTTGCTTGACCATGAGTCGACTTATGTGTCAATACTTGGTTTTCATGAGTCGATACTTCATGTATGTCGGCTGAAACTCTTTCTGTGTATCAGCTCAAGGTTCTGTGAGTCAACACCTTGAGTTGACACTTGATCTTCATGAGTCGATACTTTGCTGAAACTTTGCTGAAACTTGTCCAAATTTAAAATTTGAGTCCTTCAAAGTCATTCTTATGTGCCAAAGTCTATATAACTTGAAATTCCATGACTTCTTCAACAGTTTGACAAGCATTTAAATTCTTCAACACACTACAACTTTAATGAGTACCTTGCTCTAATAAACATATTTTTAACAAAATTAGTACTCAAATATACTTAAGTATTTTGTTATTCATCAAAATCAAGACAGGAGTCAACACCAAGTTTTTAGAATTTTAATAATTCATATACTAATAAGGTCTTATGGTTTTTTCAGATAATGGCCACCAATTTATCGCTCCGGTCATTGTTAAACAATGACAAGCTAATCAGTACCAACTTCAATAATTGGAATCAAAGGATCAGGATCATCCTAAAGCATGAAAGGATCTTTATAAAATAAGGATCCTGCACCTGAGGAGCCTATTCCCAATGCTCACGGTGTGATCAGGGATACTTATCAAAAGTGGCTCTTTAACTGGACCACTGTGTGATGCATAATGTTAATGGCTATGAATAACGAGTTTAGTCACAAGTTTGAGGATGTGAGCTAGAGGAAATCCTTCAAAACTTGAAGAAATCATTTGGTGCACCTGATGACGTTAAGAGGTATATGATTTCTTGAGCTATTTTCAACACCTAGATGCATGAAGGGGAGTCGATCACTGATCAAGTATTGTACATGATTGAGCAAATCAAATACCTGAGCAAACTCGGCTATCCCTTGCTTGAGTAGCTTGGAAAAGATGCTATCCTGAATTCCTTGCTTGCTTCCAATCTATATCTCGATCATTATAGAATGACGAGGCCTATAGTAAACTATCATGATTTGCTAGGATTACTACTGACCTATGAGAAGGATCACTAGCTCCATAAGAGGTCGGTGAATCTAGTGGGAGGTTTTTCAGCAGGGCATCATCCCTTTAAGAAAGGGAAGGAAAAAATAAAAATGAAAAGGTATAGCATGTTGAGACGTCATAGCCCATTTAGACTAAGAAGAATAAGGCTGATAAGGGTTAAGAAAAATGCTTCTTTTGCAAGAAGCAGGGTCATTAGAAGAGGAACTATTCTCTTTATATTACTTCCCATGACTCGAACAGGCCGAAGAACAGGAAGCAGCAAGGAGTTCTGCATAAGGTATTTATATGATAGTGCCTTGTAATGTCTCTATCTATGATACTACTACTTGGATATTGGATACTGGAAGTCCTATTCATATTTGTAATTTTTTATAGAAATTCAAGTTAGTAGGAGATTTAAAGATGACAAAAGATTCCTAAATGTGAGAAAGTCAAGTTTCAGTCCTAGTTTTATGAGTCAAAAGTTTATTTTTAATTCTTGTGTTGTCATTTTAAATGAATGTAACTTTTATCCATCATTTTTATTAAATATTATTTCTATAGTTCTTTTAGCCAATGATGGTTATGAACCATTTGTTAGGTGTATGCCCTGAAAGTCAAGTTGGCTTGACACATTCTAATTTTTAGGGCATGAACTTTGTATTTAATTTTCCTTTTTAATAAAAGGGCATTAGTTTCATTCATAATGATGTGTCTATGAATTATCCATGGAGTTAATGGGCAATGACATATTTTCAAGAGTTGAGAATCTGAGGCATGTGTTTTTATAGATTAACTCCTAAAAGCTCCCGATTATTGGAATATCATGAGGACGGTGATTGATCCATTAAAATTGGTGCATATATCACTTTCCTTTCAGGATAGACGAGTCTCTGACCTACAGTGTGGTGACACTGGAGTGAGAATGCTGGTAGTTGATAGAGATCAGCCGTACTGAGCATGACCAAGTACAAGAAGTTATACGGATGACTATTCACTCATCAATAACTTCCTGATGCTATAGTCATGTGAATAGTTCTTTGACCTAGAGTGTCTCAGCTACTCACAATAAGGTTGCTGTAGTTTGACAGCACAATCACATGGTTCCTATCTATATGGGACCTTGCGGTGTTTGTTAGCTGTAGTAAGTTTATTATAGGAGTAGGGTGTTCACTTATAGGGATCTATCAGTCTTAGTAATAAGGTATAATCCTATGCAGCTTAATGTGACTAAGTCCAGAAGTCTATGGACATTACAGGGTGATAATGAAATGATGATTTCATTAGTATCACAATTGGACTTGAGTCGATTAAGTTAAGCATATGACTGATGGGTTTAATGAGTTTCCGTAACCAACATCATGTCAGAATTTTTGATAGAGGAACCAAATCACATGGTAACTATAACTAGGGATTCCAATCTTATTCTACTAGGTTGCCACTATATACTGCTAGGTATCACTGGTAGATTATGAGAGCCTATTAGGATCATTCTCGGATCGATGATCCTAATTAGGGTTGAGCTGAAATTGTTTCAGTCCATCGAATGGAGTTTCGATAATATATAATGGAGATTATAGCATGTCTCATTACCAGACAAAATAGGACCTGAGAGGCCACACACATTAGGAGCTTAAGTAACTGATCAGCAAATCAATTTGGACCTAATTGTAAGTATTACAATTAAGATTTGGACATAATTATAAATGTTACAATTAATTAATTATGGATTAATTATTAATTAAATTAGATTAGATTTAATTTAATTGAGTTAGACTCAGTTAATTGATCCTAATTGAGTTGGGTCAATGTCCTCTTCGAAATGGTTCGATCGGATTTAAAATCGGCTTCGATTTGACTATCAAATCACTTTATTTGGACATGACCTAGAGTCTAGTTAGACTGGGACTCTCTCTCCTTGTCTCCCCTTCCCTCCACATGCCAACCTAGTGGGCCCATGCATTTTGTGCGATAAATAATATGGGGCATGAACATTAAGAGGTTCTAAGACTTTTTGGCGAGAATGAAAGAAGAAAGGGAGGAGTCCTTCTCTTCTACTCCTCTTAAATCCTAACCAGATAAAATAAAACACTGGTGTTTTAGTTTGGAGGGGTGGGACAACTAGATTTTAAAAGGGAAGAAAATTGGTCGACCATAATGATCATAATTGGCATGAAAATCTTCTCCTTTTTATTGTGAATTATTTTTGGGCGTCATCTCTCTTGCGCATTCATATACCAGAGAGTCTCTCTCCTGGTTTCCAAGTTTTTTTCTCCTTTTATTTGTTCTTCCTTGTGATCTTCAAGAGTGTTGAGAGGTCTTCTACATAAAACAAAGAAGATAGCAAGAGGTCCAAAGATCTTGCATATTATGATTTGCAAAACGGAAGCTGGTCTAGTTGCAGATCGGCACGACTTTTAAAGTAGTTGATTTGCTGAAAGAGGAGAAGGCTGCAAGCATCTAGTAGTCCAGTGCTCTCCATGACTCGGTTATGAGAGCTTCATGTGGATACCAGTACAGGCCGAGCGATTATACGGCTTTGGTAGAATCTCGATTTCAGAAGCAGATCGGCATGCTTTTTAGAGTAGGCCAAGATAGCAATCCAGGTAAGCATTCTATGTTAAAAATAATTTTTATTTTAGATATGATATTTTTCTTATATATTTCAGCATGTTAGGAATTTATAATAAATAAATTAGATTTATTTATAAATTACATCTTTAGATATAAATTATTTTTATATCTACTTTCGTTGTGACAAGCTGTTGATGCCTGATCATTTGCAATTTTTTGTTCCTAAGAGAAATCCAACAGTGGTATCAAGGCCACGGTTCTCTATTCTTAAACATGCATGGATGAGAATCAGATCTAAAAATTATTCAGATCAGATAGATAGATTATGATTGTATCAAGTCTATGCTGAATATGAGATTATTCTAGCTTAGAATTGTTTTGCTTTAAAAATTGTTTTCAAAATTAAAATCATAATTTTCAGATCTGAAATTAAATTAATAATCTGAAATTTAATTGATCAAGGGTTGCACAAAGTGAAATAAGGTTGTCCTGCTATAGTGTTTACCCCCTATAGTGCAAAGGTTGTCCTACTTTGATGTATACCTAGTTTTGAAAAAGGGTTTTCGAAAGGGTTTTGATCGATTTATGTTGATGTATGTGATGCACCAGATTAGGATTTAGATCTTAAATGTGATTCACGATCATAAGCCATTAATGTCATGCACTTGAACCAATTTTAAAAATTGATTTGATCTAGAAAATCAAATTAGGTGCATGAGGATTTAGGTTGAACAAATTAGGTCTAAAGATTGGGCTGCGATAATTAGGACTTGATTAGATCAACTAGGAACCCTAATTTGATTTTGAAAAGTGACTTAACCTAATCGGATGATGATTAGGGTTAGGTCAAGTGTGCTAAAAATTGGTTTTAGATGTAGTCTGATCAGATCGATTCATAATTGTGAATCGATAAGTTAAGACCTAATTTGGCTCAGTGATGAGCCCAGATCATTAGATGACCTAATTGAATCTTGTCAGTCAATTGGTGTCTAAGGAAGGTTTCGATCATGGTTTTTAATTGAGGCTAACTCTTTCTCAACCAACTAGTTTGGTGGAAAGAGAGTAAATTGGCAGAACCCTCCCATGGATCAAACTGACCTGGCCAATTTGGTTGATTAAGTTTTCAAATGGGTCATTTTTTATTTGAGTTCACCCATGCTAGTTATTTTAGTTAGACATGAGATTGTGCTAACTGAATGTAATTAGTCAGACATGAGATTGTACTGACTTAATGTTATTGGTTAGTCATAATTTGGCTGATCAATTTAGAATAGACCTGAACCTAAGCTCCCAATAAATATTAAGTCATAGGTCTTCCACCATTGTAGGTGTGTGGGTATCCTACTGGTGTTGATTTTTCTTGGCTGGTTACAGTGGTCAAGTTGCATCAGGAAGACACAATCACCTTATTAGGCATGAGATGTTGCTAGGCATTGATAGGGTTGGGCCCAATAAACGGGCATGTTGAGGGACTCAATGATGGCTTTGTCTAGCATGAATGGTGGGTCAGACTTAACTAATGATTAGACCAATAAACGGGCATGTTGAGGTTCCATGATTTAGAGACCAAGTTGCTATAACTTGTATTAGATACATTGGACAAGAGTTGGCCACTTATTGGTGTAGCGTGTTACCAATAACCAGGCACGGTGAGGTGCCGCACATTGATGGGACCGTAGCACCCACTAGAAACCTAGGGTCGTAGGATTCCGCATCTCCACAAGGAGAGTGAGAGATCCGAGAAAATAATGGGAGTTCTAAAATTATTTCTTAAAGATCCTAGAATAATTTTAATAATTAAGTATAAACATCTAATTTGAATCTTCTACTCTTGCAGTTAACCATGTTTGCTTCAAATCCCTTAGCCCGTATTCTAGAGATAAACCGACTTATAGGCTTTAATTTCAAAGATTGGATGAGAAACATCAAAATTGTTTTGAGTTCTGAGAAGTTGGGCTATGTGCTTGACCAGGAACCTCTTGTCTTACCTGACCATCCAAATGCTCGTCAAACGACTGCATATGATAAATGGATGGAAGATGATAATAAGGTTAAGTGATATATGTTGGCCTCAATGTCAAATGAATTGCAGAGCCAACATGATGATATGCCAACTGCTAAATCGATTCTGATTCACCTACAAGAGTTATATGGTGAACAAAGTCGGATTGCATGCTTCAAAGTATCAAAAAGGCTTTTCAACAACAAAATGCGTGAAGGGCAGTCAATCCATGATCATTGTTTGATAATGATCAAGGATATTGAATAGCTTGAGAAGTTGGGCATTCCTATTCACAAGGAGCTTTAGGTAGATTTGATCCTCTAGTCCTTGACTAGTTCATATGCTTAGTTTGTTATAAACTATAATATGAACAAGTTAAATTACGCTTTATCTGAATTATTGAACATGCTGGTAAGCAATGAGGGGACCCTAAAGAGTTCAAGGGACTTTGTTTTCTCTGTGGAGCAGTCTTCCTCCAAAAGAAAGTCTACTTGGAAGAAGAAGAAACCTATAAAGAAGTAGAAGAAGAAACCTATAAAGAAGTAGAAGAAGGACACTCCCAAGAAAGCCAAGGTTAGCAAAGGAAAATATTTTTACTGCAATACAGATGGCCACTGGAAAAGAAATTATCCTCTCTACCTAGAAAGCTTAAAGAAACAGAAGGAGGATGCACCTTCTGAAGGTAAGTCCATACTCATTATTGAATCTAACCTAACCATTTCATCTATTTCCAGTTGGATTTTAGACTCTGGCTCTAGTGCTCATATATGCATTTTAATATAGGGTCTGAAAAGAAGTAGAATGGTAAGAGAATGTGAGATGGTCCTATGTATCAAAAATAGAGCAAAAGTTACTGCTCAAGCCGTTGGATCATATTCTTTGGTGTTACCTTTAGGGTTTAGATTAGTACTTAGTGACTATTATTTTATGCCTGGAGCTAGTAAAAATTTGATTTCTATCTCTGTTCTAGCACAGGAAGGATTTGAATTTATATTCAATAAAGACTTTTGTAGTATTTATTTGAGAAATAAATTGGCTGCAAAAGCTATTTTAATTGATAGTCTCTATCATTTGCATGCCGATGCATCTTTGAATATTAATGAGAAAATTAAAGTGAATGCATAGGATATAAATATGCTAGAGATGACCTAAATGATAAATTTATGTGGCATCTAAAGCTCGGTCATCTAAGTGAGGATAGAATAAATAAACTGGAAAGGGATGGGATCCTAGATTCAGTTAATTCTGAATCATATCCATCTTGTGAGTCATGTCTTCAAGAAAAAATGACCAAATTATCCTTTGTAGGACATGGGAAAAGGGTAACAGAATTACTTGTCCTGGTACATACTGATGTGTATGGTCTATTTGATGTGCAATCCAAGGGTGATTTTTACTACTTCATAATCTTTAATGATGATTGTTCACGGTATGGTTATATGTTTCTTATGAGACATAAATCTGAAGCTTTTGAAAAGTTCAAGGAATTTAGACATGAGGTAGAAAAACAAACAGGTAAAACCCTTAAGGTTCTTCAATCAGATCGGGGAGGTGAATTTCTTAGTAGGGAATTCTTAGGTTATCTTAAGGATAATGGCATAGTCTCATAATGGACTCCACCAGGTACGTCTCAACTTAACGAGGTGTCTGAGAGGAGAAACATGACACTATTAGATATGGTCCGATTCATGATGAGCTTCACTGACTTGCCTTTATTTCTTTGGAGATATGCCCTACAAACTTCAATTTATATTTTAAATAGGATTCCATCTAAATCCGTTCCTACCACATCATATAAGATTTGGTATGGTAAGAAACCAAGTCTTGTCCATTTTAAGATTTGGGGATGTCCAGCCTATGTCAAAAGACTAATGGCGGACAAGTTGAAATCTAGATCTGTGAAAGCTCGGTTTATAGGATATCCTAAAGAAACTTTAGGATATTACTTTTACCTTCCAGAAGATCATAATGTGATTGTGAGTTGTTGGCTCCACCCAGTGATTTTGATGAATAACAAAACATTGAGTGCATATTGTATACTAATATGTATTTCAAGCTATGAGTTTTCAGGAAGAAAGCACCTCAAAATCTCAAAAGCTTATGTATCATGGCACGCCATGGA
Organism: Areca catechu; assembly: GCA_021397845.1. Lineage (NCBI taxonomy): Eukaryota > Viridiplantae > Streptophyta > Magnoliopsida > Arecales > Arecaceae > Areca > Areca catechu. Next base: position 139,471,264 of record CM038043.1, read on the forward strand.
ATGGAGCATTTTTTGTAATTCTGGACATCCTCTTCATGAAAAAAAGGCTTTTACATGTTCAATTGTTATTTATTTATGTTCCATTTAAATTTCAAAATCAATATTTGTGTTTTTGGCTCAAATTACACTTAATTGTGAATTTTTCAGTATCAAGTGTCGACACCTGGAAAGCCAAGTATCGACACTTCAGCATTTAGCACACAGAAAAACCCTTGGCATACCAAGTGTCGACACCCAAAACTCAAGTGTCAACACCTACATTTCAAGTGTCGACACCTAGGTTTCCAAATGTCGACTCAAGACCTGAGATTTTTGAAAATATAGAACTTTACCAATGGAGGGTTTTTGTGTCAAGTGTCGACACTTGTACATCAAGTGTCGACACCTAAAAATCAAGTGTTGACACCTGACAGCCAAGTGTCGATACTTGAAGCCTGATAGTCCTAACGGATCTATTTTTCTGACTTGCAGAACTCACTTTTCAAGCTTCAAACGGCTAGATTCGAGGCTCCAATGGTCAAAAACCATTTTTTGAAAGTTTCTTGTTGTATTTAACCTCCACCAACTTCATTCTAAAGGCATTGAAGTGTATTGAAGTCCATTCAAAGCCAAAAAGCTAATATTCTCTCAAGAACTTCACATCAAGAGCCTTTTATAGTTTAATTCCCTGAAAAAACCTACAAGCTCATCCTTACATCATTCCAAAAGAAGTGTTTTGAATGATATTCCAAGGAGGAGACAAGACAAAGCATCAACTTGAGCTTCAAAGCTTCCATTCTACTATTGAAGAGAGTTTGTCTTATTTTTGAAATTGTATATCTGTTTTTGTCTTGTGATTTGACCTTGTTTTCAAGGGTATCTTGAAAGAAGGTTGTTGTGGTTTGTTGGTAAGCCAAAGGGATAAAACCAACTAGGATTAACTTGTGAGCCCGAAGATAAAACAAGTGCAAAAGGTTGTTGGTGAGCCTAGGTGACAAAACCAACATAGGTTTTGACTTGTGAGCCTTTTGAAAAATAAGTCAGCTGTAATCTTGATTGGATTATAGTGAAATTTTCAAGGGTGGCTTGGGGAGTGGATGTAGGTGCTAGGTTTGCACCGAACCACTATAAATATTGTGTTTGTGTGTGATTGCCTTCTTTCCCTCTTGCTCTTTGCTTATTACATTTGATTTACTGCTTTCCACTGCATTTGATCTTAAACATTGAATTTATTACTCACAAACACCACTAGACCTTCACATTACTGTTTTAAATTTTTTAAAAGATCCAATTCACCCCCCCTCTTGGGCTCCATTTTTGGGCAACATGAGTAGACATACCACATTTCTTGAAAAATAGTTTATTCAGGAAGGTGGTAGTGGGAGGTTATTTGAGCTCGATAAGAAAGTCTCTAAAGAGCAGCCAGCTGTAGATCAGATCGAACCCAATCAACCAATTCATATAAATGCTCTTCCATCTCGTAAGTCTATTAGAGTCTCCATACCTCCTGAAAGGTGCTTGGGTATGCTTACAAGGGATATAAAGGAAATATTCCTAGTTGGGGATAAGGATCAATTGATTGATCCTAAGACTTATGATGAGGCGATGTCAGACATCGACTCCGAGAAATGGTTGAATGCTATGAAATCAAAAATTGATTCAATGCATTCTAACCAAGATGGTCCTTAGTGGATCCACCAGAGAGTATCGTACTTATTGGTTGTAAATAGATCTACAAAAAAAAAATAGGTGTAGATGGTAAGGTAGAGACCTTTAAAGCTAGGTTAGTGGCGAAAGGGTATAGTCAACATGAAGGCATTGACTATCATGATACCTTTTCATCAGTGCTATGTTGAAATCCATCTGTACATTACTTGCAATTGCAACATCATGATTATGAGATATGGCAGATGGATGTGAAAACTGCATTCCTGAATGGATATCTTGATGAAGATATCTATATGGAGCAGCCTTTGAGTTTCACTTCCAATGATGAAGATCATAAGGTCTATAAGCTGCATAGATCAATCTACGAATTGAAGCAAGCTTCTCAGAGTTGGAATACTCATTTTGATAATGCAATAAAATCATTTAATTTTATCAAGAATGAGGATGAGCCATGTGTTTACAGAAAGGCCAGTGGGAGGGCGGTGACATTTCTTGTATTGTACGTGGATGACATCCTCCTTATAGGGAATGATATTCCCATGTTGACTTTGGTCAAAAGTTGGTTATCTAAGGAATTCTCTATGAAATACTTAGGTGAAGCATCTTATATTTTCAGGATTAAAGTCTGTAGAGATGATCTAATCGGATGCTTGGCCTTTCACAAAAATTGTACATAGAGGAAGTGCTGAAAAGGTTCAGCATGGAGAACTCTCAAAGAGGATTGTTACCTCTTCAGCATGGCATTAATCTCTCCAAGAAAATGTGTCCCAACAAACCTGAAAAGATTCAATGCATGAGCAAGATTCCATATGCTTCGGCAATTGGAAGCCTTATATATGTCATGTTGTGTACTCGACCTGATATAGCTTTTCCTATGAGCGTCACGAGCAGATATCAGTCGAATCCAGGTGAAGAACACTGGAGAGCTATGAAGAACATTCTTAAGTACTTGAGAAGGACTAAAGATTTATTCTTAGTCTTTTGAAGGAGTTCGAAATTAGGGATAGTGGGATATATAGACTCAGACTTTATGTATGATCCTGATAAAAGAAAGTCTATATCAGGGTCTGTGTTTTTGTATAATGGTGGGGCAACTAGTTGAAAAAGTTTCAAGCAGCCCATCATAGCAGATTCAACAATGGAAGTGAGTACATTGCTGCCTCTGAAGCTGCAAAAGAAGCCTTCTAGTATAAAAAGTTCATTACGGAGCTTGGAGTGATGCCATCTAATGCCATCTCCATATATTGTGATAATAATGGTGCAATAGCTCTTGCTAAGGAGCCCAGGTCTAACCAGAAGTCTAAGCATATTGAGATTTTATATCATACGTGACTATCTCAAAAAGAAGTATATTGAGGTGTGAAGAGTAGACTCCACGGACAACGTGGCAGACTCACTGACTAAGACTCTGAGCCAGCAGAAGGCTGAAGTCCACTTTGAGAAGATGGGACTTAGATATGTAGCCAATTGGCTTTAGTGCAAGTGGGAGATTGTTAGGTGTATGCCTTGAAAGTCAAGTTGACTTGACACATTCTAATTTTTAGGACATGAACTTTGTACTTAATTTTTCTTATTAATAAAAGGACATGAGTTTCATTCATAATGATGTATCTATGATTCATCCATGGAGTTAATGGGTAATGACACATATTCTCAAGAATTAAGAATCTGAGGCATGTGTCTTTATAGATTAACTCCTAAAATCTCCCGATTGTTGGAATATCACAAGGACAGTGATTGATCCATTAAAATCGGTGCACATATCGCTTCTCTTTTAGGGTAGATGAGTCTCTGACCTACAGTGTGGTGACACTGGAGTGAGAGTGCAGGTAGTTGATAGAGATCAACGGTACTGAGCATGACCAAGTACAGGAAGTTATACAAATGAATACTCACTCATCGATAACTTCCTGATGCTGTAGTTGTGTGAATAGTTCTTTGACCTAAAATGTCTCAACTACTCACAATAAGTTTGCTATAATTTGACAGTATAATCACATGGTTCATATCCATATGGGACCTTGCAGTGTTCATTGGCTGTAGTAAGTTTATTGTAGGAGTAGGGTGTTCATTTGTAGGGATCTATCAGCCTTAGTAGTAAGGTATAATCCTATGTTGCTTAATCTGACTAAGTTCAGAAGTCTATGGACATAGCAGGGTGATAATGAAAAGGTGTTTTCATTAGTATCACAATTGGACTTGAGTTAATTAAGTTGAGCATATGACTGATGGGTTTGATAAGTTTCCATAACCAACATCATATCATAATTTTTTATAGAGGAATCGAATTACGTGGTAACTACACCTAGGGGTTCCAATCTTATCCTGTTGGGTTGCCGCTACATACTGCTAGGTGTCACTGGTAGATTATGAAAGTCCATTATGATCATTCTCAGATCGATGATCCTGATTAGGATTGAGCTGAAATTGTTTCAGTCCATCAAAAGAAGTTTTGATGATGTATAATGGAGATTATAGCATGTCTCATTACCGGACATGATAGGACCTGAGGGGTCACATACATTAGGGAGCTCAAGTAACCAATCAGCAAATCAATTTGGACCTAATTATAAGTGTTACAATTAAGATTTGGACCTAATTGTAAATGTTACAATTAATTAATTATGAATTAATTATTAATTAAATTAAATTAGATTTGATTTAATTGAGTTAGACTCAATTAATTGATCCTAATTGAGTTGGGTCAATGTCCTCTTCGAAATGGTTTGATCGGATTTAAAATTGGCTTCGATTTGACTGTCAAATCACTTTATTTGGACCATGACTTAGAGTCCAGTTGGAATGGGACTCTCTCTCCTTGTCTCCCCTTCCCTCCACATGCCAACATAGTGGGCCCATGCATTTTGTGCGACTATGGGGTGTAAATATTAAGAGGCGCAAAGAGTTTTTGGTGTGAATGAAAGAAGAGAGGGAGGAGTCCTCTTCTCCTTCTCTTAAATCCTAACCAGATAAAATAAAACACTGGTGTTTTAGTTTGGAGGGGTGGGACAACTATATTTTAAAAGGGAAGAAAAGTGGCCGACCATAATGATCATAATTGGCTTGAAAAGCTTTTCCTTTTTATCGTGAATTATTTTTGGGCATCATCTCTCTTGGGCTTTCATATACCAGAGAGTCTCTCTCCTGGTTGCCAAGTTTTCTTCTCCTTTTATTTGTTCTTCCTTGTGATCTTCAAGAGTGTTGAGAGGTCTTCTACATAAGAGGAAGAAGATAGCAAGAGGTCCAAAGATCTTGCATAGTCTGATTTGCAAGATAGAAGCCAGAAGCCGATCCAGTTATGAATTGGCATGACTTTTAAAGCAGTTGATTTGCTGAAAGATGAGAGGGCTGCAAGGATCTAGTAGTCCGGTGCTCTCTATGACTCAGTTACGAGAGCTTCATGTGGATACTAGAAGAGGCCGGGCGATTGCGTAGCTCCGGTAGAATCCCAGTTTCAGAAGCGGATTGGCATGCTTTTCAAAGTAGGCTAGGATAGCGATCCAAATAAGTATTTTATGCTTAAAATAATTTTTATTTCAGATCTAATATTTTTCTTATATATTTCAGCATGTTAGGAATTTATGATAAGTAAATTAGATTTATTTATAAATTGCATCTTTAGATATAAATTATTTATATATATTCTTCCGCTACGACAGGCTGTTGATGCCTGATCATTTATGATTTTCTGTTCCTGGGAGAACTCCAACACCATTAATAAAGAATGATGTTTGCAAAATCATTATGAATGGTCTTGTTTTGATGAATAAATAATTGCAAAATGGCATATATATACTTTCACAACCTGTTAGTATAATGTACACTTCGAGCAAGCACCCTAGGTTAGATGATATTAGTGATACATATCTTTGGCACTATAGGCTAGGCTATATTAATAAGAATAAGATAAATAGGTTAATAAAAGAGAGCATCCTTGATGTCAATGATTATGAATCACTACCAACCTATGAGTCTTGTCTTCTTGGAAAGATAACCAGGTTACGTTTTACTAAAAGGGTAAAAGAGCTAATGAAATTCTAAGTCTGGTATATACCGATATTTGCGAACCTATGTATACCAGTGCCTGGGGTGGGTATAACTATTTTATTATATTTATAGATGACCTTTCGAGGTATGGTTATGTCTTTTTTATGAGACATAAATATGAGTTGTTTAAAATATTCAAACAATATCGTAATGAGATGGAGAAATTAATTGGAAAGAGTATTAAAACTCTTCGATCAGATAACGAGGAGAATATCTTACCAGTGAGTTTCTAATATACTTAGGAGAGAATAGGATTATCTCTTAATGGATACTACCTAGGACACCCCAACTCAATGGAGTATCTAAAAGGAGGAATTGAATCCTGTTGGATATGGTTCAATCCATGATGGGCTTTTCTAGTTTGCCAATCTCTTTTTGGGTTATACTCTTGAGTCAACCTTTTACATTCTTGATAATATGCTGAGCAAGTCTATTAATAAAATGCCATATGAGATATGGACAGCTTGTAAGCTGACACTCACACCTTCGGGTCTAGGGCTGTCCGGCTTATATCAAACATTTGAAAACGGATAAGATGAGACCTAGGTTTGATAAATTTTTATTTGTTGGGTATCTGAAAGAAGCCAAAAGGTATTACTTTTACCATCCTAAAGAATAAAAGTTGTTCATCAGTCTTAAGGCTATCTTTTTAAAAAAAGGAGTTTCTTGAAAAAAAAATTAAAGCTACTAAGATTGAACTTAGTGAGTTCAATAGGCAGAGGAACTGATACATTTAAGGGATATTATAGAATCAGCTTTGGTTAGATCAAACCTAGATATTATAAAGGGACCATTAAGGAGATCCGATTGAGTACAGTATCAGTCGGACATATACTATAGTTTCTTGGACTAGGATGATGATCCTATTGAGCTTGATGAAAACAACGAGGATCTGATCAACTATATAGATGCAATGCAGATGTCTGACTCTGATAAGTGGCTTGGAGCCATGAAATCCAAAATGGAGACCATAGAGATTAACGATGTATGGATACTTGTTAATCCACCTAAAGGGATAAAATCTATTGGGTATAAATAAATTTTCAAAAGAAAATGGGGTGCAGACGGGCAGGTGGAGACTTATGAAACCCATCTGGTTACTAAGGGGTATCGTTAATGTTATGGTATTAACTATGATGAGATATTTTTTTCTATGACAATGCTTAAGTTCATTCAGATTATGCTTATTTTGACTACATACTTTGACTATGAAATTTATTAAATGGATGTCCAAACAGCTTTTCTAAATGAAGAGATAGATGAGGAGGTGTATATGATACAACTTGAAGGGTTTACATCCATAGATGAGTCAAAGGTATGCATGCTTTAGATGTCTATTTATGACCGAAGCAGTCATCTCGAAGTTGGAATATGCATTTTGATAAGATGATCAATATATGTGGCTTCATTAAGAATAGAGAGAAACTCTGCATTTACAAGTAGGCTAATAGTTTTGTGGTAGTATTTCTTATGTTGTATGTGGATGACATTCTCTTAATTAAAAATGACATCCCTGCACTATAGGGAATAAAGGACTGGTTATCAACTCGGTTCTCTATGAAGGACTTGGGTGAAGCTTCTTATATCCTAGGAATGAAGATCTATAGAGATAGATTTAGGAAGCTACTGGGATTGTCCCAGTTTATATACATTGATATTGTGTTTAAGTATTTTAGCATGAAAATTCTAAGAAACCCTATCTTCTGATGGACTATGAAATTTTTCTTTAAGAAGAATTGTGCGATAACTCTTAAAGAGAGAGTGTATGAGTAGGATTCTATATTCTAGGTAGTGGGGCCTATCATGTATGTCATGATATGTACGAGACCAAACATAGCATACTAAATAGGGATAGTCGTAGATACTTGTCTGACCTTGGTGAGGCCCAATGGAAGAAAGTGAAAACTATCCTCAAGTATCTGAGAAGTACTAAAGACCCATGGCTCCTTTATGGAGAATCTGACTTAAAACTTGTGACGTATACTGACTTTAGCTTTCAGTCAGATAGGGATGACAAAAAGAGTATATCAGGCTTTATCTTTACCTTGAATAGTGGAGCGATCTGTTAGAAAAGTACCAAGCAGCACACCATGATGGATTTAGTTTATGAGGCAAAGTATATTATGGCATCATATATGGCAAAGGAAGTTGTATGGTTATGGAAGTTCTACGGTGAGCTAGGAAAGGCACCCTTCCTTAATGATCCAGTTTGCCTATATTATGACAGCACTGGACCATTGCTAAGCCAAAGAGCTGAAGTCTCTTCAGCATACTAATATTTTTACATCTCTATCACATTGTGCAAGAGATTATGGAATGAGGGACATCAAGCTTTAAAAGATTGATGGAAAGGAGAACTTCGCTGACCCATTTACTAAAGCTCTCAAAGTCAAAGAGTTCGAGGATCACAAATGAAAGATGCGTATTAGATACTATTTCGATTGGTTTTAGTCTAAGTGAGAGTTGTTAGAAATTATGTCCTTATGCTAATCATCTAACTTGAAGATGATTGTATTTTGTAATTATATATAAATTACTATAAATAAAAATTATTTTTTGATAGTTTATCGCATTGCATCTTCCTACAATGAGCTCTTGTATGGAGTCCTTAGAACTATATCTTATACAATAAAGAGAGGATTTATTATGTAGTTCTTAAACCTATTCATGACCCAATGATATATTGTTATAGGATGATAATGTATCAAGTATAGGTCTTTGTATACCATATGGGTTGGTTGTCGTCTTAACTAAGGAGTGTGGAGACACTGGTATGGCATGCAGGTGAAATGTAGGACATTTCATTGAATGTGATCTACCTACAGAGAACTCTTTTGCCAAGTGTTGCTCATAAAGGGATATGGATATCAGTGTTCCTCAGACCTAAGATCACCATGGTGACTTGCATGCAACTCACTATACTTTGGTACTGGACTACCTAGATTTCTAATCAAGTGATGGAAGGTTTCTGGGTGTAGTCAAGTACTTGTGGAGTTGGTATGTGAGTCGAGATGGGATTGACCCCTCTAAGTATTGGAGTAAATGTCTAACTATGTTTCAATTTAGTAAAACCTTGGCCAGGATAGTTTTTGTATGGAGTCATAGGACTTGAAAGTTGAGACACTATATGAATAAACTGTTTAAGGGTTGGCAGTTAAACTTTGAAGTCATCATGAGCAATAAGGGTCAAAGGTATAAATTATATGATAACCATATGCCAAAGGTTCATGAATGTTGCTCTGTAACTTTCGACCTTTATGAATATTGGGTGTCATTACTAGATGGTAACTTCAATTGGTACAGGAAGTATTTTCACACTACCGACTTAGTATTCGAACTTATGGGGTTACACACAATAGAAATCTCCACCTGATCTGATGGCTGATCAATGATTATGAATCATTTTAGGATTTTATTATCAATATGATTGATAATGAACCTTGAGTCGATATTTTCAAGTGTCAAAATTTTTACCTGATCTGATGTTTGATCAATGATTGTGAATCATTTCAGGATTTTATTATCAATATGATTGCTAATGGACCTTATGTTGATACTTTCAAGTATCGACACTTCGATGAGTCAATTTCAAGATTTTTTCAAGTGTTGACTCATCAGTTTGCAAAAGTTGTAACAATTTTTTTTAGAAGGATTGATTAGCAATTAGATTGCTATTGAACTCAATTTGATTGAGCAATGAGATTTGAGTTAACCCAAATATGATTTGGTTTAGGCTCAAGTTTGGGTCTAATTAGATTAGACCTGATCCATACATCCAAGCCATTTAATTTGAATTTTGATTTTTGAATTCAGAATTTAAATTATGTTTTAGTTTAAATTCAAATGGTTTGAATTTGAACTCAAATTTTAAATTTGAATTCAAATGAGTTGGTTTTAACCCCCTAACCTCTCTTCCTTTATCTCTTCCTAACCCACTCAACCTCCTAACCACTTGGGTGCCTCTTTTTAAAGGGGTGTGCTAGTGGGGTGGAGAGGTTAATGAATTAAGTGAATGGTTTTAGGCTAAAAAAGCTTTTTAGCTAAGAAAAAAGATAATGTGGGGAAGAGAGGAAAGGGCTTTAGTGTGTGCTACCAAGAACGTTCACTAGGCTTTGAGAAGAGTGAACTAGCAGAAGGGATTTTCCAGCATCATCTTCCACCATCTCATCTCCTCTGAGGTCCTTCTTCCATTCATGGAGCATCTTGGTGTGTAAAGAAGGAGGTGGTTAATCGTCAAAGTTCTAGAGAAGCTAGCACTCGAGAGAACTATTTAGGTAAGAGTTCTTGTATGGATTACCTATAGAGGCCAGACACACTATATGGCTCATAGAGTTTCTACCAGGACCTTCTAGTATTGATGAATGTCAACGACTTGCAAGAAGGTAGCGATGAGATTGTTATGCTGAAGATATAGTCTACAACACCAAGTTTGTTGCATAGATTTAGTCTATACAAATGTTTGTATCTTTTATATTCCAGTTTGATATCTTATATGCCTACTTATCATGTAAAGATCCTATTATAGGTAGTTTAAAAATTAGATCTTATGCATGCTTAGACTAATTTGATTAATCTTGTTGCTTCCATTATTTAATATTTTGAAAAAGTTTTAAAATTTCATATATGAAACTGCCTATGTTTCCCAATAGGTAGATGACCAAGTGGCAGGCTTTGAGGGTTGTCGGGCAGAGGCCACTAAGAGGGAGGCCAAGCCACAGGACGAGGTGACTGTCATCTAGTCCTAAATGAAGGAGAAGGAGGATGTGCTCATTTAGTAGCATGCTCGGGAAACCAAGGTGGTGGCTAAGCTAGACCACTATCAGGTCCTCCATCGACTAGCTTAAAATAAGGCCCAAGCAAATGAAGAACAAGCCATAATGGTTGAGGGGTGAGTGAGGGCTACTGAGGAGAAAGCAAGGGCTGTCAATTAGTGGGCCAAATCCACTAAAGAAGAGGCCAAGTTTGTAGCTACTTGGTGATGGGGACATCAGGTCAACCCTAGTTCACTATAGGTCCCTGAGTTTTGAGTCCCTTAGCCATGATTCAAGTTTTGTCTTTAAGTCCAATAATCCAGCTATGTTAGCCATTTGAGTCCTGTATTTGGACCTTGAGTTTTTTTTTTAGGCCTTGTTACACTTAAGTCATGTATTTAGAGTCGACTCATACCATTAGGATTTATGAGTCAAGTTTTGGGTTATGTTCAGCTCAGTTGAGCTTAGTCGTTCAAGTTAGCTCATTGTGAGTCTTTAGTCATTTTGGTCTTGTTATGTCATTTTGGGTCTTGTATCAATTTGAGTCTTGTAGTTTTGTTCAAGTCCTATGTTGAGTCCAGTTCAGTTCAGTAAGAAGAAGACTCAAGACACTGATGGACCTCAGCTAGGGTGAAAAATTGACAACTTCAAGGAGTTCCAGTCATACTTGAATGTGCTACCTTGGATTGCATGAGAAGGATCTTGAAGATCATCATCCTTGAAGACCAGGACAACAGCATCAGCCTACCAGGAAGAAGGACAATCGAAGAAACCCTAAAGCCTGCCTAGGATTGAAGTGGGCCGCCCAAAGCCCAATGCTCTTCATGAATTAGGTGCCCCATCTTATGGTCACCCTCCATATGGTGCCCTTCTTATGGTTACCTCCCTTAGCTGCCCAATCCAACAAGGAAAAGAAGAAAGAGAGTATCAGCCCAATTAGGATTTGACACTTCCATGTATTTGAGTGGGAAAAGGATACTTAGGGTTTTACATGTATACCCTTTCTTGGAGCCCAAGTTTGGTATACCTATATAAGCCCCCCCTCTCTTGTATATTTTATGTTATTGAATATAAAAAATTTCTTGAGTTCTTCTCAACTTTCTATGTGAATTCTGTGTGATTAAGGGTATCTGTGTGATTCCTCAGGGTTTCTGTGTGATCCCTGCACCCTGCCTCCAAGCCACCACCCTTCTTCATCTCTTGGCCGCCTCCCTCAAACCTCTTCTCCTTCTTCTTCTTTCAGCCATCCAGCCTACTTTTTCTTATTTTTTCTAACTCTTTTTAGGTGATTTGCAGGTTCCTCAGTTTTCACCAATCCAGGATTCCAATCGGCCAGCTTTCGAGCCACCGGATTAAAAGCCATGAATATATAGGGTCGATAACTTTATTTTCCATGCCGCGTTCGAGAGAGAAAAGCGAACTCTTCATGGATTGATCTCTAAATCTTTGCCAGATACACCCTCTAAACTCCTCTGGTAGCAGTATTGCAAAAGAGCTAGTCCTATCGAGGCTTCTTAGCCTTGGCGGTCCTGTTTCTTCACTTTTAGGATTTATTTTTGCATCCTGTGCTTCATATTTTCTATAGAATTCCTTGCTTAATATCTTGGATTGAAATTCAGGATACAAACTCCTAACTTAATACCTAATCATAAAAAAATAACTAGCATGCATAATAGTCCCGTATCATTTGGTATCAGAGCACTTTAGAAATAATTTTCTGCATCCTGTAGTTTCTGTATATAGTCTATTATTTTAATTGTTACTACCTGTAAATAAATCATAAAATCTTGATTCTTATTTTTTTGGATTCCTAGTAATTGAAAATATTTACAAGAATCTTTCTATGATTTATTTTGGTCTGAAGAATTTTTGCACGCATATTTTCTGCCCTACAAAATTTCTGCATCTTGTCATCTGCATTAGGGGTCTGAGTTTTTCTTTGTTTCACCATCTTAGGATTTTTATTTTTCTCTAAAATTTTCATGGAATACTCTCTATTTAGTCCTGATAATTTTAATTATTCTTAATTAATTTTATAGAAACAAAAAAATATATAAAAATCTGCATCCTAGAAATCCTAGCCAAAATCCTGAGTTTTCTGCACACAGTCTGAAACCATAGGTTTTGCATCATCATCCAGATTTTTCTCTGTATGAAATTTGGTAAGGATCAACTTCATTGTTAATCCTCTATCCTGAAATTTTTCTAGAATTTTTATGCATAGAAAACAGAACCAAATTTTGCATCAAACAAATCCTAATTTTAATTTCTGTGATTTCTGCATACTTGACTTAACCCAACCTAATCAACAACCAAACCCCTTCCAACCCAAGCCAGATTTTGTTTGATAACTTAACCAACTTAAATTTAATTTGCCATCTCATAAAAATATAAAATAATATTTTTATTCTCTATTTTATTTTAGATTGCATCAGGTTTCATTGTGTGTTCATCATTTGCATTAAATTAATCTTAAGGGCACTCTCTCTATCTCAGATCAGGGTAGGAGGTCATTACCTGTCTTGGGTCCAAAACAATCACCTTGCATTCATACCCAAACCTTTAAAATCAATTAGCAATTTAATTTGCTCTAGGGAACTAGGGACACTAACAGGTCGGGTCCGAGTCTAGTGAGAAAACTAGTGCACCCAACCCATCATCTATTACTGGAAGCTAGTGTCTAAGGCTAAAGGTCCAGAGGCAAATGTCCTAAGTGAACTAGTGGTTTTTAATTAGAACCTAGTTACAGGCAGGGGGAGCCTCCCACCACCCCACCTCTTACCTGGCTAGTGGAAGGATTAGTTGCTATGTTAAGTGTAAGTTGAGTTGACTTACTTTGCTTTGACTCTAGGTCTAGGAAATCTAGAATGTTTGTGTGCTAGATTAGGAGTCTAACCCAACCAGTAGTCTCACCTATAAACCCAGTCGACCATGGAGCCTGACTACGAAACCTTTCTAAGAACCTTTACTGAACAGTTTACCCACTTGAGCACCAACTGTATAATAGGCTTGACTAGATGATCCATAGGATTGATCCATTAGATGACCAAATAAGAACCCTAGAGAAAACCCGTAAGACCCATGCTAGACCTAAGCTTGAGTCACCTTTGCCTACACTTCCTGATCCTAGGAGACCCATACACTATGAACCCATATCCTATGAGCCCATACACTATGAACCCATATCCTATGAGCCCATACACCATGAACCCATATCCTATGAGCCCAAGGAATCCATAACCTCTAGGTATCGGCCTAGTATAATCAGGTTTTCCCTAGTCAACATGAATCCCATAAGATCAGTACTCCTAGATATGAGCCTAGTATTAGTCAACTTCCTATTAGTTGACCTAAACCCTTTAGGACTAGTGCCCCTAGCCCAGGACCAGATCCTAACCAGCCCAACCCGAGCCAACCCCAGCCTAGTATCACAATGGCCCATAAGGAAGATAGAGGCAAATCTGTAGAGGTTCATAGGAGTTTCAATCCCCTGAGAGTGTGTTTTAGATATCGCAAACCAGACCATTTTGTTAGCCAGTGTCCAGTCAGTGCCATACACCTAGGTAAGCTAAATGAAGATGAGTCTGAACCCATTGTCGAGCCTGAAGAAGAGGTATATGCAGCTGATCTAAGTCTGGTAGAGGAGTATGAAGATGATGAGCCTATTGAAGATTTAGAGGAAGAAAATCCTGAGCCCATTGTTGAATCTAAAGAAGACATTAATGAGTTGAGTCCAATAGAGGAACCTGAAGAAAAAAAACTAGAGAGTGAACCCATTGAGGACCTAATAGAAAAAGATCCTGAACCCACTATAGAATTTAAAGAGCAAGTGACTAAGCTAGGATCAAACATAGTTGACGAAAGTGGGGGTTCACAAGAGTTATCCATACAGGAGGTCCAGGAACAAGTCCCTAAAGAACAACCCCAGGAAGTAGACATTATTTTAGAAGACTTTCGAGAGAAGCTTCCCGAAGACCTTCCTGATGACCTTCCACCATTAATGGACATCCAGCCTACTCTAGAACTAGTACCTGTAGACCACCCTAGTGTCAAACATGTTGTTTGGACAAGCACCCCTTTAATTTTTTTTAAGCATAGAAGCCTGTTGAAAAATGTCTACCCTAAAGACTTCCATGCTACAATTCATATCCTACAGTTCTGAAGAGGATATTTACTGTCCCTAGGAAACTTATTATACCCATACCATAGGACTTTTAGGTTTTATGATTCTTAGAAAATTTTAAGTTTAAAGCCTAAAAGATGGATTGAATTTTGGGTCTACATCTTTAACATAGGGGATGAAGTAAGTATAGAGGATAAAGTGCTACCTGGTTTTAAGTTTGAAAGATCCTTAGGCCTAATCCCACTATTCACACATGCACATATCTCTGCATAGCATCTGCATCAGGGCATTAGCATTCATTTGAACACTAGTAATAACATGGCTAATTCCCGAAATCGAGCCAAAGGATTTGATGTAGAGGATTCTATAAAGATTAGGTCTAGACCTGAGTGGTTTCCTCTTGGAGCCCCAAAGATGCTACTTGTATGCACAGCTGGACCCTTTAGAGTGATAAAGAAGGTGGAACCCAATGCCAATGTGCTTAATCTACCCCTAGATTTAGGCATTAGCTATACCTTCAATATCGCGAACTTGGTTGAGTATAGGGAACCGGCAATGATTCCTAGTAAGATTTTTGGACCTCACCCATCCTTTAAGAGAGAAACCTTACCTGAGTGTCCACTAAATTTGCATGAGAAAGGATTACAGATCGAGCGTATCCTGGATGATCAAGCTATCATGACCCGGGGCTGTGGCTATCAACGCTACCTCGTCTGATGGCAACGTTGACTAGAATCCGATGATTCGTGGATTACTCGAGAAGATCCACAGCACCACCACCCAGACTTACTGCCAGTACCAGACTAACCTATACTCGACATGGTCGAGTTTCTCCCACCCTGGAAGAATTGATAGGGACATCAGGTCAACCCTAGTTCACTATGGGTCCCTGAGTCTTGAATCCCTTAGCCATGATTCAAATTTTATCTTTGAGTCCAATAATTTGGCTGTGTTAGCCATTTTAGTCCAGTATTCGGGTCTTGAGTTTTGTTTCTCAGGCCTTGTTATACTTGAGTCCTGTATTTAAAGTTGACTCACACCATTAGGGTTATGAGTTAAGTTTTGGGTTATGTTCAGCTCAATTGAGCTTAGTCGTTCAAGTCAGCTCATTGCGAGTCTTTAATCATTTTGGGCTTGTTATGTCATCTTGGATATTGTGTCAATTTGAGTCTTGTAGTTTTGTTCAAGTCCTATATTGAGTCCAGTCCAGTTCAGTAAGAAGAAGACTCAAGACACTGATAGACCTCAGCCAGGGTAAAAATTTGACAACTTCAAGGAGTCCTAGTCATACTTGAATGTGCCACCTTGGATTGCTTGAGAAGGACCTTGAAGATCATCATCCTTAAAGTCCAAGACAATAACATTAGCCTGCCAAGAACGACAATCGAAGAAACCCTAAAGCCTGCCCAGTGGTGGGGGTACGAGGATCCGACACAGACTACTGAACCCTATCTAGTTTACTGATTAGGGTTTTTTCGAGCCCTTCATGATGTGTCAAAATTTTGTAATCAAGTTTTATAATAAAGTTGGTCCAACTGAGAGTTTTGTAATGAAGTTAACTCAGTTGAGTGAGTCTTGTAAAAAGTTGAGGTGTGTCTTAACCTCAGTCTAGTCAATTTGAGTCCTGTAAGTCGTGTCCAGTACAAGTCAGGTTTGTACAAGAGGAGGAGCACCAAAGCCAGAGTTATATCAAGTTTAGGAGCTCATGATACCCAGATGCTTAAGGAATATACCAAGAGCCCATGGCGCCACTTGATACCAGGAGTTTTCTAGCACTCAGCCCAAGAATTCGACCACCAGAAGACCCATATGCCCATGCTTTGAAGACTGCACCCAAGGCCCATTGGAGGATGCCCAAGGCCCAATGGAGGACGCCCACTTGCTGCCCCACATACCAAGCCCAATAACATTAGGCATCCAAGCCCTTTTGACCAAGTCAAAGGAGGAAGGAAATCCATATCAAACAAGAAGAACCTATTCCTACTCAACTTGTGATCCTATTCCTATTCTACTTGTAATCCTTCTCCCTATCTAGCTTGTATTCCTATTCTAACAAGGAGAGGGCATGGGATTATCTATATAAACCCCATCCCTCCCCCTCTTGTAAGGAACTTTTATCATGAAATAATACCTTGCTGAAAATTTTCTAGCTTGTTCCTTGTGTTTTTCTTTGGTGTGTGAGTGTTTGAGATTGGTGCGCCCTAATTCTACCAAGCCCTAGCCACCCCAAGGGTTCTTCTTCCAATCCCTAATCCACCCAAAAAAGAAGTGCCCTAGTTCGCCCAAGCAAGGAGTTCTTCTTCAAGCATCCAAGCATCAAGCCGGCCACATCCAAAATCCTGATTTCTTCTTTCTTCCAAATCCTAGTTCTCTTTCTTTACTTCCTTATTTGTTTATTTGCTGACCTTTGATGCTTGCAGGATCCCCGTGGTATTCACCTCCAAGGAGGAGGCCCTCTTTTCCTCCAGGATCGATCCCAGATAGCTGCCCGAATCGAGGAATCGAAGGCTTGACTTCCAGATGCCAATCTCGAGTACTGTGTGACCCCGACTTTGAACAAATCTCCAAATCGGTGCTTGGTAAAATCCTTCCCCCTCCTAACTTCTGATTTTCTGAAGGTCCGCTATCCTAACTAGGGGTTTCTCAATCTCCAGGATCCTCTCTTTTATTATTTTGCATGAATCTTTTGCAGGTATGATAGTTTTTTTCATTACTAGTTTTCCTGCTATGCTTTACTCGATTTCGGGAACTTTAGCCTGCAAATTAAATTTCTATAAAAATTTTTAAAAAAATTAGTTTCTATTTTCCTACAATCATGGTAGTCCTAGGATCGTCTCGCATCACCCAGCATTGAAGTGGGCCACCAAAAGCCCAATGCTCTTCATGAATTAGGCACCCTACCTTATGGTCACCCTCCATATGGCGCTCCTCTTATGGTTACCTCCCTTGACCGCCCAATCCAATAAGAGCAAGAAGAGAGAGAGTATCAGCCCAATTAGGAGAGGATACTTCCTTGTATTTGAGTGGGAAAAGGATACTTAGGGTTTTACATGTATACCCTTTCTTGAAGCCCAAGTTTTGTATGCCTATATAAAGGCCCCCTCTCATGTATATTTTATGTTATTGAATATGAAAATTTTCTTGAGTTCTTCTTAACTTTCTGTGTGAATTCTGTGTGAATTTCTATGTGATTAAGGGTATCTGTATGATCCCTCAGGATTTCTATATGATCCCTATGCCCTACCTCCAAGCCGCCAGCCTTCTTCATCTCTTGGCCGCCTTCCTCAAATCTCTTCCCCTTCTTCTTCTTTTAGCCATCCAGCCTACTTTTTCTTATTTTTTCTAACCCTTGTTAGGTGATTTGCATGTCCCTCAGTTTTCACGAATCCAGTATTCCAATCGGCAAGCTTTCGGGCCACCGGATTAAAAGCCATGAATTTGTAGGATCGATAGCTTTGTTTTCCAGACCGCATCCGAGAGAGCAAAGCGAGCTCTTCATGAATTGATCTCCAAATCTCTATCAGGTATACCCCCTAGACTCTTCTGGTAGCGGTATTGCAGAAAAGCTAGTCCTACCGGGGTTTCTTAGCCTTGGCGATCTTGTTTCTTCACTTTTAGGATTTATTTCTGCATCCCTGTGCTTCAAATTTTCTATAGAATTCATTGCTTAATATCTTTGCTTGAAATTTCGGATACAAACTCCTGAATTAATACCTAATCATAGAAAAATAACTAGCATGCATAAATAGTCCTGCATCACTTGGGAGTCAAAGAATACAAAGATTTCAATGCTTTTGAGGTAGATGCTACTATGGCCATAACAGGCATATATGTCATCGAGTTTGATGACTGCAAGGCCAAGGTCACTGAGGCTTAGCCTTGTTTGGATCTACATCACATCACCTCATCAGGAGCAATGGAAGAAGAAGAAGAAGAGGGGTTGGTTGAAGAAGGTGAGATAGCCAAAGAACAGGTTACTGAGGGAAGCAGCTATTGGAAATTGTCCTATTACCAATCATCTAGCTAATAAATAGTTGATTTTGTATAAAAATTATTATGAATAAAAGTTATTTTTTGACAGTTCATCACATTACATCTTTCTATCATAAGTTTTTATGTGATGGAATCCTTAGAACTACATCTTATACAATAAATAAAGATTTATTATGTAATTTTTAAACCTGTTCGTGATCAAATGATACATTGTTATAGGATGATAATGTATCGAGTATGGGTCGTTATGTACTATATGAGTTGGTTTTCCTTTTAACTAGGGAGTGTAGAGACACTGGTATGGCATGCAAGTGAAATATAGTTTCACTAAACATGACCCACCTATCGAGCACTCTTCTGCCAAGTATTGCTCGCAAAGGGATATGGATATAAGTGTCTCAGATATGAGATCATGGCGGTGACTTGCAAGCAACTTACTATACTTTGATGCTGGACTTCCTGGATTTCTAATCCAGTGATGGACTGTTTCTAGATATAGTCAAATAATTATAGAGTTGGTATGTGAGTCAAGATGGGATTGACCCCTCCAAATATTGGAGTGAATGTCTCATTGTATTTTAATTTAGCAAAACCTTGGCATGGATAGTTCTTGTGAGGAGTCACAGGATTTGTGAGGTTAAGACACTTTGTTGATGAACTGTTTAAGGGTTGGTAGTTAAACCTTGAAGTCATCCTGAGCATTAAGGTTCAAAATTATGAATTATATGATAACCATATGCCAGAGGTTCTTGATTGTTGCTCTACAACTTTCGATCTAATGTCATTGCTAGATGGCAACTTCGATTGGTATAGAAAGTATTCTTGTACTACCAGCTTAATGTTCAAACTTATAGGGTCATACATAATAAAAAATTTCTATTTAATTTGATGACTGATAAATGATTGTGAATCATTTCAAGATTTAATTATCAATATGATTAATAGTTAATTTTGAGTCGATACTTGGATGAGTCGATACTTAAAATTTTTTCAATTATCGACTCATCATTTTTGCAAAAATTATGATGAAAATTTTTCAGTAATGGTTGGTGAATTATTGGAGGATTAATTGTAATTAGATTGCTGGTTAACTCAATTTGATTGAGTAATGAAATTTGAATCAACTTGAATATGATTTGGTTTGAACTCGAATTGAGTCCAATTGGATTGGACCTAGCCCATGCACCCTAGCCCATTTTTTGAATTTGAATTTTGAATTCAAATTCAAACTTAAATTTTGAATTCAAATTTAAACTTGAACTTGAATTTTGAATTCAAGTTCTTATCTTAACCTCCCTAACTTCTCTCCCCTTATCTCTCCCTATTCTACTCTAACTCCCTAACTCCTTAACTCTCTTTGGGTGCCTATTTAGAATAGGTGGCTGGTGGGTATGAAACGTGATCAAAAATTGATCTAAGTTGGAGAGAAGGAAAGGGCTAGCAGAAGGTTTTCTACCTGAGAAAAAGCTAGAGTGGGGAAGAGAGGAAAAGGCTTGGCTTTAGGTGTTTGTTCCCTAGTATCTCTACTAGGGTATGGAAAGAGAGAAAGGGAAAGGGGTTTCTAGTTCATCTTCTCAACCTCCTCCATCTTCCAAAGGTTCTTTTTCGGCTCCATGAGTGTCCAAGCATCCAAAAGAGGAAGGTGATTAGCCATCAAGGTTCTAGCACTCCAAAAGAACTGATCATGATAGCATTCCTATATGGATCACCTGTAGAGGCCAGATAGATTGTGTAGCTAGTAGGGTCTTCATATCTCTACCTTCTAGCAGCAGCGAGCATCGTCTACTACTAAAAGATAATAAATTATTAAATTCTTTGGCTATAAATTTAGTCCACGGCATCAGGTTTGCAACATAGACATGATCTATGCTTCTTTACTTGCTATCATTTATATCTATGTTATATGCATTATATTATGTCAGGATCTTGCTATAGGTGTTTTATGATTAAATCATTTGCTTGAATAGGTTAATTTGATGAATCTATTGCTTCTGCTATTTATATTAATACAAAAGTTTGAAAATGCATGCAAAAAATCCTATATTTTTTCTTTAGCGGCATTAGCAGAGATGCCATCGAAGACGCAATACCTATCATAGTTATGGTCGAGGCTCCTGGGGAAGGGACCGCTCCAACAATGGCTCGGGTGGCTGAGAAAATGGTGGCATCGATCGAAGCTCCCTAGGGAGTGACTATTATGATCGGACTCCCGAGGAGGCTGCTACTGCATCGAGGGCATGAATCCCGAGAGGACCTTCTTCCTTCTTCTTTATGCACTTTTTGATTTGCTTCTCTCAGACTTGAAGTCCAATTTGGTAAGGCTTTATCGAACTTTGGTCCAAGCTTGTAGAAACTCTGGCTACTTTTTAAATCAATACTCACTTCTTTTCTATAATCATTATTGGTTGGGTGCCCTACTTTCTGAAAATTTTTCTAACTTAATCAACATTGCTATCATAGTCGAGTAAACCATTTGCCAACTCTTTTACCTTGCTTGGGAACAAATTTTCTGACCTAAGGACTTAGGATTTTTCCCTACTGTTGCTTTAGTTGGTGTCTTAGTCGATTTGAGTGACTCCCAGGCAAGTGGCTATCAATTGAGCTTCAACCGATGTAGCTGTCAAAGGCAAAAATTTTTCTAAGTCCTTAAGTCGGTAAAAGATATTGGTCAAGTGTCTTCGAGTCACTCAGTGCAGTGTTTAAGAGTTGAGAGTTGACTGCCTCCTGGTGGGCAACTGAGTGAAATTAATTTCATTATATAGTGGTTGGGTGACCTTGACCATCACCGCTTGGTTTGATGGCAAGTTGGGAGGTGAGCCATCTCCGAGAGCACTGTGCATTTAACGGCTTGATTATTCTTCAAACGACCGCCATCTTTGGCTGGTCGAGGAGCACCATGTGGTAGGTGAGGGTCTGACTATCAGTCGTCTGCACTGATCCCATAGGCAAGAGGAAATGTCAAGTAACTTCCAATTTTTTTTTTTAATATTAAAAAAAAATTAAAAATAAATGTCAGGAGGAATTTTTTCGAAAATAGATATTTTTGACTGACATGGATATGCGATGCCAAAAACACCTGCCACGCGGCAGGGGGTTGGCAGCTGGGTTGAAATCGTCTTTATAAAAGATGATTTCATGCCGAGATTAGAAAGACGATTTCAAGCTTTTCTACGTTCCTTAGCTTTCATCCGTGCTGGCCGGAGAAATCGACTTTGATAAAGACGATTTTTCAACTTGAAATCATCTTTACCAAAAACGTTTTCAAACCGGATGATTTCATAAATTTCTAAAATGCCCTTCAAAAAGAAAATTCAAAAATAACTATAAATGGCATTTTCATAATTAAATGAATGGCATTTTCACAATTAAATCAAAAATTATATAGGGCATTTTGGAAAATAATTGTTCTCGTTTGAGATCCGATTTCTAAAAATTTAATTTTCAAAATACCCTCCATAAAATTTGGTTTAATTACGAAAATATCATTCATTTAAATATGCAAATGCCATTCATGATTATTCGAATTTTTTTAAAGAATATTTTGAGAATCATATAAAAATTCTAATAAATGCATCTGACATCCCCATAAATACTATTTTTTTAATTAAATTTTAATCTAATAAAATTTTAAAAAATATTTTACAAAATTTAAAAGATATAATAACATTATTTAAAAATAAAATTAATTAAAAAATATTATAATAATATATTATAATAATTTTTTTAATTAGTTTTATTTTTAATTAATGTTATTATATCTTTTAAATTTTGTTATATATTTTTTAAAATTTTATTAGATTAAAATTTAATTAAAAAAATAGTATTTATGGATGTCAGATGTATTTATCAGAGTATTTATGTAATTCCCAAAATGCCCTTTTAAAAAAATTTCGAATAAATATGAATGGCATTTTTGTAATTAAACCAAATTTTATGGAGGGTATTTTGGAAATTAATTTTTAAAAATCGGATCCGAAACGAGAATAATTATTTTCCAAAATGCCCTTCATAATTTTTTGTTTAATTATGAAAATGCCAATCATTTAATTACAAAAATGCCATTCATAGTTATTTTTGAATTTTTAAAAAGGGTATTTTAGGAATTATGAAATTGTCCAGATTTGAAATCATCTTTGGTAAAGACGATTTCAAGTTGAGAAATCGTCTTTACCAAAGACGATTTCTCAGGTCAGCATGGATGGATATGGGAAAGCTTGAAATCATTTTTTGGAAAGATAATTTCTCGGCATGAAATCGTCTTTCCCAAAGACGATCTCAACCCAGCTGCCAACCCGTCTGCCACGTAGCAGGTATTTTTGGCGCTGCATGTCCACGTGAGTCAAAAATACCTATTTTCGTAAATATTCCTCCTGGTACCAATTTTCAGAATTTCTTTTTAGCATTAAAAAAAAAATTTCTAACTCCCAGGCCACCACCTTATTCAATAATTCCAGGCATGCTTCATCTTCCGGCTACCAATGCTAAATTCAAGGATAGAAATAAATGAGATCAATGTCCCAAGTTGATACCTCAGGATCCCAAGCATCCACTTGGTTGTTCCAGTCGGGTGCTGCCACATGTCGCTGTCTGAGAGGTCAGCTTCAGTTATAAATAAGAAGCTCTTGCTTGGCTTTCTTGTTGCACCCTCGCTTCGAATAAGGGACCTCTTAGCTAAGTGGAGCCCTAGCAATTTCCAACGGGAAAAGAGAAGATGCCATCGGCGACTGGGGTTCTCGAAGGAGAGGCGGAGTCCGGTGAGGATGAGACGGATGGCATAAGGAGGGCGGGAGGCTAAAGGTGTTCTGGTCTGGGACTTACCTTGGGCTCCGGCGATGCCAGTTGCTCCAATTCCGATGGCGATGGTGAACAGAAGATCAGTGAAAATCAAGAGAAAGAGGGAGAAAGAAGGGGCGCGGTGATCAGGGTGGAGGGCCATGAGGGAATGGGTTCTAATTTATAGAGGACGTCCTAGGGTTTTGAAAGTCCTAGGAGTCTGATCTCTTGCCAGATTTGAGGAAGAAAATTTCCATCAGAAGTCTTCCTCCCTATTTCTTTTTTTGCTTTAAAAGCTGTGCAAAGGATTCTCTAGGCTTGGGGTTTTGGGGCTTGACTTGCTGATGGATTGATCCAATGGACCGGACCATCACATGTATTACATGGATTTTTTTTGCACGAGCTGACTTGTTCTTAACATCTCATGTCAGATTGTAAATAACGAGACAGAAGGTTCTGATTGAATATATCAGCACCTACAGTTCTTAACATCTTGGAGCTGCCAACTGGACTGAAGTTTGGAATCATATTTGAAGAAGTGAATGTTCCAACAATCATAAACATAACATGTTTAACAGTAAGATGCTCAGATTTCTAATCCCTATTTCTTCAATTACTTGAGCTTCTATGCTTATCAGTTCACAAAATCTTCTAGTTGCTTATCATAATTAGTCATGCTTTTAAAAGATTGTCTTATTCATGAAATCAGGAACTAAGGCTCTGCATTTAACTTAAATGGTAAGATCAACAGCCAGCATCAAAGAACTTAGCACATCACCAAAAATATGGTCATACTGTCATTCACAATAAGTATATCAATAAAATAGTAACCATCCCAAAGCCATTAACTATTTTTTCAAGTGCAAAACAAACTATGTCGGCCTAAACCCAGGAAGACATGGGTTTAAAATTTAAAACTAGAAAAGTGGATACAATGGAATCATAGGGCAAGTTAAAAGAATGTGCTTCTTATTGTTTCAACAATCTTTACTGGGGACATTAGCAAAGGAATATTTGAGGAAAAGATGCTAAGGTAAATTTTATTGTTTAAATTTACATAAGGGGGATGCCACTGCTTTGCTAAATGAAATAAAATATTCCCGTTAATTTTGCCCATTAATACAGCTACAGCTAAATCTAAATCTTGACAGAGACAACCGGGACTGTTGATCATTTGGATGATCTTAGGAATGTTGATAACCTTGAATCAACTAAAGCAATTTGTGAAAACTAAACAACATATGCATTACAAGCAAAAATCCAAGTAAAGAATGTTTGAACTGGTTTAAGTTGGAAGACTAAGAATTTAAAGTGGCCAAAACCATGAGAGAATAGTTGAATCAGGCTAATCAATGGGAAATCAGAAAATGAGTAAATGAGGATGGGCGCCACATGACTGATCACTGACTTAGGGACGTAACTAAAACTAGCTGATCAAGCCTAAGTTCAAGCCAAGCAGAATATTGTCCTATTTCTAATGCATTGATACCCTTAAAACAATGCTGGGTATCAGATTTGACACTCAAGGTCATCTTTACACAAATATGAACTATGATCCTTAAAACCATCATAAGTATATAACTAGTCATGGATAATGAACGTCATGCATAATGAAAACATATAAAACCATTATATTATTTAGATAAGCCATTATATGGATTGAGCTGGGGTTTGGTTCGACTTGACTCAACATCAATTTTAAGCCTAGAAACCAAGATCAAGCATGGCTGATTTACATCTGATCGAAGCTTGAAAAGGCCAAGGTTGCGTTTGGTGTATCGCTAGGCAATCCTAGATTGCCAGTAATGTAGATTACCAATTACATGGATTACTAGTAATGTTAATTATTGTGTTTGGTACATGCAGGTTATATTGCAATAAAATTACTGGGAGTGTTGATTGACCTGTTTGGTATGACAATCAGATTACTAGCAATGTGAAATCAAATTTTCAAAATATCTCTAAATCAAATCTATTAAAAATTCATATACTCATCATAAAACATCAATTCCATGATCTATATCATTACATAAAATAATGTTAACTATCAGAAAGAGAGACAAGTATAGCAAAAAAAATAAATATCACAAAAGTAATAAATCCATGAATTAAATGGGTTTATTACTAATTCAGCGACGAGAATGACCAGAATGAGAGGCGGAGTCTCTTATGGCAGGGTTTGTTGGGTGAAAGAAGAAGAAAAGATAGCTTAGAGAGCTTATATGAGATTTTTTGAAAGGGTAATTTAGTCTAAAATGTTAATTGCAAGATTATCAAAGATGTAGTAATTTGGATAGCCACCCATTTCCAAAGCTATCCAGATTACCTCTTGGAAGGGCAATCTGGATCACCTTCCAAAAAATCTTACCAAATAGAATAATGTGATGGGACCCCTCCAGATTGCCAGCTACCAAATGCCCCCTAAGAGTCAAGCCAAATACTATCCAAATGCCCCCTAAGAGTCAAGCCAAATACTATCCATCACGGGGAGCTTAAATTAGTTGCATAGACATTATTTTATAGGCTTGAATCACAATGAATATGATGGATTGTCATTCTGCTGGAAAATATAAAAGTAATTTGAACCTTCATTATATAAATACTTCAAAAAGCCTAGGTCATCTCTCTTATGATGATGATCATCTTTAAGTGGACTACTATTTTGGCTTTACCATCAAACACATGTTTATCAAACTACCCTAAGGAAAATGACCTTAGGGTATGAATCCCTTAAGAAAAATAACAAGTCAAAGAACTAAGAAAGTTATTGCTTGAATAAATGGCAATATGTGATTTAACTATTGCATGGGTGTGGCATGGTGTAAAGTTAAATCATACATTGTTTCTTCCAATGAAGTAGTGGTCGAGACCAAAGGAAAGAAAATGACCTGTTCATAAATAACTAATATGGTTATAAAAAAAAGGGTCTCTTCAAGGATCACTGTATCATTAATGCACACAATACAAATAATTGACACAAGCAGATAAACCCTAGGTAGGAGTTAAAAGGTCCTTTACTATAGGAGATTTTCTCCGAGATAATATTGATAAAATGAGGTGAAAGGAAATGGCTGATGTTTCTTGCAATTGGCCACTTATTTAGTGATTAGCTCTTTTATTCTATCTTTGTACTTTATGCTTGTTGCTTGTTTTTTTTTCCTTAAATCTGCCTATGTTTTCCACATAGCTGGTCCCATGCTGGGGTAAAGAAGGTGGATTATGGTAGGTTGATGGCCAATTGACAATTATACTCACATCCTATGAACATGTATTTGTATAAGAAAATGATTGGGGCTTTGCCTACATGGGACCCTGGGTATAGTGGATAGTGGGAAATGCTTAACTAGGGTGCTCCCCCAAAGCGGCATGCCACATCCGCGCTTGGATGTTACGAGAACTAGGCAAGGTTCTCATATTTTAATAGATGGATATGGGTGAAGAACTTAGTCCGAGAAAGCAAAATATGTTTAGCGACTTCGAATATATGATCACTGACAAGGAAATTGAAAGAACTAATGGATACAATGGATTGGAGAAGAGTTTTTTCATGCAAGTGACTAAGTGGATAGGAAAAAAGCAAAGGATGCTGGAAAGATAGGTTATAAACTTTGGTATACTTAAAAAAATAGAAATCAATTGGCATAAATCCTGAACATTCTCTCTCTATCCCTTTATAAAGAGAAACTTTGAGAAACCCTTTGGGCTTGCTAACTCGATTGAGAACCACCCCTTTATTCCCCTTGATTTTCCTATATTCTTCCCTCTTTTCTCATTCCCCTCTCTTTCCCTCTCCTTCCTTCTTTCCAAAGAAGGTGGTTTTCTTTAGCTCTAGGTGGTGAGAGGAGGTTACATCTGCCATTTTTAGTAGCAATGAGAAAAGGCTACACAAAGGTGGAAAAAAGACAAGACTACAGATCTAGGCAGTGGTTAGTGGACATTATAAGATAGTGGCAAGAAAAAGCCCACAATGGTGAATCTGAGCAATTAGTGGGAGGAGACTATAGAATAGTAACAAGAATGGTTTGCTATATTGATACATACCATCCTATATTGAATGTACCATATTGTACCATACTAGTATCAAAGTAAGACTCGCTACAAGGGGTATATCAAGTCTTGATACACCAAAACAACCTTGAATTGGGCTTACCGATATTGTACTAGCATGGTACCAGTATGGGGTCTGATCTGAGAAGGCGAACCTTCACGACAAGATGTCACAAGACTCACAACAGTGAAAGGAGGTGGATTAGGGTGATGGTAAGTGGTGGCTGTGGGAAGATAGTATGATAACGCTACAATGAAGAATCTAGAAAGCAATGAAAAGGAGGTCAAGATAGTAAGATAACACTACAACGAAGAATCTAGAAAGCAATGAAAGGAGGTCATGGAGACAAGATGCAAGGTAATGGGACATTATAGTGTTGACAGTAGAGAGAAGAGGCCAAGGTGAATGATTTGCAATGATGTGAGAAAGCTGCTGGATGGCTGTGAGAGAAGGCCGCAATAGTAGTTCTAGGTGGTGATGAGTAAATATTGCAGGAGGAGATCTAGCAACAAAGTTGGTCTGGGATGAACCAAGGCTATGGGACAACAGCTTAAGGTGGCTATGGTGGTAAATATGGGTGACAACAAAGGATGCCATAGGCATGAGTACACTTCAAGAACTTAGTCATCAAAGTGGTTGTCCCCAAAAGGCCATGGATGAGTACAAGAATGTATTCTAGGTCTAGATCGATGTTGATGGAGGCTATTTGTAATGGTGAGCCAAGGGCTGAAGGGTGGATTCTAGCAGGAGTGCGATGTGAGGACAACAATGCCCAAATTGACTTGTCAAATTTGGGACAGCTGATATTGGTCTGGAATTTGAAACTTGAAAAGCTTTTCTTGTTTTGGCTAGGCTTTATTGGTTGTCCAAAGTTACTGTGATGGGTGTTGTGAACTCAGTTTGTGATTTTTATAGTTTAGGCAAGGCCATGTAATATTTGGGTTGCATCTTTCCCCTGCCTCTTTCCATGTTCACTTTTTACTCTCCTTTTTCTTTTTTCTTTCTTTTCTTATTTATTGTCTTTGCTCCTTTCATTTATCAACAAAATGTAGAGTGCTTCGCCTTCCTTTTATCACATAAAAATAGCAATAATAAGGATGGAGCTGACAAATCACAATAAGAATAATATCATGAAACTACTAATTATGGGGTGTTAAATCTACATAGATCCTGAAGGATGTAGAAGTCCTCAACATGGATAAAAAGTTATGAAAAATAATATGGAAAAGCTAAAACTAACATCTAAGGTTATCCTAGATATGAACTCTTTGTTAATGGAGATTCATAAAACAGACCCCAAAGATTTGGGACAAGGCTTGATGGCTATGGTTATCCTTTGCATTTCTGTTGATTATTGCAGTAGATAATTTACTTTCCAATACATAGTAATAAGCGCAACATTGAAGCTGATAGATCACTATAAAGATAATACAATGAAATTAGTAATTTTGGTGTTAAACCTAAAACAAATTGCTTTGTATTAAATCTTCGTTTAGAGCTTTTTTTCTGTGAAATATGAATTAGTAACAACTCTGTGATATGAATCAGAAAATGTGATTATATCAACTTTATTAAGTTACAGATCTTTTTTTAATTAAACTTAATTTCAATAAGCATGATATTTTCACAAACCTCTAGGATTGGCTGTTGGAGTACTGATACAACAGCAGCAACCATAGATTGGACAAAATCATCACCTCCAGTTCCAATTGCTGTAAACCCTCTAAACATTGGATATGTGTTTACCTGTACAATTAGCAATAAAACAGATAGGTAGTTACATTCATGAAAAATTCATTCTCAATGGCTATGCAAATTGAACTACTGATTTCTATTGCTAATCTGAGATGTAAGTATCTGAGTACATTTTACTTCACCAGCCAATGACTTCAACTTGCTAGCAGCAAAAGCATACATTTTGATTGATCAATCATCCAGTCAATATTTTCCAGTGTTAAAATTAACAAGGATCAAGTTAGCTGCAATAAAAATATCTTTTTGCATAAACAAAACCATACAGAAGAAGTAACAAACAAAATACCTTCTGATCTAGAACAAGCCATTCATTAGCAGCATCATTTGTCAAAGTACCACCAATAACAAAAATATTTGTGGTTTGTGCAGCTCTTCCTTCTGACTTTGATGACTCTGGATCAAATTGAACATTATTTGCAGGATAAACAGCATGCAAACAAGTTAAGGTGTTACTTCATATTTTGAACCATTAATGTATATCAAACTAAAAATGTCAAATGTCAAGTAGTGAAACATCCTAATCAAGAAAAAAGCAGCATTTATAACAGCAATGAAAATTCTGTTCTTTATCAACATATTAATACTTTTAGAGAAGTTCAAGTAAGATGCCAAAACAGATATTTCAGTATTATATGTGTAACTCCTCCTAGGAAGGGCCACCGCAGAGCATATTCAATATGTGACATGGGTCTGACTCCATTTTGGAAGACACATTATATCACACTACCGCTTGGCACATCATATGCTTGTGAGAAAAGGTACATATGGCTGTGATTAGCAAAGAAGATGGAAATTAAAAGGTCAAGGCACTCTAGGATTTCTCTGCCTCTCAACATAGAACAGGCATGGGGAAACATGAAAGGTGGGTGCACTCTAAGAAATTATGTTACCATTTTCTCCACTTAGCACAGCCAGCCCTTTTTCCTTCTCTTGGCATGTGGCATCTGAGGATACAGGCTTCACTGTCTGGAGCCAGCTATGAATTGCCAGGCCCCAAACTCTCTCCCACTACTTATAGTAAGATAATTATCACCTCCTAAATAAAGAAGCAAAGTAAAGAATGCAGGTAATTCAGTTGCCTTGGCTTTACCAGTCATTAGCAGCATTATACCCATATAGTCCATGTGCACCAGATGCCTACCTACTTCAGTATCTAGTACACCACATAAGCAGATTGCAAAATCTAATGCACCAGCACCATAAGCATTTCACAAGTTTAATTTGTAACTTAACAATCATAAAAAGTCTTCTTTAATCTATTAGAGATTTTCATTTTGTACTTCTCCATAATGGCTTTGTAGACTTCTTAGTTTTCCTACTCCAAAGGAAATAATGGTGTTCTACCCCCCCAAAAAAAAAGAGTTGCAATGATGTGGGAATATGTCAAACTGACTTCTAGCAAAAGACATAAAAGATGGTCAATTATTGCTTTCTGCCTGATTACACTAATTGAAAACATCATAAATGCAACCATGGTTGAGGCAGCGTGGTCACTTGGTCAACCAACACAATCATGTTATAGCTAATATTTTTGTCAGTAGAAGTAAGCTTCATTTTCTTGCTTATAGATATTGTTAAGGTTATAATCCAAAAAAAACCAAAGGATCCAGCTAGGCTTCTATTAAATGGTATTACACATTTTTAAAGGAGTTTTAATATAAATTGAAAAGAGGGTGAGCCTTAGAGTAATAGTAAGTTGCACCATTGTGGCATGGGTGTTATGGTTTAAAATACTGAAAGAGCATCTTTGCCCGCAGAGATAAGGCCGCATACATCTGACACTCCCTAGATCTTGCAGTGGCCGGAGCCTCATGCACTGAGCTACCATTGTTGATACAAATAGAAAGGCTTGGGATAAGGGGCCCAATTACTCGATATAGAACATTCAATGAGTCACCGGGCACCATGCATGCCTCTTGTGCAATGTACATGAAGAGTTCAAGGGTGCATTCCTTTCTTCCTATGTGAACAATTTAACACCCACTTCACTTGAAAGAGGCCACTTACCGACATTTCTTCCATGTCAGGAACTTGGTTTCTCAATTGAGCAAAAAACAACAAACTTGAATTCAGCACAGGGGGCTTCAAAGTGAACTCCTGTGACTGTGAGGTTAAGCACGCATCTAATGATGCTTTAATGCCTTCCCACTCACTCCCCCTTATAAATGGGACATTTACATAGTATGTTATCATTAGTAATGATTTAATGATAATTATATGCCTAAAAAATGCACTTCTTGTGCCCTTTCCTAGTACAAACCCACATTTGTAGGCATGTTGCTACCTCAGGAAATTTCAAACCTGTAATGATGATGAATTATATAGACTAGCACTAATATCTGACTTGATATGAAGCCTGTTTCCTTGACAGCAAAAAAAATGGAATCCTTCAAGAAGCAACAACTTCCTTAATGCCAATTCCTTTATTCATCATCTATACCTATATTTTCTGTCCTTGATGATGCAAACAATGCATACAGACATACAGAGACAGACACATGCACACAGTATATGCATGTGTTTGCATGGGCATACACTCTCTATATATCTATGCATGTATGTATGCATGCATGTATTGTGCATGTATTGGTATCCTCGTACATGTGGATATTTATGGGTATCCTCATCCAAGTGAAACGATAACTATAATGAGTCCCTACAGTACCTTTATTTTTTTTTGGACAATGAATCCAATTCAGTTGCATGCTGGAACTTGTCTAAAGTGGATCCACAATTCCAGTTTACCACAACCTCAAGCATATCATATGACACCTCACAGTATATAGCAATCTGAATCAAAGTCTATTTGCATCCTTTCTTAAAGTAGAAAGACCTTATTTAGCATTGTTTTTTGATTTGCATTAATCAATATATTGACATTAAACATTCCAGAATCCTGCATTTTGGCACTAGCTGAAACTTTTCTTGTAGTATTTTGAAAAGTCATCACTTCAAGGCATTCACAAATCCAAGATCTAACACTCGACTTACTAATTACCGACTCATGGAACAAATCGAAAATAAATCAAATCCTTTTTTTCTTTTTTGGTACATAAATAAACCAAATCCTTTACAAACTCTTAAAAATATTTTTATGATAATAAAGTAAAAGTTATCCTTAACAGAAACTTGATATTTGGTAGTGCACATACAAAAACACATATTCCTAAAGAAAGAGATACACATTATTAGTAACAAGCAATTAACTAGTGCATTTTCCATCAAGACGCTCACTAAAATTCAAAAGAAATAAGCCCAAACATACAGTTTCAATCAAGGTTCGCGGTACCGTCCCGTACCGTACCGTACCGGCCCTTGGCTAGTACGGTTCATCACCAAAAAACGGTTTGCACACCGGACCGTTGAAAAAAAATAAAAAAAAAAATTTTCCATACCGGTACGAACCGCCCAGTTCGGGTCGGTTTGGACTCGGTTCAGCCCGGTTCGAGTCGGTTCGGGGTCGGTTCAGTAAGAGTGGGGAGAAAGATTGTTTCTTTTAAAAATTTGGCATGTCGGTATACATGCCGGTACGGTATGAACCGTACTGTACCGTACCGCCCGCCAACCGGTACGGATCCCGGTACCGGTTCAGTGGGCCTTGGTTTCAATGATCTTAACCAAGGAATACTAAATCGGTACCGGGCCCCGTACCGGTCACCGATCGGTATGGTATAGTATGGTACTATATAGTACCGTAACGAGTCCCATACCGGCTTCATAAAATTATAAAAAATGTCTTTCTTTTCCATGGCTATGTTATTTAACCTGAATAGGACCCGAAGCGGGCCGTACTGGGCCTGAACTGGCAAAATATACCGGTATGTTACCGTACCATACTGTACCTATTTGGTATATGATTTTTTAAATGGTCCAACATTCCATACCATTTTTCATGACTGAACCGTACCAACTTTTGGCTAGTATGGTATGGTACGCCCCGAATTGGACAGTTCGGAATGGTACCGAGAATCATGATCTCAACTATCACAAGACAACATAAAAGCCTAGTTATAGCAATGCAGGTTAGTCACAATCATAGTCTATGCATCAACCAAAATTGATTGGGAAAATTTGAACTAACTGCTTGAAATGACAAGAAATGCTCTGGCAAGAATGAGTCTTATCTCATTATTTAGGGATATGCCTGTACACGTTATTTCAACTATAGTTCAAAATTAACTTACCCTCTGGCCAGTCTTCTCTCCATAAATCTGATCCTTTAACATCAGGCCAAGTTATGGAGTCCTCAAGACATCCCATTATGTTAGACATGTATACATATAATGGGATTGACCATGATCTCATTACTTAGCCATTCTTGCATTATAACAACTGCTATATGGCCTTCATCCTTCAACATCAAGTGGTCAAATCATTTCATGCCTATGACATTGCTCAAAGGACCCCCATTATGTTGTGTATACAGAAAAATAATGATAACAGCTTCTATATATATAAGAGAAAGAACAACCATTCTTTTAACTTATAACTGTACATCAGATATAAAATGATATTCTTATAAAATTTAAATCTCCATCTCAATCCAGCAAACAGTATGTCATTCTTTGATTAATGGGAAAATTAGATAATGCCATTATTGTGCCGTTATTTTCCATTACAACAACTGATAACAGCCATTATAACATATATTATTTCATTTAATATTTTTTTTAAAATGACGAACTAGAC
The DNA here is from genome assembly GCA_021397845.1 of Areca catechu. Lineage (NCBI taxonomy): Eukaryota > Viridiplantae > Streptophyta > Magnoliopsida > Arecales > Arecaceae > Areca > Areca catechu. The sequence continues at coordinate 139,505,090 of CM038043.1, forward strand.
AAATAACAATTTCATTTTCGCTAAAATGGTAAAACCGTTCCAGAATACGGTCATTATAATAAGAGAATGTTTAAACCACGCTCAATGACAAAACTGCCTAGCTTCAGTTACCTGCCTCCTACATTAACTTTGAACTCTAATCTCCAATTACTCGATGGCATCCATAAAGGGAAAAGGATACTTAAGACCTTCCAGCAAGTTAGCGTTCTCTAACAAACCCCGCTCGCTCGAAAGATTAAAACCAACACCACAAGCAACAAAGGATAGCAGAAAAAACAAGAATATAGGGGGAAAAATCATAACTTTCAATTGGGGGAAGGGAGAAGGCATTGGGTTTACCGGAATTGGCCTCGTTGGACGGATCTTGGTCCTCCAGGCTAGCGAAAGAGGGGGCGGCGAGCGACGGAGTATCGCCATTGGAGCAGCCCAGAGGAGCGGCTGCACGGAAAAAAAAATCCGAAGCTTAGAGGGGAGGAGAAGAGGGGACACGAAGGAGGAGAGATTGGGGCGGTGGAAGGGACGCCTAGGCGCCGATGACAGGACAGGGCGCACAGCGGCACGAAAGGCCATCCTTAAAAATTTCTACCGATCTTACGCCCGAGTCGGGCGCACAAGAGGGGACACGACGGAGAAATTGGGGCGGTGGAAGGGACGCCTCGGCGCCGATGACAGGACAGGGCGCACAACGGCACGAAAGGCCATCCTTCAAAATTTCTACCGATCTTACGCCCGAGTCGCTGGTTTATACTATTTTTTCCCAGCTACCAAATAAATAAATAAAAATATAATTCTATTATATCATTTTGGTTGAATAGATTGGTGCCATGCGAAATAATTCTTTTAATTATTTTTTTATCCCTATCCATTTTTTAAATATAAAAAATATATTATTGTGACCATCAAATTCGATCTTGACCGGATGGATGATGAAGTTGGAGATGGAGGCGACTAAGTATAGAAATCTTTGGGCAACTACTAAGGAGAAAATAGTCACAGCCAAGTAGTTGCAAGTTTTCAGATTGAGCACTTGCTCGGTATCAATTACTTAATATTGATTACTTACTGTATTACTGACTATACCATCTACCATGGAAGACTGGAACATTCAATTCGAGTCAATCAAGCTACCAATTAGAAAGTTGGCAATGGAGCTAATTACTTCATTGCCAACTAGAAAAATTAGCGAGGAGAAGATAAAAATGACCGAGTAGCTGCTCTGGGAAACCAAGAGCTATCCGATGACCCAGGAGCAAATCCAAGAAAGCATTTGAGCCCAACTCAACTTCTACTTTGAGCTAACTCAACTTTTCATCTTTGAGCCAACTCAACCTATTCTTCTTGAGCCGACTCAACCTATCTTGGGGGCCACTTCATCCCACTTAGATGCCACTTCATCAGCTCCAACCACTTCATCATCCACATTGGCGCCACATGTATTACAACTAATTCTAGTTTTTTTTGTTACAACTCCCTAACTAAACTTAGTAGTTAGAACTAAAAGTAGTTTCTTGTTACAACTCCCTAACTAAACTAGTTAGTAGTTAGAACTAGAAGTAGTTTCTTATTACAACTCCCTAACTAAACTAGTTAGCAGTTAGAACTAGAAATAGTTATTACAACTAATTCTTGTTATAACTCCCTTAGGTTAGTTATCCCATCCTTATCTCTTGCTTAGGGCCTATAAATACCCCATCAATCATTGCAAGAAGGAATCAATCAATCAATGGAGATTTAAATTAGCTTGGGTTCTTCTTTCTTGGTGAGGGTGTGATGCCCTTTTGTTTGTGTTATGGAAAGGGTGTGATGCCTCTCTAGTTATCCCCTTCCCTTTGATTCCACCTCCATGACCTTTGAGATTTACCTTCATGGCTCCGTTGGTGAGATGGATGAGATGCCCTAGACTAACAGGTGAGGTGGGTGGGATGTCCTAGACGTGAAATGTCTCTACATGAATGTGAGTCCCAAAGCTCATGAGAGTTTCCATCTACTTTAATCCCCTCCATGGCCTTTGAAATTTACTCTCACGGCTCCGTTAGTGAGATGGGTGGGATGCCCTAGAGGTGAGATGTCTCGGTGGGATGCCCTAGAGGTGAGAAGCCTCTCCATGAGAGTGAGTTACAAAGTCCATGAGAGTCCAAACTTATGTCTTCCATCTTCATTGTTTCCTTCACCACCTCCATAGAAAAAATAAATAAAAGAAAAAAACTCTAGGGGTACCCTAATCCCCGGTGACTTCTTAACTCGCCAACGATCCTTCGCTTTTGTCTCGCATCATGCTCCTTCCCATATTGAATAGCTGCTCCTTTCTGGACCGAGTAGCTGCTCCTTTCTGAACCCAATAGCCATTCCTTCCCAAGCCAAGTAGCTGCCTTCTACCAAGTCTAACTAATATGACATTCGCCATATGCATCCATCGACTAACTATTCAGAATCGATTAGTTAGCTGAGTACACCAAGTCGAGCATGCTTAGGTGCGGTGCCAAGCCCCTTCTTTCATCAATGATCAAGTCGACTACATACTTGGGATCCACAATGTCTGAGTAAGTGACAACCCATCTAATTATAGCTATTCTAGCATAGATCATGGCAAACAAGATCTTAACAGATCCTACCATTCTAACAGAAAGGTGCTAGCAAAAGAATTCTAAAAAATAAGATCCCACCATCTCAACAAAATCTATTACACAATTTAAAGGAGGCTACCTCCCAAACAATATTTAGTTACTTCACGTAACTCTATAAATTAGTAAGAGAGGATCCCGATCAAGTAGGTCATGACACTTCTACCGCTTCCATATGCTCATTCAGTCACCACCATTGCTCTCAAGCAGCTGCTATTATCCATCTCATCTTTCTTACTGACTTGAGCATCAGAAAGTCCCCTACCGGTAACTACTAGTCAAGGAGGATTATTGGTGGAGATACCAGGATCAGACACAGATCCCTAGATCCCATCTGGTTTACTTAGTCATGTATCAAAGTTTTGAAAATTTAGTAATCAATTAAGATTGAGTCCTGTAATAAGTTGAGGTTAGTTGATTTGTCTCAACCCTCAACCTAGTTAGTATTTTGAATCCTGTACATCAATTATGAGTCTAGTATGAGCCTAATTTTTGTACAAAAGAGGAGGTTACCCTATTTTGGAGTTCCACGAGGCCACATCCAGAAGTCAGAGGCCACTATATCAGTCCATTGGATTTTATGTGATACCACAGGATCCAAGATGCCTTCCGGAGACCCTAATTCCTTCCAGATGCCCAATTCCTTACTGCCTTAGCATCCTTCCATGCCCTAACTCACTACCATCCAAGCCTTCACACGTCCAAGAAGGAGTGCCCTAGGCTATCAAGCAGGGAGATCTACATCAAGCTTCAAGCCATCCTCTACAAAACCCTAACCCTGATTTCTTTTAAACCTAGTTTCCTTTCTTTTTCTTACTTGCTATTTTGATTGACCCTTGATGCTTGCAGAATCCTTGAGGTGTTTCACCTCCCCAGAGGAGGCTTTCCTTGCCTCCAGGACTGCCCAAATCAGTCATCAGTTCAAGGAAAACCAAGCTTCATCATCCAGACTCCAATCAGAGTGCTGTGTGATCTCTTCATCAGAAGTTCTTCAAATCACTGATTGGTAACATCATTCACTTCTTTTAATTTATGATTTGATGAAGATAAGCTATCCTAATCCAGAAGTTTCTTAACTTTCGGGTCCAGGAATTTATTATTTTGCATGAGTTTGCCTGCGATACGATGATTCTTTGCATTGCTATTTCTTATGCTAGTTCTTATTTTATTTTGGAAATTTAGCCTACAAATCTAAATTATAAAAATCACAAAAAAATTAGTTTACTATTTTTCCTGCATATTTAGCATTCTTAGAGTCATCACACATCAGTTTGGTATCAAAGCAGGTTTAGGATAGTTTTATCTGCTTTGCATTCATAAATCCTAATTTCTGCATCCTGTCCACTCATTAGGTATCTGTTTTGCATCTGATTTCGACAACCTAGAAATTTTATTTTTCTGTGACATTTGCATGAATTATTCTTAGTCGTGTCCTCTGTTTTATCAAAATTTTTTATTAATTTTATAGAAATCTAAATTATTAAAATTTGGCATATTAGAAACCCTAACAGATTCTTGAAAATTTCTGTAGCAGTCAAAAAATCCTAGGATTTGCATCATCATTTGATTTTTATTCTGCATGAAATTTGGTAGGTATCATTATCACCGTCCATCCTTTGTTCAACCTAACCTAATCAACTTCCACCCACCCCAATCCCAAGCCAAACTTTGTTTGATAACCCCAGTTAACTTAAACTTAACTTGACATCTCATTAATTAATTAAAAATTATTTTATTTTCTGCTGTGTTTTAGTTTGCATCAGGACCATTGAATGTTTATCATCTTTTAATCTAATCTTAAGGGCAATCAATATAACATCAGGGCAGGAGGTCATTACCTGTCCTGGGCCCAAAACAACCATCCAACATTTTCACCCAAGCCTTACTTAAAATTAATTAGTCTTAATTTGCCCTGGTGGGCTAGGTGACACCCAATAGGTCGGGTCCGAACCGTGTGGGCTAACTAGTGCATTTAATCCTTTAGCTATTACTGAAAGCCGGTGTCTAAGGCTGGGGGTCCAAAGTCAAATGACCTAAGTGGACTGGTGGTTTATAATTAGGACCCTGTGACAAGCAGGGAGAGCCTCCCACCACCCCATCCCCTACCTGGCCAGTGGAAGGATTAGCTACTGGGTTAAGTGTAAGTTGAGCTGACCCATTCAGTTTTGACTCTAGGTTTAGCAAGCCTTAGATTGTACTAACTTTTTCTTTTGCATGCTTGGCTACATCATTCCACTTTGATTGTTTGATTTGTTGCATGACTACTAGATTAGGAACCCAATACCATAAGATTAAACCCCAAACCGACTCAGCCATAGATCCCAATTTTGAAGCCATCATGAACCAGCCTGTCCAGTTAACTACCCAAATGAACCAAGCCAATATCCAATCTCAAAACTAGTTTACCCAATTAAACCAAGCCAACACGCAAATCCAAAATCAGTTTGCCAAGATAAATACTAGGTTTGATCAATCCCAGACCCAGATGAACCAAATAAACCATAGATTCGACCAAGGAGACCAACGATTTGACCAGATAACCCAAACAAACAACCAAGCAACCACTAGGATCGACCAATTAACCTCTAGATTAGACTAAGTAGGAACCCTAGACAAGACCCATAGAGCTGAACCCTTGCCTTATGAACCCTAGGAACCCATCATCCCTAGGTATCAGCTTAGTGACAGTCCAATTTCCCTTAGTCTACCTGAACCTTATAGGATGAGTACCCTTAGATATGAATCCAGTGTTAGTCAGGAACACCTTAGCCAACCCACCCTTGTCATCCCAGTCATTAGTCAGTTTTTCCTTAGTCTACCCCTCTTACCACCTCATTGGTTCACCTAAATGACCTTGAAGAGGAGATATATGAGACTGACCCAAGCTTAGTGGAACAGTATGAGGAGGAAGAAGAGGAGTTCCCCATAGAAGACTTAGAGCTAGTTGAATCAATAGATACCTAGGTAGAAGCAACCCTAGAATCAGTTGACCCTGGCCATACCCACATAGTAGTCGACCCAGAGTTAGATGGCCCAGATCACACTCAAGTAATAATGGAAGAGCAAGTAGAGGAAGAGAACCCAGATCCTATTACTAGAGCACCACCTGAGAAAAGTTTAGAAGATGATCCAATTGTAGAGCCTAGTCCTGAATTTTATGAGCCAAAATAGTTTATTAAGGACTTGATCTATTTAGACCAATACCCTCAGGATGAAGTCATTCCTTTAACCCCAATAGAAGATCTCTTCCCTGAAATCAATAACCCATTCTTCCATAATGTAGATCCTATAGGAATACCTCAAACCCATAAGGTAAATCTCATTATTATAGGACTCATCCCTGAAACACCTTTTGTCTCTTAGTCTACCTGATTAACCCCGAACCCTTTTTCAATCAAACTAACCTTGAATCCACCTCATATTTTCTACCTTTTCATGAATCTTCTTATATTTCTTTAACCATTCATTTGCATTTTATAGAAGTAAGCATGCTGCATACATACATTGTGCATGTTAGGTTTGCATCTTACTTCTTGCATACCCTCTGACATTTTGTAGGCATACATAATAAATTTTCATGTGCATACCATGCTAGGGTCAAACCTAGAAAGTTTATAGTGTGTTAGGTTAGACCCTAGAGAGTCCAATAAAATTTTCTTCAATAAGAAAGTTTAGTCGAGTTTAATAGGTATTAGTTAAGTCCAATAAAATTCACAGTCCTAAATCACATATATGCACCTACACTAGCCTCTACACAGCATATGCATCATGAAATTAGTCAAGAGTTGAACATAATTAATGAACTAAATAACAACTTGGCTAATTCCTAAATGAAAGATGAAGAATTTTCTGTAGAGAAATATGTGACTATCAAAGAATTTTCTGCTCACGAAGCTGGCCCATCCAAAATAATGAATAGTAGTGGACCCAATGCCAATGTGCCTGAGATATCACCTGATTTGGGTATTAGCTCCACTTTCATCATCTCAGATTTTGTAAAGTCTAGGGAGCTAGCAGTGATACCTAGTGAGCCCCTTGAGCCACTCCCTTTCCTTGTGAATGAACCCACCCCTGAGCGACCACAAACAATTTGGCCTTATAGTGAGAAAAAGATTGAGAGAGCTCTGGACGATCAAGCTATCAGTACCTGGGATAGAGACTGTCAGCGATACTTGATCCGGTGGCAAGGTTAGCCAGAATTTAAGGACTTGTGGAATGTTGGTACGGATCTGCAATGCCTCAACCCAGACCCTCCTTGAGCCAAATTGATCCATAATCAATGGGGTCGAGTTCCTCTCACCTCGGGAGAATTGGTGGGGACACCAGGATCAGACATAGATCCCTAGATCCCATATGGTTTACTTAGTCATGTGTCAAAGTTTTGAAAATTTTATAATCAATTAAGATTGAGTCCTGTAATAAATTGAGATTAGTTGATTTGTCTCAACCCTCAACCTAGTCAGTATTTTGAGTTATGTACATCAATTATGAGTCCAGTATGAGCCCAATTTTTATACAAGAGAGGAGGTTATCCTATTTTGGAGTTCCACTAGGCCATATCCAGGAGTCAGAGGCCACTACATCAGTCCATTGAATTTTGTGTGACACCATAGGATCCAAGATGCCTTTTAGAGATCCTAATTCCTTCCAGATGCCAGAGTATATTTCCAAATAAGGGCATCCATGATTCTAAAGGTCCACCTGCATTCTAGCCCAAAGAAATCAAGCTCAGGCACCAAGCCCAAGCCCTAAAGAAGCAAAATTCCATGAAATATTTCTGCTACCAGTCTACCAAGCTACCCCAGCTTCCAGGAGGCCCAAGCCCATGCGCCAAGCCCCTTTGGGCCAGCCCCTTGCTGCCACTAGAAGCCCAACACACCCTCCTAGACATTCTTGAAGTATTGACCAAGTCCAAGAGGTGTCCTTGAGTGGAATAGTCAAAGCATGAAGGGAGAAGGAGAAGACTAGGTCAAATCCTAACCTAGTTGGGACTTATGCTCCTAATTATTTTAAAATTTATTTTTCTAACCTAGCTAGGAGAGGACTTGTAACCCAAGTGTATAACCCTAGTTAGAGGGTATGGGAACTCTATAAATACCCCACCCCTCCCCCTCTTGTAATCAATTTTTATTCATGATATCAAAACCCTGGTAAATTTATTTGAGCTTGCAAGCTTGTGTGTTATTTTTTTGAGTTCTTTGGTTCTTTGGTTTATGTTCTTGTACTTGGTCGAATTCCTTGCTGCCCTAGCATCCTTCCATGCCCTAACTCACTGCCATCCAAGCCTTCACACGTCCAAGAAGGAGTGCCCTAGGCTGCCAAGCAGGGAGATCTATATCAAGCTTCAAGCCATTCCCTACAAAACCCTAACCCTGATTTCTTTTAAACCTAGTTTCCTTTCTTTTTCTTACTTGCTGTTTTGATTGACCCTTGATGCTTGCAGAATCCCCGAGATGTTTCACCTCCTCAGAGGAGGCTTTCCTTGCCTCCAGGACTGCCCAAATCAGTCATCAATTCAAGGAAAACCAAGCTTCATCATCCAGACTCTAATCAGAGTGCTGTGTGCTCTCTTCATTGAAAGTTCTTCAAATCACTGATTGGTAACATCCTTCCCTTCTTTTAATTTCTGATTTGATGAAGATAAGCTATCCTAATTCAGAAGTTTCTCAACTTTTGGGTCCTGAAATTTATTATTTTGTATGAGTTTGCCTGCGATACGATGATTCTTTACATTGCTATTCTTTATACTAGTTCTTGTTTTATTTTAGAAATTTAGCCTACAAATCTAAATTATAAAAATCACAACAAAATTCGTTTACTATTTTTCTTGCATATTTAGCATTCTTAGAGTCATCTCGCATCAATTGTTCTTGCAGTTCTCCTCCCAAATGGCACCTAGGAGCAAAACCTTGTCACACTGGAGAAGCTAGCCTGACCGCCTGACATAATTATGGTTTCGAAGGAGGGTGATTTGGCAGTAATAGATTGGTATGCCAAGTAGGGGCAAATATCATCTTGAAGAAATTCCCAGAGCTTAGAGCCCAATGATGATCATTCGAGCACAGCATGCCTTCACCAGTTGCATTGGATGTTCTCCATGTCGTGAGGAGCATCCGAGCCAGGCACTGGAACCTCTCATTCCTTCGCCTCACTGTCAATGACTTAGCAGAACCTACTCACTAACCTGACACAGTAGGTCTAGACACTAGTTATGATAATGTGGGAGCTGCAGCAGCAACTCGTGGTGAAATAGTAGCACTCAGAGGTCTCAGCCAATCCCATTGCTACTGCTTGGCCAATCGTTGATCTCCCAAAAGTTTTGGCCAATAGAATCCTCATTGGTTATAATCTTCCTCACCTCGCTTGGCAAGTTATTTATCTTTCCAAGGAAGATCTCCTTACCAACAAACTTTCCATCGGTCACAGTTTTCATCTTCAAAATGAGCAAACCCCTAGTGCGAAGAGCATCAACAAGAAATAGAGCAAAGGTCCAACAAAAACCTCCAACTAGTAGTTCTACGACTACAACTCGGAGGGGGCAAGCTGGGAAGCTCATCATGTTTGTCTTCTTTTCTCTTGACAAATCATGAAGAAACTGATCTCTAGTTGGTCAAGATGCTACAACTTGAACTCCACCCTAGCTGGCTTGACAATGCTTCATGGATGCTTACTCGAGCTATGACTAGACTAAGATGACTCCCGAAGATGAGGAGTAAATTACCAAACCAAAAAAGGTACTCTATCATTATAAAGTAATGTTTTTTTGACTTGAAAAATGTAGAAACCACCTGCTAATGGATAGACAAGAGCCGACAAGCTTCTAAAGAATTGAAGTTTCTTGAGTTTTTACTCTCTAAGCTAAAAGTTGGAGATGAATTCTATTCATGCATAGAGATAGCCTCAGAAGCTACAAAATAAGTACTTATTTGAGTGGATGATAAAGGAGCCCAAAAATCCATCCACTACTCCAACCAAGTACTTCATGACATTGAGACCAGGTATCCCAAACCTGAATAAATTGTTTATATACTAATCATCTCAGTACAAGCCATATTCCCAAGCTTATTCAATTATCGTAACATCTGACCGACTACTTAAAGCCATCTTTAAAAGGTTGGACATCTTTAAAAGAAGGTGATTGGTTGGACGACAAGCTTGAGGAGGCCTTATTCGGCTGATATGCATGAGTTGACATATTTTCCCTCTAGCAGTCCCTCCTCCAAGGACCATATAGGCCAATTAACTCTCGGCTAATGAAGATGATCATGTGAATCGACTTCTTCTCCCTCCAGTGGTCCCTCTTACGAAGTCCATCTCGGCAAACTAACTCTTAGTCGATGAAGATGATTGTGCAAGTTAATGTCTTCTCCCTCCAGCGATCTCTTCTCCTAGCAACATCTTGGATGACTAACTCTTGGCCAGTGAAAAAGATCACATGAGCCGACATCTTCCTTCCAATGGTCCCTCCTCCAAGGATCATCTTGGTTGGCTAACTCTCGACTGACAAAGAAGATTGTGCGAGCTAACATCTTCTCCCTTTAACGATCCTTCCACTAAGGAACATCTCAACTGACTAACTCTTGACTGACGAAGAAGATCATGTGAGCTAATATCTTCTCACTTCCATCTGGTCAATTAACATCCAGTCGAAGAAGATGGCCACATTCTCACACCATCTTAAATCTCACTCCCATCAAGTCAATTGATACCTGGTCGAAGAATATGGTTGCATTCTCACACATCCATCTTGGACCTCACTCCTATCTAGTCGATTGACACCTCGTCCAAAAAGATAACTATGTTCTCATACTTGTATGTTGTAGTCTTACTCCCATCCAGTCAATTGACACCCAACCGAAGAAGATGGCTATGTTCTCACACCTCAATCTTGGGTCTCACTCATATCCAATCGATTGATACCTGGCTGAAAAAGATGGTGTTAGGTCTACCGTGCTCATGTATAGAGTTGAGGACACTAGTAAGGAAGCACACCACCAGATTTCATGACAATCTGATATCGTTTGGGCAGCCAAATACTAAGCCCTAGGTTGTTGCATGTTAAGAACCCTGTTGCAGCAATCCAGTTTGTATCTTCATGATTCACCAGACCTTGGATGTGCTTCCAAATCTCAAACTCCACCCCCAAATACCCTAAGAACCAGGGATAGAGGTATGGTACCTTGGACCTTGAAGATCTGGACCAAAAATCATGGATGGAGGAGACTCCTTATGTGACAGGACTCCTTGGCAATATCTCCCTACAGCAACATTGATGCCTAGGAGCCTTCAAACTTGTTCAACATCCCGGAAACCTTCTAAATCATTTTTAGATTTGAAAAACCTTGTTTGGGACCTCAAACCAACATGGAAAAGTCTCCTGATCGAACTCCAAATAGGTGGGACAAAGGCAGCTCCAAAACCTTAAGCCCTAGGGATTTCTCATTTGACTAGGAATCCTAGTGCTAGCCATTTCATCTTCTCTAATGCCTCCCACTCCTTTAGGACGTGTTCCAGAGCTGATCTACCTCTTGTTAGGACCTTGAGCCAATGAGAAAATAACCAAGAATACCTTAGATCGATTGGGAATAGAAAGAAGAAGGAATAGCATCAAGATCTCCTTAGGCGCTTGTTTTTATGCCATACACCCCCTCTTAGAAAAAAGGGGGCATGCGGGAAACCTCCTTTCACTGCCTTGTTGCTACTCCTTAGATAACATACAACACTAGAGAGAGGAAAAGATATTAGGAAGAAGATGAATTTATCATTCCTTTCATGTTAGATTTACATACCTTTTATAGATCAAAGGATTCTCGTAATCCAAATAGAACTAGAAATACAATTATAAATCTAACTCTAATTCTCCTAAGACTAATCCAGCTAAGAGAGCACTCATTCAAGCCTATGTACACCCATGTCTTCACCCACTCTCATACCCACTTAGATCCAAACCTAATCCAACATGGGTTAGCCCCCTCAAGATCTAAAATATTGGACCTTAAGTCCATGGAGGGCCAAAACTCTATCCTAAAATCAACTCGATCCTAGCCCTAGGATCCAAATCGATCCTAGACTCCTAGAGCCATTGCCATAACTCCTCTTCTAGACATCCAAGACTTAGGAGCACCACACTTGCACCAATAGATGGTTGTGTTCTCACAACCTCCATCATGGATCTCACTCTCATCCGGTCAGCTCATACCTAATTGAAGAAGATGGCTAGCTCATAACCTCTATCTTGGATCTTACTTCTATCTAGTCAGCTCATACCTAATCAAAGAAGATGGTTGGCTCACGAGATCTTGGGTCTCACTCCTATTTGGTCGCTTAACACCTGGTCAAAGAAGATGGTTGTGCTCACAACCTCCATCTTGGGTCTCACTCCCATCCAGTCAATTGATACTCGATTGAAGAAAATAGCTATGCCCTCGTATCTCCATCTTGGATCTCACTCCCTCAGATTCATTCCCCTCTAGGTGACTAATAACTGGTTGAAGAAGATGGCTGCGCTTGCAACCTCTATCTTGGTTTTCACTCCCATCCGGTCGATTGACTCTCGGTCAAAGAAGATGGCTGCACCCTCTTGCTTTCATTTTGGATCTCACTCCCTCAAAGTTTACTCCCCTTCGATCGACTAACAACTAGTTGAAGAAGATAGCTACACTCACAACCTCCATCTTGGGTTTCACTCTCCTCTGGTTGATTAATACTCGATCGAAGAAGATGGCTATGCTCTCGTGCCTCTATCTTGGATCTCACTCCCTCGGGGTTCACTCCTCTCTAGTCGGCTAACAACTCGGTTGATGAAGATGGTTGCATCCTCGGACCTTCATCTCTTCCATTAGATTCTCCAAGCTTGCCCCAGCCAATGAATGTGGCTGCATCTCTGGACCTCCATCTTCTTCATTGGATTATCTAAGCTTGGCTGATTAACAACTCGATCGATGAAGATGGTTGCATCCTCAAACCTCCATCTCCTCCATCAAATTTTCCAAGCTTGGCCTTAGCTGACGAAGATGGCTGCATCTCCGGACCTTCAACTTCTCCATTAGATTATTCAAACTTGGTTGACGAGGATGCCTGCATCTCCAGACCTCCATCTCCTCCATTGAACTCTCTGAGCCCTCGATTGACTAACAACTTAGCTAATGAAGATGCCCGTATCCTCGTATCTCCATCTTTCTTGGATCTCACTCTCCTCGATCATTTTACAATCGATCAACTAGATGGTTGTATCCGCATACCTCCATCTTTCTTAGATCTCACTCTCCTCGGTTGCTTCATAGCCGGCCAACCAGATAATTATGTTCTCGTACCTCCATCTTTCTCGAGTCTCACTCCTCTTGGTCACTTCATAACAGGCTGACCGGATGGTTGTATCCTCATCCTCCATTTTTCTTGGCCCTTACTTCTTTCGATCATTTCATAACTGATCGACCAGATGGCTATGTTCTTGTACCTTTATCTTTCTCAAGTTTTACTCCCCTCGGTTGCTTTACAATCAGCAAACCAGATGGCTATGTCCTTGTCCCTCCATGTTTCTTGGGTCTCACTCCCCTCGATTGTTTCATAACCAACGAACTAGATGGCTGCATCCTTGTACCTCCATCTTTCTAGGGTCTCACTCCCTTCGGTCACTTCACAACTAGCCTACCAGATGGCTGTATCCTCATACCTCCATCTTTCTCGGGTCTCACTACCTCGATCGCTTCACAACCAATTAACCAGATGGCTGCATCATCGTACCTCCATCTTTTCTAGGTTTTACTCCCTTCGATCGCTTTACAACTGGCCAATTGATAAGTCATCTATTTATATATTTATTTTAAGTATTTCAGGTATTTAATGGTGCTAACATCTTCTAAAAAATCTAATTTCATAACTAAATTGGACTTTCTTTCAAAATTAAATATTTTTAAAATAATTTTTTTAAAAAATAAAATTAGAGCACATTTATAAAAAGTAGATGTTAGTTGATTGATTAATCTAAGCACCAAAATGATTTCACAACCATTAGAAGTTTAATAAAAAATTTAATCTATGTTTCTTTCTCATTTGGTAGGTATATTAAAATTACTGCAAATATTTGGAATCTTGAAACCCTAAAAAATATTTGACAAATAAAGAAAATGTGCTTGCTAACATGAAGAGCTTGATCTACAAGTCAAGAGGATGCAAACGGGATCCAAAATGGAACCAAAACGAGCTCAAAAACCTATTTTAATGCCCAAGCTCGATAACATGATCTAAGGCGGTCCACAACCAATGCAGCCCACATGGACCACCAGTCCATATGCAATCTATGAGAATAGCTTCATTGGCCTTTTATCATGGTGTTAGTGCTGAGTGTGGAATAGTAACTGGGTGCAATTAATGCACTGGGTTGTGCTACCATCCGATGAGTGGGAGTAATCTGTGGCTTGATCTTGATCCAATGGATGGGAAAGGCTTTTGCAGACAATCCAATGGCTAACATGGCTTCAAACTTATGAAGACTTTCTCTACACATTTACTGAACCAAACCTGGCACTATTGATGGCTAGGAAGTGCTTAAAAACATGATCCAATGGCTCATGTTCCCCCCCCCCCCCAACCTGATGAAGACACCCAGCATGATTTCAGCCATGATTTGCTGCATCATGCGATCCAGAGGCAACAAAAGGACTTGAACAAATGGCCTGAATTGACTCCGACCTATCTGAGCCTGATGATGCATGATCCATGCTTGATCAGTGGTGATCCAAGTACCAATCCGATGGCCCCTATTTAATCTAACTAGGATTAGGTGAATTTAATGAGATTTTAACATTTTTTAGAGTGATTTGATGCTATCTGATAGCCAAGAATTTTAGAAAAATTCTAGTAATTTCACAAGGAGTCTAACACCCAATTCTATACTATATAGGCCTATTTTCTGTTTATTTAACAGATCCCAAGCTACAAGAAAAATCATTTATGATAGAGGGGTATGGTATAGGAGGAAGGCATAACTTTGGATTGCAGATTGGCTTCTAAGAATGAGGTATCTTAGAGAAGAGTCTTGCCTCCTATACCATCTCAATGCCTACACCATCTCTAGATCAAGATTCAAAGAAAAAGAAAAAGAGGAGCCTAACATGCTCTGATGAGTACGAAGGAAGAAGAAAATGTGACATCAAGTATCTTTCCAACGAGACTATGCCAATTAACTTCAACTATTTGTTACCACTTTTATTATTTTATTTACTTGTTATTTTAAATTCCTTGTAATTAGATTCCAGTTTTAAATAATGTAAAATTTATTTTCTTGCTCATTAAGTTTATGTTATGTACTTTTATCACAAGTAGATGCTAAGATCTTGTTAGTAGATCTTAGTACCAAGTTCAATTTCTGTTCTTTATTTTTGTTGTAAGTAGAAGCTAAGATCTAGATAGTAGATCTTAATACCAAATTTATTTTCTTTTTCACTTTTAATTCTTGTTTTCTAACTCCAAATATTTTTATAAAATCAAAGATTTCAAATCACTAAAAGCATTATCTTCTTCATGGATCCGACCCGACTCACTACTTTCTACATAGTTTTAATTTTTATTAAAAGTCATATTTAAATTGATAATTATAGTGTCTCAATGACAACATCATGATATATCAAATTTTTTATACCATTGTTAAAAAGGTATGAATGCTAAAATTTCTTATTTCTTTGATTTCTTGTAATTTAGCTTACTATTTTTTTTTTATTTTTCTTGCAAAAAAAGAGGAGAATAAAGTCTTCAATTTTGCTTGGTGAGATTAATCTTAACCCTAGATTTCTTTTCTTTTAAGCATTAGTTACTTTCTTTTCATTAGTTACTTTTTTCAGATTAACATAAAAATAACTCAGTTAAACCTAATAAAAATTTCATGAAAGGAGTAGAATTTTAATACTTAAAGCATCTATCATTTAGATTTATTTTTTTATTTACTTTTTTGATAATTGCTGAAGATAAGGTGAGCCTCTCAATTTTAATTAGTTTCATGCATCTAATTTAGTTTGCAACTCTTTGTTTGCAATTGATTATGCATGTTCATTTTAAATCAACTTAAAGGCAATATCCATAAATAACATAAGATGAGGATTTTATCACCCTTCCTTGGCCCACAAATCACTATACTATATATTGCATTGACCTAAATCTTTAAATTAAAATCAACTAGACATTGATCCCTAAGATGTTTGAGCTCACTAGGGCAAGGCAACCAGAAGAGTTGAAATGGGTCATGATTGGTTAGTTGACTAGTATCTAAGAAAGGGGTTCAATATTGATGTAGCCCTAAAAAAAGATGATTCTTTAATTGGTTCCATTCACTTACCTTGCTATTCTAATTGATGTCTAAAGAATGTAACAGGAGAACCCCCATCGACCTTATCCTTACCTGGCTAGTTGGCTAGTTAGTTTTTGACTTAGAGGGCTCCAAGATGATCTTAATAGTTAAGAGTTATCTAGATAGGTTAACCCTGGAATAGAGAGTCCACTTTTTATACTAACTTGATTGTAATTAATCTTAAACCATAACTAATTCTTCTCTCTCTTAGCTTTAAGACTCATTAGGTTCATGTCTATAGAACTCTTCTCTCTCTTTCTCCATTTCGGCTCTTCTTTTAAAAAGAAAAAATATACAAAAATATAACAATAATAGAAGAGTGATTCTTTGATCTAAAATCTAGTTGCATATCTAAATAATCAAAATAGTTTGACAAAATACATCAGTGCCAAGAACATGAATCATTATAGTAAAGTGGATGAGTTATCTCATACATTGATAGTATATTGGATAAGTTAATCATATATTAGATCATCTATAACACTTACTAGCTATCAGACACTCTTTTTATCTACCCTTTCTTCATGTACAACAACTTTGTTTGAGCCCCACTCACTTCGTGAGTGAATGCCCAACACATACCAATTTCTTGAGTTTATGATAAGTCTATCAAGATCAAACCTAAATGGCCTATAGACCAGGAAATAATCCATATTTTAATGCTTACAATTCAAGCTATGGGGCTCTACTAAATTTTTCATGGAAACCATACCTAGTGATTACCTTAATAACACAAGCGCATACATTCATAGACGCACCCTATTATAATATGCCCTATCCACAATATGAACATTCTTCAACTACCTATAGTCCATCATTTGAAGAGAAGATTCTATAAGTAATATATAGGATTGAATGCATTGATTAAAACCCACCTCCTCAACAGACCAACCTAAACGATGATAAGTTTGCTCAACTTCAACAACTAATCATGATCCAACAGCAATCTAACGATGAGCTAATGAATCAAACTAATCAACTATTAATCAAACTTAATAGGGTGGAGGAAGGAGAGTTGTTTAATCAGCCTGAGAATAACCTAGAAGGATAATACCAAGCTAAAAATTTTAATGACCCTCTAATTTCTTAAATAATTAACTATAACTCTTGAAAATGAACTAGTCATAGAGTAACTCTACACAATCATAAAGATCAATATAGATGATTTGATAAAAAAATATATGAAGAAATTAGACTAGTTGGATGAACCAATTCCATCATTATCCTACTTACTTATGTCCTATCTCCAAGTATCTTAAAATCACCCACTCCTTCTAATGGGAAGGGAGGACAAATAGATAAAATGATGGAATTAGTTAAGACTTCTCAAGAACCACAAATGAATAACATAATAAGGGAAGCTGCACCTATAATTCTCTCTCAAGATTTGTTAGATCTCTGTCTGACTCATTTCAGGACGGATAATTTTAATATAGATGGGTATAGTACAGAAGTAAATAACCAATCCCTTATTTTGAAAATACCCCACTTTAGATCAAAGAACATGAGCCATCACTCAGCCTTTCAATAGCTCCCTTATTAGAATCACTACTTGCTTTAGAGATGAAGCCACTTTTTGATATACCCATTGACACCCGACTAGTGATCCTTAACCAGGAAGCTCAACTTAGAGGTATTCTAAAGTTACATAAAGAAGCTATCAAGTGGGATATCTCTAATATGAGGGATAATGGTATTAGAATTTTTATGACTGATTTCTCTATTTTTGACATTACTTTTAAGGAATGCTTCCAAAATCTTTCTACAATGCTAAAACAATGCTTAGAGATAGATTACATGTGAATTTGGACAAAGTGCCAGGCTTTAGATCAGGAAAGGGTGTTGCTAAGACACATTATATCTGAGAATGTGAGTAGGGTGGATCAAGCTATCGTTGAAGATCTTTCTAAACTACCACCCCCAATCTCGATCCAATAAACACAATCCCTTTCTGGTTATCATAAAATTTATAATAATATCTTTAAATCATATTATAGTATGCTTGCTCAGTGCACTTTATTAATCTAGGCTAATCATCTTAAAAAACATTATGAATATTTTTTATCGTGATAACAAGGCCTCCTACTTGGTCCTATTATTTTAAAATCTTAAGGGGAATACTAAAATTGATTATATATAGGACTCTCTCATAACATCTGGCTAAAGATATTAAACTTAGCACTTGTTGGAAGGCAACCCAATATTTATTTTCATGCTTTAAAAAAAAAAAATTATAGCCTTTATTTATATTGATGATAAGCTCCTCTTCCTAGGTTACTTCTATCCCTATATATATTTTTTTTATTTTTATGGTTTGAATTTATTTCTTTAACTTGTTTATACTATTAGGGATAATGTTATTTAAGTTGGGGGTAGGAAAAACTTTTTTTGAAAAAATTTTAAATTTTTTTTTGAAAATTTTTATTAAATTTTTGAAAATAGTTTAGAATTTTTTGAAAAATCTTTTAAAATTTTTAAACTTTTCTTTGAATAAATTATATGTCATGAAAAAAATCTTAAGCAAAATAAACTAGAAAAAAGTAATATAGCTAGAGAGTATTTGCTAATGATTGTAGCGAGTCAAGAAGTAGATTAGCTGGTCAAATTTTTAGTAGCCTACTTAGGTCATCTAAAAGCTATTAGCACTTCATAATTATACATGCATACTGATGAGATAAAGTAGGTATTGATTGTAAGATAAATTAAAAATTCAATTATTACTTAAAATTGATAATTGATAAAATCTCAATTAAAAAAAACTAAATTTGAGGAAAGAACTACCTGCTTGAAATAAAAGTGCAAAATATAGAGTATATATGGATTACCCTAAGCTTAGTAACTGGGTCTCTGTACCTAAGTCAAGTGTGGAGGTTCGTATCAAATAGTAAAGGAAAGGCCATGATGCTCAGCACTAAAAAAATGTAGTGTGAAAATTACCTTAGTTAATGAGCTTAATTTGGGAGTGTATAGAAAATTAACCAAAATATGTGATAAGAAAAGATAGATTTGTCTTCTACAAGCTAGCACCCAAATGTTAAGTTAGTATTTACAAAAACAAGTACTATAGATCTTTAGATGAATTCTAAGAAAGTTCAAATTGTTTACTTTTGAAACTCAATACTTAGTTAGTGATACTTGCTAAACTTTTTTAACTTTCAATCCTAAATCTACTTTTATAAAGGAGGATATTAATGATACATGGTTATAAATCAATACTTATATTTTTATTGCATTGCTAAAGGACTAGCAATGAGTAAGTTGAGGGATGTGATAAGTTATCTATTTGTACATTTATTTTAAGTATTTTAAGTATTTAATGGTGCTAACATCTTCTAAAAAGCCTAATTTCATAACTAAATTAAACTTTCTTGCAAAATTAAAGGAGGATCTTAATGATACATGGTTATAAATCAATACTTATATTTTTATTTCATTGCTAAAGGATTAGCAATGAGTAAGTTGAGGGGTGTGATAAGTCATCTATCTGTACATTTATTTTAAGTGTTTTAAGTATTTAATGGTGCTAACATCTTCTAAAAAATCTAATTTCATAACTAAATTAAACTTATAAAATTAAATATTTTGAAATATTTTTTTAAAAAATATGAAATTAGAGAACATTTATGGAAAGTAGATGTCGAGCTAATTGATTAATCTAAGTACCAAAATGATTTCATACCTATTGGAAGTTTAATGAAAAATTTAATCTATGTTTCTTATTTAGCAGGTACATGAAAATTATTGAAGATGTTTGGGACCCTAAAATCCTAGAACCCTAGAAAATATTCAATAGATAAAAGAAAGGTGCTTGCCAATATGAAGAGCTCGATCTACAGGTCAAAAGGATGCAAAGAGATCCAAAATGGAGCTAAATGAGATTAAAAACCTAATTTAAAGCCCAAGCCCAATAACATGGTCCACTGACGATCCACAGCCAATGCGGTCCACATGGACCACCGGTCCATGTGCGATCTATGAGAATAGCTTCATTGGTCTTTTATGGTGATGTTAGTGGCTGAGTGTAGAACAGTAACTTGGCACAATTTATGCACTGGGTTGTGCTACCATCTGACGAGTGGGAGTAATCCGTGGCTTGATCCAATAGATGGGAGAGGCTTCTATGGATGATCCAATGGCTGACATGGCTCCAAACTTATGAAGACTTTCTCAGCACATTTAATGAACCAAAACTAGTGCTATTAATGGTTGGGAAGTGCTTCAAAACATGATCCAATGGCTCATGTTCCCCCCCCAACCTGATGAAGATGCCCACTATGATTTCAGCCATGATTTATGGCATCATGTGGTCTAGAGGCAATGGAAAGACTTGATCCAATGGCCTGAATTAACTCCAACCCGTCTGAGCCTGATGATGCATGATCCATGCTTGATTTGCAATGATCCAAGCACCAATCCGATGGCCCCTGTTTAATTTAACTAGGATTAGGTGAATTTTGCTATATTTTAACATATTTTTGGATGATTTGATGCTATCTGATGGCCAAAAATTCTAGAAAAAATCTAATAATTTCATAAGGAGTCTAACACCAAATTTGATACTAAATAGGCCTACTTTCTCTCTATTTAAAGGATCTTAAGGTACAAGAAAAACTCATCTATAAGAGAAGGGTATGGTATAGGGGGAAAGCATAACTTTGGATTGCAGGTTGACTTCTAAAATAAAGGTATCTTAGAGGAGAGTTTTGCCTCCTATACCATCTCAATACCTACACCATCTCCAAATCAAGATCCAAAGAGGAAGAGAAGAGAAAACCTAGCATGCTCTGATGAGTATGAAGGAAGAAGAAGAGGTGACGTCAACCATCTTTCCAACGAGACTGTGCCAATAGACTTCAACTCTTTGTTATCACTTTTATTATTTTATTTACTTTAAATTCCTTGTAATTATATTTCAATTTTAATTAATACAAAATTTATTTTCTTGCTCTTTAAATTTTAATTATTTACTTTGATTGCAAGTAGATGCTAAGATCTAGTTAGTAGATCTTAGTACCAAGTTTAATTTCTATTCTTTATTTTTATTGTAAATAGAAGTTAAGATCTAGATAGCAGATCTTAGTACCAAATTTATTTTCTTTTACACTTTTAATTCTTATTTTTTGACTCCAAATATGTTTCTTTTCTTTTATAAAATCAAAGATTTTAATTCATCAAAAGCACTACCTTCTTTGTGGATTCTACCAAACTCACTACTTTCTACGTAATTTTAATTTTATTAAAAGTTAGATTTAAACTAATAATCATGGTGTTCTAATGACAACATCGTGATATATCATCGATCAGATGGTTGCATCCTCGTACCTCCATCTTCTTGGGATCTTACTCTCCTCGATCACTTCATAATCAGCCAACCAGATAGCTGCATCTTCTGTTGACTCTGATCTTGATTTTGATGATTGACAAAATACTTAAGTATATATGAGTACTAATGTGTATTAAAAGTATTTATTAGATACAAGTACTCATCAATGTTAAAAGATTAAAAAGATTGTCATTTAATTGAAGAAGCCATGAATTTTCAAGTTATAAGGGCTTTGGAACATGAGAAAGATCTTAAAGATCTCACAATTTTAATTTCGATGAGTTTCGAAGCTTGGCACACCCGGTATGCCAAGTATCAAACCAAGTATCGACTCAAAGTATCAACTCAAGGCCTAAGAATAAGAAAAATATAAAACTGTGTCAATCCAGAATTTTTGCTTTGAGCTGACTTGTCAAGTGTCGACTCACCTGTCAAGTGTCGACTCATGAATAAATCAAGTATCGACTCATAAACAAATCAGGTGTCGACTCACCAAATTCAAGTCTTGACACCTGGAGCAACAGCTAGTTTTTTTAAAGCTGCAGAACTTCCCCAACTTGCTTCAAATGGCTAGTTTTTCATCTCCAACGGTCATCTATGCTTTGGAGAGCTATATAAACACCAAAAATTAAATGGAAAAGTAATCATTTGGTGAGATCATTGAATATCCTTCAAAGATTCAAGAGTTGAGTGGTTCAAGCCTTCAAGCTTCCAAAGATAAGAGAGTTGATCCAAGTCCACAACATCAAGCTTCATTCAAAGGCTTCGATAAATTAAAAACAAGCTTCTTCAACATCAACCAAGGGCTTCAAAGAAATACTTGCTTTATTTTAGAAAGCTTTATTGTATTCTTTACTTTTATTCTTACATTGTTGTATCAAGAATTTTGGTGAGCCTTGAAAAACCAAAGAGGTTGTTGGTTAGCCTTTGTGTAAAACCAACATAGGTTGTTAGTGATCCCGTAAAACCAACACAGATTGTTGGTGAGCCTGTAAAATCATCGGAGGTTGTTGGTTAGCCTAAATTATAAAACCAACAAGAAATTTTGACTTGTGAGCTCGGAAAAATAAGTTGGGTTTTGATAGTGAGCCCAAAAAATTAATCAACTATAATCTTGATGATTATAGTGAAATACCCAAGGAGAACTTGGAGAGTGGATGTAGGTACCTTGGAGTACACCGAACCACTATATATTCTTATATTTATGATTTCTCTTATTTATTACTTATTTACTCTTGCATTGACTTTGTTAATTCATTTTTATTAAGCACACAAACACTTTGACAAAATATAAGCACTTGATTTGAATTAGCACATATTTATTTTATATCCATTGAAATAGTTTAAATAATTTTTAAAATCCAATTCATCTCCCTCTTGGGTTGCATCATCACTGGGCAACAATTGGTATCAAAGCCTGAAACCCAAAATTGTTGATATCTAGATTCGGTGCTTTGCAAAGAATCTAACGATTTTGAGTTAAAAGATCATGGTAGCCCTAGAAGGTACTTGTTTTGCTATAGGACATGCAACTAATAGACCATCATTTTTCAATGGCATTAATTATACTTTTTGGAAAACTTACATGTGCATCTATATTTAATCTATTAGTTATTATCTTTGAAAAGTTATAGTTAATGGTCCTGATATTCCTTTCATTTTGGTTAATGGCATGTCCATTCCAAAGGTCAAGGAGGATTGGAATGAATATGATATTAACCAATATGAAATTAATGCTAAAGCAATGAACTTGCTTTATTATACATTGGACTCTAATGAATTCAATAGGATCTCCATATGCACATCGGTGAAGGAGATATGGGACACACTTGAAATTACTCATGAGGGTACTCTTCAAGTGAAAAGTACTAAAATTAATATGCTTGTTCATTATTTTGAAATATTTAAAATGCTGCATTTTGAATCTATATTCGATATGTATACTAGATTTATGACTATTGTTAATGAATTAAAAAGTCTTGGAAAAATCTATACTAATACTGATTTGGTTAATAAAACTCTTAGGTCTTTGCCAATATCATAAGATCCAAAGGTAACGGCGATCCAAGAAGCCAAAGATATTGATACCCTGCCTTTGGAAGAGCTTATTGGTTCACTCATGATCCATGAGTTGAATTTATGGTACAAAGAAGTGGTTGCTGATCAAGAGAAGAAAAAGATAATAGCCCTCAAGATCAAAAAGAAATTCAAAACAATGATGGCAACTTGGAGCGATAGTGAAGATTCAAGTTCAAAAGAAGAACAAGAAGTTGCCAATCTTTACTTCATAGCAAATGAAGAAGAGGTATATTCTGAAAATGAATATGAGTTTACCTTTGATGAATTACATGATGCATTTAATGATCTTATGCATGAATATAGCTTGCTAAAAATTTGAGCACAAAAAATTAAAAAACATGTAGATTCTTTTTCTCTTTAGAATACCAATCTTACCAATAAAAATCTTGATTTAAATATAAAAATTGATGTTTTAGAAAATGATAAGAATAATCTTTCTAAAGAAAAAGAAATTTTAGAAAAAGAAAATTTTGATTTGAAAGATTTATGTAATAAGTTTTTAAATAAGAAAAATATTTTATTGAATGAAATAAAAATTCTAACAAGATCTAAGATTTTTGTATTAAATGATGAGTTTTTAAAGAAAAGCAAAAATCTTAAGTGAAATAATAATAATTTTTATGTTGATGCATCCTCCAATCTGACTTGTTTTAAATATTGTAAAATTGGGCATAATGCATATCCTTGTAATTAAGAAAAATTTGGATTCCAAAAGGAACCATAATTACTAATCCTAAAGGATCCAAAAAATTTGGATACCAAAATTATCTACTTAATTTATTTTGCAGGGATATCTTGCAGCCCAACATGAAGAAAGGAAGTTTTTGGAAAATGGCTATACAAGATAATTTAAAGAAGTGGACCTACTACATTTTAGAGTAAATGGTAAAGGAAGGACTATGGATATTAGTAAATTCTAAATATTTCCTTCCATAATTAAAAATGTAGTTGAATATATGTTATAAATGTTACATCAATTACTTTGAAAATTATTTTAAATATTTAATTAAAATCAAGTTTAGACTTATTGTCATTAATTATGATCATGAACTTCTTGATATTGATGAATTTCATGCTATCATGATTAAACTTGTGATTATAAGACCTTCACTTGATTTTAATTAATATATCTTAAATTACTTCATGAAAAATATTTTTAAAGTTGCATATTGCATTGAAAATTATTTTAATTAATTAATTAGAATCAAGTTTAGACTAATAGTCATTGGTTATGATCATGAACTTTTTGATGTTGATGAATTTCATGCTATCTTGATTAAACTTATGATTATTAGACTTTTACTTGATTTTGATTAATATAGTATTAAACTATTTCAAGTGAAATGTTATGATTTATGTATTTTTATTTTTGGCATCTATGCTTAAGTTAGAAATAATTTGGATCAAGTATAGAACTGATAGTTAATGATTACATTTAAGAAGAAGGTTTTCATATTGATAAATCCTTGCTCTAGTAGCTATACTTGGTACTAAATTAAATCTAGCATTTGTATAGATATCAAATCATTTCAAATGAATTTTAAATCATTCTAAAAATTTTTAAATGATTAATCTCTTATTTTTTGAAGATGTCTGAAATTATGTTGCTTGTGCATTCTTGTTTTATTCCTCAAATGAATGTATATTTTAATAGAGAATAACATTTAGGGGGAGCATCCAAAGATTTGTTATCATTATATGCATATGATGCTTTCAATGTTTTCTTGATATCATACTTATATTACTCTGATACTCCTCCTTATTTTTAAATCTAATCCTTTGAGGAGAGTTACATTCAATTGGTATCAAAATTTATTTCATTTATAATCTTTAAAAAAAAGGGAGGAAATAATTTTTTGCATGTGCTTATCATTTTGTGGTATCATGTTTAATTGGTATCATATTTAATTAGTATCATGTATTGATTTTGATGATCTACTTGCTATTCTTTCCACCTTCATTCTCATTTTGTATTGCCTTTCACTTTTTTTCATGATGACAAAAAGGGAGAAAAATGATAAGTATGAAAAGGAAAAAGAATTGATAAACATGAAAAATTATATGAGAAATGAAAGAAAATACAAAAGGGGGAGAAGAAAGCAAAATATTTTAATCTTAAGAAAATAATTAGCAAGGGGGAGAATATTTTTTAAAAAAATTGAATGATTTTTGAAAATGTTTTTGAAATCATATTTTAAGGAGGAGCTTGATACTCATTGATTTTGAGCTTACATGTTTATCTTATTGTTAATATTTCTAAGCTTACCCTATTTATATACTTAAAGATTTTATTATCATCAAAAAGGGGGAGATTGTTGACTTTGGTCTTGATTTTGATGATTGACAAAATACTTAAGTATATACGAGTACTAATGTGTGTTAAAAGTGTTTATTAGATATAGATACTTATCAATGTTGAAAGATTGAAAAGATTGTCATTTAGTTGAAGAAGCCATGAATTTTTAAGTTATAAGGGCTTTGGAATATGAGAAGGATCTTGAAGAGATCATAATTTTAATTTGGATGAGTTTCGGAACTTGGCATACCCAACACGCCAAGTATCGAACCAAGTGTCAACTCAAGGTCGAGAATAAGAAAAATACATAATTGTGTCAATCCAGAATTTTCGCATTGAGCTGACCTGTCAATTGTCAACTCACCTATCAAGTGTCGACTCATGAACAAATCAAGTATCAACTCATATACAAATCAGGTGTCGACGTACTAGATCAAGTATCGACACTTAGAGCAACAGCTAGTTTTTTTAAAGCACAGAACTTCCCCAACTTGCTTCAAATGGCTAGTTTTTCATCTCCAACTGTCATAAATGGTCATCTATGATTTGGAGAGCTATATAAACACCAAAAATCAAATGGAGAAGTAATCCTTTGTTGAGATCATTGAATATCCTTTAAGGATTTAAGAGTTGAGTGGTTCGAGCCTTCAAGCTTCCAAAGATAAGAGAGTTGATCCAAGTCCACAACATCAAGCTTTATTCAAAGGCTTCAACAAATTGAAGACAAGCTTCTTCAACATCAACCAAGGGCTTCAAAGAGATACTTGCTTTATTTTAAAAAGTTTTATTATATCCTTTACTTTCATTCTTACATTGTTGTATCAAGGTTTTTGGTGAGCCTTGAAAAATCAAAGGGATTGTTGGTTAGCCTTTGTATAAAACCAACATAGGTTGTTAGTGATCCCATAAAACCAACATAGATTGTTTGTGAGCCTGTAAAACTATCGAAGATTGTTGGTTAGCTTAAATTATAAAACCAACAAGGGATTTTGACTTGTGAGCCCGGAACAACAAGTTGGGTTTTGATTAGTAAGCCCGGAAAACTAAGTGACTGTAATCTTGGTGATTATAGTGAAATATCCAAGAAAAACTTGGAGAGTTGATGTAGGTGCCTTGGAGTGCACCAAACTACTATATATTATTATGTTTGTGATTGCTCTTATTTATTGCTTATTTACTTTTGCATTTACTTTGTTAATTCATTTTCATTAAGTACACAAATACTTTGACAAAAGATAAGCACTTGATTTGAATTGGCACATACTTGTTTTATATCCATTGAAATAGTTCAAATAATTTTTAAAACCCAATTCGCCCCCTCTCTTAGGTTGCATCATCACTGAACAACATCCTTGCACCTCCATCTTTCTTGGATCTTACTCCCCTCAATCGCTTCACAACTAGATGACCAAATGGTAGCACACTCGTACCTCCATTTTCATCGAGTCTCACTCTCCTTGGTTGCTTCATAACTGGCTAACTAAATGGCTATATTCTCGTACTTCTATCTTTCTTAGATCTCATTTTCTTTGATTGCTCCATAACTAGATGACCAGATGGCTACATCCTCTACCTTCATCTTCCTCTGATCTCACTCCTTTCGGTTGCTTCACAACTGGCCAACCAAATGGCTACATCTCGTACCTCCATCTTCCTTAGATCTTACTCCTTTCAATCGCTTCACAACCAGCCAACAGGATGGTTTCATCCTTGTACCTCCATCTTTCTCGAGTATCATTCTCTTTGGCCATTTTACAACTAACCAACCAGATGGCTGCATCCTTGTACCTCCATTTTCCTTGGATCTCATTCCTTTTGGTCACTTCATAACTAGCAAACCAGATGGCTGCATCCTTGTACCTCCATCTTCCTCGAGTATCACTCCCTTCAGTCACTTTACAATCGATCGACCATATGGCTACATCCTTTTACCACCATCTTTCTCGGGTCTCACTCCCTTCAATCACTTCATAACTAGCCAATCATATGGCTATGTCATCGTACCTCCATCTTCCTAGGTCTCACTCTTCTCGATTGCTTCATAATTGCTTAAGCAAATGGTTGCATCCTCGTACTTTCATCTTCCTTGGATCTCAGTCCTCTCAATCACTTCATAATTGGTTGATCAGATGGCTACATCCTCCTACCTCCATCTTTCTTGGATCTAACACCCCTTGGTCGCTACATAATTGGCTGACCAGATGGCTACATTCGTCGACCTCCATCTGTCTCAGATCTCACTCTCCTTGATCGCTTCATAGCTAGCTGACCAAATAGTTGCATCCTTATACCTCCATCTTTCTCGGATCTCACTCTCCTTGGCTACTTCATAATTGGCCAACTAGATGGCTATGTTCTCTTACCTCCATCTTTCTTGGATTTTACTTCCCTCGGTTGCTTCATAACTGACCAACTAGATGGCCACATCTTCATACCTCTATCTTCCTCAAGTTTTACTCCCCTTGGTCACTTCACAATCAGCTGATGAAGAAATTATGCTCCCACATCTAATCTCCACTGAAGGTTGGATAGCAACTGGAGCTCGACTACAACAAAATCAAGACCAGCTCCATGGCATGAATACCACCACGGGTAAAGGTTGAATAAGTGATTCTATTCCTTTCATCTAGAAATGATAAAGCTTAATCACTCAGCAATGTTCTAGACTAGAAAGTGGGGGGCAATGTTATGACTATCAAATTTAGCCTAGACTGGACAAACGACTAAGTTAGAGCAGTAGTGGACAACCAAGCATAGTAGTCTTCAGGCAACTACCAAGGAGAAGATAGCTACAATCGAGTAGATACAAGCTTCCAGACCAAGTACTTGCTCAGTACCGACTATTTCTCGAATTATCGACTGTGCTACCAATCATGAAAGACTGAGGCATCCAACTTGGATCAATCAAACATCGACTAGGAAGGAGACAATGGAGCTAACTACTTTATCACTGACCAAGAAGATCAGCGAGGAGAAGATGAAGCTAATTGGGTAGCTACTCCTTTCCAGACCAAGTAGTTGCTCATTCTAGGATCGAGTAGCTCTTTTAAGATCAAGTAGCCACTTCTTCCCAAGCCGAGTAACTACCACCTATTGAGTCCAACTGACATGGCATTTCTTATGCATATCCTCGACTACTTACTCAAGACAGACTAGTTATCTAAGTAAACCAAGTCGAGCATGCTCGGGTATGGGGCCAAGCTCCTCCTTTCAGCAACAGTCAAGCTGACTACCTACTTAGGATCTACAAAGTCCAAGTAGGTGATGACGCATCCGATCATAATTGTTCTAGCATTGATCATAGAAGATAAGATCTCAACAGATCCTACCATCCTAATAGAAAGGTGCTAGCAAAAAAAATTTTATGGGACAAGATCCCACCACCTTAGCAAAATCTATTGCATGTTTCAGAAGAGGCTACCTTCCAAACAACATTTAGTTACTTGAATAACTCTATAAATTGATAAGAGAAGATCCCTAGTCAGGTAGGTCATAATACTTCTATCACTCCCACACACTCATTCGGTCACCTCCATGACTCTCAGCTCCACATGTTGTTGTCCATTCCATCCTCCTTACCAACTTGAGTATTGAAGGGCCTCCCATTTGTAACCACCGATCATGGGAGACTATTCTTGTAGGTCTCTACCTAAGTGGTGCCTAGGAGTAAGATCTCGTCCTACCATAGAAGCCAATGAGACCGCTCGGCACCATCACAGTTCCGGAGGAGGGTGATTTGGTAGCAATAGGTACCACCATATTTTTGATACGATCCAAATCATTATGAAACCTAAGTTGTATCAAGTGTGCTTGTTCTGTGGCATTTACACCTCCAATCAAATACCATAAACTACTATATGATCGAACAAGTCCTACGCTTCTAATAGTATCTAACAAGTTTCATTATTCCCTCAAATTTTATTCCATGACCATAGCCTAAATGATCTGCCATATTTTTTTAGTTAGTGTCCTATTATACTTTTAAGGAATTTTTTGATTGATGATCTTTGATCTCCATATATTCATAGACATGAAAGATTTCTTTCAATATGCTCAACTTGAATCTCTTAAAAAAAAATGGAAGAATATCAAAGAATTGTGAAAATAAAGTTTTAGTTCTCTTTTCTTTCATTGATTCTTCATATTCAAAAATTAAAATACATAGCCGCTATTTATAATAATAAGGTTCATCCTTACATAATTTGGATTTAACTTTTCTTCCTTGTTTAAGTAGGGCTAGATCTCTAAAAAGATGGGATAAATATAAATAATTATGAAAAAAACTAAAATTTTATAGATTTTAATTTTTACATCAATTTTACGTTCTATCATGCCATCTAATTCTTCATGGAATGGAAGATAACCTTCGATCCAAGTCTTTCTATAAAAAAAAAATTTTGATTTAACTAGCCTATTTTGAGGTTTAAATAATAAAATCTTGACCTGATTTAGCTCTCTTAAGGACTAATCCAAAGCTATAGATCTTAAAAAGATGTCGAATTTATATAAAAAAATTATCATCTTAATTAGATATTGTATGACCAAGCTATGGTCTTCTAAAGTTTGGTATATCATTAGTTTTTCTGATGTGATAGATCTTGCTACTGGACCCAACACTTATTTGTTGTAGCCAAAGTCCACACTAAGTCTGAAGATCCTCCTAGATCAAAGTTCCCTTTACTTAGGAAATTAAGCTCAGGCTAAATCAAAACTAAAGGTAAGAAAATGCTTGCTTTCTTACCTCATGTTGAACCACCTGGCCTTACTTGGAAATGGTTAGTGGCCCTAGTCTTCTTTACTCTCGAGTCTCAATAATCTATTTGGTCTACTCCTATATCTAAACTTCATGGTAGGGATGCTTCTTATTATCATTCATCGTTGTAGACAACAACTACATCGAATCTTCCTCGATCTCGATCTTAGTTGATCGACCGGTAGAACCAAACAATGAGAGTTTAGACTCTCATAAATAGTATGAGCTCCTCATATCATCATCATGAACTTGCTACAGGTATAAGTAAGTGGCTTTGCTTGGGCAATAGTAATAAGGTCTATGTTTATTTGTGTTTTGGAGGCATTCATCAAGAACTCATTTCCACTTTTTACAAGATGATACTTCCTCAATCAAAGGTACGAGCTCCCAAAGATAACCTAGCAAATATTTATTAAAGGAACTACTTTACAAGTTAGCTTATCAATATACCTTTCAATAATAGTAAACTTGAAGTTACACTACTTGGTGATCTTCAGCTCAATATTCTTTTGAATCCAACTGAAAAAGTAAGAAAGTGGATGGGGCTTAGTCTGCAACCTCAGCTTCTAAGCCAATTTTTTTAGAATTGAGTACGACCCCAGCAGGGAGCTGGTCTCAAGCGAGGCACTCGCCCAATGAGCACGACCCTGGATGAGAGCTAACCTCGACAGGAGGGCTCGCCTTGACAGAAAGAGCACGACCCCGACCGGGAGCTAGCCTCAGGCGGGGGGCTCATTCGATGAGCACGACCCCGGTTGGGAGCTACCTTGGCAGGAGGGCTCACCTTGGCAGCATAAGCATGACCTCGACCAGGAGCTGGCCTTAGGCAGGGGGCTCACCCAATAAGCACGATCCCGGATGGGAGCTGACCTCGGTAGGAGGGCTCATCTTGGAAGCATGAGCGCGATCCCGACCAGGACCTAACCTCAGATAGGGGGCTCATCCAATGAGCATGACCTCGGCTGGGAGCTGACCTCGATAGGAGGGCTTGCCTTGGCAGCATGAGCGCAATCCTGGCCGGGAGCTGGCCTCAGGCAGGGGGCTTGCCCAATGAGCACGACCCCGACTGGGAGCTGATCTCGGTAGGAGGGCTCACCTTGGTAGCAAGAGCACGATCCCAATAGGGAGCTGGCCTCAGGTGGGAGGCTCATCTAATGAGCACGACCTTGGCTCGGAGCTGACCTCGGTAGGAGGGCTCGCCTTGGTTCTTTGGTTTGGCCATCATGCCCAGGTGGCAGACTCTACCAGTGGGGCCACCAGCAGAGGCTCCATATTAGCGGATGTGCCATATCAGATGCCCCGCACTCCCAGGCCCGAAGGACGAAGCATCGCTCGGGGTGAAGGGAGTAATGACTATGCTAACATGGAGGGATGCACCCCCTGCACCATCAATGCCTTGAGTGCCCGCACCCCAAAGATCATGCCCTCATACTAACGAAGCGATGCTACACTCGATCCTCCGATAGAGAGATCATAAATGCTCTATTTGAACTGAGGCAACTGCCCTCGATCTGAAGTGTTGGAGTCTCCTGGTTGGTCAGGGAGTTGAAGAGTCACGTACCTTCGATGGGCACAAGGTGATAGTGGGTAGCAGACTTTATTGTAAGAGAACCATCCCCTTGCCTTTTTAAACGACCTTCGGGTGCAAAGGGCCAAGCTTCTGCAGAGTCTCCTTCCTTTTCCTCTAGTCCCTCTCTTCCTGCTTTTCTCTGGTCGAGTGTCAATGAGGCAGAGCCACCACTCGGACATGGGGCAGGACAAATTTCAGGCTCAGGCCTCTCAGTCCTGAGAGCCTACGAGCTAGATAATGATCCTTTAGGAAGCACCGGCCAGCATTACGGGCCAGATAACGACCCTTCAGGAGGGGCCAGCCGACATCCTGACTGGGATGTCTAGTCTTGGAGAAGGGGTTTGTCGAGCTCAATGCCACCCCCAGGAGGAAAGAGGAGAAGGGGGAGAGCCTCCAAGGGGGGCGGCAAAGAAGGTGGACGCGGTTATGGTCGCTATGGAGAAGGCCATAGCCGCCATGGCGCTGATGGAGGTGGCCTAACAAGAAGCCACTGAAGTTGTCCATGGAATCACAAGATCGGTGACCTCCAAAGATGGGGCGACTGATGCGGCACTGGACCCTCATTATGGTGGATCCAGGAGAAGATGGGTGCCCGCTTCTTGGGTAGAAGGGACTGGAATGCCTCAGGCCAATCCTGCCCGCACCTTTGGCGCCCGGGGGAGGTGCACTCTAGAATAAGATAACCCCGGTGCTAAGGGCACACCGGGCCCAAGGGTAGAGTCCAAAGCCGGAGAGGACCTACCCATTGGCCAAGTGAAGAACCTCTTGTTTTTTTTGAAGGACTTTGAAAGAACCCCTTTAGGTATTTGGGGGACTTAGCTTTGCAATGAGGGTGTAGTCTAGCTTGACCGGAACATCCAACCTGGACTTCGCTCTTCACTTAGTCATTCTTCCCTTTCGCATTAAGAGCGAATGAACTTCGGGGCTATTGAAGATGTGTGCGCATCTCTCCCAGGCCTTAGTTGCTCCAAGCGAGCATCGGGACTTTGGGATTGGCACCAGAATTTCAGGGGGCATCTCATCCCCATTCCTTTGACTTTGAAGTCGTGCGGGCCTGAATGTAGGACTCCAGGCATTTTTCAGCTTACCAAGCTATGAGTTGAGTGGTAGGTGGTGGGCTCTGAAGCTTCCGGCTATCATCTATGAACTGTGAGCGGGGTGACTGAGGGATCTCTGACTTCGGAGCCCAAGGATTTTGGGGTCTTCTAACCTCGAAGATGGAACTACTGATGTCTTCTGATATCGGGGGTGGGACTCCTACATCTCCCGACCTCAGAGATGGAACTGCTGATATCCCCTGATCTCGGAGGTGGGACTCCTATATCTCATGATTTCAGAGATGGAACTGCTGATATCCCCTGATCTCGAACGTGGGACTCCTACATCTCCCAGCCTTGGAGATGGAACTGCTGATGTCTTTCAATCTCGGAGGGGTGACTGATGCATCTCCTGGCCTCAAAGGCTGGACCGCTGAAGTGTTCTAGCTTTGAGTGTGGGGCTTCGTATGTTTCTCGGCTCAAGGTGCCAAATTGTGAGTCAAGCGATAGATGGCAGGATTCCTTGGTTTTCCGACAGATATCTCTGGACTATGAGTAAGATAGTGGATGCGGGGATTTAGGAGTTTCTCGACTTGAGGTGCCAAACTATGAGTCAAACGGTAGATGGCGGGATTCATTGGTTTCCTGGTGGACATCTTCGGACTGTAAGCAAGGCAATGGATGCAGGGCTTTAGGAGTTTCCCGGCTTAAGGTGCCAAATTGTGAGTCAAGTGGTAGATGGCGGGATTCCTTGGTTTTCCGACGGACATCTCCGGACTGTGAGTAAGGTAGTGGATGCGGAGCTTCAGTAGTTTCCCGGCTTGAGGTGCCAAACTGTGAGTTAAGCAATAGATGGTGAGATTCCTTGGTTTTTCGGCTGACATCTCTGGACTGTGAGCAAGGCAATGGATGCGGGGTTTTAGGAGTTTCCCGGCTTGAGGTGCCAAACTGTGAATCAAGCGATAGATGGCAGGATTTCTTGGTTTCCCGGTGGACATCTCCGGACTGTGAGCAAGGTAGTGGATGCGGGGCTTCAGGAGTTTATCGGCTTGAGGTGCCGAATTATGAGTCAAGCGGTAGATGGCGGGATTCCTTGATTTTTTGGCTAACATCTCCGGATTATGAGCAAGGCAGTGAATGCGGGCCTTCAGGAGTTTTCCGGCTTGAGGTGCCAAACTATGAGTCAAGCGGCAGATGGTGGGATTCCTTGGTTTCTCGGCTGACATCTTCAAACTGTGAGCAAGGTAGTGGATGCGAGGCTTCAGGAGTTTTTTGACTTGAGGTGCCAAACTGTGAGTCAAGCGGTAGATGGCAGGATTCCTTGGTTTCCCGGTGGACATCTCCAAACTGTGAGCAAGGTAGTGGATGTGGGACTTCAAGAGTTTCCCGGCTTGAGGTGCCAAACTATGAGTTAAGCGATAAATGATGGGATTCCTTGGTTTCTCGACTGACATCTCTGGACTGTAAGGCAGTGGATGCAGTGATGGGGACATCAACATTGGAAAAAGAATTCAAGCTTCCACCAAGTTCTTTATGGTATAAGCCAAGAGGATAAGGGCCACTTGGATAGGAGTTGACTCAACATTGAAGCCTAGAAAGATTAATCAAGGAGGACATCTAAAGGGATTAAGCTCAATGTGTCAATGAAGAAAGCTTATTTTTTCATGAGCCGACTTAAGAAGAAAAGGCATCAACCTCATGAGTCGACTCAAGCTCTTTGAGTTGGCTTAACCTGTTCTTAAGCCGACCCACTGCTCAAGCAAAATCTTTTCTTATGCCACTTGTAAGCCCTCCTCTAAAGCCACTTGGAAGCACTCTTTGAAGGCCATTTAGAAGCCTTCATGAAGCCAACACAATCCCTCCTTGGGTGCCACATGGAGGCCACTTCATCAAGACTATTTTGGGGGTCACATGGAAGGAATAAACTACCTACAATTTTCTCCCAACAAATCTCCAACTAACTTGACATGTGGGATGCCACTTGGTCCTCCACTTCATTAGCCACCAAGACCACTACATCAACAAGAAAGCCACATGGATGACACTTAGGCACCACATAAATTTGTCGTAACAAATTCTAGAAGAAAATATTGTTAAAACCACTTTTAGTTGGATCTACCTAATCTATCAATTAGTATAACTAATCAAGATATTAGTTGGGGATTAGTTTGGCCAAAATTATGGTTTGCTTGGCCTATAAATAGGGCCCCAAGCCCCTCTTGTAAGGCATCTTATGTTGAGTAATGAAAGGATTTTTTTCTTGCTAAAAGTTCTCTTGAGTTCTTTTGTGTAGAGAGGGTGAGATGCCTTCTTTTGCTTGAGGTGTGAAGCCTCATTGTGAGAAGGGTGGGATGCCCTTGTATGAGAAGAGGGTGAGATGCCCTTGATTTCATTTCGAAGAGGGTGGGATGCCCTTGATTCGGTTCCAAGCTCAAGTCCATCAAGCTCTACGCCATGCTTTCTTCTTCTCTTCCTTTCTTCCCTTTCTTCATTTCCTCATTTTGATTTCATTTCCATGCCTCATGATGGGTTCTTTACAGATTCTCTTAGAGATCTCGGGTTGAAGATGAAGGTTTCCAAGTCATAAACCATCTACAAGGTGAGTCCCCAAGGTTAGGGAGTGTAGATCTTATGATCCAAGCCTCTTTCCTAGAGTGTTGAGTGAACCATTCCACCAAATAATTTTAGCCATCATTGTTAGTAGGAGAACCATTCTTAAGCTATTTGGATCTGATCATTTGAAGGTTGACTTGCCCTAGTAATGATGGTTTCCTTGCCATGAAGATCCTATTCTTAGTTTAAACTAGATCTATATTGCGGGTATTGTAACTTAGATCAACTAGTCTCTTTCATGAAAATTATTTTCTTGGATTAATTTAGCTTATTTGTGTATGTATTTATTGCTCAATTTAGCTTATTAATCATCTTGTTTGAGCCTCCATCCATTATGAATGCATGATCTCTTCTTGTCCAGCATCAATTTTTGGTATCAGAGCTTATGGTTTACTAGGTCAAGTTGCTGAAATTTTGTTCCTTTGTGTGTTGCTTATCTTCAAGTCTGAAATTCAAAGCTAAAATTCGAGATTTAAATTTCAAGATTTGGGATCTAAAATCTTAACTCCGAGATCTAAAAGTTTCAATTTAAATTTCAAGTTTTTGGGGTTTTTAATTTTGAATTTCGAATTTCGAATCTAGTCAATTGGAGGTTTGCTAATTGCTGAAATTTTCCTATACTTCAAGAATAAATTTCCAACCCATAATTTAAAATTTTAAAATTTAAAATTTTAAATCTAAAGTATAAATTTTGAAATCTAATTATTACAACTTAAATCTAAATTTTTGAGAATTTAAATTTTGAATTTTGGTTAGAAGGTTGTTAGTTGGAGGTTTCTTACAACAACTTTGGGTTACATCCCTCTAAAATGAATTTCCAATCATAAATTCAAAATTTAAAAATTCTAAATTTGAAATTTGAGATCTCCATCTCAAAAAAACTGAATTTTGAAATTTTTTGGATTTGAATTTCGAATTTTGAGTATTTTATGGTTAAAGGTTTTTTAGTTGGAAGCTTCTTACAACAAACTTTAGTTACAAGCCTTCATAAATGAATTTCCTAACCAAAATTTGAAAATTAAATTTTAAAATTTGAAATTTAGAATTTGGACTTTGAAATCTGATAAATTCAATTTAAGATTTTAATTTTTGAAATTTTGAAATTTTAATTTTGAATTTATAAAACTAGTTAGTTGGAAGTTTGTTAGTGACTGAAATTTTTCTTACAACAACTTTTACTTCTAAGAATGAATTTTTTAACTAAAATTTAAAATTTTCAATTTAAATTTTGAATTTTGAAATTTTGAAATTTGGACTTTGAATCATTTGATTGTGCTAATCTAATTGTTGTGCTAACTAGTTGGTGAATTGTTTGTGCATCCATTTCTAAATCCACTTAAGGGCATTCAATATCTACATGAGGAAAGGAGCTTATTACTTTTTTTGGTCCAAAATAATCATCTACATTTGCATTGACCTAAGCCATAATTAAAATTAAGTCGGAACCTAAAACTGGGACATTCACGAGTCAAGTTCAAGTACAAGATGAGACAAAGTATTATTTGAGTTTGTATTTACTCCTCAAAATTGGTGTCTAAGGCTAGAGGTCCAATGGAAAACATCTTAAATGGACTTGCAATTTTTAATTAGGATCTCGTGAAAGTGAGGGGAGCCTCTCGCAACCCCACCTCTTACCTGGCCAGTGAAAAGGGTAACTGCATTCTTAACTAGTACCTAGTCAAGTCCTGTTACATTGAATTTCTAGGTCTAGGAGCCCTAGAAGTTATATTTGTACTGCATGTCAAAGGCTCTATACCAATAGTCCTACACTTAATCTAATTTATCCATGGAATTCAATCTTGAATTTTTTATAAGGACCATGACTAAAAAGTTTGATATCCTAACTAAATAATTAGGACAAATGAACAAAGAGTTAAGATAAGTGGATAACAAATCATAGATCTCGAAGAAAATTGCTTGACCCTTACTAAATCTAAATCACCTAGTCCACCTCCCCTTGGTCCAAGAGTCCATTATCATGATCTCACCTCTGAATACAATCCTAGATGCCCCTACCAAGATTTTGATGATTCGGAGATAAGATCCTTTAGGAACAGTCAACCCTATGCACCCACTTTTGATGAAAATTTAGATTCTGAAGTGTACATTGATTGGGAGAAAAGAATGGACCGATACTTTAAGTGGGATGAAATATCGAAAAAAATGAAGTGCCAATTTACTAAACTTAGGTTAGTCCGACATGCAAAGCTATATTGGGAAGATGTTGAGCGCGAATGTTATTATAGTGGAGATAAAATAATTACTTAGAGAGATATGAAAAGTAAGCTTAGAGAAAAGTACCTAGGTAGATATTATGAGCAAAGACTTTTAGACCAATGGTACAGATTGAGACAAGATGATAAAATCGTATCTAAATAATTATCGAATTCAATGAGTTTGTCAGGAGATGTAGCACAGCCGAATCCGAGACAATGGTTATATCTAGATTTTGAGCTGGCATACGAAAGGACAGACAGTGGAAATTATTTCAATGAGAAATTCATGACCTAGAAGAAGCCTACTAAATTACTAGAAAATTTGAGACATATCAAAGAAAACTCTTGATCACTTGATCTAAGTCCAACAGGGGTAATACATCTGGACATAGGCCTAGTTCTAGTCAAATTCCTTCAAATAAGCCAACTTCTATTATCCTAGTAGTTTGTAAGGAAGAAATCTTTGAACCCATTGAAAAGCTAAAAGTAGAAATATATGAAGCCGAGCCAAGTTTAATATATGAATATGAAGAAGATAAAGAAAATATTAAACCCACTAAAGAATTAGAGGAAAAATCTTTTGAACCTATTGAAGAATTTAAAGATGAAGTAGAATCAAAATCTTGTCCAAATAGAGGGCTAGAAAGAGAAGATTCTAAACCCATTGAAGAACTTAAGGAAGAAGTCTATGAAACTGGGTCTAACTTAGTGGATGAATATGAACACGAACAATTGCTTGGAATAGTTACCCAGCCTAACAAAATTAAAAATGAAAATAATCAACTTGAAGAAAATGAAGTCCAGGGACAAAATCATGAAGAGCAACCCGAGGAGATAATAGAGTTCATAAAAGAAGAGGATCCAGAATTAATGTTAATCAATGTTAAGGGTTCAAAACAAGAGACCATTGAGGAATAACCAATTGGGGTAATGACCACTAAGGAAACCCAGGAACCAATCCGAAAGGATCAACCCCAAGAAGTTGTAGAATTTGCATAGGACTTTCAATATGTACCCCCCAATCATTTTTTCCATCCTATTTCACCATTCTGAGACATCCACCATACCATCGACCTGGTCCCAGTGATATTCAATAGTTATTTTTTTAAGATTCTATGGCATATGTTAGGAACTAAATTAAGATTTACTGCCACTTACCTGAAACTATGTGCAAGAGTCTTAGAAGCCTTTTAAGGGGAATATTGGAAATTAGGAACTTTTATTTCCTAGCCAACAATAAAGTTCAGTCATTAGATAATAAAGCCCATTTGAGCTTGTCTTTTGTTTTGGTATCATTTGAGTTTGTTTAGTTATTTGGTGTCATTTGAGCTTGTCATCCATGCATAAGTGTCCAAGTCTGCGAGAGTCATATGCATACAATGATTAGTAAGAAAATTTGAGCAATAGAACTAACAAGCATATGGCTAAATTTTATAAGAGAGTCAAAGAACTTTTATAAAAAAGACTATATGAAAAAGTCGCATACCCGTGGTGTAGGTCCTTTTCAAAATACTAAAAAAATCTGGACCTAATACTTATGTGCTTGAATTACCATCTGACTTTGGTATCAGTTTCACTTTTTAAGTTTCAGACCTAGTAGAGTAAAGGAACTAACAATAATACCTAGTAAGCCTTTTGGACTTGATCCAATTTTTGAGAGTGAACCAACCCTTGAGCATCCATCAGCAATACTACCAAACATGGTGAGATAGGATTAAGAGATTTGGATAATAAGACTATCACTACTCAAAACAAGGATTATCCACACTATTTGGTTTATTGGCAAGGTTGACCTGAATCGGAATACTCGTGGATCACTAGAAACGATCTACAAAAGAACAAATCATACCTACTAAAACCTCACCAAAGTCAAGTTGACCCTTACTCGATAGGGTCCAGTTTTTTTTCCACTCCGGGAGAATTGATGGGGACATCAGCATTGGAAAGAAACTTCAAGCTTCAACCAAGTTCCTTATGAAATAAGCCAAGAGGATAGGTGCCATTTGGATAGGAGTTGACTCAACATTGAAGCCCAGAAGGATTAATCAAGGAGGACATCAAAAGGGATTAAGCCCAATGTGTCAATGAAGGAAGCCTATTTTTCCATAAGCTGACTCAAGAAGAAAAGGCATCAACCTCATGAGTCGACTCAAGCTCTTTGAGTCAGCTCAACCTGTTCTTGAGCCGACCCACTGATCAAGCAAAATCTTTTCTTATGCCACTTGTAAGCCCTCCTCTGAAGCCACTTGGAAACACTCTTTGGAAGCCATTTGGAAGCCTTCATGAAGCCAACATAACCCCTCCTTGGGTGCCACATGAAGGCCACTTCATCAAGACTATTTTGGGGGTCACATTAAAGGAATAAACTACCTACAACTTTCCCCCAACAAATCTCCAACTTGACATATGGGATGCCACTTGGTCCTCTACTTTATAAACCATCAAGACCACTACATCAGCAAGAAAGCCACATGGATGACACTTAGGCGCCACATGAGATTAGTTGTAACAAATTCTAGAAGAAAATGTTGTTGAAACCACTTTTAGTTGGATCTACCTAATCTATCAATTAGTATAACTAATCAAAAGATTAGTTGGGGATTAGTTTGGCCAAAATTATGGTTTGCTTGGCCTATAAAAGGGCCCCAAGCCCCTCTTGTTAGGCATCATATGTTGAGTAATAAAAGGATTTTCTTCTTGCTAAAAGTTCTCTTGAGTTTTCTTGTGTGGAGAGGGTGAGATGCCTTCTTTTGCTTGAGGTGTGAAGCCTCATTTTGAGAAGGATGGGATGCCCTTGTGTGAGAAGAGGGTGGGATGCCCTTGATCCGATTCCAAGCTTAAGTCCATCAAGCTCCACACAAAGCTTTCTTCTTCTCTTCCTTTCTTCCCCTTCTTCATTTCCTCCTTTTGATTTCATTTCCACACCTCATGATGGGTTCTTTGCAGGTTCTCTCAAAGATCTCGGGTTGAAGATGAAGGTTTCCAAGCCATGAACCATCTACAAGGTGAGTCCCCAAGATTAGCGAGTGTAGATCTTAAGATCCAAGCCTCTTTCCTAGAGTGTTGAGTGAACCCTTCCATCAAATAACTTTAGCCATCATTGTTGGTAGGAGAACCATTCCTAAGCTCTTTGGATCTGATCATTTGAAGGTTAACTTGCCTTAGTAATGATGGTTTCCTTGCCATGAAGATCCTATTTTTGGTTTGAACTAGATCTATATTGCGGGTGTTGTAACTTAGATCAACTAGTCTCTTTCATGAAAATTTTTTTCTTGGATTAATTTAGCTCGTTTGTGTATGGATTTATTGCTCAATTTAGCTTATTAATCATCTTGCTTGAGTCTCCATCCATTATGAATGCATGATCTCTTCTTGTCCCGCATCATGCAGGGCTTCAAGAGTTTCCCAGCTTGAGGCTTCGCCGGACTGAGTGTCCGACGGGTTGACTGCGAGACTTCTGGGGTGTCCCGGCTTTGGCTTTTGTCACACCGGAGCTCTTCCTGAGACCACTCCTTGGAGCCCCTATGGGGAGTTCACGTGCCCCTCAAGGGATAAAGGTGGCTAATGTTGTTCTACTAGTTGAAGGGCTTTTATCTCTGGCCTTCGCCGCGACCCTCTTAGCTCTTGGGTCTTCCTCCCCCCTACTTGGTGCACCAATCTGTTGCCGCCCGGATCATCGTAGCCTGTAGCTCTTGTATGGCATCGGGTAATGGCCCTCTCGTCGATGGTCCTCCACGGCCTGCGGCTCTTGCACGGTGCCGTCCGGCGGACCCTCCAGATTTCTTTCGGGTGCCCGGTTCGCCGCTCCAGTGCACTCCTCGGTTGGCTGCCCTATAAAATAGAGGAGACACAGGCCTGGGATTCTGACGGGGATACTCCAATGGTCAAGTCAGTAGGATGATCTATGAGAACACAACCTCTATGGCCAGGAGCTGGTGGTCTTCCCGCATAAAGGCTGTGCGGTGAAAAAAATAATGAGATGGAAAATAAGATGGGAAACTTGAGTAGAAGTGTGATCGGAGAGCTTGGAAGGATCCGCTGGGGGTCCCCCATTTGCCCTCTCTCTCCCCTTTATATGAGAATCATGGCCCCAACCTGGTTTGGGGCTTCCTTAAGATGTCTTGTGTCCTTGTGTAGCATAGCTCCTCGTGGGAGGGGTAGGTGCCATGTCGCTGAGCCCTGAGCCACGATATGACGTTTCTATTCCTGGAGGGACCGTCGGGGCATCGCAGGGCTTGTCACCATGATGGATTGTTCCTTTAGAAGGAGGTTCAGGTTTTGTGTCACGTGGATTGACGCCCCCGATCACATGGTCATCGACGTGGCGGTACGCTACAAGATCCAGGGCCTGAAGGCTCCTGAAGGAGCACACTTTGCGCAGAGCACACGGGTGGCGCGTTACAAAACTTGAATTAATGGCGAGGCATGTGTCATCTTCCAAAGGTGGCAGGTGGATGGGAACCCTCCTTTGTTGTGGTTTGAATTCCTGTTGATCTTTCCCTCCTCTATTATTGGTGAAAATTCTTTTCTCTGTAGGGCAGGAAAGGGGCCCGCTTCGGGAGCATCTCCCTGGTAGCATGAGCGCAACCCTGGCCAAGAGATGGCCTCAGGCAAGGGGCTCGCCCAATGAGCATGACCCCGGCTGGGAGCTGACCTCGGTAGGAGGGTTCGCCTTGGCAGAATGAGCACGACCCCTGCCGGGAGCTGGCCTCAAGCGGGGGGCTCGCAATGAGCACGACCCCAGCTGGGAGCTGACCTTAGCAGGAGGGCTCGTCTTGGCAGCATGAGCACGACCCCGACCAGGAGTTGGCCTCATGTGGGGGGCTCGTCCAATGAGCATGACCCCGGCTGGGAGCTTACCTCGACAGGAGGGCTTGCCTTGGTTCTTTGGTTTGGCCACCGTGCCCGGGTAGCGGACTCTGCCAGCAAGGTTGCCAGCAAAGGCTCCACGTCAGCGGATGTGCCACATCTGAATAGATTTCAAGTAAATGTTAAAGGAGTTTTTTTATGTATCATTTTTGTTGGGGAGATATAAGGAATCGCATAATTATCTCAGCCTATGAATTATTTTCAGTTTCTACCAAATTATTCTTTTCGGATTAATATCCAAAAATAATATCTTCTGCATCTAAAATAAATCCTCTCTATTCAACACCACATTTTTATAAATAGTCTAGATACAAAAGTAACGTTTATTTATAATTCTGACTATAGATTTTCTTTCTTTTTTTAAACATAAAAGGATTATATACCTTTTTCTTATCCTCATATTGCTGAGATTTAACCAATTCAACTAGATGCCTCCATGAATAACAAAATGTGCACCAAAGCAATAGGTTCATTATAGAACCAGTATTTATTGTTTTGGTAGAGATAAGTTCTGTTACTTGCTTAATTTAGCCTTGAGGTAGATTTTTGGAATTAAAGCATTAGATTTATAATGGCACTATTAGCCTTAAAATGGTAACCGATAGAAAATAACCAAAAAATAGTGACATTTCTAACTCAAACTATTATTCACAGATTTTTTTTAAAAAAAAGATAAAGTGCAGTAATAAAGTAGTATCAGAAATCAAATTTTATAAATTATTTTTTGCATGATGAATGATGATAAAATAATATATTTT
This sequence comes from Areca catechu, assembly GCA_021397845.1. Taxonomy (NCBI): domain Eukaryota; kingdom Viridiplantae; phylum Streptophyta; class Magnoliopsida; order Arecales; family Arecaceae; genus Areca; species Areca catechu. The sequence goes on from CM038043.1 coordinate 139,548,567, forward strand.
ATTCTAGCAGTAGTTATAATGGGACATTATTAATTAATGGGAATGGTCATTTGGTAAGCTACGCACAACTATATGTTATCATAATCAAATTCTATCAGGGAACTACAAATAAAAATAATATATATTATAATATTTAAGGACCGTGATGGGGTAGATAGCCGGCAAACATTCATAAACAACATGAGTTTGGAAGAAAGGTTTTGATACACCTCAAATTTGACTTTTACCAATCAAAGCTTAACATGAATGAACAACGAAGTCCTTCACCTCGACCAATCTAATTCTTACCATGTAGCTATTATACCAAAGGCACACAAAGATGCCCAACTTTCCCTCCAATCGGTGACTACTAGCCTGTAACGGTAGAACGCCCTCTTGAACTATGAGATCAAATCTCACCATATTGTATCATATCTTCCAAGATCTAGATTGCGATAGCCTTCGGTCATTTCCTATATAAACCGCTCCTCGAGGGTTTTCCTGGTTAAGTCCATTTAGTTCGAGCCAAGCTAAGTGAGGTGAACTCTCTTTCTTCTAGATATCCCACCAAGTCTAAGTCCCTCCGAGTCCCAAACGAAATCAAGACTCTTCTCTTTTTACCTCATAGCATACAAACTCATGATCTCCTTTCACTCTAGCCTTCTTTGCTTCTCGCTCTCTCTATCTTCTCCGAATTAGAATCTCCTCTATTCCACCGAGCTAGTTTGACTTAGACATTGGAAGGTCCCTATCGAAAACCCCCGCTAATTGAACTTCTTGTGTTTGCGGTGTTTCAAGGCCGATCCGAGCATTGGAGTGAAGATCTAGACATCTACAACCACTTAAAAGATCTTAGTCCAATTGCTTGGGTCTCTCGATCACCTCCTCCAGCTCTCTAGCTCATCTTCCAATCCATCAATTCGAGCCGGACTAACCTTAAACCAGAGATAGAGGAAGGATCCTTCATCCTGGATCTCGGGTTCTAACTATCCATCCACTTTGATCCACTATGAGATTCGAGAAGGCTCCATATGCTTATCCCGATGCACCCGAAGAGTCTAATGACTTTGTTCGGAGCTCTCAAAGTGCTCTACATCCTATGGAGGTGCAAATTGCTCCAACAATCACCATCGAGTAGTTTCTACTCTTCCTATAATAGCTCTTAGCACTGGCCATAGTAATGTAGGGCCTATAGCAGGTGGCCTCGTTGCATCGGTAGACCTGCATGCTAGGTGATCGGTCAGTGCAGTACATCTAGGTCTTCCTCCTCCTCTATAGAACCTAGAGTGGAGTTGTCATTCCCGCTCCCCCAATCTAAGGAAGTTGCCCATGAACACTAGTCATTCCACCAAAGTTTAGAGCAAGCTTCTCAACACCTACATCCTCAACCACCAAACCCAAAGAGGGTGTCTTGTAGCCATCACTTTCACCAGCGAAGTCTTGGGCAACGTAAGGGACACTTACCTTCTTCTTCTTCCTTTTCACAGGACTTGACTATTAGTAGATCTTCTTCCCACCAACTTAAGGAGACTTCCACGAGATAGAATGACCTCGATCGAAAGCTTCGAAAGGTGGATTGATATCTCAAGGCCTTGTGGCAGCACCAATCGACCTTGGAGAATGGACTCAAGTTCTCCGCTCGATCCCCATTCTCAAGAAGGATCATGGAGAAGCTTATTCCTCGTTTCAAGATGCCATAGCTCGAGATCTATGATAGCGCCACCAATCCTTACAACCATGTAGAGAGCTACAAAGCTCTCATCATGATGCCCTAGAGGCCACCGATTTGGTGATGTGCAAGGCCTTCCCCACCACTCCTGGAACGCCACCCATATATGGTATACAGGGCTTCAGCCGAGTTCTATCCACACTTTCAACGAGTTCGACCGACTCTTCACTACTCACATCAAGAGAAGCAAGAAGCGAAGGAGGGTGTCCGACACACTCTTCACCATCAAGCGCAAAGAGATGATGAACCCCTCCGAGATTACATGAACTACTTCAACATGGCTACTACGGAGATTCCCAACCTAAACCACTCGATCATGATATCAACCTTGTAGAGAGGGCTAAAGTGACCCGGCATCACAACTACTCGATCCATGATCTCCAATGACTCAGCAAGCCTTGTGGTGGACACCACGGCTAAAGTGATTTCCAAAATCTTCGAGGAGGGAGTTAAAGCTAATGGATATGTATGAATATGTACAAAGCCAACTTAAACTGTTATAAAAATAGAGTAGACACAATAAAGACACGACAAATAAACAAAGAATAAGTCATATAACATGAACATCTAGACTAAAATATTAATGGGCCTTGACGGAACACCATTTTAACAAGAAAAATTCTACAGCCATCATTTAAAAGAGAAGGCATATCGACAAGGTAAGAGAGAGGACCAAGCAATAAACTAGAATACATATAAATCTCTGAAGAAGTAAATATAGCAGGCACCTTATGAATTGATAAGACCGAGATGTTAATAATAGTGTAATGATTCCAAAGGCACAAGAAGCATGTTAATAATAGTGCAATGATTCCAGAGGCACAAGAAGTAGTGAAGCGGTTGATTGCAAAAAATAATAGTGGTCCCTGAATTCCCGAAACCTGAAACATAGCTGACAAAACAAATGTTCTAGTGGTCCAAGTAAAAGAAACATCCTTGAAATGAATCAATAGCTGGTGAACATTGTTATGTTGTTTTAATAATGATGGTTATAGTGCTATAGATCCATTGTGTTGAAGGAGAAGTCAAAGTGCATGATCAAAACAAATAATTTAGGCATATGAATTGTATCTATGTCACTTATATATATATATATATTCATGAATGTGTAAGCAATTTGTTTATATAGAAGATATGGATATATATGTACTGTATATGCATGTGTATTTAAAACAGATGTATTTATGTTTGTTTTACAAATTACCTTATCATTATGGTTGAAATCATGATTTATCATTGACAAAGTATTTTATGTCTTTATTGTTGCATTGTTAAAAATAAGAAATGTCTAAGAAGTGTCAAAATACCTTTGTTGGTCTATCAATCTAAGATTGACCACAGAAGAAGGCAGTTTGGAATGATAGATAGATGGAGTTTATTGATATATATATATATATATATATATATATATATATATATATATATATATATATATATATATATATATATATATTAGTGAAGTTGAATCTAGTAATCACCCAGGAACACATTTCAATAGGCTCGCGTAGACAAATATAATTAAAAAATTTAACGAGAAGACTAGAAATAAATATGACAACAAATAATTTAAAAATTAATGGGATGACTTAAAAGCAAACAGGAGCATTTGGATGAGATAGGTAGTAAAGAAAACAGGGCTTGGATGAGATCCTATTAGAAATATAACAAATGCACCAAAGTCATGGTGGGAAAAAAAATTATAGGTACCAATAAAAATATTTTGATGTTTGTAAAATCTTTTATATTATAATTTAAAAACTACTATTTATAAATATATATCCTTAACTTGTAGAAAATTCTTGATGCAGTTTCGAGAACATAGTTTATAACATACCATGAATTTAGATATGTTATTTTGAGATACTAGTGCCACACAAGGAAGGGGGCTTGGCACGAGCTTTACCAATATAAGAGAATATTGAGAGCATATTTAATTTGGAGCTAATGATAGGTTAGATGGAGGAATACTGACATGTTTAAAGGCTTATGTGACTCATATGAAGATCCTAATCTAATTGTATATGGATTTGATGATCTTTCCACTGATATAAATAATGTTAACCCTACTCTTGCATTTTATCCCATCCAAGAGAAAGGAAAGAAGAAAGTAAGTCTTAGGAATTAAGATAAGATGGACAAGAAGGCAGGGGTGCTACATAATCATCTCTGGAATTTAGTCATCTTCACTACAACAAAAAAATAAAATTCTTGACAAAAATAATTATCATCCAAAAAATGAATTTCATCATAAAAAATTTTAGGTGATTAAGAAACTGTCATAATACTCATCATGAAAAATGATTGCTAAAGGTGTAAGATGGTGATAACAATGTTTTGTGACCAAATATATATTAATTATGATAAAATTATATTCATCACCAAATGATACAATATTTGGTCATGATTTGTTCTATCATAAGAAATTAAAAGTTTTGTCAAGATATGACATATTTTTCATCACCAAGGGATAATCTCCAGTGACATAAAAATATATTTCATCAATTATTTTCATCATAAAAAGATTTTAGTGTTAAAAAATTATCACAATACTTGTCATGAAAAGTGCATCGCTAAAAGTATAAGGCGATGATAGTAATATTTTGTCACGAAATATATATTAATTATGACGAGGATATATTCATCACCAAATAATACAATATTCATTGACGATTTATTCCATCACAGGGAACTAAAAATTTTGTCATGATATGACATCTTTTTCATCATCAAAGGTAAATCTCTAATGACATAAAAAAGTTTGTCATCAAAGATATTATATTTTTATGACAAAATTAATCATCATGAAAAGCTTCATATTTTATTACCAAATGCTGCTGCACCTCTCAAAGTCAAATCAATCAAATGCTCTGAAGTAGCTTCGAAGTTTTTGAGAGCTTTTAGGACACTGGCCGATGACTCTGAAAGTAGACTCGAATAGCTCCTGCACCTGCAAAAGAAGTCCTCGTCATTAGAAAAATTAGTGAGATTTCTTCAATAAAAGATCCTTCGATGCTTGGGTCAGCTTAGAAAGGAAGAACATTGAAAAAAATAGAGCATTTCAAAAAACTTTCCTGGAGTTTTTCTCGATCCCTTATTTATAAAGATTTAGGACCGAGTTGGTTAGACAGTTGTGACCATTTATAAGGCAATTACGCCATTAGATCATAAATCTATCCAAAAAATAAAACCTTGCCATAAACCATAGATCCTGCAATGCTTAAATTGTGCCATGACATGAGCATTCCATCACCAGAAATAGCACACATCACAACCTGAATACAATCCGGGAACAACACATGATTTGTTAAATGCTTGCCAACATGATTAGTGGATTATATCTCAATCTTCTATCAGAGAACCAATGTTTTGAAGCATGCTTGTTTACGAAGCGAGACAGGGGCAGCGGGAGCCTGGTAACCGTACAGATATGCCACGAAATCAAATGGCAATAATAATAATGTGTTTATTAAACGGAAGTCTCAAGCGTAATTGCGAGACAATTCAACAACCGAATATGCATAAAATTCATTGTAACCTGATCTCCTCCAAAAAAAAAAAAAAAAAAAAAAAAGCACGAACTGATCATCCATGCTGCAGTTTGGAAGGAAAATAAAAAATTAAGGAGGCATTTTCTCGTAGCACCGGTCATCGTAGTTGCGTCCTCATAAAATAATGGTTAAAATTCCAGATAAGCTCAATAGTCAAGCACAGAAAATTAGAACAAAAAATAAATCAGCAATGCAACGCACACAATAATAATCGATCCCCCCTTTTTTTTTTTTTTTGGTAATCCAATGATCGATCCATTAAAATCTCAAAAGAAAACAAAAAGGTGGCACAAAGAAACATGTTTGGGGAAGTTCACAAGAGAACCAGACGATAAAAATATTATCTACTTTCAGATATGGCTGCTAGTCCTTCTGCTGATCAAATAGCTACGGCTACGAGATGGGGACAAGGAAAAGCTAGAGGCCAAAAGACATTGACCAAAAATAAAGAAACCTGGCTCATCCTCTGAGCAGCTTCCTTTGCTAGAAGCCTTTCCCTCGCCTTGGTTTTAGCCCGAGACTTGGAACCCAATATCCCACCTCCCCACTTCCTACGGACCTCATCAAATTTATCACTGAAGTTGACCTGAAAGGGAAAAAAAAAGAAGAAGAATAATAAAGATATAGACATATAAATATATCAAAGCCTAAGTGTATCAGTACTCTAAGCTTCCCCGCCTTGATAACCTCCAAGATTTTGCTGAATTCTAGTTTATCCTCATTCTGCACGGTGGTCGATCAAACACGATACAGCTGCAGTCTTCTTGTGAACAATCTATAAAAAATGGTAACAAAAAGATAAAAATATATGCATGTATATATAAGCATGTTTATCTTTGATCGAAACATTTTAGAAGAGGAAATGCATGCATGGAAAGTGAACCTACCGCTCCAAGTCGTACGTGCTTTTCCTTTAACAATACAACAAGGGATCTCCATCTCCAGGCACAAGGCAGGGAGCCGAACAACCAGCTCAACTGGGTCAACATCATGAGCAATGACCAACAGTCGTGCCTTGTTCTATAAAGCAACAAGATAAAAATTAATCTTTGACTAAAATAAGGTCTCGAAACAACGTTCAGCTGCATTAATTCATTACACGACACAGCTTTCTATCGTTCGCAACTTGATTAAGATTTGTTGGAGTGCAGCTTATTCTGAAAGCAACTCTAAGAAAATTCATTAGGCAGTAAGCTAATAGCCTACATCGTCTAAAAGCATCAGATGTGGAGCTCTGAAGACATCCAAACCTGTTCGATGAGGTAGGGATCACATGATTAAGCCCATACTTCACGACAATAGGCTTCTTCACTTCAACAGGCTTCCTTTCAGCCTCTGCCTGAGCCCCTTTCAGAAGCCTCTCCCTCTTTGCAGCTCTGTCTTCAGGACGATACTTCAGAAGCATCTTGAACGGGGTCGAGGCTACAGAAATATTTTATGTCAGGCAGGTTTTAGCATTCTTGTTGCACCGAAAAGGATTGGAAAAGAAAAAGAATGGAAGCACATAAACTGAGCATAAACCATATAAATATACTACCAGATCGCATGCCCAGCAAAGAGAGAAACTGAAAGTAACCTTAAGAAGGCTAATAACAAGTAACACCGAACTGCTACCGGTCCAATGCCAGGCTCATAAAATTTTTAAAAGATTCCTTTCTCTCTCCGTGACAAAATTATTTGATTTGACGGGACTGGATGGTATATACCGGTGTACCGGTACCATACCATACCGTACCGCTACGATATATAATTTTTTTTATTTTTTCGACGGTCCATAATTTGAACCATTTTTTATAGATGAACCGTAGCGGCTAGAACCGGTACGATATGATATGGCCTGTATCGGATGGTATGAGATGCATGCTGCTGCAAATCTTGGCTAATAATACCCAAGTAAGATGAAGAGCATGACCTCGATTCAACAAAACTTCAGCATAAAGTGCACCGCAAGTTATTAACCCGAAACTCTCGGCACTACATTTTTATTTGCATATCTTCCAAATTCTAAAATACCACAAGGCATGGAAATTAGACACCATAAAAAGCAACCATCGACTGTGCTTAAGCAATGGGTGCACAATTCTTGATACAGCTCTGCATCTATTTAATTCAGTAAATTGACTAAAACTACTTCAGCAACCAATTGATTTTGAAGCAGGCATGCACATTGGCAAAGAGCTAAATGGGCTGCGGAAAGGAAAAGAGAAAACAAAAAAAAGAGGGAGGCGGTTGGGGGGAATGTCACCAACCCAAGCACTTATCGGGGAGTTTGGCATGAGGTGATCAATCCGAGATCAATGATGGTACGACGAAATTATCATATTTGGTTGAATCACTGTGGTCCTATATGCAATAATTCCAAATCACACCTACTTCTCAGGTCACCATCCATTCAGTAACCGGATACCTATCTTTGAGGTCGGGGATTCAAGATCATTCCTGGGCAATGATCTTAAACTGAAATTTAAGAACCAAAATATCTCTCAATTTAATTTAAAAAATTAATATCAATATACCATTAATATATTATATCAATATTATTGTCATATTATGATTAAATGATAATTTTTAAATTAAAGTAAAAATAGTTTATTATTTTTATATTTGTATAATAAATTATTTAATATATTATGCATTACTTTTATAATAAGAATATATATTTATATTAATAAATAATATATTATAAGTATAAATAAAATATCAATTCTATAATAATAAGTAATATATTTTATAGGATTGATAATTTATAGAAATAATAAATTTATTTTTATAAAATATATTAATATATTAATATTTTAATATTTTATTATAATATATTTTATATGATTAATAAATATATTTTTATGAAATATATCATGTATAGTTTTGGTATTAGATAGTTTGTGATCTTAGATTCTTATTAAATACCAAATAGATTATTCATGGATACCTGGAGATCTTTAATTACTGGACCATGACCTACCAAATATAGTGATTTTAAATCATCAAGAATTGGATCACGATAGGACTCATATCACCGGTGATCTCATTAGCATGCTGATTCTATTCGGGTTACCAAACGTTATCTTGTGCATTCTAATACACTTATTAATGATCTAAAATATCCTGTGCATTCCAATTTGGAGAGGACTCCGATTTAGAGATTAAGAATTCCATGTCTCTTCCAACAGTTGTCGCCCCAATGACTTCTCTATGTGCGATGGGACATGTGGGTTGACCCTTGGACCCGCAGACCGGGCCAAACCTAGAAGCTAAGCTTGTTTAACAAATGGACTGGGCTCGGACCAGGGAATTGAAGCTTGACCAGTCCTGAAATTTTTTCATGTTATTTTGTTTATATTCTATATATTTGTAGACTTAATTAATAATTGTTGTTACTAAGTGAATTTAACTGGATTATAGTTTCTTAAAAATATTTAGTTACTCATATTTAGCTTTATTTAAAATATATTTAAATATATTTATTTTTAAAGAAGTTTAAATGGTCATGAAACCTAAGAGCTACGCTTGATGGCAAGCCTAAGATCAAGCTGGGCCAGCACGTGATCCTAAATAAATAAGTCTTTATGCACCGCATGCGGTGCAAGAAATCCAATGTAGCCCACGCTGTCTTTTCTTATTGATCCATGTGTATCTTAACTGGCTTGACGGGACGGAACGTATAATAGATTAAAAGTTGAGCGTGATGTTCATTAATTATCATTCAGCTTTTTTTTTAATTATTTGTACAAACCAAAATACCTTTCCCTCCGATCTATTTTTTTCCGCCATCTTGCTTTGATTTTGATGAATCTAAAATATTGTTCTCATCACATGGATCAATAAAAAAAAGTGATGCAGATCATGTTGGATTTTCTGCACCGCAAGCGGTGCACAAAGACATACTCTAAATAAATTGTGTTGACCTTTGGGCAAAGTCCGGTGCAAGCCCGAACAAACTCAGCCCATAAATGAATCTAATATGGGTTGAACTTGAGCAAGGTTGGACTTCAACACCTGATGCAACCTTATGATGGGCCTGGTACCACTATGTGCCCCTTTTTGTTATTTTTCGGGAAAGAACTATGTGGCCCTTTTATTAGGCTACTCCCCAGTAATTAGCTATCTATCCAATAAATCAATAACAATGAATGATCTTTCTCTGATGGAATGCACACTTTGAATGTTTCTCTTCAATCTAATCATTCCTTCGAGGTAAAAATAAATAAATAAATTAACCTTCCCACTCCTCCCAACTCGGTCTTCTCCATGTTTTTGCACGTATGTGCATGTGTAGTTCAATGGATCTAATTTTCAATTCCATTTATAGCATCGAGTTCTTTCTTATAAGTTTTATATGACTCATATGAGTCAATGGCAGCAAAATATTAAATTAAATATGCAAATCATTGAGTATCTCAGGCACTTGATTTTTTTAATCAATTTTTTCATGTTAAATCACTTTTCTCAGTTAAAATTACACATCAATGTTTGAATAAAGTGTAGCTTTTACAAAGCAATATGACGATTCAAACTTAACCAACATAATGACTATTGTAACTGGGAAAATGCTTCATCATCCTCAAACCCTCCCAGAAATGGTTGCAATTCAATGTTTTTTTATGAATTACCATGTGTAAATTGGTATTTGGGCCCCAAAAATAACAACAGAACCTTTGTGTACCGCACTATCAACATAATCTGCATCCTATCGACGCTAAGTTCTTGGGGGAAACGTGGCAATGCTCTTAAACCTTTTTCTTCCCGTTCTGATCAGCTAGTATTTTAGAGATGTCGAAAATTCTGTATCTTAAATCGAACATTTTTAGACAGAGTGGGTGCCTGCAGGAATAGCTATGCCAAATTTATCCTCCCTATCCCTTTCCTTCACAAAAAAGAAAAAATGTTCTTAAACCTTGTCCCACAAACTAAAATCCTGGCTCAACCCATACTTGGGAGTCCCCTAGCTTCTCAAAAGTTTCCAAAAATCAAGCAACCAACACCAATCGATGTGATTCCTAATCATCTCATATAAAAGCTCGAGATGTACTCGCATAAAATAAACATTATGCACATCTCATGGAAATACAATAATGTGCAGCTTTGGATAATCTAAAATTTTATGAGTTAGAGTAGTGCTATTTCAGGGCATCAGAAACTTCACCTGACACTGGTGGTGTGACACTGCACACACAAAGTTCTGCGCAAACAAATGGGTATGTACATGGATGCTAAATACGTGCACTCAATTTATCACGTCCCGAATCTAGCACCGGAATCAGCTACGTGATCGACCGCATAACCCTAGATTTGCTCTAGGAATCATGCCAGGCCTAGGTACATAATATTCACTACATTCAAAAAAATCACTTTAAATAAACTAATATTATTTAAGCAAATAATAATAATTAAATAAACAATTTATTCAAGTCAAATCACTAATGGTCCACTGAATCACAATAAGTATCAGTAATAAAAAAAAAACTAAAACTAACTAACTATCCAAGCAATGTTGATGTTCAATCACACACCTAGCCCGATCCTCGCTATGCATCCTGAGTCTCTGAAAAAATTAAAAGGTAAGGAGTGAGCTCTATAGCCCAGTAAGGTCTTTATACATTTACACCAGTAATAATAAAATTCTAAAAATAACAAGAACATACTAGTATATCATATCATGCAAACAAACAACTTAAATATCATGTATAACAAAACCTTTGATACAGCTATATTTTCTTTTAGTGTTTCCATTAGTCATCATTCTTCTTTAGGGTTCTGGACTAACTACGATCATGCTTCAGCTCATGACTGGCAATCTCAGTGTCACACTTCAGCCTGTGACTGGGAAGCTCATTGTCACACTTCAGCCTGTGATTGGCAATCTCATTATCACACTTCAGCCTGTGACTGGAATCTTAGTAACCACGATCCCATGGCATGGCTAGTCCAATTATCTCATTCTCTTGGTTATCACTTTATCAATTCATATCATGATGATAAATCATGAAATCTCAAAATTTTTAATGACCGGCACCATGGTCCAAACCATCAAAATAATTTTACTTGATAAAAACATGATATACATTGAAAGTGAAGCAGTACAAGCAGGGTATATTTTAAAACTATTTTAAAATAAAGAACAGCGGAAGACTTGGTAGATCGATCAAGTTGATCTACCAATCTACCTGCAACAGGATCCAACATAATAAAAGTGCATGCAAAGAATACCATAAGCAATAAAAATGAAAAGCATGTAATAATTTCATGCTTTAGATCTGATCACATGAGACAAAGGAAAAAGTACATTACCTTTAAACCATTGGATGGAGGTGATGAAGAGTTGCCGAGCCACACAAGTATCTGGCCTCTACGGGTCGTTCACACCAGGGCTCGATCCCAATCAACTCCCTTGGAGTACTATCTCCTCAGGATCCTGGAAGCCAATCTTCTCCTTCCTTGGACCTATAAGACCTTCCTAAAGCCGTCGAGAAGAACTTGTTGGTGGACAATGAAGAGAAGTGGAAGTGGAACCCTTCCCAACCAACTCTTTCTTCCCAAACCCTAGCTTGATTGCTAGGTAGGTTCACACCCAAAATCCTAATTCTCTCAAACTCCACTCTAAGAAATTCCTTTCTTTCTTTTTTAAAAAAGCCCAGCTTATCATCCTTTTGCTGGCCCTACAATAACACTTATTTATAGTGGCAGCGAAGAGGGAGAGAGATATGGAAGGTTGAGCGATTGGAGGAGAGGGATAAGGGTTAAACCAAATTAGCTCTAAGTTTAAATGGAAAAAAATTTGCATTCCCAAATAATGCATTCCAGAAAAAACTTGGAGCCAATTTCAGCCAAGATTTGAAATTTGAATTCAAAATTCAAATTTAAATCTTTTTAAAGAAAAGAAAGCATGAAAAACCAAATCCAATTTAATCCTAAGCCAAATTACATTTGGCTTGACTCATCAGGTTGCAATCATATTGCAAATAAGTCCTCCAAACTTTACTGATCGAATTAGTGAAAAAAATTCTCGTCACAGCCAAGTGTCGACACATGGAGGTGTCGACACTTCAAAGTGTCGACACTTGGATCATGGCCAATCATATTGACCCCCAGTGATGTCAAACGATTATCAATCGTTGATCAACCTTTAGATCAAGTAGAAATCCCTATGATGTGTGACCCTATAGGTTTGAACACTAAGCTGGTAGTACTGGAACACTTCCAGTACCAATCAAAGTCATCATCTAGCAATGATACCTGACATCCGGATAGGATAAAGATTGCAGAGCAACTCTTTAGAACCCTTGGCATATGGTTACCACATAATTCATCCCTTTGACCTCATAATGCTCAGGATGACCTAGGGTTTGACTGCCAACCCTGATTTAGTACATCCAGATTGTGTCTTAACCTTACAAGTTCTGTGACTCATAAGAACTATCCTGGTCAAGGTTTTGCTAAATTAAGACATAGTGAGTCATTCACTCCAAACTATTTGGAGGAGTCAATCCCATCTTGATCCACCATCGCTTCACAAGTACTTGACTGTACCCAGAAACCTTCTATCACTGGATTAGAAATTCAGGTAGTCCGGCACCAAAGTATAGTGAGTTGCTTGCAAACTATCATGGTAACCTTAGGTCTGAGGGACATATATACCCATATCCCTTCACGAGCAACCCTTTGGCAGAAACGAGCTCCACAGTTGGTCATGTTCAATGAGATGTCATACATTTCATCTATATGTCACATCAGTGTCTCTACACTCTTTGGTCAAGGGGACAACCAACCAATGTGACATACAACCTATGCTTGATATATCATCGTCCTATAATAATGTATCCTTTGGTTCTGAACCAATTTAAGAACTACTCGATATATCATTTCTATATCAAATATAATGTAATTTTAAGAACTTCATCATACAAGAGTTCTTTTTAGAAAAATGCACATATGATGAACAGCCAAAAGAATAACTTTTATTCATTTAAAAAATTTACATATAATTACAAAATAGCACAACTGTCTACAGCCTAGATGATTGTCTTTGGGATACTATTCCCAACAACTCCCACTTAGACTAAAACCAATCAGTACAGAATTTTATTTCCATTTTTCATTTATAATTGTCGAACTCTTGAACTCCGATGGCTTTAGTGAAGGGATCAGCCAAGTTCTCCTTCCCATCGATCTTCCAAAGATCGATGTCATCTCGTTCCACGATTTCTTGTACAAGGTGATAGCACCACAAAATGTGTTTGGTGCACTGATGGGACTTCGACTCTTTGGCTTGAGCAATGGCTCCAGTGCTATCATAATACACCAGAACAGGACCATCTAGGAAAGGTGCCACTCCCAACTCACCTTGGAACTTCCACAACCACACAGCTTCCTTTATTGCATCCGATGCTACGATGTATTCTACTTCGCATACTGAGTCTGCCACAGTAGGCTGCTTGAAACTTTTTCAGCGGATTGCTCCTCCATTTAGGATAAAGATAAACCCTGACATACTCTTGCTGTCATCCCTATCTGACTGAAAACTAGAGTCAGTAAACCCCACAAGTTTTAAGTCAAGTTCTCCATAAATCAACCATTGGTCCTTAGTATTTCACAGATACCTAAGGATGGTCTTTACCACTTTTCAATAAGCTTCACCTAGATCAAACTGGATCTACTCACTACGCCTAATGAGTATGCTATGTCTGGTCTAGTACATATCATGGCATATGTTGCCGCTCTCGCCGCCGCGCCCGTGCCACGGATCCGCCGATCCCTCCTGACCGCCTGGCGAGGGAGCCTCCCTTCCCGCGGAGAACCTGCAAAAAAGGGGGTTAGAAGACCCTGGCCGGGGATCCCGGCGAGGGAGCTCCGACGGTCAAGTCAGTAGACGACGAGAAGGAACAGACTCTCCACCGGACCCTCGAAAGGGTCCCAGACTTAGAGAGTTAACTGGTGAAGAAAGCGCTCTGGGGACCAGAATCTCGGCTAGGCCTCCTTGCCGAGCTCACACCCAGTGTTCCCCTCTCGGGATCTCTAGTTTCTCTCTCGGAGCGAGGCCTTTTGCCGGTGCTTCCTCCTTGTCCCCAGGCTGGTTGGCTTACCTTGTCGTCCCCAGATTCTTCCCTCTTTATTCTCTTTCGTCGTGCGCTTGTTTCTTCCTCCTTGGAGACTTCCCCTCCCCGTCCTTTTCTCTTTTCCCTTTTCAGTGAAGGGGGCCAGGCGGCTTTCCGACCTCGTCCGCCGGGCCCAGCAGGGAAAAGGCAAAGACAGAAGAGAAAGAGGGGAGGGCGGCGCTGGCAGGGCAGCCGGTCAGGCCTCGGGCCCAGTGAGAGCGCTCTCTTCCCCAAGCATGGGCGCCATTTATCTATGGGGCCTGTTCCGTCAGGATCGCATCTCTCGGCTGCGGGACCTGTCGGGCCGATGCTAGTGATGTTCTGCGTGCCGCCGCCCTCCGTACGGGATGCCGTCTGGGATTTGTACGGCCCGAGGGATGGCCTCGGGGCCCGTCTCTCTCCCTGGGGCCTTCTCCGTACGAGCGGTCTGACCTTAGCTGAGTTGGACCCGTCTCCGGGGGCCAACTGGCGAGGGGCGAGGGACCAGCCGACCTCGGCTTAGGTGGACCCCTCCTGGGTGGACACCTGGCAAGGTGGCAGGAGGTCGCCTGGCTTCGACCGAGGTGGACCCGTCTCCGGGTGGCCACCTGGCGGAGGGTGAAGGACCGGCCGACCTCGGCTTAGGTGGACCCCTCCTGGGTGGACACCTGGCGAGGTGGCAGGAGGTCGTCTGGCTTCGGCCGAGGTGGTCCCGTCTCCGGGTGGCCACCTGGCGAAGGGCGAGGGACCGGCCGACCTCGGCTTAGGTGGAGCCCTCCTGGTTGGATGCCTGGCGAGGTGGCAGGAGGTCGCCTGGCTTCGGCCGAGGTGGTCCCGTCTCCGGGTGTTCACCTGGCGAAGGGCGAAGGACCGGCCGACCTTGGCCCAGGCGGACCCCTCCTGGGTGGACACCTGGCAAGGCGGCAGGAGGTCGCCTGACCTCGGTCGAGGTGGTCCCGTTTCCGGGTGTTCACCTGGCGAAGGGCGAAGGACCGGCCGACCTCGGCCCAGGCGGACCCCTCCTGGGCCCGGGCGCCAATGAGGGGGCAGAGGGACTCCGAGCCGAGCTCGACCTCGACGAAAGCGGTTTGCCTTAGACAGTCGTCGGGCGGTGTAATCTTGCCGATCCTGGCCTTGAAGGAGTGGCGCCGACTTGGCCGGGGAAACCTCCACGTGGCTCGATCGCATTCGGCGGTACCTGAGCCTGGCCACGTCACTGTCATGGCTGTAACAGTTGCCCCCCAGCCCGTCATTCCGTCGGGACGTCGTAGAATGGAACGTCGGGATTAAATGCGGACATGACGTGGGGAGGCGAAGATCTTGCATCATAATTGCCACGATCCTCATCGCCGTGGCTCGATGCGATTGAAAACCTATGGGGAGCCGCCACGCGTCGCCCACTTGCCTGCAATTAATGCGTCGCTTCGAGGCAGAGGCCGTTACTCTGCTAACGAGGCATCGGTGTCGGGCATGCGCCCACGTGGCGATCATCTAGTGGCCTGAAGCGGAATGATGGGTACGGCCGCTGTCGGCTGAGTTTGAAAGGGTGGGGACTTTCCAGAATGAGGCCTTTCCCCTTGCTCCGTGGGCGGTTTGCTGCAGACTAACTCCCGTTGCCTTGCACTCGTCTGGCGCATTTTCAGTGAGTGCCTCCTTCTCCTTCTCCGGTCCCCTTCCTTTCCTCTCTTTTCTTTGCTCTTCGATCCTCTGTCCTTTCCTTCTCCATGGCGTGCCGTCGCCATGTCTCTTCCAACCCGGACGAGGCCGGTCCATCCCGGCAGAGGACTCCATCTTCTTCCTCCTCAGATGAGGAGACGATTCCGGAGGAGATCCGCCGGCGTCTACAACCCGGGGGTGTCACCATTGGCATCCCTAGGGGGACCCGGCCTCCTCCGGTTGCTCCTGTTGTCCCCCTTCGCTCTCTTCCGGCTCTTCCTGCTCTTCCTGCACCTCCTTCTCTTCCCGCCGGTCCCTCCGGTCATGCCTCCACCATGACCGAAGGTGATCTTTCTCTGCTCCGGGATGCTTACGGCATCCCGGAGTCCATCCGCTTGTTTGTTCCGCGGTCCGGGGAGCGCGTCACCATGAGTGGCCCCGGCCGCATTGCCTTCTATGAAGACTTCCTCCTTGGGGGTCTTCGGTTTCCTCTGCACCCCTTCTTTCTTTCCTTCCTTAGCCATTTTCGGCTTGTCCCGACCCAGCTGGCTCCCAACATCATCCGGGTCATCTTTTCTTTCATTGTCTTCTGTCACTTCCACGGGTTCGTTGCCCGTTTCTCCCTCTTCAGGGCCTTGTTCACCCTGAAGAAGTGCTCCACCGATGACGGCTAGTGGTACATTTCGCCCCGGCCCAGGTGTCTCCGGTTCGACATCCCTTCCTCGGTGAAGGGCTGGAAGAACCGATTTTTCTTTGCCTCAGTCGAAGACGTCGACTGGGCCTGGAGTGAACCGGACCGGACCCCGAACCGGAATCCTCGGGTCGAGTCGGCAGACCAGGAGTCCTATTCCCAGCTCCTGAGCGACGTGGTCCCGGCACTCGAGGTTCTGCTCTCTGAGCAGAATCTTTTTGAGGCCGGGATCAGTCCCATCCGCGAGACGGGTGAGACTCGGCTCCACTTTGATTTCTGCCCCCCTTCTTCTTTATAACTGAGCCGGCTGACTTTCCGTTCCTTTGTTTTGCAGGGATGAAATTTTCACTGGAGAACCTCTTGGAGGGGGCAGCCCAGCGGGATGTCGTTGAGGTGGACGAGCCCGCGGCGAAGAGGGCTCGCATGGAGATGAGCCGGGAGGTCGTGACGGTTACCGTGCCCAGCCCGATTGCTGTCGTTCCCCCGCCCAGGCGAACTCAGGGCGGGGCTGCTGATGCCCCGGCCGCGCGACCTGGTGGCGCTGCTGCCGAGAGGGCTCCACCGCCTGCTGCTCCGCCCAGCATCGGGCCCGTCGTCGCTGCCGCCTCGACAGCGCCGCCTGTGGCCGCCGCCGGCCCGTCGGTTGCGGCCTCAGCTGAGGGGCCGGCCGCCGCAGGAGCCGGCCCGAAGGCTTCGTCACCGGTGCTCACCCACCGGGACTCGGTCATCCTCGACAAGGGGCTGGCGGAGAAGGTCATGGAGTACGCCTCCACCGCCCGGGACCGCCGAGCTCGGGGCGGCCGAGATTACGCAGACGCGCTGCTCGGGATCCTCCTGCAGCTCTTCACGGTAAGTCCGAGCTTCTTCCTTCTTTTCTTTCGAGGCTTAGCTTCCTTTATTCTGACCTGTGTTGCTTTTGTTGTTGCAGATCGGGAACGACGTTCTCCTACTGAGGAACTTTCTCGTAGGGAACGCCAAAAGGGACTCCGAGCGGGAGCTGAGACTCGGCAAGCTCGCGGCCGACGTCAAGGACTTGATGGAGAAGGGGGCCGAGCTGCGAGCCGATAAACAAGCCCTCCAGTCCGACCTGGCGCGTTCCGAGGAGCGGAACAAGGAGTTGGAGGCCTCCTTGTCGGAGGAGCGGACCTCCAACCAACGCCGAACAGAGGAGGAGGTGGCGGAGAAGGCCCGCCTGCAGGCCCACTCCCAGTGGCTGGAGCGCTAGCTGGAGGAGGCCCGGCGAGACGCGGCCACGGCGAAGGACCGGAGCGCGTACGTCAACGGGCTCCTGGAGGCAGCCAAGCGGGAGGCGCAAGAGGCCATCCCCAAATTCTGGGCTTCCGACGAGTACACGTCGGAGGTCTGGGAGGCTGCCGTGGACTCCTTCCTGAAGGGGTTCCGGATGTGCCGGGAGAAGGTGGGGGCCTTCTTCCCCCAGCTGGATCTGAGCGGGATAGTGATCGGTGGCAGGAGGCCGGGGGGCGAGAGCAGGGCCTCCGGCATGGCCGAAGCGACTCCTGCGGCGCCGTCGACCAGCGATGCCGCGGCTCCGGAGCAGCCCCAGGAGCCGGCCGTCGTAGAAGTCGAGGACGCAGCACCCGCGCCCCCAGTAGAGGGCTCCGATCCCGCACCTCAGTGAACCCAGCGCCTTCTTCCGGATATCTTCTTCTCTTTTTGCTTCTGTCATTGTTGTTTTTTCTTCTTTTGGGGAGTCCCGGCCTGTCGGGACTCCCAGCTTGTACTGGCTACTTGTATTAATGAAAATCCCTATTTACCAAAAGCTTGAGTTCTTTCATTCCATCTCGCCTTTCTTTTTCTTTCTTTCTGAGATGCTGGTATGGAATACTCGAAGCAGTTGCAGGCCTGGTCCTTCCATTGCTCAAATCGAAGGCTGGGGGTCTACCGGATCGCGCGGCTGCAGAGCAAGCCTTAAGCGGGCCCGACTTTGGGTCGCTTTCATGCTCGTGCAGGCAACACGGTTTCTGCACCGCCTTCCAGGCCGAAGCCTAGGATCTCCGGACTGAGCTCGGTGCCGCAGGCTTTCTCAAGCCTTGCGCGGCTTGCTGGGCTGTGCTCTGGGCTTGCGTGGGAGAACTGGGTTCGGCGCCACCTTCCAGGCCGAAGCCCAGGATCTCTGGACTGAGCTCGATGCCGCAGGCTTTCTCAAGCCTTGCGCGGCTTGCTGAGCTGTTCTCCGGGCTTGTGTGGGCGAACTGGGTTCGGCGCCACCTTCCAGGCCGAAGCCCAGGATCTCCGGACTGAGCTCGATGCCACAGGCTTTCTCAAGCCTTGCGCGGCTTGCTGAGCTGTTCTCCGGGCTTGCGTGGGCGAACTGGGTTCGGCGCCACCTTCCAGGCCGAAGCCCAGGATCTCCGGACTGAGCTCGATGCCGCAGGCTTTCTCAAGCCTTGCACGGCTTGCTGAGCTATTCTCCGGGCTTGCGTGGGCGAACTGGGTTCGGCGCCACCTTCCAGGCCGAAGCCCAGGATCTCCGGACTGAGCTCGATGCCGCAGGCCTTTTCAAGCCTTGCGCGACTTGCTGAGCTGCTCTCCGGGCTTGCGTGGGCGAACTGGGTTCGGCGCCACCTTCCAGGCCGAAGCCCAGGATCTGCGGTCTGAACCCGATGCCGTAGGCCTTTTCGTCGAAGTTAGAAGGGAGTGTTTGAAGTGGGGGAACTTTGTTACAGGAACTGGGAGCCTTACATCACTGATAGTACATCCTCAGGTTCGAGGAGTTCCACGTCCGGGGGAACCTGGCACCTCCCAATTCTTCCAAGTAATATGCTCCATGAGGGAGGGCTTCTGCCACCCGATATGGGCCTTCCCAGTTGGGCGATAGCTTGCCGCATTCCCGTGGCTGGGAGGCTTCGGCGCGCCGGAGGACCAAGTCTCCGGGATGAAAAACCTTCGGCCGCACTCGGGAGTTGTAATATCTGGCTACACGTTGCCGGTACGCCGCCATTCGGATTCGAGCCTTGTCCCTCGTTTCCTCGAGAAGGTCTAGGTTGAGCATCATCCTGGCTGGGTTTTCTGTCTCGTCGTATTGCTCCACGCGCAGCGTGGGTAGGCCGAGCTCGATCGGGATGACTGCCTCGGCTCCGAAGACGAGGTTGAACTGGGTTTCGTCGGTAGCCGTCCTTGGGGTGGTGTGGTATGCCCAAAGGACGCTGGGAAGCTCGTCGGCCCACCTGCCCTTGGCCTGGTCCAGCCGCGTGCGGAGGCCCTGAAGAATGGTCCTGTTCGTGACTTCGGCCTCCCCGTTGGTCTGAGGGTGCGCCACCGAGGTAAAGCGATGCCTGATGCCGAGGTCGCTGCAGAATTCTTCGAATTCCCGGCAATCGAACTGGCGTCCGTTGTCGGTGACCACGGTGTGGGGGAGGCCGAAGCGACAGATGATGGACTTCCAGAAGAACTTGGTGACGTTTGCTTCGGTGATCCTCGCCAAGGGTTCGGCCTCGACCCACTTCGTGAAGTAGTCGATAGCCACTATCAAGAACTTCCGCTGGCCAGACGCCGGCGGGAATGGGCCCAGGAGGTCCATCCCCCACTGGGCGAACGGCCAAGGGGCTGAGAGCTGAGAGATTGGGTTGGAGGGTTGCCGCTGCACCGTGGCGTGACGCTGGCACCGGTCGCACTTCTTCACGAAGTTGGCGGCGTCTTCCTCCATTGTTTCCCAGAAGTAGCCCTGACGGAGGGCCTTGTACGCCAGTGCCCTACCCCACACGTGGTTCCCGCAGATGCCTTCGTGAATCTCCTGGAGCACAAGCTTGGCTTCTGTGGGTCCTACGCACTTGAGGAGGGGGTAGGAGTAGGACCTTCGATACAATTGCCCGTCCATCAGGACGAACCGCACGGCCTTCTTCCTGATGAGGCGAGCCGCCTCTCGGTCCTCCGGTAGGGTGCCGCTGGCGATATACGCAGCGTACTTGTCCATCCAGCTGGGCTCCCGGCTGACCTGATGGACCTCCATCGGTGCTTCGAGACTTGGGACCTCAAGGTGCTCCACATGAGCGCATCCCAGCATCGTGTCCGGTAGGGTCGCCAGCCGAGAGAGGGCATCCGCACGGGCGTTCTCCCCGCAGGGGATATGGAGGATGTTGAAGCACCGGAACTTGGATGCGCCCGCCTTGATGAGCTCCAAGTACTTCGCCATTTGGGGGTCGTGTGCGACGTACTCCCCGGATACCTGCCCCACCACGAGCTGGGAGTCAGTGAAAGCTCTAAAGTTGGTCACGCCCAGCTCGCGGGAGACTCTCAGTCCGGCAAGAAGTGCCTCATACTCCGCCTGGTTATTTGTTGCGGGGAATTGGAAACGGAGTACGCACTCGGCGACGACCCCATCGCCGTTGGCAAGGATGAGCCCAGCTCCACTCCCGCCGGAGTTTGAGGCTCCGTCCACATGGAGGATCCAGGCGTCCTCTCCAGGCTCATCGGTGCCAACCTCCATCGGCTGGGCCGGGGGGCCTTCCTCGGGCTCCTTGCCCAAGCCTGCACATTCGACCAAGAAATCGGCCAGCACCTGCGCCTTCATGGCCGACCTTGGCCTGTATGTAATTTCGAACTCGCTGAGTTTCAGTGCCCACTTGGCCAATCGTCCCGAAGTATCGGGTCGGCTGAGCACCACTTTCAGCGGTTGATCCGTCAAAACGGTGATGGGGTGCGCTTGGAAATAGGGCCTGAGACGCTGGGCAGACACTATTAGCGCAAAAACAAGTTTCTCGGGCCGGGAATACCTGAGCTCCGCATCTCGGAGAAGCTTGCTGGTATAGTACACCGACCGCTGGAGCCCCTGGTCATCGGTTCGGACCAAGACAGAGCTGACGGCCTCCGGGGTAACCGCCAGGTAGAGGGTAAGCTCCTCTCCCTCCTCGGGCCTGGACAGCAACGGTGGCGATACAAGCATCTTCTTCAGTTCCTCGAAGGCCTGCTGACACTCCTCGGTCCAAGCAAAGTCATTCATCTTCCTCAGCACCTTGAAGAAGGGACGGCAGCGGTCCGCCGACCTGGAAATAAAGCGGCTAAGGGCCGCAACTCGACCGGTTAGTTGCTGCACTTGCTTCTTGGAGGCGGGCTGCTCCATGTCCAGGATGGCCTGGACCTTCTCCGGGTTGGCCTCGATTTCTCTTTGAGTCACCATAAACCCTAGGAACTTCCCGGCGGAGACACCGAAGGCGCACTTCACCGGGTTCAGCTTCATCTGATGGCGCCAGAGGTTGCCGAACGTCTCCGTCAAGTCAGCCACATGGTCCGAATCGGGTTTGCTCATTACCAGCATGTCGTCCACGTACACCTGCATGTTGCGGCCGATCTGGTCTTTGAAGATTCTACTGACCAGGCGTTGGTACGTCGCCCCCGCATTCTTTAGACCGAAGGGCATCATCCTGTAGCAAAAGGTCCCGCGGTCAGTGATGAAGGCAGTGTGCTCTTCGTCCTCCGGGTTCATCCGGATCTGGTTGTATCCGGAGAAGGCGTCCATGAACGACAGGAGGAGATGCCCCGAGGTGGTGTCGACCAGCTGGTCGATCTTTGGAAGAGGGAAGCTGTCCTTCGGGCAAGCTCGATTGAGGTCGGTGTAGTCCACACAGATCCTCCACTTACCACTACTCTTCTTTACCATGACCACGTTTGCCAGCCAACTGGGGTACTGGACCTCCCGGACAAAACCGGCGGCGAGGAGCTTCTCTACTTCCTCGTTGATCGCCTTCTGCCTCTCCATGGCGAAGCTTCTCTTCTTCTGGCGGACAGGGCAGCAACTTGGGTCCACGTTTAGCCTGTGCATGATGACCTCGGGCGGGATGCCCGGCATGTCGGCTGTTGACCAGGCGAACATGTCAGCGTTGGTGCGGAGGAACTCCATCAGGCAGGTTCGCTCTTCCTCGGGGAGCTGGGCCCCGACTTGCACCGTCTTCAGGGGGTCCGAACCGAGGGGGAAAGTCAGTAGTCACTCTACAGGCCCTCCCCTGGGTTCCTTCTCTCTCAGATCGAGGTCGCCGATATCAGGGGCGAGCTCCGTGCCCTTGGCGCCCGAGATCGTCTGGAGGCAGAGCGGGACCGGCTGGGTCATCCCCTTCATCTCCCCGAGCCCGGAAGGCGTGGGGAACTGCACCAACGGCCTCCTCGTGGAGATGGTGGCGTCCAGTTGGTTGAGCCCGGGATGCCCGAGAATGGCGTTGTAAGGCGAAGGGAGCCTGACGACGGTGAATGTTATTAGGACGGTCGCCTGCCGGGGTGGGGATCCGGCGGTGACCGGGAGAGTGATCTCCCCCTCGACCCCCACGGAGTCCCCTGTAAAACCCACCAGGGGGGTGTGCACTGGTTTCAGCTGATCGGGGGACAAGTTCATCCGAGAGAAAGCATCGTAAAAAAGTATGTCAGTCGAGCTTCCACTATCTATCATGATTCGATGTACAGGATGCTTTGCGATGGTCATCTCGACCACCACGGCATCATTGTTTACATTATCATTAACTTCCCCCCCTTTGGGAGGGATTACATTCTCCGGGTTCCCGGCTTCCCGGGCTCTCTTCGTCGCTCGACCGGACCCGCGTGAGATCATGCCCACGGGTTTCTCCGTTGGGCAGTTGTCGATCGCAGGGACAGGTGGTAAGGCCGCGAGCGGCTGCCCTTTAGAGGGGGCCTCGTTCTTAACGAACTTTCTGAGGTAACCCCTCCGGATCAGCTCCTCGTTCTCCCGCTTCAGGTGGCGACAATCCTCCGTGTCATGCCCGTGCTCGCGGTGGAACTGGCAGTACTTCGATTTGTCTCGGACGGCTCTCGGGTTCTGAGGAGGAGGTCGGCGGAGGTAGCGCTCGCCCTCGATTTCCATGAGGATCTTTGTTCGAGGTGCGAGGAGGGGGGTGTACCTCCGCTCGGGAGTGGCTTCGCCCCTCGGCCTTAGATTTGGGTGAGGGTCGGCAGACGGCCCGGGCCTCCGAGCTCCCGGGGTGTCCCTCGGGAGCGGCTTCTTTGAAGTCTTCCCGTCCAGCTCTCGACGGGTGCGGTCAGCCTCCTCCGCTCGGATGTACTTGTGGGCGCGGAGGAGGAGCTCGGAGTACGTCTTGGGCGGCTTCTTGTCCAGGGAATAGGTCAGGCGGGACGTCTTGAGCCCGCGCTTCAAGGCCAGCATGGCGACGGGCTCGTCCAAGCTATAGATCTCCAGGGCTGCGATCTTGAACCGGGTGATGTAGTCCCGGAGCAGCTCCTGGTCCTGCTGGCGGATGGAGAAGAGGCTGTCCACCTCTCTCGGCACCTTTCGACAAGCGTCGAAGTGTGCCACGAACCTTCCTTCCAGCTGATGGAAGGAGCAAATGGATCCGGGCTTGAGGCGGGTGAACCAGACTCGAGTGGCCTTCCGGAGGGTTGCCGGGAAGGCGATGCACAGAAGAGCGTCGGTGGCCCCCTAGACCCTCATGAGAGCTTTATAGCTCTCCAAATGGTCCAGGGGGTCGGTGGTCCCGTCGTAGGGATCCACCTGCGGCATGCGGAACCGTTTCGGGATCGGTTCCGCTTGGATTTCTTCAGAGAAAGGGGGGTGGGAGTCGTAGCCCGCCGGGTCTGCCGACAAGTTCTGCAGGTCGGCAAATCGGCGGGCGAACTCCGCCAGCTTGCGCTCATGCTCCTCCAGGCGCCTCTCGGCCTGGCGCCTGATGGCTTCGTCGGTGGAGTCTTCCACCGAGGCTGCGGGTGAAGGGGGCGCCGATCGGTCCCGGCGCGAGGTCTGGCCTCGGCGTCGCTTGCTGCGATGCACCGTTTCGGCCCCGTCGACCGGGGATCGACTCTCGTGATCCTCCGAACCAGAATATTTTCTCTTTGCGGGAGCTTGGTGGCTCCCCCGGGGGTTGGAGATGGCCCTCGGATGGGATGGCCTGCCCTGAATTGAGCGTAGGCTCCCGCGCTGCCCCGCGGCTCGGGCCGCGGGGGTCCCTGGCTGCGGCTGGGTGGCCAGGGACCATTGCTGATGCTGAAGCTGCCGGACCGCTGAGGTCAAAGTCTGCAGCTGCTGGACGATGGCCGCAAGGGATCCGTCTACCGGTGTAGGCTGTTGTGGAAGAGGAGGGGGAGCCGGAAGCTCCCCTTCGGGGCTGTGGCCCCCTGGGGGGGAGTGGACTTTCCCTACACAGCTGGTGGACGCCTCGCGACCATGAGTGACCACCATTGCTGGAGAGCGTGATACTTGCAGAAAGCTGGTTCCCGCTAGGGGTTAGTGTCCTGCCCCCCTACCTGGTGCGCCAATCTGTTGCCGCTCTCTCCACCGCGCCCGTGCCACGGATCCGCCGATCCCTCCTGACCGCCTGGCGAGGGAGCCTCCCTTCCCGCGGAGAACCTGCAAAAAAGGGGGTTAGAAGACCCTGGCCGGGGATCCCGGCAAGGGAGCTCCGACGGTCAAGTCAGTAGACGACGAGAAGGAATAGACTCTCCACCGGACCCTCGAAAGGGTCCCAGACTTAGAGAGTTAACTGGTGAAGAAAGCGCTTTGGGGACCAGAATCTCGGCTGGGCCTCCTTGCCGAGCTCACACCCAGTGTTCCCCTCTCGGGATCTCTGGTTTCTCTCTCGGAGCGAGGCCTTTTGCCAGTGCTTCCTCCTTGTCCCCAGGCTGGTTGGCTTACCTTGTCGTCCCCAGATTCTTCCCTCTTTATTCTCTTTTGTCGTGCGCTTGTTTCTTCCTCCTTGGAGACTTCCCCTCCCCGTCCTTTTCTCTTTTCCCTTTTCGGTGAAGGGGGCCAGGCGGCTTTCCGACCTCGTCCGCCGGGCCCAGCAGGGAAAAGGCAAAGACAGAAGAGAAAGAGGGGAGGGCGGTGCTGGCAGGGTGGCCGGTCAGGCCTCGGGCCCAGTGAGAGCGCTCTCTTCCCCAAGCATGGGCGCCATCTATCTATGGGGCCTGTTCCATCAGGATCGCGTCTCTCGGCTGCGGGACCTGTCGGGCCGATGCTAGTGATGTTCTGCGTGCCGC
Source organism: Areca catechu (assembly GCA_021397845.1). Classification (NCBI taxonomy): domain Eukaryota; kingdom Viridiplantae; phylum Streptophyta; class Magnoliopsida; order Arecales; family Arecaceae; genus Areca; species Areca catechu. Next base: position 139,574,193 of record CM038043.1, read on the forward strand.
CGCCCTCCATACGGGGCACCGTCTGGGATTCGTACGGCCCGAGGGATGGCCTCGGGGCCTGTCTCTCTCCCTGGGGCCTTCTCCGTACGAGCGGTCTGACCTTAGCTGAGTTGGACCCATCTCCGGGGGCCAACTGGCGAGGGGCGAGGGACCAGCCGACCTCGGCTTAGGTGGACCCCTCCTGGGTGGACACCTGGCAAGGTGGCAGGAGGTCGCCTGGCTTCGACCGAGGTGGACCCGTCTCCGGGTGGCCACCTGGCGGAGGGTGAAGGACCGGCCGACCTCGGCTTAGGTGGACCCCTCCTGGGTGGACACCTGGCGATGTGGCAGGAGGTCGCCTGGCTTCGGCCGAGGTGTTCCCGTCTCCGGGTGGCCACCTGGCGAAGGGCGAGGGACCGGCCGACCTCGGCTTAGGTGGAGCCCTCCTGGGTGGACGCCTGGCGAGGTGGCAGGAGGTCGCCTGGATTCGGCCGAGGTGGTCCCGTCTCCGGGTGTTCACCTGGCGAAGGGCGAAGGACCGGCCGACCTCGGCCCAGGCGGACCCCTCCTGGGTGGACACCTGGCGAGGCGGCAGGAGGTCGCCTGACCTCGGCCGAGGTGGTCCCATCTCCGGGTGTTCACCTGGCGAAGGGCGAAGGACCGGCCGACCTCGGCCCAGGCGGACCCCTCCTGGGCCCGGGCGCCAATGAGGGGGCAGAGGGACTCCGAGCCGAGCTCGACCTCGGCGAAAGCGGTTTGCCTTAGACAGTCATCGGGCGGTGTAATCTTGCCGATCCTGGCCTTGAAGGAGTGGCGCCGACTTGGCCGGGGAAACCTCCACGTGGCTCGATCGTATTCGGCGGTACCTGAGCCTGGCCACGTCACTGTCACGGCTGTAACAGCATACATGATAGAATCCACTATCGAAGCATATGAGATTCTACTCATACACTCTCTCTCCTCATGAGTTATCGCATAATCCTTTTTGGAGAGTGTAATTCCAGGGCCTATCGGGAGATAGCCTTTCTTGGAATTCTCTATGCTGAACCGCTTTAGCATAATATCAATGTACGTAGATTGGGATAGTCCTAAAAGCCTCTTATACCTATCTCTATAGATCTTCATACCCAGTATGTAAGAGGCTTCATTCAATTCCTTCATAAAGAACTGAGATGACAACCAGACCTTTATTTCTTGTAGTGCTGGGATGTCATTCTCGATTAAGAGAATGTCATCCACATATAATACAAGGAATACAATCACAGAACCATTTGCCCATTTATAAATGTAAGGTTCTTCTCTGTTCCTAACGAAGCCATACGACTTGATACACTTATCAAATCACATGTTCCAACTCCAAGATACTTGCTTCAGTTTATAGATGGACCTTTGAAGCTTGCACACCTTTGACTCATTTGTGGATGTGAACCCTTCAAGTTGTATCATATATACATCCTGTCCCAGCTCACCATTCAGGAAAGTTGTTCGGATATCCATTTGCCAGATTTCATAGTCAAAGTGTGCCGCTAAAGCAAGTATGATCCGAATGGATTTGAGCATTACCACAGGAGAGAATGTCTCGTCATAGTCAATACCATAATGTTGACGATATCCCTTGGCAACCAAATGGACTTTATAGTCTCTACCTGCCTGCCTGCACCCTTTTTCTTTTAAAAATCCATTTGCATCCAATGAATTTTATTCCCTCAGGTGGATCAACCAATGTCCATACATTATTGATTTCCATGGACTCCATTTTGGATCTCATGGATCCTAGCCATTTCTCAAAGTCGGGCCTCTATATTGCATCCATATAGGTGATCGGGTCCTCTTTGTTCTCATCGAGTTCAATGGGATCACCATCCCGGACCAAGAAATCATAGTATCTGTCCGGTTGACACGGTACCATATCAAATCTCCTTAACGGTTCCTGTGTGGGCTCTGGGTGTGATCTAATCACATCCGGTTCTATGTTGTTCCTTAAGTGTGTCAGTTCTTCTACTTGTTGAATTTTACTAAGTTCAATCTTAGCAGTTATAGTTCTTTACCAAGGAACTCCTTTTCCAAAAAGATAATCCTAAGACTGATAAACAACTTTTGTTCCTCAGCCAAGTAGAAGTAGTATCCCTTAGACTCTTTTGGATATCCAACAAATAGGCACTAGTCAGACCTAGGTCCAAGCTTATCCATTTCCAAACGTTTGACATAAACCGAGCAACCCCAAACCCGAAGGTGTACGAGTATCGGCTTACATCCAGCCCATATCTTATATGGGATTTTGCTAATCGACTTACTCGAAACCCTATTTAAAAGGTAGCAGGCTAACTCTAGAGCACATCCCCAAAATGATAGCGGCAAAGAAGCAAAGCCCATCATGGATCGATCCATGTCTAACAGGGTTCGATTCCTCCTTTCAGACACTCCATTTAACTGAGATGTCCTTGGAGGTGTCCATTGAGAAAGAATCAAATTCTCCTCAAGATATGTCAAAAAATTACTAGAAAGATATTCACCATCTCGATCTGATCGAAGGGTTTTGATATACTTTCCAGTTTATTTTTCTACTTCATTACGATATTGTTTGAACATTTCAAATGATTCATATTTATGTCTCATCAAGAAGACATAAGCGTATCTCGAAAGGTTGTCTGTAAATGTTATAAAATAATTCTACCCATCTTTGGTACTAATATTTATAGGTCCGCATACATCAGTATGTACCAGACTTAGAATTTCTTTGGCTCGTTCACCTTTTCCAGTAAAAGATGATCTTGTCATCTTTCTAAGAAGACAGGACTCACAGGTTGGTAGTGAATCACATTCACTGATCTTGAGAAGACCCTTGCTTTTCAACTTGTTTATCATGTTCTTGTTAATATGACCTAGCCTACAATGCTATAGATATGCATTGCTGACATTATCTATCCTAGGGCATTTGCTAGATATGTACACTACACTAATAGGTCACAATAGTACATAAATGCTATTATTCATGTATCCATTTATCACAACAGAATCATTCCAAATGATTTTGTAAATGTCATTCTTTATTGATGTCATAACCATACATGGCCAATTGGCCTACAGAAATGACATTCAGGAAGAAAGATAGATAGTAATAACACTCATTCAAAATGATTGTACAAGACTTGAAAACTAATTTTAGGGCTCCCAATGCCAGGACTAGAACTTGGCTTCTATTTTCCACATTCAAGAATCTCTTGCTGTCGTCGAATCTCCTACTAAGTTGAAGTCCTTGCAAAGAATTGCAAATATGAATTGGACTTCCGGTATCCAATACCCAATTAGTAGTATTGCAGATAGAAAAACTACAAGGTGTTATCATATAAATACCTTGTCCAGCACTACCCTGCTGCTTCCTCTTCTTAGACCTGTTCGGATCAAGGGACGCAATATAAAGAAGACAGTTCCTCTTCCAATGACCCTGCTTCTTATAAACGAAGCACTCCGCCTGGCTCTTATCAACCTTCACCTTCTTGACCTGACTGGGTCCAGAAGTATTTTGTACCTTCTTTTCTTTATTTCTCTTTGAAGGCCCACGTAGGCAACCCAAGAGGGGGGGTGAATTGGGTTTTATAAAACTTTTGTACTATTTAATTGATGAACTAAAGCAAGTATATGCTAATGCAATTCAAGTGCTTGTGTATTTCAAATAAATGCAGCAGAAATAATGAAATAAAAGCATAAGGAGAACAATCACACAAACACAAAGATTTATAGTGGTTCAGTGTCAACCAAGCACCTACATCCACTCCCCAAGAACCCCTTGGAAATTCCACTAAGTTTGGTTTTATAACTTAGGCTCACCAATAACCTTTACTTGTTTTGTCTTCGGGCTCTCAAGTCAAACCCTAGTTGGTTTCAAGGCTCACCAACAACCACCCTTGGTTTTACGGGATAACCAAGAACCTAAATAACTTGTTTTAGCTTCGGGCTCACAAGTGAAACCCTAATTGGTTTCAAGGCTCACCAACAACCACTTTGGTTTTCAAGGCTTACCAAAAACCTCTTTGGTTTTTCAAGGCTCACCAAAAACCTTAAGTAAAATAATGTAAGAGCAAGTATAAATGAATACAATAAAAGCTTTCTAAAATAAAGCAAATATCTCTTTGAAGCCCTTGATTGTTGATGAAGATCTTGTCTTCAAGTTGATGAAGCTTTTGATTGATGCTTGTAGATGTAGACTTTGAATGCTCTCTTTGAAACTTGGAAGCTTGAAGGCTTTGAATCACTCAACTCTTGAATCCTTGAAGAATATTCAAAAAACTCACCAAAGGATTGCTTCCCCAATTGATTTTTGATGTTTATATAGCCTCCCAACACTTAAATGACCGTTTATAGCCGTTAGGAAAGAAAATATGACCGTTTGGAAGCAAGTTGGAGAAGTTTTGCAGCCCAGAAAACTAGCCGTTACTGTTCAAGTGTCGACACTACACCTTCAGGTGTTGACACTTCAGTTTCAAGTGTCGACACTTCAGTTTTCAGGTGTCGACACTTTACTTCCAAGTGTCGACACTTCACTGAAAGAGCTTTCTGAAGTTTTCTATTTGTCTCAAGCCTTGAGTCGACACTTCACTCTTCAAGTGTCGACACTTGATCCTCAGGTGTCGACACTTCATTTTCAAGTGTCGACACTTGCCTGTGCCATTTCTGAAACATCTTCAAATTAAAACTTTAACCTCTTCAAGTCCTTCCATATTAATTCCAAAGTCCATATACTTGATTTTCCATTAATTTAAGGACTTTTTCAACTGAAATACAAGCATTTCTTCATTCAACATGGTTGAGTACTAAGATCTGAAAAATATACTTAAAATATAATTAGTACTCATATATACTTAAACATTTTGTCAATCATCAAAATCAAGACCAGAGTCAACAATCTCCCCCTTTTTGATGATGACAAAACCTTTAAGTATATGAAAAGGGTAAGCTTAAAAAAGATTAACAATAAGATAAACATGTAAGCTCAAAACAATAAGCACCAAGCTCCCTCTCAAAATATGATCCAAAAAATCTTCAAAAATATTTTTCAAAATATGCAAAAAATTTTAAATTTTCAAAATTTCTTCTTCTTACTAATTCTTTCTTTTAGATAAAAATATTTTACATTCTTCTGCCCCTTTTGCACTTTCTTTCATTTCTCAAATAATTTTTCATGTTTATCCAATCTTCCCCTTTTTATACTTAACAATTTTCTCCCCCTTTTTGACATCATGAAAAAGGGTGAAAGGCAATACAAAGTGGGAATGAAGTTGGAAAGAATAGTAAGTAGGTCATCAAAATCAATGCATGAAATCAAATATTTATGATATCAATTGAATATGATATAAATTGAACAATATACCAAAGAATGTAAGCACATGCAAGAAATGATTTGATGTATATTATCCATTCGCCTTACTTGTTCATGGGATAAGGTCACAGCGGCATCCCTACACGTCATAAGAGAGCCCGATGAATGGGAAGAGAGGGTCTTTAAGCCCTACTTATCTCCTATGACTGGACGGCCATGGTGACAACACAATCCGAAGCGATTACTAGGAATTATTTTAAAAATAATTTTGATACCAATAGAATATGATACCATTTGAATGTAACTCCCTTCAAAGAATTAGATTTGAAAATAAGAAGAAGGAGTATCAGAGCAATATAAGCAAAGCATGATATCAACAAGATATTCAAAGCATCAAATATGATAACAAATCTTTGGATGCTCCCCGTGAATGTTATTCCTCCTTTAAAAATATGCATTTATTTCAGGAATAAAACATGAAAGCTTATGCATCAAGATTTGAAATTTTTCAAGATATTCATGATTTTCAAAATACAAAGCATTTATATCACTTAAAAACTTTTAGCATGATTTCAAATTCATTTTAAGATGATTTGATATCCATACAAATGCTAGAAGTAATATGATATCAAGTCTAGCTACTAGAGCAAGGGTTTGTCAATATGCATACATTCTTCTTAAATGTATCCCTTAACTACCAGTTCTATACTTGATTCAAATCAGTTCTAACTTAAGCATAGATGGCAACAATGAAAGCACATAAATTGTAACATTTTACTTGAAATAATTCAGAAACTATATTAATCAAAATTAAGTGAAGATCTAATAATCACAAGTTTGACCATGAGAGCTTCAAATCCATCAACATCAAAATGGTCATGATCATAACAAATGATTATTAGTCTAAGCTTGATTCTAATCAATCACTTAAAAATATTTTTCAAAGCAATATGCATCTTTAAAAGTATTTTTCATGAAATACATTAATCAAAATCAAGTGAAGGTCTCACAATCATAAGTTTAATCATGATAGCATGAAATTCATCAACATCAAGAAGTCCATGATCATAACCAATGATTATAAGTCTAAACCTAATTCTAATTAATCATTTAAAATAATTTTTTAAAGTAATTGATGCAATAATTATAACAAAAAATTTAACTACATTTTCAATCATGGAATGAGATGTTTAGAATTTACCAATATACATAATCCTTCCTTTTACCATTTAGTCCAAAATGTAGCTTGTCCACTTCTTTAAATTGTCTTGTACAACCTCTTTCAATAACTTCTTTTCTTCATGTTAGGTTGCAAGACATTCCTGCAAAACAAATTAAGTGGACATTTTTGGTACCCAAATTTTCTTGGGTCCTTTATGATTAGTAATTATGGTTCCTTTTGGAACCCAAACTTTTCTTAATCTAAAAGGATAACCATATTTAGAAGATAAATTGAAAGAAGCAGGAATAGAGAAATTCTTCAAAAATTTTTGCTTCTTTTTCTCAACCAAAATATTTTTCTTATTCAAAACTTTATCACATAAATCTTTCAAAACAATATTTTCTTATTCTAAAAATTCTTTTTCTTTAGAAAAATTATTCTTTTTATTTTTTAAAATATCAATCTTGGCATTTAAATCACTATTTTTATTTGCAAGATTGGTGTTGTCAAGAGAAAATAAATCTACATGCTTATTTAATTTCTTGTGCTCAAATTTTAGCAATCTATATTCATGCACAAGATTATTAGATGCATCATGTGATTCTTTAAAGATAAAATTATAATTATTTTTAGCACATACCTTTTTCTCATTTGCCATGAAACAAAGATGGGCAACTTCATCATCCGTACTTGAATCTTCGCTATCGCTCCAAGTTGCCATCATTGCCTTGAATTTCTTTTTAGCCTTGAGAGCTATTATTTTCTTTTCTGTATCAGCTTCCACTATCCTTTGCCATAAGTTCAACTCATAGGTCATGAGTGAACCGATAAGCTCCTCCAAAGGTAAGGTTTCTACATCTTTAGCTTCTTGGATCGCCGTCACCTTTGGATCCCATGATTTTGGCAAGGATCTAAGAATTTTGTTCACCAAATCAGCATTAGTATAGATTTTGCTAAGACTTTTTAATTCATTAATAATAGTCATAAATCTTGAAAACATATCAGATATAGATTCATAATGCATCATTTCAAAAATTTCAAAAGAATGTATAAGCAAATTAATTTTAGTGTTCTTCACTTGAAGAGTACCCTCATGAGTAACTTCAAGTGTGTCCCATATTTCCTTCGCTGATGTGCATGTAAAAATTCTATTAAATTTATTTAAGTCCAATGCACAATAAAGCAAGTTCATTGCTTTAGCATTGATTTCAATTTATTTAATGTCATATTCATTCCAATCCTCTTCGAGCTTTGGAATGGAAATGCCATTAACCAAAATGGAAGGAATATGAGGACCACTAATAATAATTTTCCAAAGAAGATAACTAATAGATTGAATATAGATGCGCATGCGAGTTTTTCAAAATGTGTAATTTATGCCATTGAAAAATGGTGGTCTAACACTAATACCTACAAGGGTTGCCATAATCTTTAACTCAAAATCGTTAGATTTTCAATCAGAGCACCGAGCTCTGATACCAATTGAAGGCCCACGTAGGCAACCCAAGAGGGAGGGTGAATTGGGTTTTATAAAATTTTTGTACTATTTAATTGATGAACTAAAAGCAAGTATATGCTAATGCAATTCAAGTGCTTGTGTATTTCAAATAAATGCAGCAGAAATAATGAAATAAAAGTATAAGAAGAACAATCACACAAACACAAAGATTTATAGTGGTTCGGTGCCAACCAAGCACCTATATCCACTCCCCAAGAACCTCTTGGGAATTCCACTAAGTTTGGTTTTATAACTTAGGCTCACCAATAACCTTTACAACTTGTTTTGTCTTCGGGCTCACAAGTCAAACCCTAGTTGGTTTCAAGGCTCACCAACAACCACCCTTGGTTTTACGGGATAACCAAGAACCTAAACAACTTGTTTTGGCTTCGGGCTCACAAGTAAAACCCTAGTTGGTTTCAAGGCTCACCAACAACCACTTTGGTTTTCAAGGCTTACCAAAAATCTCTTTGGTTTTCCAAGACTCACCAAAAACCTTAAGTAAAACAATGTAAGAGCAAGTATAAATGAATACAATAAAAGCTTTCTAAAATAAAGCAAATATCTCTTTGAAGCCCTTGATTGTTGATGAAGATCTTGTCTTTAAGTTAATGAAGCCTTTGATTGATGCTTGTAGATGTAGACTTTGAATGCTCTCTTTGAAACTTGGAAGCTTGAAGGCTTTGAATCACTCAACTCTTGAATCCTTGAAGAATATTCAAAAAACTCATCAAAGGATTGCTTCCCCAATTGATTTTTGATGTTTATATAGCCTCCCAATACTTAAATGACCGTTTATAGCCGTTAGGGAGGAAAATATGACCGTTTGGAAGCAAGTTGGAGAAGTTCTGCAGCCCAGAAAACTAGTCGTTACTGTTCAAGTGTCGACACTACACCTTCAGGTGTCGATACTTCAGTTTCAAGTGTCGACACTTCAGTTTCCAGGTATCGACACTTCACTTCCAAGTATCGACACTTCAGCTCCAGGTGTCGACACTTCACTGAAAGAGCTTTCTGAAGTTTTCTATTTGTCTCAAGCCTTGAGTCGACACTTCACTCTTCAAGTGTCGACTCTTGATCCTCAGGTGTCGACACTTCATTTCCAAGTGTCGACACTTCCCTGTGCCATTGCTGAAACATCTTCAAATTAAAACTTTAACCTCTTCAAGTCCTTCCATATTAATTCCAAAGTCCATATACTTGATTTTCTATTAATTTAAGGACTTTTTCAACTGAAATACAAGCATTTCTTCATTCAACATGGTTGAGTACTAAGATCTGAAAAATATGCTTAAAATACAAATAGTACTCATATATACTTAAACATTTTGTCAATCATCAAAATCAAGACCAGAGTCAACAATCTTTTTTCCTTTCTTAAAAGGATGATGCCTCACTGAAGATCCTTCCACTAGATTTACGATCCCTTTATTGAATTGGTGGTCTTTCTCATAAGTCTGTAGTAACCCCAACAGACTGTGGTAATTAACTACAGGCTTATTCATTCTGAAGTAATCGAGAAAGTCTAAATAAGAAGAGGGCAGGGAATCAGTATCGCATCTTTCTCGAGCTATTCATGCAAGGAACATTCGAGCTTGCCCAAGCGCTCAACCATCTCAGTCATGTATAATGCATGATCAGTGACTGAGGCCCCATTAAGCATCCGTGCATTATAGATAGCATAGGAGACCTTGTACCTCTCAACGTCATCTGGTGTATTGAAGGACTCCTTCAATTCTTGAAGGATCTCCTCCGGCTGGGCTTCCTTAAATTTTGCGATTGAACTCGTCGTTCATCGCTGCCAACATGATGCATCAGATAATGATCCTATCAAAGAGCTACTTCTGATAAGTATCTCTGACCGAACCCCGAGCATTGGGAGCAGGGGTTTTAGGTGCCGGATCCGATATCACATATAAGATCCGTTCATGCTCCAGGATAATCCTGAGCCTTCGATACCAGCTATCAAAGTTGGGACTCATGAGTTTCTCATTATCGAGAAGAGATCGGAGTGACAAGTTGGTAGACATCTGAAAGGAAAACCAAAACCTATTAGTGTATATGTTGATCCTAGGATTGATTTTAATGATTACAAAATATTGATGCATGATTATGTTACTAATTATCCTTGTAAAGATTATTTTTGTAGAGTATCATAGGTCTAGAAGATGTTTGAAGTGGTTTGGACGATGTTGGAAGATGTTTGGAGATGCTTGAAAGCCTTTTGGACAAAGTTCACTTGAGCCAACTCGCTGGAAATTCGAGCTGACTCTTCCAGAATGGCTGAAATTGAGTTCTGAATAGATCTGACTCTTTTATGCCTCATCCAATGTCCCAAGAAACTTTTTGTTTATAGAAAAGGTAACAAATCAAATGATTATGATAGGTAGATGCATGGGTATGCCATTGATGTTGGATTAGTCAAAAAAAAATAGTAATTAAAGAAAAAATAAAGAGTAGCATGGATTCTAATGCCTTGATCTTTAAAAATTTTTGTCACCATTGTACCACCATTCAAAGGAGATAGATTTAGATAATGATAAGGTGTAACACAAAACCGCGTTGGTAAAAATTCTAAGTTACAACTACTTATAGGATAGAAAGTAATATTAGATTGAGAATTAAGATAACAGAAATTACAGTTGGATGGTCGAAGGACTTTCTTTCTAGAATAGAAAAGCACCTAATTATATTAAACATAACTACCCACTTTGATGGTTACTATTCACATCTAGCTACCGCACTTAGTACTTATGATAACTGGTGTACTATATTAACACAATCATTCTGTACTAACTATCAAACCGATAATCATATCTTATGATATCGATATATTTCAAAATTCTCACATTAATGGTCTGACACTTTTATTCAACCTACAATACAATCTTCTATACTTGGGAGTATCTTGGAGACCGATCCATTCATCTTAGTCTCTTCCTTCTAGCGACTATCTAGGCAAATGCATATACCTCAGCTCAAGGCTCTATAGGCCTTATCTGATTCTTCTTCAAAGTAGCTACAATATCCTTGGATGATAAGAGGTGGGTAAATAATACCTTCAAATCCTATTAACCATTGATCATATTGGTAATAGGATGTACTAGATATCACATCTACTATCATAAGAACAACATTCAAGAGTCCGAAACACTTTATACTTTTTGGGATTCCTATGCCTTTTAATATAACTCCTGTCAAACATATATCTTCTCTTTTTAAGGATCGTCCATGTGGCTTAACAAATAATGAGATAACTCACCCCTCATGGGAGGCCGCTTTCCAAAGTACCGCAATTTGTTGGAACCCTTTTATGACACAATGCCGTATGCCACCAAAACCTTTTTAAAGAGCTTGGAGGATTTGTCTTCCATTACCATTTCAAATAGGCAAATAGCTTACGTTCCCCTCGCATTCCTCAAGCTCTTTTATCTCTTGTAAAAAGATAGGTGAAGATCTCGCTTTCCTTTTAGCTGTTGCTCAAGAGAAATGAGAAGATTTAGAGCATTCTAGAGTACCACAATAAGTCGATCCTTAAATACTGATTGTTATACCCCACCGGTTCACCGTCTGAACCAGATCGCTACAGGGGTCCGACCGACCCACAGAAGGAGAGGTCTGAACGACTCACGAGGTCCGACTGCTCGCTCCTGCTGAGGTCCGGTCCATCGCTCTCCTTCGAAAGTCCGATCCACTGGAGTAGAGGTCCAACGGCCCGCTCCTGCTGAGGTCTGGCCCATCGCTCACCTTCGAAAGTCCGACCCACTGAAGTAGAGGTCCGACAGCCCGCTCCTGCTGAGGTCCAGCCCACTGCTCTCCTTCTTACACCCTTCTTCAGAGGATCGATTGGCCCTCCCAGTCGGCATCTGACCGGCTCACTCCAATGCCTGGAGAAGTTTAGAAATCTCTTCTGTTACAACAGAATCCTACCACGGCAGCAGCATTGCTCCACTACTCCCACGACACCGCCTTGTCCGGATGCCACGTGGCCACTTTCCAGATCCTCCTAGGGGTAAATCAGTCTTTTTCAGACTCTTCCCTAATGGATTTTGGAATGTTCCGTGCCTATATAAGGTGCCCGGGAGACCCCATTTTGAGCTAAGGACTCTCTTCCCTCTCCATACGCTATTTCCTTGATTCCTCCATTTTGTTGCCTTCAAGCTCCTGCTAACTTAAGCACCGGGGGGTCCCTCGCCGGAACACCACTAGTGCCCCGGGGACTTTGTTGCAGGTCGACCGAGAGAGGAGTGCTCCAGCATAGCCGATCGAGCCCGGTCTAGGAGAAGTCGCCGTAACAGATTGGTGCTAGAGGAAGGGGCTCAACCCTTTTCTAAAAGGAGGAATCCGTCTGTTCAGCCAAACAATGGCTAAGGGAAGAGCTCAAAATACCTCTATCAGAAGAGGTCATTCCCCATCTAGGTCTGAGGGACCTCCCAGGCAAAACGACGCCACCGTTGCTGTTGCTGAGCCCACCATCACCCTGGGACTATAGCAGTTCCAAATGTTGATGAATCGAATCGAAACGCTCACCACCATGGTTTTGCATTTCCAGGAGGCAGCTGACAACCGGCAGCAGCCACCAGCTGCTTCCTACGCTAACCCTCCAGCTGCCGCTGAGAGAAGTCGATAGCCAGAAGCCCCTCAGCATTGTCCTCCTGCCGCCATGGAGCCCCGAAGGTCCTTGGGCACTCGCACCGACAGCAAGAGGGCAAGATCTGCTTTGCCCTCCTACGCTGAATCCACCTCTACTAGCGTTCGGCCTATCGCCGAACTCCCGAGAGACTACACCAGCAAGATTTTGCGCATGGAGGAGCGCATTGCTAAAATTGTTCACCGATAGAAGGCCGAAGGGAGGTAGGTATACGACTCCCATCCCCCATTCTCTGATGAGATTCTGGCGAAGACGATTTCCCGCCACTTCAAAATCCCTTAGGTGGACCCCTATGATGGCACCACCGACCCACTGGACCATCTGGGCACTTATAAGGCCCACATGATGGTGCAAGGTGCCTTTGACACCCTCCACTACATTGCCTTCCCTGCTACCCTCAAGAAGACCACCCGGATGTGGTTCTCCGTCATCCGGCCAGGTACGATCTACTCTTTTTCTCAGCTTGAAAATCTTTTTCTTTTTCATTTCAGGACCTGCAGTCGGATCCTAAGGAACACCGATTGTCTCTTCCTCATACTACAAAAGGAGGGAGAGACTCTTCGGGATTTCATGGCCCGTTTCAACTCAACGGCCATGGAGATCTCGGATCTAAATGAAGACGTAGCTATGTTAGCCTTCAAGCGAGGGCTCTGCTCGTCCAGGCTTACTTTCTTCCTGGACAAGAGGTTTTCGACAAGCTACAGTGAACTCCTAACCAGGGCATAGAAGTATGCCCTGGCAGAAGAACAAGCGAACAGTCGGTGCCAGGCAGAGGGGAGGCCGGCCTCCAAGAAGCGGAGCGACAAGACTCCTGAAGTCCGACCTTCGAATGACGGCCACCAGTTAGCCCAGCACCGATGTTCAAAGCCGAAGGACTTTTCTAGGAGGTTCGAGACCTATGCGCCCCTCTCCCTTCCAAGGGAGAAGATCCTCCTGGAGATCGAGAATGAGACCTTCCTTCAGAGGCCTCGGTTGATGAGGGGCCTTCCTGCCTCCAGAAACAGAGATAAATTATGTCGGCTCCACAGGGACCATGGGCACAGCACCGAAGAATACCTACAATTGAAGGATGCCATTGAAGACCTCATCTGGAGGGTGTACCTGCACAAATATGTCCGACCCCACTGGGATTGGGCCGAAGCCTCAAATTCCAGAAACCCTCCAGAGGAGGCGGAGCTTCCCAACTAGCGGCCGACCAGTGGAGATGTCGGCATGCTGTATCGGCGATCCGAATGGAGCTACGAAGACATCCCAGACATTGTCAAGAGGTCCAGGGGCTCCAATGCAATCACCTTCTCCGATGAAGACCTTCTAGAGTCCCATGTTTTCGAAAATGATCTTGTAGTCATGTCGGCAGTAATTGCCAACTACGATGTATAAAGGATACTTATAGATAATGGAAGCTCCACGGAGGTATTACTGTATGATGCATTTTTGAGAATTAACCTGTCCAGGTAAATGCTACAAGAATCCCCCATGCCGCTGATAGGTTTCAAGAGAAATTCCATCGGAGTTGAGGGGGAGATAGTTCTCCCCGTAACGATCGGGATGGAGCCTTCCTAGAAAACCCTCCCCATCAACATTGTGGTCGTTCGGATGACCTTGGCTTATAACACCATTTTGGGCTAACCGACTCTCAATAAGTTCCGAGCCATCGTGTCTACTTATCATCTATTGGTGAAGTTTCTAACCAGGAGCGGGGTCAGAGTTATGAGGGAAGACCGTCAGATGGCTAGACAATGTTTAACTATTCTGAACCAACAGTCGAAAGGCCGTCCTACTCTGGAGCAGCTCGACCCGAGGACTGAGGCCGATGGCCGTGGTCAGCTAGAAGAAAAATCCTATCCGTCTCCCTTCGGAAAGATGACCCCACCAAAGTCCTCCAGATCGGAAGCTCCCTCAGCGAAGACATCAAGTCAGAGCTGATTGGCTTCCTTAAAAGTAACGCCAATGTTTTTGCTTGGTCGGCGTCAGACATGCCGGGCATACCATCGTATGTTATCGCTCATCAGCTTAAGGTGGATCCGACCTACAGGCCCGTCCATCATAAAAAGAGGAGCTTCACTGCTGAAAGGCAGAGAGCTATCGACGAAGAAGTAAAGAAGCTCTCTGACACTGGCTTCATCAGGGAAGCTCACTATCTTGAATGGCTAGCGAATGTTGTTATGGTGAAAAAAGCTAACGGGAAGTGGAGGATCTGTGTAGATTACACTGACCTCAATAAGGCTTGTCCGAAGGACAGCTTCCCCTTACCAAAGTTTGACCAACTGGTGGATGCTACGGCCAGCCACCAGCTCCTCAGCTTTATGGATGCCTTCTCTGGCTATAACCAGGTCAAGATGCATCCGGAGGATGAGAAGAAGACTGCCTTCATCACCGATAAAGGCCTGTACTGTTACAGGATGATGCTCTTTGGCTTAAAGAATGCTGGTGCCACCTTCCAAAGACTGATCAACCGAGTGTTCGAAGGGCAGCTAGGCAGAAATATGGAGGCTTATGTGGATGATATGATAGTAAAGAGCCTCCATAAGGCCGACCACATCAAAGACTTGCGGGAATCCTTTGACGCACTCAGACGTCATCGGATGAAGCTGAATCCTGTGAAGTGTACCTTGGGATAACTTCTGGCAAGTTCCTCGGCTTCTTGGTTACACAGAGAGGAATTGAAGTGAACCCTGACAAGATAAGAGCCGTCATTGAGATGCACATATGACCAACAAGAAGCAGGTGCAAGAGCTCATAGGCTGAATTGCCTCCCTCAGTCGTTTCATCTCCCATTCGGCTGAAAGTCCCTGCCATTCTTCAAGACCCTGCATCGATCGGAAAGTTTCGTTTGGACTGACGAATGTCGATCAGCTTTCAAAGCACTGAAAGAATATTTGAAGAATCCTTCATTACTAGCCAAACCAATGGAGGGGGAGCCTTTGTATCTCTACATGTCGGCATCAGACGAGGCGGTTAGCACCGTCCTCGTGTGAGTCGGAGAGGATGGTCAGCAGAAGCCTGGCTGTTATATCAGTAAAGTCCTCCATGATGCCGAAACCAGGTATCCTAAGATGCAGAAGCTGGTTTATTCTTTGGTCATATCTGCCAAGCAGCTCTGACCGTACATCCAGGCGCATCCGATTGTGGTGATGACCGACCAACCTCTTAAGGTGATCCTTCGGAGTCTGGACACCTCCGGTCGGCTTGCCAAGTGGGCTGTCAAACTTGGTGAGTTCGACGTATCCTTCCAATCTCAATCTGCTTTGAAGGCCCAAGTAATCACTGACTTCATTGCAGAGTGCACCTGGAAGCAGGAGGCATCCTCTCAAATGGCTGAAGCACCTGAAGCTGACACCATCTACGAAGCCAAACCGGCCTGGACCCTCCATGTGGAGGAGCGTCCAACCTTGCAGGCTGTGGGGCTGGCCTGATCTTAGCTGACCCAGATGGAGAAAGTCTAGAGTATGCTCTCCACTTTTCCTTTCAGGTATCGAACAATCATGCAGAGTACGAAGCCCTCCTCGCAGGACTGCGAATCGCCAATGAACTAGGCATCATCCGGGTAAGAGCCTTCTCCGACTCCCAGCTGGTGGTCAACCAGGTGAAGGATGAATTCGAAGTGAGAGACCCAACCCTAGCCAAGTACTTGAACAAGGTACAAAACCTCATCTCTCGACTCAAATTCTTCGAAATCCTCCATATACCTCATCTGCAGAACTCCCGGGTGGATGCTTTGTCACGTTTGGCTATGGCGGTCATCGATACCTTCGACCGAACCTTTGTGGAGCATCTGTGGCATCCAAGTATCATGGAGGAGCCGACCGAGGTCCACCAAGTGGAACAGGAAACCTCTTGGATGGATCCAATTCTTGCTTTCCTAGTCAAAGGGACTCTTCCGGAAGATCCGACTGAGGCCAAGCGGGTGCATTGGACGGCTGGTGCGGGCACCAGAATCAGAAGAAGACTTCAGGGTTCCATCTGGATCTCTAATGACCTTGCCCGAAGATTAGGGTTTGTAATAAGGGTTGACCTGGTCAACCAGATTATTTTATTTCTTTGAGTCTGCATTTCATTTTGTTGAGTCATGTTGACTCAGTCTAAGTCCAAGTCAAGTCCTGGTTGGCACCATTCCCTAGGGCATCATTTTTTCTTCCAAGGCCAAATGCAAGTGGACGCCACACTCCCAGCCACACTCCCAGGACCAGTTGGTGCCACATTTCATCCCAGTGTCCCTGGTCCCCATGCCCAAGAGAGCAAGAAAATTTTCTCAGGAGAAGTCAAGGAAGGCACCCACAAGCTGCCAAAAGTAACCAAGCTAAAGGAGCAGGGAATTTTTCTTGGAGAGGACTTCAAGGTAGGCGCCCACACCTGTCTAAAGTACCTGGCTATGAATGGAAGGAGCCTAGTCTTGGGGAGAAAGACTAGGAGATGAGTATTTTCTTCCAAGAAAGAGCAAGTCATGGAAGGAAAACCCATGATTTAAGGAGAAGAACTAGGAGGTGCCCCACATACCTGCCATATGAAGCCATCACCTTGCATTTGAGGCCGCCCACTCCAAGGAAACAAGCCTGGTCGGTCAAGGAAAAGTTTTTCATGCTTAGGATGAATGTTTAGTCCCACATAGGAAGTAGTGTAATTTTGTTTCTCTTGCAAGGTCTATATATTTGACCCTTATGTAATCTTTTGATAAGAATGAGTAAATGAAATCATTTCTTGTGTTGAGCAACCTTGTATTCTCTTCTTCCGTACTTCTTTGAGTGTTGAGCTCCGTGAGGGAGTAAATCCGGGTTCCATTAGAGCCTTGAGGAGGTGAGAGATCTCCAAAGTTACCAAAACCCTGCCCCGCTTTCATCCCTGGCCGCCAACCCTAATTTCCTTTCATCATCCTAGCCGCCAACACCCAAATTCCTAAACCCTATTCTTACTTCATTCAAGGCCGCCATCTCCTTCTCCAAGCCACCGCCCACTATATCAAGCCCTAGGTCCTTTTCATCTGCAAGCCGTCGCCCTACCAGCCAAACCCTAAATCCACTCCATCTTCCACCGCCACCTCCATACTCTTCCCTCATCTTCAAAGTTCGAGCAGTCCGAAGCTATCCCAGGTAAAGGTCTCTTCCTTGAGTTTCTTACATCCTTATCTTGTTCTTCATCTTTTCCAGATCCAGAGTACGAGAAGAATTCCAACCTTACCATAGGACTACAATCCGAGGATCCATTACGAAGATACCCCGTCTCCAAGGATCCTACAATCTGCTCGAGAGTATCCTTCAATTGAAGCAAAAAGAGATATCACAGTCAGGTATAAAACCTTCTCTTCTCTCTTCGTCTGTTTCTTGAAAGAGGAGTAAACCCTAGGTCTGGGGGTTTCTCAATCCCCAGCGATTCTACTTCTTTATTACTCTGATAATTTACTCTTTTGAATTGTGCTTTCTTTCAATGCATATTTTCTTTCAATATTAGTTAGCCTTGTTTTTGAGTCAAGCCAACTTCTAACAAAACACACAAAAAAAAAAAGTCTTAATTTACTTCCGCATCGCATCATCTTATTTGTTCTGCATCATTTTTGGTATCAGAGCCCTATCTAGGGTTCTTGCTTGTTTGATTGTTTTTTTCCGTTCCTTTTTACTTTTGCTGCCTGGAGTAGACTCCCCTGGCCGTCTGGTCCTAGGAACAAGTGAGACACATGCCTCCTCCTCCCATTCCATGGGGGTTCCTAGGGCACGTAGGGGTGCCGCTGGGTTATAACTTCTAGGCAGGAATTGTAAACGGGACACACGTTCTATTTTTTGTCAGTAACTATCCTGTTATTTGAATTGTTTCTCCCTACAGAGGATTCCAAATTAAGTAATTTTTATTTTTCTGGAACCAGTATAATTGAGAGTAATTTACATAAAATTTTCATGACTTATTAATTTCTGTAGATTTTCTGAGATCAATTTTACTGCTATTCTGATTTTTATTTTCTGCAAGCTATTTTTTTTATTTGAGTGTGCATAAATTGAATCTATCTTAAGGGCACCGAAGTTGCAACATAAGGGGAGGATTGAGACCCTCTCCTTAGCCCAAAACCACCTCCCGTGCATTTGAACCTAAGCCTTTAATCTTAAAATTAATTAGACCTAATTTGTCCTAGTGGGCTAGGGACACCAACTGGTCGGGTCTAGGCTAGTGTTGAGTCAGTTTGTCTAGTTACTCTGTGTATGCTTTGTACTCAGTGTCTAAAATGGTGGTTCAGGGATTCTATCCCGAAGGGCTTGTGTACTGGTCCGCCTACCTGGCCAATCACTAATTGGTGTCTAGGATTGGCAATTAGGGACCTAACACTCCCCTTACACCTGCCTGGCTGAGTCCCGAGTTACTACAAGCTAGCTTGCCACTTTGATTGGGCATCTAGTTTGGGCTCTAGGTCTAGTTAGCCCGTAGTCATTTCAGTCGAGTCTCATTTGGTGTGCTTGCTTGCATCATCATGTCCACCCGGAACGGAGTACCCTACCAACCTGGTCAAACCCAACCTGATTTGGAGGCCATGATTAGAACTCTTACCGAAAGTATGACCAAATTGAGTCAGGATATGACTGATACTGTTGTCCAGTTTAGGGATCAAGTCCGTGAGGATCTTACCCAGCTTAGGGATCGAGTCCAAGTACTTGAGGAACCTAGACATCAGAATTGGACTCCTGACCCAGATTTTAATGTGCCTCAACCTCACCCACCCCAGGAGCCTAGAAGACCTTTATACAGAGATCCTGAACCTAATCATAGGAGGCCTGACCCAGAGCCTGAAGATAGAGATGATAGGTTGGCAAAGGCTCTAGGGCAGCCCACTTCCGAAAGTCCGACTCCGGTTGGCAAAGGCTCTAGGGTAGCCCACTTCTGAAAGTCCGACTCCGGTCAGCAAAGGCTCTAAGACAGCCCACTTCCAAAAGTCCGACTCCAGTCAGCAAATGCTCTAGGATAGCCCACTTCCGAAAGTCTGACTCTGGTCAGCAAAGGCTCTAGGACAGCCCACTTTCGAAAGTCCGACTCTGGTCGG
This sequence comes from Areca catechu, assembly GCA_021397845.1. NCBI lineage: Eukaryota > Viridiplantae > Streptophyta > Magnoliopsida > Arecales > Arecaceae > Areca > Areca catechu. The sequence continues at coordinate 139,593,818 of CM038043.1, forward strand.
CAAAGGCTCTAGGGCAGCCCACTTTCGAAAGTTCGACTCCCGGTCGACAAAGGCCTTAGGGCGGCCCACTTCCGGAAGTCCGATTCTGGCCAGCACCATCTTTGGTTTCGGACCAGCCGACGGACCAACACTTTGGAAAAATCCTAAGTAAATTGGTTCAGCCTGAGCTACAGTCCTTCACCCACCTACACTACCTTTGACTTCGGATGAGCCGACAGACCAATACTTAGGATGAAAATCCTAAAATCACTTGGTTCGGCCTGAGCTACTATTCGATGTCTACTCTGGAAGTCCGACCGTCCGCTTAGACTAGCCGACAGGCTTGTACTTAGTAAAATTTTAGAAGGGATGACTTCAGCCAGTCTGATCAATCGGCAATACAAACATGCACAAGAAATACTACGAAAAATTCTATTAGATCAAAAAAGTTGTTTACAAAATGGAAGGCCAAACCTTTACAAACATCTAGGTTTGACCCTCGGGAAGCACAGATGGGATAGCTACTTCTGCTTCCTCAGATCCTCCTGGAGCTCCGACGGGAGTGATGGTCACCCCTGCATTAGCTTTGACCTGGGCGTCCGATCCAGTCCCCACTACGGCGGCCTTAATTGGGGTCTCAGCCGCACTGGCAGTTAGATCCACCGGCTTCACGTTCTCCTGTTCTGCTGGCTTCGGTGGCTGAAGAAAGGAGAGATCGAGTTCTGGAAAAGTGGCTCCGACCTTCTCCTGAGACTCTTCGTATCCGTAGCCAAAGCCAACTATACTGGCCTCGTTCATTTCCTCCACGAAGTCTTCGGAGGCTTTATAATTAGTTATGACCTTGTCAGTTACTGTCTTCAGCAGTTCGTGGGTCATCTTCAGCAGACCCTTGTACCGCTCCACCACCGTCTGGTGACCCTTTGCACGCCTCTCGGCTTCGGCCAGGCGCTCCTCCTCCTCTTCAGCCGGCAGGTCAAAGCTTTGACCTTCCACCTCTTATCTTTCAGCCTCGCCTCCCGGTCAGCCTCCCAGGCCAGCGAGTCTTCGAGCTGCTTCCTTCGAGCCTCCGACTTGGCCTGCAAGGTAGACATCTCTCCTTCGACAGTTCGAAGACAGGTCAGCTCCGCCCTAGCAGCTGTCAGTGCCACCCACGTGGTGTCCCTCACCGCCTCTACTGCCTCTGCCCTCTTGGTCAAGTGCTCCTTCAGATGGAGCAACTCGCCCAAGCCATCATCCACCAGCAACGAGTCCTGGATGAGCTATCGACAGACATACAGTTAGAAAATTATAAACAATAAAGCAAGGGCTGAAGGCTCAAACTTGAAACTCACCCCCAATAAGTGATGAAGAGTAATCCTGATGGCCTCGTTCATTGACCGTCCGTCGACACTGTCAACAGCCCTCTGAAACTGCTCTTTGACCTGTTTGGCATCATGGATAGCTTGCCACCTCTGGCGGTCCTCATCGTCGCTGACATTGTCGACCTTCCCTTGGGAGGCCGTCAGCCCTTCAGCCACTTGGTCCCCCCAGACCATCAGAGAAGTCTCCTCCATCAGATCTAGTGGAGGAGAGGATGGAGTCATCTATACCCAGGTCGGCACCGGACGTTCCTCTCCCGCCTGGGTAGCTGACTGCCCGGCAGACGACGAACGCTCCTATGCCATCGCCCTTTGGCGATCCGCTAGTAGTATGTCATCTTCTGACTCCACTGACACTACTGTTGGGGATGGCTCTTCCATCCGTTGCTTCTTCGATCTCTCGGGCACTGGCTCTGACGCCCGTTGTCTCTTCGACTCCTAAGGGGTTGGCTCCGAAATGTGGACAACCCACCTCTGTGCTGACCGCACTGAAAGGATCACCCGATCTGGCTTTATTTTGTTACCTGCCAGAAAACAAGGCTAGAGTCAGTAACAACATCAAAATCAACAAAAGATAGAATAGTAGGTCCCTCTCAACGACCTCCGTCCTACCCAGCATCCGATGTTGGCTGATTCCAGCCTAATGGAGACTCTCCTCATGGAGCAGGAAGTCGACAAACTTCGGTCCTCGCCGTTCAGCTTGTGGAAGTCGGCCTCATTGACCCTTGATACCTTCCTTCCATTTATGGCATTCGGCCTCGGCTCTCTCCATGCCGACTCAAAGCCCCACGGCTCTAGGCTATCCCCAAAAAAATATCAGGACTTCCATCCATGAATGGCGGATGAAAGCCCTCCTAGAATCTTCCGGCCAGGACGGGGACTGAACATCCACCACTCCTAACTCCGGAAGTCCTACTTTAAAAGGAAGAAGTTTGAAAACAATGACGGCCTCAGCTCAATGTCGACCTCCTGACAAAGGACCACAAAACCACAGAGCACCCGAATGCTGTTCGGGGTCAGTTGGGAAGGTGTAATCCTATACAAATTGAAAACCTGGATGAAGAAGTTATGGAGTGGAAATCGGAGGCCGGCTTTCAGGTGGTCTTCATACAAGGGAAGGGCTCCTAAATTTAGGGGGCCGTTCACCCTACCCTCATGGCTGGGGATGGTCAAGTGCAAGGTGGAGGGGATGCTATACACGACCCTAAGACTCTTGGCCCTTTCCCGGGTCATGGTCGAAGGGATGTCATACGGGCCAGGTTCCCTACTCCCATGAGCCGAACTCTGACTCCCAGAGGCCATCCTAATGGAGTTACAGAAAAAGGAGGAAGACAGTTGCGGAACTAACCTGGACTTCTGGTTTTCTAAAGAGGCTAAAGCAGCAGAAGGAGGAGGCTTTCTCTTCGAACCCAGATGCAGTGAGAAACTCCCTTCGAGCATTTGTCCCTCCCTTTTATAAGCACCAGGGGGCAGCTTCCCAATGCCCCCCACGTGCCGCGGCCCGACAGTAAGCGACTTGGCTCTCAGGTTTGGCGAGAATCCGATGGGACGCGCCAGATCGTATCCGGTCGCGATCCACGTGACCATCAAGGCAACGATGGATGGATCATTCCAGACACCGCACCGACACTCAAATGAGGCCACGTGGCCCACATCTCGTCAGGAGCTCAACGGGTGTGCATTTTTGGACTGGCGATCATCATGCACCGTACCAGCAATAACTGCCTCTCCTGCCGCCACCAACCCAATGTTGACACCTGTCCAAGAGCAAAGAACAGAGCAGAAGATGGCCGGTCGCAGCACGCCGAATCAGATTTGCCATCATCCTAAAGGCTGGAGCATTTATTACCAATTAATGCCCTCGTCCTTCGAGCCCAAGGGCTCACTCGAAGGGCAAGGGCAAAGGGGGCAACTGTTATACCCCACTGGTTCACCGTCTGAACCAGACCGCTATAGGGGCCCGACCGACCCTTGGAAGGAGAGGTCTGAATGACTCACGTGGTCCGACAGCCCGCTCCTGCTGAGGTCCGGCTCACCGCACTCCTTCGAAAGTCTGACCCACTGGAGTAGAGGTCCGACGGCCCTCTACTGCTGAGGTCCGGCCCATCACTTTCCTTCGAAAGTCCGACCCACTGGAGTAGAGGTCTGACAGCCCGCTCCTGCTGAGGTCTGGTCCACTGCTCTCCTTCATACACCCTTCTTCAGATGATCGATTGGCCCTCCCGGTCGTCATCCGATGGCTCACTCCAGGGCCTGGAGAAGTCTAGAAACCTCTTCTGTTACAACAGAATCCTGCCATGGCAGCAGCACTGTTCCACTACTCCCACGATGCCGCCCTATCCAGATGCCACGTGGCCACTTTCTAGATCCTCTGGGGATAAATCAGTCTTTTTCGGACTCCTCCCTAATGGATTTTGGACTGTTCCATGCCTATATAAGGTCCCCGGGGGATCCCGTTTTGTGCTAAGGACTCTCTTCCCTCTCCATACGCTATCTCTTTGATTCCTCCATTCTGTTGCCTTCAAGCTCCTGCTAACTTAAGCATCGAAGGGTCCCCCACCGGAACACCACCAGCGCCCCGGGGACTTTGTTGTAGGTCGACTGGGAGGGGAGCGCTCCAGCACAGCCGATCGAGCCCGGTCCAGGAGAAGTCGTCGCAACACTGATATAAAAATCTTCTGGTCTATGCTTATCAAGTCATATTATTATATCTCTAGTCCGTCAATCCCATGGAAAACTTTCTTTATAAAAGATTGGGGTTTAAAACATCAATATTCAAAATCCCATCACCATCGATCATGACCTCTCCATTGTGACTTTTGGAATAGATGGTTTGAATAGTTTTTTTTCATGTCTTGTCCTTTTTCTTAATTCTCTTCCTAGAGCCAACCGACCATTGCTCGTTATTTTGTATTTTTGGTCTCATTTAAGCAACACTTTTCATCTTAACTATGGAATGACAAGCCCAAGTCTTTAGTAAACCTCAGGTCAATTGGTGAACCCTTTAATGCCAATACTCCATTATTATTTCCAATGATGATTTTGGCCTGCCTTTTGATGAATGCGTTAGTTACAAGTACTATGTGCAAGCTTACCATCATACTAGGCCAATCTCTCATTATGTGTATGTCTTTTCTCCAGTCTTGGCCTGTAGATACTTTCTCCATTCTTGAACAGTTGGCATGGTTAAGGTACACCTTAGTTTAGCCACAGACGACCTCCTGAATCTCATCTTCAAATTTGGCGGAGGCCTTGTATCACCGGACGGAGTTGGCCGCCTCCTCCTTCATGGCCTTCATCACCACCATGACGGCGATAGCCTTCTCCTCCGCTACCATGGCTCGCTCCTCTGCCGCATCCAACCGTACCTGGAGGCTCTGCAGTCATCCCTCTAGGTGGAGTGATGTGGAGGTGGACCTAGCAAGCTGCTCCACCGGGTTGGTGATGTACCTTCCCCTCTCTGCTAGCGTTGCCTCATGGCTCTCTATGTGTATCTCGAGGTGCACCACGGTGTCCCAAGCCTAGCTAGTTCGGCCTCTAGGCCTTTCACCTGGGCCTCCAAGTTTAGCAACTGCTCGGTCAGGACTTTGGCCCTCGCCTTCGCAACATCGGCCCTGTTGCAAGACTCAGCATCCCATCAAAGTAGTGCCCGGCACGCGTCCTTGATTAGGAATGCATCTTGGATAACATGAGATGAAGAGTAAGGAGAGTTCAAAAAAAAAGAGGAGAAGAAGAAAACTTATAGTGAGGGGCTGGGGGAAGACTCCGATGATGGTGTCCCCTAGCATACGATCGGCCGTCTCTCATCGATCCCAAGGCTATAGGATAAATCCTAGCAGCCTCTCGCCAGCCCTGCATCGAGGGTGACCGATACATCGGGCAGAATCGAAGCCGACCCCCTAGCAATCTCGGGGGATATAAGGTAGCCAAAGAGGGCCCCACCGGCTCTGGCCTATCTGGGCGGGGCATTGCCACTGTCGCGGTCACAAGCGAGGCTAAACCACCCTCCACCGATGCGGTGGCTGCCTCGGGGGATGGCGAGATTTATACGATCTCTGGAGCCTCTAGGAGAGGGGCCCGAGAGGCCCCCTCCCTCGGCTCGGCACCCTTGCTGGACCTCGGGGTCGCGCTCCTGGCTGCCTCTACAATCGATGCCGGGCTGCTTTGCATCCCCTCCTCCCGGGAGTGAGCTGGGGGCTCTTTGCAAGGTCGCTGCTCAGGTTCCTTGCATGGCTACTTCAAAGGCTCCTCCCGGGGCCTTGCAGAAGATAACCTCTTGTGGGACATCTGTTTGAGCTGGTCAATGGAAAACTTCATGTCTACACCAGCAAAGCGAATTCTGTTAGTCATCAGAAATCTCAAGAGGAAACAGATTTCAAATCTTACCTAGAGACTAGACCGGGTTGATGCCGGTGTTGAACAAATTTGCTCGAAGAGAAGGTCCTACCTGCGAGGAACCTTCGAGGTGACAAGTTGGTCGTACACCTCCCGGTCGATGGGCTCCATCATGGCATTCTGATTAGGAGATCGATTGGGGTCACTCTAAACCCAGTTAATTCCCTTAATGGAGGCAAAAAGAAACATACTCTTCCATCCCTTGATGGAGATAGGCAGGTCAAATTTAAGGGTCCCTGAATGGGGGGCTACAAACCACCACCCTTTATCAGTGAGGTGGTGCTTCAGGGTCAACAGGGCTCTAAACATGGAGAACCTAGTGGTGCGGGCACCAGACTCAGAAGAAGACTTCAGAGCTCCATTTGGCTCTCTGATTGACATTGCCCGAGAAATTAGGGTTTGTAATAAAGGTTGACCTGGTCAACCAGTTTATTTATTTCTTGAGTCACCATTTAAATTTTGTTGAGTCATGTTGACTCGATGCAAGTCCCGATGTGGTTTCAATTTGGTCCAAAATAGTGCCACATTTGTCTTCCAATCAAATCAAGATTCAAGCAAGTGGAGGCCACACTCCAAGCCACACGCCCAGCCACACTCCGAGCACATGCCAGAGTCCAGGAGGTGCCACAGAGGCATCCCAGTGTCATGGTCCCCACATCCAAAGAAGAAAAAAATCAAATTGGAAGCTAATTTAAAGGAGGCGCCCATACCTGCCAATTTTGTCTAAGCAAAGAAGGAAAAGACTTCTCTTGGAGAAAAAATCAAAGAAGGACATCCAATTGAAGTTCAAATCAAAATCAAAGAGCTTAACTTGGAGTGGAAGAAAAGAAGAAATGCCATAAGAAGAAGAGGACTCCAAATCCAAATCCAACTCCAAAGGAGGCGCCATAAAAAATTCCAAAAAAAAATTCCTTTATGGCCGTCCCAAATTTTTTTGAACTCTTGGTCGGCCAAGAGAGGAGATTTTCTACCTAATCTAGAGGTTGGATGAGTTTAGTCCCACATGGAAATTTGTACAAGCTTGGAGAAAATTTTAGGTCTATATAATAGACCCCTCTTTGTAACTTTAAGAAATCAATGAAGAAAAAATTATTTTTTGCTATTCTCTTGTGTTGAGTGACCTAGGTTTCTCTTCTTCCGCACTATTCTAAGTGTTGAGCTCTGTGAGGGGGTAATCCGGGTTCCATTGGAGCCTTGAGGAGGTGAGAGATCTCCATCTTTATCCAAAACCCTAGGTTAGCCACTTAAAAATCCAAAACCCTAGCCGCCCTTCATTATTTTCAATCCATCGACCCTAGCTCCTTCCATCTCCCACGGCCTCTCTCTCTCTACAAGTCCAGGCCGTCCACCTTCATCCAGATCCAGTCCGGCTACTTCAGATCCAGAGCAAGTTCCAAGGAAAATCACATCAGCTTCCAGGAGAATCCAGTTTTCAGCAATTTGAATCTTCAAGTTCATCAACCTGGTAAATTCTTCCCTTGACTCTCTGATTCCATCAATTGTTTTTCTTCTCTTCCAGATCTTGAGTTCAGGAGAAGCCAACCCGCCAAAGGACCAGTACTGGAGGATCCATTGCGAAGAAATCTGAATCCGAGGATCCAACAATCTGCTCGGGAGAGTTCTTCCACCAAAATCTGTGAAGATCATTGTCTGGTTAGGTAAACCATCTCTTCTCTTTATTTCTGTTCTGCTGAAAGTTCGGAGCGAAACCCTAGGTCTGGGAGTTTCTCAACCCCCAGCGATCCGTTGCTTCTGAACTACTCTGATAATTTAGTTTCCTTAAAATTGTGCTTTCAATTATCATATTAGTATCTTTCAATGTTAGGTTAACTTTTCTTTGATTTGAAGCCAACTTCTACAAACATATAAAAACAACAAAAAAAAATTAGTTAATCTTAATTTACTTCCGCATCGCGTCCCTTTATTTGTTCTGCATCACCTAGCAACCAAGCCATGAAAATAACACAAAACTATAAAAGAAGAAATAATCCTGAAGGAATTTGGAGTTAGTTGGGTCGGGACTACCTATAGTGGTCCAAGAATGAAAGGATAAAAGGATAAAGAGGGAGCCAAAAGCCTACCGAGAAGAAATCCTCATATAGGGTGACCCGATTCGGACCACTTGAAGTGACCCGCTCCCTCGGGTCTGGGGCCAAAATCCAGATGAAATCTAGAATCCCATAGATGCCCTGAAGCCGGAGGGCTCCATCCTCGTCATTATCGAGGCAATCCCTAATGGCTCGGCCATGTCCAGACTTGAGGATGAAGGAGGAGAAGGCAAAGACAAAGCATTGGGATCCACCATCTGCTGGGGACCCCGAGGAATCCTAAATGGAATATCCTCCTCCTCGCCACCCAAGGAAGGAGGCCTCACCCGTGATGGTTCCGCCGCACCGGGGCAGGCCGGAGGATGCCCCCGAGAATGGCAGCCACTCCCAGAGGAACTCATGATGGGAGGAAAGAGAAAACAAAGGAAAGATGGTGTGGACACCAGAAGCCGAAAGAAACTTCACTCCAACAAGGTTAGCCTTATCCCAATTTGGATCGAAGATAATTAGGTTACCTTGTATCCTTTAGTTCAAAAATATTTTATTTTCAAGAGTCATTTCCTTTTCAAGAGTCCTGTAATTAATTTTGAGTTTCAAATCAAGAGTGTTTATTGAGTCCTGTAATTACTTTTAAAATTTCATTTATTGTAAGTCCATTTCAAGTTTTAAAGTCTAGGTCAGTCAAGTCAGTTCAGTTGAGTTAAGTCTAATTTAGTTGAGTTAAGTCTAATCAAGTCTTAAAGCCATGAAAGCCAGCAACAAGACTCAAATTCTAGACCCCAGAATTTGACCACATGAAGAAGAGAAGACACATCAACCAAGCAAGAGAAAAGGACCATCAACTAGGACCACTGGGCACCACATGTCATTCTTATCCAAGTAGAAGACCACCTCACCATGCCACGTCATCAGGTGCCACTTCACCAGCCACCTCATCACCCTTTGGGCGCCAACGAGGGAGATTCAAATTCAAGGAGGTTGGCCACATCCCTCCAAGTCCTCCACCAAATCCTCCAACCCCCCCCCCCCCATCCCTCCAAACTCTCCACCAAATCCTCCAACCCCCCTTGTAATCCTCCTCGATTTGGGGAGTTTTTAAATTTCAAAAGCTAGCTTTGTGAGGCTATTAAAAGCCTTGGATGCCCATTGTAAAAGGGATTGATTTTGGAAATGAATGAAAATTGAAGTTGAAATTTTGGAAGTAGAAGTTGTCTTGTGTTTTTCTTCTGATGTGAAAGTTTCCCATCCTCTTCCTCCACGCCAAAGCCATTCTTTTCCCCTAGCAAAGCATCTTCCAAGCTCAAGTGAAGGCATTGGAGTCGGCCAGATCTTCTCAAAATTCTGTTCTTAGTTCATAAACTCTCCCATCCCTTCTATATGTTCCTATCCTTCTTCCTTAACTTTGATCTTCATTGCAGGGTCCTTCAAAGTCTTTGAGTTGTGGGCTGGGTTCACCTTGACAAAGAACCAACAAGCTGAAGCCCCAAGTCCAGGGTTCTGATCTCTGTTATCCAGGTTCTTCAGTTCTGAGCATTGGTAATTTCAAGGTATGAATCAAAAGAAGGTTGGAAAGCTCATCAAGGTAAGTCCACAATCATTAACCCCTATTGTCTAGATCTTCTTCCTTCTTAGTTTAGGATTGTGTCTAATCAAGTAAAAGTTCAATTTCTTATAATCCTTAAGTCTTATTATGATGAGTACAATGCTAGTGTAATTAGGTTTCATTGCTCTACAAACCATATTCAAAACATTAATCATATGCGTGCCGCATCAAATTGGTATCAGAGCATGGTTGCATTAGGGTATAATAGTTTTCTTTAAATCCAAGCAAGATCTAAAATTCACGCCTCCTGAGCGGGTGTACTCTAGTACACTGTCATGACCCATGGGAATAATGAGCCCCTGGCCGGACGTGAGTTTTTAGATTGAAGTTTTGGGTAAGCCATTGCACTTGTTTGATTAGGTTCTGTTTCCTGAAAATTTGCATCTATTTACTGTAATCCGTCTGCAGCTCCAAAGAAAAGTCACTAATTTTTATTAAAATATTTTTTTTATTGTTTCCTTTTAAGTCAGTTATCACCATATTAAATCTCATCATCAGAAAGAAATTATAAAAAAAATGAAAATTTCTGCAGTTCGACACTATCATTAGGGTTCTGTTCTGTCCTTTTTATTTATCTTCAATTATAGGATCTGCTTAGAGTAGTACAGATTTTATTTTTAAAATTCCTTTCACCTACATTGAAACATATAAGTTAGGGATCCTCTGTGAATTTTTCATAATTTTTGGACATTTTTTTCATCACGTTTTCTACACCACTTTCAAACTGCAACACACTTCTGCAGCACCTTTGCATTTCATTCATCTCATGAGAAATCAAATTAAGGGCATCAATTTGACATAGGGTCAGGATTTCATCACCTGTCCCTAGCCCAAAAATCACCAACCAGCATATCGATCCCATCCCATTAATTAAAATTGAGTAGAACATTAATTGCCCTAGTGGGTTAGGGACACCAACAAATTGGGTTCAGGTTAGGGTCAAGTTAACCGTGTCAGCTAATTGGTGTGTGCTTACTGGCTTGGTGTCTAGGATTGGTGCATCAGGGCTTGTGATTTGGTCCGCCTACCTGGCCAATCTCAGATTGGTGTCTAAGGTTGGCAATCAGGGACCTTCACTCCCCACCACCTACCTGGCTAAGTCCCATAAGTACTACTAGCTAGTTGGTTCACTTAATTAGACCTCTAATTTATGCTCTAGGTCTAGGATTGTGTCTAATCAAGTAAAAGCTCAATTTCTTATAATCCTTAAGTCTTATTATGATGAGTACAATGCTAGTGTAATTAGGTTTCATTGCTCTACAAACCATATTCAAAACATTAATCATATGCGTGCCGCATCAAAAGAGGAAAGGCAAAGGATGAAGGACGCTCCCCCGGTGCCAACCAAAAGGGAAGGAGATGAAAAGAGGGACTGATCTATGAAGGACTCTGAGTTGAATGTTCCAGAAATGGGTATGAGGCTCCTCTCTTTCTTCTCTGTTCCTCCCTCTCCACTCGAAGGCCTTTAAAAAAGAAATGAAGGGATAGACTGCTCGCTTGAAAGTGATGGAGAAACCCTCTATCTGTGTGGCCCTTCACTCTGCCAGCCAATGGGGCCTGGACACATGTTGACCCCCTGCTGGCCAAGATGCTTCAGTTTGCAGGATGTTGCACTGGGAGATGAAAAGGCATCATTTTGAGCCATCACTCCCACTGATGTGGCACCCCCTGATTTGCATGGGCATGATCCACAAATCGTTAGAAGTCATGGTATTTAATAGCACAAGCGTAGCAGCCCTCCATGTAGGCAGCATCATTACTCCCTTCACCTTGATCCCAAGAAGACATGATGCACTCCGGGGCGAGTGGGGGGCATTTGATGTGGCAAGCCACTGACATAGCATCCACATCGGATATAGCTACGTAGTGAGGTGGCATAGAGCACTACCTAGCCCATCCAAGGTGAGCTCCTATCGAGGTTGAGCTCTCATTTGAGGTGAGCTCCCATCTGAGATCGAGCTCCTGTCTGAGGTTGAGCTCCTGTCCGAGGTGAGCTCTCGATCGATGTTGAGCTCCCATCCAAGGTGAGCTCTCAACCGAGATGAGCTCCTGATCGAGGTGAGCTCTCGTCTGAGGTCAAGCTCCCATCCGAGATCGGGCCCCTGCCCAAAGGAAGTCCCTGAAGGTGGGGAGGCGCATCCTTGACCATGGTCGAAAAGATGGCAGGAAGTGAGATGCGACTCCTGGAGGATAAAGACGAAGGTGATCTGGACCATGACACGGAGGCACGACATCATCCCCACTGGATCGATCGCCCTCTTGTGAAGGCGACATGTGCTCTTCCGGGGCTCCAAGCCTTGTAGCACGCCACCCGCACCTTTGCATAGCACTGCTCTACCGGGGCTTTAGGTCCTGTAGCATGCCGTCTACACCCTTTGTAGGGCGTGTGCCCCACCAGGGCTCCAGACCCCGTGGCATGCCGCATGTGTCTCCTACAAGAAGAGTGCTCTACTAAGGCCCCAGACCCTGTAGCACACCATCTGTACCCCATGAAAGTGGAAGGCTTGGCCATGGTGTGAGACCCTGCGGCAAGCTGCCCACACCTGTTGCAATGGATCACCCTACTAAGGGGAAAGGCTCTGCAGCATGCTGACTGCACCCCCTGTGAAAGGACCTTCTTTCGAGAACTGGTATGTCAGGTATTTAAGAAAGACACTTGTGCCTCTCCCACGAGGGGACAAATGAGAGGGGGCTGTCGGCCAAAGCTCCAGGCTCGGTCAAGAAGGATTAATTCCTATATAACATCAAGCGGGACCGCCATGACAGAGAGAGCAAACCAAGAGAGAGAAAAAGAAGACAAGTGAGCAAAGGTATCGGACCAAAAATAGGAAATGACTCCTCAACCTCCTCTATTCTCTTCACTTTCTCCTTCTATCTTTCCCTCCTCGCGGTGACGTATCCAGCTACCGTGATCGAGGATCTATTTTCCTTGATCGCCTTACTGACTTGACCGTTGGAGTGTCCTCGTCAGGATCCCCAACTTGGGTCTTTTATTTTTTGCAGGATCGGCCAGCCGCCAAGGTGAGAGGAAGACGAACTCGATGCGCCTAAGGAAGCCGACTCATCCGGGCCACATCGAAGCTTAGGCAATAGCGATCTAGATAGCAACATTAACTATTAAACCTATTACCATCTTCTTAATGAGAGGCTATGACTTGGTTATCTCTATAACTTTATCATTTTAGAAACCTAATAATTTAGAGGATTTTATTAGATGATTAAGAAGAAAAGAGAGAAGTTGAACCAATTAAGAATCCTCTCATGACTTAACCAAGTCTATGACAAGGGTTGAAGATAAATTGGTCCAAGGGCACCTATATCAGTCATGCTAATCAAATTACTGTCATGGGATTACTAAAATAAATAAGCTATATGATCAAAATCTGATTGACCACATTGGCCAGGCAAGTAAAATCAATTGGAGGGTTATGCCATTAACCTTTTTTCTTAGACACCAACGAGTTGACCAGGTAAGAGGTAGCTCTAATTAGTAACCATGATCAAATGCCAAACTTATCTTAGATACTAATCAACTCATTAGTTTTGATTATATTAGCTTAATGACTAGAGTCCAACCACTGAGCCATATCAGATCCATTTATTATAAGATGGACTTGATCAAGCTATCACTAAAGAATTAATCTAGAGAATTCTTAACCTAATTCTAATCAACTTTTGATTAGGTTAAATCAATTTCTCTATTAGGTCCATATTAATCAAAATTCTAATCCTAAGTCTAACCCGGTTAATGGACCTGATTCAATCTAACCCATTGCTCAAGGTTTATGAATTGACATTAGATCTTTAATTCATAGTTCTAGACCTAATCATTGATATCTTAATTCCAGTAATTAATCAAGATTATTATACTAAATTTAGATCTAAATAATTTAAATGCATCTCATACAAATAAATACTTTTAGATCTACACTATATGATATAGTTATAATGCTGACATTTAGTCTTATCCCGAGTCGAGTTTGCTTACAATGATTTTATTAATAGATCTATTGGTAAGAGCCTATTTGAAGTCATATATGGTTATCATCTCCATAAGCTAGTAGACTTATTCCCATTATCATGGTATGCTAGGTCGTCAGAAAATGTAGAGTCATTTGCATAGCATTTTTAGGATCCGTATGAATACATTAAAAATAAAATTAATATTAGCAATCAAATGTATAAACATCTTGCAGATTCATATCATAGATCTTATGACTTTACTGAGAGAGATTATGTAAAGATTCAAGTAAGGTCAAAGAGGTTTCCAATGGGAACCATCAAGAAACTTTATGCACATGGAGCTGGACCCTACAAGATCTTGAAAAGATTTAGATCGAATGCCTATATTATAGATTTACCTTCTAATTATGGCACAAGCTCAATATTCAATATATCTGATCTAATAAAATACAAGAACACAATGATGATACCTGGTGATCCGTTTGAGCATGATCTTTTTCTTAAGAGTAAACCCCATCCTTAGTGCCCATAGCCCACTATTCCAAGAAAACATGATCTCATCAACAAGATTTTAGATGAGCAGGTTATGTCAATTTAAGGAAAGGATATCAATGATATCTAGTTTGATGGCAAGGTCGACCTGAATTCGAGAATGTATGGATCATCCAAGAGGAGTTGCAATAGATTGATCCAAATCAGCTTGAACAATTCTAGAGCCATAATGGACCATATTCATCAATGCTGAGTGATATGGCAATATCGCTAACATGGAGTATGCGTCAGGTCCAGCTGGCCACCAAGCAGTACCACGCGGCATCATCTCCGGGCTCTCCTGCCAGGTGGCTCGGCTAGAGATCAAGTCGACCTCGGGGTCGAGCTCGGCACCTCTGCCACTCCGTCAGGTGTCGACCCAAGCGAGGTCCACCTCGATCGGAGTAGCCCTACCTCTGCTTCTTCGCCAGGTGGCACCCCCAGATGGGCCCACCTCATCGAAGTCGAGCCAAGCTCTCCCTGCTCCCTCGCCAGGTGGCACCCCCAGATGGATTTACCTCGGTTGAGGTCGAGCTGGCCTCTGACACTCCACCAAGTGTCGACCCAAGCGGGATCCACCTCAACCAGAGTGGTCCTGCCTTTGGTCCTTCACTAGGTGGCGCCCCTGATGGGCCCACCTCACTGAAATTGAGCCGGGCTCTCCAGCTCCCTCGCCAGTTGGCACCCCCAAATGGGACCACCTCGATCGAGGTCAAGCTGCCCTCTGCCACTCCACCAAGTATCGACCCAAGCGGGGTCCACCTCAGTCAGAGTGGCCCTGCCTCTGTTCCTTCGCCAGGTGGCGACCCCTGATGGGTCCACCTCGCCGAAGTCGAGACGGGCTCTCCCTGCTCCCTCACCAAGTGGCACCCCCAGATGGGTCCACCTCGATCAAGGTCAAGCTGGCCTCTGCCACTATGCCAGGTATCGATCTAGGCAGGGTCCACCTTGGTCGGAGTGGCCCTGCCTCTACTCCTTCTCCAAGTGGCACCCCTGATGGGCCCACCTCATCGAAGTCGAGCCGGGCTCTCCCGGATCCCTCGCCAGGTGGCACCCTCAGATGGGTCCACCTCGATCGAGGTCGAGCTGGCCTCTGCCACTCCACCAGGTGTCGACCCAGGCAGGGTCCACCTTGGCCAGAGTGGCCCTGCCTCTATTCCTTCGCTAGGTGGCACCCCCTGATGGGTCCACCTCGTCAAAGTCAAGCCAGGCTCTCCCTGCTCCCTCGCCAGGTGGCACCCCTAGATGGGTCCACCTCGGTCGAGGTCGAGCTGGCCTCTGCCACTTCGCCAGGTGTCGACCCAAGTGAGGTCCACCTCGACCGGAGTGGCCCTGCCTCTACTCTTTCTCCAGGTGGCACCCCCTGATGGGCCCACCTCACCGATGTCGAGCCGGGATCTCCCTACTCCCTTGCCAGGTGGCACCCCTAGGTGGGTCCACCTCGGCCAAAGTCGAGCTAGCCTCTGGCACTCCGCTAGGTGTCGACCAAGGTGGGGTCCACCTCGATTGGAGTGGCCCTACCTCTGCTCCTTCGCTAGGTGGTGCCCTAGATGGGCCCACGTCGTCGAAGTCGAGCCGGGCTCTCCCTACTCCTTCGTTAGGTGGAAACCCCAGACGGTTCAACCTCGACCGAAGTCAGTCCTCTCTGCGAAGCATGGAGTACCTGAGGGCACGAGCCCCGAAAAAGCTGCTAAGGATGGCGCGCGCAGGCGGCGCATCCGGTACGGGGTCCCCAGGCCTGTAACGGTGCGTGGAACCTTATTGGCACTAGTTTAGAAGGGGAACCCTGCCCAAGGTACCGTATCCAGCGTCCGGTAACCCGGTACTCCAAAAAGGGAGGGTCGCGGTCAATGCCTCAGGCTCGAGGGCACCTTTGCAAGGATCGAAATCCTATCAAGTTTTCCCTTTCGTGACTGCACGACAGACAAGACCGGCTCACCATTTAACTCTCGACCGTAAGGGAGACGGCCTAGGGGAACAGTCGTTAAGCTTCACTGACCTCAAGAGCCCCCAAGGAGGGGGGAATCGAGGTGCAAACGTATCTGTTACGGCCATAATGATGACGTGGTCGATCTCAAATTTCGTCAGGCCTGATTGAGCCATGTGGAGGTTTCCTCGATTGAGTCAGCTGCGGGTCCCTTGCCGTCGAGGTTGAGCTCGGCCCTTGCCCCCCCCGACTACCTCGCCAGGTGACATCCCGAGACGTTACCGCCCTCGTCGAAGTCGAGTTCGGTCTGGGCCCCCTCCTGCCACATCGCCAAGTGTCCACCCAGGAGGGGTCCACCTCGGCCGAGGTCGGCTGCTCCCCCGCTCCCTCGCCAGGTGGCGCCCAGAGACGGTCCCACCATGGCCGAGGTCGAGCTGGGCTCCTTCGCTCCTTCGCCAGGTGGCCCCCAGAGACGGGTCCACCTCGACCGAAGCCGAGCGCCCTCCTGCCACCTCTCCAGGTGTCCACCCAGGAGGGGTCCACCTCGGTCGAGGTCGGCCGCTCCCTCGCTCCTTCTCCAGGTGGCCCCCAGAGACGGGTCCACCTCGACCGAAGCCGAGCGCCCCCCTGCCACCTCGCCAGGTGTCCACCCAGGAGGGGTCCACCTCAGCCGAGGTCGGCTGCTCCAACGCTCCTTCGCCAGGTGGCCCCCCGGAGATGGGTCCACCTCGACCGAAGCCGGGCGCCCTTCTGTCACCTTGCCAGGTGTCCACCCGGGAGGGGTCCACCTCGGCCGAGGTCAGGCCGCCCGTATAGAGAAGGTCCCAAAGAGCGGAAGTGCAGGTTCCGAGGTTGGCCCTCGAGCCGTGCGCACCACAGACGGCACCCCGTACAGATGGCGGTGGCACGCGATACACCACTTACATCGGCCCGACAGGTCCTGCAGTCGAGAGGCGCTGTTCTGACAAAACAGGGCCCGTCGGACAGTGCCGGCATTTAGGGAGGAGAGCGCCCTCACTAGGCCCGAGGTCTGACCGGTCGCCCTGCCGGCACCACCCCCCTTTTCTTTACCCTTTCCCCGCTGGGCTCGGCGAACGAGGTCGGAAAGCCGCCTGGCCCTCAAAACCAAAAAGGGAAAGAGAAAAGGATGGAGAGGGGAGCCTCCCAAGAGCAGAAGACAGGCAGGCGGCGGGAGGAGATAAAAGGAAGGAAATTGGAGGCGACCAGGTAAGCTGGGACGAGTAAGAAATAGTGGCCAAAAGCCCCACTCCGAGAGTAAGATCGAGGGTCCCGAGAGGGGATCGCTTGACGTGAGCTCGGCAAGGAGGCCCGACTGGGTTTCTGGTCCCTATAGCACCTTTCTTGCTAGTAAATTCTCTGAGTCTGGGACTCCTTCGGGGGCCCGTCTTGGAGAATCTGTTCCATTTCGCCGTCCACTAACTTGATCATCGGAGCTCCCTCGCCGGGATCCCTGGCCAGGGTCTTCTCACCTCGCCTTGCAGGTTCGGTCCAGCCAGGAGGCCCCGGGAGAAAGATGGTCAAGCGGGATCGGCGGTTCCGAGGCACGGGCGCATCGGCGAGATCGACAACAGATTGGCGCACCAGGTAGGGGGGCAAGACAACACCCCCTAGCGGGAGCCAGCTTTCTGCAGGCACGGTGCTCTCCGGCAATGGTGGTCACTCGAGGGCGCGAGACATCCACCAGCCGTGTAGGGGAGGTTCCCTCCCCTCAAGGGGCTCACAGCCCGGAGAGGGAGCTCCCGGCTCCCCCTTCTATTCCACTGCCGCCGACCTCAGCGGATGGGCCCCTCGCGGCCGTCATCCAACAGCTGCAGACTCTGACCTCGGCGGTCCGGCAGCTTCAACATTAGCAGCGGTCCCTGGTGACGCAGCCACAGCCGGGGACCCCCGTGGCTCGGGCCGCGGGGCCGCGTGGGAGCCTGCGCTCCATTCAGGGCAGGCCATCCCACCCGAGGGCGGTCTCCAACCCCCGCAGGAGCCACCAAGCTCCCACAAAAAGAAACTACTCCGGTTCGGCGGATCACGAGAGTCGATCCCCGGTCGATGAAGCCGAAACGGTGCATCGCAGCAAGCGACGCCGAGGCGTGACTTCGGGCCGAGACCGATCGGCGCCCCCTTCTCCAGCGGCCTCGGTGGAAGACTCCACCGACGAGGCCATCAGGCGTCAGGCCGAGAGGCGCCTGGAGGAGCACGAGCGCAAGTTGGCAGAGTTCGCCCACCGATTTGCCGACCTGCAGAACTCATCGGCAGACCCGGCAGGCTACGACTCCCGTCCCCCCTTCTCTGAAGAAATCCAGGCGGAGCCGATCCCGAGCCGGTTCCGTATGCCGCAGGTGGATCCCTACGATGGGACCACCGACCCTCTGGACCATCTGGAGAGCTACAAGGCTCTCATGAGAGTCCAGGGGGCCACTGACACCCTTTTGTGCATCGCCTTCCCCGCTACCCTCCGGAAGGCCGCTCGAGTCTGGTTCACCCGCCTCGAGCCCGGATCTATCTGCTCCTTCCACCAACTGGAAGGAAAGCTTGTGGCGCACTTCGACGCTTGTCGGAAGGTGCCAAGAGAGGTGGATAGCCTCTTCTCCATCCGTCAGCAGGACCAGGAGCTGCTACGGGACTACATCACCCGATTCAAGACCGCAGCCCTGGAAATCTACAGCCTTGATGAGCCCATCGCCATGCTGGCTTTGAAGCACGGACTCAAGACGTCCCGCCTGACCTACTCCCTGGACAAGAAGCCTCCCAGGACGTACTCCGGGCTCCTCCTCCGTGCCCACAAGTACATCCGAGCGGAGGAGGCCGACCGCACCCGCCTAGAGCTGGACGGGAGGACTCCGAAGTGGCCGCCCCCGAGGGATCTTTCTGGAGCTCAGAAGCCCGGGCCACCTGCCGACCCTCGCCCGAATCCAAGGCCGAAGGGCGAGGCCATTCCGGAGTGGAGGTTCACCCCTCTCCTCGCACCTCGAACAAAGATCCTCATGGAAATTGAGGGCGAGCATTACCTCCGCCGACCTCCTCCTCAAAACCCGAGGGGTATCCGGGACAAATCAAAGTACTGCCAGTTCCACCGCGAGCACGGTTGGTGCGGGCACCAGACTCAGAAGAAGACTTCAGAGCTCCATCTGGATCTCTGATTGACATTGCCCGAGAAATTAGGGTTTGTAATAAAGGTTGACCTGGTCAACCAGTTTATTTATTTTTATTTATTTCTTGAGTCACCATTTAAATTTTGTTGAGTCATGTTGACTCGGTGCAAGTCCCGATGTGGTTTCAATTTGGTCCAAAATGGTGCCACATTTGTCTTCCAATCAAATCAAGGTTCAAGCAGGTGGAGGCCACACTCCAAGCCACACGCCCAGCCACACTCCGAGCACACGCCAGAGTCCAGGAGGCACCACAGAGGCATCCCAGTGTCATGGTCCCCACACCCAAAGAAGAAAAAATCAAATTGGAAGCTAATTTAAAGGAGGCGCCCATACCTGCCTATTTTACCTAAGCAAAGAAGGAAGAAAACTTCTCTTGGAGAAGAAATCAAAGAAGGACATCCAATTGAAGTTCAAATCAAAATCAAAGAGCTTAACTTGGAGTGGAAGAAAAGAAGAAATGCCATAAGAAGAGGAGGACTCCAAATCCAAATCCAACTCCAAAGGAGGCGCCATAAAAAATTCCAAAAAAAAATTCCTTTATGGCCGTCCCAATTTTTTTTGAAGTCTTGGTCGACCAAGAGAGGGGGTTTTCTACCTAATCTAGAGGTTGGAAGAGTTTAGTCCCACATGGGAATTTGTACAAGCTAGGAGAAAATTTTAGGTCTATATAATAGACCTCTCTTTGTAACTTTGAAAATCAATGAATGAAAAAAATTATTTTTATGCTACTCTCTTGTGTTGAGTGACCTAGGTTTCTCTTCTTCTGCACTAATCTAAGTGTTGAGCTCCGTGAGGGGGTAATCCGGGTTCCATTGGAGCCTTGAGGAGGTGAGAGATCTCCATCTTTATCCAAAACCCTAGGTTAGCCACTTGAAATCCCAAAACCCTAGCCACCCTTCATTATTTTCAATCCATCAAACCCTAGATCCATCCATCTCCCACGGCCTCTCTCTCTCTACAAGTCCAGGCCGTCCACCTTCATCCAGATCCAGTCCGGTTACTTCAAATCCAGAGCAAGTTCCAAGGAAAATCACATCAGCTTCCAGGACAATCCAGTTTTCAGCAATTTCAATCCTCAAGTTCATCGACCTGGTAAATTTTTCCCTTGACTCTCTGATTCCATCAATTGTTTTTCTTCTCTTCCAGATCTTGAGTTCAGGAGAAGCCAACCCGCCAAAGGACCAGTATTGGAGGATCCATTGCGAAGATATCTGAATCCGAGGATCCAACAATCTGCTCGGGAGAGTTCTTCCACCAAAATCTGTGAAGATCATTGTCTGGTTAGGTAAACCATCTCTTCTCTTTATTTCTGTTCTGTTGAAAGTTCGGAGCGAAACCCTAGGTCTGGGAGTTTCTCAACCCCCAGCGATCCGTTGCTTCTGAACTACTTTGATAATTTAGTTTCCTTAAAATTGTGCTTTCAATTATCATATTAGTATCTTTCAATGTTAGGTTAACTTTTCTTTGATTTGAAGCCAACTTCTACAAACATATAAAAACAACAAAAAAATTAGTTAATCTTAATTTACTTCCGCATCGCATCCCTTTATTTGTTCTGCATCATTTTTGGTATCAGAGCCCAGTCTAGGGTTTCTGATTTGCTTGCTTGCTTTGATTGTTCTCTTTTTATTTTGTCTGCTCGAAGTAGACTCCCCAGGATGTCCGGTCCTAGGAACTAAGCGAGGCGCAAGCCTCCTCCTCCCATTCCACGGGGTGTTCCTAGGGCGTGTAGGGGATCCATTGGGTTATAACTTCGTAGCAGGGATTATAAACGGGGAAGATAATCTAGTTGTAGCCCGTAATTTCCCTGTTTTCTGATTTATTTCTCCCTGCATAAAATTTTGAATTGCATGATTTTTGCTTCGTTGAAACCAGTATAATTGAGCCTATTTTTCATAATTTTTCTGTGATTTATTGGTTTCGGTAAAAATTCTGAGAATTAAAATACAGCAACTCTGTTTTTTGTGTTCTGCAATTCAATTCTTTTTGGAGTGATCATCTCATAATTTACTTAAGGGCAATTGAGCATCTAAGATAAGGGGAGGAGTTGATTACCTCTCCTCAGCCCAAAACCACCATCCAATCATTCGAACCTAGACCTAATTTAAAATCAGTTAGACCTAATTTGCCCTAGTAGGCTAGGGACACCAATTGGTCGGGTCTAGGCTAGTGTTGAGTCAGTTTGCCGAGTTATTCTGTGTGTGCTTAGCACTCAGTGTCTAGAACGGTGGTTCAGGGATCCATTCCCGAAGGGCTTGTGTGCTGGTCCGCCTACCTGGCCAATCACTGATTTGTGTCTAGGATTGGCATTCAGGGACCTAACACTCCCCTTACACCTGCCTGGCTGAGTCCTGAGTTACTACAGGCTAGCTTGCCACTCTGATTGGGCATCTAGTTTGGACTCTAGGTCTAGTGATCCAGTAGTCGATTTAGTCTAGTCTCATTTTGTGTGCTTGCTTGAATCATCATGTCTACCCGGAATAGAGTGCCATATCAACCTGGTCAAACCCAACCTGATTTAGAGGCCATGGTTAGAGCTCTTACTGAGAGCATGAACAAGTTAAGCCAGGATTTGACTGCTACTGTTACCCAGTGTAAAGAATAAGTCCATGAGAATTTTATCCAGCTTAGGGATCAAGTCCAAGTCCTTGAGAAACGTAGACATCAAAATTGGATCCCTGATCCAAAATTTAATAGGCCCCAACCTCATCCATACCAAGAACCTAGGAGGACCTTATACCGTGATCCCGAGCATAACCTTAGGAAGCCTAACCATGATAGTGTGGATCGTGTCTATGAGAGGTCCTTACAATATTCTAGACCAGTCACTCAACAACCCAAGTCTTCTAGATCAAACCATTTAGATCCACACCCATGCCCAAGTAAGGTCTCTACTAGCTTGAAACCCAGTGTGACCCAGGTTCCTATATCGCAAGAATGTTTGTTTTGTGGAGAAAGAGGCCATAAATCTAGTCAGTGCCCATGCATAGGACTGGCTTGTGCACAGCTAAGTGGTAAGAATCCTAAGGATGACATAAATGAGGGAGAACCCAAGCCTACCAATGAGGAAGAAAGGTTAGGTATGACAAGCCTAGAATCGGATGACCCAATTACCACTGACCCGAAACCCATTGAAGATGGCATCGAGGAAGTATATGATGTTGGCTTGAGTCTAGTTGATGAATATGAGGGGGAAGAACTCGAAGAATGTGACATCGATATTATTGGTTCCTTACCTGAGGAGACCTTGGAGAGCAACCAAGTGGTAGGACCTAGTTCAGAAATTCAAGAGATTTGTGAGAACCGGGTTCCTTTAGTCAAATACCCCCAGGAAGAACTCATATTGTTAGCCCGAGCTATTAGTTCGTACCCTCTAATGACAGTCATTCCCCAAGTACCAATTGAAGATCTTTGCACTGAACTGTTTAAGTTTGCCCACCCTATGGTAGATCCTCTCCTTAGGATGACTGAATCAAGCCTCTTACAATTGGACCTTGTCCCATGCCCAGCCACTA
This sequence comes from Areca catechu, assembly GCA_021397845.1. Taxonomy (NCBI): domain Eukaryota; kingdom Viridiplantae; phylum Streptophyta; class Magnoliopsida; order Arecales; family Arecaceae; genus Areca; species Areca catechu. The sequence continues at coordinate 139,616,304 of CM038043.1, forward strand.
AGGTCTCTCCCGTAATCTCAGTTGAACATCCTTGTCTTGAGCGGATTGGTTCACCCAGTCTTGTAGAAGTCCTCCTTATGGCCCCAGACCCCTTCCTTTGCATGACTGACCTACCCTTCTATAGAGTATACCTTTCGACACCCATAGGTCAAATTTCAAGTCTTGAGGTCATCATCCATAGGCCCTTCCATGAATCATTCTTCAATCCAGTTCTTGAGAAAATGGATCATTATTTGCTTAGAGAACAAACTTTAACTATTGCAATCACATGTCCTAGGCTGCTTCCCAAACCATCTCTTGATCCATTCCTGGGAGTAGCAAACTTTTCCTTTCGAAAGGATGACCAGTTGACACTCATAGATCACCATTCAAACCTTCAGGTCACCACCTTTAGTTAGCAGGTAATTCGTGACTCCACCTCATATTTCCTTCCTTTCTCTAGGACTTCCAGTGCTTCTTACACCATCCAAGTATACTTTGTCGAAGTCTTTAGAGTGAACCACATGTCGGAACCTATTAGGTTTGCCACCTACTTCTGGAAGACCTTATGGCACCTACTAGGCACCCATGATAAGTTTTCATGCTCTGCATGCCCTCCTCCGACCCAAGGTCAAACCTAGAGAGCCTTAGTTTGTTAGGTTTAGACCTAGGGTTCCTTTGGAATAAAGTCCATTCTTTAGGAATGCGTCGTCAGTCTAGTTTAGTTTTTCTTGACCCTTTACTAGGCTTTGGCTCAGATTTTGGTTTGATTGAGAGCACCAGGAATTGAGATTTGTATTTTGTCCAGGACTAAATTTGCGTACAATGACTCGGTCAATAGGTCTACGGGTAAGAGTCCATTTGAAATTGTACATGGGTACAAACCTCACACACCTCTTGACCTAGTCCCTTTACCTGTCCACACTCGAGTCTCCGAGTCTGCTGAGAATTTTGCACAGCATGTAAAAGACTTGCATAAAGAAATTCATGCCAAAATAAATTTAAGTAATGAAACTTATAAGAAGTTGGCTGATACTCAAAGGCGAGTCAAATCTTTTGTTGAGGGAGACTATGTGATGATTAGGTTAAGGCCTGAACGGTTTCCTCCTGGAACCGTTAGAAAGTTACATGCTAGGGGAGCTGGACCATTTAGAGTGGTAAAGAGAGTAGGATCCAATGCCTATGTGCTCGAGTTGCCTCCAGAACTAGGCATTAGCTCTACTTTCAACATTACAGACTTAGTAGAGTACAGGGAGCCAGCTGTGATTCCTAGTGAGCCTTTTGAGCCTAACCCAATCATTGAGAGTGATCCCGACCCTGTGTGTCCACCAACAAACTGACCTGTGAGGAAAGAGCAGATTGAAAAGATCCTGGATGATCAGGTTATCTCTCCTCATAATCGAGGATACCAAAGGTACCTGGTCCGCTGGCAAGGAAGGCCAGATTCTAATGACTCTTGGATCTCCCGAGAAGAATTACAAGAATTGGACCCAGACCTCTTGGAGAGATACCAGAGCCAACTTAAGCCTTACTCGACAGGGTCGAGTTCCTCCCACCCCGGGAGAGTTGGTGCGGGCACCAAACTCAGAAGAAGACTTCAGAGCTCCATCTGGATCTCTGATTGACATTGCCCGAGAAATTAGGGTTTGTAATAAAGGTTGACCTGGTCAACCAGTTTATTTATTTTTATTTATTTCTTGAGTCACCATTTAAATTTTGTTGAGTCATGTTGACTCGGTGCAAGTCCCGATGTGGTTTCAATTTGGTCCAAAATGGTGCCACATTTGTCTTCCAATCAAATCAAGGTTCAAGCAAGTGGAGGCCACACTCCAAGCCACACGCCCAGCCACACTCCGAGCACATGCCAGAGTCCAGGAGGCACCACAGAGGCATCCCAGTGTCATGGTCCCCACATCCAAAGAAGAAAAAATCAAATTGGAAGCTAATTTAAAGGAGGCGCCCATACCTGCCTATTTTACCTAAGCAAAGAAGGAAGAAAACTTCTCTTGGAGAAGAAATCAAAGAAGGACATCCAATTGAAGTTCAAATCAAAATCAAAGAGCTTAACTTGGAGTGGAAGAAAAGAAGAAATGCCATAAGAAGAGGAGGACTCCAAATCCAAATCCAACTCCAAAGGAGGCGCCATAAAAAATTCCAAAAAAAAATTCCTTTATGGCCGTCCCAATTTTTTTTGAAGTCTTGGTCGACCAAGAGAGGGGGTTTTCTACCTAATCTAGAGGTTGGAAGAGTTTAGTCCCACATGGGAATTTGTACAAGCTAGGAGAAAATTTTAGGTCTATATAATAGACCTCTCTTTGTAACTTTGAAAATCAATGAATGAAGAAAATTATTTTTATGCTACTCTCTTGTGTTGAGTGACCTAGGTTTCTCTTCTTCCGCACTAATCTAAGTGTTGAGCTCTGTGAGGGGGTAATCCGGGTTCCATTGGAGCCTTGAGGAGGTGAGAGATCTCCATCTTTATCCAAAACCCTAGGTTAGCCACTTGAAATCCCAAAACCCTAGCCACCCTTCATTATTTTCAATCCATCAAACCCTAGATCCATCCATCTCCCATGGCCTCTCTCTCTCTACAAGTCCAGGCCGTCCACCTTCATCCAGATCCAGTCCGGCTACTTCAGATCCAGAGCAAGTTCCAAGGAAAATCACATCAGCTTCCAGGACAATCCAGTTTTCAGCAATTTCAATCCTCAAGTTCATCGACCTGGTAAATTTTTCCCTTGACTCTCTGATTCCATCAATTGTTTTTCTTCTCTTCCAGATCTTGAGTTCAGGAGAAGCCAACCCGCCAAAGGACCAGTATTGGAGGATCCATTACGAAGATATCTGAATCCGAGGATCCAACAATCTGCTCGGGAGAGTTCTTCCACCAAAATCTGTGAAGATCATTGTCTGGTTAGGTAAACCATCTCTTCTCTTTATTTCTGTTCTGTTGAAAGTTCGGAGCGAAACCCTAGGTCTGGGAGTTTCTCAACCCCCAGCGATCCGTTGCTTCTGAACTACTCTGATAATTTAGTTTCCTTAAAATTGTGCTTTCAATTATCATATTAGTATCTTTCAATGTTAGGTTAACTTTTCTTTGATTTGAAGCCAACTTCTACAAACATATAAAAACAACAAAAAAATTAGTTAATCTTAATTTACTTCCGCATCGCATCCCTTTATTTGTTCTGCATCAACGGTCATGACACGGAGGAGTGTCGCAACCTGAAACGGGAGATTGAGGAGCTGATCAAGAGGGGCTACCTCAGGAAGTTCGTCAAGAACGAGGTCCCCCGGAGGGGCAGCCGCTCGCGGCCTTACCACCAGTTCCTGTAATCGATAACCGCCCGACGGAGAAGCCCATGGGCATGATCTCACTTGGGGTCGGGCGAGCGGCGAAGAGAGCCCGGGAAGTCGGGAACCCGAAAAATGTAATCTCTCCTGAGGAGGGGAAGGATAATGAAAATGTAAACAACGATGCCGTGGTGGTCGAGATGACCATCGCGAAGCATCCTGTACATCGAATTATGGTGGATAGTAGAAGCTCGGCTGACGTGCTTTTTTATGATGCTTTCTCTCGGATGAATTTGTCCCACGATCAGCTGAGACCGGTGCATACCCCCCTGGTAGGTTTTACCGGGGACTCCATGGGGGTCGAAGGGGAGATCACTCTCCCGGTCACCGCCGGATCCCCACCTCGGCATACGACCGTCCTGATGACGTTTACCATCGTCAGGCTCCCTTCACCTTATAACGCCATTCTCGGGTACCCCGGGCTCAACCAACTGGACACCATGATTTCCACGAAAAGGTTGTTGGTGCAGTTCCCCACGCCTTCCGGGCTCGGGGTGATGAAGGGGATGACCCAGCCGGTCCCGCATTGCCTCCAGACGGTCCCGGGCGCCCGGGGCACGGAGCTCGGCCCCGATGTTGATGACCTCGACCTAAGGGAGAGGAACCAGGGGGGGCCCGTAGAATGCCTGTTGACTTATCCCCTTGGTTCGGACCCGCTGAAGACGGTGCAGGTCGGGGTGCAACTCCCAGAAGAAGAACGGGCCCGCCTGCTGGAGTTCCTCCGCGCGAACGCAGACGTGTTAGCCTGGTCGGCGGCCGACATGCCGGGCATTCCGCCCGAGGTCATCACGCACAGGCTAAACGTGGATCCGAGCTACCACCCAGTCTGCCAGAAGAAGAGGAGCTTCGCCATGGAGAGACAGAAGGCCATCAACGAGGAGGTGGAGAAACTCCTCGCCGCCGGCTTTGTGCGGGAAGTCCAGTATCCCAGTTGGCTAGCGAACGTGGTCATGGTAAGAAAGAGCAGTGGTAAGTGGAGGATCTGTGTGGACTACACCGACCTCAACCGAGCCTGCCTAAAGGACAGCTTCCCTCTTCCAAAGATCGACCAGCTGGTCGACACCACCTCGGGACATCGCCTCCTGTCATTCATGGACGCCTTCTCCGGATACAACCAGATCCGAATGAGCCCGGAGGTCGAGGAGCACACCGTCTTCATCACCGACCGCGGAACTTTTTGCTACAGGATGATGCCATTTGGCCTCAAGAACGCTGGGGCCACGTACCAGCGTCTGGTCAACAGGATCTTCAAGGACCAAACCGGCCGCAATATGCAGGTGTACGTGGACGATATACTGGTAATGAGCAAACCCGATTCGGACCACGTAGCTGACCTGGCGAAGACGTTCGGCAACCTCCGGCGTCATCAGATGAAGCTGAACCCTGCGAAGTGCGCCTTCGGCGTCTCTGCCGGGAAGTTCCTAGGATTCATGGTGACCCAAAGAGGAATTGAAGCCAACTCGGAGAAGGTCCAGGCCATCCTGGACATGGAGCAGCCCGCCTCCAAGAAGCAAGTGCAACAACTCACCGGCCGGGTTGCGGCCCTCAGTCGCTTTATCTCCAGGTCGGCAGATCATTGCCGTCCCTTTTTCAAGGTGCTGAGAAAGATGAACGACTTCACCTGGATCGAGGAATGCCAGGAGGCCTTTGAAGAGCTGAAGAAGACGCTCGCATCGCCACCGCTGCTTTCCCGGCCCGAGGAGGGGGAGGAACTCATCCTCTACCTGGCGGTCACCCCGGAAGCCGTCAGTTCGGTCCTGGTTCGGACCGACGACCAAGGAGTCCAGCGACCGGTGTACTATACCAGCAAACTTCTCCACGACGCGGAGCTCAAGCATTCTCGGCCCGAGAAGCTTGTTTTTGCGCTAATAGTGTCTGCTCAGCATCTCAGGCCCTATTTCCAAGCGCATCCCATCGTTGTCCTGATGGATCAGCCATTGAAAGCGGTCCTCAGCCGACCCGACACCTCGGGGCGATTGGCGAAGTGGGCACTGAAGCTCAGCGAGTTCGACATCGCGTACAGGCGCAGGTCGGCCATGAAAGCTCAGGTGCTGGCTGACTTCTTGATCGAATGCGCGGGTTTAGGCAAGGAGCCCGAGGAGGATCCCCTGCACCAGCAGCTGAAAGCGGGCACCGAGGGGCCCGGAGAGTACGCATGGATCCTCCACGTAGATGGAGCCTCGAACTCTGGCGGGAGTGGAGCCGGACTCATTCTTGCCAACGGCGATGGGGTCATCACCGAATGCGCGCTACGTTTCCAGCTCGCCGTGACAAATAATCAGGTGGAGTACGAGGCACTCCTCGCTGGGCTGAGGGTCTCCGGCGAGCTGGGCGTGACTAACCTTAAGGCCTTCACTGACTCCCAGCTCGTGGCAGGACAGGTCTCCGGGGAGTATGCCGCGCACGACCCCCAAATGGCGAAGTACTTGGAGCTCGTCAGGGCGGGCACGGTCGGTTTCCGGCGCTTCAACATCTTCCATATCCCCCGTAGGGAGAACGCCCGTGCAGACACTCTTTCCCGACTGGCGACCCTGCCGGACATGATGCTGGGTCACGCTCATGTGGAGCACCTTAAGGCCCCAAGCTACGAGACCCCAGTGGAGGTCCACCAGGTCAGCCGTGAGCCCAGCTGGATGGACAAGTACGCCGAATACATAACTAGCGGCACCTTGCCAGAGGACCGCGAGGCGGCCCGCCTCATCAGAAATAAAGCCGTGCGATTCGTCCTGATGGATGGGCAATTGTATCGTAGATCCTACTCCTACCCCCTCCTCAAATGCGTAAGACCCGCAGAAGCCAGACTCGTGCTCCAGGAGATTCACGAGGGCGTCTGTGGAAACCACGTGGGGGGCAGAGCATTGGCCTACAAAGCCCTTCGTCAGGGCTACTTTTGGGAGACGATGAAGGAAGACGCCGCTGATTTCGTGAAGAGGTGCGATCGGTGCCAGCGCCACGCCACGGTGCAATGGCAGCCCTCCAACCCAATCTCCCAGCTTTTAGCTCCGTGGCCATTCACCCAATGGGGGATGGACCTTCTGGGCCCATTCTCGCCGGCGTCTGGACAGCGGAAGTTCTTGATCGTGGCCATCGACTACTTCACGAAGTGGGTCGAGGCCGAACCCTTGGCATGGATCACCAAGGCAAACATCGCCAAGTTCTTCTGGAAGTCGATCGTTTGCCGCTTCGGCCTCCCCCATACCGTGGTTACTGATAACGGGTGCCAGTTCGACTGTCGGGAGTTTGAAGAGTTCTGCGGTGACCTCGGCATCAGGCATCGCTTCACCTCGGTGGCGCATCCTCAGACCAATGGAGAGGCCGAAGTCATGAACAGGACCATTTTGCAGGGCCTCCGCATGCAGCTGGACCAGGCCAAGGGCAGATGGGCCGAGGAGCTCCCCAGCATCCTTTGGGCATACCATACCACCCCGAGGACGGCGACCGACGAGACCCCGTTCAACCTCGTCTTTGGAGCCGAAGCGGTCATCCCGATTGAGCTCAGCCTACCCACACTGCGTGTGGAGCAATATGACGAGACAGAGAACCCCGCCAGAATGATGCTCAACCTTGACCTTCTTGAAGAGACGAGGGACAAGGCCCGAGTTCGGATGGCGGCGTATAGGCAGCGGGTGGCCAGGTATTACAACTCCCGAGTGCGGCCAAAGTTTTTTCGTCCCGGAGATCTGGTCCTCCGGCGCGCCGAAGCTTCTCAGCCACGGGAGTGTGGCAAGCTCTCACCAAACTGGGAAGGCCCGTACCGGGTAGCAGAAGCCCTCCCCCATGGTGCCTACTACTTGGAGGAATTGGGAGGGGCCAGGTTTCCCCGGACGTGGAACGCCTCGAACCTAAGAATTTATTATCAGTAATGTAAGGTTCCCCACTCCTGCAAAAAAGTTTCTTTGCTTCAAACGCTCTTTTCTCACCTCGTAGGGAAACCGGCGCATGGCCCTGGGTTCGGCACGCCCGATCGTGGCCGACGGCCGAAGGAAGCGAGAAGTCTCGGACCTTAGTCTGGAAGGTGGGGCAGAACCCAGTTCGCCCACGCGAGCACGGAGAACAGCTCGGCAAGCCGCGCAAGGCTTGAGAAAGCCTGCAGCCCCGGGGTTCAGTCCAGAATTCCCAGGCTTCGGTATGGAAGGCGGGGCAGAACCCAGTTCGCCCACTCGAGCACGGAGAACAGCTCGGCAAGCCGTGCAAGGCTTGAGAAAGCCTGGGGCCCCGGGGTTCAATCCGGAAGTCCCGGGCTTCGGCCTGGAAGGTGGGGCAGAACCCAGTTCGCCCCCGCGAGCACGGAGAACAGCTCGGCAAGCTGCGCAAGGCTTGAGAAAGCCTGCAGCCCCGGGGTTCAGTCCGGAAGTCCCGGGCTTCGGCCTGGAAGGCGGGGCAGAACCCAGTTCGCCCCCGTGAGTACGGAGAACAGCTCGGCAAGCCGTGCAAGGCTTGAGAAAGCCTGCGGCCCCGGGGTTCAGTCCGGAATTCCCAGGCTTCGGTCTGGAAGGCGGGGCAGAACCCAGTTCGCCCATGTGAGCACAAAGAATAGCTCGGCAAGTCGTGCAAGGCTTGAGAAAGCCTGCGGCCTGAGGGTCCAGTCCAGAATTCCCAGGCTTCGGTCTAGAAGGCGGGGCAGAACCCAGTTCCCCCATGCGAGCACGAAGGCATTCCCAAAGATGGACCCGCTCAAGGCCTACCCTGATGCCACGCGGTCCGGAACATCCCAACCTTTGTTCTGAGCGACGGACGGGACCAGGTCCACCCTCGTTCCGGCATTCCACATCAACATCTCAAGAAGGAAAAAGAGGAGATGCGAGAGTGGGAAAGAAAGCGAATTTCAGACATGGACAAATTGTGTTTTCATTGATCCGAGAAGGAGAAGTACAAGCTGGGAATCCCGACAGGCCGGGAGTCCCCAAAAAAAAGAAGAGAAGAGAAAAAACAACAACGACAAAGAAAAAGAAGAAGATAAACGGTTCAGTTCGGCGCGGAGGCGGGGGCCTCAGCCTGGGTCGCAGGTTCCACTCCCTCGCCGTCGACGACTGCTGGCTCGGGGGGTTGCACCGGGGCTTCGGCCGTGTCGCTCGCCGGGGGCGCAGCTGTGGCCTCGACCGCGCCGGAAGCCTTTCGATCGGGTCCTTGCCTCCTACTTCCGAGCACCACCCTACTGAGGTCAAGCTCGGGGTAGAGGGACCTCACCTTCTCCCGGCACATCCGGAACCCCTTTAGGAAGGAGTCCACGGCTGCCTCCCAGACCTCCGAGATGTACTCGTCAGAGGCCCGGAATTTTGGGATGGCTTCCTGCGCCTCCCGCTTCGCGGCCTCTAGGAGCCCGTTGACGTAGGTGCTCCGCTCCTTCACCGCACTCGCCTCCCGTCTGGCCCTTCCAGCTGGCGCTCCAGCCACTGGGAATGGGCCCGAAGGCGAGCCCTCTCGGCCGCGTCCTCTTCCGCGCGGCGCTGGTTGGAGTCCCTCTCCTCAGACAGAGAGGACTCCAAGTCCTTGTTTCGCCTCTCGGCACGCGCCAGGTCCGCCTGGAGGGTCTGGTTGCTCGCTCGCGGCTCGACCCCCTTTTCCATAAGATCTTTGACGTCAGCCGCGAGCTTGCCGAGCTTCTCTTCTTTCTCGGCATCTTTCTTCACGTACCCCGCGAGGAAGTTCCTCAGCAGGAGCATGTCGTTCCCAATCTGCACAGCAAATCAATCGGGTTAGTGTAAAAGCTAACCGAGGCCAAAGAAGACAAAGAAGCCTGAGTTCGGACTTACCGTGAAGAGCTGCGGGATGATCCCGAGCAGGGCATCGGCGTAGTCCCTGCCGCCTCGAGATCGGCAGTCCCGCGCGGTGGAGGCATACTCCATCACTTTCTCCGCGAGCCCCTTGTCACGGATCACGGAGCAGCGATTGGTGAGCGTCGGTGGCAGAGCCGTCAGGTCAGCTGCGGCGGTGACTGCCCCTCCAGCAAGAATCGCTGTCGACGGTGTGGTAGAGATCGCGGGCTGCGCTGTCGGAGCCACGGCAACGACGGGGCCGGCGCTGAGCGGAGCTGCTGGTGGTGGAGCCCCCTCGTCGGCAGCACCACCGGGTCTGACGATGGGCGCATCAATGGCCCCGCCCCGAGGCAGTCTGGGCGGGGGAGCCGCGGCCACCGGGCTGGGTACGGTCGCCGGCACGGCCTCCTGGCTCGCCTCTGTGCGAGCCCTCTTCGCTGCGGGCTCATCCACCTTGACGACGTCCCTCTGGGCCGTGCCCTCCAGAAGGTTCTCCAGCGAGAATTTCATCCCTGCAACGCAAAAGAAAAGAAGGTCAGCCAGCTCGGCTAAAGAGGAGAAAGGAAACAGAAGTCAAGGGAGGACTGAGTCTCACCCGGCTCGCGGATGGGACTGATCCCGGACTCAAACAGATTCTGCTCCGAGAGCAGAACCTCGAGCACCGGGACCACATCGCTCAGGAGCAGAGAGTAGGCCTCTTGGTCCGCCGACTCGACCTGGAAGTTTCGGTTCAGAGACCGGTCCGGTTCGCTACAGGCCCAGTCAACATCCTCGACCAAGGCAAAGAAAAAGCGGTTCTTCCAGCCCTTGATAGAAGAAGGGAGGTTGAACCAGAGACACCTGGGCCGGGGCGAAATGTACCACCAGCTGTCGTCAGTGGAGTACCTCTTCAAGATAAACAGAGCCCTGAAGAGGGAGAAACGGGCAACAAACCCATGGAAGTGGCAGAAAACAATAAAAGAAAAGATGACCCGGATGGAGTTGGGAGCTAACTAGGCCAGAACGAGGTGGAAGTGGCTAAGGAAAGAAAGGAAGAAGGGGTGCAAAGGAAACCGAAGACCCCCGAGAAGGAAGTCTTCGTAAAAGGCTATGCGGCCGGGGCCACTCATGGTGACGCGATCCCCGGGCCGCGGAACAAATAGACGGATTGATCCCGGGATGCCGTAGGCCTCCCAGAGCAAAGAAAGGTCGCCTTCGGTCATTGTGAAAGCATGATCGAAGGGACCGGCAGAAAGAAGAGGTGGAGCAGGAAGCGAAAGAAGCGGAAAAGCGGGAGCGACAGGAGGAGACCGGACACCCCTGGGGATGCCAATCGTGATACCCCCAGGTTGCAGTCGCCTGCGAATCTCCTCCGGGATCACTTCCTCCTCCGAGGAGGAAGAAGACGGAGTCCTCGGCCGTGAAGGACCGGCCTCGTCCGGATTAGAGGAAACATGGTGACGGCGCGCCATGGCAAAGAAGAAAGCAAGGAAGATTCAGAGAAGAAGAAGAAGAGGGGAACTAGGAAGAAAATGGAGGCACTCACCGAAAATACACCGAGCGAATGCGGGGCAGTGGAAGTTAGCCTGCAGCAAACCGCCCACGGAGCAAAGGAAAAGGCCTCATTCCGGAAAGTCCCCTCCTTTTCAAACTCAGTTGACAGTGGCCGTACCTGTCATTCCACTCCGAGCCACTGGATGATCGCCGCATGGACGCATGCCCGACACCGATGCCTCGTTAGCAGGGAAACGGCCTCTGCTTCGAAGCGACGCATTTATTATGGGCAAGTGGGTGACGTGTGGCGGCCTCCTATAGGGCTTCAGGCGCACCGAGAAGCGGCGACGAGGATCGCGGCAATTATGATGCAAGATCTTCGCCTCCCCACGTCATTTCCGCATTTAATCCCAACATTCCGTTATACGATGCCCCAACGAAACGGCGGATTGGGGGGCAACTGTTACGGCCATAATGATGACGTGGCCGATCTCAGATTTCGTCGGGCCTGATTGAGCCGCGTGGAGGTTTCCTCGGTCGAGTCAGCTGCGGGTCCCTGCCGCCGAGGTCGAGCTCGGCCCTTGCCCCCCCCGACTACCTCGCCAGGTGACATCCCGAGACGTTACCGCCCTCGCCAAAGTCGAGTTCGGTCCGGGCCCCCTCCTGCCACCTCGCCAGGTGTCCACCCAGGAGGGGTCCACCTCGGCCGAGGTCGGCTGCTCCCCCGCTCCCTCGCCAGGTGGCGCCCAGAGATGGTCCCAACGTGGCAGAGGTCGAGCCGGGCTCCTTCGCTCCTTCGCCAGGTGGCCCCCAGAGACGGGTCCACCTCGACCAAAGCCGAGCGCCCTCCTGCCACCTCGCCAGGTGTCCACCCAGGAGGGGTCCACCTCGGCCGAGGTCGGCTGCTCCCTCGCTCCTTCGCCAGGTGGCCCCTAGAGACGGGTTGGTGCGGGCACCAGACTCAGAAGAAGACTTCAGAGCTCCATCTGGATCTCTGATTGACATTGCCCGAGAAATTAGGGTTTGTAATAAAGGTTGACCTGGTCAACCAGTTTATTTATTTTTATTTATTTCTTGAGTCACCATTTAAATTTTGTTGAGTCATGTTGACTCGGTGCAAGTCCCGATGTGGTTTCAATTTGGTCCAAAATGGTGCCACATTTGTCTTCCAATCAAATCAAGGTTCAAGCAGGTGGAGGCCACACTCCAAGCCACACGCCCAGCCACACTCCGAGCACACGCCAGAGTCCAGGAGGCACCACAGAGGCATCCCAGTGTCATGGTCCCCACACCCAAAGAAGAAAAAATCAAATTGGAAGCTAATTTAAAGGAGGCGCCCATACCTGCCTATTTTACCTAAGCAAAGAAGGAAGAAAACTTCTCTTGGAGAAGAAATCAAAGAAGGACATCCAATTGAAGTTCAAATCAAAATCAAAGAGCTTAACTTGGAGTGGAAGAAAAGAAGAAATGCCATAAGAAGAGGAGGACTCCAAATCCAAATCCAACTCCAAAGGAGGCGCCATAAAAATTCCAAAAAAAAATTCCTTTATGGCCGTCCCAATTTTTTTGAAGTCTTGGTCGACCAAGAGAGGGGGTTTTCTACCTAATCTAGAGGTTGGAAGAGTTTAGTCCCACATGGGAATTTGTACAAGCTAGGAGAAAATTTTAGGTCTATATAATAGACCTCTCTTTGTAACTTTGAAAAAAAATGAATGAAGAAAAATTATTTTTTCTATTCTCTTGTGTTGAGTGACCTAGGTTTCTCTTCTTCCACACTATTCTAAGTGTTGAGCTCCATGAGGGGGTAATCCGGGTTCCATTGGAGCCTTGAGGAGGTGAGAGATCTCCATCTTTATCCAAAACCCTAGGTTAGCCACTTGAAATTCCAAAACCTTAGCCACCCTTCATTATTTTCAATCCATCAAACCCTAGATCCATCCATCTCCCATGGCCTCTCTCTCTCTACAAGTCCAGGCCATCCACCTTCATCCAGATCCAGTCTGGCTACTTCAGATCCAGAGCAAGTTCCAAGGAAAATCACATCAGCTTCCAGGAGAATCCAGTTTTCAGCAATTTCAATCTTCAAGTTCATCAACCTGGTAAATTCTTCCCTTGACTCTCTGATTCCATCAATTGTTTTTCTTCTCTTCTAGATCTTGAGTTCAGGAGAAGCCAACCCACCAAAGGACCAGTACTGGAGGATCCATTACGAAGAAATCTGAATCCGAGGATCCAACAATCTGCTCGGGAGAGTTCTTCCACCAAAATCTGTGAAGATCATTGTCTGGTTAGGTAAACCATCTCTTCTCTTTATTTCTGTTCTGCTGAAAGTTCGGAGCGAAACCCTAGGTCTGGGAGTTTCTCAACCCCCAGCGATCCGTTGCTTCTGAACTACTCTAATAATTTAGTTTCCTTAAAATTGTGCTTTCAATTATCATATTAGTATCTTTCAATGTTAGGTTAACTTTTCTTTGATTTGAAGCCAACTTCTACAAACATATAAAAACAACAAAAAAATTAGTTAATCTTAATTTACTTCCGCATCGCATTCCTTTATTTGTTCTACATCATTTTTGGTATCAGAGCTTTCGTTCTGCATCATTTCTGGTATCAGAGCCCTGTCTAGGGTTTCTGTTTGATTGCTTGTTTGAGTCTCTCTCTTTTTACTTTGTCTGCTCGAAGTAGACTCCCCAGGACGTCCAGTCCTAGGAACGAAGCGAGGTGCAAACCTCCTCTTCCCATTCCATGGGGTGTTCCTAGGGCGTGTAGGGGATCCGTTGGGTTATAACTTTGTAGCAGGAATTGTAAACGGGGAAGTGCTATATTTTCAGCCCGTAATTGCCCTGTTGCAGGAATTATTTCTCACTGCAGGGGACTCCAAATTTGGTGATCTTTTTTTTTCTGAAACCAGTATAATTGATCCTATTTTTCATAATTTTTCTGTGATTTATTGGTTTCGGTAAAAATTCTGAGAATTAAAATAAAGCAACTCTATTTTTTGTGTTCTGCAATTCAATTCTTTTTGGAGTGATCATCTCATAATTTACTTAAGGGCAATTGAGCATCTAAGATAAGGGGAGGAGTTGATTACCTCTCCTTAGCCCAAAACCACCATCCAATAATTCGAACCTATACCTAATTTAAAATCAGTTAGACCTAATTTGCCCTAGTGGGCTAGGGACACCAATTGGTCGGGTCTAGGCTAGTGTTGAGTCAGTTTGCCGAGTTATTCTGTGTGTGCTTAGCACTCAGTGTCTAGAATGGTGGTTCAGGGATCCATTCCCGAAGGGCTTGTGTGCTGGTCCGCCTACCTGGCCAATCACTGATTGGTGTCTAGGATTGGCAATCAGGGACCTAACACTCCCCTTACACCTGCCTGGCTGAGTCCTGAGTTACTACAGGCTAGCTTGCCACTCTGATTGGGCATCTAGTTTGGGCTCTAGGTCTAGTTAGCCCGTAGTCGTTTAGTTGAGTCTCATTTTGTGTGCTTGCTTGAATCATCATGTCTACCAGAAACGGAGTGCCATATCAACCTGGTCAAACCCAACCTGATTTAGAGGCCATGGTTAGAGCTCTTACTGAGAGCATGAACAAGTTAAGCCAGGATTTGACTGCTACTGTTACCCAGTGTAAAGAACAAGTCCATGAGAATTTTACCCAGCTTAGGGATCAAGTCCAAGTCCTTGAGAAACGTAGACATCAAAATTGGATCCCTGATCCAAAATTTAATAGACCCCAACCTCATCCATACCAGGAGCCTAGGAGGACCTTATACCGTGATCCCGAGCATAACCTTAGGAAGCCTAACCATGATATCTATAGTGTGGATCGTGTCTATGAGAGGTCCTTACAATATTCTAGACCAGTCACTCAACAACCCAAGTCTTCTAGATCAAACCGTTTAGATCCACACCCATGCCCAAGTAAGGTCTCTACTAGCTTGAAACCCAGTGTGACCCAGGTTCCTATATCTCAAGAATGTTTGTTTTGTGGAGAAAGAGGCCATAAATCTAGTCAGTGCCCATGCATAGGACTGGCTTGTGCACAGCTAAGTGGTAAGAATCCTAAGGATGACATTAATGAGGGAGAACCCAAGCCTACCAATGAGGAAGAACGGTTAGGTATGACAAGCCTAGAATCAGTTGACCCGATTACCACTGACCCGAAACCCATTGAAGATGGCATCGAGGAAGTATATGATGCTGGCTTGAGTCTAGTTGATGAATATGAGGGGGAAGAACTTGAAGAATATGACATCGATACTATTGGTTCCTTACCTGAGGAGACCTTGGAGAGCAACCAAGTGGTGGGACCTAGTTCAGAAATTCAAGAGATTTGTGAGAATCAGGTTCCTTTAGTCAAATACCCCCAGGAAGAACTCATAGTGTTAGCCCGAGCTATCAGTTCGTACCCTCTAATGATAGTCATTCCCCAAGTACCAATTGAAGATCTTTGCACTGAACAGTTTAAGTTTGCCCACCCTATGGTAGATCCTCTCCTTAGGATGACTGAATCAAGCCTCTTATAATTGGACCTTGTCCCATGCCCAGCCACTAAGGTCTCTCCCGTAATCTCAGTTGAACATCCTTGTCTTGAGCGGATTGGTTTACCCAGTCTTGTAGAAGTCCTCCTTATGGCCCCAGACCCCTTCCTTTGCATGACTGACCTACCCTTCTATAGAGTATACCTTTCGACACCCATAGGTCAAATTTCAAGTCTTGAGGTCATCATCCATAGGCCCTTCCATGAATCATTCTTCAATCCAGTTCTTGAGAAAATGGATCATTATTTGCTTAGAGAACAAACTTTAACTATTGCAATCACATGTCCTAGGCTGCTTCCCGAACCATCTCTTGATCCATTCCTGGGAGTAGCAAACTTTTCCTTTCGAAAGGATGACCAGTTGACACTCATAGATCACCATTCAAACCTTCAGGTCACCACCTTTAGTCAGCAGGTAATTCGTGACTCCACCTCATATTTCCTTCCTTTCTCTAGGACTTCCAGTGCTTCTTACACCATCCAAGTATACTTTGTCGAAGTCTTTAGAGTGAACCACGTGTCGAAACCTATTAGGTTTGCCACCTACTTCTGGAAGACCTTATGGCACCTACTAGGCACCCATGATAAGTTTTCATGCTCTGCATGCCCTCCTCTGACCCAAGGTCAAACCTAGAGAGCCTTAGTTTGTTAGGTTTAGACCTAGGGTTCCTTTGGAATAAAGTCCATTCTTTAGGAATGCGTCGTCAGTCTAGTTTAGTTTTTCTTGACCCTTTACTAGGCTTTGGCTCAGATTTTGGTTTGATTGAGAGCACCAGGAATTGGGATTTGTATTTTGTCCAGGACTAAATTTGCGTACAATGACTCGGTCAATAGGTCTACGGGTAAGAGTCCATTTGAAATTGTACATGGGTACAAACCTCACACACCTCTTGACCTAGTCCCTTTACCTGTCCACACTCGAGTCTCCGAGTCTGCTGAGAATTTTGCACAGCATGTAAAAGACTTGCATAAAGAAATTCATGCCAAAATAAATTTAAGTAATGAAACTTATAAGAAGTTGGCTGATACTCAAAGGCGAGTCAAATCTTTTGTTGAGGGAGACTATGTGATGATTAGGTTAAGGCCTGAACGGTTTCCTCCTGGAACCGTTAGAAAGTTACATGCTAGGGGAGCTGGACCATTTAGAGTGGTAAAGAGAGTAGGATCCAATGCCTATGTGCTCGAGTTGCCTCCAGAACTAGGCATTAGCTCTACTTTCAACATTACAGACTTAGTAGAGTACAGGGAGCCAGCTGTGATTCCTAGTGAGCCTTTTGAGCCTAACCCAATCATTGAGAGTGATCCCGACCCTGTGTGTCCACCAACAAACTGACCTGTGAGGAAAGAGCAGATTGAAAAGATCCTGGATGATCAGGTTATCTCTCCTCGTAATCGAGGATACCAAAGGTACCTGGTCCGCTGGCAAGGAAGGCCAGATTCTAATGACTCTTGGATCTCCCGAGAAGAATTACAAAAATTGGACCCAGACCTCTTGGAGAGATACCAGAGCCAACTTGAGCCTTACTCGACAGGGTCGAGTTCCTCCCACCCCGGGAGAGTTGGTGCGGGCACCAGACTCAGAAGAAGACTTCAGAGCTCCATCTGGATCTCTGATTGACATTGCCCGAGAAATTAGGGTTTGTAATAAAGGTTGACCTGGTCAACCAGTTTATTTATTTTTATTTATTTCTTGAGTCACCATTTAAATTTTGTTGAGTCATGTTGACTCGGTGCAAGTCCCGATGTGGTTTCAATTTGGTCCAAAATGGTGCCACATTTGTCTTCCAATCAAATCAAGGTTCAAGCAAGTGGAGGCCACACTTCAAGCCACACGCCCAGCCACACTCCGAGCACACGCCAGAGTCCAGGAGGCACCACAGAGGCATCCCAGTGTCATGGTCCCCACACCCAAAGAAGAAAAAATCAAATTGGAAGCTAATTTAAAGGAGGCGCCCATACCTGCCTATTTTACCTAAGCAAAGAAGGAAGAAAACTTCTCTTGGAGAAGAAATCAAAGAAGGACATCCAATTGAAGTTCAAATCAAAATCAAAGAGCTTAACTTGGAGTGGAAGAAAAGAAGAAATGCCATAAGAAGAGGAGGACTCCAAATCCAAATCCAACTCCAAAGGAGGCGCCATAAAAATTCCAAAAAAAAATTCCTTTATGGCCGTCCCAATTTTTTTGAAGTCTTGGTCGACCAAGAGAGGGGGTTTTCTACCTAATCTAGAGGTTGGAAGAGTTTAGTCCCACATGGGAATTTGTACAAGCTAGGAGAAAATTTTAGGTTTATATAATAGACCTCTCTTTGTAACTTTGAAAAAAAATGAATGAAGAAAAATTATTTTTGCTATTCTCTTATGTTGAGTGACCTAGGTTTCTCTTCTTCCGCACTATTCTAAGTGTTGAGCTCCGTGAGGGGGTAATCCGGGTTCCATTGGAGCCTTGAGGAGGTGAGAGATCTCCATCTTTATCCAAAACCCTAGGTTAGCCACTTGAAATTCCAAAACCCTAGCCACCCTTCATTATTTTCAATCCATCAAATCCTAGATCCATCCATCTCCCACGGCCTCTCTCTCTCTACAAGTCCAGGCCATCCACCTTCATCCAGATCCAGTTCGGCTACTTCAGATCCAGAGCAAGTTCCAAGAAAAATCACATCAGCTTCCAGGAGAATCCAGTTTTCAGCAATTTCAATCTTTAAGTTCATCAACCTGGTAAATTCTTCCCTTGACTCTCTGATTCCATCAATTGTTTTTCTTCTCTTCCAGATCTTGAGTTCAGGAGAAGCCAACCCGCCAAAGGACCAGTACTGGAGGATCCATTGCGAAGAAATCTGAATCCGAGGATCCAACAATCTGCTCGGGAGAGTTCTTCCACCAAAATCTGTGAAGATCATTGTCTGGTTAGGTAAACCATCTCTTCTCTTTATTTCTGTTCTGCTGAAAGTTCGGAGCGAAACCCTAGGTCTGGGAGTTTCTCAACCCCCAGCGATCCGTTGCTTCTGAACTACTCTGATAATTTAGTTTCCTTAAAATTGTGCTTTCAATTATCATATTAGTATCTTTCAATGTTAGGTTAACTTTTCTTTGATTTGAAGCCAACTTCTACAAACATATAAAAACAACAAAAAAATTAGTTAATCTTAATTTACTTCCGCATCGCATTCCTTTATTTGTTCTGCATCATTTTTGGTATCAGAGCTTTCGTGCTGCATCACGGGTCCACCTCGACCGAAGCCGAGCGCCCCCCTGCCACCTCACCAGGTGTCCACCCAGGAGGGGTCCACCTCGGTCGAGGTCGGCTGCTCCAACGCTCCTTCGCCAGGTGGCCCCCCGGAGACGGGTCCACCTTGACCGAAGCCGGGCGCCCTTCTGCCACCTTGCCAGGTGTCCACCCGGGAGGGGTCCACCTCGACCGAGGTCAGGCCGCCCGTACAGAGAAGGTCCCAAAGAGCGGAGGCGCAGGTTCCGAGGTTGGCCCTCGAGCCGTGCGCACCACAGACGGCGCCCCGTACAGATGGCGGTGGCACGCGATACACCACTTACATCGGCCCGACAGGTCCTACAGTCGAGAGGCACGGTTCTGACAAAAT
Organism: Areca catechu; assembly: GCA_021397845.1. Lineage (NCBI taxonomy): Eukaryota > Viridiplantae > Streptophyta > Magnoliopsida > Arecales > Arecaceae > Areca > Areca catechu. The sequence continues at coordinate 139,635,001 of CM038043.1, forward strand.
AGGGCCCGTCGACGGACAGTGCCGGCATTTAGGGAGGAGAGCACCCTCACTGGGCCCGAGGTCTGACCGGCCGCCCTGCCGGTGCCACCCCCCTTTTCTTTACCCTTTCCCCGCTGGGCTTGGCGAACGAGGTTGGAAAGCTGCCTGGCCCTCAAAACCAAAAAGGGAAAGAGAAAAGGATGGAGAGGGGAGCCTCCCAAGAGCAGAAGACAGGCAGGCGGCGGGAGGAGATAAAAGGAAGGAAATTGGAGGCGACCAGGTAAGCTGAGACGAGTAAGAAATAGTGGCCAAAAGCCCCACTCCGAGAGTAAGATCGAGGGTCCCGAGAGGGGATTGCTTGACGTGAGCTCGGCAAGGAGGCCCGGCCGGGTTTCTGGTCCCTACAGCACCTTTCTTGCTAGTAAATTTTCTGAGTTTGGGACTCCTTCGGGGGCCTGTCTTGGAGAATCTGTTCCCTTTCTCCGTCCACTAACTTGATCGTCGGAGCTCCCTCACCGGGATCCCCGGCCAGGGTCTTCTGACCTCGCTTTGTAGGTTCGATCCAGCCAGGAGGCCCCGGGAGCAAGATGGTCTAGCGGGATCGGCGGTTCTGAGGCACGGGCACGGCGGCGAGATCGGCAACGGTATCCAACAACCGACGACCTAAAAAGGAAGACCAGGGACAAGAAGGAAGGTAAGCAATCGAGAGGGCAAGCACGCGCACAAGAAGAGGAGGCGATCCTAAGCCAGAAGCTCCAGAGGAACTCGCAAGATCGAGCTCAACGAGCCCGATCGCAGAAACCAGAGTGCTAATCCCTCTTGTTCTCATTCTTCTTCTTATCAATGATTCCTCTAAGCACGGAAGCCCAACGGGTTTCTACCTTAGTGGATTTGTTTTACTTTACCGCTCTCTAACTTGACCGTCGAAGTACCCCCACCGGCATCCCTGGCCCGGGTCTCATATCTCATTTTTACAGGTCTGGGAGCATCGAGATTCTACAGCATAGGGGACCCCAGTTCGGCGCCAACTCATAGCTGCAAGCCATAGCGGTATGGTCGGCAACAAATTGGCATGCCAGGTAGGGGGGACGAGGCTCCTAGACGAGTAAGCCCCCCTCAAGCTCGAGAGTAGCTCGATTCCAAGTATGGTGGTGACTCGCGGACGTGAAGCCTCCACCGACCAGGCGGAGGAGGTTCTCTCTCCCCCGGGCCCCCATAGCCCGGAAAGGGAACTCCCCGCTCCTGTTCCATCTCCTCAACTGCCTTCGGTGGATGGTTAGTATGCTGCCATTATCCAACAATTGCAGACACTAACCATGGCCATGAGGCAACTGCAGCATCAGCAGCCCCGCGGAAGCTTGAGCTCCATCCAGGGCAGGCCATCCCACCTGCGGGTAGCATCCAATCCCTATGGGAGTCACCAGACTCCCGCGAAGAGAAATCATTCTGGGTCGACGGACCATGAGAGCCGATCCCCGGTAGACAACAATGATATTACCAAGCACAGCAAGCACCACCATGGAAAGGACCCTCGCCGTGGCCCATCGGCACGTTCTTCTCCCACGACCTCGGTGGAGGGTTCCAATGATGAGGCCATCAGACGTCTAGCTGAAAGGTGCCTGGAAGAGCAAGAGCACAAACTGGTGGAGCTCTTCCACCAGTTCGCCAACATGCAGGGCTCCCCCAGCGAGCCAGTTGGCTATAACGCCCGACCCCCCTTCTCTCGGGAAATCCAAGAGGAACCGATCCTAAGTCGATTCTGTATGCCTCAGGTGGATTCCTACGATGGGACCACTGACCCCCTGGACCATCTGGAGAGCTATAAGGCTCTCATGAGAGTCCAAGGGACGACAGATGCCCTTTTGTGCATCGCCTTCTCAGCCACCCTCCAGAAGGCTGCTCAAGTTTGGTTCACCCATCTCGAGCCTGAATCTATTGACTCCTTCCAGTAGTTGGAAGGAAAGTTTGTGGCACACTTTGATGCTTATCGAAAGGTGCCAAGAGAGGTGGACAGCCTCTTCTCCATCCGCTAGCAAGACCAGGAGCTCATGCGGGACTATGTAACCCACTTAAAAACCGCCGCCCTAGAGATCTATAGCTTGGACGAGCCCGTCGCCATGCTGGCATTGAAGTGAGGGCTCAGGATCTCCCGTTTGATGTATTCGTTGGACAAAAAATTGCCCAAGACGTACTCCGAACTCCTCCTTCGCATCCATAAGTACATCCGAGCTGAGGAGGCTAACCGTACCAGGAGAGAGCTGGATGGAAAGCCTTCAAAGAAGCCACCCTCGAAGGATGTTCAGGGGACTCACAGGCCCAGGCTGCCCGCGGACTTCCGGTCGGAGTCGAAGTCCAAGAATTGTCCCACTCCAGAGTGGAACTTTACTCCCCTCCTTGCTCCAAGAACCAAGATCCTCATGGAGATCAAGGGCGAGGGTTACCTTCGCTGACCTCCTCCTTAGAACCTGAAGGTTCGTTGCGACGGGACAAAGTACTGCCAATTCCATCACGACCACGGCTATGACATGGAGGAGTGCCGTAACCTGAAGAGGGAGATCGAGGACTTCATCAGAAGGGGCTATCTCAAGAAGTTTGTGGAAAGAGGAGCCCCGGTGGAGGACCAGCCACTTGCGGCCCTTCCCCCCGTTACTGCAGTAGATAACCGCCCCACGAAGAAGCCGGTGGGCATGATTTCTTGGGGGATAGGGCATGCATCAAAGAGAGCCCGGGAGGGAGGAGATCTGGAAAGTGTACTCCCCTTTGAAAAGGGGAAGGGAGGTAAAAATAAAAATGAAAATATAAATAATGATGTGGTGGTGGACGAAATGACCATCGCTAAGCACCCTGTACATCGGATTATGGTTGATAGTGGGAGCTCTACCGACATACTTTTCTACGATGCTTTCTCCCGAATGAATCTATCTCGTGATCGGTTAAGGCTGGTGCACACCCCTCTCGTAGGTTTCACCGGAGACCCTGTAGGAGTCGAGGAGGAGATCACTCTCCCTGTTACCGCCTGGACTCTACCCGACATAGCATGGTCATGATGACCTTCACCATTGTCCGACTCCCGTCACCATACAACACCATTTTGGGCCGCCCAGGGCTCAACCAGCTTGATGCAGTCATCTCCACCAAAAGATTGTTGGTGCAGTTTTCCACTATTTTCGGGATGGGAGAAATGAGGGGGATGGCTCACCCCGTTCAGCATTGCCTGGTGGCCATCCCAGGTGCCCAGAGTGTTGAGCTCGAATCTGATGTTGATGACCTCGACCAAAGGGCGCAGGATCCCAGGGGCAGCCCGGTGGACTTCTCCGGTGATATTTCCATTGAGAGACGACTCCTGGTGGCAGATGGAAGGTCTCCAGCAACTTCCAGTGGCTGGGGGGGTGTGAAACAGCGATGACGGTCCATAGATAAGGCTCGTGGACCGGTAGCAATGGCTACCGATGGACCATGGGATGATTAGTGAACCAACCGGTTGGTCCATGTTGATCGATGACTTTAAACTTCATGCCAACCTTTTGAACTTAAATTTCATGCTCATTTTAAATCTGATTTACATGTCGTTTACGCCATTGGATCCTAAAAATTAGACTCTTCATATTGGCATGGTTCTTTCATTAAAATACTACATAAAAGTATCAAATTTAAAAAAAAATAAAGATAATTTGATTTAAAAATTATGCTTCTATGGCTAATATTTATGTACTTATCAAATGCATCTGGGCTTATGCAATAGTCCACATCGCCATCAAAGAAATGTGACAAAACTATACATAAGGATAAAGTTTCAATTAAAACAAAATGGTGCCCTTGCAAATAGAAAATTCTCTAACAACCTGCTAGTAAGCCATGTCACTTCTCGCTGATCTACCAAGGTTCTCTTTATTGCGAAAATATCCTTGCCCTTCACCAATAAGATGAAAGCCTCTAGGGACTTCCAAGGTACACAAAAAAAATTTCTCCACCACTCTTCATACTATTGTCAGCCAGGATTTTTTATAGGTTTCACCTCTTGGAGACCCACTTTTATCACCAACTCTAGCATCTCTGACACTTAATGAGTTTTGACACCAATAACATAGAGAAAGGGCTTGATACAACTTTAAGGAGCATGGCCTGAAAATAGATTAGCAATGCCATCCAAGAAAGCTACATCCCATTACACTAACACCGCCGCCTCCCGATTGGTAGAGAGCTAGGCCAATAATAATCCTTGCTGGCATCAGCAGAGGCCTCTCCATCTATGTAGATGGTGATGGTTAGTGCAGAGTAGTTTAACCTACTCTTTCTATAGGTTCAAAACTTAGTGGTAGCTATTCATGCAATTCAAGCCACCCCCCACCACTTCCTCCGGTGCAACTTCCTTTGGCATTACCACTCATAACCTCTCAACTTGTGGTGCAACCGATTTCCACACTACCTGCCATGACACTGCACTCTTATCTAGTGCCACAAACAATACCACCATCACTGGAGCAGTCACTAGTCCCTCCCACGGACCTAGAAAGGAGGATTGCCCACCATCATCACCTTAGGAGCCAAGAGCTAAAGAGATAATGATCTCAGAGTCCCTGCTTAAGGCATGACTCAATCTCGAGCCTACAATTTTCTCAATGATCGAAGGTCCCTACCATCCGGGTCCCTGAAGTTGAGCAAAAGCTTAAGGAGCTGGACCAATGGATGAAGTGATATACAACCTCTCCTCAATACACGATGGATTTAACAACAATCCACGTTTTGATGCCAAGATAATGCAAGTATCACTTCCCTGATACTTCAAGATCCCATAACTGGAGAGTTATGATGGGACTATTAATCTTGTCAACAACTTGGAGAGTTTCAAAGCAATGATACTCTTCTATGGAGCCCCCGATTCTATCCTCTATTGAGCCTTTCCATCTACTTTGAAGGGAGTGGCTCGATATTGGTACTCAAGTTTGAAGCCATGAATGGTCCACTTTTTTGAACAATTAAGCCAGTCCTTCGCTAACCACTTTGTAAGCAGTAGGTGACAGTAAAAGTGGTCAGCTTACCTCCATACCCTCAAGCAAAACGAAGGGGAGTCAATCTGAGCCTATGTCAACCATGTCAACATGACCACCCTGGAGGTCCATGATTTAGATCAATTAGTTGCTATGTTAGCTCTAATAAATGGCTTACAGAAGAATGATCTCAAAAAGCTGCTATCAAGATTTATCCCTGAGACTTCATTGATATATTGATCCAATAGAGAAATGCACCCGAATGGAGGATGCCTTCACGCAGGAAGAAGTTTCTACCACTTCCTCACTAGGGGGTGGTGGAAAGCTATAAGTCAGTCATAAACACTTCCCATGGCAAGAAGAAAGAATTCGACCATGCTCCAGATTCCCACCGTGGATGGATGATGCTCATTTCTTATGATCCATGGGTATGCATTACAATGAGCTTGGTGCAAGCAATGGTAGTGGTGCAAAATTTGCAATGATTATGGCATTGGTTACCTCCATGGCGATAGATCTTTCCTTTTGGTCTCTCATATTGGCCTTTCATGACAAGTTTGTGCCCATCATCATGTCGAGCACTATTATGCTAGAAGCCTTTGACAAGCTATCCATGCTACTAGCCTTCACAGTTATACTCAACAGCATCTAGCCCGTTCTTTCTAGTAGCTCATTCTACTTATCTCAAAAACTGTCCATTTTGTCTCTAGCTTTTGAGTTTAGAATTGTTTCAGCTTGAGCATGTCATAGTAACCACTTGTATGTGTTTTATAACAGCATCTAGCCCATTCTTTCTAGTAGCTCATTCTACTTATCTCAAAAACTGTTCATTTTTGTCTCTAGCTTTTGAGTTTAAGATTGTTTTAGCTTGAGCATGTCATAGTAACCACTTGTATGTGTTTTATAGGTGTTGCATTTGATTCAGGATGGCAATCTATTATGGCTTATGTGAACCTTGGAACCTACTACTTAATTGGGATACCTATTGGGATTCTCATGGGATGGGTTTTCAACCTTGGAGTTCTAGTGTGATCTACTCCAACTTCATACATCTACTCTTCATTTTGACTTAATTTTGGCATATTACTACAAGATAACCGTATAGAATAAGATAGCAATCAAGAGATAGACAATTACAAACAAAAGAACAAAAAAAAATCACAAAGAGACTATATTTTACAAGTCAAAATCAACAATATAAACTACTTTTGATACACATTGTAATAACCCAACCAATGAGCTCTCAAGCCCACTTGAAAAAATCAACCAAAAAAAAACAAGAAAATAAAGAAAAGTAAGAGAGGAATCGAGAGTCCTCCTCTCCCAAATCTCCATCAAAAAGGGACGATTTCCTACATAAACTAGGTTTGGGAAGTCCCAGAGCCCGTTTATAAGTAATGAACTCCTCTCCCTTGGATTTCCATCACCAAGTTTTAGGAAATCACCACTAATTTTAGGGATATTTCTGAGCTTTCTTCCTAGGGTTTCGTCATGAAAGCTCACCGATCTTCCCTTGTTCAACTCCGCCAACTCCTTCCATCCTTCCTTCCCATCCTAAGGTAGCCATTACTGACCTAAATCTCCTCGTAGATCATTGGAACTAGGCAAGGAAAGGTAGTCTTGTTTAAATCTCCTGTTTTTCCTTCATTTCCTTTGATTTTTTTAGCATCGTTGGTCACTGTCGAAGGCCGAACTGTGGCCCCATGGCTATGCCTGCAACCATGGTGACCATATCCTAGCGAGAAAGTTCCCCAGGTCTTAGGGAAGAAGGGGACTCAAAGGAGTCCCCTGGCAGAATGGAAGAAGAAAAAAGGAAGAAGGAAAGAAAAGGAAAAGAAAAGAAGAAAGAAAAAAATTCTCACTCTTTCCTCTCTCCTCTCTCTTTCCTCTCTTTGATTTCACTCTACTTTCTCTCTAAAATTCTCTCTCTCTAAAATCTTTTCTCTTTAGAGATTAAAGAGGTTATGAAGGTGGAATCAAGGAATTAGTAGGTGGACCCTAAATCCAAGTAGAAGGTTCTAGATCAATAATTATTATACTAAAAAAATTAGAAAATATTATAGGGATACCCCCTCAAGTTTAAGCCAACTTCACTTACACCCCCTCTAATTTAAAAAATCTCAATTAAACCCTTTAAACTAACCATCTTTGTTAATAGAATGATGTCACATGACCCTCACTTGATATCCCAATTTCATGAAATGACAAATTTGAGCTTGTTGTCCGTTGCTAGTGGAGTAATGGCATCAAAATATCATTCATATGCCTCACCTAATCCAAGATGACATGACTCAAGATAACCAACAAACATTAAATTGAAATTTGAGAGGAAAATAGATCCTCAAAGAAAAAAATTAGAAGAATTCTCCATCAAGCCGGTTAGTCTAACAATTATTCCAATTTAACTATTAAAATAAGTATTAATTAATTGGTATTTAGTAAGAATTGATACTTTTTATTAGTGTTTTATAGAAAAGGAGTCTATGAATGGAAAGAGCTCATTTCTTGGAGTCCAACAAAGTAAACGGTACTCGAATCGAAGTTCAATTAAGCCCAGAATCAAAGTTTGAATGAATTGCATGATTTTTAGAATAACTGGTCCATGGGCGGTCCCCAGGTAGCCATTGTTGTCGATCCACGGACCTTGTCCGTGAACCATCTCCGCCATTTCAAGCTACCAGTTCACTAGAGCCTTCCCTTGCCATCCCCCTCATCGTCGAGAGCCATCCTTCACCAAAAAACTCATCGAGAAGCCACCTTGAAGCCAACCATGGTCATCATCTCCCCCTTTTGTCTGCCGCCCCTGCTAATCATCTTCTTCCTTTTTGGGCCACCACCTGTCACCGACCATCGCCAAAGAGGCCGCCAGAAAGGTCCCCAAGACATCGGCATCTACCTTTACCCATTGATCAGCTACCCAAACCACTGAACTGCCACTGTCCACCACCTGTTTTCATCGCCCCAATCCATCGCCTCTTGCCGCCCACCACCACCTTCTGCCATCACTGGCCGCCTCACACTGCAGCTGCTCGATAGGTCCAAGTCTGATCAAAGAAGGGGGATTCGGGGAGTCTATGAGTCCGGATCGGACTCTACTGCTAGAGAAGAAAGGGAGCGACAATCACTCCATCACGATGCAGATCAGATGGCCCAGATATCTCCTTGCGATATTTAGCCGATCTGAAGCTCGATTGAGTCCAAATTTGATCGGGAGGAAACCCTAGATAAGCTCTATTTAAAGGACCCTTGGGTTACAAAAGAAAGCATCTTGGAGAGAGGGGTATGGTACAGGATAGAAGTCTCAACTTTGGATTGCCGGTTGACCGTTAAGAATGAGATTTTTTAGAGGAGAAGCTCTACCGTCTACACCATCTTTTTGCCTACACCAATCTCCAGATCAAGATTCAAATATAAAGAAGAAGAGGAAGCCTAGTTCGCTCCATGGAGTACGATGAAAAGAGGCGATGTGACATCAACCAACTTTTTGACGAGACTATGCAAATCAACTTCAGATTCTTTATTATCATTTTTCATAATTTATTTAACTATTATTTTTATCTCTTGCAATTGAATTCTTCATGTACTTAATGCAATATTAATTTTTATGCACTTCAAGTTCTTGTTATTTATTTTTACTGAAAATAGATACAAAGATCTGACTAGAGGATTGATCGTACCAAGTTTAAATTTATGTTCTTTTAATTCTAGTATACTTTTTAATTTTATCTTCCTAACTTTAAATTGATTTTCTTTATTTTATAAAATCAAAGATTTTAAACTATCCTAAGCACTACCTTCTCTATGGATTCGACCCGACTTGCTACTATCTATCTATTTTTCATTTATTAGAAGTCAATTAATTAAACTGATAGCCACAGTGTCTTAATGACAATATCGTGGCCTATCAAGTTTTTTTGGCACCGTTGCTGGGGAAAGCATGAATGCTAATATTTTTTATCTCTTTAATTTCTTGTAAATTCAGTGTACTAATTTTTTTTTATTTTTTTATAGATCCAAAAAAAGCCAAAAAAAATATTAAAAAAGGAGGAGAAGGAAATGTTTATGATTTTGGTGAGATTAATCATAATCCTAAATTATTTTTTTTAATTGCTTTTAATCAATTTCTGCCTTTTCATATTAACCAAAAAAAATTCCCTTATTTGTTTCCTTTTATTAGTCTCCTTTTTTAAAAAACCTATCTAATTTTTTTTAGATCTATTTCCCTTTTTTACTACTATCCTCTTTTTTAAATTAACATAAATTTTTTTTTTTGGTTTCTTCCTTTTAATTAGTTTCTTTCTTTTCAAACTAACCTAAAAAAATTCTTTTTTAGTTTCTTCCTTTTAAAAAAATTGATCTAAAAAAATTATTATTACTTAACTTTTTAATTAACTGCCCTAAATATTGCTTTGATTTCTTGCCTTAATTATAAGATCTATAGTTTCTTTATTTGCTCAACCTAATTTTAGTTTTATTCTTTACATACCTAATTAACCAAGATTAAAATCTGCCTTTTATCTCTCTTGCTTGAAATAATATACTATAAAAAGAAAACAAAAATATCATATAATACTTAACTAAAATAGTGTAACTAATTTAAACATAAAAGAATACTACTTATTTGGGATATCTTTTTTTTTGCATTACATACTTCCATAAAATATCTTAAGGGCATTAACCCATAAATAATAAAAGGTGGAGAGTTAATAACCCTTTCTTGACCCACAAACCACTACCCTGCATCTTGCATTGACCTAAGCCTATTAATTAAAATCAATTAGATGTCTATCCCTAAGAAACTCGAGCTCAATAGGAAAAGGCATTCAGAAGAGTTGGACCGAGCTAGAATTAGCTATTTACTGGTGTTTAAGAAAGGGGTTCAAGGATGATGTAGTCCTGAAGAAAGATGGTTTTTAATTAGTTCCATTGACTGACCTGGCCAATCTAATTGGTGTCTAAGAAAAGCAAGGGGGGATCCCCACCGATCTTACCCTTACCTGGCCAGTTGATTAGTCAATTTCAGACTTGGAGGGATCCAAGGTTGCCTTGGAAGTTAGGAGATGTCTAGAATTAGGGCACCCTAGGATAGAGAGTCCATGTTGTGCTAACTTATTTGTAAATAACACCAAATCTTAATTAATTTTTCTTCTCTCTTAGCTCTAGGATTCCTTGGGCCCTTTTCTTTAGAACTCTTCTCCTTCTTCATCTCACCACTTCTCTTTAAAAAAATAGCAATAATAATAATAATAAATAAATAAATTCATAAATAAATAAAGATTGCTCTGATCTAAAATCTTGATTGTATATCCTAATAATCAGAATAATCTGATAGACTAAACCAGTGCAAGGAGCATGAATCCTTATAGTGGAGTACCCTTTCTCCTGGCACACCAAGTCTATTCGAGTCCCACTCACTTTAAGAGTGAGTTTCCAACCATATATCAACCTCTTGAGTCTATGTATCACCAAGTTTATCAAGATCAAACCCAAATGGCCTATAGATCAAGATGTAACCTATACCTTAATGCCTATAATTCAGGTTAGGGAGCTCAACCAAATTTTTCATAGCAACCACATCCAGTGGTTACCCCGGCAATCCAAGGATCCATGTTCATAGAGACATCATATTATGATCAACCCTATCCCCATTATAACTTTCTCTAACTAATTATATCCCATTATTTGAAGAGAAGGTTTAGCAAGCACCATACCTACATCCCTTACAGACCAACCTAGATATTGATAGGTTTGATTAATTTCAACAAATGATTATAGCCCAACAGCAATATATCAATAAGCTAATGGATCAAATTGATCAATGATTAATCGAGCTTAATAGAGAAGAGGGAGGTGAACTGCCTAGTTAACCCGAGAGTAACCTAGAGAGGCCATTCCAAGCTCAAAACCTTAGTGACCCTCCATCTTTTTCTGAATAATCAATTTTGACTCCTGGTAATGAACTGGTCTTAGAACAACTTTGCATAACCATAAAGACCAATAAGACAATTTCGCTAAGACAAAAAAATACATGGAAAAATTAAACTTGTTGGACAAACCAACTCCATCATTACCTCACTCACCTATGGTCCTAGTCTCTAGTACCTTAGAATCATCCATGCCTTTTGATGGGATGGGAGAACATGCAATGATGGAATTAGTTGAGCCTTCCCAAGAACTACCAATGCATAATATAATAGAGGAAGCCATCCCCATAATTCACCCTTAGGATTCAGTAGATCCCTATTAGGATCATTTTGGGATGGGTAATTTTGATATAGATGGATATACCTCATAAGTAAATAACCCAATACATACCCTACTTTGAAACCACCCCACTTTTGATTGATGAATAATAAGAGCCATCACCTAACCCACCAATAGCCTATTTATTAGAATTATCACTTGATCTAAAATTGAAATCACTTTCTAATGCACCCATTGAAACTTTCTTAGTTAACCTTACCCAAGAAGCCCAACTCAGTGGTATTCTAAAAGCACACAAAAAAGCTATTGGGTGGGATATTACTAAAATGAGGGATCATGATCTTAGAAATTTTATAATTGATTTCTCCGTATTTGGTACCAATTTTGAGAACTGCCTCTAAAACCTTTCCATGATATTAAAATAATGTATCGATATAGGTCTAATATTAATCTAAAAAAGGTGCCTAAATTTAAAATAGAAAGGGACATTGATCAAACACATCATGCCCAAGAAGGGAAGTAGGGTAGACCAACCTATAATTGAAGAAATTTTTTAACTACCACCTCTAATCTCGATCCAACAAGCATAATCCCTTCCTAATTATCATATAAACTATAATAATCATTTTAAATCCTGGGATAACATGCTTGCCCAGTGTACTTTATTGAGTCTGGTTAATCATCATAGAGTACTTTATGAATGATTTTCTATCATGATGACCAGGCCTCTTGATTGGCCTTGTCCTTTTGATATTATAAGAGATACATTAAAGTTAATCATATATTGGACTCTCTCATAATGTCGGCTGAAGACGTTAAACTTGGTGCTTATTGGGAGGCAACCTAATATTTATTCTTTATACCCTTAAGAATAAAAAAAAAAAAAAATTCTAATCCAAGTTGACTATTCAACCTTTATCTTGTTAATAAGCTCCTCTTCTTAGATAACCTCTATCCCTATATATTTCTTTTTATCCTTATGGTTTGAATTTATTTCTTGAATTTGTTTATACCATTAGGGATAATGGTATTTAAGTTAAAAGGTAGGAACAAGCTTTTAAACTTTAAAATTTTTGAAAAACTTTTGAAATTTTTTGAAAAATTTTGAAAAATCTTTATAAAATCCTAAAAATAGAAAAAAAATTATCTTTTATAAATCATGTGCCATGAAAATTCTTGAGCTAAATAGACTAGGAAAAGGATAATAGAGTTAGAAAGTCTTCATTAATAACTGTAGTGAGTCAAGAAGTAGACTAGCTGGTCAGACTTTTAGCAGCCTACTTAAGTCACCCAAAGGCTATTAGCACTTCCATCACACATGCACATGGACAAGGTAAAGTAGGTATTAGTTGTAAGGTCAATTAAAGATTCAATTATTACTAAAAAATTGGTAATTGATATACAGCCCTTTTATTTAACTTAAATTTGAAGAAAGAGCTACTTGCCTAGAAAAAAAAGTAAAAAAAGAGGAAAAAAAGGGCAAGTTCTAAACATTGGTTTTCTACCGAGTAACCGGGCATCTTTGTCTAAGTAAGCAATGTTGTTTATGTCAAAAAGTAGGCAGTGTGAAGACATCACCAACCTAAAAAAAGAAAGAAAAATTTAGGTGGTGTGAAAGCTATCTCAGTCATGTGCTTAAGTTGGGGGGTGTATAAAAAATTGGCCAAAAGTAAGTGATAAGCAAAGATATAATTGTTCTTTACAATCTAGCACTGAAATACTAAGTCAGCCATCACAAACATAAGTACAGTAGACTTTGGATGATTTCTAAAAAAATTTCTAGTAGTTCTGACTGTGAAATTTACTTTGAAAACTCAATACCTAGTTAGTGATGCTAGCTAACTTATTTTGACCTTAAGCGTAGATCCAAAAGAGAATCCTAATGACACATGGTTAAAAAATTAGTACTTATATCTTAATTACATTGTTAAGGGACTAGTAATGACTAAGTTGGGGAGTGTGATAAGTCTAACAATTATCCCAATTTAACCATTAAAATAAGTATTAATTAATTAGTATTTAGTAAGAATTGATATTTTTTATTAGTATTTTATAGAAATGGAGTCTATATATGGAAAGAGCTTAATTTTTGGAGTCCAATGAAGCAAACAATACTCGAATCAGAGTTCAATTAAGTCCGAAATCAGAGTTTGAATGAATTACATGATTTTTAAAGCAGCCGATCCATCATGGACCGGTCGCTCAGTCTACAGAAACCTGGGCAGTCCACAAGCAGCTATTGCTACCAATCCACGGACCCTATCTGTGGACCATCTCCACCATTTCAAGCCGCCATTTCACCAAAGCCTTCCCCTGCCATCCCCCTTGTCGCTGGGAGCCGTCCTTCATCAGAAAAGTCATCGGGAAGCCACCTTGAAGCCGACCATGGTCATCGTCTCCCCCCTTTGTCTGCCACCCCTATTGGTCATCTTCTTCTTTTTTCTGCCACCACCCATCCCTGGCCATTGCCAGAGAGGCCACCAGAAAAGTCCCCAAGACATCGGCATCCACCTTTACCCGTTGATCAACTGCCCAGACCATTGAACTGCCACCATCCACCACCTATTTCCACCATCATAATCCACCGCCTCTCACTGCCCATCGCCGCCTCTTGCCACCACCGACCACCTCACACCGTCGACTGCTCGATGGGTCTTAGTCTAGATTGAAGAAGGAGGGAGATTCGTGGAGTCTACGAGTTCGGATCGGACTCTGCTACTAGAGAAGGAAGGGAGTGGCAGTCACTCCATCACGATGTAGATCGGATGGCCTAAATTTCTTCTTGCAATATTTAGCCGATCTGGAGCCTGATTGAGTCCAAATTTGACCAGGAGGAAACCCTAGACAACTCTATTTAAAAGACCACTAAGTTATAGAAGAAACTATCTTAGAGAGAGGAGACGGTACAGGGTAGAAGGCTCAGCTTTGGGCTACCAGTTGGCCTTCAAGAGCAAGATTTTTTAGAGGAAAAGCTCTGCTGTCTATGCCATCTTTTCACCTACACCAATCTCCAGATCAAGATCCAAAGATGACAAGAAGAGGAAGCCCAATTTGCTCCACAGAGTACGATGGAAGGAGGCGACATGACATCAACCAACTTTTCGATGAGGCTATGCTAATCAACTTCAGATTGATATAGGGCATAACTCTAACATGATGCATGCAGATGAATGACATGAGAAGTATAAGAAAATCAGATTAAAATAAACAATGATTTCAGATTATGTTATTAGTTTATTTCTGAAAGAAGGACTAGACTAAGTTAGGGTTTCATGCAACAATTAGAATTTCTACCCATATGCTGAACTATCAAAGAAATAAAAAAACTAAAGGATCCTAGGTCTAAGAAGGCCTATTAGGTGCATGTTCAATCTTCAACAAAATAGAAAAAGTGAGGTGGGATGAGGTCTACATACCTAGCAATGATTGCCTTGATGTTGTAGAAGATATCTCTCAACTCAGATCGGTGCCTGGATGATCCAGTCATTGTCCCGCGAATCTGCTAGCTTTTTATCAGTTACATTCAGAGGCAAGGAAGATATCATCCAAGGGCGTGGCACTGGAGAGATCCTGCAAACGTCAGGGGTTAGCTAGAAAGCAAATAACAAAAAATAATAAGATGGAATTAGGATTTGAAAGATGGAAAAAGCAGGATGTGCTGGAGCTGGTGGCTAGAAGATGGAAGAAAGCTTCTTGCTTGAGGTCAGCTAGGGCTTCTTCTCCTTGGGCATCTTAGGGTTTGGATGAAGGAAGCTTGGTTGGCTAGGGCTTGGAAGAACTAGGGCTCATAAGTACACTCACACCTTAACACAAGAACACAAGAACAACCTTGAACAAAATTTACCAGAGTTTTGATTTCATGAATAAAGATTAGATTACAAGAGGGGGAGGGGTGAGGTATTTATAGATTCACCCAAGGCCCTTTCTCTGTCAAAATTGGATTACAAGTTTGTATGGAACAATGAGTACAAGGTTTAACTAGAATTAGGAGTACAAAGTTTGATTGGAATTAGAAGGCCTAAATTCTGGTAGGACTTGGACATTGGACTCCTTGTAGAACATGGAAGCTTTGACTTTTCTCCATGGGCTTGGGCTGGGATGAATTCCTCTTGTGCTGCTTTGACTTTTCCACTCCTTGGTGGGCTTAGATGAAATCTTCTTTAACTGGGTCAAAGCCTGGGCATCTTGGACTGGGTCAAAGGCTTGGGTGCCAATTACAGTGGGCTTGGGAGGGGAGGGTGCCATGGGCTTGAAGGCTTGGATCTGGGCACCACTTCCTTGGGGATCTGGACTGGGCGCCATTGAACATGGGAGCTTGTGGGCTTGAGGCGCCTAGGGCCTGGTATGCTGGGGTGCCATCTCCTGGAGGGCTTGGACGATATGAAGGGAGTCCAGATGTTGGGCTGGTGACTTGAGTGTAGGTCCAAGGGTCCTTCTCTTGAATAAAATTATATGCACTCAAAAAGGCCTAACTGACAAGACTCAAAATAGGCCTAAATAAATAAATGGACTAACTGAACAGATAAACAAGACTCAATGGACTAAACAAGGAACTTCCACTGACTTAGTAAGCCCAATTGGATCACTTTATTATAGGACTCACAAAATTTGGACTTCATTACAGGACTTAACAAAAATTGACCAACACATGACTTAGAGAATAAATTAAAGCTTGAAGTCTATGTCTGATCTGATGTTCTCATCACAGATTCTTTGTAATCATTTTTCATAATTTATTTAACTATTGTTTTTTATCTCTTGCAATTGAATTCTTTATGTGATTAATGCAATATTAATTTTTATGCACTTCAAGTTTTTGTTATTTATTTTTATTGCAAGTAAATGCTAAGATCCGACTAGCGGATCGACGTGCCAAGTTTAAGTTTATGTTCTTTTAATTCTGGTATAATTTTTAATTTTATCTTCCCGACTTCAAATTGATTTCTTTATTTTATAAAACTCAAAGATTTCAAACTATCTTAAGCACTGCCTTCTCCATGGATTCGATCCGACTTGCTGCAATCTACCTTTTTTTTTTTATTAGAAGTTGGTTAATTAAATTGATAGCCATGGTGTCTTAATGATAACATCATGGCCTATCATGGGTGGAGAAGAAGAAATCTTCATGGATGCCGCAGGTGGAGAAAAAGAGTTCTGACAAAGAATGGAAGGGTTATCGATGAAGAAAGAGATAATGGATGGTTCCATTCAAGTTCTTCCGAGTTCTCTTGATTTTTTGACTTTTTTCATTGTGAAACCAAATCACCTATAAGGACCTCTTGGACCATCGCAAATCATGGCCAACATTTCTTTGGAAAATGGGATATATGAGGTATTTTTCCATTTTCTCATTTTCTACTTTTTATCTAATTTTTAGCTTTAACTTTATATTATTTTTCAGGAAAATGGAGGCTGTGGGTACTTTCATTGTCATGATCCATCTTCAAATCGAGGGACAATGATACTATTAACAAGCTTTTGTAACGAAACAAAAAGCTTGATGGCGAAATGCAAAGCTATAAAAGAAGGGCTACATGGGTTGTTTGGTATATGCTAGCATATTGGATTTCTATGATTTTTTATATAATTGGTTCTGAAATTTAAATGTACTAAAAATCCTTTAGTTTGGAGACATTCCAAGTCATTGTAATACCTAATCATTTAGCTCAATTCTAAATTTTAAATAAATGCATTTGTCTTATTAGAGAGAAGTATGTTTTCTAGTTTTACTAATTTTGTTACTTTTAATGTGAATCCTGAATTATTAGATTCAATAACTTTAACTTAAATTAGAACTCAATCAAATCTTCACACTCATCAACTAATGCATCATGGCTCAAGTATTTGACAACTTTAACATATGGATAAATCTCAGCACAATGCTACAACTTCTCATTTAAATGATACCCATCAAACCCCTGCCTTTCCTTATTACAAACCTTAGCAATATCATGTTTCCTAGATCTCCTATTGTTGCAAACTTATATCCTGTCATATTTTAAAGTTTTAATAAGGCTCCCTAAGATTTTCATTATGTTACACCTACACCCCCTATACTATTGATGTTGTTATACTTACACCCCATGTACTAATAAAATGTTGAATAGACACCTCTGACATTAACAAAAAATAAATAGAGGCATATTATAATATGCAACTCAGGGATACTTGTAAGACATATTTTTATCAAAGTATCATAATTTAAACAAAATATCATAATGTATCAAAACTTTTGAGAAGAAATTATAGTGAATAGAAATATTTCTCAATATTTAACAATGTTTCATAATGTTTTACAATGATACATGAATATATGACAAATAGTTTGGGAATACCTATACAATATATTTTTATGACAATGTATTAAAATATCACAATGTTTCACAATTGAATTCCTAATGATCACAATATTTCATAATGTTTAATAATGTATCAAGACATAGACTCAATATATATATAAAATACAACCAAGTTCACAACCAAAATGATATCTCAAATATACAAAATTACATAGCCATGACAATTCGAAGTAGCTGGTTAAGTCGGGTGTTTGAAAATTTAGTCTTCTAGACTATGGTCATTAATGACTATACCCATTGGGAGATATATGCTATTGGTGGAAGTACAAGCCCTACTATTAATAGCAAAGGGAACCGATACCACATGGAAGTAACTATGCCTACACCTGAAATTTAATAACACAAAAAGATCTTGATCCATTGCTTTAATTAACCAAGCTTTGCATTCTTTACAACAACAAGGAGAGTGAATTAGATAAAGTACCTCGGCATTCTCTGAATCAGGCCTTCACCAAAGTGATTGAATGCGACGGTAAGTTGCATGCCTTTATCTCTCTCATAGGAATCACTGTGATCCAAAAGCATAACCTGCATCTATTTAAGCCAATGTAGTGAACAAGTCAAGATAATCTCTATAAGTTATATCCAATCAATTTATTATAATCCAGATGTTGGTTAGTCTTTTACTACAAATAAGGTAGCAAATGGGTCGAGTTGACCCATGACCAAACCCAACTTGACCCTTTTGATCCAATCCAACCCATTTTTAAGGATCCATGAATCCGGGTCGGGTTCAAAAATTAGACCCATTTCATTTTCTGGGTCAGATATGGGTTTATTAAATTTGGACTCGACCTGATATAACTCAAACCTACTAATACTATTAGGATCATATCTATTTGAACCTTTAAATTATAATTTAAAACTTGTATGAAACTTATTTTTAATATAAAGATAGAGTTATAATTATTTTTATATCTTAATTTATTTTGAAAATAATATTGTTTGTTATCTATTTTATGGTTAATCATAGTTGGTTATATAATAATAAAATATAATTATCTATCTTTTATTAGGATCATATTTAGATCCAAATTTTTTAGATTAGAATCGAGTTATTCATGGATCCGATCCTACCCAAATGATCCGTTGGGTTGAAGATTTTGATAGTGGATCCGATCTGACTCGACCCAATTTTCTAATGGATTGGGTTTGGATCTAATATTAGGATCCGATCAAAACACCAGATCAGATTAGGATTATTCATGACCCGGTCCGACCCAACCCATTTTCACCCCTAACTATAAAATAGAGATAGTAGTAAAACACATCAGCAATCTTGATGTAAAATAGAGATAGGGATAGCAGCAAAATATCATGTTTAAACCTTAGAGCATTTTGACAAGATTTGAAATGATTAATAAACATATCATAAAAATGAGAGATAAAATAAGGAGACTATCCATGAAAAGCAATGAAATAGAGACAACAACAATCTTACCGTAGAACAGAGACAACAACAAAACACATGTAAACATAAAG